>OX422212.1:179686073-181071573 GCA_949130495.1 Sambucus nigra | reverse complement strand
AGTTTGATGCTAAGAATTCATGTTTGGCAGGTATTACCTTATATTAAAAGAGTTGCATAAGTTTCATCTCACGCAATCAAACGTCGAGACCCAATGATTTCATTTTGATATGAATTCTCCCCGTAGGGATATGCAAGAAAATAGTGGAAACGGATCACTAGCAGTAAGTTAGGAGACGAAAGGTTACCAGATGTTAAGAAACCATACCCTAGATCGATTAGTTGAAAATAAACGAAGTTTCTGAAAAGAGGAAAAGCTAAGGCGGGGAATGTTGAAGTTAATAATGAGGTTTTGAATAGTGTTTCGTCATTCAATGAAACATTTATAAAGAATTGCGAATAGGATAGAGAAATGAACCAACAATTTGGTTTAAACTTGCAACGATCATTAAAAATAAGAAAAGAGAAAATTCAAATGCAGCGGGGTTGAGGAGAAAGTCAGCGGGGTTGAGGAGAAAGTCGTGAAAGAAAAGCTAGAGAATCTATTATATTTAAGGACATATCAAATCTTAACATAACCCAAATGGAATTTCATCAATACCGAGTCCAAGAAATAATGATTCGTAGAAGACAACAAATGTCATTTTTGCAAGATTATTCATTATCCAGAAGCTTTCAATAGTATATTATATTTTTTGTGTTCGAATATTAAATGTATCTTCAATTTTTAGTGTTTGAATATTTTTATCGACCAATTAGTTAATCTTCCTTTTACTTTAAATTTAAGAGTATTATTTGATTTCTCAACTTAAGCAACTGATTAACGTAACAAAAGAGTAATATACTTCCACACTTACATTAATAAAATACTTCCACACGCACATTTATAAAAACATGTTTCACAATTTGTTTTTACCCGAATTGTAATTTGGTACAGAATTTGTCCACAACAATCATGATCCCCATTATCATGTCTAATAATATCTGGTCCGCTTTGAATGTGATACAGTTGGGAAATAAAATCCATACCTGACCGATAATAAGATGCATCGTCAACTCCTAACCCAGTGTCACTAGCCTCATTTGTTGTTCGAGGCAAGTCTGGAAAAAAAACCGCCATGGAATTTGTCACCATTTGGTATATCTTTGTGCATCTTATTCCCATTGGTGTTTCCATAGAATGTTTGTTTTCCCTCTTTACACAAGAAAGTGACACTATTTCTCGAATGATCACCCCACACTAACTTTTTGACATTCAGACTGTTCGATGTCCCATTCCTTTGATTGTTTGGGAGTACGTGTTTTCTAAGGTGGGTATTCATATATTTCATGGTACTGGAACACGTACCAGTATCCTTTCGGAATTTACGACAGTGGCCTCCCACACAATGGTCTCTCTTCTCCAACACCTCATAAGTTTATATTATATAGGCCCGACATATCCAATGGAGTCATTGCTACCTAATGTACTCAGGTAAGGTGATGGGTCTGACAATGTCTGTATTTATTATAAGAAACAATGGGGGTAAGAATATTCCTGGTCTGGCATGTACCCAATAGTTATCATAATGCTTTTGAGTCACACCGGCCTCAACATACTTGTATGTCGCTTCAACCAAGAACAACTCAGGCGATGATAAATCTAATATTTTCATGTCCAAAGGAGGGTTTGGGGGTATTTCCCTACCCCAGTAAGTAGTCTACAATAATGATCTCCTAAATAACAAAGGGCATGTCTAGTGAGTGACAACCAGTGTACTATTTTCCAAATGGATTTGTGCAAACCCAGAATTTTTATACCACTACCAAATAATAGAATCTTGTGTGCACAGGTCTAATTTTTGATGCCATGTGGTTAGGTTAAGAGCGGTTTTACATGAACCGAATGTAGACCGTAGTGGACCGCATTATTGTTTTTTTTCCATTTTTTTTTATTCTTTTGTTTTTAACAGTTTTCTATATATAAAAATAAACAGTTTTTTTTTAAATTAAAAAAACAGACTTTTATAAAATTAAAAAAAAAACAGTTTTTATATATAAAAAACAGTTTTCCTATTAATATTAATTTTTTTTATTAAAATTAAACAATTGATGTGGGTCCACGCCAGCGACACTAATTAATCGCGATATTTTTTCAATGAAAAATATCGCGATTAATTAGTGCCGCTGGCGCGGACCCACATTCCCGGATCCAAATCAATTATTGAATGTGGGTCCGTGCCAGCGGCACAAATTAATCGCGATATTTTTTTCAATAATATATCACGATTATTTAGTGTTGCTGGCGCGGACCCACATTCAACAAATGATTTTGGTCCGGGAATGTGAGTCCGCGCCAGCGGCACTAATTAATCGCGATATTTTATTGAAAAAAATATCGCGATTAATTTGTTCCGCTGGCGCGGCGCACATTCAATAAATGATTTGGGTCCAAAAATGTGGGTCCGCACTAACGGTACTAATTAATCGCGATATTTTTTCAATAAAAAATATCGCGATTAATTAGTGCCGCTGGCGCGGATCCACATTAAACAAATGATTTCGGTCCGAAAATGTTTGTGCCGCTGGCGCGGACCCAAACTAATCACGATATTTTTTTATTAAACAAATATCGTGATTAATTATTGACGCTGGCGCGGACCCACATTCAACAAATGATGTGGCTCCGGGAATGTGTGTCCGCGCCAGAGGCATTTCATTAATTGCAATATTTTTAATTAATCGCGATATTTTATTGAAAAAATATCGCGATTAATTAGTGCCGCTGGCGCGGACCGACATTCAACAAATGATGTGTATACGAGAATGTGGGTCCGTGCCAGCCGCACTAATTAATCTCAATATTTTATTGAAAAAATATCGCGATTAATTAGTGCCGCTGGAGCGGACCACATTCAACAAATGATGTGGGTCCGAAAATGTGCGTCCCCATCATCGACACTAATTAATCGCGATATTTTTACCAGCAACACTAATTAATCGCGATATTACGAAAAAATATTTTTTATTTTTAATTTTAATAAAAAACTGTTTGAATTTAATTAAAAATATGTTTTTTATATTAATTGTAAAAACTGTTTTTTTATATAAAAAACTGTTTTTCTAATATAAAAACTGTTTTTTTAAGTATAAAAAACTGTTTTTATATTAAAAGTTAAAAACAACACAGTAAAAAAAAAAAAAAAAAAAGACAGGCGGTTGCTAGGCGGGACGTATAGAATTATTCTTAGGTTAAACCCTTGGACATCTCGTCTTCTCCTATCCCAGTTGCCCCTTATCCTTAAATGAATTTCTGACCAAACTTCTCTCCCACTCTCAGCCAACATCAGAGTGAATGAACGGAAGTATTCATATGCAAAATAATGCAAATAAAATGATGGTAGACCATTAGTATTCATATGAATCAACATATAAGATTGTGATAAACAAAATAAAATTTACCTCAATTACATGCCAAAATATATCAAGTGCCCTGTGACTTGAATTATCGTACATGTCTAATCCTGAATATCTACAAGTCAAAATGGCTGACCCCCAATCATCTGTGCCTATTTCATCAAACTTTTGTACCATCGAGAACCACCCAATATTACAATAATCTTTACCATTTGGGAACAATAAATACCCTAAAACGTAGAAGTAGAAAGCTCTGGCTAAGTCCCTTGAATCCAAAAGGAGTATAAACTGCGATAAAAAAATCCAAGCCCGTCTCGTGGGTTTTCCCCCGTTTGGTGAGTTGTAGTGGTGACTCGAGTGTTTCGGGCTACTCGACTGTGAAAGATCCGCTCATGGAACAGATCCGAAAAGTTGCGACAAGACGTACCCATCTTGTGGTAGATCGACCTTGTGATTTTGAAGATATGTTATTTGACTATGTTATTGTTTTTTGTTGTTACCTGAGGTCTCCGTTTGGAATCTTTTTTCTCGTCTCCTTTGTGAGCGATCTATCTCTTTTTAATATGTTTGTCATGTTTTGGGTGCTTTGGTTCAACTGTTCCAGTGGGTGTTCCTCTCGGGCTGGGACTGAAAAAGACTTTGGTCTTTTTTGGGCCTCTCCCACTTTTACTAAGGTGGAGTCTCGCTCTTTGGCGTTGTTGCTTTTGATATGTTTGTCTTGCATTATTCCACCGTCTGTTTGCCTTGTGCACAGATTTGTTATGGGCGGCTCTCCCTCTGATGTCTCCGACATCTGTCTGTGGATCTCTTTGCTAGGATGTGTTGGGACTGAAACTCCAAACCTGTCAGACGTGTTAAAAAGTTTCTCTTTAGACTGCAGTTCTAGTTTTCTTTCTGTTTATTTTATGTTTTCTCTCTCCTCTCCCCCTACCTTAATCTGAGTCTATTTGGATTAAGTGTTTCTTGGTTTATTGTCATCGTTTGTTTACTAAATGAAATCCTTTGGGATGTTTATAAAAAAAAAAAGCTCTGGCCACTATTGTTGACGATAAATGATTATCCTTGCCAAACAGGATGAACTTTTTCAAAACAATGCATACAATACCTTCCAATTCTCAACTTGAATGACAAATCCCACTTAAATATTTAGCACTGATTTTTTTAAATTTACTCCAGTCGTCATTATTATAGTCTGGTAAAAGATTGTCCACCCCGACAAAAATTCCTAAACCATGCAATAAATTATTAATTAATCGCAAACAATTTTAAATTTTAATATACAAAAAATACATGTGAGCACCGTAAAATCATACGACATAAATCCTAACTCATACGAGGGAAGTTGAAATGTGTGGGTCACTAACGACTAACTCTTATTGGTAGCTTGAATAATGCTTACGCCAGAGTTATCCAAACGTAAGATGAAAAGAAGAGCCCATCCTATCGTATCAAGGAGTTCTTTAACTCCTTCAATTTGACATGTATACCTCGTTAACCCCTTTGAGATTTTCGTGCGACTTTAGCTTTTGTTCCTCCTTATTTCTTAATCGCACCTCATAGTTTTTCAGTTTAAAAATTTTGTGTGATTTTTTAAACCAGGGTCCAATGGGGTAGGAATTGTAGTCTCAAGGGGTTGTTTAGGCCTAACGCTCTTGTTTTCGTGCGAGCGTCGAATCCAACTAAACATTATGTCGCTAAAAATGGGAGATAAATAGGAGAAGAGACAATGGAGATGGTGATATTCTAAAATAAAACCGTGATATTATAAAAAAAATTGGTGCCTGAAGATAGGAGACAATAGAGAACAATGGTGATATTATAAAAGAAAATTGCTTCAAACAAAGGATTATGGATAAAATGAAGAACTCTCAGTCGCTAGATAATTCTTGAGGATGATATTAGCTTTGTTTGTTTAGAATTTATAAGAATTTTACCATGACTTTTTATAAGTTTATATGAACTTGATGGATATTATTGAGACAGGATTTGTCAATCACGGAGGTGAGTTTACATATATCTGATAATGGTCCCACAATTCTTTGAGAAAGATTTTATAATTTAGTAAACCAAAAGGTTGGCTAGGGAATTGACGCGTGACGAAGCCATATGTCAGATGGAAATCTGTTGTCCGTGTGAGATATGGACAAAACGACGCCATTTGATTCGGTTTCCAAAATCTCAGACCGAAAGCTGTTGTCCGTGTGAGATTTAACCAATAACGGCACCGTTTTCTCCTCTATTTACCATACATGCATTGTAAATTTTTAATGGTGGGTACGGCAAAGTCACTCTCCCAACCCACAATTTTACCTTACGCGTTGGTAATGCTCTTAATAGTCTCATAGATGATAAGGAAATTCTTAGTTATTGAATTTCTAAGGGCTTATATTAAAATACAGTAATAATACGGAGCCAAAGCTCAAAAAATAACTGAATAACATCTTATCCTTAACTAAGCGTCTTGGCTCAGTGGTATAACGCTGTCACTGGGATATTGTTGGGGATGGATTGGGTTTGGTACCCAGTTCGATTCTTGACACTGTCAAAATAATGTTTGGTCAGTGAAAATCACGAATCGCAAATGGAGATTAGTCAAAGTACGCGTAAACTGACCCGAACACTTCATGGTCTCTGCTATTCAAAAAAAAAAAAAAAAGCTGACCCTTGCCCACGTCTGAGTACACAAGACACATTGAGTATTTGGCATGAATGTGTGAGCTTGAGGAACCTATCATACTCCCGCGTAATATGGAGTATGATTTTTGTGATAGTGACATTGTGGGGGACACCGAGGTTCGTTTTATAAAGCGCCAAAAAAGATGGGCAGTGACTTTCGTACGGGCTTTTACATTTGCAACCTTAAAATTCAACAGCTAGTTGGGGGCGGCAACCCCTCAAGTCTAATTCCATTATTAGACAGCAGAAGCAGACTTTTTAGTAGTTGCATTTCGTCAGCTTAAAAGCTACCAACTATGATTTTATAAACAATTCTCCTGTTCATATATATCACAAATCATATATTCAATTGGTCATTGCCAGTTCACATCAGCAACCCGTGTGTGTATTTATATTTTCAAAGAAGATTGAAAAACATAAAGTTGTCCATAATTTTCAAGGGTAAGCTCTCGGACTTCTTATTCTCTCTCTCTCTCTCTCTCTCTCTGATTTTTCAAGAATGTCTTGAATTTTTCCAAATGAATGTCTTTTGATTATGAAAATTTCAGAGACTATCTTTAAAGAATAAAACAATATGTAGTTGAAAGTTTATAATTAATACTTTGATATCTTGAACTTTTTATATGTTTGTATGTATCGGGTTTTTGGGCAATTGCTATATCGCTCAATTGTGGTATGATTAATGATTAATTCATAGACGCTAGAAAAGGGATTTATCCATTTAGCTCAAGTACCCAATTGACCTTTTTGATGAATTTCTCTTCAGGGTCCTTAACTACGCTTATGGAGATCTCACACATTAGAGAATTGGTAAGACTTTTCTTCATAACAGATGATATGGTTTATAGCAGATTTCACTTATAAATCACCATTTAATTTCACGTAAAAATCGTAGTGACAAACTGAGGATCCTAAGAATTCTGTATGACTGAAAGGATAATATTTTGCTTCTTAATCCTCTGCACAAAAAAAAAATTGATATTTATTGTAATTCATTTTTCTTTAACAATTCCTCTAAGTAGAGCAACTATCTTTTTATACAGGGAAATGAGGAAACTGGTTTCAATATTCAGTGGCCAATGAACTCTTTTGATGAGCTCAGTACACTTGCTATATCAGCTGCATTTGGAGATAATTTGCATCACTCTTTTTCACACCCCATATCTGATGTTAAAGCATCCATGGATATCTCTCGCCTCGACCTCTATCCACCCATGAAACAGTTGAAAACAAACAGTTGGAGTTCTAGCAGAACCGATCATATATCGAACCCACAGCCCAATTATCCTCCACCGGTTTATCACTATGGCAATTCAAATTACAGCGATCAAGTTGGTTTTGTAAAGCCTAAACAGGAGACTGCGCCTTTGAAAAGTGCCACGGCTTTACCTTCTGATATGGTCTCCCAAGTTTCATTTGGGAACCAAAATCATGCGTTAAAGGCTTCTCAAGATCATATTATAGCCGAGAGGAAGAGGCGAGAAAAGCTCAGCCAGAGGTTCATTGCTCTGTCTGCTCTAGTCCCTGGCCTAAAGAAGGTATTGGTTTCTTTCTTGAGAAATTATTTCTGCTATGTCAGTGCATTTGGGTAGAACTATCATTAGTAGTTTAACTTAACATCTTTATAAGTAGTTATAGTTAAATGTTTTTAGTTTCTGTCGCTAATGATTTCTCTGTCATGCTAAATTATCGAGACATACAATAAATTGTAGTGTAATTGTTTCTTTTCTTTGCATAGGCATACTCTTACCAACCCTCCCCGCCCCCCCCCCCCTCCCACCCACCCACCACCACCACCACCACCACCAAATCTTGTGTGTGTATATGTAGAAATAGACTGAAGAACCGACTAGAGAGAGACGGAGAGAGAAGATGTTTTCTATAAGGCTGACGAGGAGAGTAATAGTGTACGTAGAAGACTTGAAAATGAAGGTGATGAAGTATCAACAATTGACAAGAATATGTTTCAAAGGACAATTCTTAATGCTCCTTGGAAAAAATATGCTACAATTTGTTCTACTGTATCCCTTGACACTGTCCTCAATACTTCCCGAGATCCAAGCATAATCTTATTCTTTACTTTTTCTTATCCCTCTAATCCAGTTGTATTGCAAACATAATTGTGTTCTGGGTGTTGTTGCATCGATTATGTCTCATATGGTACTTTGTCACCCTTCTGTAAACAGATGGACAAGGCATCAGTTCTTGGAGATGCTATTAAGTACTTGAAACAACTCCAAGAGAAAGTGAAGACGCTTGAGGAGCAAACCAGGAAAAAGCCTACTGAATCAGTGGTTTTAGTAAAGAGATACAATCTCTTTGCTGGTGACGACAATTCCTCCTCAAATGGGAGCTTCTCTGATGGTCATGTGGACGAACCACTTCCAGAAATAGAAGCCAGATTTTCTGACAAAGATGTCCTAGTAAGAATCCACTGCCAGAAAAAGAAAGGAACACTAGAAAAAACGGTTGTCGAAATAGAAAAGCTCCGTCTATTAGTCATCAATAGCAGTGCTATGACATTTGGAAGTTCTGCTCTTGATATAACCATTATTGCTAAGGTAGTTTTATATTTCTTGAATAAAGGCTTCTTCTTTTCTGATTCAATCTTGTATAGGTGTCGTTTGGTTCACAAAAATGTATTCTTTTTCATTTTCAGAGATAAATTTTTTAAAAGCAGTCTTCATTTCAGTTTTTTGATTTGTAGAAAATGCGTTTGATCGGGGAAATATTAACTATTTTTACTTTTAGACGAACACAGGAAAACATCTAAATATATTCTCCAAAATGCCACAAATTTGAGGAACATTAGTCACAAAATAATTCCTGATTTCAGTATCCAAAAAAGTTTTAACCGAATATTTAATTTATATGGAAAAGAAAAGTAAAAAGTTTTCTGAAAACATACAGACCCTAAGTTTTACATATGGCAGTAGTCTTTTCCATAGCATCTCTAGAGCAAGCATTGAAAGATTTTTTTTTTTTTTTTTTTTTTTATTTCTAATCTTTATTTGTGTTGGACACATTGAAACCCGTTTGATTTCCCTGCAGATGGATAAGGAGTTTGCTATGACATTGAAGGATCTTGTGAAGAATTTGCACTCAGCTTTCAAACAGTTCATGTGAAAAGATGCCCCACTATCATTTTAATATAGTGAAAATTATTTCTTACTTTATACAGTCAGTCTGAGTCTTTCTTTTTCCAAAATCATGGTAACCGAGGCCTGTGTTGCTCCACCATTTCTGACCACCAGCCTTGAAGCTTGTTTGCTGTAGGGTTCATTTTGAAGGAGGGTTTTCTTCCTACCATTTTTTCATGGTCGACTTGTCAACCATGTTAATCACCCGCCTGTTGTAAAGCAGTGACCTTATGGCTTAATTAGGCTTTTTTTTTCCTTGTCCTGAAGTTGTTAAAAGAGGAAAAAATGTGTGGATGGACAAACAGACCTTTGTATCAGTGACGTGTTTGGTGAGTGTTTTAGAGGCCTTTTTCTTGGGTCTCTTTATCTTTGAAGTTTCAGTTGATTTGTGACATTTTCACAATAATTTACAATAATGAAATAGTTTTCACAATTTCCCCAGATTCAAATTTTGGCTGAATGTGACTAGTGCCATGCTTAGCACGTTTTTTCCCTCTTGTATACTTATCATTGCTAACTTGATAGTTTTATGCAGAAACTAATTATTAAACTTGTTGTGACTATGTTGTCTTTTTGTTTTTGTTTTTGTGATGACAAAGACCTTTGGATGTTTTAACAGTCAAATTGCAGAATCGTATTTTATTAACAAGTGCCAAAAAGAAAACATTGATGCTTCCAAATTAGGTTTACAGGCGAATATGTTATTTGGGTTACAACATTCTTGGGGTTATTTTTTTTAGTTTTATTAAAAGATGCTATAGAATATTCTTTGGGTTGTTTTTTCATTCAAACTAGAGGTTCACATTCATTCATAATGTTGTGGTCTATCTATTTAAGTTATTAAATAACTCGAACATAAAACAAATATGGGATTTCGATACCAAGGCTTTCAATGTAACCACAACCAGTAGCGGCAGATGTTAGATCTTGAGGGGATATTTGTCGTTTTTAAGTGTGAAAACCTGTTCAGTTTATTAAAGATATTTAATCATGTTATACTAGTTATTTGACACGTAGATGGAAGCTTGTTTGACGGCCATGTGCTTTATTTAAGTAAGAGTTAGTAGTGGACAATAAGAGGTGACAGTGAGAAAATAAAGTTGCAACATTTGTCCGTCGTTGAAGGGATTAAAACATTTTGCAATTTGACTTGGATGCATTATCATGAGTTGCTATAATCTTAGTCCCCACAAGAGATTGTGATCTTATAACTTATTTTATATCATCTCTCTCTCTCCCAATTCAATATATAATATATATAGATATATAGATACGTTGATATATGTACATAATGTAATCATATCATTTTCTACTAAACCAAAGATCGTTGAAATTCTTCCGAGATTCATTTCAGTATAGTGCCAAATGCTAAAGCCAGAGCAACAATATAATTTCTTTAATGATTTGATTGGTATAGCTTTGCTCATATGAATACGATTCATGAAAGATCCAAAACAGACCTAAAAAGAAGAAAAAGGAAAAGAAATTGGTGAAGTTTGAGATTCAAATGCTTGCATCCCTTGACAATCTTAATGAAATAAAAGCCACTGACCAAATTCCTAACCTCGCAAGGTTTCTCATGCTTTGTTCAATAAAAAGAATTAAAAAAATGCTAAACAACAACAAAAGAATTTCCAAAAATCCTATATAGATATTTTGTCTCTAGTCCCATTTGTTGATGTTTTGTTGACATTAATCTCATGTACTTTTTAATTTCATTTTTAGTCCCACATAGCAGTTATTGTTGCTTTCAACTGAAGAACGTGGGCTGATTTTTGTGTGTGAATGTGTATTGATAGGAGACATTATCTTTCCCACGTTCACCTTCAAGAGGACTAAAATCAGAAGATAATATACTTGGGAGTGGAGGCAAAAGAAAAAATTCATAAGTAGGACTGAATGACATTTACACAAACTTTTGACGCTAAATTTCACTTTTGTGAAGAATTTCTAATCGTATAAAAAACAAGTTTTTTTTTATCGATTAACCCATTTACTAAGTAGGTGGTCTAATAGAGCCTAATGTTATAAATATTGTATTTATTCTATTTAAGTAGATGTCCACTCCTATTAGGACTCTACTAACTTGTACTATAAATAAGGGGTGACCCCCCCCCCATTTGTTAGACACCAATTAATGAGAACTCTTTCTCTCTCTAAAATTCTCTCTGTGCCCTATTTTTCTTAACTCGTTATCAGCACGATATCTCACCAATATCTTCTTGAATATTTGTTCCGTATCAATCACCAAAAGAAGAGGTATGTATTTTTTTTTTCTCTCTTCTTCTTCCGAGGATGTATTGGTAATGCATGACAGTGTATGACGTTGTATGTGATGTAAGCTGCTCTTATATTTGAAGAATATGCTACTTTAGTTCACAAAGTTCACACAGAATCTTTTTAAACATGTATATACCATGGCATGTCCATATATATATATATATATATATATATATATATATATATATATATATATTTTATATGATAAGAAAGTCAAACTTGCACACTACCATACAAACACAAAGTTATAAGCTACAGTTTGTTCTTACACATATAGGCGTAGTTATATATGATTTTAGCCTTGTAAACATGAATGATGTTTATTAGAAAATTAGATTGATTAATATGGAAACTTTTTATAATCGTACCTATTTGATTCAATTTGGGCAACAACTGCTTTCATACCTAAAACATAAATAATATGTTATTTTAATTTTGCTCCGCCCATGTCACATTTTTGTGTTCATTACTTATTATTATTATTATTATTATTATTATTATTATTATTATTATTATTATTATTATTATTATTATTATATTAGCATGTGAATAATTAATTATATTTTGAGATATGAAATTCTCCAATAATTAATAATTTTGGGGCCTGAAGTTCTCAATTCTTATTTAAATTCTTGCGGCTTGAAGTTCGAAATTCATGTTCAATTTTTGGACATGATAATAAAATATGCCATAAAATCAAACCTGAAGTTTTGATTTTGGGGACTTGAAATTTTCGGTAATTGGGGCCTGAAGTTCTCAATTACCATTAAATTTGAGAGTTGAATCGTTATTTGGACCTGAAGTTCCAAAATAATATATACCCTCGATCAAAACCCGAAGTTTTGATTATTTCTATTATAGAGTTAGGGACATTAAATGTCCCCAAATAATTTATAATTTGGCCCTGAAGTTCCAAATACACACACACACACACACACACACACACACACACACATATATATATATATATATATATTTAATCTCATCAAACCTGAAGTTTTGACACAATAGGGTAAATGAAGTCCTTATACTCAATAAAATTGACCCGAAGTTCAATTATTTTATGTATTAATCTGACGTTCCAACAAATAAATAGCACGGACCTGAAGTGCTAATTATTAAATCAAGGGCTTAAAGTCTTAATCACACACATGATGTTCCAATCAATATTGAATTATTAATTTTTCTTTGTTATGCATTACATATTTCTAATTATAATTTATTTATTGAACAGTTTAAAAAATGTTAAATATTTCTAAACTCGAATTTGAAGCACTTGAAATTTCTGGGGTAAATTATCTGAATTGGTCTCAAGACGCTGAACTCCACCTCCAAGCTCGAAATCTTGGTGATGCAATAACACTTGAAAATACCATGTCCCAGCAGGACAAAGCTAAGGCCCTGATATTCCTTAGGCATCACATACACAATGATTTGAAAAGTGAGTACCTGACAGTGAAAGATCCTCTTAATTTATGGAACTCCCTGAAGGAGCGTTATGACCACCAAAAATCGGTCATACTTTCAGGTGCACGCCATGAATGGCTCAACTTGAGATTTCAAGATTTCAAGACTGTGTCTATAATTCTGCTATGTTCAAGATTACCTCCAAACTAAAGCTATGTGGAGAAAAGGTAGAGGATGCAGATATGTTAGAGAAAACATTTTCAACTTTTCACGCCTCGAATATGCTCCTGCAGCAGCAATATCGAGAGCGAGGGTTTAAAAGGTACTCAGAACTAATCTCATGTCTCCTAGTTGCTGAACATAACAATGACTTACTGATGAAAAATCATACATCTAGACCCACTGGATCTGTAGCACTCCCTGAAGTGAATGCTAACTCTGTTCAGAATAATGAAAGAGGCCAAGGAAATATGCGGCGGGGCCGTGGCAACTCCCGAAGAGGTGGCTACAATAATCATGGCCCTAGACAAAATACGAAATTTAAGAACCACCAGAAGTGGAATATTCACGGTAATAAAGGGAATCAGAAGTCAAATCCACAAAATCCAAATGATATTTGCCATAGATGTGGCCGCAGTGGGCATTGGACACGTACCTGCTGTTCGTCCAAGAAATTGGTTGAAAAATATCAGGCCTCGAAAAAGAAAGTGGAGACAAACATTGTGGAAGGTCTTGAAGACCGTTGGAAACTTGACGATACTGATCTCAATTTCAATGATTTTTTCGAAGATGAGGATGGAGATGCTATTGATGATGAGACATTTGATAACATGCTTGGAGAACCACATCAGGCGGCCCTGAAGACCTAAATGATTATGATTTATTTATTTATTTATTTATTTATCTGCTTCATCTTTTCTATTGAGACATTAGTAGTTTATCCTTAGAGCTTAGAGAAATTAATATCTTTACTTCGAGATTTTAGTAGTTAATGAAATGGTTTTGATCATTTTTTTATGCTTATATGATTGGTGGATTGAATTTCAATTTATGTTTAATTATGTTAAAGGTATGGATCCGAAAGTAAGCGCAAGCGATGATACTTGTCTGGTAGACAGTGGGACAACCCACACCATTTTGAAAAACTAGAAGTTTTTCTCAAACTTGGTATACAATACAGCGAATGTTTCCACTATAGCTGGTCCTGCTAAGATCATTGAAGACTCCGAAAGAGCCCACGTGGTGTTACCTAATGGTACCCACTTATTCATAAATAATGCTATATACTCAAGAAATTCCAGAAGAAATTTATTGAACTTTAAGGACATAAGAGTGAACGGGTATCATATTGAAACATGTAATGAAGATAATAAAGAGTTCCTTTGCATTACATCTAGTGTTGGAAGCCAGAAGCTCACACTAGAGAAATTGCCTGCATTATCCATGGGGTTATACCATACAACAATTAATGTTGTAGAATCACATACTGTCATGAGCTGGAAGCCCAATGATCCTTATAATTTAATATTATGGCATGACCGATTGGGTCACCCTGGATCAAACATGTTGCGTCGAATCATAAACAACTCATACGGGCACTCGTTAACAAACAAACAACTTACCTTACCCGATGATCATTTTTGCACCCCTTGTTCTCAAGGTAAACTAATCACTAAACCATCTTTTCTCAAAATTGCCTCTGAGTCACCATCCTTTTTACAAAGAATTAAAGGGGATATTTGTGGACCCATCCACCCTTTTAGTGGACCTTTTAAATATTTTATGGTTTTTATTGATGCGTCCACTCGCTGGTCACATGTTTGTTTGTTATCTACTCGTAATTTGGCCTTTGCTAAATCTCTTGCTCAAATCATAAAACTTAGAACACATTTTCCTGATCAACACATTAAATCCATCCGTTTAGATAATGCGGGAGAATTTACTTCTCAAGTTTTTGATGACTATTGTTTATCACAAGGTATTGATGTTGAGCACCCAGTCCCGCATGTCCACACTCAAAATGGTTTAGCTAAGTCTTTGATTAAACGTTTGCAACTTATTGCGCGACCTTTGCTTATGCAGTCTGAACTCCCAGTCTCTGCCTGGGGACATGCCATCCTACACGCTGCTAAGTTAATTAATCTTAGACCCACGGCTTATCACCCTTTTTCACCTTTTCAACTTGTGTCTGGATGTCAACCAAATATATCCCACTTACGCAAATTTGGTTGTGCAGTGCATGTACCCATCCCTCCACCCCAGCGTACCAAAATGGGTCCCTAACGTCGTTTGGGAATATATGTTGGTTATGATTCGCCATTAATTATTCGTTATATTGAGCCACTGACAGGTGATACATTTACTGCTAGATTTGCGGATTGTCATTTTGATGAGACACTTTTCCCGCCGTTAGGGGGAGGAAAGAACGTACCAGAAGTACGGCCCGTTCCTGAAGAACGACGAGAATTAACATGGAACACTTCCACTTTGTCTCATCTAGATCCTCGTACTACTCAATGTGAGCATGAAGTGAAAAGGATATTGCATCTTCAGGAAATTGCAAATAAATTACCCGATGCATTCAATGATGCTGCAAAAGTAACCAAGTCTCATGTACCCGCTGCAAATGTGCCTTCAAGAATTGATGTACCAGTGGGACAAACATTGACATCAGCAGCAAATGAATCTGTTGCACGCCAGAAGCGTGGAAGACTTGTAGGTTCCAAAGACTCTGCTCCCCGGAAGCGGAGATCAAATGAAAAATCATGCCCTAATCACCCTCCCGAAGAGGTTATGAATAAAAGATCCACTTTCTCTGAAACCCCTGAAGAGGTTATTGTTTCTGAAAACACACAAGCCACTGAAGTGACTATACAAGCCCCTGAAGAGGCAAAGGTACCTTATAATAATAACGAGATCTCTATGTTTTATACATATTCGGGAGAAATGTGGGATCGAAAATAAACTGTCATTGATGACATTTTTTCATATGCAGTAGCTACACAAATTTCAAAGGGCAGTGATAATGATACTGAACCACGTACCCTAAATGAATGTCGACAAAGAGTAGATTGGCCAAAATGGGAAATTGCCATCAAGGCAGGACTCGAGTCTCTAAATAAATGTGGTGTATTTGGACCTATAGTACAAACCCCAAAAGGTTTTAACCCGGTAGGTTATCGATGGGTTTTTATAAGAAAAAGAAACGAGAAGAATGAAATCACTCGATATAAGGCACGACTTGTGGCACAAGGTTTCTCACAGAAACCTGGGATTGATTTTGAGGAAACATACTCCCCTGTTATGGATAGTATAACTTTCAGATATCTGATTAGCTTAGCGGTCTCTAAAAATCTTGATTTGAGACTCATGGATGTTGTGACCGCTTATTTATATGGGTACTTAGACACAGAAATATACATGAAAATCCCTGAAGGATTTCCTTTGCCTGAAGCAAAGCCGAGGAGTACGTACTCGATACGACTGAGATGTTCATTGTACGGTTTAAAGCAATCCGGA
This sequence comes from Sambucus nigra, assembly GCA_949130495.1. Lineage (NCBI taxonomy): Eukaryota > Viridiplantae > Streptophyta > Magnoliopsida > Dipsacales > Adoxaceae > Sambucus > Sambucus nigra. Next base: position 181,055,216 of record OX422212.1, on the reverse strand, counting down.
AGAATGTGGTACAATCGTCTTAGTGAATACTTGTCTAAGGAAGGGTATGAAAATAATCAAATTTTCCCTTGTGTATTTATAAAGAAATCCTCAAAAGGATATGCAATAGTAGCAATCTATGTGGATGACATAAATGTAATCAAAACTCCAGAAGAGCTCGAAACAATTGCTAACTATTTGAAAAAATAATTTGAGATGAAAGATCTTGGGAAAACTAAATTTTGTCTCGGCCTGCAGATCGAGAAAAATTCTAGTGGGATTTTAGTCCATCAGTCTAATTATACTGAAAATGTATTAAAACGTTTTAATATGGATAAGGCGCATCCCCTAAGTACCCCCATGGTTGTTCGGTCTTTGGACATAAAGAAAGATCCATACCGTCCTAAAGAAAAAGATGAGGAAATATTGGGTCCAGAAGTACCCTATTTAAGTGCAATCGGTGCATTATTGTACTTGGCGCAATGCACTAGGCCGGATATTTCATTCTCTATGAATCTGCTTTCTAGATATAGTTCTGAACCAACCAAAAGGCATTGGGCTGGTATCAAACATATCCTAAGATATCTACGTGGAACCACTGACATGGGTTTATTTTATTCACATAACTCTAATAGTTCCAAATTAGTTGGTTATGCAGATTCTGGATATCTCTCTGATCCTCATAAGGGTCGATCTCAGACAGGTTATGTATTTCTTTGTGGTAATGCTGTTTTTTCCTGGCGTTCTACTAAATAAACTTTAGTAACTACTTCTTCTAATCACTCTGAAATTTTGGCTCTTCATGAAGCTAGCCGTGAATGTATATGGCTGAGATCTTTAATTCAGCATATTCGTAGTTCTTGTCAATTGTCTTCTATTACAGATATTCCAAGTACTATCTATGAAGATAATGCAGCATGTATATCACAAATTAAAGAAGGATTCATCAAAGGAGACAGAACCAAGCACATTTCACCAAAGTTTTTCTTCACTCATGAGCTTCAGAAGAAAAATGAGATTGAAGTCATGCAAGTTCATTCAAGTGATAACCTCGCTGATCTCTTCACAAAGTCACTGCCAAAGGCAACATTTCAGAAGTTTGTGTACGAGATTGGAATGCGTCGGCTCCACCAACGTTGAAATTGGACATATCAATCAGGGGGAGCATCTTATCAGGGGGAGGATACAAGAACATGTAATTTGGGACATTTGTGCGTTGTACTCTTTTTCCTTTAACTAGGTTTTATCCCACTGGGTTTTCCTAGTAAAGGTTTTAACGAGGAAGCATTAAGCACGTCCAACACCGACTCAATGGCCACAATAAATTGTACTCTTTTTCCTTCACTACGGTTTTTTCCCAATGGGTTTTTTCTTAGTAAGGTTTTAATGAGGCAATAATCATTGAATGGTGGATATGGTGTACATCCAAGGGGGAGTGTTATAAATATTGTATTTATCCTATTTAAGTGGATGTCCACTCCTATTAGGACTCTACTAACTTGTACTATAAATAAGGGGTGACCCCCCCCATTTTGTTAGACACCAATTAATGAGAACTCTTTCTCTCTCTAAAATTCTCTCTGTGCCCTATTTTTCTTAACACCTAAGATTTTTTTTGCTCTAATAGATTTAGTGCCATTTCCAAAGTTGTATTGGGATTTCATCTCATAGATTTTTTAAATTGTATTAAATCTCATAATCACCTAAAATTGTTCATAACCACTCCGCATTTAACCACCCTCTTCTTTTTTACCGAGAATGACACTTGTCTCATATTAATTACAACAAGACCAACAACTAAAAAATAAATACACGAGAGTAGATATAAATGAATTTTTAAAAATGAGACTAAATACTTAAGATCTCAAAATTAGTATTTTTTTACTTCAATAGGTCTCATTTGTAAATATGTAGTAAATATTTACTACATATATAAATAGGGGGCATATACCAAATAGTCCCTCAAACATTTTTTATTACACGTTTAGCACAAGCCTTTTTATTTATTTCAAAAAGTACCTTGGGTGTTTGAGGGACTTTTTGGAACAAAATAAAAACTCACAAGCCTTTTTATTTGTTCCAAAAAGTCCCTCGGGTGTTTGAGGGATTTTTTGGAACAAAATAAAAACTCTTTGATTAATTGTGTATTAAAAAATGTTTGAGGGACTATTTATTTATTTTCAAAGGAAATTCGGACTTGGATCCATAATTTTGTTGTTATATTAGTCTCTTATCTTTTATATATTCTAAAACGCTCTACACCGTTTTAATTCTCCTTCCCTGTAGAGTTGTCCACGTGGACAGTAAACTTAAAATCAATGCATGTTGGCAATGTCAGAAATACCAAAATTCGTGTAGACCAAACCGTCCAAAAACCCCTGAAGAATCCTTTCGTATCCAAACACATCTTTATTCACTGAGAAAAATTGAAACGAGTTGCCTCCATTCTTCTAAACCATTTGGGTGCTCACCAACTATTTTCCAATGGAATTTGTAAAGTTGAAAACCCTTCATTTACAAACAAATAATTGTCATTCAGCTGAAGAGGATATTAACAAATGTGTATTTATAGTCAATTTCATGTGAGGATTTGCCATACCCTCAATTCCATCTCAAAGTTGCGTTTTTTCCACACAGCTTTGTTCCGACCCAAGGCTCCACGCAGCTCTTTTCAACCTAAAGCTACGTTCATCCACGAAACTCATTTACACGTATACATGTTCCATTGTTGATTTTCTTATACGAACTTCATTTTTAAGTTTTACATGTTTTGTTTTTTGCAATTTATTCTCTCATTTGTAATTTCTTTTTTCAATTTTGTTAAAAATAATGAATTTCATATTCAACATATATATGTTTTTGCAATTTATGCTCTGTTTTCTAGTCCTACACTGAATTTTTCATTGATGAGAACATGCAATCGATAGAAGTGAAGGAAGCAGAACAAGATGGACAGGAGGGCCCAGGCCTTTATGATCTGGAAATTAATGTGCCCGTAGAAGGTATTATTGCTGGTGAAGGCCAAACCAAAGATCATGACTTTGGAGACATAGTTTCATAAGGTTTTAACGGAGGCTATGATGAGGACTAATTTTGGGCATTCAGTTTCTTGAGTTATAACTTGATTTTCTATCACTGTCCCGTAATTTGCATTATTTATTGCAACATTAACAAACTAAATGTAAATTTTTATGAGTGGAATGGTTTTAGGTACTTTTGGCAAAAAAAAATAGCAATCTCAGCTGTAAAGACACAATCGTTGTTGCACAATAAGCATTTGATTAAATGTGAAAGAAAGGAATGTTTATAAAAAGAATTCAATTCAATTGTGTAAAGTGATGCACAATGCCAGTCATGGACGAAGCTACATGAGGCCTAGTGAGGGCTTGAGCCCCCATAAAAATCTAAAAAAAAATTACATATGTGTCAAAAAAAAATTTAGGGATAAAATAAAGTTTTTAGGAAGTTTAAGACGAGGTTTGGTAAACATCCAAAATCCATGTATTCTTTTTCTTTCCACACAACTCTTTGAAAAGAAATGAAAATGAGTTTCTTCTCATTCTATTTAATTAATAATTATATGTTTTGATTTAATTTTTGAATGAATTTTTATAATGTCAATCATATGAATCTTATATAAATATTAAATTATATTTTACTCCTCTAATTTTCACTCATAAGTTCTCCATTTAATTTGAGATAAAATGGTCAATGTTTTTTTTGTTTAGTATTACTATTGGTTGGTTTAAATTCTAGGTTTAATTTTAGGATTAAACTGTGATTGACTTTAGGGATATTGTAGATAAACTTGGGGTTAAATGTTGGTTTGACTTTAGGGTTGATGCTAGGATTAATTTTAGGATTGTTGGTCTACTTTATAAATTGAAATTTTTATTTGTGCTTTTATTTTTTAGTATTTAAAATTTCTAATCAATCAAAAATCATTTCTCTTTTCATTAATTAAATAAATATTTTAGTAATTAATTCTTAAATATTCAAAAATAATCTAAAAAAAATCCGCTCGCAGGCTCCCGCCTCTGAACCCTCGAAAATTGCCATTAAATTAGCCACCACTCTCGAAAAATCTTGCCTATGTCCATGGTGTCAGTTAAAAGCCTTTCATATTATACCTGAAGATCAATATGCCCCTTTATAAGATTACGGTATAAATGATTCTTGGTTCTATCAAATATATATATAGTTGTTTGTGAGTATTTTATATTGATTATAATTTCATCAAATTATCACTATAATGGACTAACAACAATTCTCAATATCATATACTATTATCCATAACCCACTTCAATATACTATAACAACTTCCTTTTTTATATTTCTTAACATCCATTTCTCACTATTTTATTACCTTTCGGATTTTCTGTGTTAATATTATTTTATTCACCAAACACCTGCTTTTTATTCTTCAAAATAAGTACTCTAAACTTATATAATTTGGTCTTATCTTCTTCAATTTCCATAAATAAATGAACTATATGTTTAAAAATATATAAAGTTGCCACTTTATTTAATTTCTACATTATTATTATTATTATTATTTCACTTAATAAACTTTTGATGAGTGTTATTTTTTTTATATATTACATTTGCTTGGAACATGGTATTTCGTAATCAGTAATTTACTATATGCATATTTCCTTTAGCTTATTATGCACTATTCAATCATGTGCTTCAATGAATGGGCTTATAAATTTATCAGATTTTAACCAATAGTACACTCTATCACAATTATGCAATAACAATAATATTATTATGCATCTACATATGCTTTCACATTACTCACAATTACAAATCACTCGCGTAATGCGTGGGCTCAATGCTAGTTACAGTGTATAACTAAAGTTGACATCACAATACAGCGTCGACATTTATCGCACCCACACGACGACACGCGTACACTTCATTAATATGTTAGCCATTTATTAATTTTGTATTATCTAGATTAATGTAGATACATATGTATTTGGTCAATACATTGATTTAGTTGGTTTATGTAAGTAGACACATATGTATTTGATCAATACATGCATTTAGTTGGTTCATGTATAGAAATCTAAATGGGGTATGTTCAAATGATCATTTCAATCTGTTTCTGGTATATATGTAACCCTTTCACTCTGTGCTTTTATTTGTTTGATATTTTAATTTAACATCGTATGAAAGACATCGATATGAATTTACCAGTGGGACAAATATAGGATTATGAGGAATATAATAGCAATTTATCCGGTGTGTGCGAGGAAAATGTGACACCCCGCTTAAATTAATAACGGGTGGCCAACCCTATACTAAGATAAAACAGGAATCTCAAGTGGATCATTCTCAGCATTATTGTCTCACAGACTAAAGATCTAACTAACCACCCAATAACAAAATAAGCGGATGCCAAAAAAATTTAAATCAACATACAAAGAACTACAAGAAAATATATATAATGAAAACAGAACATAATAATACACACACGAGCACAACAAAAGATACACCTGAATATATTGTCAGGTCACAGACAATACGACATTTAAGATAAGAACATAAAAGAGCAACAATATACAACCCATAAGTACACATAACCGATATATAAAATGGATCATTAATTAGATTTACAAAAATAGGAAGCGGCTACAACATAATCATGTAACATCCTGCATCTCCTACAGCTCCAAGGACCCTGGATAGAATAGGCATCACTGGCGTCCTTGCGGACGGACACCAAAAATATACATAAATATAGCAAGAGAAAATATATAAAAGGGTCAGAGCCCGAGGTTTGAAAATAGCTTTAGCAAGTGAATTAAAATGCATAATAATTATGAATTCACAAATTTCAAAATTAAAGTGGTTCCGCACTCTTTTGGGATTCAACCTCACCCCTCATCTATAACGTGCACCTAACGTATGCATATGAACCTCAGCTAAGCTACCCGACACATTCTAGGGCTAATCCTCTTAAATCTACACATAAACCTCAATCACGTAGTCCACTATCTCTAACATAACTGTCATTCTACTTCTTTTATCATCTTCTAAGTTTACGCCCAACTTATAAATCTATATAACCCAATTATATTTTCTTTTAATTTTTAAATTGTTAACTTTCACAAAGTATTAGCATAAGATATCACACGTCATCATTAGTGCTAGTAATATACCTCCACTATTTCACCTATACCTAAGAACTAAGGACCAAACATCTCCCTACGCCCAACGTCACTATAGTTTTGTGCGTGGGACGTCTCGCAAAGTGAAATTCAAATAAGGAACCCCCTGATACACTACCACCCATTTAATTCAACTAACTCAAAATTCCCGCCGTACGAGAGATACAAACATCTATAAGTAAATGAAACACTCACAAAGCTTATAATACCCAACCTTAAATCCAGAGACAAGAAACATACCAGGATAAGCTAATAAAGGTTGTTTCACTCGCGATAACATCGTATTTTGAACATGGTATTCTCGTCCATAGAACATCAGTTCTTGTGAAGGCGGGATAAGTAGAATAGGTGGATGAGGTGGTTAAGGTACTTGCTGAGCCTATTAAACCCCCAGTGTCTGTGCCATGTTCATATGTCGACAGTCTTTCTTCCTATGACCAACCTCCCCACACCGAAAACATCACCCTACAAATGTTCTCGATTTGTGTCCGTGACGACCTTGGCCCTGTTAGCCTCCTCCGTTTTTCCTCTGGATAATTTGGTCCTACGAAACATTATGGTATTACTGTCGTCCTTGGAAGTTCTGCCTAAAATTTCCCGAACATTGTCTCTTAACTGCATTCTCCAGGAGAGAATCTCGTTTCCTCTGACGTCTATTATTCTACTGAGACGACTGTGCTCCACTATTCTACTGAGACGTCTACTATTCAAACCTAATACTCCCCGTCAATTGAGGACGTGATCCTGACGATGATATAAAGCAGTTTTCATGGCCGTATTAACTGCCTGAGCCACAATATTAGCGACATCGGCTGTAGTCATCGTCCCCTAAGGTAATTGGGGTTCCACATTCCCAGCCTCAACGTTTTCCTTAGCAGGACGGTCTTTTCTAAGCGGCATCTAAAATGAGAACAAACTGTATTAGCACACAGTTCAAGAAATTACACATCGCCGAAGATCGCAAACGCATTATGAACATAACAGTCTTAATACTAGGGATCTATGTCAAGAAAGCTTACGGAAGAACGTAAAAAACCTGTACAAATCCTAAGACATTGAATCCTGATGCTCTGATACCACCTGTAACACCCCTCTTAAATTAATAACGGGTGGCTAACCCTATACCAAAATAAAACAAGAATCTCAAGTGGATTATTCTCAGCATCACTGTCGCATAGACTAAAAGTCTAACTAACCACCCAATAATAAAATAAGAAGATGCCAAAAATTTTAACTCAACACACAAAGAACTACAAACAAATATATATAATGAAAACATAACATAATAATATACACACGAGTACAACAAAAGATATACACGATTATGTTGTCGGGTCGCAGACAAAACGACATTCAAGATAAGAACATAAAAGATCTATAAATATACATCCCCCTAAGTACGCATAATCGATATACAAAATGGATCCTTAACTAGATTTACAAAAGTAGGAAGCGGTTATAACACAATCCTATAACATCCCGCATCTACTACAGCTCCAAGGACCCTGGATAGAATATGCATCACTAGCGTCCTTGCAGAGGGATGCCTAAAATATATATAAATATATCAAGAGAAAAGATATAAATGGGTTAGAGTCCGAGTTTTGAAAATAATTTTAGCAAGTGAATTAAAATGCATAATAATTATGAATGCACAAATTTCATAGTTAAAGTGGTGTCGCACTCTCTTGGGGTTCAACCTCACCCCTCATCTATAGCGCGCACTTAACATATGCATATGAACCTCAACTAAGCTACCTGACACATTCTAGGGATAATCCTCTTAAATCTACACATAAACCTCAATCACGTAGTCCACTATTTCTAAAATAACCGTAATTCTACTTCTTCTATCGTCTTCTAAGTTTATGACCAACTTAAACATGTATATAACTCAATTATATTTTCTATTAATTTCTAAATCGTTAACTTTCACAAAGTATTAGCATAAAATATCACACGTCATCTTTAATTCTAGTCATATACCCCCACTCTTTCACCTATACCTAAGAACTAAGGACCAAACATCTCCCCACGCCTAATGTTACGCTAAGTTTCGTGTGTGGGACATCTCGCAAAGAGAAATCCAAACAAGGAATCCTCCCGATACACTACCACCTAACATTGTCGATCATGGGAATTCGTTAGATCCTCTTTCCAAAGTACACACACAAATTACTTCCCATATATTGGCATAAGAGTATACTCATACACTCTCATGATATAAAAGACAAAACAAAATATAAATCTTTATAACTTTCTTTAGTTAGAACATTAGGATATCACACACTATCATATAGCTTGTATAATATTTCTCACGTATAATACAAGATTCATCAATATCTATCAAGTACATATACATAGCACCCATAATATATGTACTCTAATAGTCTCTACAATGCTATCATCTTCCAAGGGATCACTCACATGTCACGGGATTACCAGCAGTTGGGCTATCACACCGACTTGGTAAAAACCTAATCACAATGAATTGGAAGCAGCCATTGTTCCTAACCTAAGAGCAAGACGAATCATACCCAAGACGTCTTTCCCCTACCTCACCCAGGGTAAAATACTGGACGCTATGACCTGAGGATTATACTCTCACTGCTCCTCAAGCTAGGGGGATTCACCCGCATCGCACAACATCCCATGATATCACTAGAGGAGTATGAAGTACATAATGTAAATAACATATACACATTCAATCACATCATATATACAAACCACCATAAAAGGTACATACATTCATACCATATGTATATACACACACCATCTCACGTCCATAGGTATAAAAGTAATGAATCTGGCTATATGTATATGACTCTCTTTATACTAATCGATACATTCTTGCATACCTTCGCAATCCATTTATTATTCAATCCCTCAATTGAAACTTACTCATCCATCACACCTATGATATGTATAATCAACTAATTTAATCAATACTAAGAACGCACTATAATCCCCCTTTCACCCAAATCCCTATTCGATGTTAGGTAAATTCCTACTACTCGGAGAATTTAAGAAAGGATCTGGTATGTTGAACTCCCAATTATACCTCCACTATATCCCATAACCATCCTCAAAAGAATCCTCATTCCTTGGAGGATTTTCTAAAAGAAAACAATACAATTTTCCCTTATATATATATCTCTATTATAGACCCCAAAGTGACCTCTCTTTTATATCCAATTATGAACCCTCAAGATATCTTCTAAACACGTTTACTACACTATAATACAGGGTCCCTAAGTACTAAAACCAATTGAAGAGGAGTAAAACAAAATCTTGCAAAATATAGTGACTGGACCGGACGGGACTGAAGGTCCTCAAAAACGGTCTGGTCCGATCCTGTACAATTTGATCCTATGAGATTTATACCCAAAACCTTACTTCTACTCTTGGCAAAAACCACTCTACATCTCTAAAACCCAATTTTATTTTACTCCAACAATACCCAAACATCCAAAACCCAACCCATAAATTATCCCCGCCATTTTCATCAACTAACCACAAATCTAACCCTAAATACAAGATTTACTCATCAAATTTTAGGGTTTAACCATAAAAGCTCAAAATAAACTAAATCACCAATAAGAATTATGAGATAATTAACACACGTAATTATTTAGCAAGTTTAATCACCTGCCTCAAAGTTGTATAGGTTGAATCTTCCTCGAAATCACGGATTTGAGTTGAAAATCTCCAAGCTTTTCTCCTATTTTATCTTCTTCCTCTCTCCTTTTCTAGGTTTTTCTCTTTTCCTACTAATGAGATTGGCTAACTCACGAGCCTCTTAAGCCTTTAAATCCTAAATCCCAAATTAAATTATAACACACACTTAAAATGACTCGTTTACTCCAATTCGAGTCAAACTAGGTCCAAAATACTCTGGAACCCAAATAAAACTTTCGGACAGTTATTTTGGCTATCTCGGCCCTTCCCGAATCAATCGTTCACTCCAACTCATCATTCGAGACTCTGAATAATAAAAGTATAAATTCTCCTAATTTAAAATTCTATTTCTCCTAAAATAATTGAATTCTCTGCCTTCAAATTTTACAGGGTATGACAGGAAAGAACGTAGACCGTCTATGCAATAATTGACACACTCCAAAACATGTTCAAGGTCAACAACAACTCACTCCGGTCAGTGGCATTTTTGTTATATAAATATCGCCTTAAATAGGGTGTTCGTTATACTTTGTTAAATATGCGTTCAACATGTTTTGCCTATATTTTTTTTAATAATGTGAGTCTTCAAAAATCAACATTTTACGACCACACAACGCATGCCCTACATGCTAGTATCTCATGAAACCCATTATCATGCCTCTTCACTCTAAAATAATGGGACCAACATGGCTTTATTTGTCAAAAACATGTAATTAGCATACACTAACTAGGGACATGCAAATAAAATTAAAGGTTATTTGGATTTTAGTCCCCACTAGTTATACTCATTTTGCATTTGGTTCCCAATTAAAAACTATTGTATGTTTGACCTTCAATTTGAATAGATTCTATTAGTTGACTTATTTTGACCATTATATTCAGGGCCGGCTCTATAGTTTTCGAGGCCCTAGGTGAAAAAAAAAATTGGGGCCCCTTTACGTAAAAAAATTCAAATTAAAGAAAATGTATTATTCTCGCATTTTTCGATCTGAAACTAATTTCAATATACTAAAATCGAAATTACCATTTGTACCGCTTGAAAAAACCTAACGTAAACTAAAATCGAATTGTGCGCTTTGCGATAAATTATGAAATAGCAAAAAAAATAAAAAAAACATTTCTTCAAGTAGAAAACTAAACCATGACCAAAATTTGATAATTAAATTTAAACCTGCTCATTACAGCTTGTTCAACTACTATTTGAAAGTATAAAAACTTTAAAAAAAAGAATTAAAATATATATCGAACTACATTATTTATTTAGTCAATTTTTTACCAAAATAATGATGTTTACTCAATGACAGAAATAACTTAATTTTCAGAAAAAATGAAAAAAAAATAGGATTAACATCATTTTGTCAGTCAATTTTTTTTTTTACTAAAATGACAATGCACATGAAACTTTAAACTGAAAGTCTAAAGGCTATTTAAATATTAGCCAATTTAGGTTTAAAGAAGCGAACAAGGTTATTTATTACAAGGTGTTAGAAGGATATTCCCACATCCAACCGATGTGGGACTTCACAAAAGCACTCGAATTGTTTTTTTTATCACTTGGTCTTTGACTAAAACAGATTAACGAATGTTTTTTTAAATAGTTACAAAAATAATTTTGAGTTCAATTTTTTATGGGTTTTTAACATTCTAGGGTACCCCTAAAAAATTTTTTAGCTCAAAATAAATTATTTTTCTATTTTAAAAAAATGGGTAAAAAACTGTCAGTTTATATCCCCTTATAAACGAATTATTTTTTTTATTCTAATCTAATCTAAACATTATTGTGAGTGCAAGAAATCACAATTAATGATTCCAAAGAACAAGGAAAAAAGAGAGTAAGAAATAATCACGACACACAATATTTATATGGTTAGGCAACTGCCTACATCCATGGAGGGTTTCTCAGTTTTTATTAATTTTTCAGAGGTTAAGAATTACATGCCCCTTTGCCCCTGGGTGAAGGTTATAATTATAGTAATAAAAAGTAGTTGAGTTGTATGAAAACTCTCCTCGCTCGTCACTGGCTTACTGGTGATTCCTATTTATCTCCTCCGAGAATGTAGGTAACCAAAATGACTCTTCAATTATCCACGTGATATACTCTTGTGTTTATCCATGCAATATGGAATTTGACTGGGGTAGCGTTGTGGGCTTATTTGGGCTTCTGGAAATTGGGCCTCCATGGTTTTGCAACCATAATTTTCCCTAAAATTCTTTGACAAAGATGGACCGAATAATTTTACATCCTTTTTTGGCTTAAGTTGAATATAAAGCCTGAGATGAGTGCTCGTATAAATCCAACATTATTTTAAATCATCAGGGGTACACTGGTCCCTATAGAAAAATGATCCACCAAAATCGATCTTGTGTATTGTTCCTTATGACTGAACTTTTAGAACTCGATCCTCACTTGTTTCAAACTATGTACCATCATTTTGCTTCCTTCTCCTGTTAAAAAAGACTAATAAAAGATCATGTTTTCTCAATTCATTCTGTAATTCCTCTTTGTCCTCTCTTACTTTTTTCCATCTTCATATTTCTTTCTTCTTGTATTCGCAGCGCATTCTTCTCCTACTATCTTCTTCTTTTTTAAGATGGTTTTCACTCTCAATAAGAAGAACTTGGAGGAGTTTAGGAAAACTTATTTAATTCCCTCTTGGGTTACAATAAAAAATGACCCCATGCCCATAAATTGTATTGTTGTTGATGGTGGCCATTGGATCCACACCCTTTCAGTAGTCTAGGGCGGAATAACACTCGCTTTAAACTAACTTTTTCTGGATTATGTGAGTTTTTTTATATCGTTCTAACCCAATGTGATCCAAATACACGGTGGATTGTAAATGGGGTTCACAGAATAAATGAATTGTATGGGACCAACATAGGGAATCCTGAAATTATATTTTATTATTCCTAGTCCCACACAACGGATGGTGTTTTATATCTGAAGGCGAGGAAGGATGATAAGGTTTTAGTAGTTAACCTTCTTGATTCCAACAAAGGTTATTGGGATTCGGGTTTTATTGACTAAAACTAAAAACATCCTCCTCTCCTAGAGGGTGAACATTAGCAAGGGTTCTTGTGACCAGAATGTGGGAGCCATATAAGTTAATGCTTTACTTTTAAGCTTTTTGAAATTTTTCTTGATTACTTGATTGTTGATTAAATTTTCTTCCTTTTTCTGATCGTCTCGATTGAAGAAGAAGGAACATTCTCTCTCCCATATTCAAAGGGAAAATTTTCTCTCAAGGTCTGGAAGTTGAGGAACCCCTTGGTTCAAGGTAATGACCAACCCGATTTTTCCTCTTTTTTTTTAGTATAAGAATTCTACTGGTAGTTTTACAGCTCGTCTCGTAGACCCAATTCACGATATTCCACTTCCTTTATTAAGCGAGGAAGATTATACCTCATCATCCTTTGAACCTTCGAACGTTGAGTCCAATCCTGACGAGGAAGAAGACTCAATGTGTCATAGGAAAATAATTTAGTTGATCGAAGATGATGATGTTAGTCCCTCCTCCCCAAAATCTAACTCCTCAAAAAGGTTTGAACCAGTGGGCTCCTTTGCTAGTGAATTGTACTTATCAGTCTATAAGAAGGACAAGTCCCCTTCCTCCAAGCCTCTTCTGCCCTTTAAGAAGGGTGATACCATAACCTCTTAGAGAAGTCAATAGGTGATGTCTGTGACCAAGAACCTCTCATTAGTCTTATGTTTATCGAAGGGGGTGCGCTCGCGTATGACCGTGAGCAAGGCAGCTAACTATTTTTTTATCATCTCTCAACTCATACTGCTCAGGAGATGTCTTTGTTAAGTCGAATGTCTTTTTACGATTCTTGAAGTTGTTGGATTATTTATTTTTAATTTTGACATACTTTTTGTTTATTTGTTAATAGTTTGTGACGGACTTCATCGCCATTATAGAGAGTCGCTCAAATCAATCCAAGATTTATATTGATCTTATGATTGCCTTGGATAAGTCTAAAGAGTCCCTCTTTACTGCCAAGAGGGTGTATGATGGTGAGAGGAAGTCCACCAATGATGCCATGTGCGCACTAAAGCGCGATCATGACAAGCTGAAGGTCGCCAATAACTAGCTTATGGCTGAACGTGATCATTTGAAAAAGAGTGTAAAGACCTTTATTGGGCCAAGGAAGCCACTTATGATAAAGGCTACCCATAGGCTTTTGAAGATGCCAAGCTTCGGTCGGCCTAGATCAGGAAATCTAACTTCAAAAAGGGCTGGGGCACTACTTTGTTAAGGGAAAATTTCCCTGCTAACTCTGAATTTTTTACGAGCATAACCCTGGTTCTTCATCAAAACATAATGAGTAGGCGACCACGGATACTCCATCTGACCAAAATTCTACTGCAACTGCCAAAGGTAAGGCCCTAGAGACTTAAGAGAAGGTGAAGAGTAAGGAAACTTAGTTAGAAACTTTGTAAGGGCTTTGTACATGTTGAATTATTACTAAATATTCCCCATTAATCTTACTTTCTTTAGTACAAAAATATTATCAAGGCCATTCTTTCTTTTATCGGAAACCTTAACGTCATCCTTGGTTAAGATACAAGTGCTCAAACTCATCGCACATTTGTTTATGTTCATAAGGTCCTAAATAAGATGATTTTTTCCTATAAAGACTAGTGTGACTTAGTTTCCAAGATGAAAGTTGATGTAAAAGACTTAGGAGATATGTGCACTCTCATAGCTCTCTCTTTCTCTTTTGCCCCCATCCAAACCCTAATTAGATTTATATGGAAACTTTTACATACATCCCTAACCCTACTACTATACCACCTTATCCTCTTCAAGCTTGGAAAAAATCCTTCGCAAGTGTAGTTAAGGGTTCATCCTCATCTCAGGATATCCCTCTCATAAAAATGTCCTCCCACAAAGGTGAACTAGCAATAACATTCTCTCTTGATGATATTAAAAAACTGTCTGAACCCTTCAAATATTCTATAGTAGGAATGTTTTCCCATGGTAGACCCCCTATTGAAGAAATATGAAAAGTCTTTCACATTATAAGCCGAAAGGTTGCCTTCCAGATTGGTCTTACTGATCAAAAGCATATCCTTAGCAGGTTATTTATAAAAGAATATTTCAAAACACTTTGGATGACAAATTAATGGTTCTTTCCCACCTCAATTTTTCTCTAAATCCTCCCTTTAATATATTGCCTAAGTAGTGGGAAAACCTCTTAAATTGGATGGTTCAACTGCTTCTTGCAATAGACCAAGCATGGTATGAGTTTGTGTTGAACTGGATCTCCGTGCACATAGGCATGAACGATTGTCGATAGGTTATGGGGAAGATGGTTTCTTGTAAAAAATTCTCCATGAAAACATACCTAAGTATTGCACTGACTGCTTTAAAATGGGGCATGATAAATTAAAGTGCATCTTGAACAAAAACCTCTATAAGGATTTTGTAGATAGAGGGAAAAGTTATAAAATCCAAGAAACAGTAAATCATCATACCAATAAATTTCCTTCCTAATTAGGTGTGGTAATAGAAAAGCCCAAACTCACCCGCATTCAAGAGCCTAGAGAACAACCTGCTACCAAAAAAAAATCTCCATTGGACCCCAGAGATACTATGACAAATCCTACTTTAAAATACACCTCTAATATTCCCTCTAAAATTTCCACTCCAATTGCCCCCTCCTTAAAATCCAATCCGCCGATTCCCAAACAAAACACTCATCCAAAATCTAAACCTTTATCCATAAAATTATTTATGGTAAATGTACTCGACAAGAGAGACATCCCTTATGGTTTATTTAACTCAGAAACAAATCCTTCTTTGTGGGGCAAACTTGACAATCATGGGAGACTTTAATGTGATGACATGTAGTGATGAAAAATTGGGTGGCAATAATATTGACCATAGATCAGTGGAAGATTTCACAAATTTTATCTCCTTTATCACCTTAATTGAAGTGGGGTACTCAGGATCAAATACACTTGGCATAATTCAGCGATCAAGGCAATATATGGGTTAGATTGAATAGAGGGTTAGTATCTCCTGAGTGTATTTCTTCATTTCCAAACTTTCATCTCATCTAAATACTAATGATGTTATCCTCAATTCTCGGGACAATCCAGTGAAGGGTAATCCTTTCAGAGATTTATCCTCAAAACTTCAAAGGCTGAAATCTTACAGTGCTAAATGGAACAAAGAAACATGTAAAAAAAATTTTGACCAGGTAATCAATTTAAAAAATGAGGTTCTTGGTAGTGAAATTGTATTTTAGGAAAATCGTTTTAATGAGAATATAATTAAAATATCCTAATCCAAGTCTAAATTGCTTAGTGCCTTGAAAAATTAAGAATCTTGTTGGCAACAAAAAATGAAAGGAAAATGGCTTATAGAAGGTTACTTAAACATAAAATTCTTTCATGCTTCTAGCAAAATCTGGAGGGATTAACTAATGATCCATAAAATCAAACAAGAAGATGGAGTTTGGGTCAATAAAGGGTATTAAAGGGGAAGTCATAAAGCATTATCAATCATTGTTTAATTCATTCAACATAAAGGGTGATAAGCTACTTGAACTCATTGATAAGAAAGTTTTTGAGTCCTAATCGAGTTTGATTTATATTGATACCATGAAAGATGAATTACGTCAAGCCATAACTAACCTAAATGATAATAGCAATGCAGGCCCTAATGGCTTTCATGGGTTTTTTACTAAATAATTTGGGAGATTGTCAAAGGAGACACTTTAAAATCCATTAATTACTTCTTCTTTGGTGGGGAACTGCCAAAAAGTTGGACTAACATAATATTATCCTAATACCAATGTTAAAGAATGCTTCTAAGTGATTTGATTTTAGACCAATCAACTTATGAAATTCCTGTTTCAAAATCATCACAACATTTTTAGCTTCTAGACTCTCCTTTATTTTGCCAACCATTATTCGTATATCTCAAGAAGGTTTCATAAAAGGTAGGAGTATTTTTTACAATATCTTTCTATGTTAGGAGATGATGGGCAGGGTAGAGAGGAAAGATCATGAATCTAATATCGTAATTAAACTTGACATGTACAAGGCTTATGATAGAGTGGCTTAGTTATATCTTATTAAAAATCTCAGGAAGTTTAGGTTTTCTAAAGTTTGGATAGATAATATTTGGAGGTTCATTTCTAACAACTGGTTCTCCATCATCATAAATGTTGAAAATGATGAATTCTTTAAGTCTCTCAAAGGCCTCCAACAAGTTGACTCCTTTTCCTCTGGGTTATTTATATTAGTAACTGAAGTTCTGAACAGAGGAATACATAACCTAATGATAAAAGGAACATTTAAACCTTTCTCACACCCTGATGGAAGCCCATTGATCAACAGTTTGAGCTTGGCAGAAGACTTTATTATATCCTATAATGGGGGAAGTAAAAGCCTAAAGAACCTGTTCATTTTCTTCATGAGGTATGAAAAGGTCTTGGGTAAAGTAAGTTTATCTTTATAATTCATGAATTTATGTCCAGGAAGAAAAGTAAAGACAAAGAATAAACTTTAACCCTCAAACAAAAGACAATACCTTTAAAACATCTTGCTTATGTTATTTTTTATGGCAGAAGAAAACATGTTTACTTTGAAGAACTGATCAATAAAATCAAACTCAAAGTGTATGGTTGGAAAAGAAAATTTCTCTCCTTTGTTGGGAGGAGGACACTTATCATATCAGTTTTAGCTTCAATTCACATCCATGTTCTTGCCAACTAAAAGCCTCCAACTAGAACTCTCAATCATATTCAAAAAGTTTTAAGGAATTTTCTATGGGGTTCTTCTTTTGAATTTGGGAAAAAACATCATAGGTTGGAATAGGAAAGTATATGTTCCCCTTTATAAGATAGTGGTATTGGATTCAAAGCCCTTTTAGATATCTGCAAAGCTTTCTCAATGGTGGAACTTCAAAACTACTGAAGAAAACCTATGATCTCAATTCTTCTGGAATAAATATAAAGACTATTCAAAAGACTTTGGTTTTATAACTTATAAAAGGTCCATGTTGATAAAAAAAGTCACTAACAATCTAGTTCAAGAGAGTAATGGATCCCTATACTAGACTCCCTCAATTGATGGTAGTTCTTCTTCTAAGACTGTTTGGCAGTCCACAAGGTCTCCTAATCCATCTTCATTTCTATGCAATACAATTTGGAATCCTTCTTTTCCTAAATATATTTCTAAATTTTTATGGAAATGACTTAATAATATAATTCCTATTGACAAAAATATTCGAAATATGGGAATCCTCTTATCTTCTAAATGCAGGTGTTATAATCAAATAGAAGAGGAAATGTGCCACCTATTTATGCATGGTCCTATTGCCTATGATGTTTGGAGCTTCTTTGCAAATCTTTTTGGAATTAAAATTTCCTTTAACTCCATTAACTCAATGATAATGTCTTGGTGGTTCAGAAAGCCTAAAGAAAACTTCCTCAAATACCTGTTTTGCATTATCCCTAGAGCGGCGATATGGGAAATTTATCTTAGTTGGAACCAAAGTAATTTTGATGATATCAAAATGAAGAGTAAAATCATCATTATTAATGTTATTCAGCTCATCAAAGGCTCCAATTTCAATCAATACTTCAGCTCCTCCAACTTTTATGATGACAATATGGTGTATATTTTCATTCTGAAGTTTGTCAAAGAGGTTCATACGACATTCTAATTAGTCAGGTGGATCAAACCAAAGATAGGTTTCTTTAAATTAAACACTCATGGGGCTTTTAAAGGTAATACAGGGTTGGTTGGCTCTAGGTGTATTATTAAAGACCATAGTGGTTGTTTTGTTAAAGTATATTTAGCATTTGAAGGGATTAAAATAAACAACAAGGGAGAATGTATGGCTATATTGAGGTATTTAAGACTTTGTGATTCTCCTAAACTCTCTAATGTGGTTATGGAGAGTGATTCAGAGTTCTCAATTGATGATCTTCAATGAAAAATTAAGAAACATCCATGGTCCCTTCTTATGATCTTTAAGCACATTTTAGAGATTGGTCTTTAAGTCCAAGCCACATACACTCATTGTTAGAGAGAATCAAATTTTATTACAGATAGTCTTCCAAACCATGGATATCAAAACCTCACCTTCAGCACCTTTAATATAGTTATGGATTTTCCTATGTTAGCTAGGGGTCACTTTAGGATGGAATTCCAAGAATCCAGTCCATTACGTTAAATCTTAGATAATTTTTCTTAAGATTTCTCTAGCTTCATTATCTTTCTTTTCATTAGAGTTTGTTCATGGTATAATTCTTCTGGCCTCTCATTTGGTTATAGGTTTTAATGTCATTTATTTCTTTAAAGGTGACTGCTATAATGTTTCCCATCCATTTCTTATAAAAGCCACCATGGTAAGGCTATTCTACATGTCCTATTAATAAACTTGGGTGTTTCATCCCTCTTATAAAAATGTGGCACTCTCATGGAGGAGGAAGTGAGTGCCTTAAAACTACAGCTCGCTGAGGCAAAAGATGTCAGGGACATTAGGCCCTTCTCCAAACTAAAAATGAATCCCTTAAGAAGAATCTTGTTGAGGCAGAGGATGGTTGTCGAGGGGTTCATGTTATGACGTTGGGCCTCATTCGCGATATCATTAAACTTTGTTGTCTTTTCAGAATGGGTCCCTGAGAAGCATGGTACGTTGGTTATGAGGAAGGGTGGATGGATGCCCCCATTAGGTTGGATGAGTCAAATAGCATAGATTATAAGCATGGTTGGATGAATGCCTTCGGAGTGTTAAAGGTTCCCAAGGACTCTCAACTTTGGTATATGTACCAAGTTATTTTTCCAGCTTATTGGCATACACCCTTTGGTTGGTAAAAAGATGGGTTCCTTTAAATGTTGTTTATGTTCAGTTGGTCAAGAGCTATTTGTCCCCTCATGAGAGTGGTGATGAGTTCTGACCAAATCCTGATGATACCCATCGAAGAGCCATTGTTGTTGTTCTCGCCAATCGATCATAAATGTTGTCTCCTTTTGTACTTTTGTTATTATAAATGACATTTTTTTAACTTGTAACTTTTGTAACAACTTGTTTTCTGAATAGAATACTTTTTGCATTTTTCTATTCCATTATGTTGAGCATGTATTTTATTGTCTTTTCTTATCTTTAGGTTGTGTCGTCACACTATCTTAGGCCTAGAGCTTACTATAGCAAAAATGCAATTGGTTTAAGGTCAATCCACTTGTTTAAGATTTTATTCAACCAAATTCGGGTTCATTCAGTGCCTAGGGATCTCCTATAGGACTTTTGTATGCCTGGGAAACTCATAAGTTCTTTATGTTTTCATGATGAAGATTTGAAGACCTTAAGTTTAATAGTAATTAAATAATTCGCAATTGTAATTAATCTAAGGTAACGCTGATTTCCACTATGATCATTAATTTAAAATATAAGCCTCTCATTTTGGAATGATGATTAATGACTAACTTATCCACTTGGGCTTTTATTAAAAATGCTAGATCAAACCACGAGCATCATAAGTTTTGGAATAAAAATTGGCAAAAACCAAGTATGTTATAAATAACTTAAACTTAAGCAAGTGTGAACTCAAAAGTAAAACTTATTTTGATTAGCTGCATTCCAGGATCTAGGTATCTCCCTGCCCTCCAGTGTTTCCAAATGGTAGGATCTATGTTGATCGTCTTTGTTCACCTTGAATGGTCCCTCCCAATTAGGTCCCAACTTGTCGTCCAAAGGTCTTTTGGTGCTGTCGAGGACGTTTTTGAGGATATAATTGCCAATATGGAATTTTCTAAGATTAATTCCCTTGTTGTATTACTTCGCCAACTGTTGTTGGTAAGAGGTTAGCATTATTATGGCCTCTCCCTTTGTTCTTTTGTTAGGTCAAGTTCATTGCTCATAGCTTCATCATTTAAACCTTGCTCAGCTATGGTGGACTTCATGGTTATCAGAGCTTCTAGGGGGAACATAACTTCCATTCCATAAGTTTGAGCAAAGGGCGTTTCCCCAGTGGGCCTCCTAGGTGTATGTAACACCCCGTATTTCTCAAGATTTAAAATTTAATTAATTCGGTAATATAGGAATTAATTTATCTGCAGGATTTGATTAAATTAGTGAATTGAGATTTAATTAATTCGGGTTATTTTAAAATTTACATGTGTCGTAATTTGAGGAAGAGATTGGAGATTTTAGTTAAGTAACTCGAATGACAATTTTGAGTGCACGATTGATTCTGAATAGGTTGAGATAGTTAAAAAGGAGTACTCGAGGGTAGTAATTGGATCTCGGGGTATTTTTAGGAATAACTAGACTCACACGGGGGTGTTCGAGTCATTTGGGCTTGGCCCATAGGCTTAATTTCGGGATTAACAATATAAAATCTACATTAGGGATTTTGTGGGAGACACAACTCAAATAGAAAACCCTAGTTTTGCAGAGGAGAAAATAGGGAGAAATAAGGAGAGATTTTGGGAGACAAACCAAGAGAAGAGTGGTGTGTTCTTCGTTAAATATTCGTCTACAACAAAGAAAATCACACCCTAAGAATTTATTTGGGCAAGTAGTTAAACTTGATTTCATTTACATTACGGTATTGCGATTCAGATCATGGTGCGTGTAAACCAAATTTATTTTTGGTGGTGGGTTTTCACATGAAAATGGGTTTTCAATGAATAGGACACTTAGTGAAGATTTAAAAGTGCAAGTGATGATAGAGATATATATAATCCAATGCCACAGTAATCAAATTTTTATATGACCAATTCAGATGATGCTATTTAATTTTGGGTTGTTGTATAAAATTTGAAAACAGTGGGTTTAAACTCGGAGAAAACCCAAATCGAGTAATGAACAATGAGGTAAATCGATAATGCATAAGGGTTTTAAGGAAGATTAGAACCTTTAGTTTCATGAATTAAATTCCGGGTATGTTTGAGCAAGAGCCTAGAATGAAATTATAGAAGTTTAAAGAATAGCAATGGACAAAATCAGTGCAGGGAAGAAGGGATAAACCCAAATCAAAATTTAACTGCTGAAATTTGAAACGGTAGGTGATTATTGATTTTTCATGTGTTGTTAAAGTAATGGAAACCTGAATAAGCTTTGAGTTGAATGTTGGGTTGAGAAATAAAACTTGTGAGCATCGTTAATGGCGAAAATAGGAAAGGGTAGAACACAGTAGTCGTCTGAACGACCCTAGCTGTCGTTCGAACAACGCTGGGAAAAAATCCACTACTTCGCTTCTTCTTTTTTATTATAATGCCTTAGGTTATTTGTGGACTAAAAGGGTGAAAATTGGCTGGACTATAGTAAAAAATAATTTGGAAGAAAAATTAAGAGTGAAATTATTTTTGAATTTTGGAGTGATGAATTTTAAAAATATTGAAACTTCGGGCCGAGTAAATGTGTCCGGGTATTAATTTTTTAGTGGAACTACTTTTAAAATTAATTGTGATGAAATTTTGTAGATAAGGGTCCGCGTTTTGACTCGAATAATTTCAGGCTAGTGCGACGGGAGTTAGGCATGAGTAGCCGGTTTAATTTATTATAGAGATATATAATAAATTATCGAAATTAAATTTAATGAGAGGTGTTAAACTTAATAGTGAAAATTCGTGTAACAAATTCCAAATAGAGAAGATACGGACCGAATGAGTGAGTCTAAGTATTGTAGTTGGGTGACACTACTTAAATAACAAAATAATTAAGGTTACATTTAATTAAATTACAAGTCGGTATATAGACATGGGTATTTTGGGCTAGTGCTACGGGTGTTAGGCACGGGTTAGCCGATTTTTTATGAAATATATATATATACGGTAGTGTGATATATATATATATATATATGTGTGTGTGTGTGTGTGTGTGTGTGTGTGTGTGTGTGTGTGTACGTGTGTGTGTGTGTGCGCGCGCATTATAGATATCAGTGTGAATGATAATTATAGGAATACATACCCCCTCTAGTGCTATCATAGGAGGTTGCACGATGTGGGTAAATCCCTTGACTTGAGGAGTAGGGAGAGTATAATCCCCAAGTCATAGCAACTATTATTTATATATTGTGATTCTTTCGGGGTGAGAAATCATGGGTATGATTCTGTCTCACACCCCGGGAACTATGACCTCCTCCACTACGCTTAATATTATTTTTTACTCAAGCTAGAGGGTGAGTTCGACTTGAGGTATCCGAGCTAGGGTGAGGATACCTGGAACATGATAGCATTTTAGAGAAAGCATCTGGTGAGATATTACTGAGGAATGTATGGTTATTGTACTTGACATGTGTGTGAATGTTGTAGTATACTAGTACGTATATAATATGAATAGATAATTATATATGGGATTAATACATAAGTGTGAATATATTTCTTATATAACTAGTGTGAAAGTTATATGATTTAAAAAGGGGATTTCTTATATAACTAGTGTGAAATTTATATGACTAAAAAGTTGTTTCATATATAACTCGTGTTAATGTTATATGACATAATATAGTTGAACCGATTAACAAGTTAATAAAAAGATAACTTAATAATCAATGTAAGGATACTCGAGTTTGAGTAGTTCCATAGAAAGAGGTGTGGTACGGCTAGTTAGGTGGGATAGCTTAACTTGCAAGGTTCGCAGAAAAGAGTTAGGTGTGCACATTAGAAGAGGGGTGAGTACGACACTAGCTTAAATGTGAAGAGTGTGCATGCGTATTTAATTATTGCAATTTAACTGTTTACTAAATATTTTCAAAATGTTTTACTTGGGCTCTGACCCGTGTTAAAATCCTTTTCAAAACCTTTTAGATGTCCAGCCATAAGGACGCCCGATTTGAGGATTCTATCCAGGGATGTGCAATTGCAGCTCAAGTGAAAGTTGCAGGACTTTGTCATAAACGCTTCGTTCATTTATTCCTAGTGTAGGATCTTTACTTCAATACTCTTTTGGGCATGTTGCCCTCAGATTTATTATTCAGTTATTTATTTGACCTTATGTATCCAGGTTATTATTTCATTGTATTGTTAGATTTTATTGTTGAACCGATAGTTAATTCGGTCATCTTTATTTATATTATTCATCCATGTTGGATTCAGTTATCAGCTTGTCTTAATGATTTAATTATTATTTATTCCCGCATATTGTTAATTAATGAAAGATAATTTTTGGCCCGAGTCTAATTAAATTACTTGGTGGTTAGTAACTTTAAAAAGTTTTTGACGGTGATGCTAAGAATGAGCCATATGAAACCTACGTATTATTTTGATCACGTGATGGCCACCTAGTATTTTAGTAGGCGGGGTGTCACGGATGGTATCAAAGCATTAGGTTATAGAGTCCTTAGGGTTTGTGTGGCTTATTACATTTCAGCATAGAGTTCTTTGATATAGAGTCTTATTATATGATTGTTGTATCCCTTCACGTAGGCAACTTATGTTCTCCTGCTATTAAGTATAGTTGATTCTATTCATATACGTGTTCAGTTAGTCTTCAAACACTGAACAACTTTGGACGACCAGCGAGGTCCATTAGAAGGACTGCAGGGGGAGAGGCTCAGCAGAAGTCATGGAATATTCTAGGAATTGTGACAGTAATAGGAAACACCATGTCAATGGAAGGAGAAAACCCAAGGGAAATTGTGTAGGGTGGAGTGTAGTGCAACCCAGGACTAAATTTTTGGCGAAATTTTTGGCTCAGATGAGCAGTGTTGTAGTGATGAGATTCAGTTACCATAACTATGGAGAGATACCATGAATAATGAAGAATTTGGGGTGCAGTTTGATTACAAATCCTCTCACCAGGTGTTTAAATAGAAAGGGGAATGACACAGAAAGGTGTATTATGTGCAAAGAGTACAAACACATGTGTGAATATTGTCCACGGTGAATTATTGGACAAGGATGGGATTCCCAGTAAGGGCAACAGTTATAAGAAGTATTTAATTTAGTTGGGACGAGGGTGTTATGTCCGGGAACCATTTGAGCCGCGAGTGCTATTGGAAATTCAAAGTATGAGTTTTACCTCGGGATGATTAGAGTATATTTACTGTCTCATGAGCGAGTCACATTATTTTGATAGTACTAGATTCGCAAGTGAAACGAGTTTAGTAGAGGTATCGTTAATATCACTATAGTGTGTGTATATTTATCATTGAGTTAGGAGATATCTCTTTAGTTCCATCGGCAGAGGAGCAAGGGTGAAAACTGAGAGTATATATTTTATGAGGTTAGCTCGTTTTGAGAGGTGATATTTTAGGTATGATTTTATCCTGGGTACGGACTATTGAACGATGGTGGGCGGTTACAACAAGACTATCGTGGTCATTGTTCCGGGGCAAGATTTATATTTTTGTGATGTCTCACTTTAAAGAAGGTCGATCTTACAGTGATATTTTTATGAAGTAGACTTCAGAGAGTACGATTGTCTAGTTACATTTTATCCCGATTCATAAGGACTTTTATTGATGTGATTCAGGGTGTATCTGGTTCACTGTTGAGCGGAAAATTTTGAGTTCATTATTGTTTACGTGATGGGAACTTAGTGATAGTGAGATCATTATATTCTGTGATGCCTTGAGAGACATGGGCATAGACGATTTGATTATTGTGTCAGGAGATATAATTTGTAATATCATAATTATGTGCTTTGGACCCACGAATTTTGATGATTGATAATGCTATGGGATATTGCATTTAGGAAAGTTTATTTGAGCTTTGTTGTAGTATATTACATGCATGTACCTTAATAAACATTGGGAGTAGTGACAAATTATTGGATGCTAGTGCATCGGTTTTAAAATGTTAAATTATTGAATGTGTAAAGGAAACACTTTAAGCTGAGAGATATTACGAGATATGGCGAGTGGAGGCGGGGAGTGCTGTAAAGGAAGCGCCGAGATAACTTATGTAGCACAAGTTAATGGGTGGGGCAGTAACGAGAAGAATTAAGTTGCAATTTTTGGGGTAATTGAGAATACCTACATGACATAGCCACGCCGAGAGTGTGGAGCTGAGCTTGAGATAAATATGTTACGTATGAGACGTTAGTGATATTTATGTTGCTATGTTTGGGCTATAGAATATAATATGGTAAAACTTTGTGTTCACTCCAAGGTATGATTTACTTGTGTTAATTATCACCTGAAAGAGGGTCTAGTCTATATATATGTGTATTTATGTTATGGTGTCTTACATAATAGACTTATATGAAAATGTTTGTATTGTTATATTTAATCCTAGTGAGTAGGGACGGTTACTGATCGGCTTCAGGGTGGATAGGTTTATTATCGAGAGGAAAGATATAGCTTGTGGTTGATTCGCGCTAAGAAACTAGTGATAGTAAGGGGCGCCGTATTGTATGATGTTTTTTGTAACATTAGAGTGGACGGGTATACTTTTATGTCAAGAGATAGGAAATTAGAGGTATGTGCTATTGACTAAGGGCCTAACGAATCTCAACTACTGGAAATGTTAGGTAGTAGCGTATCAGGGGGTTCCTTGTTTGAATTTGCTTTGCTAGACATCCCATGCATGAAACTTAGCTCAACGTTGGAAGAGGGGAGATGTTCGGTCATTAGGACATAGGTTTGGTACCTTGGATAAGATACACATATGTGGTTATAACTGTGAGTTGAAAGTTATATTAAAATTTAAGTCTAGTAGAGTCAGGTAACATTCGTGCGGATGAGCATGGGTACAGGGTGTATGGGCGCTCTGGGTAATTAATTTAATATTTAATATAATTCGCGATTAGAATGGGTAGAGATATGTGTAGGATCTTAGAGGCATGTGAGTAAGGAAGTATTCGAGGCTTGGAGTACTCGACTTATCTTAATTTCGAGGAGGAAATTCCTTTGTAAGGGGGAAAGTATGTAACAATCCGTATTTTTGAGGATTTAGAATTTAATTAATTCGGTGATATAGGAATTAATTAATCTAGAGGATTTAATTAAATTTGTGAATTGAGATTTAATTAATTCGGGTTATTTTAAAATTTACATGTGTCGTAATTTGAGGACGAGGTTGGAAATTTTAGTTAAGTAACTCGGATGATGATTTTGAGTGCAAATTAATTCCAAATAGTTCGAGATAGTGGGAAAAGAGTACTCGGGGGTAGTAATTGGGTCTCAGGACATTTTTAGGCATAACCGGGCTCACACAGGGGTGTTCGGGCCATTTGGGCTTGGCCCATAGGCTTAATTTAGGGATTAACAATATAAAACTACATTAGGGAGTTTGTGGAAGACACAACTCAAATAAAAAACCCTAATTTTGCATAGGAGAAAAGAGGGAGAAATTGGGAGAGCTTTTGGGAGCCAAACCAAGAGAAGTGGGGTGTGTTCTTCGTCAAATATTCATCTACAACAAAGGAAATCAGACCCTACGAATTTATTCAGGCAAGTAGTTAAACTTGCTTTCACTTAAATTAAGGTATTGTGATTCATATCATAGTGGGTGTGAACCAAATTTATTTTTTAAGGTGGATTTTCACATGAAAATGGGTTTTCGATGAATCGGACACTTAGTGAAGATTTAAAAGTGAAAGTGATGATGATATATATAATCCGATGCCATAAGAATCAAATTTTTATATGATCAAATCTGATGACGCCATTTAATTTTGGATTGTTGTATAAAATTCGAAAATAGTGGGTCTAAACCAAGAGAAAACCCAAACCGGGGAGTAATGAACAATGAGGTAAATCGATGATGCATAATGGTTTTAAGGAGGATTAGGACCTATAGTTTCATGAATTAAATTCCGGGTATGTTTGAGTAGGGGGCCTAGAATGAAATTGTGGAAGTTTAAAAAATAACAATGGACAAAATCAGTGCGAGCAAGAAGGGATAAACCCAAATCTAGTTTTAACTGCTGAAATTTGAAATCTTTGGTGATTATTGATGTTTGTAGTGTTGTTAAATCAATGGAAAATTGAATAATCTTTGATTTAAATGTTGGGTTGAGAAAAAAAGCTTGGTAGTATTGTCAATGGCGGAAACCAGAAGGGGGGAGAAGATAGCGATCATTCGAACGACCCTAGATGTCATTCGAATGATGCTAGGAAAAAATCTGCTACTTTGCTTCTTGTTTTTTTTATTATAATGCCTGAGGTTATTTATGGACTAAAGGGGAGAAAATTGGTGGGACTCTAGTAACAAATAATTTGTAAGGAAAAATATAAGTATGAAATTATTTGCCAAATTTGGAGTGATGAATTCTAAAAAGATTTAAAACTACGGACCGAGTAAATGTGTCCATGTATTATATTTTAGTGGCACTACTTTAAAAATTAATTGAGGTGAAATTTATTAAATAAGGGTCGGGGTTTTGAATCGGATATTTTCAATCTAGTGCGACAGGAGTTAGGCACGGGGTAGCCGGTTTAATTTATTATAGAGATATATAATAAATTATCAAATATTAAATTTAATGAGGGGTGTTAAACTTAATAGGGGAAATTCGTGTAGCAAATTCTGAAGGGTGAAGATACAGACGGAATGAGAGAGTCTAGATATTGTAGTTGGGTGACACTACTTAAATTACAAAATAATTAAGGTGTGATTTAATTAAATTACAAGTTGGGATATATACTTGGGCATTTTGGGCTTATTCTATGGGTGTTAGGCACGGGTTAGCCGGACTTTTATTAACTATATGTATACGATAGTGTGATAATATATATATATATATATATATATATATATATATATATATATATATATATATATATATATATATATATTTGTGTGTGCGTGTGTGCATTATAGATATCGATGTGGATGATATTTATAGGAATACATACCCCTCTAGTGCTATCGTAGGAGGTTGCGCGATGTGGGTAAATCCCCTGGCTTGAGGAGTAGGGAGAGTATAATCCCCAAGTCATAGCATCCATCATTTATATATGTTGATTCTTTCGGGGTGAGAAATCATGGTTATGATTCTGTCTCACACCCCGAGAACTATGGCCTCCTCCGCTACGCTTATTATTATTATTATTATTATTATTATTATTATTATTATTATTATTATTATTATTATTATTATTAATATTAATATTATTTTTTACTCAAGCTCGAGAGTGAGTTCGACTTGAGGTAGCCGGGCTAGAGTGAGCATACCTGAAACATGATGGCATTTTAGAGAAAGCATTTGGTGAGCTATTACTCAGGAAGGTCTGGTTATTGTACTTGACACATGTGTGAATGTTGTAGTATACTAGTACGTATATAATATGAATAGATAATTATATATGGGATTAATACATTAGTGTGAATGTATTTCTTATATATCTAGTGTGATAGTTATATGATTTAAAAAGAGGATTTCTTATATAACTAGTGTGAAATTTATATGATTAAAAAAGTGTTTCCTATATAACTTGTGTTAATGTTATATGATTTAATATAGTTGAATCGATTAATAAGTTAATGAGAAGATAACTTAATAATCAAAGTAAGAATACTCGAGTTAGAGTAGTGCGGTAGAAAGAGGTGTGATACGGCTAGTTAGATGGGTTAACTTAACTAGGAAGGTTAGCAGGCAAGCGTTAGGTATGCACATTATATGAGGGGTGAGTTATACTTCAAGAGAGTGCGAGACAAACTTAATTATGAAGAGTGTGAATGCATATTTAATTATTGCAATTTAACTGCTTGCTAAATATTTTCAAAATATTTTACTTGTACTCTGAGCCGTGTCAAAATACTTTTCGAAATCTTTTAGGTGTCCAGCCATAGAGACACCCAGTTTGAGGATTTTATCCAGTGATGCGGAACTACAGCTCATGTGGAAGTTGCATGACATTGCTATAAATGCTTCGTTCATTTATTCCTAATGTAGGATCTTTACTTCAGTATTAGTTTGGGCATGTCGCACTCAAATTTATTATTTAGTTGTTATTTGACCTTGCTTATCCAAATTAGGTCAGTGTATTATTGAATTTTATTATTGAACCGATAGTTGATTTGATTATCTTTATTTATATTATTCATCCGTGTTGGATTTACTTATCAGCTTGTGTTAATGGTTTAATTGTATTTGTTCCCGCATGTTGTTAACTAATAAAAGATAAAATTTGGCACTAATCTAATTAAATTACTAGGTGGTTAGTAACATTAAAAAGTTTTCGACAACGATGCAAAGAATGAGCCATATAAAACCAACGTCTTATTTTGATCACGGGCTGGCACCCGGTATTTTAATAGGTGGGGTGTCACAGTGTGGTATGATATGCTCACAGAATATGGGGTAACTCATCAACCTAAGATCCTTTTTTTCTTTTCAATCTCGTTTTCAAACCATCGAGCACTGTTATATTGGAAGCCTATGCTTAGACATTAATTTGGGGGTAGGCCACATAACTGAAATGGTGTTGGATTCCATTGTCCATTTTCAAACTGGGTGATGTTGTCTATGATGATTATCTTGGGTACCCTAAAGAGGGTTATAATGTTCCTCCATATTAATCTGATCATATAAGTATCTTTTATGTTTGCTAGTGGTTCTGTTTCAATCCACTTTGTGAAGTAATCTGTGTCGATTAGTAAACACTTTTGATTTTCTAGTGTTATTAGGAGTGATGCCACAATATCCAACCCCCACTGGGTGAACAACCACATACTAGTTAGTGACTACAATTCATTGGTTGGTCGGTGATGCATTCGGGAATTTTTTTGACACTTTTCATACTTCTGGACGTGAGTTGTTATGTCTTTCTGTATATATATGGCCACCAATAACCCTCTTTGATCGCCCAAAAAGTAAGAGACCTTCCTCCCATGTGGATCCCACAAATCCCATCATGTAGTTCATAGAGAACTTGGTTGGTGTCACTTGGGTGCACGCATTAGAGGTAAGGAGTTTGAATGGTCTTCTTTAATGTTTTCCTTCAAGTCACATATAAAACCGTGCAACTTTTACACTGATCTGATGGGCTTGCCTTTTGTTGGTCGGTAAGATATCATTCTGCAAATAGGTAATGATTGTATCCATTTATGTCAGACCTTTTTCCATGACGAGAACATGCTCGGAGACCACCATCTTCATTATGCTGGGTTTATTAAGGAATTCCACTTCAATTGTTCTCCTTAGATTAAATTCCACTACTAAACTTAGGGCTGCTAAGGCATAAGCATGACTATTATGCCCTTGGGGAAACTGTTGAATGCGGACTTCCTCAAATTTTGAGATTAAATCATGATCCATCTGTTGGTTTGCTTCCATCCTTTCATCCATTACTATGAAGTCTCCAGTAACTTGGTTGGACACAAGAATTGAATCGTAATATACTTTAAGGTAATTTTCTCCCAGCAAATGAGCCTTATGTATTCCAATTATGAAGGTTTCGTACTCAGCTTCATTGTTGGATGCTTCATAGCCAGTCGGATTCCTTGCTAGATCATGGCATTCTCTGGTGTAATAAGCACAATACCTACTCCAGGCCCTTTAGAGTTGGAGGCTCTATTCACATACAATGTCCATTTCATTGATTGTTCAATCCCATGATATTTCCATTTGTCAGCAACCTGTTGGTAATTAGGTGCTCCTTCTCCCACAAACCCTTCTATAAAATCATCCAATAGTTGTCCCTTGATTGTTGTTCTCTATTGATAGTGTATATCAAACCTCCCACATTTGATTAACCATTTGGATATGCGTACAGACAGGTCAGCCTTGAGAAGAACAACTTTAAGGGGAAAGAATGTAATGCCTATGATGGAATGGGCCTCAAAATAGTGTTTTAACTTTCGGGACCATTGACCAAAGAGTGGTCCAGCCTCTACAATAGGAGGTAGAACTGCTCGACGTACAAAAGTGTCTTTCTGACATCCTCAAAATAGTAAATGGTGTACGCTCATCCTTTTTTTTTTCAAACCAAGGCCAAACTGATTGCATGTCTTGAAATGTCTAAATAGAGGTAAAGGGGGTCCCCCGAATCTGGAATATCTAACAGAGGAGGTTTTCTCAGGTAAGATTTGATTTCTTCAAGTTATTTAGACACTCGTCATTCTAAGTGTGGCCTTTCTCCCCCTTAAATAGTTAAAAGAATGGTATGCAATGCTCAGATGATTTAGAGATGAAAAGGTTCAAAGCTTTCAACGTCCCATTTAGCTTTTGAAATTTTTCGCTACATCTTTGGCTGTTGAACTTAGTGATTGCAATTATTTGGTTAGGGTTTGCCTTAATCCCTCTTTTCTTAACCATGTAGACGAGGAACTTCCCGGATTGAACCCCAAAGAAGAATTTGCTCTCATTAAGTTTCATTCGGTAGTGACTGAGGATTCTAATTTTTTTTATCAAGTCATTAAGATAATGGTATTTACGTCTTCTCTTGATGATCACATCATCAATGTACACATCCATTATCTCTCCCATTTTTATCTTTGAACATCTTAGTAACTAAGCTTTGATATGTGACTCTGATATTTTTTAGGCAAAAAGGCATGACCATATAATATTACAAGCCTAGTGGGGGTGATAAACGAGGTCTTATCTTGGTCGTGGCCGAATAGGGGGATCTGGTGGTACCCCGAGTAAGAATCTAGGAAGATCATCCGCTCAATAGATGTCATGGCATCGACCAAGTAATCTATTTTGGTAGAGAAAATCTATCATTGGGACAAGCTTTATTGAGCTTAGTAAAGTCCATGCATAATCTCCAGATGTCATTGATCTTTTGGACCACCTTCAGGTTTGAGAGCCATTTTGGGAATTTAACTTTTCTGATGGACCTTGCCTCTAAAAGTTTTCCTACCTCCTTTTCAACTGCATTGTCCTTCTTTGGGGCAGTGCGACGAGTCTTATATATGGTTAACGGAAATACTGGGTTAACATGAAGTTGATGGCAAGTGACTCTAGGATCAACCCCTAGCATGTGATATGGTACTAATACGAAAACATCTAGGTTCTGCTTCAGAAAATAAATTAATTTCTTCCTTTATTGGTCGGATAATGTCGTGTCGACTAGAAACTTCCTCTCTGGTCATCTCTCATGAAAAATTATGTTATCCAATTTTTCCATAACTTTGTCTATGGGGTCAACTCTTATTTCGTCTACCCCTTGTATTCCATACTTTAGTTGCTATTCGGATGGAATGACTCTCTCCAGAGATGTTTTGGGATGCTACCTATCGAAACTCAATGAGTTTAGAGATGTTTCCTTCCTTTACAGGTAGAACTACTGTGACGCCCCGCCTAATTTAATCACGGGTGATCAGCCCTTTATTAAAATAAACAAGAATCGCATATGGTTCATTCTTAGCATCATTGTCAAAAAACTATTAAGTTATTAACCACCTATGTTAAATTAAACTCATGCCAAATTTTATCCTATTATAAACTTAACAGCATGCGAAAATAGAACTGAAATAAATTAACCAAACAATCTACATACAATAATATTCTGAACGATCCTCGACAGATATATAAGTAAATAAGATAGAATAAACCTTCGGTTCCCTACATAATTAATCCGACTACAATCTAAAGTAAATAAATTAAAATCTTAACAAAATCTGAAAAATAACTAAAATAATGAAGTGTTTAATGGAGAAACATGCCCAAATGAAATTACTGAGATAAAGCGTATAACTAGGAATGAATAAGTTGAAGCGTCTAAATCAGATCCTGCAAGCCTCCATAATGCTGCACACCTAAAATTGTTTTGGAAAATATTTTTGACATGGGTCAGATCCCAAGAAACCTTTTGAAAATATTTGGCAAGTGATTAAAATGCAATAATTTTAATATGCATGAACCCTTTCATATTTAAGCTAGTGTCGCACTCTCTTAAGATATAGCTCACCCCTCAACTAATATGCACACTTATCGTTTACCTTTTAACCCCACTAGTTATGCTACCCCACGTAACTTCTCTTGGTACACCCTTTCTATCTTGCTAATCTAATCCCAATATTCTTTTCTTTGATTTATAAGTTATTATACTCATTAACTTATTTAATCAATTCAACTTTAATTAGCTATATAACCTTCAAACTAGTTATATATAAAATACATTCACACATTATGTATTTATCACGTATATAATTATTTACTCGTATTATATACATAGTAGTATACTATAACATTCACACAAATGTCGTGTATAGTAACCATCCTACTGAGTCATAACTCACTGTATGTTTGTCTCTAAAATCCTATCATCCGAGGTATGTTCACTCTAACTCGGTTACCATAAAGAGGTTAACTCACATCGAAATAGGTAAATAATTCGCAAACGTAGTGGAATCTGTCATATTTCTCCGAGTGTGAGACCGACCCACCTCAAAAATAAATCACACAATAAAAATACTCGATGATATGACCTGGGGATTATACTCTCCCTGCATTCACTACCTAGGGATTCACCCGCATTGCGCAGTCTCCTATGATAACACTGGAGGGGTATGTATTTGCATAAATATCTAACACTGATATTTGTAAAGAACACAAGTATATATATGATTTAAACATAGATTGATATTATTCCATCACTAATTGAGCATTAAATATACACAAACTACTCCAATTACTACAAACCCATTTCATGTTATAACCCACCCTAAAAACGGGTTTGGACCACACCCATTATGATATTAACACGAATTTCACATATTTATTTTGAAAGCAAGAAAACCACTTGCTTGTTTAGATTCACAGGGTTTGATTATGTGATGTAGTGGATGAATTAATGAAGAACACCCCCAATTCCTCTTTGATTTATCTCCTAAAAGCTCCTCACTTTCTTTCTCCTCTTTTCCCTCAAGTTCTAGGGTTTTCAATTTGAGTTATGGATGCCTTTAATTCCATAACTTATGTTTAAAGCTCTTAATCCCGAAATTAGGCTGATGGGTTAAGATCAAATGATCCAAACACCCCCGTGTGGTCTGAGTTATGTCTAAAAATTCCTCGAGACCAAATCAATACCCATGGGACCAAATTAATACCCCCGAGTACCCTATTATGACTATCTTGACCTTTTTGGAATCAACTATGACCTCAAAATTGCCATCTGAGTTACCCTACAATAATATCCTATCTCAACCTCGTATAGTCTACACTCGACTCCCGGGTGAGATATAATATCGTCAAGTCTCTATCACTCGATATGACGTAAAATATGTATTTACTATTCACTTAGTAATTATATTATGTAAATACTAATCATTATCTCTCCCGATTAATATTTTAATCGTCAAAAAATAATTAATTCAAAAAAATTATGTCACACATGTAATTTAAATAAGTCGAATTAATTAAGTATTAATCACTAAAAAATACAGGGTGTTATAACTAACTTTCCCAACGGCATAGTCATCTTTCCAACGAAGCTGACCAGTGAGATGATTGCTTCCTTTAAGCCTGTCATCTTCAATTTGAGCTTGTGAAAAATCTCCAGGTACATCACTTCTAGGTAATTACATTGATCCACTAGTATCTTATCCACGTCCCAGTTTGCAATCCTAAGAGTTATTACTAGGGCGTCATGGTGTGGAGTTCTTACCCCAATCAAATATTCTTTCGTGAAAACTATGTGCTTATTGTAATCCACGTCTTTTGGTCGCCTACGTTTGCCAACTTGTCTTTTCGCAGATAAATCTAGAATGCCTCAATTACTATTGTAACCTTTTTTAGTTCCATCTGAACTGTGTTTCCCTGGACCTGCTTAGGGTCAGATGCCCATTGAATAATGGCAAAACTCATGCCATGCGTCGTTATCCAACACATTATCTGATTTTGGATCACGAATAATGGCGACCTGATAAACTTTTTTCTTAATATACTCATTCAGATGCCCCTCCTAGGCTAACTCCACCATGTGGTATTTTAGGGACTTGAAATTATCAATCTTGGGTCTGTTCTCCTTGTAATAAATGCACTGTAGCGCATTGTTCCTTTGCTCAGATCACCTCCCATCTTCTTCATCCACTTGAGGATTTGTTGGTCCTTGATCTTTCCTAGGATTTTATAAATTAGTTCTTTGAAACCCGTGCTAAGGTCTTGGAATGCCTTGGATGAGTCTGTGTCTATATCATTTGTTCTGCTTGTTGTTCTCCTTCTTTGGGCTATTTATCTTTTTATTTCCTTTAGTTACCTTTGCCCGACCAATTTCCCCTTGGCTGGTGTGACCACATCTTCCACCTAGGCGTACTTATTAATACGTAACATGGGATCATCAATGGTGTCTCTCACCTTCTTGGTGAGAGTCCGGTGAACTATGGAGTTAGGATAAAACCAATCTTGAATGATGCTGTGGCCATTTGCTCTGAGAAATATTCCACTACGTTGAATGTTTTCCAATAGAATTTGGCATATTCTCACAATGTCTCTTATGTCTTCTTCATGACAGTGAGGAGAGAATCCAACCTCTTTAGATGCTAGTTGTTATATTTAGAATAAGCTGTGAAAACTTTTCTAAGGGACTTAAATCTCTTAACCAACATGTGGGGTAGCCTCTCAAACCATTTTGGGCAACATTGCCTAGGATGGATGGGAATATTTTACACAGTAGAACATCATTATGGTTCCATAGAGTCATCGCTTGTGTGTAGCGGAGAACATGACCATTGGCATCACTTGTTTTCTGGATCTAGCTCCACGACCTGATTTATCTCTCTTCGAACCAAGCTTCTTACATCTTGATTGTGACATTCGTCATCCCAATTTAGTCTTATAAGATGACTCCCATTCTCTAAACGATCCTCTTCATGGACAGTTCCCCTTCCTCGACTGCGAGTTTTTCTCGCCTAAGGGCTAAGGGTCTAACCACGATGTTTATGTCTCCCCTCACGGAGTTCTTTCTCCATTTTCTTCAATCATAACTGAAGACGTGCATTTTTTTCAATTTGGGGGAAAGTTGCCTTCTCTTGCTGGTGGAGTCGTTCCTTATAAGTGTCGACTATCCATGAGATATGTGTTGATCTAGGCTACTCATTTCTCTACTCCGAAAGGCAAAATCCAGAATTTCTGTCTCAATGATTTTAGGATTTAACTCTGACTACAGACACATCAACTCATAGGTAGCAACAAGGGGTGCACTGTGTGGGTGATAAGACATTGTGTTTACCCTTTGGTTTCAAGTTCCTTTTTAGAAAATATAATAATTCCCACTGGCGATGCCAATTTTGAGTGCAAGACATCATAATTAATTATTCTAAGGATAAAAGGAAATAAGAGAGTGCGAAGTAATCATGATACCCAATATTTACGTGGTTCGACAACTGCCTATGTCCACGAATGGTTTCTTGGTTTTATTATTTCTTTAGAGGTTAAGAATTATATGCCCCATTGCCTCGGGGTGAGGGTTATATTTATAGTAATTAAAAGTAGTTGATATGTACGAAAACTCTTCTAGCCCTTCATTAGCTCTTTGGTGATTTCTATTTATCTCATCCGAGAATGTCGGTAACCAAAATAAGTCTTCAATTATCCACATGATATACTCTTGTGTTTAACCATGCAACATTGAATTTGAATGAGGTAGTGTGTTGGACCTATTTAGACTTTCGAAAGTTGGGTAGCCATGGTTTCTGCAGTCGTAATTATTTTTAGGCTTTTTTTACCATATTAATAAAATAAATCAACAAATTCTATGAGTGAGTGCTAAAATAGGGTGGGTGAGTGTGTTACAAGTAGGTTAAGTTTTGTGAGTTTAGTATTAGAGTGGGTTTGTACTTTTTTGAAAACCTTTTTTTAAGTGGTAAAAATATTTAGTATTAGAGTGGGTTTATTTTCGGGGCGACTTTTTAAGTGGTAAACTCTAATTTATTTTCATAACTACATATTTTTTAAACAATTTTTTATACCTATTTTTTAATACTAATTTTCTTCTTAAAATTTTGGGCTCCTATTAATCCTGGGCCCTAGCTACGACCAAGTTGGCCTACACCTGGAGTCGGCCCTGGTTATATCTAACTCATGTTACTAAATTACCCTTATAATTAAAATAACCCTAAAACTAATCCACCCAACTCAAATTAATCTCCATTTCCCTCTGTTGTCTCTCATTGGATCAACCCCAAGCCACCACCCCTCACTGCACTACTCCCTCACCTCTTCAACTAGAAAATCTCTCTCTCTCTCATCCCTAGCATCAACCCTCTCTCATCACCCACCCATGTAAAGATTTTAGAAAGACGTTTTACACTGCAACTAATCAACACTTAAATGTGAGCTTTAAGCATCACATTATTGATTCTCTTATTGTGAAGCCACCTTGCAATCCAAATAACCCACAATATAAGAGTTGGTACATTTATAGCCACAGTTCAACAAAATGAAGAAATGCTGCCATCAATTCATCATTGTCACCATAAGGCTATGTGTGTTGTTTTTGTATTTCCCCCCAAAATGAGAGATCTAGAGAGAGGAGGGAGGGCAGAGGTGAGGGAGGAATGAAGTGTGGAGTCTAGGGGTGGGGGATGAGAGAGGGGGCATGAGGGTGAGAAACAGGTATGATGCTTGTTTGCAGGGGGGATAAGACGGGTTTGCAGGTTGGTTTTGTGTTGAGCGGGTGATCGATGGGAGAGAGACATGGACATGTAGATGAGTCTATAATTTATGTTTTTAGGGGTAATTTAGTAACTTAAGTAAGGTATAACACTAAAAAAATCAACGATAAAATAATTAAATTTATAATAATTTTTAATTGGGTCTAAATGCAAAACAAATATATTTAAGAGGTTTTTACGGCCTGGTCCCTAAACTGGGAATTTTGGACTTTTTAACTGGGTCAAACAAATTTTAAATGATTAGGTTCATATAAATACATTTTTTTGATATTTTATTCATTTTGTTATCATTGACCTAATCAGTGATTGGCAGAATTTCCAATAACCTAGGATATTATCTTTCTTCCTTTCGATTTTTGTGAAACAGGTTTGTTCTCTCCAATAATTTAGGATCTTATGATTTCTTTTCACTTCTGTTCAACAAGCTTCGTTCTATCAAAGAAAAAGTTATCAATTTGTTCAAAGAAATCAATCCTTTGTGCTTTGTTTAACCTAGATTTTCCGTTGCATTTATTTGATCATTTATAAGTTTATACCAGTTATGAATAAATGTTCTGCATGTCGATCAATTAAAATAGCTTGATGTATTTGTTTTCATTTAATCAAACCATTGTAATTGTGTAAATCATGTGCTGAATTAACTAGAATATTGAATGAATGATTTGGTTGTGTGTTTTTTAATTTTATATGAATATATTTTGACTTTATGTTTTGATTTCGTAACATGTTGTGTATTTATGCATTTTGAATGTGTGTGTACTTTATGTATATACAAGTTGTTCATGTATATACCTCAAATGATTATTGCAATAAAGTATACGCAATTTGATATAAAGTACACTTGAATTTTGGACTTGATTAATTTTGATTTTTTTTACATTAATTTGAAATAACGTTAATGTGTATTTAGTTTGTTACTTTTGACTCAATACATAATAGAATTGTCATGTGTTAGATGGGAATGTATATGTCGGTTCGTACTAGAGGCATTGACCAATTTTGATGTTGTACAATAGTAAATTACTTTGTATATACACGAGCAGAAAATTGCAGTAAAGTACATGCAGAAAATTGTAGTAAAGTACATGCAATTAGATCTAAAGTACACGTGATTTTCTATTCATTAATTCTCATTTGTTTTTTGATATTAAATCTTCATAATGTTGATGCGTATTTACTTTATTACTCTTAGGTCATGTTTCATAGAATAGTCATGTCTTTTGTTAATACAAGAAATCGAACACACGTCGTTCTTATATCAGCATATCAAGTATAAAATAGATATAAAGCATGTAAAAAGACAAAACACAAGATATAGAGTGGTTTGGCTATTGCAATGATCCCACGTCCACTTTGTTGCTCCACTCTCATTATATATATGTTGTAGTATAAGTTTACATATCCATGATAGGTGTACAAGATAGATGAGAGAAAAGAATACATGTATGTAGTCATTCCGGGTGAGCCGAAGAGATGACTGTGAAGTAGATGAGCAGCCCCCAAGCTGTATTGGGGGTGTGTAGAGAGTTCGGGTGGGCTTCGCCTAGTGTAATAGTCACGGATCTCGAGATCAGAACTAGAAATGGAACGCGACCCCTTTATCTGGAGATATGGGCCTCTATTTATAGGTGGTGTATGTGATGTCTCGTTGATGTGAATGAGGGGGATGTGGCCAGCTAGGTAGATAGGCTGGGGTCGCACCTTGTAATATATAAGACTGCGGCCTGCACATGTAAGGCTATGGCTTGTATATGTAAGGCTGCGGCCATAAGACTCTGGTGCATGCCTTCCAATGGTTCTGTGACAGGGATATAATATTTGTCATAACAATAACCCTCTAAGTTGTAATGCTAAGGGGTGACTTGGTGCTGCATCTTGGTGATGTATTGCCGTGACATGACATCTCTGCAGTGACTATTTAAAAAACAGCGTTGCGTCTTCCTGCGCCCTATGATATAAATGGATTTGGTTGTGGCCTTCATTACATTTTCAAATTCCTTAATAGAAAATCGAGAGAAAACTCCTATCCGTCCACCCTTTGAGTTTTTCGGTGAGCATCAGGTGATGGAGAGAGGCTGAGCGACCAATTCTCATCAATTTTCAGGTAATTTTCAAACCAAATACCTCCTCAATAATTCTATAATTCAAGCTTTGTTTGAATGTTCTTCTTGATTTCTGCTTGTAAATGAACATTCGAATTCTCATCTTATGGTGGATCGTGTTAAACAGCTAATAATCATTTGAATCCATACTGCCAAATCCATACTTGACATGAACTCGTTTGAATCCACCGATTTATCTAAATCATAATAGGGAACTATATCATTATCCAATTAATAAAATAACTTTTTAATCATCTATGTTGACTCAATAAATGGAGCTTACTGGTTAGATTTAGATTATTAGGCTTTCTGAATCCGTTGTACTTGTGTGGGATAAAACTTGTTAGATTTAGAATTTCATAATTTGTTCTTGATTTTCTTGTGCAAACCCTTAAGATTCTAGGGCTTTGATCTTTAGATTAGGCAACCTTTGTTATAATCCTGTTTATGAGTCTGGCCAGGATGGCTAGCATATTCCTATGATATTTTTCTGCGACAACACGCTAATACTTTGATGATAATAATTCTCTTTTAACCTTAGGGTTTAGCTTTAAGCTAGTTGTCCATAACTCTTTCGCCAATAGACTGAAGGGCTGCGGTATATAAGAATACGCCTAACATTTCCTTTCCTAATGAAATATTATGCCGCGACAGTAGCTTGATCTTTAGGATTCTAGGGTTGAAAGAGGCATCTCTTACCATATTAGCTACGGCACCTAACATCGAATTATATCTTCTTTTCAGGTCTTGCTATAACCATATGAGTTGGAATCCTAAAGAATTTCTAAAATATTTGTGGAGAAGACATTTTGGGTTTTCTCTTCCTGAAATACCATTCGTGAGTCCTCTAAATACATTTGGACCTTTCTTGCTCAAAGATTGCCCGAATTGCGTTATTCTAGACTCTCACTCCGCAAATTATGCTTATAGGAAGAATACTGAGGCTGCGATATTGGAAGAGGAAACCAACTTCAGTAACAACCCTATTAATTATAAGGTCACGGCAGTTGGGCCTTCTGAGGTCAAGGATGCACTTTTAGGACCATCTAATAGAGTATAGAAACCCCCTGCATCCTTGAATGTTCTCAGTATTATGACTGAGTAATGGGTCAACCAAGTTGCTGCGGCATTTGAGTTTCCAGACAATGTGATTTCCTCAGTTACTTTAGCGAAGGAGAGGCCATGCTCTATGATTGCTGATGATGGGGTTTACTTCCCCCTCCATGCTTTCGTATATGGGTTGCAACGGCCTCTTCCATTCCTAATTAGGAAAATATTTAGTGCAATGAAGTTAGCCCCAACCTAATTAGATCCCAATGGTTAGAGGGCAATTCTGGCATCTATAGTGCTTTGGAACAATAAGTTCAAAAGGGATATAAATCCTGCAGAGTTTTTCTATTTTTACGACCAAAGGAGAACTCCGTAAAGTTCACTTGGTATTACTTCTTTGCCCTCCACAACAATGAAGAGACCCTGTATACTAGAAGACCCTCTAGTGTGAAGAACTGGAAGGGGAAATATTTTTACATTTCTGGAGAAGGGTGGGAGATCCACCCAGAAGAGTCACAGAGAGAGAAATCACATAGGATGCCACGGAAGTGGGGACAACCATCCAAACTAGGTATATAAGGCTACAGCCTTTGAAAACATGAAGCGTCCCGTTTAGCAATTTGCAATTGCCTTCTCCTTTTTATTGTATTATACTAATATTGACCTCTCATACAGCTTTTGATAATTTACACCTGAGTGAGTGGCAGGAGAGAAGAGTGGGAAGGGCTGCGGCCATAAGTGCTAACAATAAAAACTTCAGCACCTTAGTCACTTCTGCTTAAATTTTTTAGGGAGGCTACTGATATGCCCAAGTATAACCTCGTCCTAGGGATACCTACCTCGGCCGAGATAATGGCCGAGACCTTGGTCGGCCCAATGAGGGGTAAGGGCCCACAATATCATCCCTCGGCCAGGACTACCTCGGCCCCGGCCGCCACTGCTACATTGACCTCCCCAAGGACACTACGCACGTCGCAGACATCAACAACATCCTAAAGCACCCGGGAATAGAAACCTCGGCCATCAGTAGGCCGAGAGAACAAGAATCCCCTTTCAACACGGACCCTACCTCGGCTTGGGCCGAGGCTACCAGAGGTATTAATAATCATCAGCATGCTGCAAGCCCAACTTCGGCTCCGGCCGACCCAAACATATGTCTCGGCTGACATCAGGCAGAGACTCCCCGTGCCACTTCGCGGATTGAGAGGACATCCAACATTTACAGCTCGGCCTCTCTTAGGCCGAGGTCATTCACCAACATGACTGCCGAGCATCTGTTGACATTTGGATAAGGACACCTGGACACAAATCAGTTGTAACAAGATTATTCTCCACATGGGGGAGAATATTTCATTATCATTGCTTACATGTGACTAGGACAGGTGGCATTCCCCCATTAGTGAGGATATCACACACATTCTCACTGCATGCATAGGGGGTACATTACACCCCCTAGGCACTATATATAGGGGTCATCCCCTACCTTGCAAAGAGATTCATTCATGCAACCCTAGAAGAAACCCTGTAAAAATATACAGTAGAGAGAGAGAGCTTGAGGGAATTGTACCCATTGTCATTAGTACCATCTGTCAGTGATATCACTCACACGCTCACTATGGATGTAGGCCAGAACAGGATGAACACCCCATATTCCGGTGTTAATCTCCTCATATCCTCACCTCCTTCTCTTTTCTTTTTATAGTTGTACTGCCATTGTTATATACATATAGAGCTTGGAAACACCTTACCTGGTGGTGTTGATTCCCAGCATTATCATTTTGGCACCGTCTGTGGGAAATCGAGAGGCTATCTCTTCGTCTTTTTCTGCTTTACCTCACCGGAGACTCTGGTGGTGAACCAGGAACCACCCCTTGTGTGGAACTGTTTCACCATTGAAAGAGGTCCTTTAAGGTATTAAGCTCACTTGCTGTACAGGCTCTTTATTATCAACACATGGCACGTGAATTACCACCGCCTCTTCCGCCGCCCGGAGGTGCAGGGGCTAGCTCCAGTCAGGATCCTCCCCAGTCCGAAATGGCGGAGGTGGCAGTAGCTTTAAAATATTTAGCTGCAACACAATAAGCCATGAAGGAGCAATTTGCCCAGCTCAGCCAAACCATGATGATGAGGCCACCGGGAGTCTCCCCGGACATGATAACTCCGGCAGCAGTTCAACCCCATCCTGATGCCAGGGGACCACCCCCGGCGCCCATGAAGGACCAACCTGCACCCCAGCGGAGGAGGAACGTTGCTGACCCTAAGCGCTTGCGCCTGGGGAGGCAGGGAAACCCTTGCCCAGAGGGCAGGTATAATGACCTAGAAGCTGAGGAAGCCCGGAAGATTGCTGGGAGTCGTATGAGGTGTCAGATAACACCGTATGACCCCTTAGGCAGAGCCAAGGGTGTGTCGGCCGAAGAAGAGACGAGGCCCAACA
Source organism: Sambucus nigra (assembly GCA_949130495.1). Lineage (NCBI taxonomy): Eukaryota > Viridiplantae > Streptophyta > Magnoliopsida > Dipsacales > Adoxaceae > Sambucus > Sambucus nigra. The sequence continues at coordinate 181,011,320 of OX422212.1, read as the reverse complement.
TAGGGGGTCGGCCTTTGATAGACAGAGCCAAGGATGTGTCGGTCGTGGAAGAGATAAGGCCCAGCAGAGAGGGTCGGCCTTTAACAGATTGAGCAGAGGGTCGGCCTTCGAGAGGCTAGGCCCAGTCAATGACCTGAGGCATAGGTTATCGAGGTCAAGAAGCGCGGCAGGCTCTCAAAGAGGGAATAGGCAGGCTCGGCCAGATCAAGGCCGACCCGTGGAGAGAAGAGCCAGGGAGCAGGAAGAAGTCAATAGTCAGCGTGTTGTGGCTGGGGAACCCTCTGTCCATCGAAGGGAGGTGGCAGGGGATAACCTCGGCCTAGCTGAAGAGAGAAGACCCTGGAACGACTCAATCCAACGTCTCGAGGAAAAGATAGGGGACCTCATAAAGAGCAGGGACCCACTACAGAGGGGTTACTCGGAGGGCTCCCCGTTTGTAGCTAGGATAGTGGGATTCCCAACCCCAGCTAAGTTCAAGCCTCTTACGGTGACGCCTAAGTATGATGGCAGCACTAACCCAGTGCACCATATCGAGATGTATCAGTCGGCGGCAGATATTTACTCAATCCTTAATGAGATGAAGTGTAGGGCATTCTCAGGGACCTTGACAGGGGCAGCTCATAGTTGGTTCACCTCTCTTCCAAAGAACTCGATTGAAAACTTCAAGGGCCTAGCAGAGCAGTTCATCCACAACTTCTGCTTTGGGGTAAGACCTCAGAAGAAGACCACCCACCTCTTGTATGTCAAACAGGCTAAGGGTGACAGCCTAAGAGACTATATAGCAAGATTTAACAAGGAGAAGTTGGAGGTAGAGGATTACGAAGAGAGCATAGCCATGACCGCCCTGATAGGAGGCCTCCAGAAGGGGAAGCTGTTGTGGAAGCTGGCGGAGGACCCCACCAAGTCTATGGCAGAGCTGTTGTCCACCACAGGGAAAGTGATGAATGCGAAAGAGGCAATGGCCGCCAAATATGAGGAGGAGAACCGTGGTAGCACTGGGAGATCCAAGGGTAAGAAAGAGGGGAAGAAGAGGCCAGCAGACGACAAGTTCACTCATTACACTCCTCTGACTGTGAGCTGTGAGCACATCCTTAATGAAATCAAGACTGACCGGGATCTGAGGTGGCCAGAAAAACTAAAGGCCCCACCACATAAGAGGAATAAAAACCTCTGGTGTGAGTTCCATCAGGATCACGGACATGTCACAGAAAAATGCTTCGCTCTGAAGGACGAGATCGAGAAGATGTTGAAATCTGGGAAGCTGAGAAAATATGTGGATGGCAAGGCCCCGAAGGGTGGAAGAGAAGACCCTAGAAAGAGAAGAGATGACAGATGCCGCGGCGATGTCCCGACTAGAAGGCATGATGATTCAGAGGGTGACGATGGCGATGAACCGGATCTCCTACCTAAGGATGACAACACCCCAGTGAAGAGGGTAGGAATGATCTCCTTTGGTGTTAGCACCATATGTGGGGGATTCGCGGGAGGTGGCTCTGAGGTAGCCGATAGGAAGGCTCATGTAGCGGAGGCGAAGTCAGTGGTCAAGATTGAGGTTGTGAATCTGACCTCTCCTGATGCAGTACAGAAGAGAAAGAAGGTAGACATGGACACCCTAGTGGTGGGATTCTCCAGACTTGACTTCAAAGGCATCTTAGCCCCCCATGATGACCCTCTGGTCATCACAACAAGGGTGCATGGGTGCGATGTAGGGAGAGTCCTCATAGATGGGGGAAGCTCAGCAGATGTGATGTTCTGGCCTTGTTTTAAGAGCTTGGGTCTTAGCAGGGCAAGGCTGGTGCCTTACCATCACCCATTGATAGGCTTCAGTGGTGAGAAGGTACACCCATTGGGCATGTATGAAATGGATATACGGATGGGAGATGAGTGGGCTAAGAGGCTGACTAAGAAGATAAACTTTTTTGTGATGGACGAGAATGTCTTCTCGGCCTACAACCTCATCATCGGAAGAGTGGCCCTCAAAGAATTTGAAGCCGTGCCGTCAATGGTCCACCAGATGCTAAAATTCCCGACTCCTTATGGGGTAGGGGAAGTGCAAGGGGACTAGACCACGGCGCGGGAGTGTTATTTTAACTCGGCCGAAGAGCGAGAGGCCCATAAGAGAGCAACCGTCACTTACAGCATTGACACACTTGATCCCAGAGATGAAAAAAAATTAAAGAAGGGCAAGGCCGCGGAAGAGGTAGAATCCATCGTCCTCAATGAGGACGAGCCGAAAAAAACCGTCTAGGTCGGCAAGGCCTTTGAGCTGATAAATTTCCTTATGAGGAGGCAGAGCGTCTTCGCGTGGAGTCATGCAGACATGCCTGGCATTAACCCTGGGATCATGACCCACAATCTCAACGTGGATGGAGATGCTAGACCTATTAAACAGAGGCGAAGGATCTACTCCAGAGAGAAGTATGAGGTCATCAGGGAAGAGGTGAAGAAGTTGGAAGAGGCCGAGTTCATAAGAGAGGTTACTTATCCAGAGTGGCTCTCAAATGCAGTCATCGTGTCTAAGGCCAATGGAAAGTGGCAGATGTGTGTAGATTTCACAGATCTGAACAGGTCTTGCCCGAAGGACAGCTATCCCTTGCCTAGGATAGAACAGATGGTGGATGCAACAGCAGGGCACGAGCTTATGAGTTTCATGGATGCTTATTCAGGTTATAACCAAATCTTCATGGATGCCGAGGACTCTGAGAAGACAACCTTCATCACTGATAAAGGGACGTACTGTTACAAGGTGATGCCCTTTGGTTTGAAAAATGCGGGTGCGACCTATCAACGTCTTGTCAATAAGATGTTCGAGGAGCAGATAGGTAAGACCATGGAGGTATACGTGGACGATATGCTAACGAAGAGCCTGAAAGCATGTACTCACGTAGCGGACCTTGAGAAGACCTTTGATGTCATGGACTCCTATAGGATGAAGATCAACCCAGCGAAATGTGTCTTCGGGGTAGGAACTGGGAAGTTCCTGGGGTTCATCGTTAATCAGAGGGGGATCGAAGCAAACCCAAAAAAAATCAAGGCATTACTGGACATGAAGACTCCTAGGAGTATCAAGGATGTTCAGAGACTCACTGGAAGGGTGGCGGCCCTTAACAGGTTTGTTTCCAGAGCCACGGACAAGTGCCTTCCGTTTCTTTAAAGTTATGAGAAAGGCCTTCTAGTGGGATGAAGAGTGTGAAAAAGCCTTTGATCAATTGAAGTTCTACTTGGGGTCTCCCTTGCTGTTGTCCTGGCCTATCGCGGGGGAAAGGTTGTTTGTATACCTCGCAGTCTATGAGTCAGCCATTAGCGCGGCCATCATACGAGAAGAGGATGGGGTTCAGAGACCTGTGTATTTCAATAGTAAGGCCCTTCAAGGGTCTGAACAAAACTATCCCCGCATGGAGAAATTGGCTTATGCCCTGATACACGCCTCTAGGAAGATGAAGCCTTACTTTTAAGCTCACTCCATGACAGTCCTCACCGACTCACCACTACGGCAGGTCTTGCACAAGCTTGAGAAGTCCGGAAGACTGATGACCTGGGCCATCGAGCTAGGAGAGTATGACCTTACCTACCAGCCCAGGACAGCCATCAAGGGGCAGGCCCTCGCAGACTTTGTCGCAGAGTTCACCTGGGAAGAGGCAGATAGAGGTTCGGAAGAGGCCGAGACAGAGAAAGGCCTGGATGATGGCGAAGAGACAAACAATAGTGTCTTCCAAAATTTGGGAGAGGCAGAACCAAACGTCTTCCAAGGCCGAGAAGAGGTTGTACCTGGAAAAACCCGGAGTAGAGCGGAAGAGAACGAAGAGGATCGGTACCTCTTCAAGAAGGGGGTTATGAGTGAAGGGGTCTTATCATCCAATGCGGACGTGTGGAGCCTCTTCGTTGATGTCTCTTCTTGTGACCATGGAAGCGGTGCGGGGCTAGTACTCTCGGCTCCAGATGGTGCCAACATTGAGTACGCCTTGAGATTCAACTTTAAGGCCTCCAACAACGAGTCTAAGTATGAGGCCATGATAGCAGGTCTCTTGTTGGCAGCAGCTCTTCGAGTAAAGCGGCTCCTACTCTATAGTGACTCAAGGTTGGTTGTCAATCAAGTGCTGGGGGCATACGAGGCCAAGGATGAAAGGATGGCCAAATACCTAAAGAAAGTAAGAGGGTTGCTAGAGTATTTTGAAGAGGCCAAACTAAAGAGAGTGCCTAGATGGAGCAATAATCACGCTGATGCATTGGCAAGGCTGGCCTCAGCAATGAAGACAGACTTGGGAAGAACCATCCCAATTGAAATCTTAGGGAAGGCAAGTATCGAGGAGGACGAGGTATGTAACCCTTGTCACAGTGTAAACCTGGGAGACTCGTGGATTGACCCGATTGTCATATACCTAAGAGAGGGGGAGCTACCTGAGTCTAAGATGGAAAGGAAAAAGTTGAGATACAGGGCTGCAAAGTTCTCATTGATAGGAGACGTCTTGTATAAAAAGGGGTTTCTCTTGCCCCTCCTCAGATGTGTGCATCCTGTGGAGGTACCTCGGATCTTACAGGAGGTTCATGAAGGCTCCTGCTCCAGCCACATAGGAGGAAGACCTTTAGCCAAAAAGATCATCACTCAGGGATACTGGTGGCCCACCTTATTTAGGGACGCTGCCGACTATGTGAAGAGGTGTGACAAATATCAGAGGTTCGCTACTATCCCTCACCAACCCCATCAGCCTATGATATCGATTTCTTCTCCATGGCCATTTGCGGTATGGGGGATTGACTTAGTAGGACCTTTGCCAAGAGCTGTCAACAGCTATAGATTCTTGATAGTTGCCATTGACTACTTTTCAAAATGGGTAGAGGCCGAACCAATGATAACAATTACGGAGCAGAAGACCTTTCAGTTCATCTGAAAGAACATCATATGTAGGTATGGCCTCCCAAACACGCTCATCTCGGATAATGGGACCCAGTTCAAGAACTCCTCCTTGGAGAAGTATTGCCAAAGTGTGGGGATTAAGCAGTTCTTCTCATCTCCAGGTCGACCTCAAGCAAATGGCCAGACCGAGGTCACAAATAGGACTATCTTGGATGGAATCAAGAAGAGGTTAGAAGACGCGAAGGGGAGATGGATAGAAGAAGTCTACGTTGTGCTATGGGCTTACAGAACTACGACAAGGACACCCACAGGGGAAACCCCATTCATGATGGCACATGGCTCCGAGGCAGTCATACCAACGGAGGTAGGACTCCCGACTCATCGAATTCAGACTTACGACCCTGACAGCAATGGGGAGAAGAGAAGGCTAGACCTGGATCTCATTGAAGAGAGAAGAGAAGATGCAGAGGTCAGGAAAGCAGCCTATCAGCAGAGGGCAGCAAGATTCTACAATCAAAAGGTGAAGTCAAGACCCATTGCAGTGGGAGACCTAGTGCTTAAGAAGACCCTACAGAAGACAAACAAGCTACACCCGAACTGGCATGGACCCTACAAAGTAACGGAAGAGGTTGTGCCAGGAACATATAGGCTAGAGAACTTAGAGGGAGAACCTTTCACCAACCCGTGGAATGCTGACCACCTAAAGAGATATTTTATATAATGTTGCATAGGATTTGTAATTTCTTAGTGTGTCGTCTTATCGAGAAGAGGTTGTTAATAAAGATCAGTTTCCATGGCAAATTCTTGTTCCATTCTTAGAGCAAAGATATTATAGGGAAATAACATCATTAATTTGGTGATACTTATTATGAGGCTAACCTCTTAGGTGATGACCTCAGACCCTCATAACATCACTCGGTGGTGACGAGGTCTGAGCTCAGACACCTTGGTTAGATCACCTCAGACCCTTAACATCATTAATTTGGTGACACTTATTATGAGGCTAACCTCTTAGGTGATGACCTCAGACCCTCATAACATCACTCGGTGGTGACGAGGTCTGAGCTCAGACACCTTGGTTAGATCACCTCAGACCCTTAACATCATTAATTTGGTGACACTTATTATGAGGCTAACCTCTTAGGTGATGACCTCAGACCCTCATAACATCACTCGGTGGTGACGAGGTCTGAGCTCAGACACCTTGGTTAGATCACCTCAGACCCTTAACATCATTAATTTGGTGACACTTATTATGAGGCTAACCTCTTAGGTGATGACCTCAGACCCTCATAACATCACTCGGTGGTGACGAGGTCTGAGCTCAGACACCTTGGTTAGATCATCTCAGACCCTTAACATCATTAATTTGGTGATATTTATTTATGAGGCTAACCTCTTAGGTGGTGACCTCAGACCCTCATAACATCACTCGGTGGTGACGAGGTCTGAGCTCAGACACATGGGTTAGATCTCCTCAGATCCTTAACATCATTAATTTGGTGATAAGGTTATGACAGACATCATATTAAGTAATGACTTCAGAGATTGCATAACATTCAAATACATTCATAGATCAAGATGAAGGAAGACATTGGCATTCAATAAAAAAAAGAAATTACATAGCATTTAGATGTCAGAAATTACAAGTGCAAGATTACAAGTCAAAAAATACAAAGGCAAAGTCAAACATGTGAGGGAGGAACATTCGATGTCTCGTCCGGGTTGGCCTGTTCAGCGTTGGTCACCTCATCCACTTCATCAGCAGGGTCGGTCCCTCCGAGATCGGTCCCTTCCAGAGTAACAGTCTAACCAGGGGTAGCAGCCTCGTCCTCTATCTCTTGCAAGGCTTGGGAAAATTGAGGGTCGTCTAGGCCGAGGCCCACAAAGTCAGAGGCCTTTATAGGGCCGACCTCCTTCTCCCTGACCTCGGCCCATTTGGTAGTGGCTTTGATACCTCTTTCGAGGTATTCAAGACCAAAACCTACGAACTCCTCAGAGACCTTGTAATCAGCAATTATCTTCTCTGAAGCATCTGCAACAGCGGCCTTAGCAGCAGCACTGACCTTCCTCTGCAGAGAATCGTCCTTATCCTTCAAGGCCTTGGCGTGGCTCTGGACGAGGGCAGTGATATCTTTTTCTAGACCCTGGGCCTTATTTTCAGAATTCTGGGCCTTGGTCTCAGCATTTTGTAACTCTGACCTCAGACGGTCAACCTCGGCCTTCAAGGTGCTCTCAACCTTCTCAGCCTCTTTCCCCTTCTGAATCAGAGGCAATTTCCTCAGGGCCCAATTAGATAGCTGGTACATGGCGGTCACACCCTGCACAGATGATAAAGCGGTTAAAGGGAATTAAATTCAGACGTTGCACTTGCAAAATTATTGACTAAAGGAATAAGCCATACCTGGACAGCTCTGTGGAGGCCGAACTCAACCATCATATGAGTGTCCATGGCCCTGTAAAAATGCTTGTCGGCATCAGTCATCACGTTGGCAAGGGCATCCATGGCTTGCCTGTTGTTGCCGACCACGCTGTCGGTAAGCTTCAGCTGGTCCAGACGAGCTGATAATGTGTCGGTTGTGATAGGGATCGCAGCATCTGAAGTCTTCCTTTGCCTGGAGCTCGGCCTCTGATCCTCAGGGGCATGGACCTCAGGGGCCCTCTTCTTGGATTTGGATGTTGAGGGAGCAGGTGGAGGAGCACTCAAACTAGTCTTCTTGATGAGCCTAGCCAAACTTGGAGCTGCCATCTCCCACAACTCGTCTGAAACGCCTGGTGGTCTCTCTACAAAAGTGAAAAGATAAGAGTTAAGAATCAAATATGAATGATCAGAGGTTAGACTAGAGAACTAAAAAGAAAAATCCTTACCAAAGTCAACTAGGGGACTTCCACCTAAGCTCGTCCCCGAGAGATACTGGGGGGTCAGCAGATGCTCGAACTTGATAAAAAGTCCATGAGCCCCTTGGTCTTACAGGGCCTTCACCTTTTTGCTGTTTTGGACACTTAGTCCAGGGTCGGCCCTTGCAGACATGGTGACTTTACCCCATCTGAGGGGTATTCTCGGCTCAAAAATGGAAGAGGGAATAGATGAGCCGAATTCCCATGGCCCTGAGGCGAAAAAATACCGAGGTTTCCAATTGTGGTTCGAGGTCTGAGTGACCAAGAGCATCTTTTTCTCAGGCCTCCGAGCCATAAAGTGATAGTAGCTCGGATGATTCTTGGCCGAGGTGGGAACGTAACACCCAGCAAATACCTGAACTGGGAGATCAGAGTGGTGGACTGCCCTCCACAAGATGATGGCCCCTATAATAACTCTCCAAGCATTGGGAGAGAGCTGCGAGGGGGACAAATTGATGAAGGAAAGAATGGACCTAATGACAGGGTGAAAGGGAAGACGAAAACCTAGTTTAAACATCTGCTCGTATAAGCAGACTTCTCCATCTTGACCATGGTAGGCCCTCTCTTCCCTCAGAGGTCTCCTTAATTGGATTGAGAGACTGATGGAGTATAGGTATCTGAAGTGCACTAGATCCACCTCAGTGACCGTGCTCTCGTACTCGTCCGCCTCAGAGGTATCAACTTCACTTTCGGCGTCCTCATCATCGTCAGGCTCAACGTCGGCCGGAGCAGACGTAGACGGGTTACCAGGGAACCTATGAGAAAACTCGGCTCCGGTAACAGCCGTCAGAGGGATAGCATCTAGAATGGGTGGCACAGCCACACTTGGCCCAACAAGTTTAACCTCGAAAGAAGAACCTGAGGTACCTGTGCCATTTTGAGACGAGGCGCGGCTAGAGACCTCGGCCTGGTCAGGGTTCTGACCAGTATGAGGAGTAAAATCCATGGCCTCTTGGAAAGAGTCCACAGACATTGGGTCGGAGGTAGAAGACTCAGACTCAGACATCGGCAAGTTGTTGGCAGAGACGTCTGTCTGATAGAAATTCTCAGGTGGACGAGGGTATACCACCTTGAGAGGTGGAGGAAAGAGGGGTCTGACAGGGAACTCCTGTGACCTACGAGCTTCTTCCTGAGCTCTCTCTATTTGCCTAATTTTCTCTAAGGTCTTTTCTCTAAGAGATGGGAATGTTTCGAGAAGTTGATACAGGGGTCTGAGCATCAGGGGACTACTCAAAACTTTGACAGACCCTAAAATTGAGGAAAACTCCCAAAAACTGCAAACAAATTTGGCTTGAAAAATTAAGGAGCCCAAAGATCAAACCAAGGAATTTTTGCAGAAAACCTAGCTCACCGGAAAACTTAAGTCCTCGCTGGAAAACTCAAAACCTCACCGGAAAATTCAAATGAAAATGCCAAAATGAAGGAGATGGAGAGGGAGAGGTACCTGGAAATGAGTTGATGGATGAAAAAGAGGAAATCACGCAAGAAACTAGACAATCCCCTTGCAGAGAGAGCGTTGGGACGAAGGAACTTCGGAGAGAGAAATTACAGAAAGCAGCGCGCGAGAGAGAGAAATGAGGAAAAAGAAAGGGTTCAACCCTTAAATACTTAAGCACGATTTCCAAGGCTCATCATTGCCTTGGGAAGCCCAAGGGACGATTGTCAGTGCACGCAAAGCAAGTGGGCACGCCTTAGCTCAGGACAGGTGGCACGCAGGTGTTGGCCTTGGGGTGAACAGGCCTCCGAGGTAAGAATTCCCTAGCCACCTGCGCTCGCAAATGACTAAGGGCTGGGGGTGATTGATATTCCCAAGTATAACCTCGGCCCAGGGATACCTACCTCGACCGAGATAATGGCCGAGACCTTGGTCGGCCCAATGAGGGGTAAGGGCCCACAATATCATCCCTCGGCCAGGACTACCTCGGCCCCGGCCGACACTGCTACATTGACCTCCCCAAGGACACTACGCACGTCGCAGACATCAACAGCATCCTAAAGCACCCAGGAATAGAAACCTCGGCCATCAATAGGCCGAGAGAACAAGAAGCCCCTTTCAACACGGCCCCTACCTCGGCTTGGGCCGAGGCTACCAGAGGTATTAATAATCATCAGCATGCTGCAAGCCCAACCTCGGCTCCGGCCGACCCAAACATATGTCTCGGCTGACATCAGGCCGAGACTCCCCGTGCCACTTCGCGGATTGAGTGGACATCCAACCTTTACATCTCGGCCTCTCTTAGGCCGAGGTCATTCACCAACATGACTGCCGAGCATCTGTTGACATTTGGATAAGGACACCTGGACACAAATCAGTTGTAACAAGATTATTCTCCACATAGGGGAGAATATTTCATTATCATTGCTTACATGTGACTAGGACAGGTGGCATTCCCCCATTGGTGAGGATATCACACACATGCTCACTGCATGCATGGGGGGTACATTACGCCCCCTAGGCACTATATATAGGGGTCATCCCCTACCTTGCAAAGGGATTCATTCATGCAACCCTAGCAGAAACCCTGTAAAAATATACAGTAGAGAGAGAGAGCTTGAGGGAATTGTACCCATGGTCATTAGTACCATCTGTCAGTGATATCAGTCACACACTCACTGTGGATGTAGGCCAGAACAGGCTGAACCACCCATATTCCGGTGTTAATCTCCTCATATCCTCACCTCCTTCTCTTCTCTTTTTATAGTTGTACTGCCATTGTTATATACATATAGAGCGTGGAAACACCTTACCTGGTGGTGTTGATTCCCCAGCATCATTATCTACTTCCCCAACAAATACATACCAAAAGTGATGGCCGCAAAAGGTAACAATTCCCTTTCTTTATTCATGTCACAGCTACTATTATTTTTATTTTTTTATCCTTTAATTTTTTGACTTACCTCATTGCGTTTTTAGGCGAGGAGATAGATAAGAGCTCCTGGAAGCTTAGTTAGCTGAGATGGATGAGGATACAGTTGCCCTCAATAATGCAGTCAGACAAGGCAAGAAGAGAAAAAGGACCAAGTCTAAGCGTCCTGCCGCAGCCAATGTGGAAGCCTAAACAGCTCCTACTGTGCAGGTTGAGGGGATTACTCCCCAAGAAAGGTCTGAGGGCCATTATTACGATGATATTGGTAGCCACCTGGCCACGGAAGGCTCAATGCCTTCTGATTATGAGCTACAGCATGGCCGCGGAGTCTCTCAAGTGACCACCTCCAATTCTCCCCATCCTCCAATGATAATAGTTATTAAAGCCAACTTGGCACAACCCAACATCGTGCATGTGTTGGCTCTGATATCCATCCACGACCTCAATTATAGAAACCAGACCCATAATCATCCTGGGGCACAACTGCCAGGGCGATCCATAGGATGCGAAAGGTTCCTGACCATATGGACCTAGATCATCTGGTGGAAGAGGATCATGAGCACCTGGAAGAATACGCTATCCACAACCTGTTGAGAGTAAGTGTAATATTACCTTTTCAATACTTTATTTTTTTAGTTCTTATTTTGTTTCTAACGTCCAATTTCTTTATAAGCCGTGGACGTTGTGATGTCCCAGAGACTCAAGTATGAAGGCCTTTACAAGATGAAGGAGGCTACGAAGAGGATGCATTCAACTGAATTGGAGAATCCCAAGAAGTCTTCCTTTGATTCTGGAAAAGAGTCTATTGCTACGGCACTTCAAGCAGCACAAACGAACCTCAAAGCTGCTGTCATGGCCGAAAATGATGTTGAGGCTGAGTTGATAACGATCGCGGCATCTTTCCAAATTGAGAAAACCAAGGCTGAAGAAGCCAGCTAACATGCCTCCAATCTTAAGACCCAGCTAAAGGAACTTCAAGATAAATACAACTACAGGGAGGTTGATCATGCTACAGCCATCAAGCAGATGGAAGATGGATGCTCCACATCCCTCAAGCTGGCTGCAGAAGTTGTCGTGGCCGATTATAAAAAGAGTAGAAATTTCTTTCTTACCAAAAATAAGGCATACATACACGGCTACCAGGAGTTGAGGTATAGGGTCACCAAAACCTTTCCAGATGACAAGGACCAAATCATATCCTGGGCTATTGGTGATGCTGAGCACAACACTCGTGTAGCTGAAATGAAGGCCACATCCAAGGAGAGCGCCAAGAAGCTGTTGGAGGAAGCGACGGTAGAGGACGAGGAGACGTAGACTACTATAAAAGGTGAGGAAGGGGATGATGAAGACAATGTCGTGTCTTAGATTTAGGTCCTTGTTTCCTTTTTTTTAATATTCACAGGGCTGTTGCCTTTCTTTATTTGAACTTTATTTAGGTTGCGACCATTTTTCTGTTCTTTATGACTTGACATTTGTAAACTTTTTTGCTAAGGCTGCGACCTTTAATTGACTTTTGTTTTCTCAATTGCTCCTTTGTTTATTCCTTCACTGTTTTCTTTAATGAATGATGTCTCCTTATATATTTGATTACTTTGAATGAACAATATTGCAAAAATGCTCTTCAATACGGACATAAGGCCGTGACAACACCTTATAGGATCCTTTAAATAGGTTGTGTCCTATTATATTTTTCCTTGAGATTTTTCAAAATTTTCATTCCATGTTTGTGCCTATCATCCCCCAAGCCGCGGTGCTAAAGAAAAATGGCTTTGGGGTTGAGGCTTACCTTCTTTGGGTTCTTGGTTAACTTTCCACCATTTTTCCAAGTCTTAATGTAGCAATTTAGAGGCTGTGGCTGGCTTGCTAGCCTTCTATGGCATTTGATTAATTCAGAGTCATCTATTACTTGTAGCTTTCACATGCTTCAGGATGCTAGTAACACAACACCTTTAGTCGTTTCCGTTTTATGGGACATCTTCCATGGCTCCCTTTGATGATTTCATATGTAACATTTCAACTGATCTTATATGTGGTCGCAGCCATTGATGTAATTCTAAATAAGGCTACGGTTTCTTTCCACTTCATCCTTTTTTACCAGTAGTAACTTTAATCAATATACTTAACTCGACTACATGCTTCATTTCCACTGCCCCTTGAATAAATGAATGGACTCCTTAATGGCTGCAACCATTTTAAAAAGGTTGTAACATCTTTTATTTTAATTCCCTAATTAGAAATGATGCTACAGAAGTGGGGTTGTGGTCCATCAGGACCTTACCCCTTAAAAATGGACTACTGTAGACGTACAGGACATTTTCAAGCCTCCCTAGGCTGGGTTAAGTTATTAAACCACCCACAACTAATATACGGGATATTTTTAAGCCTCCCAGGCTGGGTTAAGTTATTAAGCGACCCACAGCTAATATACGGGATACTTTCAAGCCTCCTTCAGCTGGGTTGAGTTATCAAGTCTCCCACAACTTATATATGGAATATTTTCAAGCCTCCTTAGGCTGGGTTAATTTGTTAAACCACCCACAGCTAATGTTGGACATATATATATATATATATATATATATATATATATATATATATAGCCATCCCTGGATGGGTATTATGAGGCTTTCCTGAGCCAATTAAAGCATCCCGAAATCTATGAATGGGCATTATTGTCCCCCATGGCTTAATAGAAGCTCCTTAAATCCTCGAATGTCTTTGATGTCACCTCTATGATTGTAAAGATCATGTGGTTCGATATGCTTAGGCATTTGAGGGGCGTTGGGTGCTAATTAAGTTAATTATCCCCGAGATAATATGTTGTCTCCATTCGAAATCTGTTTAATACAAAAGCTCTTTTGTGAGACAACAGATAACGAAATCAAGAAATCAAGATATGGCCAAGTAAGACTAATTTCATATATTCATATATTATGACTTTGTTAGGAAAATACAAAGTTAAAAAGTATATATTCAAATAGAGTTTTTCACAGAGAAAACATAAACATAGAGTAAAAACATAAACATAAACATAGGTAGATATGAGGCATGCGGCCTGCCAGGTTAGGCTCCATCCCTTATGCATCTTTCAGGAAATGTTGTAGCATTCCCTGCTTCACAAGCCTTTCAATTTCATCTTTTAGTGTAAAACATTTTCTCATGTCGTGACTATGGTCTTGATGAAATTTTCACCAATGAGCCAGGCTCCTTTTATGGGACGGAGACTTCATCTTCTATGTCCATTTCAACAACTTGTCCTCCTTTATTAATTCAAAAATATTTTTAATCCCATAGAGCAATGGGGTGTAGGGCTCAAAGGCTTTCTCTGCCTTATCCACCTTCCTCTTTTGGTTCTTGATTTTCTGCCTCTGGGGTTATGGCTTCTGTTTCTGCGACCGTGATGGTTGGAACAACAACCCTTGGTGTTGTAGCCTCCAACATAAGAAGCTTCTGGGTCAAAAAGTTTACCTGGGTCTGGAGTGAGGCATGGCTGTCATATAGGTGGTTAAGGTGATTGTACAGCTGCACAATCTCATCCTTCATTTCTGCACCTGGGATGGAGTTTGCTTACATTTATGCTTTGTTAGTCTTTAAAATATTTATGTTCTAAGATAAAACTAGCAAGAGTGAGTGATGAAAGAAACGTATAATTAACTAAGTACAATAAGGGTATAAACTGAGGCAATTCACCAAGTTATGCTATTATGGTTGCGGCATACTAAGCATGTGAGGTCACAATCGCGACCTCTTCCAAGAGCCATAATTGAATCCAAGGACAGTTTTATCCTGTCCTCTCCCAGGTGATGAAATGAAGCTATGCAGCATCCTCCATAAGGGCTCCACTCAGGCAATTTCTTACCAGGTCACATAATTTTTCTTATTGTATGATGTGATTCTAGTGACCCTCAAAGCTGGGTTCAAACAATATGTCATCATGAAAAACAAACCTACTAAGGGTCTATCAAGGGCAGATCAATCCTCAAGTGTTTCAAAAATGGAACAACCATGGTAGAAAATCTTAGATCATAGGCTAATGAAGTAGAAAATGAGCAAATAAAACTCATCCATAGTAACCCACCTTTACGAGGCTATTACCTTTTTCATTTTTCAGCACTATCTTGGTGAGGTAACATCATCGGTGTATGTAAAATAGATCTAAGGTCATAAAAAGGAGACCCGTGGACAGATCTGAATATATACGACACCCATTTAAGGGTGCATATTCAAAATACGAGCTTAATAACCAAAATTCACCTATGAGATGATGACCCAAAGGATCCTATTGAATAAAAAAGTGTTAAGAACCCCAAAATATAGAGAAAAAGGATTGAAATACCTTATTTTCTACAGACGGCGCTAGAATGTTGATACGAGAAATCGGACACACGTCATTCTCATATCAGCATATCAAGTATAAAATAGATATAAAGCATGTAAAGAGATAAAATAAAAGATATAGAGTGATTCGGCTATTGAAATGATCTTATGTCCACTTTATTGCCCAATCCTCATTATATATACGTTGTAGTACAAGTTTACATAGCCATGAAAGGCGTACAAGATAGATGACAGAAAAGAATACATGTATGTAGTCGTTTCGGGTGAGCCGGAGAGATGACTGTGAAGTAGTTGAGCCGCACCCAAGCTGTATTGGGGGTGTGTAGAGAATTCGGTTGGGATTCTCCTAGTGTAGTAGTCACGAATCTCGGGATCAGAACTAGAGATGGAACCCAATCCTTTTATCTCGAGATGTGGGCCTCTATTTATAGGTGGTGTATGTGGTGTCTCACTGATGTGAATAAGGGGAATGCAGCCAGCTAGGTAGACAGACTGGGGCCGCACCCTGTAATATGTAAGATTGTGTCTTTTACATGTAAGGTTGCGGCCTGTATATGTAAGGCTGCGTCCTGTATATGTAAGGCTGAGGCCATAATACTTCGGTGCATGCCTTCCAATGGTTCCACGACAGGGGTATAATATTTGCCATATCATCTTCGTTGGCCATGTGTTTGTTGGTTCATGCCAACAACATTAATTAAACTTGAACTTTAAGAAAACCATTTTTCTATTTTAATATAATGCAGGTGATAATGGAAAGTTTCCAGATTGCCAGGTGTTGTTATTTGGATAATATGGCTTGCATTGAAATTTTTTAGGACAGCTCATTAGATTTCATATGCAATGAGCTATTTAGTGGGTTTATGGATTTGAAAATTGGACCTTTTCATTGAAATACGACTTTGGAGATGAAAGTCGATTCATATTTCTTTGTGATAAAGATGTTCGTTGTATGTTGTGGGGTCAAGTGATTCTCAATGCTAATTTTATTTGGATATATGTCTTTGATTCAGCAGCTTTTGTCACTACAACAATTCACGAACGGGTTGAATGCATGTAGAGAATTTGAGAACAGGTTGACTGCAATTATACAAGTTATAAGAGGGTTGAATGCATTGAAATAAGTAGAGAAAGGGTAGACTATATATCATCATCCACTGCGATTGATATTATTAGTGGGGTTGAAAATGACGTTTATATTAGAGGTGTGGAGCCGAGTACGTCAAAAATTTATCTCCCTAATGATTAGAATAAACATATTTGTCATGAAGAGTCGTGTTTCAAAGGAGGTGTGGTTCAGTTTCGTGATAAGTTGCAAAAGTATGCTGTTGAGGTTGGTTTCAAGTATGTATATATATATATATATATATATATATATATATATATATATATATATATATATATATATATTTGAAGAATGAT
Source organism: Sambucus nigra (assembly GCA_949130495.1). Taxonomy (NCBI): domain Eukaryota; kingdom Viridiplantae; phylum Streptophyta; class Magnoliopsida; order Dipsacales; family Adoxaceae; genus Sambucus; species Sambucus nigra. The sequence goes on along the minus strand of OX422212.1, from coordinate 180,994,943 downwards.
AAAACTTAGGTGACATCAGAGTGTTCTAAAAGGAATACTGAGAATTTCATGTGGCGAGTTCATACTTCATTATCAACAGTAAATAGGTACTTTTATATAAGAAGTCTGAATAATGAGCATACTTGTAGAGGTGTATATCATAGTCCTTAAGCAAAATGATGGACTCCAAATTGGTTTCCACATTGCTTGCTGATGAGCTAAGGGATAAACCATTGTTGAGACCAATTGATGTAGTTAGAGATATGAAGAAGAACTATGGTCTTGATATATGTTGCGATCATTCATTGCATGGCAAAGAGATGGTTGTTGCTGAGTTGCATGGTGATGATAAAGTTTTGTATGCATTAATCAATGATTATAGAGAAATTCTATTGCAGTATAATCCAGGATCACGTTGCATTCTTAACGTCGAATCGGAGAGCAAATTATTCAAAAGAATTTTTGTAATGTTTGTAGTATCCATTGATGGATTTCAGTATTGCAGCCTATTTTGTTTCTTGATGGTGCCTTTTTGAAGAGCAGGTACCGTGGAACGATTTTGTCAGGAAATGCAAGGAATGGAACAATGGTAAATGCGAAGCATTAAAGTTGACTTGACAATATTGTGCCTTTAATTTGGAATCCTTTGTATATTTTTTCATCAGAATATAAAGTACACGCATGACATTCATAAAGTACATGTGAATATATGCGTGTACTTTATCTATTACGTGTGTACTTTGAGATTTGACTTTTTTATTTGCATAGAATCCTAAAGTACACGCAATAGATAAAATAGTACACGTGATATTATATTCCATGTCATGTGTAATTTGTAATTTAATATGTGTACTTTAGGATTCTTTATTTTGGGGGGCCAACATTGCAAAGTACACGCACTTCATTATTAGGTACGCACGACATCCTGTTTACACTTAATGTGTATCTTGTAATGTTTTGCGTGTACTTTGTGTTCTTTCTTTGTTATTGTCAAATGAAATATTAAATTAGACCCATATATATTAAAGTACAATCATAATATGTTTATAGTTTACATTTTTGTATCCTATCACTACAAATATATTTATTCTCTTGTATAGTCTACGTGTTTATTGGTCCATGCCAATGATACCATTTTCGGAGTTCATCATAGAATCTGTATGTACTGATATATTTCATTATAATTTTAGGCCTTTATCCTCTTGCATATGCAGTGGTTGATTCAAAGACGGGGAATAATTGGATGTGGTTTGTCATTAATTTGCATGATGCAATATCTCATCAAGATCGGAACATCACATTCATATCTGATCGGAACAATTAACTCATCGAAGGTGTTTCTATGGTTTTTCCAATGTCTGCACATTCCTACTGTATACATCCTTTATAGGGAAATATAAAGAAGAAATTACAGGGGAGTGGAAACTTCCGAAAGAAGCTCGTTAATGATTTCATGCGTTGTGCATATGTTGTAACAATCAATGAATTTCAGAAGAACATTGATGCCCTGAAGAAGGAAGGTGGAGTTGGTGTCGCTGATTTTCCTAGTAATTTGCCTCTGGATAATTGGTCTTGTGCATATTTTATCGGTAAGCGTGACATGGTATCAGGTGTTAAGGAATCATTCAACTCTTGGATCCTAGAGGAAAAGCATTTATCGATAATTAATATGATGGAAAAAATGAGGATCAAGATTATGAATTTCAATGCAAACAAACTTGTTGAATCTAAAACATGATAAAAGGAGTTGTGTCCTAATTTTGATGAATTACTGACTGAAAATTGGAATAAAGGTAGACATTGAAATATTAGCTGCTCAAGTACACATGTATTCTTGTTCATTCATATGTACGGGCCAGGGTTGACTTAGAACAAGGAATTTTCTCTTGAAAAAGTTGGAAACTACGATGGTTTCCATGTTCTCATGTTGTTTTTGTTGTAAGGAAGATAGGTGTAAGTGTTTATGATCATACTGAGGATTATTATAAGGGTTTTTTATATAAGAAATCATACTTTTCAACTATAATTCCTCATCCTGATTTGATCTCCCCAAAGATTCCAATGACTGAAAATCCAACAATCCTTCCTCCATTAACAAATAGACCGACAGGGAGGCCAAGAAATAAGTGAATGAAATATGTTGGAGAGGTCATAATAAGAGAAGTAACTTGCTCTAGGTGTAGTAAAACGGGTCATTACAGGTCCACGTACAAAGAACCAATTTGATTCCTCTTAATATTTTTCAATTCATTCATTGTAACAGTAGTTTTAAATAAAATAAATAAACATTCACATTTGAATAAATTATTGTAATTTTTTGTTGAGTGTTCATTTATGTATTATTTGTTTGGGAAATGAATCAACATAGAGTACACACGTGTTTTTATAAAGTACACGCATATTGTTTTGACAAAAACCTATTTCAATATGCGTGTACTTTATAAAGTACATGTATATAAATGCGTATACTATAAAGTACACGCATTTACAAATATTTGATTTAGACATTACAATGTGCGTGTACTTTAAAAAAATATGCGTGTACTCTATGTATTGTATAACTTATAATTTCTAATTTTCACTTTTACTTTTTGTATAATTGTATTTGCATTGGATTAATTTATTCATTTTTGACATTATAATTTCTATTATTATTTTTTTAATGGTTTTGATTAAATTATACTATTTCAATATTTAATGAAGAATTCACTCATGTTCTCAAATTCCAACGTGTATTATGGTCCATGCTAACAACATTTTTATCCGAGTATTTCAATATGAGTCTACTTTATGTATTATGCGTGTACTTTTATAAAGTATATGTATAATATATAAAGTACACGTATTTAAATAATAATTTTGAGCAATACAATGTGTGTGTACTTTACAAAAACATTAGTGTACTTTATGTATTGTATCACATATAATTTCTTTGTTCACTTTTACTTTATGTATTATTGCATTTACTTTAGATTTATTTATTCATTTTTCACATTATAATTTCTATTATTCATTTTCTTATTGGTTTTTCTTCAATTAAATTATTTTCAAATATTTAATGAAAAAGTCACTCATATTCTTCCATTCCTACGTGTATTACGGTTCGCACCAGCAGTATTATTATCGGAGTATTTTCAGAATATTCTTAATTTAGAAAATATGCGTGAACTAAATATTTAATACATGTATTTCAGTACAAAATTTTATTTAATGTACATTATAAAAAAAAATCGTCCATATTTATTGTATTTCAGTATGAAAACGTATTTCCGGTATGAAAATGTATTTTATAAAAAAATTATTTCATGCAAGTATTTTATATAAAACATATTAAAGTCATTGTCAATGTGCATGTACTTTAATAAATAATGTGTGTACTTTACACTTTACACTCTTGAGTATGATTGTTGAATAATTACTTTTAACATACCCATTTTTTTTTTTACCATAAATGAATGTAATATTAATGTTTACTTGTTAGTTCTTTTTTTTTTGTGTAGCGGTTCAGCAAAGTACACGTATTTTTACTAAAATGCACGTGATCATTTTTCCTAATGTTCACGTGCAATTTACTAAATTTACGTGTGTTTCACATTTTTACACTATGTATGAGTCATGGTTCGAGATAGCTCTATATTTTGTAGGTTTTAGTGTATGATATAAGTCACAAGACATGCATGAAAGAAATAATATGTTTATTAAAATAAAAAAATAAAGTATAATTTTTTACATAACAAAAGCTGAAAAATAAATAAAGAAGTCTTCTAGTTGGAAAATCTATTAAAGGCCTCTATGGGGTCAGGAAGAGAGTCAATTAAATTCAAGTAGGCTCGAATTTCTTCTCCCACGACAACTATAAGGCCTTCATGGTAAGCCTTATTCTCCTTCATCTCGTCAATTTTCAATGGAACCTCTTATGCATAGAAAGATATGAGGTCTTCATGTGTTTGAGGATGATCCTCATCCACATCAAATAAATATATGGGATTGGGAGGAAGTCCAGAGTAGCCTTCTCTCACATATGTTTGAAAATGCTCAAAGGCAGTTTCATATAAGGAAAATTTTTACTCAATTTCCCTTTTTTTTTGTTTCTTTCATCCTTCTCAAGAATAGCTCGTAACTTTTCTGCTAGGATACTCATTATCTAATTTTTACTTGAGATGTAATGGTTAAGATAGTAACAAATATTACTCTTTTATAAGTCAAATTAAATCTATTTATTTCTTTGACTAGAAGTAGTTGGGATAGTGAGTAGTTGAGCTTAATAAATTATTTTTGATTATTGTTTCTTGCTGAATAAATATATATTGTAGTTTTCAATTAAAAAAAATATTACATTGAACGGTGCATGTACATTATTTTTATTGCATGTACTTTTTAAATATATTGTTTCATTTTGATTAAAATGCGTGTACATTATTTAATTACCTTTGATTTGAAGAATTCATATGTGTACTTAGAAAATATCACATGTACTTTTGCTGAAAATGTGTGTACTTTGTTTCATAACACTTACATGCATTGTTTGTGCAGTTATCATTGTGTAAACCATACGTGGATTGTAGTCCGCGCTAGGGGAAATAAACCATTTTGGTGTAATAAATATTATAAATAATCACCAAAATAACACAAAACAAATTACAAATATGGTATGTATTTGAATGAATTTATAAAAGTTTTTTCTCATTTTGGGGGAAGAAATATTTTGAAAAAAGAATTTCACTTAGTACATAAGCTCTGTGTTTTAGCATGTCAGGGTCTTGAAAGGATTTTTGCATTTTCTTGTTTATACTCATTTGTTCAATGTAGTAGATGCAGAACACTCCACAGTTAACCCTGAAATTAAAATAAAATAAATATACAAATTAGTATGATGTGAATGAATTTTTTTGCAAATATACACATGAGTACTTTATAGAAATGAAGTTTTTGCTTACCTATTATATTACTTAGGGCATTCATGATCTCTTATTAGGTCAAATTTGAGACCAGCAAGAAATCTACTGTCCTTTTTTCTTGCTCTGTCAATGGATCATGATTTATTATAAACTCATTTGGTGTACCCTCATCAAACCTTCTCTGAGTTTTGAAACCATTGTTTTTCATTATTTCTACTTTAGTCTTCAAAAGGTATAGTGTTTTTTAGAAGACAAAAAACTGTTAAGAGGATAAATAGTGAGCATACAAATAAAAAAGTATATATAGATTAAAGAGTGAACAGTACACACATAATATTAAAGTACACGTGCTTTATATTTGTCCATTTTACATGTATTTTAAAATATAATGCGTGTACTTTGATTAGAGAGTGAAAAGTATATGCATAATATTAAAGTACGCATGCTTTATATTTGTCCATTTTACGTGTATTTTAAAATATACTGCGTGTACTTTGATTCAAGAGTGAAAAGTTCACACATAATATTAAAGTACACGTGCTTTGTATTTTTCCAATTTACGTAAATTTTAAAATATACTGCATGTACTTTGATTAAAGAGTGAAAAGTACACGTGTAATATTAAAGTACACCTGCTTTGTATTTGTCTATTTTACGTGTAGTTTACCATATAATGCATGTACTTTGATAATCTGGGTGAATATGTGCAACTAATACAAAGTACACGCATTATATGGTAAAGTACACATGAATCATATAAGTACATGTAACATTACTAATTATTTTTAGGTTGTAACCATTTTTTTCGTATCATCGAAGTATGTTGTATTTTTTTCCTTATCGTCCGTTCGAAGGGAATCCATATGGATGACTTTATCTTCTTCTTCTTCTTTGTACATCACAAGTAATGTGAAATGTCCTATGTTATGTCTTAGTACAATGACAAATTATTACAAGTGCCTAAGTATTCAAATAAATCCCTCTATAACTCCCCCTTCTTATTGACTTCATTTGTGCTACAAGCTTCTATCTGGGAAAAATCATGGAGATTGTATTAATAAAAAAAAATTGTGAAATTTTGTTTCATAAAGCTTTCGGTTTAATTTTACTTACCCAACAATAATCAGAAGAAGTGTGTGAGTGTGAGAGCCCTTCCTTTGACAATTTTAGCCTCAATACTTCAGAAAAGGTAATTATTATATGTTTCACACAATATAAAAAGGTGAGTAAATAATAATGTTGAAATTTAATGAGTGTCTAATATTTGGACTACATACTTGGCTTGATATTTCTTGATTCTTGAAGACTTCAACTGAATCTTCCCATGGGACATAGGAAACTAGCCCTTTGAAAATAAATTCCTATCATTGAATAATAAGAATAACCTTATTCTTTTGCACCAAAAAAATATAAATTAGTGAAGTGATAAATCATAAAATAATACACTTTACCCTGGCTCGGCTGCAACAACCCGAAGTCTTAGAGACGAGGATTTATTTATTTTGGGAGAAATAAATAATATTTTATTGGAGAATAATTAATTTTGGCACTTGAGGTCAAAACTTGGAGTCGTTAGAAAGTGTATCAAATGGTGATTCTGAGGGTGTAGTTGTGTCCGAAAGGGTCGAGAAAGTCGAAATGACTGTACTTGGGGTCTATTTAGGTTCCGAAATAATTTAGGACCGTTTGACTCGAATTAAAGTTATCGGGTCATTTAAAGTTTGTATTATCATTTAAAGATGTGTGTCTTGGGAATTAGGGCTTATAAAGCCTACGGGAGATTTATTCTCCATCGAGAGAAAGATAAATAGAAAGAAAGAAAGAGAGAAGAAGAAAGAAGAAGAAAAGGAAAGAGAAAAGAGAGAGAAAAAGGATTTTCCGGCATCCACGCGATCTCAAGGCGGATTCAGACCCTACGAACCAGAGGCAAGTGATTAAACTTGCTAAATAATTGCTGTGTACTATTTATTGCATGATTTGTGGATTGAATCTTTGGGTTTTAGGTTTAGTTTATCAAAACCTAACTTTTGGGTATAATCTTAGATTTGGTATGTAGATCTTTGATTTGAAGATAGAAATTAGTTTATATGTATTATAGGATGAATATTGATGATATATATGTGATTGGGTTGAAGAAAAATGGAGAGAAAATGATTAAAATAAATTTTAGGATTTTGTCTTACTTAAAAAGTAGCCATTTTCGAGAGTTCTGAACGGCCGAATCGATTCGGCCTCCTAGTGAATCGATTCGGAAATATGCAGGTGCCCAGGTCTGAGTGACTGAATCGATTCGGACCCCAGCTGAATCGATTCGGCCTGAGACAGAGTCCCAGGTCTGATGAACGGAATCGATTCGCCTTCCTGGCTGAATCGATTCGCTGGGCCGAATCGATTCGGAATTGTCCCGAATCGATTCGAAAGCAGGGATGTTTTTCTAAGGAGAATTTCATTCCGTTTTGTTCGAGGTTATCGATTGGGAACCTCTATAGGAGATATTTTGAGTATGTTTTGGAGACTTTTATTGATTTTCCCTGATAAGAAATTATTGGAGTCATATTGACTAAATTTGAGGAATACCGATTAGATATTATGGTATATTCCAAGTGGGGAAGCCCACCTTAATTGGAGATTCTATTTAGAGATGATAATGATTTCATATTTAAAGAATGAGAATAACTTAGAGATAATGGATCTTAGGATCCAATCCCAAATGGGATAATTTTAAAGGTTTATAAAATGAATTGAACCCTATTATGGATGGAGAATTATAATTGTTATTTGATGTGCATATGGATATAGAAATATCCTTATTGATGTTTGACTTGGGAGATGTCTCACACAATGAGAATTGCTAATTGAAGAACATTAGGATAAAAAAATATCCTTAATGTGAATTGAATGGAGAAACAATTCATTATTAGAAGCGACATGTGAACTTCAGGCGTGAAATAGTATAATGTATACTAAGTGGGGTTAATGTGTGAGAATTGACGGTTAGTGTATCAAAAGAGAGTGATATACTAAATAATGATATTAATTCAACTACGCCTAAGTGCGTAATATTGAAAATGTAAATGATGTGGTAAGTATACCTTATATGACGGTATATCGGTATATGATGTGATGATGTATGTATACCTTATATGATGGTATATATATATATATATATATATATATATATATATATATATATATAGTGAAGCATACCCCCTCCTTGCAATCATTGGGAAGTTGCGTGCGTTGAGGGTGATCATCCTGGTTCAAAGAGCAGGGTGTGGATAGTCCCCAGGTCATAGTCGTCCATTGTGATTATTATGCGATATATATATATATATGCATTCCTTTGAGGGTGAAAATTCGGGGGTATGTGACGTTCTCACTTTTCGGTTAGGTGCTATGACCGCTTCCCGGGAAGTTGTGTGCGTGAGTTGATCACGAGGTGGGTGCTGTTGAACCCCACCAGGTGGCCCCAGTTTGCTACGTGTATGGGATACTGGAAGATGGTAGCATGTGAGCTAGAATCCTCAAGTTGTAGCTCGGTTGGATGTTTATTGTTTGTGCTTATATTTGGGTATCGAGGGCATAATGGACCTCAACTACTAACATTGCCAGGATTAGTGTATCGGGGGGTTCCTTGTTTGGATTTCGCCTCGGTAAGACGTCCCACGCATGAAGCGCAGTGTAATGTTGGAAATTGAGAAGAAGTTAGTCCGTAATGCTCATATTTATATTATATATCACCTTTCCCGACTATCGACAGTGCCAGGAGTAGTGTAACGGGGGGGGTCCTTGTTTGGATTTCGCTTCGGCGATACGTCCCACGAATGAAACGCCGCGTACTGTTGAGAATTGGGAATATTAATTAATTAAAATTGGATAATAATTTGGGTTACATGCATCATGCATTGAGGGCATAATGAGCCTCGAGGATCAATACGGTCAGGAGTAGTGTAACGGGGGGGTTCCTTATTTGGATTTCGCCTCGGCGAGACGTCCCATGCACGAAACGCAGTGCCGTGTTGAGAATCAAGAAGAGTTTAGTCCTTAACTCGTGATGCTAATAACTCATGTATAATAAATGTATATATTGTTTATATGCCATATAAGGGCATCACTAGAATATAAAATTCTAGTAATTGAGAATGTTGATGTATTGTGATGATGTTATTATGAGGTTGATTATGCAACTTTATATGTTCAACAAATGAACAAATATAAAGATAACTATAACATTTAAATTAAAGTATATGATTTAGATGGAACTCAGATAGGTATAGATTGAGAGATAGGTTAGATGATTTTATCTAATTATTTCATTTAGGTTTTAAATTAGATTCTCTTGCCTAAATAGAATTGGGCATCCATTTGGAGATCATGTGCATACGCTTAGTGGGCACTTTAGTTGAGAGGCGAGTCGAATTTTATTGAGAGTTCGATTCCATTAAATCATGTAATAATGCATTTATAATTATTATGCATTTTAATGCACTTGCTATAAAATGTTTTTTCAACTCGGGCTCTGACCCATTTATATTTTTCCCTCCATGTATATATATTGTATTGCTTTAGGTGTTCCTCCGCAAGGATGCCATTGATGTTCATCCATCCGGTGTATTCGTGGAGCTGTGGCAGTTACGGACTGTTGCGGCACTTTATTTTAGTCGATTCCTATCTTTGTATATCTCGATTAGGATTCAGTTTGCATATTGAGTTAGTATTCAGGTGTTGTAGATTAACACTTTCATATTTCATTTCTCAGATTTTTGTAATGTCTGTTACCCGACAGCATATTCGGGTATTTCATTGTAGATTTTGTTGTACATTGTATTTTACTCTTTCATACTATTGGAGTATGCACTTATCAGTCATCATAGTTAGATGTGTATCGTTAGTTGTGATTGCATTATTGGTTTTTTTGTTGTTGTTAAATAAAAGTTTAAAATTTTTGACAATCCACTTTTAATGATTTCGGGTAGTTAGCCTTATATTATTTAGTATTGTTAGTTGATGTTGAGACTGTGCCATCTGAGATACCTGATTTAATGTAGTATAGGGCTGGCCACCCGTTATTATTTTGAGCGGGTTGTCACATTAGCATTTTGAATAAACTCTTCAATTTTATTCTTTGCATCTTCGTCGAGATATTTGTATGCATTGACTGCTTCAATCTTGAAGTGAGTTTCTTTAAATTGTTGAGCTTCTATTAGCTTAGTTGTTCTTATGTTTGTCCCCTTTGATTTTTTAATTGGGTTATACTTCTCGATTTCTTTGTCATCTTTTCTTTTATTCTATCCTCTAGTAATAGGACCTTTTATTTTGGGTATTTCAAGGGTGGCCTTTAGTGCCTTTATTTCATCTTTGTAAATATAATCACTTTCTCCTTTTTGTTTTCTATTATTTCTCTCATGGATTCTCCTCTACATCGAGGCTCGTTCAATCTTCAAGCTTGAAATTTCATCCACGAGTTGTTTATTAGTGTTTTCTTGATATATTTAAATAAGGAATGTAAAATTGTAAGCATTTTTTTATAACAATGATTTAAGTTTTGCATATATTTTGATAAAATGCATGTTTTCATCAAAATTTGTGTGTATTTTACAAAGTACACTCGTGTATTTTTATAAAGGACATGTGTGTATTTAACTAAACACATGTGTGTACTTTATAAAATACACGCGTGTATTTTATAAAATACGCATCTGTACTTTATAAAATACATGTGTGTACTTTATAAAAATTGCTTGTACTTTATAGATACCTGTTCAGTTTTTTTCACTTCTGATTCTCCAAGCATTTTCTTCAACTGCGAATTTTCATCATTAAGGGATTTATTATTGCTTTACTGATATATAAAAAGAATGTTAGATTATAAGCAATAATTGTTAAACATAATGTCAAAGAAAAATGCGTGTACTTTAGGAAAAAAATCATTTTTATACTAGTAGGATGTGAGAATTTTTTTTAAATAAACTTAAATTTAAACATAATTACACGTGTACTTTGGGGTAATATGTGTGTACTTTATAAAGTATAAGTGTACTTTATAAAATAACTGCTCGTACTCGATTGAATAATAATATTTTCCATTTGAAAATTAATCAGAAGTACCTGTTGAGTTCTTTTCAATTCTGACTCCTCCAGATTCTGCCTCAATGTCCCCATTTCTATGTCACCATCTCTCAATTTTTGTAATATATTATCATACTTTTTTTTAGATTTTCATTAGTTAGATACAGATATACATTTTTTTGTTCCAAAAATCTTGATGATTCAGCCAATTTTTTCAATGATTCATCCAATTCTTTAATTTTATCTGAGTCATTCATTGTGAGTTGATGAAGCTTTTCTTTCAAATAATTGTTTAACTCAACAAGTTGGGCATTTTCTACCTCCAACTTATTTAGTAACTCTTTTTCTTTCATAAGTTGAGAATTTTCCACCCTCAACTTCTTGATTTCTTCTTGTTTTTTCAAAAGTGCACCACTATCTACCTGTAACTATACATTCATAACAGTAAGGTTGGCACTGTCCACCTCCAAAGAGGTCACCTTCTTTAATGCACAATCAATGTCTTCATCGTCTTTAGATGGTTGGTTATTTTTTTCCAACAATTCTCTTTTCAAAGTAGCAATTTGTTCCTCCAAATTCAACTTCTCAGCCTTTTCAGCATCTGTTGGTTCAAAATTCCTACTATCCTTTGGTTGATCATTTCCCTTATTTTTAATGTTTTTAAGGGGAATATTCCAACCTGATGAAAGCTCATTCTCATTAAATTATTCAACATCTTTTTTCGCCGATGAACAACATGTATAGGAATTCCTTTAGAAATATTCAAAGAGAAACTGGTCCCTTCAAACTGAGCTTCACTTTCCATAGAACAGTCCTTACTAGATGTTTTATTTGTAGCCTCCTTCAAATTTGTTGAAGTGATATCATTCACTGCAAACCAATCTTTCAAAGATAACCAATTCTATCTAAGAAATTTTGGTGTCTTCTCTTTCTTATTTTAAACAGGAGGAATTGTATCGAACTTCTCAGAAACCCAATAATGTGATCATAAAAAAATGATATTAATAAGTGTACTTTGAATGTACATGTGTAATTCATAAATATAACAAGCGTACTTGAATGTACACGTGATATTAACAAAGTACATGTGTATTTATATACAGAAAGTACACGTGCACTTTGTAAAAATCATGTGTACTTTCAAAATACAGTTTTGATAATTACAAAGTACATATATACTTTGTAAATAACACGTGTAATTTATAAATATCACGACTACTTTTAAAATACACGTGATATTTATAAAGTACACGCTTGAATTGGTTTAAATATCAGTGGTACTTTGAAAGTACAAGTGATATTACATCCATGGTAACTATAACACTACTAAGGTCATTTGTATTTTATAAATATCACGTGTACCTTGTGAAAATCACGTGTACTATAAAAGTACACGTGATTTTTACAATATATATGCGTGAATTTGTGTGAATGTACACGTGTACTTTGTAAATATAACAAGCGTACTTGAATGTACACGTGATATTAACAAAGTACACATGTATTTATATATAGAAAGTACATGTGTAGTTTGTAAAAATCACATGTACTTTCAAAATACAATTTTGATAATTACAAAGTACATGTATACTTTGTTAATATCACCTATACTTTATAAATATCACGTGTACTTTATAAATACACGAGATATTTATAAAGTACACGCTTGAATTGGTGTAAATATCAGTGTTACTTTGAAAGTAAAAGTGATATTACAACCATGGTAACTGTAATACTACTAAGGTTCATTTGTTTTTAATAAATATCACGTGTAATTTGTAAAAATCATGTGTATTATAAAAGTACACGTGATTTTTACAAAATACACACGTGAATTGGTGTGAATAATTATAAATATCATGATGTTGTTTTGCTCACCAACAGGGAAATGACACATCTAGTTGCTGTGCTAGGTTTTGAACTTGTTGTTTTGCCAAGTGAATTTATGACAAACTCATGCACAGTAGATGCCCAATCATAGTTATTCATTTCATCAATACTGTTGATGTATTTTGTCAAAAATTCTCCTAGTGTGAAGTTTAAGTTGGAGAAAAACAACATTGGTAAGAAGTGGAGACAAACAAGTTTTACAAAATCGACAATGCCCTCATATGTGTCCAACTCGACCGATTTCTTCAAACCCTTCAATATTTTTAACTTTCCTATTTTACTAGTGAAGTATAGGAAAAATAATTCAGATTTTTTACATGAAGTCAATCTCTTTTTTATTTCTATTTATTTTTACCCCTTCTACCATTGATATGCCAAATATTTCACTTATATTTGTTGGCCTTATTTTAATCCTAATCTTCATATGGAAACTTCTGGTTTCCTTGTTGTACAGCTTGATAATGGATAAAATATTTTTATCATTCTTCTTGTGGTCCGCTTCTACTACTTCTCCTCTGTAGTAGGCATTGAAAAGTTCCCAGAATGGAGTCTTCTTAAGAAGTTCAATATTCCTATCGTTGATTTTATCTTTAATACCAAGATAATCATGAAAAAAACTAATAGCATTTTATCTATACTGGTCATTCTTCAGAGCAACATGTGTAGATTCCAAAGCAACACTAGAACTAGAACTGGTTGAAGAACTTTCTTCAGAAATGCTCTTTTTGTTATGCTTTCCTTTTCTTACCTTCATCTTCATCCCCATTCTATTGATCTATAAACAAAATTTAAATTACTACCTATAATGATAATTTACATGTACAAAAAATAAAATACATGTTTATTAGAATAAAACATAGACTAAAATAATAAAATACAAGCGTACTTAACAAAAGTGAAAATCCCTTTTTTCTTGTGTTTCAAATCAAACCAAATTTTCACCAAACATTATCCAAATTTTTAAAGTGCACCAAACTAAGTTGTGAAAACCCAATTCTTACTTTAAACAAATTTTATCTTGATTAATCCTAAACATGCATCTAGTGATTAAAGAAAGTAAAAAAAGTGAAGAATATTCACAATGCCAGATGTAAGAGGAAAAAATCCAAAATGGGAAAACCACCTCGGACGGCCCAAGCCAGACAATCACTATGAAAAATGGTGTTACAAAGTTAGATTAGCCTAACTCAATGACTCGATCCCCACGGGTCTTGACGCTCCTTATGATCTTCTACCGTTCTTCAATAGTGCCCACGCAAAAATTCCATTTTCCACGATACCTGTCCACAACACACGCGTCCATGTATGTCTTGGTGTCCACCGAATGGCTTTGATTCGTTTACGATGTCGAATAAGAAGTCCTTCTCTTTTTTTCACCGCAAAAACCTGATGTTCAATGGTAGAACAAATAAACTTGGTGCAACAAGATCACGTAAGCATATAAGAATGATAACTCGAATATTTGCAAACTCTAAGGATGTGTTTAATCTTTTAAACCTTAGAAAACATATGCCAAACTCATACTGGAACGTAATCTGTTTTTTCTAGAAAGCACACACATTTAATTCTGACACAAACAGGCTTTAAATAAGAATTAAGTGCCGCCTCAAAAAATGTGTCATTCGAACGATAGAGCCACGTCGCTCGCGCGACATAGGTATCTCGTTCTAACGAGATCTTATGTCGCTTGAACAATGCTGCGTCAGTTTGACTTTTTGACTTTATGTTTAAAATGACTCTTTTAAAAGAGATTCAAATAAGTCAAACTCTATTTCGAGTTTATCAGAATAAAACGTAGTGTAAACCATTTAAAACACTTTAAAACATTTTAAAATATTTTTCTTTATAAAAATACATCCTTATCTTTTATAAAAACAATTCCGAGCACCATTAATTATACGCATTCATATCTGAGTGATCTCGGAATGCATTTAACGTAAAGACGAGTAAACTTCCACAAATTAAACTTCGACATCATTAATTCTTTGAAGCTTTTCCGCAACGTCTACAATTTCTTCAATATGTCATAGACCAAGTGGGATGGTGAAAAAATAAAATCTCCCTATGACATATTACAAACAAAGTTTTGTTCATGAAATTAAGCCAAAACAATACAAGGACTCTTTGAAAAATTTATGTCCTTACAAATCTCCCCCTTTGACTATTCTAGGATAAAACTAAACCAGTGAAATGACTAAGTCGGGCCTTCAAGCATATGATGCCTAAGTCCCATCCCATAAACCCAAAATAAAAAATACAAGACACGAACTAGTATATGTAGCACCGGCAAGCGTGAACTGTCTGAATATGACGTAGACTTGAAATCTAGAATCGCTAAAGCATACCAACACACATGAACAAACAAATAAATACCCAGTGAAGTATGGAGGAACAAATGAAACCATTATATATATTCAAATGATACCAAACAACAATAGATACCAATATGAATAATCTCTGAAAAAATCATTTGTTAAACAATTTGAGCAACAAATGGATACCAATGTGTAAAACCAATTTGAGATACAAATTTGTAAACATATGTAAACCAAAACGTGCTCAAATATCCCCCTACATCACATATATCTCTCCCCCTTTTTGTCTCGAATAGACAATCAAGTGAAAAGATAAACCAATGAAAATATCTAGCATGAGAATATACCAATTTGAATCAGTGTGAAATCGCTAGATAATCATGAAACAACGAGCTAAATATGATCAAGTAATGACAAATCAGTAGCTAGTAAACCAAGGAATCACACAAAAAGTATAGCATTTTAATCAGGTGTGATAAACGGACTATATACAAAAAATTAATTTTGAACCAATATAACCTGCATATAAACCAGTCAGTCCAGAATGCTTCCAACAGTACTAAAAAATATACCAATTTAAACCAGAGGACTGCAAACCAATCAAAATCAAGAATTTAACCTATCGTTCGAATGAGCCAGGGAAGTCTCTCAAACGAAGTGATAAGCGCTCGAACGAAGGACATATGTTATTCACGCGACATAGAGATGTCGTTTGAACGACTTCTCGCGACCTATCAAAATTTCCCAGATTCCCAAAAATATTATATAATGTTGCCCAATGAAAAAATTTCCACAAAAAAATTACAGCAAGGGCCTGACAAAAGCAAAACAGTGTTAAAACAATAGGTTTTTAACACAAAATGCAATAACTCATAAAAACTAAAAATGCGAGTTACATGCAAACATAGTACCGATGTGCTCAAACATGGATATGGAATGTATGGGCGTGAAACTACAACAAATGAGTCATCATTCCAACACATCGAAACGATCAAGAATCTCTAATTGATATAGATATATCATCAAACTTTATTTTAGCCATATGACAATTAAAGTGTGAGCTTAATGAACTAAACAAACTACATGCATACAAATCCAGAATTTTGACGATTCTACAAACAATAGCGTCAAATTGAAATGTTTCAACATTAGGATTAGTTGTGCAAACCCGTTTAAATTTTTAATTCATCGAAACTCCCTCAATAATATCATATTTTTTGGAACGAACTTGTAGAACGCGACTGTGTGATAATTGATTAAATTAAATTAGCAAGTTTCCAAGAACCCTTAATTAATTAGAGTCTACTTTTAAATCAAATAAATATAGCCCCTAAACATGCATCTAAGGTGTGTGTGTCAACCCATAAATAAAGAAAGCATGTGACACAAAAATATGCTGAGACACAGATTTCAGGAAAAAAAACCCTTTTGGGTAAAACCTTTATTTCACTATGAATATATAAATCGCAACTTACAATTACATAGAGAAATCTGCAATGGATCAATGCGCAGCCAACCCACAAAAACACGCAGTCTTGAACTCAGCAAGAGAATACACGCAACACCCTATCCCAAACAACGAAGGAAGAACCTCAGCTCTCCTCAATGACACGCAACCATAACACTTTATAGAGAGTCCCTCAGCAATGACACGCAACCCTCGGTTGCAAAGATCTCCCCACAAAGTTTGAACAATAGAAAATCTTGTGTTCTAGGGTTCTAAAAGATTCACAAAAGTAATTGGGATTTTTGTGTGTGAATCAAAAAGATGTTTGCCACATCAAAAAATGAAGTCTTGTTGTGTTTGAACTCTTAGAAATGTTTTCTCAAAGACTTAGAAAATACACCACCGAAATAGGTATATTTATAGGAAATATGAATTGGTGCTAAAAAATCTTACGAAACTGTTCGAATTTATCAGAAGCGGATCGTTTCGACCTCGAATCGGTTCATTTTTTAAAGTGGCTTCTTCGATTTGCCTGCGATCCGAGGAATACTGGTTCTATGCACAGCGGATCGGTCCGGTATAGAGGCGGATCGGTCCGGAGGCGGATCGGTCCATTTTTAAAAGGGCGGACCGATCCGGTTTACCAGAAAATAAAACTTTACCAATACTAAGTATGAAACTTTCCCAATACTAAGTATGAAACTTTAAGGGACTTAAAAACAAAACTTTACCAAGTTCATTCTTGCAGAAGTTATGATGTTGAAGACACTTTGATATTCGGATCCGTTGATGTAGATGCGATCTTGAATTTCTTCAACGGTGTAACGGCGTACGACATACAAATTGATAGTGGACAAAAATGTCCTTACAGAACTAAACTAAATTAGACCTTATTCTTAACATATTTCATTTTCTTTTGGCCTCTTTTAAACGGTGCCTTTCACGACGAGTTAATTTTGAACTCTCACAGCCCTTTCCCGTGAATCACTCATCATTTTTTCAATTCAAATCCTCACCGTAAACGGTTCTTATGTGCACACTTCTCCTTAAGTCTACTTACGCATAGATGACAAGATTGAGATAAGAACGCCTCACCAAATTCAAATATGCAAGAGAAGTCAAACATCCATATAAACTCCTGCATGTGTGCAATGTTGGCACATATACAAAGTTGAATCAAAATGCATATCAACTACGAAACAACCGCATATAAACAATGGTTAAGATCATTCTAAGCATCGATAATCATGACCAAATGTCCTAGCCACATGGATAATGAAAACGATGGGGGGGGGGGTCCAAGCACACCAATATGCCACATCAAACATGTAAACTCAAAAAAAAAAATTGAAAATCTTTTTTGGTTTTTCAAAAGTTTTCTCAAAAATAAAATCCTCTTGGCTTTTTCAAATAAGACTCAAACAAATGAAAAATATAATACAAAGAGATAAACATGTCATAAAACTATCAAATTATAAACCATGATGTAAGTGCTAGCGTATGACAAAACATGCAAGCTAATATCCATAAGAAATATCAAGAGATGATTCATGTGCATGCCTGTGAGAATCAACCAACGAACCATTTAGCATCTCCAAAATGGATTTCCTAACCCAAACAGGTATATACCTAACAAAACGGGTTTTGGGAACCAATGGGACACTACGTTTAATCTTCCTAGGGTCTTTTCTAAGATCAAAACAAAAACTCCTAAGGTGACCTTTCCTACCACAATGCGAACATGTGAAAACACGAAAAGAAACGGGACCTTTAGATTGACCTTTTCTAATACCCTCTGAAGTTGTAAGGTTATATGAACTAAGGTTATTTCGTAGAATACACACACACAACCCAATTAAAAATTTGTCAAATAGAGATATATTCCAATATTAAATTCCTTTTGAAAATTTACAAGTTAGCATGAACAATATCCAGTTAATACGATGGGATTGATAATTTGATTAAGTGAAATAAAATTATCCAATTTTATCCATTTTATCCTAGGCATGCATCTATGTGATTTAATAAAGTAAGGTGCAAAAATCACAACCACAATGCGCCAATGTACGAGGAAAACCAAAATGGGAAAAACCTCGGACGGTTGGGACTAGACAAAATCCACTACAAAATAGGTTTTACAAGAGACTCAAAAGACTTATAGACATTGACTCACTCAAGACATGCTTATGTCGTCCTCTACCTCCGAATTTGTAGTACGCGAAGCTCCAACGCGTTACTCGACACTACTCATGTCGCGGTATCCATCCAAGCCCAAAAACTCTGTCTCCAATAATCTTGAGTGAAGAGATCCACCGCAAACATGCTTGTTGAATGTCAAGTTGATTGCATGGGGATTTGATTCAAGGGTTAAAGTAGTGTTGGGGATTGATTTTACCAAAAGAGGGGAGTTTTGAATTTTTACTCTCAAGAAAATATAAAACTTCCTTCTGGAAAATAACTAATTTTCGTCCATGTATTGAAACTGTAAAAGTAGTGGACCAAAAGCAGCTTTGATAAATAACTACTAGAAAATAAGTTAAAAATTCCAATCTGGAAGATCTCGTTCGAACGAGGTCGTTCGAACGAGTTATCTAACGATATTCCAGTGTAGAATTAAATAGGTCGTTCGAACGAGGTCCTTCGAACGGAATTTCTAACGAGCTTCTAACGAGTTTTCAGAAAGGTTTGGGGAATGTCATTAGATCCAGGTCGTTCGAACAACCTGGGGAAAACTTCGAACGAGATGACAGTTTTTCATAGAAAAGGTTAAAATTAATACCGAAAATGATTCTTTAAGAAAATTGAATTTTTTTTATGAACATTACTTTATACTAAAATTTCTTGTTATGAAAAAATACTCCAACACTTAAAAATATTTTGGTCATATACCTTTTAGAAGAGCGAACATGAAGTGCATATTGATGTCGCGTGAACTTTGGATGCAATGCTCGAATCTTTACAGTTGTATGATGCTTGATGAGGAATGACCCAAAAATGTTTTATCCAACGAAATGTAGCCAATATTACAAATGACTTGATTGGAAATTTGTCCTTACAAATCTCCCCCTTTGGCTATTCTGGGACAAAACAGAATAATAAAAAAGAAACAAAAAGATTGAATTTGCTAAGCCAGCCGTCAAGGCGATTCTAAAGCCCGTCCCAAAATCCCAAATAAAAAGACAGACGAAGTGACGCGACTGACGATGCTGCAGAAGAGTAGGTGATGTATCCTACACACATGAAACAACAAATTCATAATCGCATGGGGAAGTATAGAATATAAAACAGAGTTATGAGAGAATAAAGCATATGTTTAGAATAACTTATTAACTCCCCCTAAATTATGCATATGTTGACTATTAATTAATTAACTCCCTCTAAATTATGAACTCCCCCTATCAATGTTTTTCCCCCTTTTTAATACGGAAAAGACAAAGGGATAAAGATAGCCTGCATGGCTAGAAGGAAATCAATAGAATAATAGGTAATTAATCCAAGAAACATGTGAGTACAAAATGAAGGAACAGGAGATAATTCATTAAACATGAAGGGAAATACCAAATATCCAAATATGCATACATTGCGTAAGAACATGTATTCAAACTAAATAAAACCGTACAACATATAAAATGTAAAATAGATGTTCCACTCATCCTCATAATTATAAAGAATAAGTAGACTAAAATAAATGTAAATCAAGGAGCAGGGGCATCATGAGGGGAATCATCGGGAAGGGGCCCGAAACCGGATGAGCCTGCACCATGGCGCATCTCCATGCAATGAAGGGCCTCAAGGTTCTCCAAAAGTAGAGAATCCTGACATGCCTATGCTTCATCTTTGCGCGCTTGAGCCTTCTCCTGGCGAGCTTATGCCTCCCTTTCCTTCTGTATTGAAACCAAAAGCTCCTGTAACATCGCCCTATCTTGATGCCTATCTTCTTCAATCTTCTCAACCTGTGAACGGATAAACAAAATATCCTTTGAATCTATGGGTGTGGGAGCATATGACGAATATGGTCGAAGGGTAGGACGAGAGGGAGCGAGACGACTAGGTACAGGGGTGGAGGAGGTGGCGGATTGAGATGAGGTAGAGGGAGAGGGAGTGAGTTGAGGAGTATCGGGGGGTAAATGACCACATGACCTACTGACCAATGACATGTCAATTGTTTGGTAGTGGGTGACGAGGACATAGGTGGATAGGCGGGGGTAGTGGGCGGCAAGACAAAACCTGGTAATAATAGCGACAAATGGAAGGGCTTGACGAGCGGGACTGGAAGGGAGGATCCTAACCATTCGAATGACAATAAAGAGGAAGGCGGGGAGATCTATGGCAACCTTAATGCTAATTGTAAACATTAGGTCCACGTGAATTTTGGTGATTTGTGTTGAGATCGCACGGGGAATAAGACACGCACACATAATCCAATTAAGGACCATAAAATCTAGATGCAAGTGTTTGTGAAAGATAGTGACAGTGCTAAGAGGGTTAAGCCTACACATGGTGCGCATAACGAGTGAAGGGTCAGGGCGATCATCGAGAGCCCAAGGGAAGGAGGGATTATTGACCCGGGATAAGGAGATGAGATAAGCAAGCGATTCAGGACTGACAATAATCTCCCGATCGCACACTCAAGAGTAAATATAATTCTCCCGATCATGCATCCCAAAATAAAATTCCCGAATGAGATCGGGAAATATAGTGTCAGTGAGTGAGAATAAGGGGTCCCATCATAAGTCTGAAATCCAGGAATGGACAGTGGTACTGGCGAGAGATGGGAGATTGATAATTTTTTCACGTACAATAGACCGAGTGGAGAAACCTTGGGTATGATATAGTGTGTGGGAGGTGAGAAATCCCCAACGAAGTCTATGGTCGGGGATAGACTCATTAATATTCGAATCCTCATCAGGTG
The DNA here is from genome assembly GCA_949130495.1 of Sambucus nigra. NCBI lineage: Eukaryota > Viridiplantae > Streptophyta > Magnoliopsida > Dipsacales > Adoxaceae > Sambucus > Sambucus nigra. The sequence goes on along the minus strand of OX422212.1, from coordinate 180,973,433 downwards.
AGGAGGAAGAGGAGCGTTCCTCTGCGGAGTTGCTAATACGACGGGGGCGACGGTTCTGGGGGGCCATGGGAAACTAGGTCAAAACTAGAACCTACCCGAAAATAAGTCCAACCAAACCACCAAACACACCAACAAATCAATAAAACAATCAGTAATAATCCCATCCTCCAGTAAAAATTAAAATAAAATTATTTAAGAGAAATTCCACGTAATGAAAATAAATTTGAATTAAAGAAAAAATCGGTATTGTCATGGAATTTTACTTAAACAGGGGCAACACAAACAATAATAGGAGTAAATAAAATGGCCCAAATACATTATAGAGATATACACATATTTGTATATGAAATTTGGGTAACAAAAGAAGAAAGCGTTTTGGTGTAAAAATTTGACCCAATAGCATATATAAAAAATTAACCCCAAATACATTCTTTCTTTCTTTCTCTCTCTCTCTCTATATATATATATATAAATATATAGAAAGAAAGAATGGAGGAGGGAAATACCTCGAGAGAAGTGGTGGAGAAATCTCAAGCTCGGAACCCTAGTAGAGAAATGAGGTTAAGAAAGGAAAGGATGAGGTTTAATGGAGGAATGAGTATATGAGAGTGGGACAACGGAGGAGAGGAGAGTGGGAAAATGGAAAATGGGGTAAAGGGTAAGCTAGTGGAAGAGAGTGGGGAAATGGAAGGGAGAGAGAAATCTAGGAAATGTGGAAAATGGGAATCGTGGGCAGGTGGGGAAAAGAAAGGAGGTGGCAGTTCATTGGGAAGATAAATCGCAGGAATTAAACCCAGGTCATTCGAATGAGTGCTGTCGTTCGAACGATATCTTTTGAACGAAGTTCCAGAAACATATTGGGTGTTTCGTTAGATAATCGTTCGAACGACAATACGAACGAAGTTCCAGAGAGGAGGAAGATAACTCGTTAGAAAACTTGTTCGAACGAGATTTTCTGAACAAATTCAATATTTTTAAAAATGAGTAAAAATAAAATAGTTTTAAAAATAGCATAAAGAAAGGAATTGGGGAAGGCCAGAAAGATGCCAAAATTAGGATTTTAATAGTCCTAGCTTTTGAAGACATATCCAAACCGTGGGAGCGGGAATGTGGGGGTGTGAACAATGCGAGTGAGAGTTTTTACCCAAGACAACGTACAAGTGCAAAATGCCAAACAATATATAAACGCAATATTCACTCACATTAGCCTTGTGTCAATAAGGAAATACTATTGGACACTTAAACACAAATGCACCACGCATACAAGATAGATGATTATCTCACCAATGTTGTTACAATAAGAAAGCAATGAATCGAATAAATGTGCATGCCCATTGATGTTTAACTTATATATCCCATTAGCAACAATAGATTGAGACTATCCTTTTTGAAGAATCAATCAAGCTAAATACTTTTGGCCTTGTCATTATATATCATTTTCAATGCTTCTATTTTAGGCACATATTCTAAAATGCAAGTGGAGGCTATTCACGCAAAAACTTTATGTTTTTCGTAGCCCGAGTCCATTTCTTGAAACGGAAACCAACCGGATGAATATAATCACTTTTTGTTTCAATCCGAGCAAGGGATGATCATGCACAATTTTGATTGCTTATAAGAGATGTGACAAGATTAAGAAGACAACACCAAATCTCACTTGACAAGTACAATGTGAATAAGATATTCGTAATAAAAAGTAAATTATGTGAGGTAATCCCAGAAATATATATCATAAAAGAGCATTTTTGTGCACAAGATAAATGAGGTCCGGCTTGACTACTCATCGAAAGCCACGTGGATATGAAATAGGATAGTGATCCGAACACATCGAACATAAAGCCATATGGACAAAATTTTGTGAAAGATTTTCTAACCATTCCCGTGTTCCTTAAAAATAAGAAAGACGGAAATATTTTTGAGATTTTGAATAAAATATATACAAAAGTAATCTAGTTCATAGGTATAAAAAAATAGGTTCACCTACCATACTCATCTCAAATTCATCGTGCATTTCTTTCGAAAAAAATTGAGTATGATTATCACTTGTTGAACCAAACACCATGTCATCGACATACACTTGTGCAACTAGAATGGCTTTCTCATCACGATGAATAAATAGTGTCATATCTACTCCCCGTCTCAAAAAGCCACGAGAAAGGAGATAAGAAGTGAGTCTTTCATACCAAGCATAGGGTGCTTGTTTCAAGCCATATAGCACTTTCTTTAGGAAGAAGACGTGATTAGGGTGCTTTGGGTTCTCAAACCCTTTAGGTTGTTCAACATAGACTTCTTCTTGAAGAATACCATTTAAAAAGTCACTTTTTACATCCATTTGATATAATTTAAATTTATGGTTACATGTTATGGCTAGTAAAAGGTCAATTGATTCTAACCTAGAAATTGGAACAAAAGTCTCTTCAAAGTCAACACCTTCTATTTGGGTGTATCCTTGGGCAACCAACCTAGCTTTGTTATGAACAATGACACCATTTTCATCCATTTTATTTTTGAAAATCCATTTGGTGCCAATGACGTTTGTATTACAAGGCCTAGGGACTAATTCCCAAACATCATTTTCCTTAAATTGAAACAATTTTTCTTGCATGGTATTAATCCAATGTTCATCTTTTAATGCTTCTTTAAAGTTTTTAGGTTCAATTTTAGAAGTATAGAACAAATAGGTAACTTTATTTTCTAATTGAGCCCTAGTCTTGACACCTACCTCTAGATCTCCTATAATTTTTGAAGTGTCATGACTTTTACGAACCCAAGGAGAAGGATCCTTTTTCTCGATAGTGGGAACAACTAAGTCATTTTAAGAGTCAATATTTTCAACGTTGGAAACAACATCACACTCACATGACAAATCTTCCTCATTTTCAATAGATGTGGCCGGAGCATCGTCTTTTATAACAACATTTATTGATTCCATGACTTTAGAGCTACTTAAGTTGAAAACTCTAAAAGCTTTACTATTTTGAGAATATCCTAAGAAAATACCTTCATCACTCCTTGAGTCAAATTTACCTAGAAGTTCTCTATCTCGAAGTATATAACAAGGACTACCAAAAACTCTAAAATATGCCAAATTGGGCTTCTTTCCCCTTTACAATTCATATGGCATTTTGTTAGTATTAGGACGCAAATAAACCCTATTTATGGTGTGACATGCAGTGTTAACCGCTTTGGCCCAAAACCTACGTGGCATATTTCTTCCTAAGAGAATAGATCTTTCCATTTCTTGGATCGTTCGATTTTTTCTTTCAACTATACCCTTTTGTTGTGGAGTTCGAACGACCGATAATTCATGTTTAATTCCTATTTCATCATAAAAGGCATTTACACTGGATTCCTTGAATTCGGTTCCATTATCACTCCTAAAGCGATTTATGCTAACACCGTGTTTATTTTGAAGAATCCTACACTTAACGGTGAGAAAATCAACTGTCTTAGATTTTTCTCTTAGAAAACCTACAATAGAGTACCTAGAAAAATCATCCACCATTACTAAGATATATCTTTTTCCTCCTATGCTCTCGGTACGAGTGGGACCCATAAGGTCCATGTGTATCAATTCTAAGACATGAGAGGTAGTTATTGAGTTTAACTTTTTATGAGGATTCTTAATTTGCTTTCTTAATTGACACGGAGCGCAAATAGTGGAGGTAGGCTTTCCTAGAGATGGTAAACCTCGAACTAGCTCTTTTTTCACTAATCGGTCAAGATCTATACAATTAACATGGCCTAACCTCTGATGCCAAAGATCGGCAGACGAGGCTTTTGCACTATTTCAAACTAAAGATGATTTAGGAACTATTCCATAGCAATTATCACTAGTTCTAACACCTTGTAAAATAAATTCACCCGATTGATCATATACGTTGCACTCCGATTGACTAAACTTAACATCAAGATTTTCATCACGTAATTGGCTAATACTTATCAAATTAGCCTTGAGACCATCAACATAAAGGACATTTTCAAGTTTAGGAAACCCGAAGATTTCAATAGATCCTCTACCCATGATTCGAGATTTTCTTCCATCCCCAAAGTGACTTTACCATCTTTATAGCTTTCAAGAGTGGTAAATAGAGATTTATCACCCGTCATATGTCTCGAACAACCACTATCAAAGTACCATTGTGAGGTATTTTGAGCCTTAAGTGCAACATGAGAAACAAAAGCTTTATTGGTGTGATTTTTCTTAACCCAAGCTTGAGTTGTTTTCTTTCCTTTGTTGGCTCTAGTGTTATAATTGGAATTATATCCTTGGACTTTAGAAAACCTAAGAAACTCTTCCATTAGACCTTTAAAAGTATTGACTGGATACTCAACCTGGTTCTTAAGACTCGCTAAGGAGCTAAAGTGTTGTTTAGAAGATGTGAAATGAGAGATCTTTTCAAGATTGTAGCAAAAATCTTTAAGATGACCCCGTTTGTGACAATAAGTGCACACGTAGGGTTGTTTTGGACTAGCTTTTGACGGTTTCTTAGGAGGACTTTTTTTAAGAATAATAGATTTGGTAATAAACTTGGCTACAGGTTCGGGTTTCACTTTGGATGAATCTCCTTATTTATATCCTATACCCTTTCTCTCTTGATAACCTTTCTCCTTATATCCTAAAACAGGACCTAGAAATAATTTACCCATTCTTCCTAAATTATCCTCGAGTGTGACTTTAACTTCACGAGAGGACTCGAGATCTTTTTAAAGATGGGAAATTTTATCTTTGAGAGATTTTCTAATCTCTAAAGACTCATTAAGATCTTTGTTGACACCTTCCAAGGAGATAATTAAGTCACACTTTTCTTTACCTATCAAGATAAGCTTCTCAGAAAGAGATATCTTAATTGCCTCGAGTTGACTAACTAAAGCCTCCTCCTCCTTCAGGCCTTTCAACTCTTTTTCTAAAGTTAATACTTTAAATTTTAATCTTTTATTAACTTTTTGAATACGGAAAGACTCAGTGTATAGTTCAGAATTGGCAGATTGCAGTTCACTTTCATCTATTTCACTTTCACTTCCTTTTTCATCACTACTAGTAAAGTGAGTGGAAGAAACCTCAAGATTTTTCTCAAAATTGTCAACATTAGGGTATGACACACTAGAATTACTAGCATGGCTTTCCATAAAAGAAATGAAATTATTTCTAGACAGGTTACAGTCATCAGAGTCTTCAAACTCATTATTTTTGTCTCTTAGAGTGGAATTGTAAACTGCCTTTTCTTTGCCTTGTCTTTTATGTTTAGCAGGGCACTCAAATGCTCTATGACCACGTCCCTCACACTCAAATCATCTCTCAGAATCATCCTTTTTAAATTTGTCTTTGTTGAACTTCTTAGGATCCTGAGAATTGAATTTTCTATTTCCATTGTTTTTGTTATTCTCAAATTTTGGTTTTTCAAACTTAGAGTTTTGCTTTTTGAACTTGCGATTTTTTTTTAATTTTTTAGCAAATAAGGCTATATCATCAGGATCTATATTAGACTCATCAGAATCAGACACTTCTACTTTCTTGACTTTCAAGGCAACACCTTTATCTTTGCTTTTGTTATATTTAGGAAACATATCTAATTCATAAGTTTGAAGATCACCAACAAGCTCTTCAACTTTCAAAGTATTTAGATTTCCTAATGAATTAAGAACAATGAATTTAGGAATGAACCGCTTAAGAAGACATCTAAGTATTTTCTTAACAACACGATCTTCAGGTATTTTTTTCACCTAAGTTAAAGCAAAAGTTAACAATATCAGATATACGAGCATAAAACTCATCAAATGTTTCAGTTTCTTTCATGGTGATCGTTTCATATTGAGTTGTTAAGTTTCGAAGCTTTAACTACACTAGTTCCCTCATGAGTAACTTGGAGAATATTCCAAGCTTCCTTTGACGTCTCACACGTCATTATACGACAAAATTCATCAGGATTCACCGCAAAAAACAAGGCGTTTAAACCTTTAGAATTAAGGTTACACCATTTTAGTTCTTCCTCACTCTACAGGAGTCAAAATAATTTCATCATTAACTACCATAGTAGGAGGGGACCATCCTCTTTCAATAATAACCCAAACATGTTCATCAATTGATTTAAGGGCAGATTTCATACGTGCTTTCCAATAGGTGTAATTAGTTCCATCTAATAAAGGTAGTCTATTCGACGAAAAACTATCCATATAACCTCCAGGATTCATCTAAATAACTTTTGAAGACTAACTTTGATACCAATTTGAAGTTGTAAGGTTATATGAACTAAGGTTATTTCGTAGAATACAAGCAGACAACCCAATTAAAAAAATTCAAATAGATATATATTCAGATATTAAATTCCTTTTGCAAATTTACAAGTTATCATAAACAATTTCTAGTTAATGCGATGGGATTGATAATTTGATTAAGTGAAATCAAATTATCCAATTTTATCTATTATATCCTAGGCATGCATCTATGTGATTTAATAAAGTAAGGTGCGAAAATCACAACCACAACGCGCCAATATACGAGGAAAACCCAAATGGGAAAACCTCGGACGGTTGGGCCTAGACAAAATCCACTACAAAATAGGATTTACAAGAGACTCGAAAGACTTATAGACATTGACTCACTAAAGACATAATTATGTCGTCCTCTACCTCTGAATTTGTAGTACGCGAAGCTCCAACGCGTTGCTCGACACTACTCTTGTCGCGGTATCCACCGAATCCCAAAAACACTGTCTCCAATAAGCTTGAGTGCAGAGATCCACCGCAAACGTTCTTGTTGAATGTCAAGTTGATTGCATGGGGTTTTGATTCAAGGGTTAAAGTAGTGTTGGAGATTGATTTTACCAAAAGAGGGAAGTTGTGAATTTGTGCTCTCAAGAGAATATAAAACTTCCTTCTGGAAAATAACTAATTTTTGTCCATATATTGAAACTGTAAAAGTAGTAGACCAAAAACAGTTTTGATAAATAACTGCTTGAAAATAAGTTAAAAAATTCAAGTCTGGCAGATCTCGTTCGAACGAGTTATCTAACGATATTCTAGTATAGAATTAGATAGGTCATTCGAATGAGGTCGTTCGAACGAAATTTCTAATGAGCTTCTAATGAGTTTCCAGTAAGGTCTGGGGAATGTCGTTAGATCCAGGTCATTCGAACAACCTGGGAAAAACTTCGAACGAGATGACATTTTTTCATAGAAAAGGTTAAAATTAATCCCAAAAATGATTATTTATGAAAATTGAATTTTTTTTATGAACATTACTTTATACTAAAATTTATTGTTATGAAAAATACTCCAACACTTAAAAAGATTTTGGTCATATATTTTTATAAGAGCGAACATGAAGTGCATATTGATATCGCGTGAACTTTGGATGCAATGCTTGAATCTTTATGGTTGTATGATGCTTGATGAGGAATGACCCAAAAATGTTTTTTTCAAACGGAGTGTAGCCAATATTACAAATGACTCGATTGGAAATTTGTCCTTACACCCTCGGATGTGGGTGACGCTCTAAAACAAACTATGGTTTTGGCCTTTACATTCAAAACACTAGAATAAGATAAGCCGCTACCGTCACTACTCGAGTCATTTAAATCATTTTTTAACTTCAAAACTTTCGACTCAAGCAAACGATTAGACTCCTCAACATTTTGGGACTCTTTCTTTAAATTTTTAACTACCCCTATAAGGTTATCTCGCTCCCCTCAATGTGATCAAACTTATACCTAAGAGCCTTTTCTCGTGCCACAAAATCATTAATCGAATTTTTTTCCTCAACGACACAAATTCAAGAATTTTTTAAATTCTCTAACTATTTTTCTAAAATGAGGACTCTATCATCACTCTTCTTTCTGTTCAATTTTAATAAAGTAAAATCTTTAAATAAGGAACTAAACTTCTCACGACAAATATCTCTTTGAATTTGAAACGTTTGCAAATATTCAATCGTATTTTTGAAACCGAAATTTTCTTTCTCCAAAACTTCAAAACGTTTTGCAAACTTTGAATTCAAACGATGTAAATTGTCAAAGCCTGGAGAATCCATCGAGAGAAAACAAACACAAGAGAGGTAAACAAACACACAACACCGGTTACCAATTATGTTTTCTAGCTCTGATACCAATTTAAAAATCCCTTTTTGCATGTGTTTCAAATCAAACCAAATTTTCACCAAACATTATCCAACTTTTTAAAGCGCACCAAACCAAGTTGTGAAAACCCAATTCTTACTTTAAACCAATTTTATCTTTATTAATCCTAAACATGCATCTAGTGATTAAAGCAAGTAAAATAAAGTAAAAAATACTCACGATGCCGGATGTATGAGTAAAAAACCCAAAACGGGAAAACAACCTCGGACGGCCCAAGCTAGACAATCACTATGAACTATGGTTTTACAAAGACAGATTAGCCTTACTCAATGACTCGATCCCCACGGGTCTTGACGCTCCTTTTGATCTTCTATCGTTCTTCAATAATGCCCACGCAAAAATTCCATCTTCCACGATACCTGTCCACAACACACGTGTCCATGTATGTCTCGGTGTCCACCGAATGGCTTTGATTCGTCTACGATGTCGAACAAGAAGTCCTTCTCTTTTCTTCATCACAAAATCCTGATGTTCAATGGTAGAACAAACAAACTTGGTGCAGCAAGATCACGTAATCCCATAAGAATGATAACTCAGATCTTTGCAAACTCTAAGGATGTGTTTAATCTTTTAAACCTTAGAAAACATGTACCTAAATCTTACTGGAACGTAATCTATTTTTTCTAGAAAGAACGCACATTTAATTCTGACGCAAACAAGCTTTACATAGGAATTAAGCACCGCCTCGAAAAATGTGTCGTTCGAATGACAGAGCTGAATCGTTCGCACGACATTGATATCTCGTTTGAACGAGATCTTATATTGTTTGAACGATGCTGCGTCGGTTTGACTTTATATTTAAAACCTCTCTTTTAAAAGAGATCCAAATAAGTCAAACTCTATTTCGAGTTTATCAGAATAAAACATAGTGTAAACCATTTAAAACACTTTAAAACATTTTAATTCTTTGAAGCTTTGCCTCAACGTCTTCAATTTCTTCAATACGTCATAAACCAAGTGGGATCGTGACAAAATAAAATCTCCCTATGACATATTACAAACACAGTTTTGTTCACGGAGTTAAGTGAAAATAATACAGGGACTCGATTGAAAATTTATGTCCTTACAAAAAGTACATGCAATATTCTCGTAAACAATTAATACAAGTCTCAACAAAATACATGCTAAAGGCGGTAATATATATCATCCGTTTCATGATAATGCCTAATAGATGTTGTTCGACAAGTCAAAAACCAACATTCTCTCTTCCTAACATATTCATAAAAGAAGTGATACAATAGCTCCATGCTAAAAACCTCAACATTTTCAAAACCTCTTAAGCAATACTGCTCAATTCGTTTAGATAAATTCTTTGCTTTCGATTCAGTTAATTGAAGCTGTTACACATCAAAAGTGAACTTAATGTCTTCATAGTAGTTGTAGAAACCAAGTAAACTATTAGCTCTATCATTCACGCAAAGGAGAAAATGAATTTCGTTATCATTAGTACTACTGACTGTCAATGTGAAAGGTTTTGTATTGTTAAGATCTTCAATGGTGCAAGCAGCAATTTTGTAGTTGAACATGGTCACTCGTATGATTCCTAAACAATAACACATTAAAACATAAAAGTCCACTTATAATACATAATAGTACACGCATATTGGATTGAACAAATTCAATTTCAATGTCCGTGTACTTTGTGAATTTTGTTTGTACTTTCAAAAAAGTACACACAAAAATGTCAAAGTACACGCAATAGTAAGTCTTACAAACTGATGGAATATCATTCAAATGCCGCTAGCACAGGCCAAAATAACTCGTAAACAATAATTCCACTAGCGCGGACCAAAATAACTCCTAAACAATAACACAATAGTAATACTTCTTACAAACTAATGAAATATCATTCAAATGCCGCTGGCGGGGACCAAAATAACATCGGATTGATCAAATATGGATATAAAATATATATTGTATAGAGTACAAGTATAAAATATAAACGTACAAGCATATTGCACTAAGAAATTTAATTTCAATGTCCATGTACTCTGTGGATTTTGCGTGTACTTTTTGAAAGTACACGTAAAATACACATAGTACACGCAATACAACAGGGCTTGTAAATACATATTCCAATGATGTATATATTCATAGTCCTTGATAAATGATGTATACATGAGGAAATCTACAATGATGAAATACATATATCTAACATGCAAAAAGTGTGTTTTGCATTTAAAATTAGGGCAACAAATGTATTTTTTTCATATCATAAAAAAGAAGAATGTGATTTCATCAGTCCATGGTATAATCTCAAGTACAAAACTTAAGAAGATATATATGAGAATGTATCCATACTTGTTAGTGGTGTTTGTAAGAATTTGATTGAGAATGTGAAATGCTTGATATAACTTCAACGATTAGGGTTTGATCCCTTAAATTAATGTGAAGTGTGTTTGTATTGGAATTCAGGGGTATTTATATGTCGTTGTTGACCAAATTTTGATTGACAATGAGAATTTTTTGGTGTTTCGATCGAAGAGACAGTACGGTTAGGGTTTTGATCGAAAACAATTAGTGTTTTGATCGAAGAGTGTTTTTGGCGCTTTGATTTCTCAAAAGTGCATTTTTGTTTTAATTTCGGGGTATTTATATGTTGGACCTAATTGTATAAACTTTGTTGGGCCCAGTTTTTTTGTCCAAAATTGTTAGTCCAAGGACTAGACAGTAAAAAACCCTATAGTTAATGAGATTTCGAATCCAAATAACCTTAAATTAATGGATTAAGTCTTAAATTAAGTCATCTGATAAGTATATCCATTGCAGTGACCTTCACAATATTGTCTTACTTGTTTTTTTTTGTTATTTCTTTGTTACTTTAATGACTCTTAAGATGATGATGAAACAAACCTTAGATTGATAGATTTAAGGACTTATTAATATAAAGAGAAAGCATGGTACAGTATATCTAATATTCACTAGATTGGCCATTCTATGGTCGGTCATTAAGTAGATCTCATTTGTCATCAAGAAGGAAATTACCTACTGATTGATTCCCCAAATCATCACTTCAAATAAAATCATCATTTCAAATTGAAGTGTAGATAACTCGTTATAAGGTTTTGGACGGTGCACCATTTGTATGTTATTTTCATGTGTCTTTGGCAAATGGGCATTTGAAAAACATATGAAGTCACTTAGATTCATTTTTATATTATCATTTGAATAAGGCCTCTTGTGTTATAATGTTTTTTAAATTAAGTCCGTATATATTATAATAAAATTAATTAATACATCTTTTCACGAATTGATATATACTTTGACTAATTGACAAATAACTTGATTCGGTTATGTTATATTTGACAAATTTCATTGAAATTTTGACCAAAAATATTAATATTTTTCACAAAAAATAATAATTTTATTAAAAGTATAGATACTTTTACAATAAAAAAAATAAGTATTTTGATTAAAATTTTATTTTTCACACATACATTTACCCAAAAAAGAAATACTATTGAAAAAAATTAATAATTTTAATAAAGTTATAGATACTTATATAATAAATATATATTTCTAGATAATATTTTTCACACATACTCTTCAAACTATATATATATATATATAAAATAAAGCAGGAGTGAGTTTTGGCCACATCATACAACTTTTGCCACATCATATATCCACATCATACAACTTTGTACACAAAACCTATAAAGAGTGATTTTTGCCACGTCATATAATTTGGCTACAAAATCTATCTATCTATATAAATAGTCAAACGGCTGAAAAATGCAAAAAGTATTTATTTGGTGGTACACGCCATCAGAGAAAAGTACATGTATACAAGGCTCGAGAGCACGAGGCTCAAGGCGTCCCCTATCACTCAACTCATAGCTATGCTAAATCAAAGCTATACAACTTTGTATACACTTATTTCTCACTCTACGGCACGAAACATAGCTATGCTAAATCAAAATCTCAGCAAACCACAAAAGGACCAAGACCCAATCGGCAAAAAAAAATTGGTTTTACCTCTTTCTTTCTAACTGTGAACTGATTTTTACCTCTCTCTCTCTACGGTTTTGTCTATACTGTGCTGAGATTTTGGTGTAGAGAGAGGCAAAACAAAGAAGTTATGGTTTTGCCTCTCTCTCTACGGGAAGAATCATTTTTCGAAAGAATGAAGTAAACAAAGCTACGGTTTTAGATTATGTTTCAGGGTTTGTGAACCAAATCTCAGCACACTGGAGGGACCAAATCTCAACTTTTTTTAGGGGTTGAAAAACCCATTTCTCTGTAAACCCCTTTCTGATCTTCAACATGTTCAAGATGGACTACAGTTTTTTTTTTTAATTTTTTTCCAATTGTGAGCTGATGAGGAAAAATGATGGAACAAATACATCAAAACCCACATATGTGGCCACCGATGTGAGCTGATGAAGACGTCACCGGCAAGACGTCAGCTCTAGCCCGATGTGCTGATCTCCAGTTGTGATTCCTGTAGGAACTACTGAGCTGAATACAAATGGCTACAAATGGTCTTTCTCTAGATGCTAATCTCTCTCTCTCTATGGGCGTCTGAACAGTTTTTCTCTGGTTGTCGCCGGTTTGAGGCTCACCTCTAAACCCCGATCTTTATTTTTTTACAGAAATCGATTTGAATCAAGTGGGTTAACCCACTTGCAGGGGTGATACAGAGCCCTCCTCTCTTTCAAGTCCATGTCTTTGTGTTGTAATTTCTAATTTGCAAGTTTAAATGGTTGCTAATGTGAAGTTTGGATGATATGCAAACACGCTAAGTTTAGAATCCGTGAGGTGGGTTTGATACTCAACAAGTTATTGCCTTTTAAATTTGATTAAGTTATTGATGAATTGTTTTGGGTTGATTACTCTTTCATGATTTATTTTGGGTAGATTTATTTTGAACTATTATATACATGATACATCAAGTACATTGACTACTTTTGTTGGAAAGATTGATTAATAATGATACGTGTTTATTTAAGTTCATTTAAAAGTGTTTATTTTGGACCTATATTTATCCTTCCCCCTCTCTTTTATACAAATTTTTTTCTGCAGCGTCTATTGTTTCCTTAAAATGGTATAAAGGTGTTCTTAACCAAGCATTTCATTTTTTTTGCAGATCTAATGGAATGTTCAAAGAAGCATAAGGCTTGATCCAATTGATGCAATGTTCAAAGATTTTCTAGATTTTTTTTTAGGCTTCTTTCAGAATATGTGTTGGTATATATCGGTATCTTTTAGTTTAAAACATGGGGATTTCGAATTTAAGGGTGTTTGAGCAGGTTCAATCAAAATTATTGTTATTAATTATTTGTTTAAATCTGATTCATGGGTTTTCGTGTTAAAATTTAGGAGAAATTTGATTTATTTATTTTATTACAAATAATCAGAGTTCTCTAAATGTTGTATTTCATTTTTTTTTTCTTTAGAGCTACTCTTTTTCTATTTTGTTTTTTCCATTTTAACACTGTCATGGTTTTACTATTTTTTTTGCCATTGGGGTGTTTTAAATGAGTGATGCTAGGCACACCGGGAGGAAGAATCGGGTTAGTGTCGGTTGATGAGTTGTCCTTCTTTCATTGGCTGTTTTTTTTGGAGAAAATATCGTATAGTGTTTAATAGGATTATTTGACTTTTTTTTATTTAAAAAAAATTGTTTTATTAGAAAAGAATTTTTTTTATAAATTAGAAAAAATGTATTGTTAAAAAATATTTTTTTAATATAATTTTTTTTTTGAAAAAAATGTTTTAAATGTTAGTTTAATCTAAAATTTAGTTTTTAAACAGTTTTGAGAAATACAAATATTGTTTTTAATGTTGTAAAATAAAAAAAAAAATTAAGTTTAAAAATAAGGGGTAAATGAGTGTTTGATGAACTAAATGAGATAAAAATAATAAAAAAAAAAGCAGTTTCTTATTACAATAGTTTTTTTAACGTGGACCTTTAAACAATTTTAAGAAATACAAAAATTATTTAAAATGTTGTAAAATTAAAAAAAATAAGCTTAAAAATAAAGGGGGTTGCTGGTGTAGACCTTTAAAAATAAGATAATATTGGGTAAATGAGTGTTTGAGAGATTAAATGAGCAAAAAATAATTCTAAAAAAATAATTTCTTATTAGAATAGTTTTAACGCGAATCTTTAAATAGTTTCAAGAAATACAAAAAACAGTTTAAAATTTTGTAAAATAAAAAAAAAAGGTTAAAAATAAGAGGTGTCGTTGGCGCGACCTTTAAAAATAAAAGAATATTAGGTAAATGAGTTTTGAGGAATTAAATGAGTTAAAAATAATTTAAAATTTTAATTTTTTATTAGAATAGTTTTTTAACACGGACCTTTAAATGGTTTTAAGAAATACAAAAATTGTTTTAAATGCTGTAAAAAAAAAAAAAAATTAAGCTTAAAAAATAAAGGGTGACGCTGACGCGAATTTTTAAAAATAAGAGAATATTGAGTAAATGGGTATTTAAGGGACTAAAAGAGTTCAAAGTAATTTTAAAAAAATAAAATAAAACTAATTAAAAAAAAACTATTCTAATGAGATTTTTTTAAAATTTTCTTTATCTCATTTCACATGAGAAACTAATGGAGAGAAAAAGAAAGGGATCTCCATGTACTAACCCGGTGTTAACACTGGGGTAGTATATCATTTTCCATTTGAAATTAGACTTTAAAGATGTAAGATGATAAAAGGGATTATTTGTTTAAGGTTTTATTTTTTTTATTGAAATTATTTTTTGCAAGCAACTAAAATCAACAAGTTTTGAGTTGTTCACTATTTGAGTTTTTCCATTAATTTTATGTCGTTCATAGTACAAAAGGGGTATATTGAAATTGTCAGATACAGAAAAAGGTTTTATTTTTTTATTGAAATTATTTTTTGCAAGCAACTAAAATCATCATGTTTTGGATTGTTCACTATTTGAGGTGTTCCATTAATTTTGTATTGTTGATAGTACAAAAGGGGTATATCAAAATTGTAAGATATTGAAAAAGTAAAAGGATAATTATATTTGCCGACAAATAATTATGAAATATGTTTTAAGTACGAGCAATTTACAAATGATCCAGAATTGACAATTTTTAAGTTATTCTTAATATATGTAGTATAGATTGATTTTAATGAAAACTTCATTGATAGATAACACGAAATATCCGAAATATTTTTATCACCGTGCCATCGGGACGGGTACATCCTAGTATATATATATATATATATATATATAGAGAGAGAGAGAGAGGGGGGGGGGTCACAAGTGGACCAAAAAAATGAACTTTTTAATGGACTTAACAAAAAACACTAATAACCCATTAGTTTTAATTCTTATAGTTTAATTGGTCCGCGCCAGCGGTACCCGAGTCCCGAGACCCACTTTCACCACCTACCCTCTACCCACCCACCCACCCACCCACAGAATTGCAAACAGCTGTTCGGTTTTGCAAATACCTGTTGGATTTACTTTCGTTTAGGTGAGCAACTGAGTGCGATTTACGGGTTTTGTTCAGACTTGGGTCGGGTTAGGAGGGTTCTTGGTAGAGCTGATATAGAAATGGGCTTAGATGGGTATGGTGGTCGGGTAAGGTCGGTTTGGATAGCTGAGTATGGAGGTACAGTTGGGTTCGATCCGATCTAGGTCTGGGCTGGAGTCTAGTTGGGGTGTGGGGTAGGTGAAGTGGTTTCAGGCTTGGGGGTGAGGTGGCCGGAGGTGACTTAACTGTTTACTAGAGTTTAGGGGTCGGTAGTTGGCACTGGCAGCAGCTGGGTGGAGGTTTGTTAGTGGGTTATGGTATTGGGTTCATGGTTCGGTGGGGGTTGTACGCAGTTCTGCCCAGATTTCGGGGTGGGGGTGGGGTGGGGGTAGGGGTGCGGGGTAGGGGGTAGGGGTGGGTGTGTAGGGGGTAAAAGTGGGTCTCTGTTCTCGGGTGCCGCTGGCGCGGACCAATGAAACTATAGGAATTAAAATTAAAGGGTTATTAATGTTTTTTGTTTAAGTCCATTATTTTGGTCCACTTGTGATCCTCCATATATATATATATATATATATATATATATATATATATATATATATAGTTAGACTCTCCAACATACCTCATTAAACATACCTATTTTTTTAAAATAGTAAAAAAAATAATTTTGAGTTAATATTTTTTATATGTGTTCATGATAGTTCAATGTGCTCCTGTAAAAAAAATCAGAACAAAATAATTTGTTTTGATATTTTTAAAAAATAGGTAAAAAAATTGGCAGTTTTAATGGGTAAAAACTGACAGTTTTTTTAACTAATTTTTAAAAATATCAAAACACATTATTTTGTTCTGATTTTTTTCATTGGGGCACATTTAAATATCATGAACCCATATAAAAAATATCATCTCAAAATTATTTTTTTTACTATTTAAAAAAAAAGTTATGTTGCTAGGAGATATGTTGGAGAGCCTGAATCTCTCTCTCTCTCTCTCTCTCTATATATATATATATATATAAATAAACTTATCATATACATATTACATACATATCTATATAATATTGTTTGGGAATGTTATTTATTTCACCAAAGAAGGTTCGCACGACCCTCTCCCTGTGTTGTCTTTGGCTAAAGAATAAACAAACACCCCTCCCCCTATCGAGTACCTCCAAGGAGAAAATCCCCTCATTCGCCAAAAAATTGAACCACTCCCAACCTTGTTCGGCGACACTAAAAATCAAACACTCCTCCCTCATCTTAGAGTTCGTCGAATGTCAGGTAAGATAACCGAAGTGGACTAGGGGTTTGTATGAACACCAAAATTTCATACACGCGTCTTATCTGAACTGCCCGTGAAACATGACCCAATCCCTAAAAAATCCATAAGAAGTCCTAGAAAGTTTCTATAAAAGAATCCAAGTGACCAATAAAAAAGGGGAACAAAAGAAAAATAAAAACTAATAAAAAAATATGCGAGGAAGGGAATTTGTATGATCGGCTAAAGCCCCTCATTTAACCGATTGGCCAAATATCCTAATTTAATCGATTGATTAAATGGTCCTCACATTTCCATATTAAAGCTTTCATCCGAAAGTGTTAAAGAGGGAAATGATTTTTTGTTAGAGGGGATAATGTTCAACATTCTTTTGACTACCCCTTTAAAAGCATATAGACATTGATTTGGCTCCTCGAACATAACTTTCAGAGGCCAAAATAAATATTTTTTTAGTGAAATCCCCACTGAATTAAAAATAATAAAATTATGTGTACCCCCATTGTGTACCCCCATCCATATCCTCTACTTTAAATGTTTATACCTTATTGTTATGGGTACCGCCAGTGCATAGAGTACAACTTGTTATTACTTTGTCTTATTATGGGGTACAAAATGAGAGTACAAAATAGAAGTCTCTGTAGTATTACTCAATTAAAAATTACCCTCACCCACTGTGGTACTCATTTTGTTCCCCATATAGTAGGCATGTATCCGCTGGAATGGTCAGTTAAACAAATACCAATTTGGTTATAATATTTTACATTGAATCTACTAGGATGACAGTTACACATATTTGTACATAAAAAAAGTAAATGAGCGCACTGTATTTACATTTAAGCCTCGTGCATTTCCAGCACCCTATATGCAATGGTACAACTTTTGCATACATTATATATAAACTGATTATATGTAATACATAAAAAGGATTATCGTAGTATTAAAAGTCTGGTCCATTCTTAGTGTCGTGTGTATAAGAGTACAAACTTAAATGCACTCTATATAACACTATTCATTTATCGTTTTTTATATATCTTATTGCCAAGTCAATTTTTAGCAACCTTCATGCAAATGTAATACTTTTCATGCACTGTATATATAAATTATTTTTACCTAAAATTAACCCAAATCACCATGGTAATTAAAGACTGATCCATTTCCAGCTCTTATATATGAAGGTACAACTTTCATATATTGTATAAATTTGTCTCGTACATAAAAATGCTAAACTCATAAAAATCACGGTTGACTTTACAACACCTTATATAAAAGGGTATAACCTTGTATATGGTACAAAGATGAATTTGTTAGCCTTCATATTATATAAAACCTCTGCCCAAATTGTGTCTTTTCAAAATATTCGTTCTTTTCATAATCTATAACTTTCACACATTAATACAACCTACTTAACAAAACCAAAATAGTAGTATGTAGTTCAAGCATACTAAGAATGAGTTTCTTAGCCTACTTTACATTTTATCCTCGCTTAATTCTCATACTGAACACAAACCATGTGAAAACTTAGATTCCTCTAAACCCAGGCCTCATGTCATCAATCTATATCATAAAATATGTCATTACACCCATGCCCAAGGACATTCAATTGCCATCACTAAGATTAAGATATTCGAGTTAACATACTCCACCTTTACAAAACAAAGTGTCTCCATCAAAGAAACTGCATATGGAGTGTCCCGAAAACCTACTGAATCAGTTAGAGTATGTCGTTCCATCTCCCCACTCTTTCGGACTAGAATAATTATTTCCAATTAAGGACATTCAAACCCTAAAAGTATGTTTAACACAACATATTTGTTGACAAGATATTGATTACTCGCCTTAAGCACGCAATATCATGTTCTAGAAAATGAAATGATATGTGAGGGATGAGTTCATGGTAACATAGATAGATTCACACAATCTATACTCAGTTTTAACTAAGTTATGACTTTGATTAGGCATAAATTCTTCATATTTATCCCCTTAATTGCGGTATTTTTATGATCCCGCGTATTGTAATTAACTCGAATTTGTCTCATATTTATGCTACTAACCCTTTTTGGCAAGTATTTCCTGTTTTGTGTATCTCTTATGTGTTTTACAGGTATTTCATGTAAGATAGTGCGAGAGAGAACTCCAAATAGTGAAAGAAACTAAGAAATATGATGTTGAAGGGCATTTTTGTAATTTTAGCCTTAGTCCGAAGGTGGGTCCCACTAGAAAGTTGAAGACCTTAAAGTTACAAGAACACTAGAAAAAATAGCACCTCAATTTGAGTTACGGTGAAGATGTTATGCCCGTTTGAAGACAAGAAGAATCAAAGAGGCAAAACTAAGGAAGGAATAAAGGAAGACCGGTCCAGTTAAAGGAGAACCTTTCTTCATTTAGTCACGCACTAGAACCGTGACAAAGACGAGTCACGCTTTAAAACACTTACAAATTTTCAAAAGCGGGATTTTTATTTTGTCCTTATCTTTTAACCAAAAGATTTTTATGTTTTGGGGACTCTTCTAAACGACTTCTAACCTATATATTTAGTCATTAGGGTTCTTTTAATTCAGATGGGATTCATGTAAAGTCTCCTAATCAAGGAGGAACATCTAGGTGAATAATTTACAAATTTTTCATCTCTAATTCAAGAGTTTTTTCGATTTTTCTTCAAGCTTTGATTTCTTCTTGCATGTTTGTGTTCTTCAACCTTGGTAAACTTAAATTCCAACATTGTTTTTCGTTTCTTTATTTCTTCATGCTTGTTATGGATTCTTGAGTAGTTAATACCACCATGTCAAGCTCATTCAAGGGTTAGGATCATATTTTCGCCATTAATGGGTGTTAAGCGTTGAAAGTTAGGTTTTGGGTAGAAATACAATTAATTGAAACCTCGTGTATTAAAGTTGGAATATTATGCCTTTAACTTTCTTTGTCATGCAACGTTAGTGTTTATAGTGATATTTCAAAATTAATCCACTCGTGACCAACTTTGAGCGAAAGTTTAATCTTTCATTGTTGAATTAAATTTCTTCGTGTTTGATGTTTATATTCAATTGAATATGCTTAGTCAAAAGTTTTCAAACCAAAATCCTTTATACATGTTGTTTAGCCCATGGAGGAGATGTGATCCTAATCCCGTTTCTTATTCATTGTTTATTTCTAATTAGCGTTGTTAACTTCTTTACTTTCCTTTTTTCTTTCTCAACCCATCATAATCTTTTATACTTTTATTTTAGAAGTAATAAATAAATTAAAATCTATCAAACATTCCCTGTGGATTCAATACCCAGACTAGCCACTATACTCCATAAGAGTGTAGTTAAAATTTAGGTTTTTTTGTAATGCGGTCGGAAGCCGATAACAATGATTAGCGTATTACACGGACACTCGGTTTTTTCCTCGTTCTCCCTCACACTTGGAATGAACTACATAAGCTTTGTCCATCGACAAATGGGTACGTAAGTGAAATATCGACTCTTACTCGTGAGCAAAAATCCTTATGATATATCCTTGACATATCACCCTGAAATATGCCCTCACAATGTATTACAACTCGAGATCTGCTTGAAATCTCTTTCAGTAAAACCATACTATCCAGTTGGAGAAACATAAAATCTCATTTGCATGGTTAAATTATTTTAGCCCCTTGGGGATTTTGTAAAGATATCATGGGCATGTGTCCTAAAAAGTTAACCCCCTGGTCAAATTTTTAGGCATGGGATCAAATGTCACCATAAGTTGATAGATACACAACAATGACTTGGATTTTTAGCCACACGGTTAACTTTTAGCCGCTCGGTCAAATTTTAAACCCCGTGGCTAAAAGTTTAACACATGGTTTTTTCCAGACGTGATGGTATTAGGGGATTGGTTTCACATATTTATAAGAGTGCCCATATATTTAAGGAAATTTATATTTTGGCATCACTGAAACTGGGATTTTTTGCTTGTGATTTTGAGAGGCTGGTGGGTGTAAAAGAGAATCGCGAATAAGGATTGGGTTATCAAAACATGAGGTCATTCACGTGGGGTCCACATACTCCACTATGTATTTTTTGAATGATATCTTCAATGCCATCCCCTACTATGCATAAAAAGTGGGTACCATAAAAAAAAAATTGAATGAGGCTTTATTGCAAATACTGTGCTAAGATGTGGGTTTTTAGAAGGTTATTTTTTTGTCATCTCCTTGAGGGTATGATCCATACTTGGGGAGGCACTAAATATCTTAAAAACATATCCCAATCTTATTTGCGTGTTCATTAGTGGCGAGATCTACCTGGTAAAAATGGGCCATCTTAAGCTGATTTTGAACTTGTAAGGTGGTAATTATTATTCCCTCATGCATATCATTCATAGAATCCAGTGTCACCAATGTATCGAAGCAACTATTTTTGGAGTGGAAGAGGTAATGGAATGTGACATCTGTAAATTTTTAGGCGAGTTCCTCATGGTGAGAATGGAAGGGTAAGATCCTTTTATCTTTGACTTTCCATTTCTTGATAATTTATCCTATGTTGAGAGTTAAATATCCATAGACATCGAGATACTGAATTCTTTTTGGGGGAGAGTCCTCGAAGCATAAAACTCTCTAGAAAAAAAAATATTTAAAAATATTGAACGGTCCGATAGAGCTAAAAAAATTTTATAGCTTCCTCTCGTCTTCAGCTAATTTTTTGTAAAATTTTATCTAATTCCAACGGTCCGAAATAAATTTTTTAGTGTTTGTATCTTATTAGAGTTCTATTAGGATTAGGTTTCTTAATGCTCTATAATGACTCTAATTCGTGGGGGGACTTCTCATAATCACGTTTTCTCAAGTTTTTCACTAGAGAACACTTTTAAAAATATTTTCTCTCAACCATAATCATCAACCTCCAACATAATCAAGGTTTTGTCACCGAATTTGAAGGCTTATTTGGGGTTTAATCAAGATTGGTCCAAGAACACTTTTTTGCTAATTTTTCAAGAGAAATCCAGATTTCTAATCAGATTTTCAATACAATCTTCACAGGCATGAATACTTTATTCTTTTCCTTTAGTATTATGCGTTTTAAGTGTAGCCTAAACACTTAATTACATGTTTTCTTAAAAATAATTAGTAACTTAATTAGAAAAAGTGGACACTAATTATGAAGCTGTTTTTACAAAATCTTTTAATCTGAATAATATTCATAACCCTTTGGGTACGTAGGATTCATGAGTGATTTTGGGTTTTATTGGTGTAGGTTGCATGTAGAAAAACCCTAGTTTTAAAATAAATAATTTTTGGGTACGTATGACTCATGTAATTCATGTAGAGATAATGAAATTTGGTTTTTGATGTATATATGATGAAAACTTAGTATATTTAATTTAAAATAATTATATGAGATTATTTGGGTATTGTGGACGTTGTGATAATTAAATTAAAGGTTTAATTGAATTGGACTATCATGCGTAGTTTTATACATTGATTAATTATGCTTGTTTGTGTGACTTGTTGGTATTACTATATTGCCTTTGTGACGAGGTTGTGGGTAATTTTTTCTCTCCCTATACTTTAGGATGCCTTTTAGGTATGGGACTAGTGGGTAGGCCTTTTAATAATTTACGCCTTCTAGGTATGGGACTAGTGAGGGTAGATTATCGCGTTTTTATCATCTTGGGGGTGGGATGATTTTTGGTACTTTTTCATCGTTACGCTAGCCTAGGCATGTGACTAGGTCGAAGTTTAGGATAGAAATTATTCATATACATAGGGTAGGACGTAATAATAACTTGGGGACCCTTAGTTATGGGAATAATGGGTATTTTGAGGATCTCACATCGATTAAAAGGTAGGGTGATTACAAATTAAGAAATTGAGAATTAATGCCTAAGATAAAAACGGGTATTAAAATTTGTGGCGACATAATGTGTCAGGGCCGACAGTTTAAACGGGTCAGAGGACGATTTATGTCGTGTCATGTGTGGAACCTTATCATGTGTCGGGGCCGACAGTTTAAACGGGTCAGAGGACGATTGATAAGGGGAAGTGTGACACTTTAATAAAAAGTGATAACAATAATAAAAAAATTGGTTAATTTAATAAATTAACATCGTGGGACTTGGGAATTTTAAAATCATATTGGTGTGACTTTTAAATGGGGATTCCTATGGGTAATTAGTAATTTATATTTATCGTGTTTAAATTATCCCGTTTATTTTAAAATATTCTATTGTGATATTTATTGCGTATAATGCTACTGTCTGGATTCAAGGATCCTATATGAGGGGAGTAGTGTTATCCCAAATCCATATTACTTCTTGTTGGTTGCTCCATCAATAAATAATTTCCATTGCAGCTCTTTGGGAGTAGTGTAGAGATTGACTTCTTCCACGGTTTAATCTTTAAGTAGTTATAGATGGTATTCCTTCGATCGCCTTTTACGTGATAGTGATAATATTGAATTCGGATAACAGTAGTAACCATCAGGCCATGAGGCTCGACAAGGCCAATTTCTATAGGATATATTTTTTAGGATCAATTCGAGATACCGGTTTGA
The DNA here is from genome assembly GCA_949130495.1 of Sambucus nigra. NCBI lineage: Eukaryota > Viridiplantae > Streptophyta > Magnoliopsida > Dipsacales > Adoxaceae > Sambucus > Sambucus nigra. Next base: position 180,950,070 of record OX422212.1, on the reverse strand, counting down.
TAGGTAATGCAAGCATATAATGATGAAATTTCTCAATGGCTCGTACTAGGGAAGTGCACGCCTTTTCCAACGTGGTGTAATTCATTTCATGTCCCGCTAACATTCGAATAATATAGTAAATGGCACTTTCTATATGACTATATAATATATTAGGCCATCACAACCCCAATGGTTATATCAGTAATAGTTTGTTATTAGAGGAGAGGTAAATTGGGTTATGGTGACTTTAGTACTAGTCGTTGGGTAAGATACCGCTTGATTTTGTCAAAAGCCTCTTCAAATGAGTCATTCCAAACCTTAGTTGAAGCTGTTTGAAGGAGTTTATAGATAATTTCAAAATTAGAAATGAGTTGGTTATTGAATCTATTGATGTATTGGAACTTTCCCATGAAGCTGTGCACTTCTCTCTCATTCGGGGTGGTGGCATATCAAGGATAACTTTGATTTTGGCAGGGTCTACTTCAATTCCCTTTTTTCCAACCATGAACCCTAGGAGATTTACTTTAGTTAAATTAAAGACACAATTTTTTGATTTGAGAAGCATTTTTTACTGTTGTAGCCTCTCAAAGAACTACACCACAAACTGATAATGATCATGGATTTTAGCCTTGACTAAGCCCACGGGTCACGACTGAGGCTCGTGACCATTTCTGTTGTGACCAAAATATCTGGTCACAGACTTTATCCATGAGCAAAATTGAGTGTCATGGTCACGATCATGGGATAGTATATGTCTCCATGGTCACAGGCTTGGGCCGCGACTAGGTGTCACGAACCTGAACTGTGACTAGTTACGGACTAGGGGTCACGGAACTGAGTCGTGACTAGTTATGGACTACGGGTCATGGACTAGGACCTTGACCACATGGGGGCACGGTTGGAAAATGGTCACTACCCAAATTCATAACCCCCATTTTAAAAAAATAAAATAAAAACGTGGTCATGGTCGTGACGACATCCATTTAATAAAAAAATATATTTTAGGGCGACCAAGATGAAAAAACCTATATTTAGCAACCAAGTCATCCTAAATATTTACAAATTTCATTTTTATTCTCAAATCCAGCATCTCGTTAATACGCAATCAGTTCATATGAGTTACACTGGTCACGTGCGAGGTTTTCGTGCCCATTAGGGGGCGTTTGAGGGTTATTTTGGATTTTTCCCTCTAGCGGCATGTTTTCAAACCTAAGTCTGGTTATTTGTAAATTGTAGTCATATTCTTATACCATTCATCCCATGACTATGCAGTCAGTTCCTACGAGTTACAATGGTCTCGTACGAGGTGTTCATGCCTCTTACGGGGCCATTTGGGAGCTATTTTGGGTTTTTTCCCTCTAGCGACATGTTTTCAATCCTAAGTCTGGTTATTTACGAATTTTAGTCCTACTTTTAAAATGGGCATCCTGTGATTATGGGGTCAATTTTTATGAGGACCACATCCAGTGTCAGGTGTTCGTGCCCCTTTGGGGACTGGGGTTATTTTAGGTCTTCGCCTCTAGGGACATGTTGTAAAGCCTAAGTTTGGTCATTTGTAAATTTTAGTCCTATTCTCAAACCGGACATTCCATGACTATACACTTATTTTCTACAAGTTACATTGGTCCCGTGTGAGGTGTATGTGCCCCTTAGGGCCATTTGGGGGCTATTTTGGATTTTTCTCATCTAGAGGCATGTTTTCAAGCCTAAGGCTAGTTGTTTTCAAACTTTAGTAATATTATCAAACCGGGCTTTTCATGACTACGCGATCAGTTCCTACGAGTTACATTGGTCCCCCGCAAGGTGTTTATGCCCCTTGCGGACCCGTTTATGTGTTGTTATGGGTTTTTCCTCTAGTGGCATGTTTTTAAGTCTAAGCCTGGCTATCTGCAAATTTTATTCCTACTCTCATCGGGCATCCTGTGCCTATGCGGTCTATTCCTACGAGTTACATTGGTCCCGTGCGAGGTGTCTGCTCCCTTTATGGGGACGTTTGGGGGATGTTTAGGGTTTTCCCTTTTTAGTGATATGTTGTCAAGCCTAAGTCTGGTCAAATTTTAGTTCTAATCTCAAACCGAGCATCCTATGACTGCGCGATCAGTTCCTATGAGTTACAATGGTCCCGTGCGAGGTATTTTATGCCCCTTTAAGGATCGTTTGGGGACTAGTTTGGGTTTCTCCCCTCTAGCAACATATTCTTGAGCCTAAGTCTGGTTATTTGTAAAAAAAATCCTATTATCAAACCAAGCATACCATGACTGTACGATCATATCCTATGAGTTACATTGGTCTCGTGTGAGTGTTCATGCCCCTCGAGGGACTATTTATGATTTTCCCCCTCTAGCGGTATGTTTTCAAGACTATGGTGACTTCTTATAGCAAAACTCTCTAAAGTGACCTCTTTATTTGAATGGGTATAAACATATGCTTATTTGGGTGTACTTTGGTTAGCACGTTTAAGTTGAGCTCACTTTGGTTGGTTAGATTGAGGCCCATATGGAACCCCAAAAAACTTAGGAACCAGTTCGAGTGCGGCATTAGAATACGATACACCATCGTGACCTATCCCTTTCCTCTCCTTACAAACCAAAACTGGGATCGACTAACATCTTTCCAACCTTCTTCGATGTATACTCTATAGTAACCTTGACCTCTCGGGCACGTTGAGATCTTTTGAGTCGGTATATAAGGGCTTAAAGTCTCTTGTGAGTCTTCAATGAATCTTAAATATCTCTCGTAAGAGTAGACACTTTGTTATTCAAGACACTCATTTTCCTCTCCACCAAAACCATTTTCTCACTTAAAGAAATCCTCATCGAGATCTCTCTCTCTAGACACCTTTAACTCCTTATCTAGTGATAGCACCCTAAACACTAAATTCTTATTTTTCTTATTCATTATAAATGACTTGGCATAAAGCTCCGCGTAGGCATGTTGGTGGCCAAGTTCTCCCCAGATTAAAATATCGTCTCCCTCACTATCAAGGTCATCATGTTTATAAATGTCCTCATCGGCATGAGACATACCTAATGTGCTAACATAACTAGCCATGAACGCGATAATATTACGTCCATGCTGTGATTTATCCCAAGAGTTCATTTACTCGACATCCCCATCTCTAATAGTGGCATTATAGGTAGCTTTGCCCTTATCCTATCTCTTTAGTCTCGTGGCACACTCATGGGCTTTGTAACCCTTACCCTTATACTCATAACATCTCTTCATGTTATCTTTCTTAGGGTAGTCTCTTCTTGCTTTCTCAAAACCACTATTTCCCAACTTAAATTTTTTGTCTTTTTCAAAACTTTATTTTTCTTTAGAAGTATTTGATTTCTTAGTTTGAATTTTTGTAGTAAAGAGGGCAAGATCATCGAGATCAAAATCATATTCGGAGTAAGAACCCTATTCTTTTTTCTTTGATTAATCTTTCTAAGCGATCCATTTTCCCTTTTTATTTTGAATTTTAGGAAACATTTCAACTTCGTATGTTTGAAGGTCTCCTATGAGTACATCTAACTTAACAGCACCTAAAATTCCCGACGAATTAAGGACCGTGACTTTCATGTTAAAACAGGAAGGACGAGACCTCAAAATCTTTTTAACTACCCTCATCTTAGGAATTCTCTCTCCCATAATAAAATAGGAGTTAACAATATCAAATAATCGTGCAAAAAATTCATCAAATGTTTCAATTTCTAGCATGCTAATAGTTTCAAACTCTGTGGTGAGGTTTTAAAGCTTGGAAACTTTCGCAGCATTGGTACCCTCGTGAGTGAGTTGTAGGATATCCCACGATTCCTTAGATATGGTATACATCATAATATTTCATCGTCATTAGTCACAGTAGATGGTGTCCACCCTCTTTCATAAGTAGGCCAGACTCACTCATTAATAGATTTCAGTACCAACTTTGTTCGAGCTTTCCAATATGCATAATTTCGTCCATTAAAAATAGGTACCATATTGTACAAATTATCCATATAACCAAAAAATAAATATCACACAAAAAATTACTATAACCCGCTCTGATACCAATTTTAAAATGGGAGTTATATGGATTCATCGTATAGTAGGTCACACTTATATAAATTTCCTTTTACCTAAATTTTATCCCGATTACACTTATGTGAGCATGAAAGATAATGTGAAGTCAAAATACAAACCAAATATCGAAACGAAAATAGAATGGGAAGAAGTTAGATGGAAAATCCATTTAAGACAAAAACTATATTATGTCACTATTTGAGATAAGACCAATGTTCTAAAAAACGCGCATAGGCGGCACCAAGGCGCGCCTAGGCGCGAGGCTTTTTAGATACGTCAAGTTTTGGCCCTAGGCATGGATCAAGGCGTGGTCAATGATGGTCAACATTTTTTGGGGCAAGGCGTGAAAAAATGGGCATTTTTGGGGGGTAAGGCGTGAAAAAACGCAAGTTTTTTAGAAGTAAGGCGTGAAAAGAGGCAATTTTTTTATTTTTTATTTATTTTAAAAAATAGTATTTTAATTTACAAATATTTAGACATATTTTTAAGGTATGTACCAATTTAGTATTTTAAATAGCCTTGTCATAGTCAAAAATATTAAAATATATTAAAAATGCCTAAACGCCTTTTCACGCCTTTTTACGCCTAAGCCCGCCTAGGCTTCTAAGGCTTAAGGCTTGACCTCCACGCCTTGGTCACGCCTCGCATTTTTTAGAACCTTGGATAAGACATACTAATACAGTCTTACAGATAACTTAGGTCTCTACTAATTGTAATGAAGTAGTGTTTTCGAGTCTTCCACATAAAATAACACAGTCTATAACTACCCACAACAAGCAGGTCTTCCTTTCTTTCCATGGTATCCACTGACCAGTCTCGAAAAATTATAATTCCTTTCTTCTTCAGCCATAGAGCCTCAACTCCATAAATTAGCAGTAGAGAAATTATCTCCACAAGGTTTAGAATTGGGAATATGTTCTTCTTAGTTTGGTAAAGTGATCTTAAATAATCCTAGATGTGCATGAAACTTTTGGAGAGTTTGATCACCAAAATAACTCTTAAAATTCTTCACAACAAATGTATCCTTGCATCTCTATTTATAGGAAAAGCTATTACCAAAGGATATATATGAAATATTGCATTTGAAAGCGATTAACAAAATATCGCGTACTCGTTTAAACAACGTCACATCTCGTTCGAACGAAGTACCTAATCTCATTCGAATGCCTTTTTAACGAGTGATCGAATGACATTACAGAGCCTGCCAAAATATGGAGTGACATAACTCGTTCGAATGAAACGTCAAAGTGTTTTAACGAGTAAAGGAAACTCGTTTGAACAACATCTAAGGTCGCTCTAACAAACTTGCAAATTTTTCAAAAACTTTTGAGAAAAATGTTTTGAAAAATATTTGTAAATTCAAACTCTTTAAAAAGACCCCTGAATAAAGTAACATTACTAAAACCACTCATAAACCTTCTCGATTAAAGTAGAAATGCTCGATGTTCAATTCTTGCATATGGTCACTAGATCTTCTTCACTTGAAGACTTGAGAACGTTCATAACGGTGAAGTGGGGTGTAACGAGGTAAGCCAAACTAAAAATAAAATAACAAGTAATTATAAATTTTTCTCTTACAAATCTCCCCCTTTGGATATTCAGGTATTAAAACGAAATCAAATTAATCCACAAGACAAATACAAATAATTACATCCCAAACTAGAAAATGAAAAGGCATAAGTGACTTTATCTTCAACTGAAAGTCTTCATGTGTAGTCTATGAAATCATTAAGGCGAAAAATACTTACATACATGAGGAAAAATAAATACCGTGAGGTATACGAGTTTAAGGAGAAGTAAACTCCCCCTCAATTTGTTCTCCCTTTTTTTCCGTAATAGATAAAGGGATAGAAACTAATCCTGAAACTTTAGCATCACCAAATCCAAATATGATACATCATCACAAAGATAAAGAATTATGCACATGTAATAAGATTCCAATCAAGCAACAAATGTTTTTGTAAATTTTTAATCTTTGAGTATATAAAATTATATGTATAAAAAAAAGCACAAATACATCATACCATGGAATAATATGAAAATATCCGAATCATGAAAGTGGAATGTAATTGTGTGAACTTAAATCAAGGGAAAATCAAAATAGGCATAGGAAATAAAGTCGCACGAAGTCAATGAGATACCTCTAAATAAAGAATTCAATGTCCACTTTAAGTGTAAGAATGTTGAACAAAGTGAAATTGACTCAACTTATGCAAAATTCCATGAATGCTAATGCTTCTCAAATCAATAATTCCAAACTATTTAATGTTTTTCAAGAAAGTTCATTACACAAACTTATCGATCTTCTACCTATAACACCCTCAAAATCTCACATTTTTAAACATACGCTCTCAAAAAATTTAAGATATCATAATGCTCACGAAGGCGAAGCATCAATTAAATAAAAATGGCCCTTGGAACTTATGTTTTTGTGTGTCAAAATATTCTTTTAGTCTCTTTCTAATAGTTTCCTTTAACGCAAAGAGGATTTTCTCTTCCGTAGCCCCTTTCCATTTCTTAAGATAAAACAATTTTTTTGAGAAATGAAATTTTGGGAATTTTTCTTACAAGTACAATTTCTTTCTTGTACATTTGGTTCTTTATTAAACCCTATTTAGATGAGAACACCGTATTCTACATATGACAAGTAAGTACAATGTTCAAAAAGTCCACGCAATAAAGGCCATAAAATGTGTAGCATGAAGAAAATGATCATTAATGAAATGCTAGCCACGTGTTATTAAGCACACTAAAAAAACGAAGCCATGTATCAAGACACCATGAAAAAGTCACATGAATGGATGGAATGTAATTATGATTCGAACATCTTAAATACATATCCATATATGGTGAAAAAAATACAAAAATCCTTATAAAATTGTCAAAGAAAATTATCAAAAATAAAATCTTTTTGAAAATTCTCAAACTTTTTATCAAAGAAAATAAAATCTTTTTGGATTCTTTCAAAAAAATGTAAACACATATAAACATAGAAATACAATTTAGCAATAGGGACAAAATATAGCAACATGATAATCACCATAAACTAGATGCAAAGTCCAACGTAATCAATGGAATAAGTACTTAAGGACTTCCTAAGATCCTCAAATGTAAGTGCATCTAAAGGTTTTGTGAAAATGTCAACTAGTTGACGTTCGGTGCTCATGAAGCTCAAGGAAATTATCTTCTCCTCAATAAAATATCGAATGAAGTTACCATGAATCGTAATGTGCTTTTGTACGTGAATGTTGGACCAGATTATAGGATATGAATTACATTTGTATTATCACACAAAATAGTCATTACGCCTTGGGTAATCCCATAATCTTCCAACATTTTCTTCATTCTTAATAGTCATGTGCAACAACTCCCGATGGAGATGTACTCGACCTCCGTCGTGGACAAGGAAATGGAGTCTTTCTTCTTGTTCAACTAAGAGACATGGGCACTCCCCAAGTAAAAGCATCCACCCAAGAGTCTTCTACAACCATCAATATGCCCACCCAGTCAACATCCGAAGGCGACAAAAGGTCATTGATATCAAAGTAATACCAAATACCATACAAAATAATTCCACTCACGTATGGATCATACATCTAAGTTCGAGTAAGTAACACTCTTTTGGGGCCGCTTGGTAAAGCGCACAAACTCTAATGACAAAGGTAATGTCAAGATGACTAGAGGTCATATAGATAAGACTACCTATCTCTCTCCTATAATTGATTTTCTCTATGTCATTTCTTAAAGTTTATTTGCTAAGCTTAGTTGAGGTACTCATAGGGGTGTGTGAGTTCTTAGCAGAGATTAAAAGAAACTTCTTCACTAGGTCCCTAGCATATTTGGATTCAGATATGAATATCCCATCCTCAAGTTGATTCACTTGGAGACCTAAGAAGAACATGAGTTCACCAACCATGCTCATCACAAACTCACTCTTTATTTCCTCCTTAAATGTGTGAGCATGTTTGGAACACGTGGATCCAAAGCCTTTGTCATCCACATTGACTTGGGCGACAAAGATAGAAACACTATAGCTCCTCATAAAAAATGTCTTATCCACTCCCCTTCTTTTGAAGACACGAGTAAAGAGATAAGAAGTTATACTATCGTACCAAGAACATGGTGCTTTCTTCAAACCATGAAAGTCCTTTTTAAGATAAAAGACATGTTCCGTGTGCATTGGGTCTTCAAACCCATTTGGTAGTTCCATGTAAACTTCCTTCTTAAGAACTCCATTAAGGAATGAACTCTTGACATGCATTTGGTATAACTTGAATCGTAAATGATATGCTATAGCGAGTAATAAGCGGATGGACTCAAGCCAATCAACATGAGTGAATGTCTTGTCAAAGCCTACACTCTCAATATGTGTGTAGCCTTGAGCCACCAAACTAGCCTTATTGCAAACTATGGTACCATTATCATTCATATTATTCTTATATACCCACTTAGCACCAATCGCAGTAGTCTCGCTAAGTTGGGAGACCAACTCCTAAACATCCTTCTTTCAAAATTGAAGCAATTCAGCTTGTGTAATGCATATCCAATGCTCGTTATTGAGTGATTATTTCACATTCTTGGGCTCTACTAAGGAAGTGTATAAATAGTATTTAACCACATTCTTAAGTTGAGCGCGGGGCTTTACTATGTATGTCAAAAAAGTCATGACTTTTTTAATCTAAGAGGGTGGATCCTTTAAATCAAAAGTGGGGCCCAATAAGTTAGTGTAGGAAGCAATGAGATCATCATCGGGTGATGCATCATCCTCAAACTTTGACTTAGTATCAACAAACGTAGTCTCCATATCCTCTCTAATCGTGACGTTTATTGATTCCATAACCGTAGAGCTTCAAGACTTTACTCCCTATAGGCTCTACTCGATGATGAATACCCTACAAATATTCCCTCATCGCTTCGAGAGTAAAACCTCTTGAAGCACTCTCTATCTCTAAGGATGTAGAAAGAACTCCCCAAAACTCAAAAACACGATAGGTTGGGTTTCTTCCCTATCTACAACTCATATGGAGTGTGTAGACGAAGATATACCCTATTTATCGTATGACATGTTGTATTAACAACCTCTTACTAAAAATGTCTAGGCATCGCTCTCCCAAGAAGCATAGATCTAGCCATCTCTTAAATTGTTCAGTTCTTTCTCTCAACAATCCCAATTTATTAAGGAGTAAGAACGGCCAAAAACTCATGTTTGACACCGACATTGTCACAAAATCTATCTACTCCATCTTCTTTAAATTCAGTGACACTTTCACCACGCATCTGATTTGTAACAACCCACTCTAAACATACCTTAAACGTGACTTTAGTCCCAAATAAACCCTAGACTTTGACCAAATTACCAAAATTCCCCTTAAAGAAAATTTAAGATAACTTATGCTTTTCTATATAAATTGAACCCGAAATTTCACTCAAAGTTTAATCAGATGACTTGTATTTTGCAGTAATATCATGAACTAATTGATCAGGCTTGAATAAATTACACATAAGCCCCTAAACTTTTATAAAATAACTTAAAACCCTTAAAACTTATTCAAAAACAACCCAAGGAACAAAGCCAAAACCAAAACTTATTTACCCTTTCCCTTGGTGACATGGCACTAGTTGGACAGCCAGCATGGCTTGCACCTTGTGGGTTCACCATGATAACCATTTTACATGATATGAAACTCGATGAAAACTTGTGAAATTTATCCTCATATCCACCTCCAAAACTACCAATCAACTCCTATCCACAAACCTTATAAATACCCTCTTTTACCTCAATAGAAAACTATCCCAGCTAAGAGCATTTTCAAACTAAAAATTCCAGAGTTTGTGCTTTTCTATTATTTTATGCATGAATGTTTTTTCCTTAAATTTGGTTATGTTTTCGCATATATATAGTAGAATTATGAGTTTTCATGTGAATGTTAACGTATGTATGCACTGAAATTTCTTAAAAACTAGAAACCTCCATTAAAGCTTGACCTTCAATGGTGGTTTTGCTTCCTTATTTTTTAACCAGTTTCAAAGCGAGGTAAGCTGAGATTAGGTTCTAAGGAACTTAGATGCAAAGTTTAATTAGACTAAAACCAGGTTTTGATATCCCCAATCGAATCTTGAAGTTTTCGATCCTGAAATTTCAAAAATCTAATTCGAGATTTTTACTCCACCAAAATTCCTCAAAGTAGGCTTATTATTCCACATTTTTTTACATATAACAAAACTCTTATGGTGCCGGAATAGGAATCATAGTTTTCAGTTACTTATATTTGGTCAAAATTTCACCATTTTTACATAAATCCAATAGTTCCATTTAGCTCACAAAAATTCTTGAAACTAATGTGGTTAGATTCCTCTTCAAAAACTTTGCATCTTTTATTCAGGAATCAACTAAAGAGGATTTTAAGGTCACAGTTTTAAAACCCTAAAATCAAACTATCGAAGGTTGAAGATGAGTGGGTTACACGCACGAGAGTGGGAGTTAAACCAGGCGCGTGATTAGTTTGACTCAGTGCGTTACGACGCGTCTCTAATAAATATATTCTATTTTTTTCCAAAACTTTTATTTTTTAATTCTGAAACAAATGGTATATTACATCACCCTGTTTGGATCCCAGAAAAGTATTTTCTCGAGAAACCAATTTTAAGTTTAAAAAAATTATGTTCTAGCTATTTTACAAGTATTTTTGAATGAGCTTAAACATTTTTTACAATTTCTTTAGCCTAAATAAAACAAAATTGTCCTCTATCACTAAGTTCACATCCAAATAGAAATGTAGGAAATATTAATTGTAAAATAATTAAAATCATATTTATATCCCTCCTAGTTTATTTTTATACTACAATTAATTTTAGTTTGGTATCTTACTACATCACATAAGCATTATATTAGGACTTTATAACCTACTTACACTCTCCATGATTTCAGATTTCCCATTCAAACCTGTGAATTAGAGTACACATCTGGAATCCATAGAAAATTTCAAAGTAAGTGATTTTAATTTCAGTATTAAGAAAATTGAGCTATGTCTTTCACAATGTTGAACTCATATGTCAAATACGAACTCATTTGTGCAGTTTATCTTTATACTGTATATTGATTCTCCCAATATTTCAATTGTCCTTAAAACTGGTAAACTGTTACATCTTATGACTTCAGTAAAATCCACTAAACTCTTTTGTTTACCCTTAATTATGGTATGGCCCTACAACCTACTATAATTGCATATTACCCTTCAATTTATGTCCGTTATCAGTGAAACCCCTAGTAGTATTCCTTAAGATTTAGGGTTAGACCCCGGTATGCCACAGTAATACTAATTGGCTTGTAGCAGTCCAATGTTGAGTGCCTACTTTTCTTTTATTTTCCACATAAGTATTAGTTCCACTCTAGTTAAGTGTGCCAAGATTTTATTATGTTTATTATTCCTCAATATTTTGGGATTGCCTGTTCAAGTATATAATATGCTTTGGACGATATTGTAATGGTAGGTCTACGCAATTGAAGTCCCCATAATCGATAATATATGGGTTGTCTTGTTATAGTCTGAGCCCTTAATTTATTACACTCCACCATATCATTCATTTACATATCATTAAATGCCAGTATACCCCTGACAGTTCTATTATATTTGAGTTGCCGCCAGATTTTATGATATGAATATTAAATCTAGTTACTCTCTAATAATACATTTTCTCCCTTACCTTGTATAGAAATAAAAATTATCTACATGGCATGTCTGCTTAATTGTTGTCCTCTAGATGAATAACAAACCTGAATAAGATGAGATACCTCCTGAACGTATGGAATTTTACTCTATTTTACCTCCAAATATCTATTGAGTTATGTACGTATGGTCAGTAGCAGACAAAGATGGTAGTCCCTGTTGGAATATCTACACCGCAACTTATCAGCTCTTATGATTCTCGAATGTTTTCTACCTGTTTTACCTTATACATAACATGTACGAATAAATTATGTATTTTCGTTTATTTCAAACTCAGTTATGTAATCATATGTTAGGCATCTCCCTAATAAAAATCTTTTAATTTTCGCTGCCTCTAATTTATTTGTTATATTTATTTTACTCTTTACTTACCGTTATAAACATAGAATTAGCAAATGGGACAACATGGTATCATAGCATCACCGGGTTTTATAGCTATGCAGGACCAAATACAAGAATCTATCACCTACGATTTATATGATTATTCCTATGAACATTTCCTTTATCACATTTGGTTACTCGTACTGTTTTACAATATTGAATATTTGGGATGATATCTACCTTGGTATTCATTATTCGACTATGCAAAGCTTTACCAACACATAAGGGTCATTGATCATGATTAGGCAATTACTACTCTTGAAATCAAACATAGTTGGCTTATTGGTCGCCTTCTGGGAGAGGCTCAAGCAACTCGGTGGGACAAGAGATTCTCTGAAGATGCTGACACTCTTCAATAAGAAATCCATCTTGCGTCTCACCACCCAATTAAGTTACAATCATTCCTTCCTGATTCGCTGATCGACTATGGTTCTCTTTCTCTACTACTACTATCTTTACCCCCTTGAATACCAGTTCATCCCCTGATGATTCAGATCCCTTTGAAGATGAACCAAATCCTGCGATTGATCAAATGGTTCCTCAAATGGCTTAAAAACTATAGTTGGAATATGGATGTAAACAAAAAAAATCTACATGTATGCAGTGCGAGTAGACGAAACCCATATTTTCGAATGACTGCAGTAGTTTAAATTAACAGTTTGTTTGTATTAATCAGTGTTGTTTTGTTGTAAAATAGGTTTAATGGTCAGGTAATATTTTTTTATCATGTTTTTTTCTTAGGTAATACTATATAACCCAACGTGATATAATAAAATAAGTATGTTATTGTATCTCTAGTTGTAATTTATGTTTTGATACATTATTTATATAGGATGATTAATAATCGAGAAACTACTACTGGAACTCAGGAGGAACGATTTATTGCATAAATGCCTTATCCAACTACTACTAATAAAGGAATTTTCCATTGTCTACAAGAATTAACTTTACTAACCCATTGATCACAAAATAAGCCTTCACCCCTCGTTAATAATGATCTATCGGAAGAAACTCAAAGAGTGAATTCATTTAAGGATTTTTTTAAACCAAACCCCCCGCATTCTTTGGGAAGACCGACACAGTTGAAGGAAAAAGATAGATTGGTAAGACACTTAAGGTACTTAACGGGATAGGCATTAACCCTGAACTTTGGGTAAGATTGGCTTAATACCTATTCAAGGGAGAAGCAGATTTCTAGTGGTAGTCTATTCTACGTTCTCGAAATTTAAATGAACTAACCTTGGAGAAGTTTGAAGAAATCTTGTTCAACAAGAACTATTCCAAATTCGTAAGAGATGAAATAACCATAGATTTCCTAATCCTATAACAACAAGAGATGACTCTAGCCCAGTGTGAGGATAAGTTCACTGAATTATACCGATATGCTCAAGAATACATTGACACCAAATAATAAAAGTGCAAGAATTTTGAGTGAGGTATATGACTGAACATCAAATCCATCATCATTCCTTTATATGTTCGAGAGTTTAACTCGATGATTGAAATGACCTCCCTTATAGAAAAACATCCCACCTCTACCAACACACCCCTAACCTCTACTCCTTATCAAAATCCCTATGTTATTAGGAACATAAAAATCAATGTGATCATCCTTACAACAAGGCCAAGGATGGTCGAGTTTCAGTCAGATTCAGTACAATGATAGATGGCCTCTGATGCATTGTCATGAACGCAACCAAGTACGACATCTTAGACCCCAATGCCTTATGCTACACATGCCTCCTCCTTCTATTTCCCCCAACTTCATCAAATATCATGTTAATAATACAACCAATAAATCTAGCACCATAAAAAAATCCTCGTGAAAGAAAGAAATTACCCTTCAATAAGAAGAAGGTAAGAATTCCTCATTTCTCCCATCGAAAAATCCAAATTACCATGGTGTGTCTTAGGTAATATTACATTTTATAATATTTTTGCAAATATATTATTTAATTCTAGATCTACCCGTTCAATCATTATTCATTCACGTATGACACATCTACAATTATCCTCTAGTCCATTAGCTATCCATTTTACTATAGTAATGCCAACAGGAAAGATGGAAATTACCGATAGGATTTGTAAATGTCACCCTTTACTTTTTGGAACCAGTACATTAACTATAGATTTTATAGTCCTCGATTGAACAGAGTTTTTTTTAATAATAGGAATGGACTTATTATCCCCGAACTTTGCTCACATTGATTGTCATGCAAAGACAGTGACATTCAAACAACCCTATCAAACTTCCTTTCATTTCCAAAGATGAAATCCCCACCAACCTCTACTTTTTTGAATAAGTGAAAAAGAAACCTCCTCCATTTCCACCATCTTAATCAGTTACAAAGATGTGTTTCCTAAAGATTTACCCGAAATTCCCCCACCTCGAGAAATTGAGTTCTTTATCAATCTTTTCCCAAATACGTCCCATATCTCGATACCCCCTTACCGTATGGTTACTCTAGAATTGTGAGAATTTCGAACACAATTGGATGACCTACTCAGGAAAGGATTTATATGCCCTAGTACACGACCTTGGGCATCTCTAGTTTTATTCATACAAAAGAAATATGGATCCTTTCGGTTATGTATCGATTACCGTAAATTGATCCAAGTGACCATCATGAACAAATATCCATAACCAATAATAGGTGATTTGTTTGACCAATGGCAAGGTTTAAAGATATTTTCAAAATTTGCTTTATGATCTGGATACCACCAACTTCGTGTTAAGGAAGAAGATATACCCAAAATTGCTTTTCGAATAAGATACGATCATTTTGAATTCTTAGTTATGTCCTTAAGATTAACCCTGCTGCTTTCCTGGACCTAATTGATAGAATATTTTGCCTTTTCTAGATTAGTTTCTGATTCTCTTTATATATGACATATTACTCCATTCAAAGACCAGGACAGAACACGAATATCACCTATGTACAGTATTAAAAACCCTTCGTAAATATTAGCTTTATGGAAAACAAAGTAAATGCAATTTTCTCATAAATAAAGTGACGTTCCATGGGCATGTAGTCACTAAAGTAGATATACAAGTGGACCCACCCAAAACCACCTTAGTACTCGAATGGCCTCAACCTACCATCATCATAGAACTAAGTAGATTTTTAGGACTTGTCAAATATATCGACGTTTTGTGTAAGGTTTTGCTCAAATTGCCCTACCCTTAATGATGTTCACCTAAAAGGATGTTCGATCTATATGGACTTCTGAATGTGGGCAAGATTTTCATACCATGAAGGAAAAAGTAACTATTTCACCCATCCTAACCATTCCTTCCAATAATAGCAGCTACGACGTTTACACCGACTCTTAATTACAAGGACTCGATTGTGTATTTATGCGACAAAGGAAAGTGATCGAGTACGGATCACGATAATTAAAAAGTCATGAGCATAACTATCTAGTACATGACATGGAATTAGCCGCAATAGTCTTTACCCTGAAAATTTGGAGATGTTATCGATATGGAGAAGAATGTCAAGTATTTTCTAATCATAAGAGTCTTAAGTAAATCTTCAACCAAAATGATCTCATCCTTCAACAAAAATGATGGGTAGAATTTTGATAGGATTATAAGTTTAACTTACTTTACCATCCCAGAAATGGTAATGTAGTCGTTGATGCCTTCAGCCGCAAAACCCAGGGAAATATCCATAGTATGTTTGTGTTCTTAGAAACCATTGGAGATTACAATCTACAAACAAGACTCCTCCAAGAGCCAATTTGTTTTACAAACAAATATTGCTCATCCCATTTTACACAAAAGAATCATTGATCTTCAAGACCAAGATGGATTTTTGCATTCCCAAGAGCAAAAACTCTGAAATAATCTCCCCAAAAGAGATTGGAATTTGGACCCCGAGCATGGATTAAAATTTAGAAATCGAGTATATGTTCCTTTCATCAACATAACACGAGAAGACGTTCTTTGGGAAGCTCACCATTCTAAATTCATGATTCACCATGGAAGCACCAAGATGTATCAAACCCATAAGCAACACTATTGGTGGCCCAGTATGAAGAAAGAAATTATACACTTTGTAGTAAAGTGTCTAACTTGTCAATAAGTGAAGATTGAACATCAATACCCTAGTAGTTTACTCCAACAACTCCTCATCCTATAATGGAAATAGGATCATATAACCATGGACTTTGTCAGTGGATTACCCCAAACTTCTTGAGGATACAAAACGATATCGGTCAATGTCGATCTTCTTATAAAATCTTCCTATTATTTGCCCACCCAATCCACCGAGTGAACTACACACCAAGGAAATTTTTGGACTTCATGGAGTACCCATTTCTATTGTGTCTATTTGAGACCCCAGATTAATCGAAAGATTTTGGCAAGCTTTACGAACCTCCTCAGGAACCAACTCTACCTAAGAACTTCTTTTCATCCTCAAACCGACGGATAATTCGAACATGTAATTCAAACTCTCAATGATATGTTATGATCCTACACATTAGAATTTCTCGGCTCATGGAATAATCATCTTGCCTTGAACGAGTTCTCCTATAACAATAGTTACCGGACCAATATTCAGATCACTCCCCGTGAAGCCCTCTATGGATGATCTTGCCGTTAGACCTTATGCTAGAATGAATTATGATAAAATCACACACTTGGACCCGATATCATCATTGAAACTATAAAAAATGTAACGACCCGACCCAAATTTATGGATCACCCATGAGTTAACCCGATCTGGCCCGAGCGTTATGTGTGAGGTTCAATGAAACAACCTATATAATGTTGCTAGTTCAATTTTATTTTAGTTAACATTTCACTGGTTTAGCATGCGATTCCCGTTTCAAGATAAACTGCGCGTGGGACCCATGGGGAGCAACCCGAATCCAAGTAAAACAGAGATACTAACATAAAATAAATAAAAATACACTTACCTGTATAACGCCCTCAAAATACAAACCGACACCCAACCTGCTATAACAAAGCGAGGGTGTGAGCCTATTCCTAGTGGGAATATACAACGCAGTATAGAAATTAACGAAAGAAAAAGTACTCACACACTACAATCACATGCATGCGAAAATATATATGTAGCTACATATTTATAGATATACCTTTGAAAAACACATATTCGAATGCATTAACCGTTTTACTTTCGAAAACCTTACGTGTTCAGATTAAAGACTTTCCTTATTCATACTTAGCATCTCTCATTTTACTTAACACACCCACCCATACTTAAAGCCACTATACGTGATTTAACCTAACATATTCCCTTATCGGGATCACCCCTTTCTATTCCATGAAAAGTATGCTTTAGTATTTCATTAAAAATCACCATTTTAACACATGCACTCATCATGTTAGGAAATACTCATTTGTCATTGAAACCTTTTTCGATACATACTTATACAGTTTGTGGGTTAACAACTTTGTTTCTTAATCACCCAGGTACTCACTTTACTTTACCCTATCTTCCTTATCTTATGGACATTAATAGATTTATACATTTACTTGCCCATTTCACCTTTACCAAAACATTTATTTTATTCACTCAAGTTAGGTTGTATTAACATATTTTACCACACAACCCATTTCTTGACACGTACCTTATTCTTTATATATATTTTCTCAGAATCTTCCTTTACCGTATACTTACATGGGCACCACACCGACGGTTATGCACACCATATGCACTAGCTAGTTATTTAGGGCTTTTCACCCAAGGGATTTGGGCCCTTATTTCTTATTTCCCGTTTACATTTGAGTCCTTATTAATGTGCTCAATATTTTATGTATGTCCACAATATTCAACTTCTTTACTTTTTACCCAGCCGAAGCCAAAACTCGGACTTAACCGTCCGTTTTTACTTTAACAATTAACAATTATTTATTTTCTTCTTTAAGTCCCTTATTCACACACATGTGATTTATGATAAAATCATTCACGCTTTAAGACTTAATTCATTTTCACCCGTACTAGTGTAATGACGTTCTTTGACATTTTTATTCCTTAAAAATATTCCGTTTTAAGTAAATTAACAATTTACTCTTTATATACCAAACTTGTAATTTAGTCCTTAACAAGTGTTATTTCTGAAAAATGGTTATTAAGTTTCCAACTTAAACTTGTTTAATATCACACCTTCGACCAACTTTTGCACTTATCATTTTAACACCTTTAATACATAAAATACCACCCTTAACACTTGACTAAAATTTCCCTTGTATCTTACTTTATGCGAAAACCCAACAAGACCTTCGTTAAACTTATCCACGTATTTATTTACTAAATACTACATGTTTATATGCATAGAAAATAGACTTTAAATACTAAATCCTATCAAATGGATTAAACATGCATTTCCTTCTAGAATTACACACTATTTAAAACAACATACCTTTCAAGTAAATAAGACATTTTATTAATTTCTTTAAACTCAACAAATATCCAATCCATAAAATCTCCATTTTTGCGAGAAACTTAGAAATATTTATTTCCTACACATTTCGACAACATTAACATCATTCCACATTTATTTCATAAAACGTTCATTATTTCGTTCTATTAGAAATATACAAAAATATCATTTTCTCACATTTTTATTCCAGAAAAATGTTCATTATTTCTTTTTACTAGAAACAAGTCAAAATAACATTTATTAAATTTTTTATTCCATAAAAATCCTTATTATTTCTTTTTCACTGGAAATGCACCACAATAACATTTCTTACATTTTTATTCCATAAAAATGTTAATTATTTCTTTTTCACTAGAACTATACAAAAATAACATTTCTTACATTTTTATTCCATAAAATATTTATTATTTCTTTTTCACTAGAAATGCACCACAATAATATTTCTTACATTTTTATTTCATAAAAATGTTTATTATTTTTATTTCACTAGAAAATCACCAAAATAATATTTCTTACATTTTTATTCCATAAAAATGCCCATTTTCAGTTTACTAAGAACACATCATTATTTCTTATAATCCTACTCTTAATCATACACAATAATAAGACTACAATATTTATCAAATGGAGTCTCATATATAATAAGAGTAGATTACCCCACCTAAATGACTCCAAAGTGGTGGTGGTGGTGATAAAGATGGGTGACTCCCCCACCTCCAAAGGTGGCACTAAAGAGAGTCACAAAAGTTCCAGCATATAAGCTCCAAGAATGTTCAGCAACTCATCTTATTTCCTTAAGAACAATCCCATAAAAAACCTCTTCCAAACCTCCAACAAACATATTTATCTTGTACAAAACTCCCACAACAACTCCAATATTTCGTGGATATATCTCAATAATGGGGGGAGATTGAACATTTTGTATCTTGGGTGTAGTTGACACACTATTTGACATAGCAGAAGGCAGACTGCAGAGAGCTGTGAGCCCTTAGAATACCCCTGAATGTTGATACAGTATTTTGGTTGTTTAACATCTCACATTTATCTTTATCTTATAGTCCGAACAAGGAGAATTTTACCAAATATGAAAACCTTATCCCCTTAAAATTGTTTCATATCAGGTAATAAGTTCCCTTAAGTTGACAACACATCTGATCTACGGTTAGAATGGAGATAACATTAAAAATAGACAAAGGATCAAAATGACTGGGAGGTCATTAGAACTATGGAATTTCTCATTCGAACAATAATCAATGTCATTCGAACAACCATGAACGTCATTTGAACGATCAGTTAGGGAGCCCGAATTTCTTATAATTCCAACTTTTCAGGATTTTCACTTTAGCCCCAACTAGTTTCGAACTTACAAGAAGATCATATAAAATCTATATAAGTTTCATGATCCACTAATTCCCTTTATTTAATCTACCTTGTTACCCAAAATTTCCCAAATTCGTCATTTGTTCTTCTCCATATATAACCCATATAAATTCCATAATCCAATAATTATCCATATAATTCAATTTGTTACCACAATCCATATAGTTATGATTGCTTTCTCCTCATATGAAATCTATATATAATTTATTTAATTTATTGGGGAAGGATATTACAAAAGATACACCTTATTTAAGAAAGATTACATTCAACCCTGAGTCGACAAAAGAATTACTCCGACACTCGTTGAAAGCCCCTAAAATTCCAAGTAAATAATCAAATGTTGTTAAGAGTTTCTCCAAGAAAGGGGATAATTCGATTTGGAAAATGAGAAAAATTAATAGCTTGTTATATTAGTCCTTTTAGAATCATCGAATGTATTGGATTAGTAACATATCGTTTGGAATTACCTCCTAAGCTATCCAATCTCCATGACATGGTTCATGTTTCACAATTGCGAAGATACATCTCTGACCCAAGTCACATCAATACTTAAGGATACGATAATTGAATCCAACCAAGAGATTGAAGAAATCCTTATTCATATTATTGAACGACAAAAATAATTCTCTGACATAAAATCATACCACTAGTCAAACTTCTTTGGTGACACGACGAAACTGAAGAGGCCACATAGAAAACAGAGGACACTATGAGGCAACAATATCCCACATTTTTTCCAGGTAATTTCAAGGAATTTTTTTTTATAGGGGGAAAGAATGTAAAAACCCACTCTAAACATACCTTAAACATGCCTTTAGTCCCTTGAAAAGATGGAAAATTCGAAATAAGCCCTAGACGTTTATCAAATTACCAAAATGTCGCTTAAAGAAAATTTAGGATAACTTGCACTTTTCTATATCAATGGAGCAATAAATTTCATCCAAAGTTTAATCAAATGACTAATATTTTGTAGGATTATCAAGAACCAATCCATTAGATTTGAATAAATTGCATATAAGCCCCTAAACTTTTATTAAATAAATTAAATCCATTAAAACTTATTCAAAAACTATCTAAGGACCAAAACCAAAACCCAGACGTATTTACCCTTTCCTTGTGGTGACATCGCACCAGCTAAACAACCAGCATGGCTTGTACAATGTGGGTTAACCATGATACCCATTTTACATCTAATGAAGCCTTAGTGAAAACATGTTCACTTTAGCCTCATTTCCACCTCCAAAATCAACAATGAACTCCTTTCCACAAACCCAATAAATACCCTCTTTTACCTATGTAGAAAACCATCTCAGCTAAAAGTAATTTCAAAGTAAAAATTTGAGAATTTATGCTTTATATTATTTTTATACATGAATGCTTGATTTTTCAATTTGGTTATGTTTTTGCATATATATATATATATATATATATATATATATATATATATATATATATATATATATATATATATATATAGAGAGAGAGAGAGAGAGAGAGAGAGAGTAAAATTATGAGTTTTGATACGAATGTTAACGTATGTATTCACTGAAATGGCTCAAAAACTAGAAAACTCCATTAAAGCTTGAGCTTCAACATCGGATTTTGCTTTCTTGCCTTGAACCAGCTTCGAAGAGAGGTGATTTGAGGTTAGGTTCTCAGGAACCTAGATGCAAAGTTTAATTGGACCAAATCTAGGTCTTGATACCCCAAATCCAAGCTTGAAGTTTTCGGTCCTGAAATTTTCAGAAAAATAATTCAAGAGTTTTAATCCACCAAAATTCCTCATACCAGGATTATTCTTCCACATTTTTTATATAGAACAAAACCCTTATGGCGTCAGAACAAGAATCATAGCTTTTAGTTATTTATATTTTGTCAAAATTTCACCATTTTTACATAAACCTAATAGCTCGATTTTACTCACCAATATACTTGAAACTAATATGGTTGGATTGCACTTCAAAAATAATGCAACTTTCATTCAGGAATCAACTTTAGAAGATTTCTAAAACGTTTCAAATTTGAGGTCACGTTTTAAAACCCTAAAGCCAAACTATCGAAGGTTGAAGATGAGTGGGTTACACGCCTGCGAGTGGAAGTCAAACCAGGAGCGTGATTAGTTTGACTCAACGTGTGACGGTGTGTCTCCAAACCAAAAATTATGATTTTTTTCCAAAATTTTATTTTCAAATTCTAAATAAAATGGTATATTACATCACCCTATTTGGATCATTGGAAAGCATTTTCTCGAGAAAACCTGTTTTTAAGTTTAAAAAAAAAGTTTTAGTTTACACGAATTCTTGGCTATTTTTCATGCACTCTATAATGACCCCAAACTTTTTCCTCAATTTATTTAGCCTAAATAAAACCAAATTTTCTTATCACAAGGTTCAACTCCAAATAGAAATACAGGAAATATTAATTGCCATAAAAATTAAAATTATATTTATAACCCTCCTTGTTAATTTTACTCTGCAATTAATTTCAATTTGGTATCTTACTACATCACATAAGAATTATATTAGGCCTTTATGAGCTACTTACAGTCTCCATGATTTCAGTCTTCCCAGTCAACCCCATGAAATAGACATGCAATCCCGAAATCCATACAAAATTTCAAAGTAAGTGATTTTAATTTCAGTATTAAACAAATTAAGATTATCTCTTTCACAATTACTGATTGTTATATCACTTGTGATAATGTTGGACTCATATGACAAATACAAACTCATTTTTATCGCTCATGCTTATTTCATATATTGAGTCTCTCGATATTTTAGTCATCCCTAAAACCGATAAACCGTTACAGCTTATGACTTCAGTAAAATCAACTAAACTCATTTTTTACCCTTAATTGTCGTATAGCCTTGCAACCTATAATAATTTCATATTACCCTGTAATTTATTATCATTATCTGTGAAACCCCTAGTAGCATACCTTACGATTCAAGGATTAGACCCTGCTATACCGCAGTAATTCTAATTAGCCTGTAGGACTTCGATGTTAGGTGCCTAGTTTTTTATTTATTTGCTACATACGTATGAGTTCCACTCTAGCTAAGTGTGCCAAGCTTTTATTATGTTTATTAGTACTTAATATTTTTGGATTGCCTGCCCAAGTATATATTATGCTTTGGACGATATTGTAATGGTATGTCTATGCAATTGAAGATAATCGATAATGTTTGAGTTATCTTTGGAAGGTTATATTTCCATTCGAGTTAATTTGTTTGTAATTGGCATAATTTCGGACATAACTATTTGAGTCATAGGTTAAACTTTGAGTTGTGATGGCACAAAGTCTGACACGTTCTGTTGAAAAAATTGTGAAAAGCTTCAAAGATTATATCATGTCGTGATCTCTCAACTTTGAATGCTAATGAATTATGAGATTTTTTATTTTATTTAAGGATGTATTTTTATTTTTAAAATTATTTTTGGGACTTTGAAAATTAATTTAAAACATTTTTTTATGTTTTATTTGAGTGTCTTTCGCTTGAAGGAATTTTAAGTTAATTAGAACAAAATTTACATTTCGTTCGAATGAACTTAAGAATTATTAGAATGACAATACTTTTTGTTTGACGTCGTTCAATGCCTATTTCAAATGAGCATAGAATGAGGGCACGGTACTAGGCCTCGCTTGATGGTCATTCGATGTTATTTAAATGAGATAGTGATCTCGTTTAAACAATCTTGGTTTTCATTCAAACAAGATGACATTCTCATTCGAACGACCTAAGTTTTCATTTGAATGAGTAGTTGCCTCGTATTTCGTATACGACTATAAAATCTTTTTTAGACTTAGAAAACGTAAGAAATTTTGACGAAAAACATTTCTGCATTTGTTTACAAAAGTTCCCAAACATTATAACATTCTTCTGGTTTTCATGATCGAAATCACATAATTCATATGCTATTATGATCTTGATTTTGGCACGAAGTTTACTTCTTCCATTCAGAAGGTTTGTTTTCGTGAGATGCACTCCGTGTGTACTGATTATGGTGAAGAAATAGTATACTTTAAGTTCCAAATTATAGACGGTTACTAGGGCTACATCGATGGATATTGAGGTACGCATGGACTCGTGTGTTGTGGATGCCTGCAAATTCCTGCATTGCTACTGTGGAGGAGCGATAGAAGAGAGAATAACATCAAGTCTTATGGGTGATCAAGTCATTGAAAAAGTCTGATATGTAATCTTTCGTAAAATCGTATCATAGTTGATTGTCTGGCCTCCTCGACCGAGGTTTTTTTGCATAGTGATTTTCTCATGCATCGGCGTCTTGTGGTGTGTTTGATTTATTTACTTTATATGCTTAATCACCTTAGATGCATGATATATGGTTAACATGATAAAATTTGGTAACTCAAATGGTTTTCATAAGATAAGTTTATTGATGATAAGATAAAATTGAGAAAAATTTAAAAATATTATCTTTTCGTAAGGAACACTTCTTAAGGGCTTTCTCAAACTGGTATTAGAGCTAGAACACTAAATTACTGTGTCTGTAATCCTGTGTCTTTAGGCGTGAATCGTGGAGGGTTTGATGGTTTTAGAACACATATACTTCATGGGACTAATTATGCTTTACTGGAAAATGCATATGAAGTCTGCACTTATGTCTATAGATGAGGGGGTTTGGTTAGTGGTAGTTAAGGGGTGGACACCACCAGTCACGAGAAATGGAGAGATAATAAACTTAAAACTTGTTGAGTCATGGATTGATGCTGAGCATAAATTAGCGCAATATGATTCTAAAGGTTTAAATTCTCTTTTTTTTTCTCCCTAGAGAAATTCCATCGTATTATGATATGTGAGACGTCTAAAGAGGCTTGATATACACTCCAACTCACCCATAAAGGAACCAATGTTGTTAAGGCTTTCAAAATACAAAACCTCACCACCAAGTTTAAGACGATTAAGATGTTAGAGAGTCAAACCCTTGATGAGTTTTATGCTAGATTATTCGATATAGTTAATTCATCATTTAACTTGGGAGAGAAGATACCCGATAATCGATTGATAAGGAAACTTTTAAGGTCATTACCTGACAGATTTAATCCAAAGGTAAAGGTCTTAAACTCTTTGGGTACACTTGACTTGACATAACTTAAAGTACTTATAGGTGACCTACAAACTTATGAGCTTGACATGTTTACCTCTAAAAATGTGACGAAGAAAGAAAAGAGCATTGCTTTGAAATCTCGAAAGGAGGAAACATTGGTTTCGAATGATGAGTCAAACATCAAATCTGAAGATGTGATCATGTTGGCAAAGAAGTTCAAGAAATTCCTCAAATTTTTGAAGCAATCCAAAGATGCCAAAATATTTGAGAAAGAAAAGAAAAATAAGGTCGATAGCTTCCCTAAGAACTGTGGTGTGAATGTTAAAAGGGATTACTCATAGATGTTATTTGGTTGTGAGGCCTATGGCCATAGGGTAGCTGAGTGCCCCAATAAATTAAGGAATAATGGAAAGAAATCGATAACTTATAATGCCACCCTTGAATGAGCACAACTTTACCACATTCATGTCTAGTCATGTGAGCGATGATGAGAAATCTCCCCATGAAGATATTTCTTTGCACGACACTTCCGCTGCCATTGTTACTGA
Source organism: Sambucus nigra (assembly GCA_949130495.1). Classification (NCBI taxonomy): domain Eukaryota; kingdom Viridiplantae; phylum Streptophyta; class Magnoliopsida; order Dipsacales; family Adoxaceae; genus Sambucus; species Sambucus nigra. The sequence continues at coordinate 180,924,527 of OX422212.1, read as the reverse complement.
ATCACATGTTAGTGAGGGTCATGTGAGTGAGGATGAATAAGTAAAGGAGAGTGATTTATAAGTTGCCTTTCATGACTTGTATTCGTAATATGTGAAGGTGAAAAATGCTAACATGAAGCTAAAGGATAGGTTGAAAGAATGTACCATAGGAAATAATGATATTGGGTTGATTGAGGAACTTAGGGCTCATGAGAAGACTCTTTAAGAGAAGGTAGAGTACATTGAGGGTGAGAGAGGTAGTCTTTATGGTTTGATGGAGTGTATGAAGAAATATATTATAGAGTTTGAGGAGTCTAGGCATTTACTCAAGTGTTGGATAGTTGAGCTTAAGGAAAGATTGAGAGATTCGGGTAAGGTTAAATTTGATTTGGAGGCTAGGTAAAAAAAGTTGGATAAATCTTAGAGACCATCCAAATCAAAGATCGCAAATGTGGAATTGGCTTCGATGATCTAAGGTTCCTAAACCATGCATATGAGAGAGTCAACTAGGAATATTAGGAAAGGTAAACCTTTAGGTAACACTCCATGCCGAGTTTATACTTGCACTCATTACGGTAGGAAGGGCCAACTCTCCTAAGAAGTCTAAGAATAGAGCCGCTTCAGTTCCCAAACCCCTATTTGTCATTTTAAACCTACTTGGATTAGGAAATCGGATTTAAAGGCTTTAGGTATTAGACTTGTTAATTCTCGTTTTCTTGCACGAATTCCCCCCATGTTAGATCTCATGGTTGACCATGTTATCCATATTTGTCATACTCTAGTTGAGTTTTTCTGATATATATTCTCTATTGTTATGACTTGTGTATATTTTTTTATTTTTATCTTATTCATTCTTGATTCATATTGAAAATATTAAAAAAATCATATATTTTTTAAAAACTAAAAAAAAAAATATTTTGGGTCCAAACATTTTTAGAAAAACTCAAAAAGATTTTTGATTTTTGTGTCTTGAGTTTTACACTTATGATATGGCATATTGGTGTGATTGAATCCCCTTCACTTCACAACATCCATGTGTCTAAGACATTTGGTTATGACTTTAGATACTTAAGTTGATCTTAACTATGATTTTCATGTAGATGTTTCGAACTTGACTTGCATTATGGATTCGACTATGTATATCCCCCCTCACACACTTTCACGAGCTCTTTTGAACAACTTCTCATGTACATTTGAGTTTGGTGATATGTTCTCCTTTCAAAATTGTCATCTACGCGTATTAATCACTTAGGGGGAGTTGTGCTTGTAAGAACCGTTGCCTGTGAGAATATTTTATTAGTACTAAAAAATATGAGTGTACATAAGAAAGGGCCATGAAAGACAAGTTGACTTTGCGTGAAAGCTACCGTTGAAAAGAACCCAAGAAAAAACAAAGGCAATAAAATGTAGAATATTGCCAAAAAGGGGGCCAACTTTGAATAAAATAAGTGAAAATAAAAAGAAAGAACTTCAAAATAATCATGAAAACAAAAGAATAGAAATATAAGTGTTTATCTTTTGATGGAGTTTAATTGAGTAACAACGGGTTTTCACAATGAATCCTGGGTTTAACGGTCATTTCATGACGCTATTAATATGTAGAATTGTTCAAATCTCAACTTGTATGTATTGTGAATTGTTCATTAAGTTTAATTTATAATTATCATTTCAGGCTGAACCATAGCTTTGATAATATTTTGCGATTATTAGATCTTATTGAATGTATTTAAGTGTTTGGTTCATAATCTGTTTGTTCTAGTTCATGCCATTTCACTCCATTCCATGTTTAGGCATATCGATACCATGCTACCATGTTAAACTTCTTTTTTGTGTGTAATATTTTCTTGAGTTTTTTTTCCATATTTTTATGTGGATTCTGGTTTACCTCTGCTAGGGATGCTGGTCATTTTTATTCACGGGAATTCGGATTTTTAGTATTCATTTGAGTGAAATTTGGTCTCGGTCGAACAAGAAGTAAATCTGGTTCAATCTCTACTTCAAACGAGCTTCAACGATGGTCCACTATTTTCCCTCTTTAAATGGTCTTCAAAGGGTGATCAAACAACATCTTTTTGTCGTTCGAACAAATCCATACCTCATTTCCACGAGGGGAATTTCTTGTTTGAATGAATACATATTTTGTTCGAGCGAATGCAGTTTCACATTTTAGGTTTTTATACCTGTTTCTTTCGTCACTTTTGTCACTTCTTCTTCTATCTTTTTCGGCGATTTTAGAGTTATTACTCCATTGCTATTCATCCAAGCTTGTTGAAAGATGATTTCAGAAGATTTTCCTCCTATTTTTGAGTCCCCATAATTCTTATTCAGGTATAATACGAGTTTCTCCTTCTTTTGGTCATTTTTTTTGTTATATTAATTTTTGACACAAAATGTAAGGTTCAATTTTTCTCATGTCTTCATTGTTTTTTCACTAATTTATACTTCAAAGACATGCGATTTTATGTTTACCCTGGCTTTTTGAGTTAAAAATTAATTATTTTGGGGATTTTATTATTATTTTTTGTTATATAGTTATTGTGTTTTGCCACTGTGTTGTATGAGTCAAAAAAATTCCAAAAAATTCATTTTTTGGGGAAATATTGTTTTTGTTTAATTTTTGGATATTTGTGACACACAAGCTAGTTTGGTTTGTGCATTTTTTTGCATATTATTGATTCCTTGCTGATTATATATCCTATTCTTGTTGTTGGTTTGTGGCCTGGTTTTCACGGGGGTCGGTTGGATGATGTACGAAGATAGGTTATAGTGTTTTTTCTTATTGTCGGAGTTATATTTTCGTCCCTTTCTAGCCTACACCATTTCTCATATCCCGTTTGTATGTTTTTGGTTTTGATGGATGGAGGACGTCACCATCGTACTTTTCACTCACTTGCTATTGAGGAGCCTTTCTCGACATTTTGAGAGAGGTTTTTCGAAAACTCCGTACCACGAAAACTTGAAACTCAGTCTCCGCTTCCTCCTCCTCATCTTCTTCTTCATCTCTTTTCCCTTGGAATTCACAAGATCGGACCTCGAAATCATCATGAAAATTATCATATTTCACTATGAAAGACTTTTCGTATAAGCCCACATGACTATTCGTGAACGCCGTGTAGTTATGCTTAACGGGGGAATCACATTCATCTTCCAAATCAGCATCACTAACGATGGGATTTCACACCTTCGATTTCTTTTCCTCCTTAGTCTAGTGGGACATTCATGAGAATAATTCCCAAGACCTTGGCATTCAAAGCACTTATCCCAGTCATCCACCTTTTTAGGACCATATTTTTTCATCCTATCATGGTCATTAAAGTTCTTAGGCTTTTTACCAAAACTATTATCTTCTATAAGATTAAGAAACTCTTTGAACTTCCTAGAAAAACTAGCTATCTCTTCAGCATAAAGCTCACCGTCGCTATCGAAATCCGATATGTCCACTTTTGGGGCTTTAAAACCAATTCCCTTCACTTTATTTTCGTCCTTTTTCTTCGATAGACACATATTCATATCATAGGTTTGAAGAACACCTACAAGTTCTTGGACTCTCATACTATCAACACTATCTAGGGAATCTAAGAACGTAACTTTAGCATTAATTATATTAGGCAATGACATCAAGATTTGTTGCTCAACTCTAGGCTTAGGAATAGGATCACCTAAGTTAAATGTGGAATTGAAAATATCCAAAAACTTAGCATAAAACTCATCTAAACACTTACTCTCTAGCATCTTAATCAACCCAAACTTAGTCGCAATTTTTTTACTTTGGAAACTCTAATAATTTTGGTACCCTCATCAAATATCCCAATCTTCCTTCGCACCCTCGTAAGTCATAATTCTCCCAAACACTTCGGTGATCAAAGTGCAAAAAATAGCTTTTACACCCTGGGAATTAAAATTCGAGACATTCTTTTCAACCATTTTCTAAAGTTGAAATCTTTTCAAGCACCACCTTTGGTAGGAGGAGTCCACCCAAACTCAATCAAGAACTAAACGTTTTCGTCGATTTATTTCAATAAAAATAGCATGCGTGCCTTACAATAAAAATAGTTTGTCCCATCAAATAATAGAGGTCGGGAAATGAAACTCCCCTCTCGGTTAAATTCTATATAAACCATAAATGTGAATAAAAATAGGGATCTACACGATATCTTAGTGTTCCTACTTTGATATCAATTTTAAAAATGCTAGTGCCCTGGGATTTCTATGAAAATACCACCAGTTTTAATTTTCACAATTATCATAAACTACGCGCCAATTTAAAACCATAAGTGTTGTGTTAAACAATTTACCAATTTTAGCTTTGACCTAAGAATACACCTAGGTGAGTGTAAGCAACAATAAAATAAATAGCAAACCACAAAAAGCGATATACGAGGAAAACCCACAATGGGAAGAATCTCGAACGACCCAGCCACACAAGTCCATGACATTATAGGTCTATATACAAGGAGAAATCAGGCTTACTCATAGACTCGATGTCTTCAAGCCTTTACACAGTTCTTTTTCCCTTATCACCTTCTTTGCAACCACTGTTGGATGCCATCCAACATCCACACAATGCAGGCACTTTCCCACATCTAGGTATCCCATCGATCTTACTTATCTCATGACCAGTCCAGCCACCGTATAACATAAACGTGATGTCCACTACTGGAAATGTTCTTCAAAGATAGAGCAAACCACTTTGACGCAGCACAAATGAGATCTCAAATAAGAATATGGAGGTATGATTCTTGGATCTCAAGCTTCGATGTAAACTTTGATTTGGGTTTCAAAACTCGATTATAAAAGATCACATAAACATGGGGATCTTTTTTGAAGAGTTTGAAAAATCGAAAAGCATGAAAAAATATCAAATAAAAATGCGTCTCTACACTCATATTTATAATAGGTTTTCTAAGAACAAGATAAGGATGAAAAATATAATGAAAATCTCAACTTTGGAAAATACACCAGGTCGTCGAACGAAGTCAAAAGGCTCATTTGAACAAAGTACCAAATCTTATTGGAATCAAACTTCTAAGACATATCCAACAAAAAAACAGTGTAGGCTAAAAGTTATTCATTGAAGTTTTATGGAATCCTTGGTTCTCAACGAGGTTCAATATCTAGTTCGAATTATTTAGTTGATGTCGTTAGAACGACATAATTTTTTTTTTCTAAACACAAGTTTTAAAACAAATTAAAAACATATTAGAAAACAATAACCAAAATTAAATATGGGGATCAAACATAAATATACATTCATACCGCAATGATATCACTTGGATGTTGAAAACAAAACTCAGATTGAAACACGATGTGTACTCGATGTCGCTTTATGTTGGCCACTATGATATTCAATAACATATCATGGGTAGAAGGACAAAAAAACTCAAATCCTAATCTATGACTCAAATAAGTTTTGTTCAAACAAGGAATAAAGTCAATACATTTAACTTATCTCGGTTCAAAAATTTGTCCTTTCACTATCCTATAATTAAAGATGAGGGAGTCAGAGTCAAGAATCTGAGGGTTTTATGGACCAATGCAGAATTTGTGGATTGTAAGTACAATTCCATTGATTTAAATGATTTATCCGCATCCTTTAGCACTCAAGAATACAATTGTATTCTAAATTATGAATTTACAAAAATGGCTTGGGATATTCTTAAGGTGACACGTAAGGGAACTCTAGTGTTAAGCGATCAAAGTTGCAACACATTGCGAATGATTTTGAAATAATTATAATGAATGAAGAAGAGAGTTCTAAAGATTATTGAGCGATATTGATGGAAGTTGACAATTCTTCTTTTTATCTTAGCAAGAAGAATTTGGAGAATAAAGTTATTAATAATTTTCTTAGGACTCTTTCTTTGAGATTTAACATGAAGGTTTCCATTCTAAATGAGGTGAAGGACACGAACACTTGTTGCTTAGATGAGTATGTTTGTTCATTTCAAATTTGTGACCTAGAGGATAGTGTTTTTGTGTCTAAATATAAGAATGACTTAGATTTTATCGTTGAGTCGAAGGAGAATGTTCCATTGAAGAGTGAGGATAAGCTCAAAGGAAATGTTGAGGTAGAAATCGATCTATTTATGAAAAGATTTAGCAAATTCATAAAAAATTTGAGCCGAATCCATTAAAGTCTACTAAACATGTGTCTTATTGACAGAAGAGTGATAACAAGAAACATAAAGAAAAAGATGACGATCAATGTTATGGATGTGAATGTGTAGGACACCATATCAATGTGTCACCAACACATTTGAGAAAGTTGGAGAAAAATAAAGAAGTACATAAGAAGAAGAAGTCTACAAATCTAGTTTTAGTGACTTCGATAGTGAGAGTGAGGAGAGCACTACAAGTGAGGAAAACAGGAGTGATATAGCTTTCATAGTTAAACTAGATGGGAGTAAGAACTTTATTGGACATAAAGTGTCTTTAGGGGGTGTTGTTAGAAAGAACTGCGTGAAAGTTTACACCAATAAGTCACTTAGTGACTCTTCGTCATGTAGTAACAAGGTTTCATGCACCTTTATCCCTATATTATAAGGTAATAATGATGATGATGTGGATGACATTCGAGAAGCCCTTGATGAAAAATATCAAGAGTCTTTGAAACTCCAAAAGCAAACATCAAACGTTTGAAAAAAAAATGAAAACCTTCCATACTGAACATTAAAAAAAGATGAAAACACTAGTTGTGTTCAATTAAAATGTATGTAACTCAGAAAGTAGGTTAATGTTTTGAAAAAGGAATGTGATTCTTTAAAAATCCAAAATGAGGTCCTTTTAAAAGAAAAGGAAGAAATAGAACTTCAAAATGAGATTATGAAAATTGATTATAAAAAGTTGAAATATGAATTGCAGCATGCTAAAGAACTAAAATTAGAAGAGTTTAATATAAAACATGTTCGTGACAAATCTTATTGATTGATACTTATGTCAAAATTGAAACACGGCATTGATTTTAAAGAACCAACATTTGAAAAAAAATCAGGTTTAAAATCAAATGATGAAGTTTCTAATATTGAAAAGAAAGATAAGGAACAAATTCCCTTTATGAAAAATAACAAAGTTATGCCTAAATCCAAATTTGAGAAAAATGGAAATGGATGCTCATTTTGTGAAAAATAGAATCATAATTTCCACTTTTTCTTGAAGAGAAAGAAATTTGAAAGAGTTAGTTTGAGAGCTCAAGAGAAGAAAAAGAATGTGATAAGGAAGGTTGCTTTTTTTTACTTTTTACAAGTTACGAGGCCACATAAAACAAGCATCTGGCTGCTTGAGAGATAAAAACCATATGTTCATTAAAATAGGAGGTAAGTATTCCTAGGGATTTTATTGATGAACTTAGGGGTAAAATTGGTGACTTAATGAGAATGATGGATTTCCTAGTGTAACGTAGAGGTGAGGCTAGAAAGGAGATACCTAGACCATATTCTCAAATTCAGGACTAGCCATAAGACTCCTATGAGGAATGCAAGATGATTTCCAAAGTTTGTTTCACCTAGGAACGCACAGAAGAAGAAAGTGGAAGTTGTTTCACCACAAAAGAAGTTTATGATGAGAGAGCTTTTCTTTTTTCCTTCCATTGATCCGAGAGATGGATCACACATCTCTATTTAGAACATAATTTGTTTGGATTCCTAGGACCTTGTTATGTGTAGGTCCATTCCTAGGTTCTTCTTGATTTGTTTGGGGAATCAAATCATGTAGGTGTGATATTTAAGTTATACTTGGATTGTTTTTATATTTTGGTGAGTATTTCACGTATTTATGCATTTACATGCATTTTCTTTGTATGATTTATTCCTTGTTAAAAATGTTTTGTAAATACATGCACATTCTTTTATTAAAAATTTAAAAATATTCTATACTTTGTTTTTTTGTGTGATTATGTGGTTAAGTACTTTGGTTAATGAGATTTGATGGATAAACATAACTTGAATGATGATTTAAATATCGATTTTTAACCATTAAAGTGTTGATTAATTCAAATGTTAGGTCAGAATTCATTTGATAAATCATGATTGTCAAATTTGTTAAAATCTTTTGTATTAATTTCACACTACTCGCACACTTTCATATCACTTGATGCATATGACTATTGTTATGTAATTCTTTCTTTTAGTGCTTGACTTAATCATGATCAAATTTCGAGATCTCTTGTTGGTTTTGAAAGTTTCTATGATCCATATGTGAGCTTTGTGTGTTTCATACTTCAAGGAGTTGAAAAAATACCATTTTACATATGTTGATAATAGATACTAATAAAGTGATTACAACCTCTTTAGGTGTGTGAAAATCCAATCAATGATAAAAGAAAATATGTTGGAAAGAGCCACGAACCAAGAGCTCAAACATGCATTCAAAACAAGATATGACATAGCTTTTAAATGAAAATTTCTATCTTACTTTGGCATTTAAAATATTTCTAAACAACATATGATTGAGGGAGCAAATGGATAGAACTACCATTTCATGATATATTTAAAGGATATTAGTGTAATGATAATTTTAAGCATCAGTTGTAATTTTTATATGATTTGGTTATGTGTATTTTTTTTTATTTTGTAACCACAATTATCACAAATCATGGCTTGATTGAAGTACAAAGTTTCTTGAAATGTTTTGATAAGAATTTTAAATCTTTGTAAGTCGAATTAATTGATATTTGAATTGAATGTGTTCCTAGTCTATGATTTAGTCAAGATTGAAATGAAATATGTTTGTTAAATCAATATTACCATGATTTCCCCAATCACTATCATACCTTTCATTTTAGAGTTTGTATTTGTATATATGTGTGGGTGAGTTATTGATTTTTGTGCCTCTTATATTTTCTTTTTTCAAGTAAAAAATGAATGATTTTTCATGCATTGCATTCATTCATATCATACTAGTTTTTAGAGTTAGGATTTTGGTCTCAAACTTAGTCTTTCCTAGAATTATTATCCCTGACTAAGGTTTCTGAGTGAAATCATACGCATAGCTGAAAAAGAGTCACTCACACGGCTAATTGTACACACGACACTATGCCTTTCTGCACCTGATTATCGACACTAGAAATAGGGTTTTCATCTTATTGTTTCTCATTTTAGTTCATTGAACCCCCAGATCACAAACCCTAAGTGATTTTAGCCAAAAAAACAAATTTTTTAGTGCACGTCTATTTTGAGAGCGATTTGGCGTGGATTTGATGGTAGTTGGTGAAAAAACCTTAGTTTTTAGATCTAATTTGTTTGGTACAGGTTCTTTTTGGTAAGTCTTCAATCTCTGACTTTTTTTTTATTGATTTACTTCTATTAGAGTCTATCTAGGTTAGTATCATTGATCTATGTGCTTAATTTGGGAGATTTTTAGGTTCACATTCCATTGTACTCTTATACTCTCTTACAATTTATTTCCACTTTCAGTTTGTTGTTGGATTTTTATCATATTTTTGCATTGTGGTTGGAGAGAATACACACTAGGAAGGGAATTTTGTTACCTTGACCCCCCAGTGGTCCCAGTGAGAGTTCATGCGTGATAAGGTCCCCTTCATCACCACCACGTTCTACACACGCACTGAATGCCTCTATCCTTATTATGTATGCTACATCTGATGCCTCTAGGATCTGATGCCTCTAGGATCCGGTTTACTAGAGATGTTTATGAACTTCTCAGAGATTTATGCCGAGAGTTGTTCGCATTGAGAGAGATGTGGTTTTGGATAATCTTGATAGATGTGAGTAAGGATAGGTCATTTTATCATTGATTGAGGCTATTTGCGATTCAAATTTTCTTAACCCGTATCTCTCAGTCAATGTTACCATTATTCGTAAGTTTTATAGAAACATGATTGTGACATTTGAGTCTCCTACCTTCATGACATCTTTTGTGAGAGGTGTTGGTGTTATTCAGACCAATGAGGTTTCAGCTACACATCTCAGTCTAGAAGCTCATGTGTACCATCCAGGCTATGTTCCTTTTAAAGACGACAGTAGTACAAATGATACAATTGCATCTTTCCTTGCATATTATGTAATATCCCGTATTTTTGTGATTTTTATTTATTAATTCAAAAATAAATTAATAAATGGAGTTAATTATTACTTGTATGATATTGTAATAATAAAATTCTTAATTTATATCACCATTAAATTTTACATGTAATATGATTTGTGTCGCGTGTTATAAATAATTAATTGGTGATATTAACTATTAGATATTGGACTATGTGTCACGCAAAAATAATATAGTATATATTTTATTTACGTCGCGAGATATTACCATGTCTAGTGAGGTATTATTGTTTGGATTGGACTCTGGAGTGTTGCGGATACCCAGATATGTGTTTTTAGTAGTTTGGTTTGGGCCTACGAGGAAGGTATACTGTAAGGATAAGTTTGGACTACTTTGGGTAGTATTCTTGGATCATTTGAAGGTCCAAAATTAATCCCATTAGTGACTCGCGGGTGTAAGCAATTTTAAAGGGTGTTAACCCTAATTAATTGAACACATTACACACAAAACACTAACAATAGCAGCCCACTTGGGAGAATTTAAGAAGATTTTTTAGGAGGAAGAACAAGGGATAAAAAGGTGGAATCACACGTTCGTAGCGTTCAAGCAAAAAATATCATGCTTTATCATTGTGTAATCTATAACTCATTTATGATTTCATTGTTATGTATTTTATTAAGGATTTATAAGCATGTTTAGATATTTAATTTGCTATCTTAATCGCGTTTGTATTGGGATTGATGTTAATTAGTTGTGATTTGAAAGACTTATGATTTTTAGAGAAAAACCTTAAATAGAATCATTTTGTTATATAATTTTTTTATTACAATTCATGTTTAGGATTTAATTCCATATATAAGTTGAACTCTCGTGTTAATTTGATAATTGGATCTGAATTTGTAGATCTATTTGACTTAATTCAATGTAAAAGAGAAACTAGGTTTAAATATGTGAACTTTGTGGAATTAAGTCGGTATATTCTTGAGGTTGGACTATAAACGTTGTAGAATATATGTAGGATCATAAACCCGTGATTATATTTTATTATAATATAGTTTGGATTGTTGGTGGGAGGTTTTGGGTTAACAATGGAGGTTTATTTTTTGAACTTGCATTACTTAGACAAAGGAAGCAATATGCATCAATCTCATTCGAACGAGATTGGTGTCTCATTCAAACGAGATGGTGTGTTTCAATCAAATGACCTTAAGGTCTTGTTCGAACGAGTTTGTGCTATTAATGGCATTGGAATAGCACATGATGTTTTATGGATTTTGGAGCATAATTAACTTTTGGGAAATCGTTATGCACTTAACATATAGTTTGAGATGATATTTAAAATAGATAATAATGAGATGAGACTTTAATGTAGGTTTAAGTTTTATAAACCGTTACCTAATTAGTAAAATTCGGCAATGGGGATTGGAATAGTTTTGAGTACACTTAAGAGTACGTGCAACCTATTTTTATGATAGATATATTACATGTAGCAAGGTTGGAATTTTATTAAGGTTTGAGAGTCATTAAACCTAATAATGTAATGGAAAAATGCAGCATTTGGGGATTGGTATAATTTGGGTAAGCTTGAGAGTATACTATATATATATATATATATATATATATATATATATATAAACTCTATGTTTGTGTGGACATACCACTTACTTGTGGGGAATCTATCAATCAGGGTTTTGATATCAAGTAGTTGTAACTGAATAATGCACATCTGGGTGATGATGAATGACTTTATAAAGGTCAATATCACTATGACAACCTAATCCATTGGGCGAGTTTTGTTATAGGCACTGGTGTAGGACAGTCAGTCTACGCTTCATGATGAGAGACGATCCATCGCTCGAGTTTTGGTATGGGACTACCTAGTGGTGTGATTGCATAGTGATCCCCCATTCTCATATTTTTGTGTATGTTTTCAAATTTGTAAGGTAAGAGAGTCCTATGGGTTCACCAATAGAAGCATAAGAAAGTACCCAGAAGATAGTTGCCTTCGTGTGGTTGTTATAATACTTATCTACGTGTATTTAATATTAGTCTTTTGATGGACACTTATATTGAAAGCCTTATATCACATTTTCGTGTTTTGTTATGAGATTGTGTATATATTATTATACACGTATTGTGTATGTACATTATAGTTCAGTGACAGACACGTTTAGTTACAAGATGTTAAGATAAAGGACTTGTAACATTATAAGATTGTGTGTATCTTAGTGAGTAAAAGGTGGATATTGGGATTTAATTTGTACATTATTAGTTAATTGCAACACATTATAGTATTTCGTTATGTGATATTACTTACTAGTCTAATGATAGAGAATTATTATTGATTATGCATTGGGTTGGGACACTCGTGTATCACTTAGCTTATGGTGAGGGGTGATGTATTTATTGCATGAGAGTGTCAGCCCTAACTTAAACATTTCTAGTCCCTAGTAATGAAACAAAGAAAACCAGACCACAGAGGGCGGTACAAGACGTATATATGCATAAAAATATAAATGCCACTTTCGTAGGGAGCACGATTGCATTTAGCATATGCAATAAGCCGTTAAACCCCTAGGTTACCCTAGTGGACGAGTGTCGTCTCGTGAGGGTTTTCAGGGATGATACCCACAAACATCACATGGTTTCCTCAAAATATGCCCAACCCAACATGCGACAAGCCCAACAAAAGCGAAAAAGATTTCATACGCATTATTAGCAAAGTGAATGAATTCAAACAAAAGTCCAAATCATTAACATTATAGAATGCACCTCATAGAATTGAAACCTTAAAATGTGGGAGGGGAGCGAGCACATGCAATGTATGATTTGGCGAAAAACTTAAATAAACCAGATAAACATTAAAGCAAGCATATATTCAATCCTCACGGGCATTACGCTCATCAAGCAAATTCACTCGAAACAGGGAGGTAACACACGGAACATGCGACCATTAGGAGTAAATTTAAATGGAAACTAGGCCGCACACATGTCATAGATGAAGCACGCTATATATAAACTGAAAAACTGTAATCTCAATGAAAGGATACAACTCACTAAAAGAGGCGAAATGCATTTTCACAGATCATCAAAACTATTATGACTTTTAAATTACATCAACCTAAGATCACATAGGACTTTAATAGGGTTATGATGTAGGTATGACTAAGGTACGAAATGAAGGAATATATGTACGGATTCAAAGTGTTCGGAATGAAAACTCGGGATAATGGAAAAATGCGGGTAATAACAAAATTGGAAAAACAAGTTCCAAAACGGCATTACATATATCATCGGGGAGAGTAATCAAAGCTTATTGAACTATATACAACATTTACAACTTTCTCTTTCCTTTTCTTTTCTTCTTTTTCTCATTTTCTCTTTTGTTTTCTTTTGCTTTTTGCTTTCTCTTTTTCTTCACTTTTTTCACTACTTTCTTTTCTTTACTTATCAAACTCTCATATGCCTAAATTGCAACCGGCATCATAACAACATCATTCAATACCAAGTAATATTCCAAACAAAGGTATGGAAAGTGTATGTATGGGCTAAAACTCCAATTTAGAGTTAGTTATGGTAATGGGGTTATGAAACGAAAGGCTAATATTTAGGCTCAAAGGGGTTAACGAGGGTAAACATATAAGGGTGAGGTCAAGGCTAATATGGGTGATATATCAAAGAGGGCCTATGATCATTTCACAAAGTTTACGCAATTCTCGAGTCAAAACAATATATGAAAATCATGATCAAGTAACACATTTCAAGTATGAACTCAATTAATGAACGGTCAAATGAAAGAATAGTGAGATTAACAACGAATTCAACGTTTTCAATGAGAAAAGAATAGTGTATACACTCACAAACGATGAAAGGTACAAAGCTTACTCGGTGTAAGTATATACAATGCAACAAAAGATTGCCGAGTTATAAAAATCTTAAACCAAATCAATATAACCATAAAAGTGCATGTGCTCATGGGATTAAAGTTTAATTCATGAAGTTATTCATAATATCAATAAGTGAGACTAAAGTCTAATAACTTCTAAAATCGAGAACATGCATCATTGGGTTGTCTATTGGATCGGGGAATTATTGAAATTTATCATCGGAAACAAAGGCAAAATACCCAAAAAAGGAGAAAAAATAAAGAAAATCTTTTTGAAATTTTTGAATTTTTCTAAGAAAAGCATACTAAGTAACTAACATGTGAGAAAAAATATGGACTAAATGAAGAAATGGATAGAATATCCCACACCCCCTAACTTAAAACTTGACATTGTCCTCAATGTAAATTAAGAACCAAGTCAAAGAGAGGAAAAGAGTGATATTACCCAAAAATGGAGTGATCCCCATAAGAACAAGTCCAAAGAATCTACAAAACAAGTTAGTACCGAGCATAGCAAAAACAAATAACAAAAAGTTAACTAATTACACTAGACTAAATTAAAAAGGAAAGAAAAAAATTAATAGAAAGAAAGAATAAAATGCTAACTATATACAACCTACTATTTAGGCTTCACACTAACTATACACTAGAAGAGTAAATAGCTGAGGGTCTACCATAAGAACGATTTGACCTTGGAGGATAACCGGTGTACCCTCACATACAAGCATGCCCTCCGAAAAATATGAATTCCGTTTTAACAACGGAAGGCATCTGTAAGGCGAAAGAAATGAACCGTCGCCAATTAAAAGTTTTGGTGGGACGATGGGGGGTTTGGATTGAACGGGTGACAAAAACAAGTGGGGACCGAGAAAAGCTGAATATCCTCCCAAGGATTTTGAAGTTGGAATGGGAGGCGGCGCACACAAAGGAAAAGATGCGATCTTGGAGGGAGACTCGAGCAAGTACTCCTCATCGGGTACTTGTTCCGGTGGGGTAATAGAGAATGAAAACGGGGATGAAAGAAATTCAAACTCATGAGATGAATCATCATCGCATGAAGTTGGAATTTCAAAGGAAATAATATCATTTTCAATGAAATGTTCTTCTTTGGGGGACAAAGAAGAAATCATTTCATTGCAAATAGATATTATGTCATTTTCATCCTCACTTTCAATATCTATTACAAGATGGGCAAAGTCTAGAATGTCTTGTTCCAAAGTAGGTACAAGTACCTCATTTGGTTCAAAACATTCCTCGACTTCAAAAGTCTCGGAAGCAAAATCGTCGTCGGACTCAAATAATAAATCCAACTCATGTTCCCACGAACGATTTTCTTCCCGATAATGATTTTCAATTTTCTCATTTTCATACATACGCAAACCCTCACCGAATGTCATGGGTCGAGGTGCGGATGCGTGAAAATGGGAACTTTGAAAATTACCATCGGACTTAAACGAAAACTCATTATTATAGTAATTTTGAAAACTATTCGAATTCGTTTCAAAATTCCTATTATAAGGAGGTAAAGGCCCAAAATCATTATCATCATCATCAAAATTCCAATAACCTAAATTTTGACTTTCGTTATACTCGCCCAAAGTCCTATTTGAATTTGTTATACTTTAGGATTCTAAGTATTCACCGAAAGTCATAGGTTTGCGAGAATTTTGAGAATTATAACAAGGATTACCGAAAGAATTGGAATAAGACATACTTACCCCAAAAATTGCTCGAAGTGGCGGATTCCACAAAGTAGGTGCGCGCAGGAAAGATTCGAGTGTTTCTAAGTGCTCAAATGTGGAAGTCCTGCAAAATATTAGCAAATAATACAAATAGAAAGAAAATACTATGAAATACTAAATCAAATAAAGTCTAAAACAAAATCATCCCCGGCAACGGCGCCATTTTGATTAAGGTGTGAAAAGTAGCGCGTGTAAAGACGCTAATCGTTGTTTTCGTTTCTCCAACTCAATACAAAAACCTAAGTTACTACTACACTTGCGAGGCAAGCACAGCGGTAAGTCGGGTATCAAAAATCCACAGAGACGAGTTGCTAGAATTCAAGTGATTTAATATTCCGAAATAAAAGTGTAAAAGATGATTACAAACTAAAAGGAAAATTTAATCTAGGCAATGTGTTGAAACTAGATTATGAAAGCGAGTAAAAACTATAGGTTGCGTCGAATATCCCTCACCCGAGTTAATTAGTATAAAATGGTCACATGGGTCGACGAGTTATTACAAATGCATCTCGTTTCGATAGTTAATTAAATCAAGGGTTGTTATGGCCTAAATCGTCATAAAAGCCTAATAAGATTTTGGCGTTAACAAATATCTCAGAAATTACGCGCAAAAGGTCGTAAGAAAGGGACATACATGATATGCCCCGTCAAATCTCCTAGGCGTAATAACTAGGACAACACACTCGAAATAGACCCGTAAACTCCATCACCAAAGCAAAGCAACGCGTCAACCCGAGTGAGTTCAATTCAAACACAACCTAATTTAAGTTACCTAGAAAGCATGTTAAAAACGCGATAAATGGAAAGCGGTAAATAAACGCGGTAAAATTACACTACAAAGCAAGTAATCAAAGCATGTAAATAAAGCATGTAAACCTAAATTAGAAAGCTTATAAATTATACTACAACAATGGAAACCAAGGAAATACAACTTAAATTAAATGGAGAGGATGATGAATAGTTAACTTACACCACAAATGGGGTGTCAAACCAAGTATAAATGAAGAAGAACCATCCAAAACCACCCAAACCCTAACTACCACTCTCTACAATCTATTATAACTAAGTATATCTGAATTAAAAACCAAAAATGGGTTTATATAGTAAGTGGGAAAAAGAAAGGGAAAAAGGAAAGAAAGAGGAAAGAGCCCAAAATATCTGGCACTACCGGTCGACTGGTCGCAGGGGCGCGGTCGACCGGCCACTTAGGCAAAAGCATACTATCTCCTTCCCACGGAAAAAGTTGAAACCGCGGTCGACCGGTCCCAGGGACGCGGTCGACCGTTACTCTGTTTTCAGGCTGCATTTGGTCCATGATGAGGGGGTAAAGGTCCATTACGGAAACGAGCCTAGCTTCTTCGTCCAAACTCCAAACGACGCACCGTTTGAGGCCACGCGATGCTAACTCAATGAACTACGCATCCGTGGAATTTCCATGAGCCGAATAAGAAATGTGAATTGACTAAAATTCCCTTGAAGTAGCGTCCAGCGATGGAACTTCTCCAAAATGCAATCGAACCTCACTTTTAGCGTTCCAATACCTACAAAAGCACAAATAACCCCTGCAAAACATGTATCTATTAAACTCCAAGGTTGTCTGGTTAATGAGCATAAATATAGGCATTTAGGATCGTAAAAGCGCTAGAATGCATAAAGATAATGGGCGGAAATAGGCAATATTTGATACGAATCAGTGTCAGTGGGAGGGCATGTTTATCGTAAATAAGTCATATGATTATTATTGTTTTGATACTGTAAGTTATTTTTGGCAACTTTAGGACACTGACCCAAATCAATGAACCTTTTTTCTACCCATAAGTATTATTAGTGTTATATACTGTAAGGGAAAATTTCACACCGAGTCAATTTGTAACGTTTAATGTAAAATTTGTAAGTCTATGTTTATTTTGTTTGGAAAAAACTATCTGAGTCATAGGTTAGCATTTTAGTCAGTTTGTCCTTCAAACTTATGTTGCTCGTTGAAGACCTTAGCAGCCAAATAAAGCGACATCAACATCGTTCTGAGTTTCGTGATGAATTTCATCTTCAATATCCATGCGATCTCGATAAGGTATTAATACATATTATGTTTGAGCCCTGGATTTATTTGGGTGTTTTAGTTTTTAAAACTTAATGAAGAAATTTTCGAAAAGGATTTTTTAAAGAAAAATTATTTTTATTTTTTATTTTTGTTCAAACGAGTTCAATATGTCGTTCAAACAAGTGTATGTACTTTGTTTAAAAGACCTATTATTTCATTCAAATGAGATTGAACGCGCATCGAGAAAAATATGTTTATTTGATATAAAGTTTTCATGTGAAGGTCGTTTGATCCTCGTTCTAGAGAGTTCATCATTGTCATTCGAACGAATTTGTTTGGTTCAAATGAAACGACCTATCTTGTTCAAACGACCCCTTATTTTCATTCGAATGAGTTTACCTCGATTTTTATGCGGGAGATTTTTCATGTTTTTCTATAAATTAACGTGCTCAAAAAGAGTTTTTAAAGAGAGGGTTTGCAAAAATATTTTTCCCAAGAGCATATCTAAGCCTCATAAGACCCTATTTTATGCCCATAGTTTGAGATCCAAGTTTCTACATCATACATTTTATTTGAGATCTTGTGTTTATTGCACCAAGATTTTCTACTCTTCATTAAGTATTGTTTAGAGAAGTGGATTCAATGTTTGCGTTGTGTGATGGTTGGAAGTAGTCAAAAAGCAAGTAAGATAGGTGGGATACCGAGACATGGGAGGCGTCTGCATTGTGATTGATATTAGAAGGCATCCAATAGTGGTCGTGAATAAGGAAATAAGTAAAAAAATAAGATCTTTAAGGCTTGAAGGCGTCGAATATGTGAGTGAGTCTAATTTGTCCTTATATTGAGACCTATATCACAGTGGACTTGTCTGGCTAGGTCGTTCAAGGTTTTTACCATTGTGGGTTTTTCTCGTACATTGCGGTGTTGTGGTTTATTGAATTAGTTTACTCTTGCATTAATCATCTAGATGAATGCTTAGGTATAAAAAAAATTATTATTATTTTACACACATTTGGATTAATTGGTGCAAATATTAAAATCAAATTATTTTTTTATTTAGATAATTTAATTAGAGTATAAAAAATTGATATAACCCAAGCACTATAGGCTTTTCTCAAATTGGTATATGGTCGGGTTACACTATCTTATCGTGTTCGATCCCTGTTTATTACACATTTAGGATTTTATTATGGATGCAAACCGAGAGGGAAGTTCCATTACTTGGCCTCCTAGATTTGATGGGTTAAACAATCCTTATTGGGAGGCACATATTTGATTTTTCTTAAAATAGATTGATGGGAATGTTTTTACCTCGGTTGAGCAATGGTGATCTTGTCCCACTGAAGGTGGTTTAATGAAGGCGTATTCCCTTTGGGAAGAGGATGAAAATAATGCCTCGAGTTTTTATTCCAAGTAAACGCTATTTTTTGCGTTGTTACGGCTAAAGAGTTTATACGATTTATGAGTTGCGAGAGCACAAAGGATACTTGGGAGATTTTAAAATCCATATACGAGGGAACTGAGTCTGTTAGGGTTTCTAAGTAACAAAATTTGGCAAATAAATTTGAAACGATAAAAATGTTAGAGCATGTGTCATTTGATAAGGCTTATGCTAAGTTATCGGATATTGTCAACTATGCTTTTAACATTGGTGAGACTATACCCAAATTAAGAGTGGTGCATAAAATCTTAAGGTGGTTCCCAAAAAGATTTAATGCCATGGTCACGGTCCTAGATTCTTTTGGTGGTGTAGATACTACGCGGGTCCAAGAACTTATAGTTGATCGCCAAACCCATGAGTTGAACATGTATCCTCCTAAGAGAGAAAACAAAGAAAATAGTTTAATAATAAAATCTAGAAAGTAGGATGTGTCCAATTTCAAGAGTGAGGATGAGTTAGATCCCAAAACGATTGCTAGGTTTGACATAAAGTTAAAAAAGTTTCTTAATATTAGATAAGATAAGAAGTTTGCTAAGAAATCAAAGAACATTGCGAATGATCATGATAGGAAGAAAATGGATGGTTGGGAAAAGTGTTTCGAATTCCAAGGATTTGGGCATCTTGCTCAAAAGTGTCCCACTAGACAAAGGAAATAAGTTAAGAAACATAGAGTATATAATGTTACCCTTAGTGATAATGAATTGGAAGAGGAGTGTGATTCTCCCTTGGAGCATAACTTCACTTCTTTTGCGGAAACTCTTATGTGCCAAAATAAAAATTCTTTCGACATTAAAGATAACCATACACATGATAGTTTCAAGGTTCGGTCTCATGATTCTCACGTGAGTGAAGAGGAAGAAGAATAAAATGAGGATACTGAGCTTCAAGTTAACTTTCGTGAGTTTTACACTGAATTATTGATATTAAAAAAGGTGAACTTGAAGTTAGAGGCAAAGTTGAAAAAGCGTGTCGCGAGAAATGATGATGCTAAATTAATTGAGGATTTGAGAGAACATGATAAGACTCTTAGGGAGAAGCTTAAATACGTAGAGGAAGAGCAAGATAACCTTCATGATTTGTTTAAAAAATGGTATTTTCTTATCCATAACCCTGGCACTAGCATTTCTCATATGCCAAATAGGAAAGTTAAGTAGTCAGACCTATTGTGGTTGGAGATTCAGCATGTCAACCTTAGAGTATGAGTTTTCATTTCAGAAGTCACTTGTACTCAGTTTTATGGTGACAATTGTATTTCATTTGAGACTTTTGTATAAAGGACATTTATTTCTCTTATTCAGATATATTGGAGTTTTATTTTATGTTAGTTCAGTAATTCGTATTGTCTTTCATATCTCTTATGTTATAGATGTTTTTTATTTAGTGTTGTATTTATTTATCGTTGATGCTAAGAAAAATATAAAACTGCATAGCTCTCCTTGTGTTCGGCGTACAGACTAATCAACAGGGCATGGAAAATAAGGGATATTACGATTGGTATAGCATATAGGTTCTAGTGTCTTTAGGATCTGTATTGGGTCCATTATATGTTATATTAAAATTTCTTTGATGAGTTTAGATCATGTCCTAGGGTTTTCTGGTTTGGTGTCATGATGATTAGCATGTAGACATCATTTTTTCCCTTTAAGCATTGGCGACACTCAACGATCATTCGAGTATATAAGGGCATGAGAATCAAGACCGTTATAAGTTAGTGGTCAAGGATAGAAAGAGTCATTGGACAAAGATGTTCACCACAAATGTGAAGATAATCATGGGAGTTATATTTATTAAAATTTTCAAGAGCCCGACCCAAAAATAGGAGGGAACAAGTGTCTTGACATTCCACCAAAGCATTCAATATTCTGGCCTTAAAATTTTCTCTTAAAATAAATAAATCGGAAATACATTCACATGGTTATGAGTTGTAGCTACCTGAAAAGCAAGGTTCTAAAAAACGTGAGGCGTGACCAAGGCGTGGAGGCCAAGCCTTAAGCCTTAGAATCCTAGGCGGGCCTTGGCGTAAAAAGGCGTGAAAAGGCATTTAGGCATTTTTTAATGTATTTTAATATATTTTGACTATGACAAGGCTATTTAAAATACTAAATTGGTACATACCTTAAAAATATGTCTAAATATTTGTAAATTAAAATACTATTTTTTAAAATACAAAAAAAATAAAAAAATTGCCTCTTTTCACGCCTTACTTTTAAAAAACTCGCATTTTTTCACGCCTTACCCCAAAAAACGCGCATTTTTTCACGCCTTGCCCCAAAAAATGTTGACCATCGTAGACCACGCCTTGATCCACGCCTAGGGCCAAAACTTGGCGTATCTAAAAAGCCTCGTGCCTAGACGCGCCTTGGCGCCACCTATGCTCGTTTTAATGATGAAAAGCTAACACATCATCATCAGAGTTGCTAAAATATAACTTCGACTATCATAAATACCTAAATTTTATTACAAGTCATGTAGAATTACTTAAAGAGAAATAAATTCTCTAACATCTCATCTACACTAGCCTCTAACCACAAACAAATCTCAAAATATAATCTTGAATTCAATCTTCACATATCCTTTCTTACCTCTAACTATAACTGGAAAAAGGGTTATTTATAAAAAAAAATTAGCTAAAAGATTAATGAGATTCAATCTCCAAACATTCCAAGGTTTTTCAGAAAATAGTTACCTATTCAAATAAGAACATAAGTCATTTACATATATTAATAGGAATTTTCAGTAATAGATATGTGAAGTGAATGAAAATATATATTCAGAAATGAACACTTCAGAACATAACAGATAAAATAATTGAGCAATATGTCAATTATTCAATTGTTTAAAACCATGTACTATTTAATACCCAGAAAGATAGTGTAACCCAAATGTTTCCGCCCGGTAATGTAATAGACAGAAAATCATGATTTCTATAACAACGCCTTGTTAGGGCACACTGGCGATAAACCAACTGGGAAGGTATCACCTAAATATTTCAACCTCGTAAATAAGGCCAACATAGTAAGAAAGTTTTCATAAGCCGAATCAATAATTTCGTAATTCAAATCAGATATTTTGTACGATGAGATATAAACATATAAAAAATGAAGCATTCATCGATATCAGATGCACTTTGAGAATAAAATCATTTCACAAAATATATATAGTTTGCATGATATAATATAATCAAAATGCATAAGGAATAACCTAGAGTACTCATCTAAAATAGAGGTTCAAACATATAGATATTGAGTCTTGGATCACATGTCTAATAAACATAATAAAGGTTTAATAACATATTATATACAAAGTCTCGTTCGAAATATTGTGTTTTAATCCTAAAGTAACTTTTGTAAAAGGTTACTAAAAATAAATTTCTTAATTTTTAAAATTCATTAATCATAATTAAAGAATTCAATTCATAGTTCTTCCTAATCAGTCAATTCCTAGACGAGATTGTCGATCACAGTGGCACCACTTAAATACCATCCCATATAGGCAGAACCTTTTCAAATTCATTCCCAATAAAGGTGGAGGGTTAGAGGTGCGCCACCTAAATATCATCTCATCTAGATAGAATTTCACCAGGCCTGACTTTTGAATTACTTAAATGAGATTCCATAATAACAAAAATCATTTCAAAAGCCCATATACAACTTTAAACAAGTTCAATTTTGAAAATAAGTAAATTAAATATGAAATTTATTTTATGTATTACGTGTTTAGAAATAATAGGGGATATTAATTTTCATCATCAAAAAGACTATAAACTCATTAGTGAAAATCCCTTTTTAAAACTCAATAATTCATTATGAAAAGAGTTTTTTTTATTTTATAAAATAATTCAATTTAGAAAACCCTAAAATTTAATGTTCACTAAGATAGATCTTTAGTTATTTTACCAATATCTCTACTTAATAAAGTTATAAAAAATAAATTAAAACTATAAAGATGTCGTTCAACATTAGTAGCACACTACCTTAAGATGAATATCCCTAAGAACTTTAAGAACTTATTACTAAACCTTATGACACTTTCTCTCACTATTTATTTCTATAATTCTCAAGGAATTCATGTGAGTTTCAATTGATATTTAAATCTCCTATTTGTAGGTCTCTATGACTTTTACATTGGTGAGTCAACGTTGAGGTGGCGCGTAATGGAGGGGTCTTGCAGTCTTATTTTTACCAAAATATGACAAGTGTTCTAACGCTTCTCTATATCGATGACCATATAATGTGGAGGTGTCAAAATAAAGCACGAAGTGTCAAGCATGACGTGGAATGGTGGTAAAGGTAAGAGGGTCATTTTACACATGAAGGGTATTTTGATAATTTTACGCTATATATTTTTAACATTTTTTTAAGTTCTTTGAAAATATTTTATTTATAAAATATCATGTTTTTTTTTTCATTTTGATCCCTAAAACTTTCTTAATTAAAACAATGTCCTTAAAGTTTGGTTAAATTATATTTTTACCCTAAAACTTAGCATATTCCTAAAACTCACTCAATACTTACTCTATGTTTTAACAAGTAATTCAATCTCTAATATAATATAATTCAATGTTAAAACTCTATATGTTAGGAATAAGATTTAGTTGTAGTCTCTAGAAAAAGGAAATCAAAATATAGTTTAGTGGGATGTATTACTAAGATTGTAGTGGATTAACTTCGTAGTCTAATATGTAGGTAAGATTAACAAATATAAGGAGATCATTACTGTCAAGTTATCAACATTACATGAGCATCCTAACAAATATATATTTATTAAAAAAATCTATAACCATGAATACTTACCAAGTGGAATTTTATAATATGCTTATATAAATATATTTACGCATATAAAAGTCGAGTTATTACATGCTACCCTCCTTACAAGAAGTTTAGTTCCAAAACTTATCCTATGCTAATTTATAAATTAGCACTAACATCTTTCTTCCATCTAATCTTTTTACCAGATAAAAATACCTTAATTTGTATTACACGACTTTGATAATATAGTTATCCGTATAGACTTAGAATTTAACTTTCAAATTTATTCTACGGGTTATAGAAAACTCTTCTTAGAATCTAGATACACATCATCACATTCATAATTAATTGATCATGATGTTTTTTGGAAGTCAAATAATCCCACGAATATACTATTTTTCTCTATTGTCGAAAGAATTAGAAATCTTTATGGAAAGAAAATGATATAAATGAATGATCCAATATGTTATAGTAATATTCTTCTATTTACACTATGTTCTAGATATAAGTTTGTGAAATTTCTAGTAGTTTCTAGTTATAAGCTTTCAATTGTTGATAAATCAAATAAACAAATATAAACTATGTCATCTCTCTCTTCATGTAGTTTCACCAAAACACTTCTTGAAGATCCTTACATATCTTCGTATAGACGAGAAGAAAGATGAATTTTGTAAAAAGTCCATCTTCTACTATTTAACTATAAAGTAGGAATCTAGTTGGAACACACATCCTACTGTGACACCCCGACTAATTAAACACCGGGTAGCTACTCCTTTATAAAATTAATTCAAAATGCCAAGTTGGCTCAGTTAATAGCATCACTGTCGAAAACGTTTTATTATTACTAACCACCTAGTATTTAAAAAGTAAGTGCCAAATTTTATTAAATCTGATTAACATGCAACAAGAGTAATGAATAACTAAATAACACCATTCACCATACTGAAGTAAAAAGAATAACCATCACAATAAGTAAATAAAACCTGGAGGAAAAACTCCTCAATACAAATCCCACAACTGATAAGTAAACTGAAATAAATAACTAAAACTGAATACTGAGCAATACATGCTAGAGTCTGAAAACTGAAATGTAAAAGATGCTCTAAATAGGAATGGGCAACATGCCCTACAACTGATAGATAGTGACTCTGGAATCCAAAAGATAGAAGCGTCTATGAGCAAATCCCTGTAGCTTCCACAACCAGCTACAGCACGTCACCTGAATGAGAATCCTATGCTTGGTGTCCTTGTGGCTGGGCACCTAAAATGGTTTTACAAGAAAATATATTTGAAAGCAAATGGGTCAGAGCCCGAAAGTGGAAATCATTTTAAAAACCTGCAAGTGCTTTAAAACATTTAAAACATTAAATTCAAAGTACATGTTAGGACGTACACTCGCATGATATTCTCACCTCTCGTCTAACTGTGCACTCCTAACGTAAGTACCCATCTATAATTAACCTTTCCACTAGCTAAATGACAGCGTAACTAGCTAGACTACCAAAATTTCTACCCTTTTACTTGGTTCCAATCATCATAACAACGCTCGTAATTAAATAGGGGTTTTAACGTAAACTCAGTTACTAAATATGCCATTGATATAACTATCAGCTAACTCATTATATATCTCGAAACAATACTGGAATATTTTTACAACATTAACCTGAGGATTCCCATTAATTAAAAGTATTTTATTCACATCATAAATATACGATACAAGCACCCCGCAATCTAAGCTGTAGTGCACACATACTCTGCTATCCATCCCGGTACATCACGTACATAAGGATCACATATTCCGAATCTCTCAGGAATAGTTCAGATAACACAAATCACAAATAGTGGAGGCGAACATAGTCACCATCACATGGGTCACGCACATACCTACGCTCCCATGGTCAGCGGACTTATTAATGTCACAATAAGTCTTTCTATGACCTATGTCCATCAAGGTACCAGTCTATATCCCCCCCGTAGGCACACAAGGATTAGAGGGTCCTAAGCGAACGTAAACCTCCCGTGATAGCAAGTATGATAGGTATGTCATACACGTAATCCATATACTAATACTAAGTAATCACACATCTTAGTAATACCGTATTTTAATCGTAGTACATATCGCATTCTTGTACTAACTAATTATCACAACTTATTTTATTCCGGTTCATAATTATACGCGCTATAATTCATCCTCACATCGTAGTAGTCACTCACGTCTCAACCCAAATGATTCATTGAATATAACTCTCGTATATGATTTACTCATCCCAACAACCCAAAAGTCCCAAATAAGTCACTATATCATCAAAGGAATGCTAACTCTACCCTTGAACCATCTCCCGGAACTCCAAAAGTCAAAACAGTCCAAAAAGGGGCAAACTGTCAACTCGTTAGAAGTCTCGTTCGAACGAGGCTTCGAACGAGTTTGGACTGTCAGGTCGTTAGAAGTCTCGTTCGAACGAGGCTGTTCGAACGAGGTCCCAGTTCGTTCGAACGAACTGACCCTTCTAACGATATCTCGTTCGAACGAGATATCGAACGAAAATCTTACTCGTTAATAACGACTGGTCAACTCGTTAGAAGCTCGTTCGAACGAGCTCGTTCGAACGACCTGGGGGCTGCTTCTAACGAGATGCCAGTTTCGGCCCAGAATTTCCCAAAACTCGTTTTTCACCATTTTTATTCCTCAAACCTCTTCTAAAATTCGTTCCCACAATATATTGAGTTCTCTAAACATCCTCAAACATGTTAAGGGGTTATACTAACATCATTAAAGGGTTTGATATCATCTAAACATCATTAAATCACAATTTCTACATTAATTCCCAATTTTCTTCAAGAACATAAACCCTAACTTTTTCTCATCATAAATTCCCAGATTTTAATTCGTTTATACAACACCTAGATATGAAATATCCGAAATTAAATCTCCCAACAATGTTTCTACATGCAAACATATCCCAACATTCAATAATAACTTCACATTTCATGGGTTTTCTTTTAATCTTTCAAGAACAATAAGATTCTCCAATTTCTAACATGGAAAAGACATTCTCAGTAATTAAATGGAAATAAAGTCACTTGCCTTGGTTTGATTTCTGAATTTGGTGTGGATTCGGTGTAGAATTTCTGCAGAATTCCTCTCTCTCTCTCCTTCTCCAAGCTTTCTTCTCCAAAAGGCTATGGTGGCTAGGGTTTGCTTTGGGGAAACTTATGAAACCTAATTTCAATAAACCTCCGTAGCTTGTTGGGTTAATAAGGGTTGGTTGGGGTCAATCCTTATCAGATTACAACTCTCAATTTTCGTCACTTTTAATTACCCAAAATACCAAATTACTAAAATACCCTTTAAGTTACCGGTACGGTCTAAAATTACCCCGGGACCCAAGCTATACCCCCGGCTAGTGTTTTCTGACTATCTCGACCCTTCCGGACGCGTTGGCGCACTCAAAACGACCATACGGATTATAGATTTTAAATTCACTTTTATTAACAAAATATTATACCGTGACGCGGCGGTCCCACGCGTCTCAACAAAATTTCTAAAATGTCGTATATAAATCCCACGACAAATTTTATAATACCATATACATATATAATCATATATGCACATAATCAAATACCAATTCGCATCACATTAGTATTCATAACCCGGATTAATTTCCAATTAGTACGCAATTACTTAATTAATCCCAAAAATAAATATAGCTAAAAGTACGGGGTATTACATACTTCCCCCCTAATAACTGAATTTCGTCCCGAAATTCGAGATTAGAAAGTACCTGCTAAAAACAGCTCTGGATAACGCTCGCGCATCTCATCCTCGCGCTCCCATGTGGACTCCTCGACATTGTGATGTCGCCACTGAACACGTACTAACGGGACTATCTTTGACCGTAGTTTCCTCTCGCTTTGGTCCAAAATAGCAATCGGCCCTTCCTCATAAGAGCTATCCGGCTGGAGATCGATGTCCTCCACAGCAATGTGAGAATGAGCCAAATCATCCCTAAGGTATTTCCTCAGCGAGGAAATATGGAACACGTCGTGAATCCGATGCAAATGCTCCGGTAACCCGAGTCTATACGCAACCGGTCCGATCCGCTCAATAATAGGAAACGGCCCCACATACCTCGGTGCCAACTTCCCCTTCTTCCCGAATCGCATAATCCCCTTCATCGGAGAAACCCTGAGCAAAACCTGGTCCCCCACTTGGAACTCCCTGAAAAACCTCTTCGCATCAGCATAACTCTTCTGCCTGTCTTGAGCTACCCGAATGCGACTCCGAATCAACTCAATCCTTGCCGAAGTATCCTGAATTACTTCCGGCCCAAGTAGTTTGTTGTCCCCCACTTCCAACCAACATGCTGGGGAACGACAAGGCCTACCGTACAATGCCTCAAACGGAGCCATGCCAATCGTGAACTGATAGGAGTTGTTGTAAGCAAACTCCACCAGTGGAAGGTACTTCTCCCATCCACCCCCGAAGTCAATAATGCACATGCGTAGCATGTCCTCCAACATTTGATTGGTGCGCTCGGTCTGCCCATCAGTCTGCGGATGATAAGCCGTACTCAACCGCAATTCTGTGCCCATGGCCTCCTGGAAACTCTCCCAAAACCTCGAAACAAATATCTTGTCTCTGTCAGACACGATATTTAGGGGCACACCGTGAAGTCTCACAATCTCTGAAATGAAGAGCTGGGCATACTGACCCGCAGTGTAATCAGTCCTAACGGGTAAAAAGTGAGCGACCTTGGACAATCTGTCCACAATTACCCAAACGGAGTCGTGACCCCTTTGCGACGTGGGCAACCCCGTGACAAAATCCATGGATATGCTCTCCCACATCCATACCGGAACCTCCAACGGCTGTAGCAATCCTGCTGGTCTCTGATGATCCACTTTTACAAGCTGACAAGTGGCGCATTTCGAGACAAACTCAGCGATATCTTTCTTCATACCGCTCCACCAATACTGCCGTCTCATGTCTTGGTACATTTTGTCCCCTCCGGGATGTACCGCGAACCGTGAGCCGTGCGACTCTGCCATAACATCGTGTCGCAATTCCTCTCCTTCCGAAACTACCAATCTCCCATTGAAGCGTAATCCCCCGTCTGAGCTAACGGTATAGGACTCGGCTCCCTCTGCTAGCAACCGAACTATCTGCTCCTGACAGAACGAATCATTAGCCTGTGCCCGTACCACCTTTGTGACAATCTGCGGCGTAACGGTCATCACAGACATGAAGGATCGGGCCACTGCATCCTGGTGTCCCAATTCCTTCCACTTCGCTTTCCACACCTCTGCCACCTCATCTGCTGGCCTGCGGCTCAACGCGTCTGCTACCACGTTAGCCTTACCCGGGTGGTACTGAATGTCGAACTGGTAGTCTTTCACAAATTAAAGCCACCTACGCTGCCGCATATTCAGTTCCTTCTGCGTGAACAGATACTGTAGTGACTTGTGATCCGTGAACAGCTGAAACTTCTCCCCCAAAAGATAGTGCCTCCAAATCCGTAAGGCAAATACCACTGCTGCCAATTCCAAATCATGCGTGGGGTAATTCTTCTCATGAGGCTTAAGCTTACGGGAAGCATAAGCTATGGTCTGTCTCTCCTGCTGCAAAACACCTCCAAGCCCTTGCAAAGACGCATCGGTGTAAACCAAATACTCAATTCCCGGTCTCGGCAATGCTAACACAGGTGCTGAGGTCAATTTGTCCTTCAACTCATCGAATGCCAACTGACAGGCATCACTCCAGATGTATGGCACACCCTTACGAGTAAGATGTGTCAAAGGTCCTGCTATCTCCGAGAATCCCCGAATAAATCTCCTGTAGTATCCTGCTAGACCCAAGAAACTACGAATCTCCGTTGGTGTCGTGGGCTGTCCCCACTCCCTCACCGCTGATACCTTTCCCGGATCGACAGATATTCCCTGATCGGAAATAATGTGACCCAAGAACTGTACTTCCTTCAGCCAAAACCCGCACTTCTCATATTTTGCATACAACTCGTTCTGACGAAGTGTCTGCAAAACTTGCCTCAAATGCTCGGCGTGCTCCTCCTCTGTCTGAGAGTAAACCAGAATATCATCAATGAAGACAATGACAAATTGATCTAGGAAATCTCTGAACACCCTATTCATCAAGTCCATAAACACTGCTGGAGCGTTGGTCAAGCCGAAAGGCATAACCCGAAACTCGTAAGAACCATATCTCGACAAGAACGCAGTCTTCGAGACATCCTCCTCCCTGATACGCAACTGATGGTATCCCGACCTCAAGTCAATCTTCGAGAAGAAAGAAGCTCCTCTCAACTGGTCGAATAAGTCATCGATTCGAGGCAACGGATACTTATTCCGTATCGTGACCTTATTCAACTCTCGGTAGTCCACGCACAATCTCAGTGAACCATCCCTCTTCTTCACAAACAAAACTGGAGCTCCCCAAGGTGAGGTACTCCTGCGAATAAAGCCCTGCCCTAACAGCTGCTCTATCTGATCCCGTAACTCTCGCATTTCAGCCGGAGCCATACGGTACGGTGCACGTGCTATAGGTCTCGTACCTGGTAGCAAATCAATAACGAAGTCTATCTCTCGACTGGGCGGTAAGCCTGGTATCTCCTGAAACACATCCGAATACTCCCTGACAACCGGGATCGAATCTAAAGGAATCACGACCTCCTTAGAGGTATCCTCCTCTATGTAATACAGATGAGCGGTCGATCCTCCCTCTGGGCGAGGCATCGCCACTATAAACATCTCCTGCCCCGGGATGGCAAAAACAATGCTCCCGCTGAAGCAATCAATCATGGCCCTATATGATACGAGCCAATCCATACCGATGATTACATCGTGAACATGCATGTCTAACACTAACATGTCCGCAGGCAATACCAAACCACCAACCGCTACCCCCACTCCCCGGCATATAAAGAAAATAAGTGACCCACTCCCCAATGGTGAGTCGACACACGTCACTGTGCTCTCAGCCGTAGCTAACAATCCTAAAGCTTTCGCGAAGTGTGTAGCTATAAAACAATGTGTAGCACCCGTATCAAATAACACCCGACCCATAGTGCCATGGATAGGAAATGTACCCTCGATCGCGGGCGGTGCCTGTGGAACTGCAGCCTGGTGAACGTTGTAGACACGTCCATATTGTAGCTGCCCCTGCTGAGCTGGGACTGCTGGAATGGGTGGCAAAGCTGCCATCTGTGGCGGTGCAGGAAGAGCGGCGGGAAACATAGGTCTCTGTGGCTCCTGGCGAGCACCCTACTGCTGCTGCTGTGGGGCCCTGCCCCTATCAGGACAATCCTGCTTCTTATGGCCAGTCTTGCCACAAGTAAAGCACTTCCCTGGGAAGTTCCCTCCCCTCTGCCCCTGCTGTCCCCGGCCCTGGTGGCCGTTACCATTCCTTCCTTGGCCCTGCTGGCCCTGATGGAACTGCTGCCCATTCTGCCCCTGCTGGCCCTGATGGCCGTTTGGACCCTGATGGCCCTGGCGGAAACCTCCCTGTCCCTGCCTGTAGTTCCCTGATCGGAACCTCTTATTGTCCCCCTGCTGGGTACCCTGCTCAGTCTGTCTCTGCCCCTGACCGGTCTGTGCCCCGCTGGCACCATGTCCTCCAGTCCTGCCCTGATGGCTAGAATCCCCTGACCGCTTGCCCTCGGCCATATGAAAACGGTGGTCCTGGCAGTGTAGTAATGCAGCGTTAACCACATCAGAATACGTGGCCAACGATAGGTTCCCTAGCAGATGCTGACGGATTCTCCAATTCAACCCGTCGGTGAACTTCTCTATCTTCTTCTTCTCTGTTGGAATCTCGTCTGGAACGATGTTCAACAGATTAGTGAACTCGGCCTCATACTCGGCCACTGTCTTGCCCTCTTGCTTCAAACTCATCAGCTTCCTCCTCATCTCTGTATGAACTGCGGACGGAAAATACTTGCGGTCGAACCGCACCCAGAACTCCTGAATCGTGAGGGTATCCCTCTCCTCTGCGGTGGTAATAGACTCCCACCACTGTAGCGCAGATCCAACTAGCTTGAAAGTAGCTAGCACCTGTTTCTGAACATCAGTGCACTCATGCATCCTCAAATGCCTCTGCATGTCCTTCCTCCATTGGCTCGAGATAACCACATCTGAGCTTCCAGCAAACTCTGGTGGATGCGCTTTCTGAAAAGCGTCACGTACACGTTCCCAAGCAGACGGAAATGCATTAACCTGGACTGGCGCGGCAACCGGCGCCTGAGGTGGTGCCTGCTGAATCACGGCAATCGCGGCATTTACCGCTTGGGCTACTATAGCAGCAACCTCAGCGGCGTTCAACATGCCCTGAACTGGAGCGGGCTGGGGTTCGGGCGTAGCATTCCTGGGGACTCGTCGTGCATGTCGTGGAGGCATCTGAAACAAGAACAAAGTTTATAAGTTCATGGTTTATAAACTTAATATAGCTGAAGAACGAAACGTACACAATAAGAGTACAACAGTCCTAAAATATAGGGCTCTATATCAAAGAAAACGTAGCGGAAACATAATAGCCGTACAGATCCTAAAGGACACTAGAACCTGATGCTCTGATACCACCTGTGACACCCCGACTAATTAAACACCGGGTAGCTACTCCTTTATAAAATTAATTCAAAATGCCAAGTTGGCTCAGTTAATAGCATCACTGTCGAAAACGTTTTATTATTACTAACCACCTAGTATTTAAAAAGTAAGTGCCAAATTTTATTAAATCTGATTAACATGCAACAAGAGTAATGAATAACTAAATAACACCATTCACCATACTGAAGTAAAAAGAATAACCATCACAATAAGTAAATAAAACCTGGAGGAAAAACTCCTCAATACAAATCCCACAACTGATAAGTAAACTGAAATAAATAACTAAAACTGAATACTGAGCAATACATGCTAGAGTCTGAAAACTGAAATGTAAAAGATGCTCTAAATAGGAATGGGCAACATGCCCTACAACTGATAGATAGTGACTCTGGAATCCAAAAGATAGAAGCGTCTATGAGCAAATCCCTGTAGCTTCCACAACCAGCTACAGCACGTCACCTGAATGAGAATCCTATGCTTGGTGTCCTTGTGGCTGGGCACCTAAAATGGTTTTACAAGAAAATATATTTGAAAGCAAATGGGTCAGAGCCCGAAAGTGGAAATCATTTTAAAAACCTGCAAGTGCTTTAAAACATTTAAAACATTAAATTCAAAGTACATGTTAGGACGTACACTCGCATGATATTCTCACCTCTCGTCTAACTGTGCACTCCTAACGTAAGTACCCATCTATAATTAACCTTTCCACTAGCTAAATGACAGCGTAACTAGCTAGACTACCAAAATTTCTACCCTTTTACTTGGTTCCAATCATCATAACAACGCTCGTAATTAAATAGGGGTTTTAACGTAAACTCAGTTACTAAATATGCCATTGATATAACTATCAGCTAACTCATTATATATCTCGAAACAATACTGGAATATTTTTACAACATTAACCTGAGGATTCCCATTAATTAAAAGTATTTTATTCACATCATAAATATACGATACAAGCACCCCGCAATCTAAGCTGTAGTGCACACATACTCTGCTATCCATCCCGGTACATCACGTACATAAGGATCACATATTCCGAATCTCTCAGGAATAGTTCAGATAACACAAATCACAAATAGTGGAGGCGAACATAGTCACCATCACATGGGTCACGCACATACCTACGCTCCCATGGTCAGCGGACTTATTAATGTCACAATAAGTCTTTCTATGACCTATGTCCATCAAGGTACCAGTCTATATCCCCCCCGTAGGCACACAAGGATTAGAGGGTCCTAAGCGAACGTAAACCTCCCGTGATAGCAAGTATGATAGGTATGTCATACACGTAATCCATATACTAATACTAAGTAATCACACATCTTAGTAATACCGTATTTTAATCGTAGTACATATCGCATTCTTGTACTAACTAATTATCACAACTTATTTTATTCCGGTTCATAATTATACGCGCTATAATTCATCCTCACATCGTAGTAGTCACTCACGTCTCAACCCAAATGATTCATTGAATATAACTCTCGTATATGATTTACTCATCCCAACAACCCAAAAGTCCCAAATAAGTCACTATATCATCAAAGGAATGCTAACTCTACCCTTGAACCATCTCCCGGAACTCCAAAAGTCAAAACAGTCCAAAAAGGGGCAAACTGTCAACTCGTTAGAAGTCTCGTTCGAACGAGGCTTCGAACGAGTTTGGACTGTCAGGTCGTTAGAAGTCTCGTTCGAACGAGGCTGTTCGAACGAGGTCCCAGTTCGTTCGAACGAACTGACCCTTCTAACGATATCTCGTTCGAACGAGATATCGAACGAAAATCTTACTCGTTAATAACGACTGGTCAACTCGTTAGAAGCTCGTTCGAACGAGCTCGTTCGAACGACCTGGGGGCTGCTTCTAACGAGATGCCAGTTTCGGCCCAGAATTTCCCAAAACTCGTTTTTCACCATTTTTATTCCTCAAACCTCTTCTAAAATTCGTTCTCACAATATATTGAGTTCTCTAAACATCCTCAAACATGTTAAGGGGTTATACTAACATCATTAAAGGGTTTGATATCATCTAAACATCATTAAATCACAATTTCTACATTAATTCCCAATTTTCTTCAAGAACATAAACCCTAACTTTTTCTCATCATAAATTCCCAGATTTTAATTCGTTTATACAACACCTAGATATGAAATATCCGAAATTAAATCTCCCAACAATGTTTCTACATGCAAACATATCCCAACATTCAATAATAACTTCACATTTCATGGGTTTTCTTTTAATCTTTCAAGAACAATAAGATTCTTCAATTTCTAACATGGAAAAGACATTCTCAGTAATTAAATGGAAATAAAGTCACTTGCCTTGGTTTGATTTCTGAATTTGGTGTGGATTCGGTGTAGAATTTCTGCAGAATTCCTCTCTCTCTCTCCTTCTCCAAGCTTTCTTCTCCAAAAGGCTATGGTGGCTAGGGTTTGCTTTGGGGAAACTTATGAAACCTAATTTCAATAAACCTCCGTAGCTTGTTGGGTTAATAAGGGTTGGTTGGGGTCAATCCTTATCAGATTACAACTCTCAATTTTCGTCACTTTTAATTACCCAAAATACCAAATTACTAAAATACCCTTTAAGTTACCGGTACGGTCTAAAATTACCCCGGGACCCAAGCTATACCCCCGGCTAGTGTTTTCTGACTATCTCGACCCTTCCGGACGCGTTGGCGCAATCAAAACGACCATACGGATTATAGATTTTAAATTCACTTTTATTAACAAAATATTATACCGTGACGCGGCGGTCCCACGCGTCTCAACAAAATTTCTAAAATGTCGTATATAAATCCCACGACAAATTTTATAATACCATATACATATATAATCATATATGCACATAATCAAATACCAATTCGCATCACATTAGTATTCATAACCCGGATTAATTTCCAATTAGTACGCAATTACTTAATTAATCCCAAAAATAAATATAGCTAAAAGTACGGGGTATTACACCTACTTCTTAATCTCAACACTCCATCTTAGACTAGAAATTTAGTTGTGTTCTTTTAATCAGTTAATCTTTTAACAAAGGTGGGTCATCTACTTATAAAATTGTAATCCTTTATATGTTATATTTATTGCCATTCCTTATTCAGTATGAATACCAACATCTACCTCCATACTTTGTATCTCCTTCTATAATGATTTATGATTGGTAACCATGTTAAATATTTCATAAAATTATTTCTTAAAGGAAAAACTAAAATATTAGCTTTCCACGGATAATAATGAATATTCTCGTCGTAATCCTTTATCAAATTTGACAATCTTCATTGTTTTTTGTTCAATTCTTTTTTAACATATACTTTATATAATTATGATCCATATAAAAATCGAAAGTCTTCCCAAAATAATAATACCTCTAAATTTTGTGACCATAATTAATTCTAAGTCATTGGTGCGGTTATGCTCGTATTATTTTAACATTCTTTAAGATAAGTAATTTTATTCTATCCTAAATTAAACCATATAAAAAAATTGAATTCAAGATGTCTCAATATAAATCACGAGTCCTCCTTCTCCTAAAGGAATAGTTAAAAGTAAGGCAACTAAAAACATATTCTAATGTTCCTAATATTTGCTCTCAACTTACATAGAGCACTCATAGTTCACCTTTTTAATCACTCATAGTTCATCTTTTAAATCCCTATACAACTTCTCTTAATTAGGGATTTTTCAAATTCCTCCCATGTTCTTAAATGCACTAGTCCAAATACTTCTTAAAAATTATGTTCACCACATTGAGGATAGAGGTTGTTAAAATAGTTAGTCCAAATGGCATAACTAGGAATGCATAATGACCATACCTAGTATAAAATTTTAACTTCCAACTATCATATTTCTCATTCTCAATTAATGATATCCTAACCTAACGTCAATCTTAGTTAGTAATGGTAAACCTTGTACTCGGTTTAAACAAACTATTTATATGAGGGAAAAGGGTACTATACTTAATAGTTGCCTTATTTAGTTCTTGATAATCGATACAAAATCTCATCCTGTTATCCTTAATCTATTTAATACTAGATCACTCCATGATGATATACTCAGTCTGATAAAACCTTTGTCCAAAAGATCAAATAACCGATCCTTTAACTCACTTGCCTCAAAAGGTTTTATATATAAAAAATTGGGTGAATCTAATTGACTACTAAAAAAGTGAACTTTTTTTTAAAAATATGTCACAATCGGGTATTATACTACCGAGTTCACTTATAACCTATCAAATGTCTCTAACTATTAGGTTAGTATCTTAAGGTATAGATTTTTCTAAGAATATGATATCCAATAGGTTATCGAATTAGTTGATGAAATCCGTTTATACTCACCTAATGTAATTATTTATATATATTGTAATTATGTGTATTAGTTCTAATAGGCAAACAAATATGATCATAAACTTAAGTACACCAATCAATGTAATTATGTTATAAACAATTCAGCTCATCGATTGCAGGGAAAGTGGACCAATTATCTCAAACCACCTAATGAATTATTAAAGCTATCTACCAATACTATCTCTCACCATAATACTTCTTCTCTTTTTTATGTCTCTAAAAATCAATAATGCATTTATTCATCACATGGAATGTATATGATATTTAAAGAATATAATATAAAATATATAACAACAATTCAATGAATGATAGTAGGATCACCTTTAAGAAAGTTATGTAAATGAAGAAATGTTTGCTCTTAGAGAATCAAAGGATAGATAAAAAATATTATATATATTTCAATACCATATTATATACGATCCCATACCTCAACCAAAATGGAATACTTAATACAAATAATACTATCTATACATTTTTTTCTTAGGTATTTTGGTAATACAATTGTAATAGTCTGCTATGAAAATAATATCTGATAAAACAATTATATTCAATCTCAAAATTCTATCCATTGATTATATCTTTTAAATAATGTCTAATACCTTATCCTCATAACTCTTGCCATTCTGCCAAACGGTTAATTCGTTTAATTTAATCCTAACTCTCACATCAAATATTTATAAAAAAATCAAAGATTACCTTAGATTATACCTCTAATAATATTATCTTAGTCATTATCTAACATATCACCAAATCGAATATGATTAACGTCCTCTTATATTTTCAAACAATGTATCAATCACTAGGTAATCTACTAGCACATTTAGTTCTGATAGGATCTAGTCTTATAATTATAACCTATATCATCTTCAGCTAATCTATAAGTTCATAGCCTATTCTCTAACACCACCTCTGTCACGACCCCGATCCAAAAATAGTAGGGAACGAGTGTCTTGACATGCCACCAAAGCATTAAATATTTTGGCCTTAAAATTTTCTCTAAAAATAAATACAGTGTAAATACATTCACATGGGTTATGAGTTGTAACTAGATGAAAAGGAAATATGTCATCAAAGGTTTTAAAAGATAACTTCTCACTACAAAAAGTAGCTTTTGAGATAGTGGCCTAGCAGTCCTAAAAGATCATTTATCCGTCTCAAATACTTTTTCTGATGCTATTTGGGGCAGCTAGGGGGTCTTTTTGATAGGGGTTATAAATACTTTTTGTGACGCCATAGCCATCTCAAAAGATTTTTTTGAAACAGGAACAAATCCGTCTCAAAAGGTCCTCATTTTATATGACCCTTTTGAGACGGCACAAGAGATGTCACGAAAGATTGTTTTTGAAACAAAAATTAATCTGTCTTAAAATATTACTATTTTAAAAGACCTTTTTTAGATGGAAACATAGCCATCTTTAATATATTTTTTGGACAGTTTTATCCATTCCAAAACAGGTGAAGGGATCTTAAAATTTTTGCACCAATATTTTGTGGAGAATAAAATCTACCGCTAAAGTTTAATATATAATTGAATTACATTTGAAACAATACAAACAACGAATAATCATAAGATGTAATACATAAGATGATTTTTAACCAACATAACGAATCATTTTCATTCAACAATAAATAGAGTTCTTACAACCATATCCAAATATTCATCAAAATAAGAATTATAACACTATGTTCAAATATTTGACTTGACAACAAACATACATTAATTTATTAATACTCCAAACACGAAATGCTTTTATCAAACTAATTCCGCAACACAAAAGCGTACGACCTCCAAAACCACTAATTAACATTTGCATGTTCTGCAAAAATTGTCACCTGCACAAAAAAAATATAGTTTCGATTATGTTAGAATTAATACCCCTCGTCAACAATACAATGTGCAGAATGAATCAATATAGTATATTTTCATCATTAACAATATAAATATCCAACTATTATTTTTTTTTTTAAATTCAGCAGAGTCTCTTTTGTTTATTCATGAAAATCACAGGTAGCCAACCTGTTTTAAAGATCAAAATTGATTCTAAGAATGATATACACCAACAACAGAAAATTTTAACCACCAGATAATAAATTCTCACCACCACCATTGAAAATTTAACTATAAACGAGGGAATTTTCCATTATATATATATATATATATATGTATGAATTATATTGTATTACCTAGTCGGACTGAATCGTCGAGGTAGTGGAAGCATCCTGAAGGGTAAAACTTTAGAAGAAACTTTGCATTTCACTTCGCATATCATTCTTCATCTGTAATAAACTTATTAGTTGCGAATCTCTAAGTCTTCAAGCTCCTATCGATGTCGAGTCTCTCGATCTTCATCTTCTTTCTTTAATAGGTTAATTTCTTCCAATAATAACTGAGATGAACATGCTTTTGTCGACGTTGGCCTAATACCTGCTCCCTTTAGTAAATCATATCCATGCCCTCCATATCGTACTACATAAGTAAAAATCTTGTCCCGCACTTCTGGGTCATTTTGTTGCTCTTCTGGTAGCTCATTTAGTCGTATTTCAAGCATTTTCTACCAATTAAATTAATATTATTATTAATGAACATAAAATAATTTTCAAGAACACAATTTATAACAAATATTAAATAAATATTTCAAGCATCTCTTATGAATTAATATTTATACATACCGCTCTATCAAATGATCCATCTTCAACACTGAAAGGTTTATTATTTGGAGCTCGAGTGGCTTTCCACCTACTAATATTATCGATGGGATCCCTTTGTTCTATCCTCTGAGAAAAAATAATGTATATATATTAATACTCTTATATTAAAATCATAAATATTTATAATAATAAAAATTCCAACCTCCTTGACTAATTTAGCATGTGGCTTTTGTCCTGTCATTGAGTAAACACATTCAACTTCACGGTTCTTAGTGTTTTGATCGACAATATCTTAAATATTTGAATAAATAAAAATAAAAATTATGATACTAGTGAAGAAGAATGTAGGTATAAAATTTTTAATAAATTGTGATATTTATACCTTAATCTTCTTTAGACCCCAGTATTTTACCAATTCAGGCCACTGATCTTTTTTGACTCGTTCAAGCGTATAACTCAACCGCTCTTCATCTGTTTGAAACTTTTTATAGTGATTCACCTTCACTCGATGCTTCCATTGCTTCCACACAAGTCCCATCCTTGCAAAGCATTTGTTTAAAACCTTCTGGTGCATTTGTGTTATTCTAAGAACAAAAAGAATATATTAGTTAAAACTTGACAAGATAATGTACAAGGGAACAAATAAATAAATCAAACTAATAAGTTACCTTCACTTCCTTTTAAATATTATCAAGTGCTTCCTCGTCCACTTCGCTCCAATCCAACATTGTCAATGGAAATAAATTTCCACACCTTGCATAATAACCTAAATGTGACATCAATTTACTTTCAAGTTTACAAACTGGCTGACAAAGTTCATTCCGTTCCAATATCTTCTTTTTGTTATCATAACATTCGAGCCAAGGCCTTGTCCCCTTTCTAACCCTTTTTTACTAGTAAGGGTAGTCATTGTACCTGAACAAAAATTTGATAAATAATGTTTATACATCTTGTTGAATATGAATATAAACATAAAAATAATACAAATGGTGCATTGTATAACACAGCATACCTGTGAGATCCTCTCTATCTAAAGCCATCTCATTAGATAGAGGATTGACATTTCCAACTGAAATATTAATCTGCTTAATATTTGGGGAAAGTTGATCTCTAGGTGTTTGGAATAAAGAAACGTAAGCTCTTGAGTTGCGGTGTGTATTTTGTGACTGGGATGTTAATTTAATATTTGGGGAAAGTTGTTGCATCTCTCCAGTTCCATTGTCCCGTATGTTATGTTGAACGAAACTAATTTGGGGTGTCCTCTCTTAAACATTTCCGACTGGAGCTGCGAGTGGTTGCTTTTCGAGTGGGCTTTCCTCGTCTATGAGGTCGGACGTAGTCAAACGACGTCGACGCCTCTTCAATGTCATAGATCTGTATATTTGCATTTATCGTATCAAGAAGTTACATTTCAGTTATATATGACACTAGATGAAAACTCATGCGATGCGTGGTGTAGAGCTTAGCGAATGCAAAATAAAAGAAGCAATTATGATTAGCAATAAGAAATTGAAAAAAATTTAACCACACCCGTTACACTAATCATGGATCATACAAATTTTGTTGATTGAAAAATATTAAAATATGTGTGTTTTTTATCTAAGACATTTCATCATACATTTGGTGTCCTCTTCTTCTACAAACATACATAAATACATACATAAATCTACATATTACAACCTATATTCAATTTATCAAATTTAAAACTCAACAATCCATTCTAACAATGCACCACATATATTACTATTTCAGAATCTCACTTGATTTGCAGATGATTGGGAATGTCTCACTTGTTTTGATTCCTCAGCTGCTTGGGAATGCCTTAGCTGTGTGCATTCCTTTAACCCTCTCATCATTATATATACTTCCAAATAAAATGTTGCAAATCCCATTTGCATTTACTTTTATACACTGAAGGCTGAGATGGAGATGAATAGATTGTCACCTGAGTTTCGACAGTTTATTAGAGATTTCTTGGATGGCTGCATATAATTGTGGTAGTTGTGTCAATTGGTTTATCAGCTATGACTATTGGATATTATGTAATGCAATTTCATACGTGGGCATGGTGCTTGATTAGGGAGCCTACGTGGACATATTGTTTTCATAGGAACATTAAAAGCTTGTATTGCATTATAGAGTAGTATAGAGATTTTAATATCAGTTATACATCAGTTATAAAACTAATCAAATATGAAAAAATATCAGTTATACATCATTTTAATATCAGTTATACATCAGTTCAGATATCATGTTTCTTAATCCAAGAAATACGTTGACAACTTAGTGTTGTAAACTTAAACTGAATATACAAGATCTCGAGCCCACCAAATACTTCATATGTGAAAATTGGGGTTGTACTTAAAATTGGGGTTGTATTTGTTTTCTAATTAAAACTTAAGAGAAAAGGTAAATTGCTAACTAGATTATTTCCTATCAGAATAACTGTACAGGGAGTGTACATTAATTGATTCTAAAAATAAGTTGGCCTCTAAAAGCACTTCAGATTCTACCAGTAATGTGAGTTACTAAGGCATAGACTCGGTAATGGGACACCGATAGTAGTTCAATTCATCTATGTATACTTACAAAGGCCTACACACTTGATCAGTCACCGAGAGTTCGCAATTGATTTTTCTATACTTGCAGATGCAAAAACTTACTACTTAACTAATGAGAGTGCAATTCACAAATGTGGACGCACATATGCATACACTCAATAATAAGGCGCTAAGAATGTGCAATTGACCTCTATCTTCACAAAATCTTACATTCAGTAATTATTCATCGAGTATGTGCAATTAATCTATATATATATTTATATTATCACACACTGGGTAATCAGTTATTGAGTATGTACAATTGATGTTTGTATATTTACAAAGGCTTGCACTCTGTAATCTGTCACCGAGTATTGGTAATTGATCTCTGCTCACACTTAGATAATCAGTAACCAAGTGTAACAGAATTAATCAATCAGATGCGAATCAAAATACTCAGTGTAAGATGACCAAGTAGTGTCTGCGTTTTAGTAATATAGTTACCGAGTGTGACTTAGTTTATTTTTCATTCATTATTCTACAACCTGTCACCGAGTGTGATGAAAACAATCAATACTGAGATGATGATTATTAAATTTTTTGGATCTAATTTAACTCTTATTTAATATGTTTTGGAGTCTATGCATAATTATATTCTTTCAGCTCTAAATCCTCCAATTAAAGTTATGGCCAAAATTGAGTCAATCCTTGCTAACTTTTTTTTGGGAGGGGATCTAAGAACAGTGCTCATAAGCATCATTAGGATAAATGGAGCTCTTTAAACAAGACTAAACCTGAAGAGGATGGGATTTAAAAGGTTGGGTGATAGTGTGGAGGCCCTATGTAAAAGGTTCGATTGTCACAATATCTCCTCATCAAATAACTCAAGATATCCACCAAAAGAAATAAAGAAATGGGAATAAAGGGATTTCCTTGCCTTATTTCCCTTGATGCACTAAAATGGCCCCTCAGTCGCCCATTCACCGTTGCCAGAAAATTGATTGAACTTTACAGGCTCTAATGCAAAGTCTCCACCATTTTCCTGTGATTTTGTTTCTCATTAATTTGAATGGTTTCCTTTACACATCGCTAGTCCCCTATGATGAATCAGAGTTTTGGTGGTATCATACTATGTTGTATTATTTGACTAAATTAGATTTATTGTATTTAATTATTTATTATTATTATCTATATTTTCATATTTAAATTGAAAATAAATGTTTGTAACCAAGTCAATTGGGATAAGTTGTATCGAGTTAAAGGTCCAGCTTTGGATTAGTCCATATTTTGGCTTAATCATTATTTTGTTCCTTGGTAGCCTCTTTACTTGATTAATGGCTTATGTCAGTTTCACTGAAAAACTATAATAATATGCCAAATTTAGTGAAGTATCTACCTAATATGCCTCAATAGTTGCACTGTGCAATTTTTTGTTTAATGAACTCCAAGAAGCTCAAGTGAATATATTTGGCAGTGATTATTTTTTTCATGTGGATATCTTTCTCCGACAATTTGTGTTACTATTCTAGCATCGGGTGTTTGTTTTATTGCAGCAATACTAGGTCAATCTCAACACAAACCCTAACACAGACCCGAGCAATACTGGTACTAAAAGGTCAATCTTAACACCACCGACACAGTTACCGCAGCCAAACACAAAATAAACACAGATGTTAAATCTGCAGCAGAGGTCACGAAGCCACTCACAACTGCCATTTAGTCACGACATAAGAAAAATAAGAGAAGGATGAAGACACAAGTAAAGACTAGAATATCTTAGATGCATTAGAGAACTTAATAAGAGAAGGATCACGAATCCACTCATAACTTCTATTACTATTGGTCCTACGACTTAATAAGAGGGAGAACTTTAAGTACATATAATTGAGGATATCTAATATGCATTAGAGACCCCATAAATGTTTCCTACTGCATATAAAAAAATACATACTATAATAGGTCAGCTAGATGAGAAGGCTAATTTGAATATAGGTCAGCTAGATGAGAAGCACATACTAGTTTGGTTCTCAGTACACTCTGCCCCAATTTACACGTGTACTTGGTTTATAGACTTTTGGGAAAACTACATAAATGACTCCTCAGACGAAGGTATCCCATGGCATCATTATGATAAAACAAGTATTTTCCATGGAAAATAAATCAACGACAATCAAATAACATAAAAATATTAATCAAGGGCAATTAAATGTTAGGATAACCGTGGAATCATTATGATAGTGAGACTTCCATTCATATTCCTAAAACATTAGGGGGAAAGCTCATGATGAGGGTGAGTTTACCATTGGGGTGAAAATATTTTTGAAAGCTTCGTAATTTCTGGGCCACGAAATAACATAAAAAATAAGTAGAGAAGATGCAAGCCACATTTTGACAATATAAAGCACACATTAAGAAGTACAGAAAAAATAAATGCTCCAAGTTCAGAAACCCATAACTAGTTTTGGATAAAAGATGATAATGGTGATTAGTTTTGAATAAAATACCCATAACTATCAATAAAAAACCAAACTACAAATGCTCCAATTCAAAAACAGAAATAACTAATTTAGGACTATATCTCCCTCAAGCATTATCCCTCAAAATTTCATCTCCATCTTCGTCTTCATTTTCATTTACATCTTCATGATCATTAGCTTGAACCACACTAGTGTCAACTACTAATCCATCTCCATCCCTCACCCACCATAAGTTTTGATATTCATTCAAAT
The DNA here is from genome assembly GCA_949130495.1 of Sambucus nigra. Lineage (NCBI taxonomy): Eukaryota > Viridiplantae > Streptophyta > Magnoliopsida > Dipsacales > Adoxaceae > Sambucus > Sambucus nigra. The sequence continues at coordinate 180,879,802 of OX422212.1, read as the reverse complement.
TTTGCATGACAAACGGCTCATCTCCAGTAAGCAACAATTCTTCTCTAGCTTCTTGAACTGTCGTGTACCTATCAAATTGGTCTCTTGGTGTCATGGGAACAACAACATGCCAATCTGTATCGATAGGGTCCTGCACATAAAATACTTGTTTTGTTTGGGATGCTAGTATGAAAGGTTCATTACTCTCTCGATCATCCTTATATTTCAAATGCTTGAAATTCACTAGCGTATACTTAAGCTCGTCAACTTTTGTACCCGTAGTATTTTCAACCCAATCACACTTGAATAACACAAACTTCATGCCATTAAGATATCGAACTTAAATAATGTCCGTTAGTTCCCCATAGTATGTAATATCACCCACAATGGGGTTTTTATCCTTCCAGCTAGAATAACTCATTTGTTCGGCTTTTATAACAACTCCTCTATTTTGAGGTTTCTTTCCCCTATCAAGTCTTTTTGTTCAAAATCTAAAACTGCTAACAATATAAGTGTTGAATCTGGCCACATCCTTAAGAGGACCTAAAGACAAGCATTTGATTTCGTCGGATACTTGCACACCATCACGTCCCAATTTATTAACCTATAGTATATTAATGTAAATGTCAATATAAAAGTATATATTTATTCATAATTCAACTATTAATTATGATATTTTCTCTTACATAATCCTTAAACCATTTGTGGAACTCATCGTTGTGAAGACGACTACCACTATGCTTTTATGAATCTTGAGGATACTTTGATAAAAGTTTTGCGAGATGCTTTCTACAAGTAAATAAATAGCCATATGTCAATTCCATAAAAAATATAAAAATGGTTTTCAAAAACACCAAATACTTATAATAAAACTTACATAATAAATGGCGCCACTGCCTCGGTGTTGGTAAGAACGTGTCAATGAGCTTGCATATACATTACAGAATCAAGTTCAAATTGAACTTTTTTTCCAATTGCACGACCATTTATATGTCCCTAATCATTATTTTTAGCCGATCGGTTAGATTTAGTTTCCACATCCACATACTGGGAACAAAAATTCATGCATTCCTGAAGAATAACAAAGCTGGCAATCGAGGCCTCAGGATGAGCCCGATTACCAACGTAGCCTTTTAAAGTGTGGAGGTACCTTTCAATCAGATACATCCAACGGCAAAGGACACAACCAACAATTAAGAGTTCGTTCAAAAAATGTATAGGCAAGTGTTCCATCACATGAAAGAAACTCAGAGGGAATGTCTTCTCAAGGCTACAAAGTGTAAGGGCCATCCAATCTTCAAACTTTTCCAAACCAGCTGTGGTAACTGATTTTGAGCACAATATCACAAAGCAATTGCTTAATTCAATCAAGGATTTGAAATATGATTGGGAAATACCCTTCGCGCTGCTATTGGAAGCAATTTTTGCATTAAAATATGATTATCATGTCTCTTTAATCCCGAAATATTTATTTCTTGCATGTTCACACACCGTGAAATGTTCAAAGAGTAGCCATCAGGAACTTTAACATTTTGTAACACTTTTAAAAAAACTCCTTCTCTTTATTACTCATCATGTAGTCTGTTGGGGGAAGGTACTATAAATTTGACCCTCGTGATTGAGGATGAAGCTCTGATCTAATACCCCAATTTTTTAGATCTTTTCGAGCCTATAAATTATCTTTTCACTTCCCTTTAGTACCCAAAAATGTAAACAGGACATTATCACAGACGTTTTTATCAATATGCATGACATCAAGATTATGGCGAATAAGATTATCCTTCCAGTATGGCAATTCAAAAAATATTCTCTTCTTTTTCCAACTAAATCTACATTTTGAAACTGCTTGTTTACTTTTTTCTAACGCCTCTCTTTCCCTCCTTCTAAAGACATCTTCCATCTTATATTCACATTCAATGTCAATATCATTCAACTGTTGCAATACTTGTAAGCCAAAAAGTTTAAGTGAGGCTGGACGTAATTCTACCCTCCCATTAAATGGTGCCTTCTGCCTACGAAGCCTATGGCACGAGTCTAAGAATCAACGATGAGCCCAATAATAGAACTTCTTACTATTATCTAATCGCATTGACTGGTGGTCTTCTTTACAATAAGGACAAGAAAATGTACCGTTTGTGCTCCATCTCCATAACATCGCATAAGCGGGGAAATCATTAATGGTCCACAACAATGATGCATGCAACTGAAAGAACTCATTACTTGACGCATCGTAAGTGCGTACACCATCAACCCATATCTCAATCAACTCATCAATCAGTAGCTATAAAAATACATCGATCTTATCTCCGGGTCCTTTTGGTCCATCGATAAGAATATACAAAATCAAGTTAGGTTTCTTCATGCACAACCACAGAGGTAAATTATAAATAATGAGGATAACTGGCCATGTACTGTGCTTAATGATCATATTACCAAATGGATTAAATCCACAACAGCTAACCTAAGTCTAACATTACGAATCTCCCTTGCAAAAGAAGGTTTTTTTATCATTAAAAGTTTTCCAGGCAGGAGAGTCAGTGGGATGTCTCATTACACCATTGTCGATCCTTTCTTCAGCATGCCATTTCATTAGAGTAGCTGAATAGGATGACCAAAATAATTTCTGCAATCTCGGTTTCAAAGGGAAGTATCTCATTTTCTTCACGGATACCTTCAGACCATGGACACAATCAATACTTGAGTCCTCATCTTTATATCGAGAAGATTCGCATATGCCACACTTTTTAAAACCCTCGGTTTCATTACGAAACAACATACAGTTATTTGGCCATGCATCCCATGTCTCGTACTTGAATCCCAAGTCTTTTTTTATCTTGTTGGCTTAATTGTAAGACTTGGGAATTCTAGCATGCAGAAACATCCTCCCCAAAAATTTTAATAAAGCCGCGAGAGAACAATTTGTCCAACCAAGAAGTTGCTTCATTTGCAAGAGTTCAACAACAAATGATAATTCGGTAATCCCAGACGAAAAATTTTCATAGACATTGCATTGAGACTTTTTCATAAGAGTATAGTACTCTGGAACATCTCCATCGGATTCAAAGACATCTTCAGTGTTATATTCCTCCTCACGCATATTGTCATACGTGTGGGAAATACCTATTCCCTCTTAAACCATTGTAACCATGTTATCTCGAGCACCCAGTTCAACAGGTATAGGTATATCATCAACTAACATATCATCCCGCGGAGTATTTATATCACTGCTTACACCACCAAAAGTTTCTCCGTGAAAAATCCAAACCTTATATGTCTTGTCGAAACCATGCATCTCAAGGTGATCTCTCACAGTTTGTCGGATGTGGTACACTCGATTTGCACATCTCTTACAGGGGCAATAGATTTTCGTTGTCTCAGTGTTTTTATTTGCATATGCATAGTTAAGAAACCCTTCAATAGCATTAATGTATTCTTTTGAACAGCAGTTGCGAAAATCAATCCAACACTTCTCAATGGTTCCCATCTATGAATCTAAAAAAATGTCAGTAAATTTATATTTCATAATATAAAGATAAAGAGATTAATAATATTTCCGCAAGATGATCAAAAGATAAAAAATATTAATAATGGAAAACATGAATTCCTAAAAATATTAGCACATAAAGGGAGAACAAAATATAAAAATAAGAATATAATTCATCACATCAATTTAAGTATTATTATGGCTAACTAAACTGAGCAATTCAAATTTGAAATCTTGAAGTATTAATGCACGCATGATAATGGAAAGAATTAAACAAAAATTCACACAATCAACTAATTAGCATCTACATCACTAAACATTTACACATTAAAAAACTCACAAGGCACATACCAATTTTCATCCTCATTTGAATCTGTATGCTCATTTTCTTCTTCACTTGGCACAAACTCGTCATCATCACTAATGATTTTTTTTACTCTTTGAACGAGTTTTTTTATTTTTATCTTTGTTTCGAATTTCCGAATACAATTCATGTATTCCCAATTCCTTCAATTTTGCTCTATTCTCTTCCTCTTTTCTTTCTCGTACTCCTTCATTATCACAAACTTTTTCTGAGAAAAGATATTTAATTAAAGAAAGAATGAGACTCATACTACTTCTTTAACATGTTAATTTCATTTCTATACTTGCTCTCAAAGTAGTTGTATAACTTTAATGACTCATTTGGTTCGAGGTTTGGAAAGGGAATTTAGGATTCCTGGAATTTAGAATTCCCCTCATCTAGAATTACAATATTTGGTTGGAAATTTGGGAGGAACTTAGAATTACTGGAATTTAGAATTCCCACAAAATTGGAATTCTCATATCCCCTCTAAAATGGGGGAATCATATATTCCCAGGAATTCAAGTTTACTTTTGTGGTGAGACAAAAATACCACCTCACATAAACTCTCACACATACATTCTCTCTCTCTTACACACACACACACACACTCTCTCTCTCTTTCATACACACACACACGCATGCACACACTCTCTCTTTCTATCTCATACATATACAAACCCTCTCTCTCTCACACAAACACACACACACGCACACATAATCTCTTTCTCTCTCACACACACACACACGCTCTCTCTCTCTCTCTCACACACACACACACACACACACACACATGCTCTCTTTTTCTCTCACACAGACCCACACACTATCTCGCTCTCTGTCACACACACATATACTCTCTCTCACACACACATACATATACACACACACTCACACACACACTCCCGCGCGCACACTCAATTCAAGTAGAAGGGTATTTTAATTAAATGATATTTATTACTAATATGGGAAAATAATTTAGATGCCGAAAAAAAAAGAGTTCTCGTTCGAACCAAACAATGGAAAGGAATTCAAGATTCCAGAAACTTAGAGTTCCTAAAATCAAGGATTCCCATCCCTTTTCTAAACCTCGAACCAAACGATCCCTAAAGCATTTTTATCCATGCGTTTAGCTTTTTAGTAATAAGATCCAATATCATTTAACTTCATTCTTAGAAATACATAAAAAAAAAAGAGAAGATCTACCAATCACAACTTTACATCAAAAACCTAATCAATCGTTCTACAAATCTCAAATACATTAAAAAAATAATGGTTTGGGAGAAGAATAATTTTAGGATCTTTGAATAATTGGTTCATGAACTTAAGAATTTCTTTAAAAATTAAATAAAAAACTATTATAGAATCACTGATCTAACATAAACCATAATGCTATATAACATCAAACCAAATAAATAGCCTATTATAAATCTTGTTATTAGGTCACATTGAAAACTACAAAAAAAATTAAAATCAACAAATAAGCATCCACTCTTTATTTACATTTTATATAAGTATTGTGCATAGAGTAATTTATCTACAGTTTATGTATATGGCATCATTAATTATGTCTAAAGAGTAATTTTTTATCACCCATTGTTACCATTGTGCAACTGACTATTTACAGTAGCATATTTTGAAGAAGAAAAATAATAAATAAATAAATAATAATAATTTCTATGCTATTTTCCTCAAACAAAAGTGAAGATGAAAAGTTACCATGAAAAGAAAACAACGGGAGAGAGAAAACGGGCAGAGAAAACAACGGGAGAGAGAACGCAGCTGGGGGAGGGAGAGAACGCCGTTGTGGTGGGGGGAGAGAGAATGCCAATGTGGTGGTGGGGGGTAGATAGAACGCCACTGTGGGATGGAGAAGAAACGGCAGTGGGGGTGGGGGTGGGGGGGAGATTTGGGTTTGGACGATTTGGTTGGAGAAGAACGGTTTTGGGTTTTTGTTTTTTGTTTTTTGTTTTTTATTTTTTGTGAGGTGGGAAGTTAGGTTAAAGTGTTAGAGTGGGAGCTGAAAATAATTTGTGGTGGGAATCAATTTTTGTAGCCGTCTTATTTGGTATATCTTTTGTACAGTAAGTATTTACCGTCTCATTTGCTTTACTTTATAAGACGGATATAATTAATCATATCAAAAAGTGACCTTTTTTGAGACGGATATAATTAATCGTATCAAAAAATGACCTTTTTTAGACGGATATAATTAGCAGTCCAAAAAAATAATAGTTTTTGAGACGACTAATTATACCCGTACAAAAAAAGTATGTTTTAAAGACTATATTTTGTCTGTCTCAAAAAATAGGGTCTTAAAAGAAACTTTTTTTTGTAGTGTCTTACTATCATAGATAACTAAATTCTATTAAAAGTCATGCCAAAATCACTCAAAGAGAAATAAATTCTTCAACATCTCATTATACACTACCCTCTAACCACAACCAAATTTCAAAATACAATCTTCAAGTAAATCATCACATATCGATCCTCTCCTCTAACTATAACCTTAAAAAGGGTTATTTATACAACATCAACTAAAAGCTGAATGAGATTCAATCTCCAGACATTCCAATACTTTTCAGAAAATAGATACCTATTCAAGTAAGAACATAAGTCATATACATATATTGATAGGAATTTTCAGTAAAAAGACATATAAAGTGAGTGGCAATTCTTACTCAGAAATGAACAGTTCAGAACGGAACAGATAAAACAATTGAGCAATGTGTCAATTATTTAATTTTTTAACGTCCATGCGTACTCTAATACCCAGACAAATAGTGTTACCCAGATGTTTTCACCCGGTAATGTCATAAACAGAAAATTTCTAGAACAATGCCTTGTTTACGGCACACCAATGGTAAACTAGCTGGGAAGGTACCACCCAAATATTTCCACCCAGTAATCAAGGAAAACATACTGAGAGAGTTTCCATAGGCGAAATAAATAATTTCAGAATTCAAATTAGATATTTATATGGAGAGATATAAACATATAACAATTGAAGCATTCATCAATATCAATTGCATTTTTATAATAGAACCACTTTACAAAATATAAATGGTTTGTAGAATATAATATATTTAAAATGTGCAAGAAATGTCATAAAGTACTCACCTAAAATATAGGTTCAAAAATACAGATATTGAGTCATGGATCACACGTTAATCTAAGAAATACAATCTAAACAAAGTCTAGTTCTAAATATTGTGTTTTAATATAAAAAAACTTGTTGTAAAAGGTTACTAAAAATCATTTTCTTAATTTTTAAAATTCATTGATTATAATTGAAGAATTCAATTCGTAGTTCTTCCTAATCAGTCGGTTCCCCGTCAAGATGGTGGGTCAAAAAGGCACCACTTAAATTCTACCTCATCTAGATATAATATTTTCGGATTCATTCCAAGTGGAGATGGAGAGTCATAGGGGCACCACTTAAATACCATCTCATCTAGACATTATATCACCATACCTGACTTTAAAATTACTTAAACGAGATTCCATAATGACAAAAATCACTTCGAAATCTCAAATATAACTTTAAAAAAGTTCAGTTTTAAAAATATGTAGATTCAATGTTAAATGTAATTTATCGATTACGTGTTTAGAAATAATAAGAAATATTAATTTTCATCACAAAAAGACTATAAATTCATAAGTGAAAACCCCTTTTTAAAACTAAATATTTCTTTATAAAAGAGTTTTATGTTTCAAAATCATAAAATAATTCAATTTAGAAAACCCTACAATTTTATGTTCACGAAATGGATCTTTAGTGTTTTTACCAATATTTCTACTCAGTATAGATATAAAACAACAAATTAAAACTGTAAATATGCATTATAACATTAGTAGAAGATTACCTTAACATGAATACCCCTAAGAACTTCAAAAACTTCTTAAACTTTTTCAAACTTTCTCTCACTATTTCTTTCTATAATTCTCAAGGAATTGTTGTGAGTTATAATTGATTTCTAAAGCTCCTACTTATTTGTTTCTAAAGACATTATGATGTCCACACGTGTCTAGGTGACAAGGATTTTGCATTTGGTGAGTCAACGTTGAGGTGTCGTGTAACGGAGGGGCCTTGCAGTCATTTTTTCACCAGAATGTGACAATTCTTTTAGGTCTTCTCTATATGAATGACATTTGTAAGGTGGAAGCTAAAAATTAAGCATGAGGTGTGAAGCATGAGGTGAATGGTGGTAAGGGTATAAGAGTCATTTTACACATGAAAGGTATTTCAATAATTTCACACTATATATTTTTAATATTTCCCAAAGTACTTGAAAAGCTTTTATTTACCAAAAGGCCCTATTCTACTTTTCATTTTGGTCCCTAAACCTTTCTTTATCAAAATAAAGCCCCTAAAGTTTGGTAAAATACATTTTTTGCCCCAAAACTTATCATCTTCCTAAAACTCGACCTCAATAAGAACTCTGAGTTTTATAATAACTTTTAAAAACCAATTAATCTCTAATATAATATAATTCAATGTCAAAACTCTATATATTAGGATTAAGGTTTAGTTGTAGTATATAGAAATCAAAATATAGTCTATTGGGATGTATTACGAATATTGTAGTGAATTAACTCCATAGTCTAATATGTAGGTATTCATAACAAATATAAGAGGATTATTACCATCAAGTTATCGACATTACATGAGCAACCTAATGAATATATATTTATCAAAAAATTATATAATTTTAAATGCTTAACCGTTGGCATTTTATCATATGATGGTATACACAAATATATAAATATATTTAGGCATATAAAATTTAAGTATTATAGGAATAAGGTATACAATTTAGAGGTTTTCGCAAGCACTAGTAGTGTATGTGTTTTACGTTGAGAAAATTTGGAGACATTAAAGTGTTTAACTTTTAATGGGCCTATCATAGATTGATATAGATTGTGATAGAAATAAAGGCTAGTAGAATGACTTTATGTGTTTTTGTGCACCTAAGAGAGGGAAAAATGGATGGCTACATTTCAATAAGATAATAGGATTATGGGGATGAGTATATGTGTGGTTAATTCCCACGAGAGAGGGAAATTATATTACACATAGATAAGAACAAAGTATATTATTATGGCTAAGCCAATTACCTATGAGAGGGTAATGAAAATATAAGAACTTTTAACCTGGACTTAGGGTCCCCACGTGGTTTTAGAGTATGATTTGGCGCTGGCTAGGATAATTTATTAGTACACTGGAATATATGGAAATTGTAAATGATAGTATTGATATTTATGTTGTTTAGTTGAGACGACTCAATAAGGGGTTATTATGAGAATGGATTGCCTTTGTGTTGTGGACGTATTATATAGATGCCTTAGTTATGCAGAACTTAAGGAATGAGTAAATTCCAAAAACCTCACAGGAAGAGCATGTTTCGATTGAGGACCATAATTATGATTTTAAGACTGAAACTACCCCTATTAGAGATACTGTGGGAAACGAAAGATAATATTACAAAATAATTAGGAGAGCCACGAGAAATAGCTCCTAAGGTGATTTATGATTATTATTTTATGATGTTTAGAGTTTATCCATGCGGTTGGCACCTGCTTGAATATGAATTCAGGGTATTGTAGGCAGGAATAAAAAATGTTTCAATTGAGGCATAAAGATTTTATGTAGTTGGCGTTAGTATTATCTCCAAGTGTTAGCCGTAAGTTTCGCATGATGTGGGAAATAACACCTTGTTGAGAGTGGGTGCAACAATGTGGGGATTGAAAGTGTATATGATTTCTATGGCTTGTTAAATTCGTTGTTTGTTTTTTATTCCTACCACTCTTGGGATAGAGGGGTTTTATACTGTCTAGATTGGGAATTAACCTAGGTTGGAATATTATGGTTCATTTCAAGTAAAGGTGTAGGAGGGTAAGCAAACCAACCACCCAATGCAGATAATTGGTTACATATGTCTACCATTGCATAGATTGAGGTGTAAACTGATGTTATATAGTTTTGGGGTACATAGATTGATGCGTGTATCTATATATGGATATATGGGTTTAGGGTATTCCTATTTATGTAATGTTATTTGTGGTTTCATGAGTTGAGTGAACACCTATGGCATGTGGAGATTCTGGACTAGCTATAGACACAGTTATTTAATTGGATTTATAATGAAGCATGTGATACCTAATAACTATACGTTGTACGATGATGTACCTTGTTTGTCCGTATAGTTATTTTATCGAGAGTTTATCTTTATGCATGGATTGGCTATTGGCACAATCCCATGGTTATGGTTTTAGTTCTCACTGGTATATGGCTTTGGTGGTGAGTGATTCCATCCCACATGGAGGTGAATATACAATGTGTTGTGTATACCTAGATTGTATGTATGTTCCCTATATATCTTGATAGTTGTGGACATGTGAGAGCGCCCTATATTGTGTTACTTATTTATGAGTTACAAGATGGTCCTAGTGGTTGATTAATTTCGTGAGTGACCTATGCACTTTGTTAGTTATTCTTGCGTTGTGCCAATGCCCTATTATGAATCCACTGAGTGGATATGATGATAATGATTTCGACTTATGGTGTGAGTGTGCCTATTGAACGCGATTATTGAGTTCTTATATGGGTTATATGCTAGTGGTTTCATGCTTGTGGGATTTTTATGTAGTTAATTAGACAATGATGGTTTCCTCTTAGTATATGAGCATACGTGTGATGGGAAGCATTTATATTATAAATAAGTGAGTTATTTGGAGAATTATGCGACTAAGGGTGGTCTCAATTACAAGAAGTAGTGTATGGTTAAGTGCGGTGTTAGTACAGTGACATCGTTAGGGTAACTGGTGATAGTAGGGCTTTATTAGACCGGTTAGATGTTCCAATGTAAATTAGTGGTTGAAACACTCTATTGGATTCAGGATGGGAAGAGTACGCTTTATTGAATGTTTGGGAAATTGTGATGTTTTTTAGTATTGTTGGATCGAATAAACCTGGGGAATCAGGGCATCGGTTTTGGAATGGGCGAGCCTTTTATTGGAATAGTCATGATTGGGATTGACGTTGTAAGGAATATTTGGTTTGTGTAGATATTATTATATTACATATTTGGTCTTAGGCCAATGAATCTTAATAACTCACTAAGCTAGGTATTAGTGTATCAGGGGGTTCCTTGTTGGAATTTCTCTTTCGAGACGTCCCACACACAAAACCTAGTAAGGGTCGGGAGTTTAGAGACGATTGGGTACTAGGACATTTGGTTTATTACTTTATGTGTTACTAATATTGAGGAATTAGGAATCTAGAGATGAAATGTCCCAAAAATCAGGGCCATTATGGCGAAGGAATTACATTATTGGGAGCACCAAGGAAATTTGGCACCACTAGTAGCATAGGTGGGGCAATATGAGGAGGAGTCAATTCACGATAAGTAGTGTATTAGGCACTCTTTTACTTTATAGTTATACCATATATATAGTTGAGATTGTTTATATATGTGTGTGTGTGTGTGTGTGTGTGTGTGTGTGTGAAATACGTATGCGATGCATGTGGGGTGAGTACACGTAGTTTTGGATGTATGGGTACCCTAGTCTTGGCATACTATCGTAGGCTTATGTGAGCCTTATCCATTTGTCTCATAATAATACGTGTATGGCCTAGTTGGGTACGGTCTCATGGTATTTGTACGGTTTACGTCTCAATGTTATGCTTTGGAAAATTCTGAGGAAGGAATTCTTCATGTGGGGGTATTGAAGGCAATCTCCGAATTATAAAGATATACCCCAATTAATAGAAGAGAGTCAAGAGAAAGAAGTAGAATGAAGAAAGCACGGCAGCTCAGTGAAACAGCTCAACGAGGCAGCTCAATGTTGTAGATCAGCGAGGAAACTTTCTGTGAGATCTCTTCTTTATCTCCCGTTCTTACTTCGTCAAATCGTATCTTTTATATACATTGATTGTAATATTGTAACAATTGTAATATTAAGTGTTAGGTCAATCGGTTCTCGCGAGAGACCGGGCCTGGCAGGGCTTGGGAGTGCTTAATGACCTCGCCATGGGAACATAAGCAGGACTTGGTTTGGAGGATTGAGAAGTGAGGCAATGTTAATGCTTGTTTATACCATCTTAGATACACCTGGTAAAACACTGAGAGATCTTTTATCGTGGAAGCTTGTGAAGAGTAACCTTGGGTTCCATTGTATATTAAGCCTCGAGCCAAATAACCCTCTACTAAATGTCACATCTTCTTTAGGTGATGTTATTATCCAGCTAAACATTGTCCAATCCAAACTTGAATAAACCACTGTGGTATTGGGTCTATCAGACAGTTTGGTAAGCTTGTGACAGTTCTTTGATGCACAGTTTATAGGTAAAAGGCATGAAATATAATTTAATGATTATGATGTAGGGTGTGATGATCCATCACGCATTTAATACAAGTGATGTAAAGTGTGAAGTATTGATACATCTCGGGAAAGGTACAAGGCTATTTATTGGCCTCAAACATGTCTGAGAAGAGAGAGTTCTTTCTAAAGATTTTCTTATTAGAGAGAGAATATATTGAGAGTTATTGCAAATCAGAGTTTACTCACCCACCATTGTAATTTATTGTGAAGCTTTTAATAGCTAACTACAGATGCAGCAGAGGTTTTCGATGTGTTATCTATCTGCCAAGGTGTATCTAGGGTGCTTAATTATGTCTCCCTTTGAATGAGTTATATATGAGTTTCCTTTGTTGTCATTTGAGTTATACACAAGAGATTTGCGAATTCAATCTGAGTAGTTATTATATACAATACCGAGTGTTAATTTGTTCATTGTTAAGAGTATTTAGGTTATCGTTTATTATCATACCTATAGGGGTTACACTTCTATTGGTATTACTATAATCTCAGGCTTCAAGGGGATTACCCTCTTAGATTTGGCGACTCTTCTTTGTAGGCATTATTCTAGAAGTTTGGCTCAAGATAACATTAACCGTACCCTTGACTTTGATGCTATTCAGCGAAATGAGGAATAAGCGACGAGGGAGCTTGAGGCTTTCAGGGATGAGAGTACCTCGGGTAGACGTTTCCTAAGTTCAAATGGCTATAGGAATCCTAGCGGTCACACAGGCTTCTACTAGCGTTGTGATGGGACTGGCATAGATGGACCTTCTCATGGGAAAATTCTTTGAGTTCTTACAATGACTTTTACGGGGACTAGAGACCAGCTCTTTCGTAACTCCAATGGAATTTCCGATAGACCCATCGAGCGCAGCTCTAATGGGACCAGTCCCCACAAAAACTGGAAATGGCAGGAACTCCAGGGGTGGCCGGTATTTCACCTGTGGTTCCTTTGCCCATTGCTCCAATAGCCGAAAAGGTTTCTCTGTCTTCCTTAATGGAAATGAGGAAGGAGATGCAAAAAGAAATGCTTAAGATTATAGCATCTTCCTTATAATCTTCCAGCGAGGTAGCATCAATGTATGATGACTTTTGTACTCCTTATCCAGAGGCGTACAACAAGGAGCCTTATTTGAAAGATTACATATGTCCTATCTTTAATAAATACATAAGGAAGGGAGGAAACCCGAAGGAACACATTAAGAGATTCATTGAGCATTTGGGGGACCATTGAAACAATAAGAAGTTAATATTGACGGAGTTTTCTAAATCCCTCGTCGATAAAGCATACACCTAGTACTCTCACCTAGAGCCAAAAAGTGTCTCAACATGGTAAGAGATGCATATTCTTTTTGTCCAGAAGTTCTTTCTGGAAAAGATGAATTTATGTTGATACAATTAGGCAGCGAGAAGTAACGTCCAGGAGAGGAGGTGGTGGAATATGTCCAAAGATTTTGAGAAAGGTCCCTTAACGTGAGGGATAAGGCTAAGAAGTCTAAATAGCTTCATATTTTTTCTAAAGGTTTTCTCCCATAGTATATTTGTCACCTTATAAACGAGACGCGCGAAGGAACTTTTGTGGCATTTTTAAAAGCTCCAAGAAAAATATCATTGGTTGTACGTCCAAAATTCGATCGTGGTGCCTATGATATTTTGGTAGAGATAGTGAGGATCCACCACCACTACTTTGCTCCTGGGAGGAGACGGTTAGCTGTTACAATAAAATGCTAAGAGGAGGGGTCGTATAAGAGCCCAAAAATACTCCAACAATGGAGCCAGAAGAAAAAGTGAGAGCTAATCCCAAATACTGGCAGATCCATCAGAAGATTGGTCACCTAAAGGCGTCCTATTTTACGCTAAGGATGGTCGTAAGCAAGCATATGAAGGGGGAATTTGTAGATCCCTTAAGAGAATGTCAACAACAACCCACTATGAGCACATATAACCAGCCTGGTAGTTGCTTATGATGAAGAAATATAGAGGGAGGTGAGGGAACTGATGGTGGAGTAAAAAGAATTTGAGAAAGTGTTAAAAGACTTCACGAGAGGTATAGCTAATGTTTTAATAGCCTATGACGAAGCAAGCGCAAGGGATGTCAAGGATTTGTATAACCTTGATAGAGAGGAAGTAAACCAAGAGTTGGAATACCATGTTATGTCGCAGTCGCCCAAATTCCCATGGTTCTTCGATCATGTGGGAATATTGAAGGGGAGAAGACTGAAGATAACCCAAGCGATTTTGGATATTGCATGAAAGAATGCAGTTCCATCGCTAAAATAGAGGGGGGCCATGGTCAGTCTGGTGAGGAAATTCCTATCCGAAGTGACTTTCAGCGATGTCAATAGAGCTGTAAGGTTCCCTTACAACAGACTCTTATGCATAATGGCAAGTATTAATAGAGTGAGATTTGCGAGAGCTCTAATGGATGGGGAGCATCCATAAACATCATGCCTATCAATGCATTCGATGCATCCAACATCTTTGAGGTAAGATTGATACTAATTCCTTTGGTGATCTCTGGTTATGATAATCAGTCCTCCAAATCCATTGGGTATGTGATCGTGGGGATTGTAATGGGGAATCTCACTTCACACATCAAGTTCCATGTGATTGAGAGTGATACTTCCTACCATCTTTTGATAAAAAGGGTGTGGATGCACAACCATGGTTTACTTCCTTCAACGTACCACCAATGTACTAAGGCAAATGTGAAAGGGACTGAGATGATTATATGGTAAACAAAGAAGCCCTTTATAACTACAGAAGATTATCTGGTGGATGCAATATTTATATAGAGATGGAAAAGGATGTTAGTGTATGAATGAGATGAATGAAGGGAGTTAGAGTTCCCTCTGTCAGAAAAAGGATGGGGCATGTGAATGGTTAAAGCAGCGAAGGAGCGAGTAGGAGAAACGTAGCTGAGGAGGTCAACCACATCGATCCCAAACCTCATAATATCTCTAAACAACTTAGAGATAGGATGAGACCAAGGATGGACCCGATGGAGCATGAGCACAAATGACAGAGCGTATTAAATTTTAAGAGATAGGTCGGCAAAAGCTTCAAGAGATAAGAAATGAAATGTAGTGGTGACGGTCAATGGGCAATGCAAGAAAATGATAACGAAGGATGGAAATTACATTTACCACCTTTAAAGGCGTGAGTGAGTGGTCGGAGGAGCTATTGTAGAGGTTGACGAAGAGGCTGACTTAGTGTATAAGTGTTTCCTAGTGGACCAACAGGGGTAGTGCATGGTCGTATACAACTCAAACATATAAGAATTTATAGAAGAAGTATAAGAAGAACTAGATTACATGATGGATCACCCAAAGTCACGAGTACATGAGTTGGAGCAGCAGCTTGATCTAGTAAAAAAAGGAGTAGATTAAAGGACCATCTTCATTTTGAAGGATATAAACATAGAAAAAATAAGGGCCTTAATTGAGCTGATTCGGGAATATATAGACTTTTTTCATGGAAATGCATAAAGATAAAGGGGTTGGATGAAGAGGTAAGTTCACATAAGTTGAACGTCATGCCTTCAGCCATACCGGTGAAGCAAGCTACAAGCACTTACAAGCTAGAGTTAGATTTGAAGGTTAAGGAGGAGGTCCAACTGTTGTTAGCGGCAGGGTTCATCAAATCGATCCAGCACCCCCTGTGGTTTTCTCACAATGTCCCAGTAGGAAAGAAGGTCAAGAACCAAATACGAATCTACGTCGACTTTTGAGACTTGAACAGAGCTTGCCTAAAGGATGAGTTCCATTTGCCCTCCATTGATAACTTGATCGATGCAACTGTTGGGCATGAAATGTATAGCTTTATAGATGGGTATGTGGGATACGTCCAAATCAAGATGGATCCAATAAATGTGGAGAAAATAACATTTAGAACTCCGTTAGGTAATATTATACACAAAGTGATGCTTTTTGGGTTGAAAAATGCTGGAACAACATACGAGAGAATGATGATGGCCATTTTCCATGACTTCTTCATAAATTCTTGGAATTTTATGTGGATGATTTGGTCATCAAATCGAATAAAGAAGAGTCCCATCTGGATGATTTGAGAAAGGTGTTCATTCGGTGCAGGAAGTACAAGCAAAAGATAAATCCACTTAAATATGCCGTTAGAGTTACAAGTGGGAAGTTTTTGGGCTTCGTGGTGGATCGACGAGTGAAAATGGACCAGGATAAATAACGAGTGGTCCAAGAGATGTCATATCCAAGAACGGCGACGGAGCTCAAGATTTTCCTCGATAAAGTCTCCTAGCTCAGGAGATTTATACCAGGGATGGCCGAGATAACTTATTCACTTATGGAGTTGCTGTGAAAAGGCACAAAGTTCAAATGGGAGTAAGCTCACCAAGAATCACTCACCAAGATGAAGAAGCTTTTCACTTATCCACAAATGATAATTCCTTTAAAGGAAGGCATACCATTGCATCTCTACCTCACATATACCACGAGGTCTGTCGGATCTCTCTTGGTGCAGGAAATTAATGAGTAAGAAAGGCTAGTCTACTATCTGATCAGGGTCATACATAGACCAAAGGCAAGGTACAGTAGTGTGGAGAGAATATTTACCCTTAATATTTGTAGCATAAAAACTTAGACATTAGATGCTATCTTTCATAATTCATATTGTGACAAGATGTGATCCTATTAAATTTTTATTGGCAAGAACTATTTTGGTTGGAAGAGAAGCTAGGTGGTTCCTCATCCTTCCAAAATATGACTTGAAGTGCATGGTCCGTCGTGTGCTCTAGATCCAGGCATATGCAGACTTATTGGTAATCTTTCTATCTGGGATATCTGAGACACCCCATGAGAGCATTCCTAGAGACGATTTTAGGCCAACATTTTGTATCCAAACCTTGAAGAGTGGACTATGCAGTTTGATGGTTCTTCAGCAGAGAAGAAGGGGGAGAAGGGTTATTTTTTCTAAAGGGAAGGAAAAGATTTACCTTTCCTACAAGTTAGATTTTCCTTGCTTCAATAACGAAGCAATGTGTGAGGCATTAGTGCTGGGATTGCAGGAGGCCCTTAGGTGGGACATCCATTCAATGTTCATCAAAGGTGATTCGAACTTGGTGTTCTAGTAAATAAATGGGGAATATTCATTGAAACATCTCAGTCTGGCACCCTACATAACAATCATCTAATGGCTCTTCAACTAGTTCCATCAGGTCAAGATAAGGAGGCATCTTAGAACGATGAATAGGCGTGATGATGCTTATGAAACCATTACTCAAAAAATGGCCATGAAAAGCGACATAACTACGATTGTGATATAAAAAAGAAAAGCTCCTTCCCTTAGTGGTACAGTTGATCTTCCCCATGAAAGACGATTCAGATTGGAGAGGTGAGATCAGGAAACAATTGGATTCTGGAGAAGGCAAGACGAAAATCTAGAGAATTTGTGTAATACTTTGAAAGCCAAGGAAGTCTTTCATTTAAGAACTTAGAAGGATGGTTATCAAGGTGTATCATACTAGTGGAAGTAGAGTGAAAGTTGAAAAAGACACATGATGAACACAGCGAGATAATTGAGATACCTTTGTACAGAAGTCCAGAGAGAGGGATACTTTTGAACAAAAATGATACAGGATGAAGTGGAGTTAAAATGAAGGTGCGATAAATGTCATCTTTTTTTCAGGGAGTTGAATCTCACATCGTTGAAACTCAGGCAGATTGGAGATAGCCTTACATTGATTTTATCAAATCCAGAGTTGTTCCTTTGGAGAAAATTGAGGCTATGTGTAGACACCACATTCTAGCACCCCCTAAATCTCTCCTTAGGTCCATAGAACCTCCCCATTTCATTACAAACCTTAAGTTATACTCTGAGTGCTGATTTAAAGTCCATCGGGTGCTCCCGGAGCCCGTTTTACTCTCGTCAACTATTTCATCAGAGAGAAAGCTCCATGAATCTTCAAAGGGATTTGAATCCACTTTCTAATGGTCTGCCTCATGTGCAAATTGTCATAACTGTTCGGACGAACATACAATTTTACTACTAAAAATTGATCTGGAGGTCACCGGGCGCTCCCAGACCCCGATTTTACGTCAATCAACTTCATCTCCAGAGCGAATTCTTTTTAAATATTTGAACTTCACTGAATAACCTTTCCAATAGTCTACCCCAAGCTCAAAATGGCATAACCGGTTGGATGAACAATCCTTTTTCCCCAGAAAATTAATCCTGAGACCACTGCGCGCTCGCGAGCTCCGTTTAACCAAGGTCAACTCTTTAGATGAAACGATACTGAAAGAATATTTTAAGAGCATTGAATACCCTTTCCAATGATCCACCCCGTGCATGAATCATCCTTACGGTATGGACGAGCGATCTGTTTTACTCTAAAAGGTCACTGAGCACTTTTGAGCCTCGATTGGCGAAGGTTAACCTTCCGAACCGAGCAAAGCTCTTTGGAATGTCAAATTACTATGCATAACCTTTCCAACGGTCTGCCTTGTGTGCAATTATGACTTATCATTCGGACGAACGATCGGTTTCCATTCGACGATCTCCCATCCAAATGATCGATGTGCGTTTCTGAGCCACGTTTGACCCAAAGTAAACTCTGGAACCTGGGAGCGGCCTAAAGGAATATTGAAGGTCTATGAATTGCCTTTATAATGGTATTCCTCGTGCATAATTTGGATCAACAAAATGCATTCTACAATCACTTTTTTGGGAAAATTTGCACGAGACTACCGATTGGCGGGTCCATTTCCCTACCTATTGGCAGTGTGCCTAGGGTTACCTGCTAATTAGCACTGCTGGGACCTTGCCTATCAAACCCCCTTACCCTATAAATAGAGGGCATGACCTCACTCCCAAAACACACCTAAGATCCATCAGCATCAGTGATCTCAGCAACATTCTCTTGTAATCAGCGAAGTTTTCTTATGTGAAATTCCTTTCCATTTTACATTCCCATCCTTTTTATAACCAATTTGGAAAAATCTCATTCTCTCTCATCCAACATTAATCTCAACACTCAAGGGATTTCATCCAATATCAAGCTTTAATTCTTCAAAAAAGGTCCAAACTACTTCTCTCTCCCTTTAAATTTCTTCTTTTTGCATTAACTACATTAAATTCATAATTTAGTTCTTACTTTAGTCCATACTCATTAACATCTCACCTTTTTATTAGTTATATTGCACATACTTTATTTTTCTATAAAAAAAATAAACAAAAAGAGGGTTACACCTATAAATTTCAATGGTATTATCCATCACAACATTTCAAAACTAAAACACATTTTCTACACACACACATATAATAAAATCACATTCGAATCTATGGGATAAACCCCACCCTTATGCCGCATGACAACTACATGGACTTTGATGCCTTTATAGGCTACGTAGGTATTTTAGATTAAAACTCGAGACTTGAGTCTAATTTTTCAATTTTCTAATATTCTAATTTTCCAATTTTCCCACTTCGCAGCTTCATCCTTTTCATCTATACATTATTTTTATACGTATTATGTTTGTGATCCTTATTAGTGTTTCATCCAATATATATTATTATTTTATTATAACGATCAATAGCGTGATAAACACATATATCATATTTTGGGAACATTTTTATTGATGACCTCACTCTATCTTTTCAATGGTATGAGTTGGGAGATTTTGATCTCCATTATATATACACGCACACACACTTCATGGAGAAATAAAGGAAAAATATAACACAAGCCCATGAGAGACCGAAAGCGAAGGATGGGTGCCTAACAGTAATGATACGAGAAATTGGACACATGTCATTCCCATACCAACAAGTCAAGTATAAAATAAATATAAAGCAAGTAAAGAGAGGTAAAACACAAGATATAGAGTGTTTCATCTATTAAAATGAGCATGTGTCCACTTTGTTGCCCCACTCTCATTATATACACATACCAGTACAATCTTACATAGCCATGAATGGCGTATAATAGAGTTAATAGAGGATAATAAATTATTGTAGCGTATCCAGGCAAGATGGCGAGAAGACTACGAGTTAGGCGAGTAGCCCCCAAGCTTGATCAGGGTTGTGTTGATATATTTGCAGGGCTTCGCTAAGAGTGATTATCTCGGATCTCGATCTTCGAACCTCCTATTTGAGGGATGGACCTATATTTATAGGAGGTATGTAAGTTGTGTTACGTGCCCTGATTACGTGACATGTAAACAAGTCTGAAGAGTATCCCTTTGATAGGAAAGCAGTTATGAATAGCGAGTTACAGACTATTTAATCCCAGGTAGCAGCTTAGTCTAAGGTGTTGTGGCCTAATAGACATAAAAATTCTGAGGGTACCACGACCTGTATAGCCGAAGGCAGTGACCTATACATGGGGAGCCAGATAAGAATAAGGTCGTAGCCTCCAAGCTTTAGGGCATCAGCCCTGTCAGTAGGCTCCGCGGTAGGAGACCACATTGGTCATATCAATAAGCCCCCAAATCATAGTGCCAAGGGGTGATTTGGTGCTATTTCTTAATGTGATGCCATGGTTGTTGCGGTGTGCAATCTTTGCACTGTAGATACTTTCAAAGTGGCATTTCATCTTCCTGCGCCCTCTTATATGAATGGGTTCGACCGTGGCCTTTATTAATTTTTCCAAGCCCTTGAGAGAGAATCGAGGGCGAATCTTTGTCCTTTCTTTCTCTTAGTTTTTCGACGAGCTTTTGGAGACGATTTGTAGATGTTGGAGGCTAAGCCACCATCTTCTTCTGATTTCCAGGAAAATTTTTGAATCAAAACCTCATTTTTCTTTAGTATTTTCTGTAACACTTGTTTGGCAAAATGTTTTTTTATCTCTGCTTGAATCCATGATAAATGAACTATATGAATCCATGATAAATGAACTATATAAATCCATAATAAATGACCTATCTAAATCCACGAATTAGATGAATCCATAATAAACTAATTATCTGAAATGAAGTTCTATTCTTCTTGAAACAAATGTGTAGTTGTTTGAATTTCTTGGATTTGTGTAGAAGCTAGGGTTTGAACCAAGTTTGTCGATTTAGATTTAGGTTTTTAGGCTTCTGTTTGGGTTAGGAACTTGGATTTTGTAGGTTAAAATCATACCATTAGTTGTCCTTATCCTTGATATTCTTCGTGTTCTTGGCCAGAATCTTTGAATTCTAGGTTTTTAATCTTTAGGCTTGATAAACTCCAACATTTACCTATTTGTGTATCTCTTCATGGCTGGTAGTACGACTTGTACTACTTTACTTTGAAAATGTGTCAATACTTAAAATTATAATCCCCCTGACTGCAGTGCTTGATTTTGAACTAATTGGCTGTAGCCCTTCATTCTTGAATTGAAGGATTGCGGCATATAGAATTATACTAGCTATTCTTTAACTCTTCCCAATTAAATGATATGTCGCGGCGTGTAGCTATAACTTTAGGATGCTTTAGAATGTAAGTTATTTGGCCACAGCCTGTAGCTTGAAGTTAGACTTGATTAATGGCCCATGGTTCACTTGGTAGTAGCAATTCCACCTAGCTACCGACTTTAGGTTAGGGATAAAACTTAGATTAGTTGAGTGCAACCTTTGAGAGTCATTGGTATGGTTTCAAACTTTTGTACTTGTATATTTCTATACATATATCGTATACGCACGGCCTCTATTTGAAGCTCCTTTTACCATAGTGGTTGCGGCACCCTAATAGCAGAGACTTTCTACTTTTTACGACATGCTGCGGCCCTATGAGTTGAAACCCCCAAGAGTTTCTGGAAGACTTCTAGAAAACTCACTTCGGCATTTATCTTCCTAAAATTCCTTATGTTAGGCCTTTGAAGATTGTGGGGCACTGCTTTCTTATGGACTGCCCCCGTTTGTCATTCTTGACTCTAATTTCATGAACTTTACTACCTATCAGGAAGCTACTGAGTTTGTAACTATGGAGGAAGATACCAATTCCAGCAATCACCCTATTCAACTAAAAACCACAACAATTGGGTCTTCTGAGGCCAAAGATGCACATGTTGGCCCATCTGATAGAGTTGAAAGAGCTCCCACGACCTTGAACGTTCGCTGCATAATTACTGAAGAGTGGGTCAATCAAGTGGCCACAGAATTTGAATTTCCCAATGAGGTAATTTATTCAGCTTCTTTCGCACGGTCCCTAATATTGGGATTTTATTCCCTCTTCATGCTTTCGTTTATGGGCTGCGATTGCCTGTGCTTATTCCCATTAGTAGGATTTTTAGTGCCATGAAGTTGGCCCTATCCCAATTGGATCCAAACGTCTGGAGAGAAATTCTTGCCTCATTGGTGCTTTGGAAAGACATGATTAACAGAGATACCACTCCCGTGGAGTTATTCCATTTCTGTCGGCCAAAAAATAACTCTTTTAAGTTCGCGTGGTACTAGTATTTTTCCCTTCGAAACAACGATGAGGTTTTGTATACTGGGAGGCCTTCTAGTGTAAAGAACTGGAAGAGAATATATTTCTACATTTCTGGAGAGGGATGGGAAATCCATCTAGAAGAGTCTGAGAGATAGAGTACACATAGAATGCCGCGGCAGTGGGAATGACCCTCCAAACTAGGTGAGTACATGCCGTAGCCTTTACACTGTGCTGGATAATTTTTCCTGCAGTTTCTTTATTTGACTCCCTTTGATGTTTTCGGTGGAATATACTTATATTGAAATTTGTTCAGCCTTTCATAATCTATTCCTCAACATTAAGCAAGAGATAAGAGTTGGTAAGGTCACGGTCTTTAACGGTGAGGAAAAGAACTTTACCACTTTGGTCACTTCTGCATCTATCTTTGACCAGGGCTACTTTGCCTTTAGTGGTGAGGAAAAGGACTTCAGCACTTTGGTCACTTCCACACCTATCTTTGACCAGGGCTACTTTCCCAACAAACATTTACCAAAAATAATGGTTGCGGAAGGTTACAATCTATACTCCACCTTAAATTTTTTGCATTAGGGAATATTATATGATCCTTACTTTGTTATTTTCTCAGGAGAGGAGATAGACAAAGAACTCGTGGCTGCCCATCTGGCAGAAATGGATGAGGATGCCTTTGTCCTCAATAACACTGCCAAAAAAGGAAAGAAGAGGAAAATAACCCAAAAGGGGAAACAGGCTACGATCGAGAAAACTATTGCACCTAGTGATAGTGATAATGATAATGTGGTGGTTCACACAAATACTATAGCTGGGGGGACGTGCTCCCTACATGTGATCCATCGCATACTGATGATGGCGAAACCACTGAGAGAGAGAGGGCCAATTTGATGATGACATTGGTGATCATTTGGACGCGGCAGGCTTGTTACCATATGAGTCTGAGCTCTAAGCTTGTCACGACGCTTCAAATGTTATTTCTTCTAACTCTGCCCCTCCGCAGACTATCATGGTTCTGAATGCCAACTTGCCACCTCCCTAAAATTGCCAAAATGTTAGCCTTGATGGTCGCCAGCGGGCTTAGTTGAGGACTCCAAACCCTCAATATTCCTGGGATATAACTGCCAGGGCTATGTATAGGATGCGGCGGGTAACAGATAATATTGACTTAGACCGCCTTATGGATGAAGACCGCGAACACTTAGAGGAGTATGCCCTCTACAACCTGCTATGGGTAAGGACTATTTCCTTTTCTTTTTCATTTGTCTTCAGTATATAATTTTCTAATATATAATTTTTCTTTAGGCCGCGGACGCTGCCATGTTCCAGAGGCTAAAGTATGAAGGCCTATAAAAGCTTAAGGAAGTCGCGGAGAGAGTTCATGTGGCTAACTTGGAGAATGACAAGACTTCACCCTTTGAGGCAGACAAACAATCTTTTATCGAGGAACTCAAAGTCGCACAAATGGACTTGGAGGTTGCCATCAAGGCAAAGGATGTGGCCAAAATGAACCTTA
Organism: Sambucus nigra; assembly: GCA_949130495.1. Lineage (NCBI taxonomy): Eukaryota > Viridiplantae > Streptophyta > Magnoliopsida > Dipsacales > Adoxaceae > Sambucus > Sambucus nigra. The sequence goes on along the minus strand of OX422212.1, from coordinate 180,855,739 downwards.
CCATAACTTCATCATCTCTTTAATATTCTGAAGCCATGGTTGTGGAGGTTGCCAGATAGGCCTATAACTTCGAGAGCCAACTAAATCAGCTTCAATAAAAATATGAACAACTGGATTAGATTAGCATATCTTTGCTCCAGGAAAAAGATAATGATCATGCCGCAGTTGTGAAGCAGATGGAAGAGGCTCATGCTGCAACCTTAACTCAAGCTGTAGATGATGTCGTGGCTGCATACAAGAAATACAAGGATTTCTATTTGACAAATAACAAATCCTACCTCTGCGGCTTCCAAAATTTCAGGCATAAGGTCCTTTCCTAGAAGCTCAGTGATGCTCAGCATACTGAATGTGTGGAAGTTATGAGGGTTTCAGTAGAGGCAAGGGCAAGGCAACAGATGGAAGCGACAGCTGCGGCAGGAGATAATGAAACAGAGACTCCTGCGAATGGTGAAGAAGAAGATGAAGAAGATGAAACCGCATCATAGTTTTTTTAATATCTTGAATATTTTTTAGGTTTTAATGAACTAATTCTTAAATTAAACTTCATACATGGCTGCATCCATTCCTCTAACTTTTCTCAGATAGGGTTGCACCCTTTTTTGCCAACTCTAGCCATAATCAATATATTTATTTTTTGTCTGCATGCTTCTTTTTCCTCTACCTCTTGAATACTTGAATGGTTGAATGCTTTACTTTTCTTTGACTAATTGAGTGCTACTAACTATTCCTTTTCAAACATGAAAATTATAACTGTTCCTCTATAACAATGAATGTGTAGATCAAGGGGCCGTGACAACTTCTTATAAAAGAATTTCTTGAAAAGAGCCATTTATTTTTGCCTTTGCTTCTCATGATTTTTTTCCTTGTGCACTTATGCACCCCCAAGTCGTGATGTTTAAAGGAAAATTACCTTGGGGATGCGGCTGAACTTTTTAGACCTGCTGCTTGATGTTACGGTTGGGTTGTTTGCCTACCGCAACGTCTGAGGTAACATAGATTCTATGTTGGGATGTGGCCTCTTATTCCTTGTAGTTTTAATATGATTAATGATGCTATTTCCACAGCCTCCTTTAGTCACTTTAACCGCATGGAACTTCTTCCACGTCTTCTTATTCTATGTTAGGATGCGACCTCTTGTTCCTTGTAGTTTTAATATAATTAATGGTGCCATTGCCACAGCCTCCTTTAGTCACTTTAACCTCATAGAACTTATTCCACAACTTCTTAGTCACTTTAATAGGGTTATTCTCAGTCCTCCCTAGGCTAGGTATTATGAAGCTTCCCCAAGCTATAATTAGATATGTATCAATCCATCCCTAGGTAATTGAAGCATTCCGGAAGCGAATAACGGGCATTGTAAGCCCTTGTGGCTAATAAGAGCATCCGAAAGCATATAACGAGCATTATAAGCCCATGGCTAAATAACTCATGCCGACAACTTATAACGTGCATTGTAAGCCCCCCCTGGCTAAATAACGCATACCGACAGCTTTGAATGGGCATTGTAAGCTCCCGTAACAAAACGAAACATCCCAATATTAGGTACGGGTATTATAATCCCTCGTGGCTAGTCGAATCATCCTGAGAGTCGCCTTTGCAATTTTAAATATCATATGCATAGGTGACATGAAGGGCGTTGTGAGCACACTAAGGTAATTATTCCCAAGATAATATGTTGTCTTCATTCGAAATTTGTTTAAGACAAAAGCCTTTTATGAGATAACAAATAATGAAAACAAAAGAAACAAGATATGTAAATATAAGACATATTTCATATCTTCATGTATTTATGACCTTGTTAGAAAAATACAAAGTCTAAAGAAAACATCTAAATAGAGTTTTTCAAAGATATAGCAGAAACATAGAACGGAAACTAAGACAAATTTGGGGCATGTGTCCTGTCAGGCAATTGGGCGTAGTGATTCTAAGAGTTGCTATATCCCTCATGCTGTCTTCAGGAATTGGGGAAGAATTTCCTACCTCACCAGCCTTTTGATCTCATCTTTCAGCGTGAAGCATTTGTCAGTGTTATGGCCATGGTCTTGGTTAAAATCACACCCCTGGGCCCGACTCCTTTTGTGGTAAGGTGCCTTCATCTTCTCAGGCCACTTGAGCAATTTGTCTTCTTTGATAGACTCAAAAATATCTTCAATCTGACAGGTCAATAGGGCGTAGGCCTCAAATCCTTTTTTTTTTTGCTTTCTTCTCCATCTTCCTCTTTTGGTTCTTGTCTGCGACTTCTGAGGTAGCAACTTCTGTGGTTGCGGCAACGATTATTGGAACGTCAACCTTAGGTATTGCAGCTTCTAGCATAAGGACCCTTTGGGTCAGAATTTTGACCAAAGTCTAGAGTGAGGCATGGTTATCATACAGATGGCTGAGATGGTTATTCAACTGAGAAATCTCATCTTTCATTTCCGTGCTTTGATTGGACTCTCCTTCCATTTATGCTTTGTTAGTCTTTAAAAAAAAATATATATATATATATATATACTAGCGTATGCCCGTGCCTGAAGGCACGACGAAATTTTCCAAAGTACGTAATCGCGAAACAACGATAATTTTTCAAAGTACATAATAGCGAAATGCAAAAATTTTGAAGTGTAATTTTAAAACAATGGGCCATAATATCATTTATTTATAAGACTATTCACCATGATTAACAAACAACAAATAGTCCAATGACATTCAAATAGTCTAAATTCATCAAATAAATTCACATATAATACGAAATATACAATATTCATCCATCGAATTCACATTGTGTCTCAAAAAAACCAAGTGTCAAATTTTTAAAAAAATTGGACATAATCTTCTTTGTTTATGTAACTATTCACCCTATTAACAAATAAAAAATAGTCCAACATCCAAATTGTCTAAATTCATCAAACAAATTCACATATAAAATGAAACATACAATATTCATCAATCAAATTCTCCGTGTCTGAAAAAAACAAAGTGTCAATTTAAAAAAAAAATGGGCATAGTCTCCTTTGTTTATTGGACTATCCACCCTATTTAAGGGGTAACAACAAATCCAACTAATTATAAAAATCCAAAATTTGAAGATGGGAGCTAGAACAGGGAAAGGAGAATATGCGAGACTTCCTCAAAATGTCTGTGCCATGGTGCTTCTGGATTAGGTGCTAAAACTGCTGTATTCCCATCCTTCTTCCCACCTCTAGCCATGATCACTCTCTCCCTCTCGATTTTCTGTACGATTTGACAAACAATAAACATAATTAATTAGTTTTTCGAAGAAAGATACAGTCACATAAGTAAATATACAATCACATCCAAATTGTCTAAATTCAAGATTGATTCAACCGGATCCAATTGGATTACATCTTTTATAAAACAAAATGCAGTTTCGAGTTTGATCCCATCATATTTGGTCTAAAAATAAAACAAATAACAATATTAGGAAAAAGGAACTATTTGAATAATTTCATATGTATGCGAGTGCATATATGCAGTGTGTGTATGTTTGTGTGTGCGTGTGAGTGGGGAAGGGGGGACGGGATAGGCAGGGGGCGCGTGTGTGCATGTGTGTGTGTGTGTGTGTGTGTTTGTGAGTGTGTGTATGTGTGTTTGTGTGTGTGTGTGTGTGTGAGCGTGTGTGAGTGGGGAAGGGGGGAGGGGACGGGGCATGTATGCATATGTGCAGTGCATATATTCGTATGCATATATGTAGTGAGAGTGTGTGTGTGTGTGCGTGCGTGTGTGAGTGGGAAAGGGGGAGGGGATGGCCAGGGGGTGCGTGTGTGCGGGTTTGTGTGTGCGTGAGTGAGTGGGGAAGGGGGGTGGGGCCGGGAAGGGGGAGCATGTGTGAGTGTGTGTGCATGCGTGCGCATGTGTGTGTTAGTGGGGAAGGGGGAGAGGACGGGGACGGGGCAGGGGGCGCAAGTGTGCGTGTGTGCATGTTTATGTGTGTGTTTGTGTCCGCATGTGTGCGTGTGAGTGGGGAAGGGGGGAGGGGATGGGGCAGGTCTGCATATATGCATATGCATATATGTAGTGCGAGTGTGCACGTGTGTTTGTGTGCATATGCATACCTATTAAATCAAACTAAAAATTATCTTATTTGCAAAATAGAGAAAATTAGAATAAAGATGGAACATTGGAGAGTGTACCTACACACAAACAAAAAAAAGAAGGAAAAAGGAGACGATGTTAGTACCTAAGAAACCAAAATAAACACAAACCCATATCAAACCCCCACAATTCAATTAAAAATTGTTCAACCCCTTTTGAACCAAACAAAACTCTAAAAAATGCAAATTTTAACCGAACCAAATTTCATCCTTGAACCAAATGTTAACCAAAACTACAAAAAAATGCAATTCGAAACAGTGTGTGTGTGTGTGTGTGCGCGCACGCATGTGTGACTGTGTGCGTGTGTGACTGCGTGTGTGTGTGCGTGTGTATGTGTGAGTGGGTAAGGGGGAGGGGGGGCTTTTTCACATACTCATACGCATATATATGCACTTATCCAAACACTTACAATGCAACTAAAAATGTTAAAAATTCAACTCTGGGCAGTCAGCAACTGTTAGCCATAAAGGAAAACTTCCTCTAAGAACTTTCTTCGTCAAATCACCTTATGAAAAAATAAATGAACTTTCAATAAAATTAGAAATTTATGGATGAATTGGTATCGAATTCAATTTTGAATGCAATCAATAGATGGTCCATCAACACAACTGACTGCATAATGAAGTTGAAGTTGAAACCTAAAATAATGCTCTAAAATTGTTGAAGTTGAAACCAATATGATATGGACAAATGAAAATGATCAAAAATGAAACAAAGTGCTCTTTGTTTTGGTTACCTCTACTGCATCAAACAAAGTATGCCATATCAGGTTACCCCTGTTGCATTTTTTAGTGCAATCCCCTTTTTCTTCAACAGAGTGCGCTCTGTTTTGGTCCTCTCCGCTCGCAAGTGAATAATAATTGCTCCATCACCATCTCATATTGGTTGCGCATCATGATAGTAATGGATTGAATTTATTTTTAAATTCAAACTTCTCAAAGTGAACATTTGAGAATAGCAAAACCAGCAAGCTTATTACCTCTTCATTTTCTTGGTCTCTCTCGCATTCTTTCTCTCCTCAGCGTCATCAATCCTTCGTTTCTCTGCTAATAGCCTTCCCTTAACTTTCTCTATGTGGCCATCAGTTTTCACCATTTCAGCGTAATAATCAGAAGGCCTAAAAAAGGGAAGCCCCGTTGACTGAAATTTGATGAAGGCCTGCCTTGTACCATCCAATGCCTGCGAATACAACGCAAGTCCACCTCAATAATTTCTATTCGACATATGGAATCATAAACTTTAAAACTCTTATGTAGTAGCATATTCAAAATTTGTCTAGATCAGAGACAACTATCAAAAATTTAAAATCGATAACACTATCAGACCTGCTCGATCCAGAAAAAAAAGAGATAAAAGATGTCCAAATTAAAATAAGTAACATAATCATAACACTATCAGCTTCTCGTTTCAATCTAGATGGTAATATAAATTGATTCTTCTAACTTGAGCTGAAATAAGGAGAGGAGAAACATAATAAAGTCTGCATTTTGTATCCCAAAGTTACTCGATCTTATTTCTTTTACCTGATAACGGCCTTATAATCATATATAATATATGAGCAAGAACCTTACCATAAGTAAGAGCGTGGTTGTGAAACCAACGGATCTCATAAACTTCTCTAAACTCCCCTTAAAAAGTAAGCATACCATAACAATTACTTAACATGTACAGCCACTTGAAAAGGTGATTGTGTGAAGAACACCAAAAATAGAACAAATACAGCAAAATAATCATAACTACATGTTAGGTAAAAGGTACATGATAGCCGGTTTATGCACTTTGACTAAAAGGTGTAGGATAACAACAGCCTTCTAATTATAAAACAAATGGACTTTTGCCTAATTGGACTATAATTATAACTACATGTTAAGTAAGTAAACCATTAGTATTTGGAAGATCAAGTGATGTCTTAAATCAGATGATGTGATACACTGTAATTTAGCTATTTATACAGTTTTGAGTAGATAAAGAATTGTGTTGAAGTTTATCACACCTTTCATTTCCATAACTTATAACTCAGTTAATTACTTGATTAGAGATCAAGGAAAACAAAATCTACGAACCTGAAATTACGTGATGCCTCACTCCTCTTGAATTCACCTATTTCATCTGGTGTGAGTGTGAGTGGTTATGACCACTCTTCTCGAATGGCAGCTTCAATGGCTCAAGAGAGACTCAAATGTATCGGCTTCCACTTGTCCTCGTAGTATGCTCCTTCTATAGATTCAAAAAATTAAGAATCAAACTATATATTTAAAGATCACACTAAACATGAAGAATCATGACCTCATCAAACTCACAGATAATGAAGATGACTCAAATAATGCAAGTGACATATGTATTGAGCACAACATAATATAATTCAGCTCAAAATCGACTAAGCACATTCTATCCACTATATCCACATGTGCTCTATGTCTTATGAGAAGTAAAGCCACCTCTTTATTGTGGCAGACTACTGTAATCGTAAGAGGAGTTTATACTCCTTTATCAACATCATCAACCTATGCTCGTTCCTCAATTAAGAGTTCGCACATTTGTTGAGTTCCCTATGCTTGTTGTACGAAGCAATGGAGTCAACCTTGCTAGCATCATAATAAAGAGCAATTCGATCACCGCTAATTTTCAAATTAACCTCAGCTCCTCTACTCGCTAAATGCAGTGGGACTCAGACCCTCCTCATTGCCACTATTAGGATAAGCTCTTGTCATTTTACACAAATGTTTCCCTGTAAAAATATGGACACCATTTGAATTTGACCCTACAATAATCAAACAAAATTAAAATTTTTAAAAAACAACAGCTCTAGCAATACAAAAACTTATTGTTAGAAGTGGAAAAACAATATTACAAAACCATTACATGTAAAAAGAAATAACAACTATTAAGAAGATCCAAGCTCGATAATCATAATAAGTAATAACAAAAATAATTAGGTCAGTCTTATACTGAAGAGTTCCTTTAACAATAATCGAAAAATTATCAGGTCAGTCTTATACAAGGTTCATGTATTCTATTTAGTCTTACGATTCAGGAGCCAAGTAATATCAAATATATTATACTGAAATGCACTCAAAATGCAACAATCATATTAGTAATTTGACTATTGGAGGGTAAACTCGTACTGTCAAACTGGCAGACATTAAAAATCACAAATTAGTACCCCGGATATCTTAAACCCGAAAGACAAAATGTAAACTCTAAATTAGTACCTGAACAAAATATTCAAAGCCTCTGTAACATAGGTAATCTACTGCTATTGCATTTATATGGACAACATAAGCACTATATCTTTGTCCTTGAATGAAAGCTTTGTAATCTACTGCTATTGCTGTATACAAAGCCTCTGTAACATAGGCAACACAAATCATAGATCTTTGTGATTGAAACAATCAAAGTTTGAGATGGAGATCAAATATCTGTGTAACAAATCATATATCTATGTAACAAATCAAAGAAAGTAAAATTTTCTAAAATACCAAAGAATCTACAACCGAAGTACCATCAGGTCTAAATTTTTTGAAATACCAAAAATTTATGTTTACAAACGAATGAGGAGAATCATATTTATTATTGAGAAATATCAGCGTGAAAACCAATCAGTTTGCAAAATCAGTGTGCAAATGCAAACATAGAATGAGCCTAAGATCGACATATAAAGTTGCAAGTGTCTGAAAAAAATGTACAATAGTTTCCTATTCGGATGGGAAGTCAACCTTCGGGATGTGAACTTTCATCTTCATTATGGTACTACAACACTCCATGATAATCTGCTCATCCTATCATAATCTGAAAATATAGTTGATGGTATTAAAAGGCATTCATCGAACTTTTAAGTGCTAATCCAAAATAATTCTTCCAAATAGCCATATACCCATACTTACACTATTTCACATACATATTGAGAAAAGAAAAAATAGTTATAAAGATCGATTAATAAATTCATCGCTATAAATCAGAATGTTGGCATTGAACACAATCCACACAAAGATAATAATCCCCCCAACTACCAAGCAAAAGCAGTATTCGGGATACACCAATGCCTATATCTGGTACACTGCATTATGGAAGATTCAACATTATTGCACCTACAATTTAACGACTAATATTAACTATAAACAAATGCTAATGCCTACAATACTTTAAGTGCTAATAACCATACTTGGAATGCTACCTATGTCATTCTAAACGCAATTGTTAATGCAGAATCCACAATATGCACTTGATCAATAATTTTTGTTTACCAATATAGATGGAAGTAATACTATATTACGACCCTTTTTGCAAAGTGCAACAGTAACCTATCTAAATAAGATTGGCATAAAAAGTATTATAATATAGATAATTGGCTTATATGTGATTTTTATAAGAACAAATATTAATTCCAACATAATATATGGAATAGGTAACTATTACAACATAATAGACAAACAAAATGGAACCCAAAGCCCTAAATTTTGACGAATTTCGACTTTGGCAGAATTGATATTCTAAGATGATATCGGACACCGTAAAGGACAATCAAATACTATTTGCTTATTTGATATTCAAAGATGATGTCGGAAATAAGAATTTTTAATTGATTAGACCTCAAATGAGGCTTGAACATAAGTGTACCTGAAATCGGATCGATCACCATGAAGTAGCACAACAGCTACTCTAATGAAGACATCCCTATGCAGGGCCATAATCCCCAATTCACACTTCACATCAAAACATAAACCTGTGAATAGATTATTCCACTGGTATTGATCAATAACGGGTCCACCATCAACATATTCCCCCTTCGCACTCTCACCTGTCTAGAATACACTGCCTCAAAATTAAGATCATCCTCCGCCTATTAGGGATAATTACAACACTCGTCGAGAGGTCCTAGGGGTTATTTTCCCTACCCTCATAACAGGGCGCTGTGGAGTGGAAATTATGTAGAAGACGAAAAAGCAAAGATGTATGTTAAAAATGCAAGGCAAGAACATACCATTGATATCACTGAGGTTTTGGTCTCCGCGGACATTTTCCAACCAAAATTTCATGTTAAATTCAAGCAAAAAATAGCCGGCCTTAAATTTCAAGATGAACAAAAAAAAGAATATCATTTTAATAGGATCAAATAAAAGAATGATGGTAGCATAATATAACACTTCCTTAAATTTCTATCGTTCTAACATAATGTCTTACATCCAGCACACTAACATAATGTTTCATCCAGTACACTAACATGATGGAAAACTAACATAATTGATTCAAACTAACATAATGCAAGTATAAGCGTGTACATATACAAAAATAATCGTTGGATAGAATCAATATTGTAATCACTTCATCATCATCTCTACTTGAAATCCAATGGTCATGCAACATGGAACAACAAAGAACACTAAATCATTGGGGTAGTTTCAGTAAAATCGAGAGTGCATGACAATTGATTACTTTAGTTTCTGTTATAACTTGTCAAGGAATTGGGGTAGTTTCAGTAAAATAAAAACAATTTATAATCACTCATTGTCAATATACACAAAAACATCAATTCTTTCTTTCCAAAAAATGACTTGTGGCTTTGCCGGTAGCCAATTACTTTTATTCCCAAATCCAAAAACAAAGTATTTCTTAAAAGGGACCAATACATTAATTACCAACCTGCAAAAAGTCAAATGCATTAATTACCACCAAACTGTAGGTAGAATCAGAACCGATAAAAGAGATGTTAAAAATAACATTAAAATGGGACCCAAATAGTAAGAAAATCAAGTTTCAAAAACCTATAAAAAAGGCTTACTATGTTTTTCACATTTGACTTCTAAGAAATGATGATGTTCTTAAGAACATTGTGGAGCATTTAAAGCCGAACAATTTCAATCTTTGTGCGGTGTACTTTCTTGATTAGCAGTTTATAACTGATGTGACCAAGTTTATAAGTGGTTGTATAGCTTCACTCTATGCAATGGTACAACTTGAACTCACTCACATTAACATCCTATCCAAAATGGACCTTGCCACAAACAGAAATAGACATTGAAGATTACTTTACCTTGAACTTTACTTGCAGAGTTGAATCGATGCATGGCTCTTCAATTTGAAAAGCTTAATAGATCTTCGATCGAATTGGTGAATCTGTATAGTATGGTCAACTTCAATATGTTTCGTCACAAAATAATAACTACAATATGTCATGTCACAAATAAAAGAGAATGCAATATGTAGCATTTCAACAAATGTCTCAAAATTCACTCTAGAATTATTTCAAACAATTGGCATGCAATAAATCAAAATACTCAGCCTAATATTCAAAGACCGAGTGCATTTAAATTTCGAAGCAATTCAAAATTACTATCACCATACATGACTAAGGAAAGTTCGACAGCATGATAATCCACTTAGAGAAGAAAATTAAATAACAAAATTAAAGGAATCCAAAAATAGGCATATCTTCAAACACTTGCAATGCAAATGAGATTGAGAATCGTCTTGCCCCTAAAGTTATTACCGAAGGGTCGGTTAGCAGTGCCAATATGAACGTGAGAAGCAGTGTTAGCACCCTCTCCATGTCTGCGGCTTCAGCACCGGGTCCCTTTCTTCAGCATCGTTCCTAACTACAGGGGCGGGGCATAATAAATGTGTTAAATATGTAAAATATAAAATTGTAAGACAAAAAATATTAATTCATTTCATTGAAAACAAATCCCTTAGATTTTAAACTATTATACTAATTATATATACCAAAAAATTACAATTTTCACAATCTGATCAAACATTTTCACACATGTCCATACACAATCTGATCAAGCATTGTGTGGATAAAATACTTGGGAATGGGAGAATTGAAATGGGGTATTTGTTTGTCACCTGAATTTAGATTCAATCTTGTTTCCATCATCGTTGTTTTGAAATTAATGCAACAGGATCACACCATAGTCATATCAACAAATATCTCAATACACAATACACATTTTCAAGGAAAACATAGTCCCTAATAGCACACAAAAACTGTTAAAAAGTAGAAAATTTACTGTCTAAAACCAGTACCCACAGCTTTTTTTATTATCCTACAACGGCCACTTGAAACTTACCAAGTTTTGATATTATTATGAGTTAGATTGTGAGAATATGAGGGTGTATGCCTATTGCTGAATGACATGAACTGAATCAAATTAATAAAAATGAAAACTTTCTCATCATTCACTATCCTACTTAATAGCTTGTAAGTTCAAGTTCGAAAGATACATACGATACCCTACCACTTCACTCCTCTACAATCTACCTCATTCGTTCCTTTGCAGCCAAATGAGTAGGCTTGAATCTCAAAGACTTGATGTATTTTTCGTATGTGTTGAGGAATGTATGGGGACCCATCATGATATAAATGTTTACCATTAAAAAACATTGAACACTAAACACAAAAGGTAAAAATCAGCACTAATGACATAATTTACAAATAATACTTAATTATTTTCCCTTGCACTGTAATGAATAAAAAGGAATGAAAATACATATTCAAAATAACACACCAGCAATATATTAAAGTTATATCCATGATACTCGCTAATACATGTGAAAACTCATTAATGAATTAAAACTAAAAATATTGAAAAAATTACCTAGCAGTTTTAAGTTATATCCATGTGGAGAAAAGTATAAACATCTTGCACTTCGGGAACCATGAGTAATATCCACTAATGCCTGATACCTGTATATGAAAAACAAACCCTTAAATCATTAAAAAACCCTAAATTACAACACCCTTAAATCCATTACAAAACCCTTACAAAAAGAAAAATCTTAAAACGACAAACACGAACCCTTAAAATCGTAAATCTAAAATCGATTAAACCTAAAATCGAAATCTTATAACCCTAAAATCGAAACTATTCAAAACTTACTTAAGAGAAGAGGCAAGGAAAGAGGTGCGGTGCCGCGAGGAGAGGGATGTGGCTGTTGGGCTGAAGCAGGGGAAGTAGATTTTGTGTGGGTGTAGATGTGGGAATGGGAGAAATTGATACAATGAGGGAGAGAGGTTGTGCTTGTGAAATGAGGGTCGGGGAGAGAGAGTGGGGGCTTTGGTAATTAGTATTTGGTAGCAAGGTTAATTTCCAATTTTATCCATCTATTTGAATTTTGGGTAAAAGGAGGAAAGGAAATGAAGGGTAAAAAAGAGGGGGAACTCAAATATGTAAAGGGCAAAAATGTAAAAGGGATATTTTAATCTCAACCATTGGATCGTTGCCTTGTTGGCTTCGATCTGAACCGTGAAGTGTCTCCCAAACTTATGAATAGGAAAAACACCATTGTAACTTATATATATATATATATATATTCCGAGACAAAACTAGCAAGAGTGAGTAATGAAAGAAATGTGGAGGAGACAACTAAGTATAGTAACAAGGATATAGTCTTTGGCAATTTTCCAATCTATACTTTTGTGGTCGCGACACGTAGAACATATAAGGTTACTTTTGTGGCATCTCCAAGGGATCTCACCAGAGTTAAATCTGATAGTTTTAACGTGACTTCTCCCCGGTGATGAAATGAAGCTATGGAACATCCTTAATTAAAAAGGTTGCGGTACTCCTGCAATTTACTTATCAGGTTGCATCCTGCTTGTTGCAGCATGGTGTGTTTCCAAGGACCCACAAGTTGGGTTTTATCCATCTAGTAATATAAAAAAATCCTACTAGGGGTCTACCAGGGACAAAATAGTCTTCAAGTGCAAAGAATTTCACAATTTTGGTAGAAAATCCTATATCATGGGTTAAGAAAGCAGTGAACGGGCAGAATCCTATCACTAGCTACCCACCTTTGTAATGATATAGCCCTTTTATAATTTTCAGCATGTTTTAGGTAAGGTAGCATCATCAGGGTAAACAAAACAGATCTAAGATCCTAAAAAAGGAGACCAAGGAGTAGATCTGAAAATATGCAATACCTAGCTAAGGGTGTATGTGCAAAATAATAGCTCAATAACCAAATCTCATCTATGGGATGATGAACCAGGGGTCCCCACGAATGAAATAAGGTTCTAAGACCCCAAAATATAAATAAACAATATAGGAATACCTCGGTCCCAGAGACAGTGCCACATTGTTGATATGAGAAATCAAACACATGTCGTTTCCATTCCAGCAAGTCAAGTATAGAATAAATATAAAGCAAGTAAAGAGAGGCAACACATAAGATATAGAGTGGTTCGGCTATTAAAATGAGCCTACGTCCACTTTTTCCCCCACTCTTATTATATACACATTGTGGTACAATCTTACATAGCCATGAATGGCGTACAATAGAGTTAAGAGAGGAGAATACACGATTGTAGTGGTTCCGGGAAAGCCGATGAGATGACTACGAGGTAAGCGAGGAGCCCCCAAGTTGGATCAGGGTTATGTTCAGAGTTTGGCAGGGCTTAGCTAAGAGTTATTGTCTCGAATCTCAATATTCGAACCCCCTATCTTTAGGTATAGACCTCTATTTATAGGAGGTATGTAAGCTGTGTCACATGCCCTGAGCATGTGACATGTAAACAAGTCTGAAGATTAATCCATTTAATGGGATAGTATTTGTCAATAGGGGTTATGGCCTATTTAATCCCTGGCAACTGCTTGGTCTAGGGTGTTATGGCCTAATAGGCAGACAAATCCCGAGGGTGTCGCAACCTGTATAGCCCAAGGCAGTGGCCTGTAATGGGGAGCCAAATAAGCTTAAGGCCGCGGCCTCCAAGATCTGGGGCATCCGCCCTGTCAGTAGGCACCGCAGCAGGGGACCATATTAGTCAAGTCAAACACCTTCCCATTCCTTAACTTAACCCCCAAACCTTTGAACTATTGGTTTTGTAAGAATCAATTTGTCTTTGATGCCTCTTTCTTAAGGTGGCGACATATTCTTTTTGCCTGTTTTGTGCAAAATAGGTTGGCAACTCCACCTCCTTACATTCACCCCACACCAACGACGGCCAAAGCATTCCTAGATTATAAAGGGAGCGAGACCTTTTTCTCCCCCTTTCCCCCCACCCTTGGTGGGAGAGAGAGGAGGAAGAATCGGGATGGACACAGTGGAGACTCTACTAGGGATTTTATTCATAAGAGAGCTACACTCTGTTGGAAGGGGTGCTTTGTTTTTCTACTTGTGTGCATATGCACCTACTTGTATGTTCCTTGTTTCTCCTCTATAATTTCTTGCACATATATACTTCATGGTTATATCACTACTCACTCACACCCTTGTATATACTCTCCATGTACACTTCACCCTACGTACACCTAGGATCATTTATATCCACATGTTGCACACACCACTTAGAATATCCATTCTTAGGTGTCACTAACACATACCTCCACTTTATCACACTTGTATATATCCATGCTCACTCACACTTATCACACACCACTTGTAGTTGATCCATGCTTAAGTTCACTACCACGCACTCACTTGTAGATATGCACTCAGCACTCACTCCCACATATCGATGCTTAGTATAATCTTCATACTCCATGCCAGATTTACTTTTTATACTTTTACATTCTCCCCTTCTTAGTATAATGCTCATCATGCCAAATAAATATACTCTCTCCATAATATACTAATCAAGAATCATGCATTTTGCACACTACATCACCAAAGAGCATGGCTATTGACCAATTTTGCTCCCATAACTGGGGAGTCACTTCGTGATGGGAGTTAGTCCGACAGGTTGCAGATTGCCTAAGCGATATGACTCTCACCTTCCATTGGCTAAGTACCTTAGACGTATATCGAACGATTACTCCTACATAGTACCGCTTGACCGAAGTCATGACGGGAGGTATATCATAGGGAACTCGTTCACATACATGAGTATATTGAATTCTCCCTCACACGTACTGTCCCCATAAGGTATATAGGAAGGCAATTCATGTACACTCAGGTATATCAAATGGTTTGTCAACACGTACCAATTTCCCTCAAAAGCAAGACGTATGTCGTGGAAGTCATGCAAAAGGGGGGAACCCTTCTAATTAACCCAACAATTCCATACCCTCATATAGGTGTCAAACCTAGGGCACTAATATTTAGTTTTTCGGTTTCTACCCGAAACTCTATCGAAATGACGGGTCGGCATGCCTCCTAAATTTTTGCTCAATTTCATCTTTTTCAAAATGGGACCCTCTCCATGAGCCTCAGCTGTCATGTTATACCAGTTCCAGTTACTAAGATGCAACCTAACTGTGATATTTATCTTATTTCCTCTTCTTTTATTGTTCCTCCCTATTTTGATGTAATCGAGACCTCCTTTGATGAGGTTCTCACAGTTGTTTTGCCTAACAATGAAATAAATGAAGATTTTGAATATGTTGTTGTGCCTTACATTAATTGACTTGATTTTAATCAAACTCTTGATGATGATGATTTTGCAAATGAATAATTCTTAATTGATCTTAATAAGGCTAATAACAAATAATATAATCGTGTGCAAGTTAATGAAGATGAAACTGTTATTACTAATCTCGATTTTAGTAGCCAACTACGCGAGATTAGGATAGGGGACACCCTTGACGAGCATGAGCTTGCGCAACTCAAAGAATTACTAAAGGAATTTGTGGACGTCTTCACATCGTCTTAAGACGAAATACCCGGCATGGATCCTAAGATAGCTCAACATGAGATTCTAAATATCCCATAATGAAAACTAATTAAACAGAAACGGTGAAATCTTCGCACTGAATGGTCGTTCAAGGTTAAGGAAGAAGTGGTCAAACAGTTGAACGTGGGTTTCATTTATGTGATCGAATATCCCACGGGCTATCCAACATCGTGCCCATGCCAAAATTTGAATGAAAGGTTCGCATGTGTGTTGACTACCGAGACTTGAACAAGGAATCTCCAAATGATGATTATCCACTACCCAATATATCTATTAAGTCATTCATTGATGGGTTTTTCAGATATAATCAAATCAAGATGCATCCAGATCATTAAGAGAAAGTCGCATTCATAACCCTTTGGGGAACCTTTTGCTACACCATTATGCCATTTGGTAAAAAAAGTAGGGGCTACCTACAAAAGGGTAGCCACAACCATCTTGCATGATCTGATACACAAAGAAGTCGAGGTCTACATGGATGATATGATTATCGAGTCAAAGACTAGGGAAGTTCATGTTCCCGCTCTCCATAAGTTCTTCGAGTGACTACGACAGCGATAGATGCGACTTAACCCACATAAATGTGTCTTTGGAGTTACCAAAGGACAGCTTTTGGGATTCATGGTTAGTTAGAAAGGGATAGAAGCAGATTCTGCCAAACTAAAAGTCATACTCGAAATGCCACCACCCCGAGCGAAGAAAGAAATCCGGGGATTCCTTAAAAAATTATAGTATATCAGTCGGTTCATTATCCAATTGACCCCTATCTATGAACCCATCTTTAAACTTATCCGAAAGGATTCCACTAAGGTTTAGAATGAAGCTTGCCAAGAATTCTTTGAACGAATCAAGCAATACCCAACCCAACGTCCGATACTTTTTCCACGGCAGCCTAGTCTTCCCCTACTCCTATACTTGACTGTAATCGATACTATAATCGGGGCATTTCTAGACCAATTACTTGAATAATCTTGGAAAGATAGAGCCATCTACTACCTTAGTCGCAAGTTGGTCAGGTACGAAGTTAACTACACAGTCTTATAAAAAGCATTCGTCACCCTTGTTTGGTTCACCCAAAAATTACGGCACTACATGCTCGCCTTTCCCATCAAACTTGTATCCTAAATGGATCCCATCTAGTACCTAGTCGAGAAACCTAACCTGTCTAGTTGAATGGCCTGATGGTTGATGCTTCTATCCGAATTTGATATTGTGTATGTCACGCAAAAAGCCATGAACGGAAGAGCCATCCCTGACTACCCCACTAACTACCCTATGGAAGAAACCGATGTTTGGAGTTTCGGTTACCGAATGAAAATATATTTTATACCTCCCAAGAAGACCTCCAATGGTAAATATTCTTTGACGGCATCACCAGCAAGAAAGGATATGGCATTGGGATACTCTTAATTTCCCCTAATAACTCTCACACTCTCATTGCTATAAAACTGGATTTTCCCTGCTCCAAAACATGACCGAATATGAGGAATGCTCGGTAGGCCTCAAAGTCACTCTCATGAAAGTAATTAGATACCTAGATGTCAATGGGGATTCAACCCTCATCATCGTTCAAGTACTCAGAAGATGAAAAGTCAAGGATGAGAAACTATTACCCTTCCATGCTCACCTAGAAGAGTTGGCCTCCCAATTCTAAGATATCACCGTCCACTACCTATTCCGAGTAAAGAAAAACATAGTCGAAGCTCTTTCTACCTTAGCCTCCATAGTTGATATGCTCGAGGGAATAATAATGCACCCCTTCCTAGTCCAAAAGCAGTATAAACCTACCCACTGCTACAACATTGAGCTCATCACAGAATAAGAATTTGATATAGCTGATTGTTCGTACTACGATATTTGGTGCCTCCTCAAGCATGGTAGGTATCCCCAAGGTTCTATCAAGAAAGAGCGAGCAACCCTTTGCAAACTGGTTGCCTAGTATATTGTCTGTGATAAAGAACTGTTCAAAAGAAACTTCAATGGAACCAATTTACATTGCATCGTAGGGACTGACATTAAAGATATGATGCAAAAAATCACAATGGGTAGTGCGAACCCCACATGAATGGCCATGTTCTCGCCAAGAAAATTATCCGACAAGGTTACTACTGGACTACCATGATTCATGATTTCACAACCTATGTTCGGAGATGTCTTAAATGAAGTTTTCAACCCTCCAGCACTTGCCTCCGCAGGACTTATACAATGTGACTTCTGCCTGGCCATTTTTCACGTGGGGCATCGATATCATGGGGAAAGTTACACCCAAAGCCTCCAATGGTCATGAACTCATCTTGGTTTCCTTTTACTACTTCACCAAATGGGTTGAAACCAAATCATACGTAATGCTAAATTCCAAGAAGGTGGCCAACTTCATCCAGAAAAATATCATCTGCTGATATGGGGTCCTACATGAGCTAGTGTCAGATAATGGGTTGCACTTCAAGGAAGAAGTCACATAAGTGGTCAACATGTATGGGATTCAAAGACACAAATCTTATCCCTACTGACCTCAAACCAACGAAGCAGTTGAAGCCACCAATAAAAACTTCAAAGACATCATCAGCAAGATGACTGAGAGTTGCCGAGATTGGGACAATCGAATCCCTTACGCCCTTTGGGGCTACCGCACTTAAGTTCGAACATCTACTGGGGCCACCCTTTACTTTCTGGTATATGGCATGGAAGCAATCCTACCCATGAAGCTAGAAATTCCTTCACTATGCGTCATATCTGAAAGCAAAGTCAGTGAGGAAGACTGGCATCAAAGCCACCTTGACGAGTTATCACTCTTAGACAAAAGGAGACTGAAGGCTCTGTATCACATACAAGGGTACCATTGTCAAACAGTGCGTTCATTCATTAAGAGAGCCAAGGACCATGGTGTTTGAGAACCGGGCTTAGCCCTTAAAGAAATTATAAAGCCCATTTGGAACAACAGAGAGAAATTTAAGCCCAATTGGAGCAGCACCTACATTGTAAAGAAGATCCTGTCCAGTGGCGCTGCTATGCTCACCGACCTTGATGGGGAAGATATGGCCCGTCCAATCAATCTGGAGTGTCTCAAGAAATTTTACCCTTAGTTCGAAATCTCAACGCGCTACGACTCTCCTCATCTCCCTTATATTCTAAAAAACTTATATATATATATACACACACACACACACACACAGAGAGAGAGAGCTAGGCTCTTGTGCACACTAAGTTTGCACTCTAAGTTTGTACATTATCTTTTTAAAATAGTAAAAAAAATATTTTTCAGTTGATTTTTTTTGTGTGATATTTAAATATTTCAAGGAACCCATATAAAAAATCAGCTCAAAAAATATTTTTTACTATTTTAAAAAAATTGGTCAAACTTTCGCAGTTTATAAAGCACTTAAAAGCTGCAAAAGCTTGATCGGTTTTTTAAAAATAGCAAAAAAAAATATTAGTTGATTTTTTTTACATGGGTCTGTTGAATGTTTAAATATCACATAAAAAATCAACTCAAATTTTTTTTTTATTATTTTAAACAAATAGATGTGCATCAGCACATGTGCAAACTTAGTATGCACAAGAACGTCTCTCTCTCTCTCTCTATATATATATATATATAAAATAAAGTAATAAATTTATGTATGTCATAAGCTTAAAAAATGATGTCATCTTTATGACTTTCTATGCACTACCTCTTTTACCCTTGAAATTTTTGATTTCCCCCTCTTTTGAGACACTATAATTTATTCCCCCTCTTCTTCCAAATTCAAAATGAAGGGTAAAATAGGGTTATACCATTTTTGTCTCATTTTTCTCCTTCACTCATTTCTCTCGCTCTCGCATCTCACTATTTTTTCCCTACATTATTTCTTCTCTCTCTTCGGCTTCTCTCCCAACATGCTTCTCTATGTGACATTTCTCCTTCTCTTTCTTTTGATGTATGAACTAATCTGTTCTTTATTGGAGTTTACACGTAAGATGATTTTTTTGAAGCATGATTTGGTGTGTCTAAAATCATGACTTGCTGTTGGCTTTTGTAGTTTAGGGCTTCGGATGTTTGTTTAGGGTTTCCTCTATGCTTTGTAATTTAGGGCTTCGAATGTTCCTCTTCTCGCAATCACTATATGATCTGAATGTAATTTAGGGATTCAAATGTAATTTAGGGCTTTATTTCAATTTGTTAGACTACAACAGTTGGACTATCAATATATGATCTGATCTTGAGCTAATTTATTTTGCAGGTCTAACACTCAGTTCCTCGATCTTTATCGGTCACTTCCTCTTCTAATTTTTCACTCCTATGGAGTTTTTTTATTCACCACACCACAGTTGAAATCAGGTGTACCACTTTGTGATTGCTGAGAAAATTTCTGGGGTTTTCATATTTCAAGGGTTTTTTGGGTTCATGTTATACTTTGTGACCAAATTTCAGGTATACGACTTTGTGATTACTGAGAAAAATATTTATTTATGGTCTGTTCCTCTTTTTATATATTGTTCTACTCTACATAATTCATGAATGATGTTTGACAAAACACATATTTGTGCCTGGATGCATTTTTGAATGGATGAGAAAGAAATAATTTAGCAACTTAGGTTTCGGGTTGTACATGTTTTGTTCATTAATAAATCATTTGGTTCTCTTGAGTATTCATCTTTCATTATTATTTTTTGTCTCCTTACACTTTAATTTTTTGTCTCCTTAAATTTTTTTGAAATAACAATTGTTTTCTAATTCTAAATTGAGGACACCTTCTAAGATTAGTGAGGGATTGAATTTGGAGCTAATTTGAATCTTATGAGAGTATTTTGTCCGAACTCAGGCTGCATAATCAACATAGCATCAGACGTTGGTTTGGTCAGCGATGCTAGGTAGGCCAATTACAGTACTACAAAGCACACGGGTGCTGTAGTAGATGCGGTGACGTTGGTTTGATCTTATTTTTCTTTTTCAGGTTGCAAAAATTGTCTCTCTTGCTCTCTGTACACCTCGGTTATTCAAGGTAAGGTGATCTCATCCTCTAATGTAGGTCCTAGACAATAAATTAAAAGTTTTTCTTTTATTTTTAGAATGCTTATGGATCTCTTGGTTTGTAAGGCATACATTTGATGTTATAATCACACTTCCATCCGATCAAATGTAGCTACTACTCTCTGTACTATGCTATTATACAAAATTATTGTGAATTTTAAGTTTTGAACCGCACGAGGCAGTGTAAAATATTCCATCAGATTAGGTAACTTGACCGGACCATCTGATGGTGCTCATTAACTTGCACTGATTCTTTTCCTCTTATGACAATTTCATATGTAATAATGTTTCTGTAAGGAATTACCACTCTTCCAGTTTAGGTCTTTTTACTCTTTTGTATTATATTTCCCGTTCTCACTTCCTAATTTGAATAATTTGTGTAGCTACGTTATATATGGGGATTCATGCACTGCATTTCACAAACTGAGATATGGAAATATCAGGTAAATATTTGTTAATCATATTTTACATTTTATTAATATTGTATGTCTAATTATATGTTGGATTGTAAATATTTCCAAATGGTAAATGGTCTTGGTTCAGAATTGATCAAAGTTTGAGTTGGTTTTAGAATGTATTCTCTATATATGTCTTTTTTTAGCTCACTGCCCCCCAATGCCCAACTATGATTGCAGTGGTTTTGAGATGTTGTAGCCAATTTATTTAATAATGTTAGATAGGTATAGAGTTTCTTATTTAAATATTTGTATTAAATTATGTTTCATTGTTTAATATTTTTTCAGTTTGGGGTGGTGATGTATCACAGTACACTAACATAATAAGGTACACACCATATGTACTATATGTGCTCAGAAAAATATATCCGTTTGAGAGTATGGAAAACTGTTGAAATTTAAATGCTGAATACTTTTCAATTGCTCACCATTAAACCTATTTTTTACTTGATTAATATGAATGATAAAGATTATCAAAGGATAAAGAACAAGCTTCTTCCGAAGAATGATGCTTGGACAGAAGCATAGGGCTGAACAAATCTGATACAATTTCAAATTGTATGTTGTAACACTACGTGCACAAGCCTCCAAAACATTAGATTCTCAACCACTGACACCATGATAAATTAGTCGTGGCAAATGAGGTATAATTATTTATACTATTAATTTGGTACTTTTTTTTTCATTAATATGTTTATGCATTATTGTGTTGTTAAAATAACAATTTATCGTGTTGTTTACAAGGTGTAGAAACGATATATGAATATAGGTACAATGAAGAAGTGAGAGGTGCGGTATCCAACTTGGAGTGACTGGTGCACTACTGCTGCGATCCCTATACTGCTGTTGATGTGATAAGATTTGAAGACAGCAATGAGTGAACATGTATCACTTTAAGATACCTGTATTTTTGTCACAAGAGAAGGTAAGCGGAGCATTGACCTGAAGGAGAGTTCATGATATAGGCACTACATTTATCAACAACACAAAACTTTTAATTTCATTTATCAAAAAACTGATTGTGCTTGACATTACTTTGTGTTAACCTCTATTAGGCAAGAAATTTCCTTACCTTTTTCTTCAGGTATGTTGACAGTAGAGGGAATAGTAGATTCATTTATCTACCATGGTCAAAGGGCTCTAAAGAAAAAAGTGCAAATCGACAAATTTAGCTCATGTGTGTGTCCATTCAGCATGTTATTGTTCGAGTATGTAGTTCCAAGGATAATTCAAAAGAGCGGATTATTTTTTCGCCCCAAGAGGCACTAGCTGATATTCACTTCTGAGAATGTAGTTCGAATTTGGTTAGTCCTACAAAAACCATGCCAATTTTAAAATTATAATTTTCATTTGCAACTTAATTATCTTACAAGGCATTATATTTGATTTTACTGTATAAATTGAATTGCAGGCCATAGGCCTTCAAAAGTAGTCTATACATGATATTATTGACTTATACATTAAAGTTTATGGTTTCGTTAATAAGATTAGAGGATAAAGTGTTCTTTGGAGTAAATTCACACACAATTTGGTTCAATATTTCAGCTTGATGACCAGCATGAAGTTTAACCCCGGAAGCATCATACGCACAACACAAGCCAAGACAATCGCAATGGCAAATGTTGTTCCTCATATCCCTTCTTGAAGGCCAATAGCTACTGCCAGTGCTGTCACAGTTGAAGAGCGTGATGATGGAATTACACCATAATCAATCATTCTTTTAGTCCAGTCCCACCGAAGTCACTTCCTCTCAAGAAACTCATATTTTGAATAGAAATGGAGGATGGAATATTGCTTATCTTCTCATTACAGGGGATAAACTGAATGGGTAGAACTATCTTCAACCTGTCACCAAGAGCTCAATCCTAGAAGCTCTAGCAGTTTAGTTTAAGATCACTCTAGAAGCTCTAGTATTTCAGTTCAAGTTGTATCGCACTCTCCATTTTTGTATATTTTATTGTTAAAATCAATGTATGATGTGTTAGTTTAAATTCTCCAGACCGAACTTTATTTGAAATCATACATTTTTTGCTCAATTTTTTTTCATGTATAATATATATATATATATATATATATATATATATATATATATATAATTACGTTCTTTCATTTTGCAGGTATAACCTCTGTTGTGTCTTCACTCTCTCTCACCGCCGATCAATGTATGCATAATTTCACACTTCTTTTATATTTTGATTCAAAGGTTGTATTTTCGGATTCTAACGAGGGTTGAGACCTTGGCTGTAGTATTTGATATATATTGTTGTATGTAGGTGGTTTTATACCATTTCACACTTCTTTTATAGTTTGATTCAAATGAATTTTATGATTCTAATGTTTGTACTACTGCAATCAGGTTGGTGTCTACCGGATTCAAACGATTTGGTATTGAAACAATTGTTTCAATTTTTTGTGTTGGTATTGAAGTTTCAATTTTCTGTGATGGCATTAAAACTATTTAGTACTGATTTAGTTGGTTTATTGAAACAATTGTTTCAATTTTTTTTATAGGTATCGAAACCATTGTGTATCATTTTTTATGTGTTTCAAAAGTTGATACTAATTTTTCTGTTTTTCAATAGTTGGTACTATTTTTTTATTTCAATATTTTGTACTTTTTCAGGTGCGAGATGTCTAAACTTGCATATTTGGGTGTGATTTATATTGTGTATTACTTTGTGGTGTGTACTACTTTGGGGTACTAATTTATGGTATATTTGGGTATAAGTAGGTAGTTAAAAATTAGTGGTGTATTTTTTTTTATGTTCCATCATTTGACACTTTTTCCTATTTCTAGAATATATTTTGTTCTTACATTTGACACTAATTTTTTCCTGTTTAATTTGTAGCCGACTTATTCATTCACGTGGAGAACTTTACCGTATTCGGCAGTGTATGATATTTTTACCTCTTATTTCTTACGATTTAACTTATTTTTTATATGTTTGTTTTCTGACAGGTCGATGAAGACACATCATATGAGCATTCCAGTTTAGAATCATAGCCAATTTTGAGCTTTTTTGTTTCTCTGATTTCAAGTTTTTATACATTGCTTCTGATGTGACACGTGCATAAAAAATTCTTATATTGCAGGCACCTCAGCAGTTACCTCCTTTGTTGTATTCGATCTCCAGTTAGACCATTGTTAACGGTGCGTACGACTACATTTCTAGGAAGATTTACATTTTGGTATGTAACTTAAATTTTGATGTGTTCATTATACGTTTGTTTTGTATTAATAATTCTTTTCATAATTCTATAAATCTACACATTTGGGCTGATGGTAGTATCAAGATATTTTTTTTTATTTATAAAACTAGGAATTTCTCAGGCATTTGGATTCCAAAGAAGTTATGGTCTATGTTTATGAAATACAAAGTTGTAATATGGTATATGGTTTATGTTTTACCTTTTGAAGTTATTCAACATTTACTGTATACACTGAAAAATTGCAATCAAACTTTGCAAGTGGAATTTATTTCTAATGGTATTTTGTGTGTCACATGTTTTCATTATTTTTCTACTTTTATGCATAGTTATATTTAATTTGTTCTTAAGAGGAGTATTTTACTTTGTGTAGGGTCTGAAGAATTCATAGAATATGTCATTCACTACCTACAAAAGGGTGCTAAAGTCTCCTGTCACGGGGTGCTCAACATGCGCCCCGACTTGGCATCGACCGACCCACAACTTGGTTGAGTTTTGAAGTCGTTCGACTTGGGAGACCCTAAGAGCATGGATGATTTAAACCAACTTCATGCTGAGGCAGAGGGTCAAACTACTGCTACCGAGGCTATGGTGGCCGCCCAGAAGGTGGGCGAGGTAGCTGAGGCAGAGGCTGAGAATGAAAATGATAAGGAGGGAGATACTGCCAACCGTCCTGTTCCTTCTGATGTGTCAGACGAGGCCAAGAATGCAATTATTGAGAATGATCTTGCATTCTATCTATAATGGGCAACCGTCTATGGTATTGAATGCCCTTGATTTTCTAATCATTTCATTTTGCATATTTGAATAATTTTTGTCCTCTGAACTGTGATAAGTATGTAACAATTCTCTCATCATTTTTAACAATGATGTAATTTTTTTATGTATAGCATGATTTGAATCCTTTGAATGTTGTTGGAAATAGGTTTGTAACAATTTTCTTCTTTGTTAATTTATTTCCAGAAACATCTTACGATATGGAAAACAGACTAAGGTTTTTCTAATAGGTTCGTACCATAGGTTATTTAAAAAATTGTTTATCCATTGCGAACTAAGTTTTATGGTCCTATCAACGATGTACACTTTCAAAAATTAATATCGATTAAATAATTTTGAAAAAATATCCGCCCTTCAGAAAAATTAACCACGATTGATATTTTTGAAAATTAGACTATATTACAAAACTTTTATGACTTGAGCACCTGATTCATACTTGGGAGATTTGTCGTCATGCATTCAGGCACATGCACGACTTTGGAAATTATGATAAATTTTTTTTAAATTATACTTTATTTTGTTGGGGAACTGACATTTTATTTTTATTTTTATGATTAAGTAATTTGAAATTTTTTACCGATTTGCGATTATCAGCGTGCCTTCAGGCACGGGCATACCCTAGTGTGTGTGTGTGTGTGTATATATATATATATATATATATATATTCTTCATTTCCCTCTACTCAGAACTACATGGGGCCTGATCCTCTGAAAATCTTTCAAAAATGAAACTCATAAAATTTTCAAAACTCCCAGAGATATGTAGGCAGCTCATACACTTTACATGAGCACGACCCCCTTCTTTCTCACATAATGTAATTTTTTTCTTATCCCTGAGAACGACGGTTCATTTTTATCATTTACATGAACAAAAGGATTATGTATGCCATAGTGATTGATATAGATAATTCAAATGCAAAAACTCATCAAGAGGCATAACAACATAATTAAAATTTTCTTTATTTTATCGACGAAAAATTCTGTTACAATTACATCAGCATAAGGAATCAAACAACTTCCCTAGACAACCTAACCCTACTTTTATAAAACCATATAAAAACAGACATAAACCAACAACTCCTAAAACAATCCTTCAACATTATAAAGAAATTCCTCAGGGATCTTACTTACAACTACCATAGGAACAAGCCCCGTCATCATCTACTTCCTAGGGTCCTAAACCTCCCCTGCTTGAGTAAAATGTCGCAGGATCTCCATAAAACGGTAATCCCGAACCATCCTAGGAAAAACCACAACGTATCCCTCCATGGTGTCAGATATGGCAAACCACCTTTTCCCGATCTCCACAGCCAGCATGTTGAGAACTACTCTCCTCCACAACCACTTCATGTAGTCCCTGGAAACATGTCAAACTCTACCGACAAATCGGGAGGGACGGCTTGAGGGTGGAAGATTCTACCATAGAGAGCTCAACCCTATATGCAAACGCTCTATTAAATCCTCCACAGGAAAGAAGTCTAATGCCCGAGGTGGCACGATCTAATCCTAGACAATTTGGCGCAAAAGTGTCCAAGGAAATTAGAAAGAAGTTTGTCGGAGGACAACCAACTGAACATACTAATATTCCCACAGTTCTAGAATGGGAAACAATTCTCCCCACTAAGGCCCTGACTAATGCAAACCTCAAGCCCCATGCTCCACAAACTAGTTCTCCCAGCTCTCAATGTCCAAACCCACGTTAATAAAGTAGCGACAAAAGAAGTTTGGCACAGTTTTCGGGGGATATTCAGGAGGGACCGCCATACAAAATATCTATAACAACCACATGAATAGCATAATGGGCTACACCTCAGGAAGTTAGAGCATCCTTCCCTCCAGGCATTCAGACCATTCAGAGTCTCTGCCAAAATCACCGTGATAGGATTGTGATAGTACGACTTCCATAAAGAAATGGTTGTGGGTCTACTAATAGCTCCCTAATCACCAATAATAATTTTGAAATCAATCCCAGAATGACGGCTTTGGAATAGCCCGTATTGCCAACATCCTGTAAATGCACAGAATACAACACATCAGGGAGAGAGATCATTCCTCCCATAACCAATGACCTAGTCGCAGAGGGAGAGATATATAGAAGTCCAGCTAACAGCTCTTAAGGAAACCAGGAAAATTCAAGCATGACTATCGTAACACTAGGATTTATCTCCAACATGGTATAGAACTCTTTATAAATCTCACAGACTTCGTCTAAGCCAAAATGAAAGACATGGTTTCAGGGTACCAGAATTTTACCATCGCCATCAGCATGTTCCATTTAATAGGCCGGTTGTGCCATAATGAAACCCGACGCATGTTAAAAGCATTGTAGTCAACATTGTATGAGCACATCGCCTCTAACCTTTCAAGGAAGAGGCGAATTCAATACTTTCGGGGAGATCCATATTGAAAAATTATGAGATATGAAGCAAGGAGTATGAAAAAGAAAGGAAATGTGGATGGGTGAAGAAAATACTCCACCATTAGCCCTATTTATACTTGCAAAACTTAACCAAAGATAAAAACCATACAAATCCCGGAGGAAAACCAACCCCACCAAGGACCAAGTAATTAAAGAAAGTACAATCAAAGCCTTGGGTTGATGGGACTGGACTGACATGCCAATAGGCAGGACAAGGGGCATGCCGATCAGTGACCCCCTATTTTTAGAAAGTTCCCTTTTTCTCTTTTTGGTCAAAATAAAAAAAAACTCAATAAAAATAATTTATATTCTGAGGAATTCATAATTTCCTTCTCCATCTATTTTTACTCATCCCGTTTTAAAATAAATTTTCTCTCAAATTATTTTAAGTCTTTTTTACGGTCTCAGCAGCAAAGTAAAAGAGCATATGCATTAAGTCATTAAAGAAAAAATTAACAAAATGTTAATTCATTTCATATATATTGCTTTATTACACTTGTTTTGTAGGAAGATAAAAAAATAACGAAACTTAGCGTGAACCCACCAAACTCTCTCTATATCTCTCTCTCTCTCTAACCTTCACCTACATTCTCTTTTTATCACTTTCCCTTTATTTCTCACTCTATCTAATAACCTTCATCCCTGTGACGTACGCGCTTGCCTCACAACGAGATGACGATCCTTCGCTCGCAGAAACCAGACCCCTCCCCAGACGAGGTAGACGGCACCAAGTAAGATAGAATCGAGATTGACTCCCGAATATGAGAAGTCATAGAAGCTACCCAATCTCGAATATCCCTTAGCCAGTTGGTCGACATCCGAATGTGTTGTAAGAAGAAAAAAAAGAGCAAATTAGTTAGTCTGAAGCAAAGAAAGAAATTAGAAAATCAAAAGACAAAGAAATGAAAGTATACCGCTAGCTGAAGGACATCCTTTATCAGCCCCAGCCCCTTCGAGTCCATCGCATTGGGATGATGCAGCATGCACACTGGCCCTCCATCTAATCATGAGATGTTATAAGGAGGAGCCAATCGTACAAAGGGAACCTCTAATGTCGTCACCACTGCTGATGTGGACGCACCACCTGCACTATGGGAAGACCCCACTGGGCGACTTGAGCCCGCGGGGGAAGAGGTATATTGTCACATATGTTGGGTGGCATCATCCAACTCAACATGAAATCCAAATAAACATAAGTTGCCATCGTGTTGGTATATGACGAATAAGGCTTGTCAATCATCGTCCCCACCCTCACATCCTCTGATATCTCCCGCTCTCGCCTCATATACATTAGGGGCCTCGCAGGTGGCACCATTTCCTTATCCTCCACTACCTGTAGGACTATTCTCTCCCTCAGATACTAGGAGTATCCAAACTCATGCGCCAGCAGACACCACAGTTGCACGTTCCCCCCGGTTACCCCCATGTGATGGATGGCCATCCCCTAGGGATAGAAGGTCACCGGTAAAATTCCCAACAGAAAATCAATATCTGAAAAAGGACATCGAAGAAAAATGGTCTCAAGAGTAAAGAAGAACATACCGATCGGTATTATCCCTTCATATGCTCGAGGTACCCCCAAAGACCGTGTCATTGCTGTTTGGCACCTCTTACACCATGTCGGTCGGCACCCTCCCTGAAATTTTGTAGAAAAAATCCCGAATATCCCCAGAAAATTTCTAATGCATTTTAGAACCTTTTTCACCAAGAAAAAAAAATTACCACACTCACGCCCTCGGCGAAATTCCTAAAATCAATTGGATATCTCCCCAGCAACATCTCCAAAGGACACCGCAGAAATCGAAAATTTCCCCCAACAAGGAAACATCCCACTCTTGTATTAATGCCTTTTCCCAATGCAGTCTCTAAAAGAAAACTATAACTTAAATCCCTATGAATTGTCTTCAACCCTCAGAATTGGTCGCTTTTACTTAAGCCCTCAAAATTGTCTTCGACCCGTAGAATTGGTCATCCTTACATAGGTCCTCAAAATTAACCTCGACTCGCAGAATTGGTAACTTCTACTGGATTCAACCCTTATAATTGGTCACCTCTACTTAAGCCCTCAT
Source organism: Sambucus nigra (assembly GCA_949130495.1). Lineage (NCBI taxonomy): Eukaryota > Viridiplantae > Streptophyta > Magnoliopsida > Dipsacales > Adoxaceae > Sambucus > Sambucus nigra. The sequence continues at coordinate 180,826,096 of OX422212.1, read as the reverse complement.
AATTGGCCTCAACCCTTAGAATTGGTTACTTATACTGTAGCACTTAGAATTGGCTTCGACCTTCAGAATTGATCACCCCCACTTCAACCCTTAGAATTGGTCTTTTTTACTTAAACCCTCAGAATTGGCTTCGACCCTAAGAATTGGTCACCCCCACTTAAGCCCTCAAAATTGGCTTCGACCCTCAGAATTGGTCTCTTTTACTTAAGCCCTCAGAATTGGCTTCGACCCTCAAAATCGGTCACCCCTACTTAAGGTCCTCAGAATTAACCTCGGATCGCAGAATTGGTCGTTTCAACTAAAGGACCTAAGAATTTTCCTTGGCCCATAGAATTGGTCGTTTTAACTTAAACTCCTCAGAATTGGCCTTTGCCCAGAAAATTTGTCGTTTCAACTTAAGATCCTCAAAATTAACCTCGGCCCGCAGAATTGATCGCTCCCTACCCTAGGTCCTCATAATTGACCTCGTCTCGTAGAATTGGTAACCCCCTACTTAAGGTCCTCAAAATTTACCTCATCTCATAGAATCGGCCATCCACGACATTTCCATAGGTCCTCAAAATCGGCTTCGACCCTCTAAATCGGTCATCCTCGTCCCTTGGGTCAGAAGAATCAACCTTTTTCCAAAATATCATGTGGTGTCTATTCGACGATTTTCACTTGTTACAAGCTCACCCATCAAGGATATATGTATACATAACACTTTAGGATCATTTAATTCTCTACTTAGGTCCCTTACGCCTCCCCCATTTCATTAAAAACCCTAGGTCATACCCTGAGTACCGATCTAGAGGCTATCGGGCACTCTCGGGCCCAATTTGACTCCTACACTCTATCGTCAAAGAAAAATATCAATGAATATTTGAAAGGATTTGAATCCCCTTTCCAACGGTTCACCCCGTGCGTGAATCGATAAAACGGTTCGGATGAACGGACCATTTTACTACCGAAAATTGATTTAAGGACACTGGGCGCTCTCGGGCCCCGATTTGACCCTAATCAAATTCATTGTCAGAGCAAAATCTCTTTGAATCTTTAAAGGGCACTAAATACCCTTTCCAATGGTCCACCGAGTGCACAAAACGGCATAACCATTCGGACGAATGATCCATTTTCCCCAAAAATTTGATTTGAAAGCTACCAAGCGCTCCCCTGCACCATTTGACCAAGGTCAACTCTTCAGCTCAAACGAGACTGAATGAATCTTTGAAGGTAACTAAATAATATTTCCAACGATCCGCCCCATGTGAGAATCATCCTTACAGTACAGACGAACAATTTGTTTTACTCCGAAAGGTCACCAAGCGCTTTTGAGCCCCAGTTGATGAAGTTAACTTTTTAAAGCGAACGAAGCTCTTTGGAATGTCAAATTACCTCGCATAACCTTTCTAGCGGTCCACCCCGTGTGCAATTCTAACTTACCGTTCGAATGAACGATATATTTTCATCTGACGATCTCCTGTCCAGAGGATCGACGAGTGCTTTCGAGCCACATTTGACCTAAAGTCAACTCCCTAACTCGGGAATAGCATAAAGGAATATTGAAGGTCTCGTAATTATGTTTCTAATGGTATGACCTATACTCAGTTTGAATCAACTGATTGCATTCTACGATCATTTTTTCCGAAAAATCTACATGAGACTGCCAATTGGGAGGTCCATTTCCCAACCTATCGGTAGTGTGCCTAGGGTTACTTATCGATTAGCAGGTATGGGACCATTCCTATAGGCACCCCCTTACCCTATAAATATAGGGAATGACCTCACTGCCAAGACACGCCTTAGATCCATTAGCATCAGTGATCTCAACAAGATTTTCTTACAATCAGAAAAGTTTTCTAATGTAAAATTCCTTTCCATTTTACATTCCCATCCTTTTCATACCTAATTTAGAAAAATCTCATTCTATCTCATCCAAAATTCATCTCAACACTCAAGAGAGTTCATCCAAGACTAAGATCAAGCTTTAATTCTTCAAAGAAGGTCCAAAATCCTTCTCTCTATTTAAATTTATTATTTTCGCATTAATTAAATTAAATTTAAAATTGAGTTCTTACTTTAGTTCATACTCATTAACATCTCACCTTTTTATTAGTTATATTACACATACTTTATTTTTCTATTAAAAAAAACAAAACAAACAAAAAGAGGGTTACACCTATAAATTCCAATAGGATTATCCATCACAACTTTTCAAAACTAAAACACATTTTCTACACACACACACATATAATAAAATCCCGTTTGAATCGATGGGATAAACCCTACCATTATTCCATATGTAAACTAGGTGGACTTTGATGCCTTCATAGGATATGTAGGCATTTTGAATTAAAACCCAAGACTCGAGTCCAATTTTCTAATTTTCCCATCTTCGCATCTTCATCCTTTTAATCTTTACATTATTTTAATACATATTATGTTTATAATCCTTATTAGCATTTCATCTAACATATATTATCGTTTCATTATAACAATCAATATCACGATAAATGCATAAATCATATTTTTTTAATATTATTTTGTGAACATTCCTATGAATGACCTCACTCAATCTTTTCCATGGTATGAGTTGGGAGATTCTGATCTCCATTATATATACACGCACACACACTTCATAGAGAAATAAAGGAAAATAATAACACAAGCCCATGAGAGATCAAAAGGGGGATGGGTGCCTAACACCTTTTCATTTCGTAACTTAGCCCCCGAACCTTTGAACTATTAGTTTCGTCAGCATCAGTTTGTCTTTGATGCCACTCTCTTGAGGCGGTGACATATTCTTTTGCCTGTTTTGTGGAGAATAGGCTGGAGACTGCATATCTTTACATTTACCCCACACAGATGACGACCGAAGCGTTCCTAGATCAGAAAGGGTGCGAGACCTTTTTTTACCCCTTTTTTTCCCACCCTTATGGGGAGAAAGAGGAGGAAGAATCGAAATGTCCACACTATGGGACTCAAGCGAAGGTCCTCATGATTCTACGTCCAAGAGGAGAAAATCTATCACATAGGATACTTCAACAAGTCATTAAGATGCATCATAAGAAAGGAAGCAACAAAAGTCTTGAAGCAAGCTCACGAACCAGCTCACATTGGAGGGGCAAAACTGTATGACCAATTAATAACCTTGGGTTATTATTGTCTGACCATGGAGAAAGATTTCGTTGAGTTCATCCGAAAGTGCAAGGCGTGCCAGCTACATGAAAATATGATCCATGCTCCCTTGATGGATTTACACTCTTTTGAAACTCCTTATCCCTTCCAAACTTGGGCGTTTGACCTGGTAGGGGAAATACATCCATATTCAAAAGGAAAGATTTGGATATTAGTGTCAATGTAGTGTTTTAAAAAGTAGTTTAAGGCAATACCACTAAATAGAGCAACAACAAGTGTGGTGGCTAACTTTATTAGGGAGTACATAATTTATCGATTTAGGATTCCAAAGGTTATCCTTTGTGATAATGGAACCCCATTTGTCAATAAAGAAGTAAAGATGCTCATAAATACGTACTCCATTATCCACCATACCTCAACGGTGGCATATCCCAAAGTAAACGATCAGTCCGAACCAACTAACAAGACCTTGGTCAATATATTAACCCAGACGATGGAAGACTTCCCAGGTTCGTGGGATGACAAGATTCCAGCAGTGCCTATCAAATGACAAAGGGAAATCCCATAAGGTATACACCATTCTCTCCTATGTTTGGAGCTAAAGCAATTTTACCAGTAGGGATATAGTACCCTGGGATGGATATGCTTTGCAAATCAGTATGCTTCCTCAGAATAGACACATAAAGTTGGAAGCACAAGATGAACACAGGGACAACGCGATGCAACACTTATAAATGTAAACGAATTAGATCTCTAGGGCATATGATAACTTGGTGAGGCCAAGGAAGTTCCTACAAGGAGATTTAGTTCGAAAGGTAGATGTGAAGAAAATTCTAGGGCTCCCGTTGCCTAAATTTACTGCGAATTGGGAGGGACCTTTCATTGTGAAGGAGGCTCACGATTCAGGTTTATTGCTTAATCTCAAATATGGAAGAGGATAAACCTTTCAAGATTAATAACAAGTGGTTAAAATATTTATCATGTTTGAGCGAGTAACCTTATTTAGAAATTTATTTTGTGTTAAATTATTGAAGTTATGTTAAAATTCATTATGAGTCATTTCTTTTGTTGTGATTCTTATCATGAGTTAAGAAGAAAGTGTTTGCTTCTAAATTGTAAGAGTTTAGTCGTTTAAATGAATATAAAAGAATTATAACAAATGACAAAGCATGATATAGTGAAAAGGAATTTATTTTTAATTCATATACTCAAAAAGGGCTACAAAATTAGGAACTGTTATCCAAGAATTACATATAAGAAAACAAAAAATTACAACACAAAAAAGGACCTCAACCCAAATGAAACCACAGGTCAGGAAAGGATTAAAAATCTGTAGGCAAGCCCGAAGAGGCTTTCAATAATGTTCGTTGAGCAGTAATAGAGCCATCAACTCTACTCTGGACATGGGAATGTTTAATGACTAAGACTTCACTTTTTTTCTTGGCTTTGAGAAGATCTTCTTTGACAGTCTAGGCCTCTTAATTAGTTTCTCCCAAAAGAGGTTCCAACTCCACTAACCTAGCCTCATCATCCGGTTAAGTCTATAAGTTCTTTTAATAGAGATCCCTTTGTCTCTCCAATAGATTAATCTTCAAAAGCTTCAAGTGACTAATAAACTAATTGAGTTGGAAGGTATGTTTGCCCAACTCCCTCAAGTTGCCCGGATATTGATTGATGAGGGGCCTAGTAAGACTTAAAGTTTGGGTATTGACAGCTTTAGCAGTAACGGTCGCCATACCCTGGAGCCTATAGCTCATCACCACTATTTTTGAACAGATACAGTCTGCAGTAAAAGTTTGAGGGTGATGAGGGGAAATTTGTTCGATGATATAACAATGACATGCTGAGATTTAGGGAGACTGGCAAAGGAACATGATGCAAAATCATGAGGAACCATGTTAGGAAGAGGAATTTCACAATCGAATTCTCTATCAGCTAGTAGATCGGTAGTTGAACTTGTAAGGATAAATTTTTAATTGAGTCAATTTGTAGTGTTGGCTTAATTACGGACAAAACTACTTGAATTATAGGACAGATGTTTGTGTCCTTCAAGCCTATGACGTTTGTGTTGAAGACGTAGTGTCCAAGCCTAAATTGACTATATCAACATTGTCGATTTTTATGCCATGTTCCACGTCATCAACATTTGAATAGTTCTAAGATCTCTAAAGCTATGAATGCATGAATATATATAGGGACTTGAAATTTTATTTTTCGGTGTTATATTTTTATTAAAAATATATTGAAAATGCGTTTATATTTTTTAAAGAAAAAATTATTAAATGTCTTTAGAAATTTTGTTTCAACATAGATGTTCGAACGTCCACACTTAGGCGATTTTGCAAACGAACTTCTTTGATTATTGTTCTGAATTATCGTTAGAAGTTTCGTTCAAATGACCATGTTCGAACGACCTGGGCAATTTTGTAAATGAACTTCTTCACATATTGCTCTAAATTCTCATTAGAAGTTTCATTCAACATAGAGTTTCAAATGACCATGTTCGAATGACTTTACATCAGTTTTTCGGCAGTTTTATTTTTTAACTCCCTACTTCCCACTTTCTTTTTACCAGCTTTTAATAGTGCGAGGACACAAATTTTAAGAAGACTTTTTTTAGAGTGTCTAAGAACTTTTGAGAGAAAAAATCCTATCAGCAAAAAGTCCTAATTTGTGTGTTAATTTTCAATGGTTTAATTTATTCCAAAACACAAAGTTTACGCCCATAGTTTGTTTTGCTCTGAGGTCCACTATATATTATGTTTTGATATCATCAATTTGGCAACGGTTATTATTCTCATCCCCAAAGAGAAATTTTCTTATGGAGGAGTCTGTTTTGTTGATTCATGGTGTGCATACGGAGGAGCTCTTCGTGTGTGGTTGACGGTTGATTCGTCCCATCAGTGGATTTAGAGACGATGGTGGATTTCGGAGTTATCGACTAGGCGGAGGTGGACGAACGAAGAAGTGGCTTGAAAGGGAGTCGAGTCGTTGAGGTAAGTCTTTTTCGTGTCTTTGTAAAATCATGCTTGGTAGATTTGTGGTTGGGTCGTCCGAGGTTTTTCCTGTTGTGGGTTTTCCTCATACGTCGGAGCATTGTGTGATTGTTTTTATTTTTATCTTGCAAAAATCACTTAGACGCATGCGTAGTTGTAAAAGGATAAAAAAATTCATTTAATCACAACACTGGTGTAATTTTGGTGCTAGATTAAGTTTTGGTAAATTTAATTAATTTAATTCAAGTCGGTTTAATCTATTTGATAAAATTCATGGTTAGGTTTGTTGGACATAATTTTATCTTTAATTAAATTTAAATTTGTATAATTGTGGTTAAAAGAAAAATTCAAATATTTCTGTTTAGTTTAATTTAATTTTAATTTTGAAGAAATTAATTTTGAGGAATTTAATTTTTTTTCTTGGAAGTAATTTAAAATTTGGTCTATTTTCGGGTCCACCACCCCCTAACAAGTGATATCAGAGCGGGAATGATAAATTATTTTGTTAAAATCCTTGTGTTTTGGTTTAAATATGTAAAATTTATCTTTTGCAAAATTTCTTGTTTTGTATGGTTCCAACTACACGTATTGGAAAGCGCATATGAGATCAGCACTTAAACCCTTAGATGAGCAGGTTTGGCTATCTATAGTTAAAGGGTGGTCCCCATCAACATGCGTAGAAGTAGTGGTTCTTGTACCTAAAATCGTAGAAAGATGGAGTGAGACTGAGCTTAAGTTATCTAATTTTAATTTCCATGGTTAAAATTCCCATTTTAGTGCGGTCACGCCGAATGAGTTCAGCTGAATTATGACGTGTGAAACGTCTAAGGAGGCATGGGATATACTCCAACTCACCCATGAGGGAACAAGTATCGTTAAATCTTCGAAACTCCAAAACCTCACCACTCAATTTGAAACCATTAAGATGTTATAAAGTGAGACGTTAATGAGTTCTATGCGAGCTTGTTAGATATTGTGAACTCATGTTTTAATTTGGAAGAAAAAATCCCCGACAACCGTGTCATAAAGAAAATTTTGAGACCAATAATTGATTGATTTATTCCAAAGATGACCATTTTAAATTATTTAGGCACTTTAGACTCTATGAAACTTGAAAATATTGTAGGTTACCTTCAAACCTATGAACTTGACATGTTTCCCTCCAAGGATGAGAAGAAGAAAGATAAGGGCATAGCTTTAAAAGTCTGAAGGAGGAAACATCGGTTTCGAATGATGAGTTTGAGATTGACTCGAAAGATATGGCTTTGTTTGCTAGAAAGTTTAGAAAATTTCTTAAGACTAATAAAGAGAAACTTAAAAATGATTATAAGAAGTTTGAGAAGTTTAAGCATAGTAAAGACGAGAAATTCCCTAAAAATCATAATAAGGATCTTAATACGAATGAGTCGAATAGATTTTATGGTTGTGAGGGTTATTGTCACAGGGCATTCTAGTTTCCTACTAAACTATGAAAGGAGGGCAAGAGACGTATTTCATTTAATGCCACACTTAATGATAGTGAACCGGAGGAGGGACCCTATTCTCCCATTGAGCTCAACTTCACTGCATTCATGGAAAGTCATGTGAGCATCGATAATGAATCTTCCTATGAAGATATTCCTTTACATGACACTTTAGAGGACATTGTTTGTGAATCCCATGTGTTTGATGGTGAAGAGAGTGGAGAAGAGAGTTAAAATGAAGAAGAAGAGGATGAGAGTTAACTTCATATAGCCTTTCATGAATTGTATGCGGAATCGTTAAAATTAAAAAGGGCAAACTTGAAGTTAGAAGCTAAAATGAGAGAACGTGTTGTGGCTAATGATGAGAGTGTTTTAGTTGAAGATCTTAAGGAACGTGAGAGAACTCTTTATGAGAAACTAGAGTACATAGAAGGCGAAAGAGATAACCTTCGAGGTTTAATGGAGGCTGTGAAGAAAGAGCTTCTCAAATTTGAGGAGAGTAGGTGTTTACTTGAATCTTGAATTGTGAAACTTGAAGAAAAATTAAAAGACTCAGGTTGAGTCAAATTTGATTTTGAGTGTAGGTTAGAGAAACTCGATAAAATTTTAGGAATCGTCCAAATTAAAGATGACATGTGTGGTATTGGCTTTGATACTCAAAATACTTCCGCTTAAAGCCAAACCATAAATTTCAGAGAATCTACTAGGAACCCCAGAAAAAATCAATCCTTAGGTAATACTTCACATCGTGTGTGATCGAAAGGGGAACCTTAGGAAGTTTTGTTTTGATCTTATAAATGGTCCTATAAAGTCAAAGGGTAGAGTCACCAAGGTCAGTAAATCCCGAGAACGTCGTGTTTCACTCGTGTGGGTTAGGAGATCCAACTTGGAGACTTTACGTAATAGAGTTTACGATTCTCATTTACTTGCATAAGATTCATCCCTTGCTAAATCTAAAGGTTGATTGTGTTAGTTTTGTTTACATACACAAGATTGTATGCCTCATGATATATTCTTACTAGTTGTATGTTTGTTTGTCATTTTTTATTCCTTGATTCATCATATACGTGTTGCTAGAATTATTACTTGTGTATTTTTTTCATTTAATTTTTATTTATTGTGTCTTAGTTGAAAAATACAAAAAGATTTTTGTATGCCTTTTAGGTTGTCTTTGTGTTTGTTTAAATAAAATGAAAAGGCTCAAAAAGATTTTTTTTGTGCATTTTAGTTTTACACATTTTATGTGGCATATTCTTGTGTTTGAATCTAATATCATACCAGCTTCCATGTGGCTAAAACTTTTGGTTAAGATTTTCAACCCTTAAAGTGTTGCTTATCATACTTACATGGAGCAGTTTGACTTTAACTTTCTTAATGTATTGTTATTTTATATGCCTAGATTCACACATGTACAAGCTCTTTGAACGTTAACTCCACATGTATATTTGAGCTAAGTGAGATGTTCTCCTATTAATTTTATCATTTACATATTTTTGTGACTTTGGAGGATTTTTTCATGTAAGAACCATTGCACATAAGAGTTATTTGCATTGTATAAAAAATATACTAGGGTGCATGGAAAAGTCCTATAAAAAGTGTGGCATAAAAAAAATAATAAAATATATGCCAAAGCATATAGTTGATATCTTTAAAAGGGCCAAAAAAATTATGGTAAAACAAACAAAAAAAAATTCCATGGCCTATATAGTTTAGTTGGGTATGTTCATTCAAAAGAAAAGAAAAAAATAATTATTATGTATGAGGGAGTTTGGATTGATATATCAACGAATTTGCACAATGACAATGTATCCTAGTTACGCTTATTTTGTAATGACTCTATTGGTTTGTAGAATCATCAAAATTCTAGGCTTGTATGCATTATTCTTGCTTGTTCCTTGAGTTCACTTTATATTTTCACATGAGGATATATCTAAGTTGATAAAGTTTTGCATTCAAAGAATAACTCCGTAAACATGTTTAATTGATTAGGTCTTAATTCTCTTATTACTAGTTCACACCCATTCATTTTTGTTTACCACAAGTTATTTAGACACATTTTGTGACAACCCGTATATAATTATGATAAATTATATTTAAATAATAATTATCTTATGTGATATTAATAATGTGTTATCAGTATATCTAATGTTAAGTAATTATGGTTAGTATAATTCTACTTTCATAAATCATGAAATGTTGAATTATTTACGAACACAAGATTTGGTTATTTTCGATAGGAATGTTCTTGTTTAAGACTAGTTTTGACCCCTATAACATTACAACTGACTTGAGGTGAAAACTACATAGTTGTATACATGTGAGTTAGGGTGGTAACACAACAAACGTTGCATCAAACGGATGTTTGAGTAAGAAGTTAGGCCAAAATTACGAACAAGTGGCAAATCTGTCAATTCCCTTAAGTGGTAAATTATCTTTTATTAAACAAAATGTTTTAATTTGATTGGATGGATTGGGAGGCATCCTTGGCCGACTTAAAAATCTTCTTATAACATATATCTTCAGTCAATTTAATCCTAAGTTCAGTTTTAAGGGTTTTTGTCTTGAGGAAAGAGAAAGTAGAAGTTAAGGAAGAAAGGGTTTCATTAAAAGCTAGGAAAAGAATTCCAAGAAAATTCTTAAGGCGTTTCCAAGGTAAAATTATGTGTTAATATTATTTTAATCTTATATTATACTTATTTAAAAGTATATTAATCATGAAGTATTGATTAAAATCCCATCCTCCTTTGTGATAATATGTATTGGTTAATATGTGAGATAAGTGGTGTTATAGGTCATATTGCTTTGTATGAAAACCCTTTGTATTCAATCTTGCATATCTCTTTGGGTGCTCACTGGAATTTAGATATTCCAATTGGATATAAAAATAGACTCATATATTCATATCATAACAGAAAATTATAATTTAACTCCTTATGGTTAGGCCTTAGTGATGGTTGAAAATTGGTATATAGTTGTTGTTTGTATATTTCATTTCGGTATGCCCTGAGTTTGGTCAAGCTTTTGAGATAGTAAATGAAATCCAAATATTATGAAACTTTAATTCTGTACTATTAAGTATGTGTACTGAAAGTTTGTTGAAAATCATGTAAAGTTATGCTGGAGAAAAATTATAAAAATTCTTGGAAGGTGAAGAAACAATAGAGGATCTTGTAGGGAAGATTTATTGTGTTGTAAAGAAATAGTCATAACTTGCCCTAGGGAGCTTGAAAAATAACACTGTCACTTGTGCTAGAAAGTATATTCATATATGTTTTCATATTGATAAGGTTGGGCACCTCTATGTGTGCAATTAATGAATATGGGAAGGTTAAGTATGGAGGACAATAATTTTAGGCCATACTGGATATCCCATGAAAAAAATATTTGTATTTGCTCCTTCCCAAGGGTATTTTGAGTACATGCTTCATGTGTATATATATTCAGAAGTATACTTTTATGTTTACTTGAGTTTAGTTATAAATTCCTTACGAGGTAGTTTCTAGGGTTGAATGTTCATGACCTTGTCAACATATATACCATTGTTTCGTCTTTACATATGTTTCATGGAATATGACTTGAGTAGAATCATATTGTGGTTGTGTACTCATTTAAAGTTACATAATTATATTAAAATAATACTTATGATTGAGTTTCAGTACTGATTTAGTTGGATTAATAGGTGTAAGGTAAAATCAACCAAGTTCAGCTCCACCCGAGGGAAACGTGAATACATAGTTGACAACACAAGGTGAGTGTACTTACTGAGTTGATTTGGGATATGATGTGTATGTATTATATATTGAGATGATATGGATTATTAAAAGTCATGATATGTTGAGATGTTATGGCTTATTAAAATCCAAGATATGTTGAGTTGCTATGCAATTCAGGAGGTGTTAGGTTATTAAAACCTATGGATATGATTATTGCCTACGGGAGGAGATGTGGGGTTTATTAACTCCGGATATGTATATGGCCTAATTTGGCACAGATATGTATATATTGATATGTTGATATGTTAATATAGTACTTTTACTATAGATAGTTGTAGTACATTCACTGAGTTTTTAAACTCATGGTTTTATATGTTTACATTTTCAGGTTTTCAGCTGCCACTGCCAGGTCTAGGAGGTTGAGTAAAAAGAAGTAGGGTCTTGTTAGTTTGTTTTATAAATTTTACTAGTTGTAATTAAGTTAAATGATATGTGAGTTCTATTGAAATTATGTCTCCTTAAAACGATTGGATTTTTAGTATTTCGCATTTTAACCTTGTAGTTGTTTCAATATGTATTACTAAAATAACAAATAAATTGTAATTGTGGTCTGTAAACTATTTAGTTAATTATATCCTAACGGGGTTAGGGGTGACAACTTGGTATTAGAGCTTTTGGTTTTTATATTCCGGGGTTAGAGATTCTAGATATGGTAGTGGCAGAAATAGCGTTGTGTGGGTCATTTATATTAATTTGTGAGAAATACTAACCATTATGTTAGAAATAAATGTTGTATTCTTGTTTCTATAATTGTGGTTTATGACAGATAGTAAGCTATGAAAGAAGAAAATGTTAATGAGAGGGTGGATGAGGAGTCTTTAAATACAGTAAACCAACAAAATCCAGATACTGTAAGGGGGCTCATGAACAACTTACAGATATGCAGAAAATGGCTCGTGACATGACTTTAATGGCAGAACAACAAAACATGTTTATGACGCAAATAGCAGAACAACAAGACAAGTACTTGGAGGACCAGACTTTGGCCAGAAGAGAAAGGTAAATACAATGAGAGGAGAAGAATACTCTGTACGAGAAGTTTATCAAATTGAACCCCCCAGCATTCTCAAGTTCTGTAGATCCTTTAGAAGTTGAGGCTTCGGTTAGAGACACAGAAAATATCTTCGGGGTGATGAATGTACCTGGTGCGCAGAAGGTAATTTTGGCTAGTTTCATGTTAAAGGGCGAAGCTCAATATTGGTGGGAGTCTTCCAAACATTTATTTCTTACTCCGGAGGGAGGGGAGGTAATTACTTGGGACTCCTTTATTAAATCCTTATATGAAAAGTATTTTCCTCGCATGTATCGGAAGAAAAAAGAGAGAGAATTTTTATCATTAACTCAGTGGAATATGTCGGTCAGGGAGTACGAAACTAAATTTATATCTTTGTCTCGATTTCCTTTACGTTTCTTACACAATGAGGAGGACAAATGCTCCAGATTTCAGGATGGGTTGAATTTGATTATCAAGTCTAGACTCACTGTACTTGAAATGTTAGATTATACTTCTTTAATTAACAAAGCTATGATGGTTGAAGGAGATGTTAAGTATGCAATAAAGAATAGGGAACAAAGGGGAAAGAAGAGTAGATTTGATCCATCTCAGCAAAAGGAAGGCAATGTAGAATACTCAAAACAAGGGAGTCAAATATTTCAGCACGGTAGAGGGACTGGAAATTATGTTCAGAATAGGACACCAAGTAGTTTTAGGGGTGCAGGATCGATGGGCCAACAGAATAGACAGCATGAGAATGACAATGGGCAGTCTAAGCCTGTTACATGCTATTTTTGCAAAGTTGAGGGCCATATCAGTCCATATTGTCCCAAGTTAAAGGGGGTAGAGTGTTATCACTGTCATCAAATTGGTCATACCAAAAAGAATTGTCCTATGCTACTAGGAGGGATTCAATCAACTACTACTAGTCGAGGCTCATCACCTAGAGGCACAGGGAGAGGAGGAGATAGAGGACAGGCTAGTGGATCCAGGGCTCCGGGAAGGATATTTGCTATGACTTTATAGGATGCTCAGGCTACTCTAAAGGTGGTGACAGGTACATTTCCTGTCATGAACAAGCATGCTTACGTGCTTATTGATCCAGGTTCTACTCATTCATTTGTAGCACTGTCATTTACCATGCATTTGGGTAGACCATGTTCTTATCTAGATTGTGGTTTATATATTTCTACACCTATGGGGAATGTGATGTTAGTGGAGCTTGTGTATAAAAATTGTGTATTGTATATGGGGAATAGGGAGTGGACCATTGATTTAATTCCACTAGATATTCGAGATTTTGATATTATCTTGGGTATGAACTGGTTATCTTCCTACCATGCATCAATTGACTGTTTTCATAAGGAGGTTACATTTAATATGTCGGGGGAGGAAGAATTCAAATTTACTGGGGAAAGAAATATGGTTCCGAACTGTCTTATTCCATCCCTTCGGGCGAGGAAATTGTTAAATAAGGGTTGTCAAGGCTTTTTAACATATATTGTGGATACAAACAGGGAATTGCAAAAATTAGAAGATATCCCAATCGATTAAGGATTTTGCAGGTGTGTTCCCAGATGAATTACCAGGATTGCCACCTAGCAGAGAGGTAGAGTTTACTATCGATTTAGTGCCTGGTACATCTCCAGTTTCTATTTCTCCATATAGAATGTGACATGTGGAACTAAAGGAGTTAAAGTTTCAACTGAAAGATTTTCTAGATATAGGTTTTATTCGACCCAGTGTATCACCATGGGCGCTCTAGTATTATTTGTGAAGAAGAAAGATGGCACCATGCGACTCTGCATTGATTATCGACAGTTGAACAAGGTGACTATTCAAAATAAATATCCATTGCCTCGTATTGATGATTTGTTTGATCAATTATAGAGTGATAAAGTGTTTTCAAAAATTGATTTGAGATCGGGTTATCATCAATTAAGCGTGAGAGATTGTGACATTTCTAAGACAACTTTTCGTTCTCGCTATGGTCATTATGAATTTTTGGTAATGCCATTTGGGTTAACAAATGCTCCTGCGGTGTTTATGGATTTAATGAATCGAGTATTTTATCCTTTCATAGATTCGTTTGTGATTGACTTTATCGATGATGTTTTGATATACTCACCTAGCCAAGAGGAACATGAGAAGCATATAAGAGTTGTATTGCAAGTTTTGCGAGATAGTCAATTATTTGGGAAGTTTAGCAAATGTGAGTTTTGGTTAAATCAGATAGTATTTCTGGGGCATGTTATTTCGGGAGATGGAATTTATGTTGACCCTAAGAAGGTAGAGGCAATTGTGCAAAGGGAAAGACCGAGAAATGTAACGGAGATAAGGAGTTTCCTAGGATTGGCTGGATATTATAGAAGATTCATAAAGGGTTTTTCATCTATTGCCTTGCCGTTGACTAAATTGACCCGAAAGGAAGTGAAATTTGTGTGGAATGATGAATGTCAGCATAGCTTTGAAAATTTAAAAAATAGGCTAGTATCAGTTCAAGTTCTCACTGTTCCATCCAGTGGAGAAGGTTTTGTGATTTATACTGACGCTTCACATCAGGGTCTGGGTTGTGTTTTCATGTAACATGGAAAGGTAATTTCTTATGCATCTAGACAGTTAAAGACGCATGAATGTAATTATCCTACGCACGATTTAGAACTTGCGGCTATTGTTTTTGCCTTGAAATTATGGAGACATCATTTGTATTGAGAGACATGTGAAATTTTCACTGACCATCAAAGTTTGAAGTATTTATTTACACAGAGAGACTTGAATTTGAGACAAAGACGTTGGATGGAGTTAAATAAAGATTATGATTATACCATTTACCATCATCCCGGGAGGGCCAATGTTGTTGCAGATGCTCTAAGTCGAAAGTCATTGGGGAGGTTATCTTGTATTCAATGTGCACAGGTTGGCAATATTATGGAATTAAGACTCATGGGAGTCGAGTTAAACTTATCTAAAATGGGGGCGTTATTTGTACACGTTACAGTGAGACCTTTACTGGCAGAACGCATACAAAATTTGCAAGTCAGTGATCCATTCCTTAAAAAGAAGAAACGAGAAATCCTGGATGGTAAAGAGAGTGACTTTAAAATTAAGAAGGATGAATCGTTGTGTTATAAAAATAGAATTTGTGTACCGAATGATTCGTCCTTAAATAAGGATATATGGGATGAGGCACATAGTTCTATTTACTCTATGCATCTTGGGGGTCCCAAAATGTACTGAGATTTGAAAGAGTATTACTGGTGGAATAATATGAAACTTGAGATTGTAGAATTTGTAGCTAAATGTTTAGTATGCTAGCAAGTGAAGGCAGAGCATCAAAAGCCGGCAGGATTATTACAGTCATTGCCTATTCCAGAATGGAAGTGGGAACATATAACGATGGATTTTATTGTAGGATTACCACGATCTCGAAAGGGGCATGATTCTATTTGGGTGATTGTAGATCGATTGACAAAGTCAGCTCATTTTCTTCCAGTTAAGACGACCTACAATGTTGACAAATATGCATGTATGTATGTTGATGAGATTATCCGTTTACATGGGGCACCAGTGTCAATTGTATCAGATAGATATCCAACGTCCACTCCTAAGTTTTGGCCTCATTTATAAAATGCCATGGGCACAAGTTTGAAGTTCAGCACTGCATTTCATCCACAAATCAATGGGCAATCTCAAAGGACGATTCAAATATTACAAGATATGTTACGAGCTTGTGTATTTGACTTCAAGGTTAGTTGGGATGATCATTTTCCATTGATGGAATTATCGTATAATAATAGTTATCAGTCCACCATTGGTATGGCTCCTTATGAAGCTTTATATGGGAGGAGATGTAGAACGCCTTTGTATTGGGATGAAGTAGGTGAAAGGAAACTTTTGGGTCCTGAATTGATAGATATGACAACTGAGAAGATCAAAATGATTCGGGAACGGATAAAGATAGCGCAAAGTAGGCAGAAATTTTATGCAGATAAGAGGAAGTATCCATTGGAATTTCAGAAGGGGGATTTTGTATTCCTACGTATTTCACCGTGGAAAGGCGTTATGAGATTTGGAAAGAAGGGGAAACTAAGTCCAAGATACATTGAACCATATGAAGTGTTGGAAAGAATTGGAACCCTGGAATATATATTATCATTACCTCCACAGTTACCTCGTTTGCATGACGTGTTCCATGTATCAATTCTTCGTAAGTATTTGGCACATCCATCTCATCAACTGAAAACTAAACCTATTGAACTGAAAGAAGACTTGTCGTACATCGAGGAACCGGTGGAAATTCTTGATCGTAAGGATAAAGTATTGAGGAATAAAGTTATTACCTTAGTTAAATTATGTGGATGAGCTAGGGAATTAAATAATCAACTTGGGAAACGGAGGATAGCATGAAGAAACAGTATCCCCATTTGTTTGGTAAGTGACATTCGTATTAAATTTCGAGGACGAAATTTTCTAAGGGGGGAGGTTGTGACAACCCGTATATAATTATGATAAATTATATTTAAATCATACTTATCTTATGTTATATGAATAATGTGTTATTTGTATATCTAATGTTAAGTGATTATGGTTAGTATAATTCAACTTTCATAAATCATGAAATGTCGAATTATTTACGAACACAAGATTTGGTTATTTTTGATAGGAATGTTCTTGTTTAAGACTGGTTTTGACCCTTATAACATTACAATTGACTTGAGGTGAAAACTACATAGTTGTAGACATGTGAGTCAGGGTGGTAACACAACAAACTTTGCATCAAACGGATGTTTGAGTAAGAAGTTAGGACAAAATTAAAATAAGGGGCAAATCTATCAATTCCCTTAAGTGGTAAATTGTCTTTTATTAAACCAAATGTTTTAATTTGATTGGATGGATTGGGAGGTAGACTTTGTCGGCTTAAAAATCTTCTTCTAACATATTTCTTCAGCCAATTTAAGCCAAAGCTCAGTTTTAAGGGTTTTTGGCTTGAGGAAAGAGAAAGTAGAAGTTAAGGAAGAAAGGGTTTCATTAAAAGCTAGGAAAAGAATTCCAAGAAAATTCTTAAGGTGTTTACAAGGTAAAATTATGTGTTAATATTGTTTTAATCTTCTATTATACTTATTTAAAAGTATATAAATCGTGAAGTATTGATTGAAATTCCATCCTCCATTGTATTAATATGTATTGGTTCATATGTGAGATAAGTGGTGTTATAAGTCATATCACTTTGTATTGAAACCCTTTGTATTCAAACTTGCATATCTCTTTGTGTGTTTACTAGAATTCAGAAATTCCAATTGGATATGCAAATAGACTCATATATTCATATCATATTCGAAAATTAGAATTTAATTCCTTATGTTTAGGCCTTAGTGATGGTTACAAGTTGGTATATAGTTGTTGTTTGTATATTTCATTTCGGTATGACCTGAGCTTGGTCAAGATTTTGAGATAACAAATTAAGTCCAAATATTATGAAACTTTAATTCTGTACTATTCAGTATGTGTAATGAAAGTTTGTTGAAAATCATGTAAAGTTATACTGGAGAAAAATTATGAAAATTCTTGGAAATTGAAGAAACAATAGAGGAGCTTGTAGGGCAGATTTCTTGTGTTGTAAAGAAATAGTCATAACTTGCCCTAGGGAGCTTGAAAAATTACACCGTCACTTATTATGGAAAGTATATCCCTATATGTTTTCATATTGATAAGGTTGGACACCTGTATGTGTGAAATTAATGAATATGGGATGGTTAAGTATGGGGGACAATAATTTCAGGCCATACTGGATATCCCATGAAAAAAATATTTTCATCTGCTCCTTCCCAAGGGTATTTTGAGTACATGTTTTGTGTGTATATATATTAAAAAGTATACTTTTATGTTTACTTGAGTTTAGTTATAAATTCCTTACGAGGTAGTTTCTAGGGTTGAATGTTCATGACCTTGTCAACATATATACCATCGTTTCGTCTTTACATATGTTTCATGGAATATGACTTGAGTAGAATCATATTGTGGTTGTGTACTCATTTAAAGTTAAATAATTATATTAAAATAATACTTATGATTGAGTTTCAGTACTGATTTAGTTGGATTAACAGGTGTAAGGTCAAATCAACCAAGTTCAGCTCCACCCGAGGGAAACGTGAATACATATTTAACAACACAAGGTGAGTGTACTTACTGAGTTGATTTGGGATATGATGTGTATGTATTATATATTGAGATGATATGGCTTATTAAAAGTCATGATATGTTGAGATGTCATGGCTTATTAAAATCCAAGATATGTTGAGTTGCTATGCAATTCAGGAGGTGTTAGATTATTAAAACCTATGGATATGATTATTGCCTACGGGCAGGAGATGTGGGGTTTATTAACTCCGAATATGTATATGGAATAATTTGTCACATAGATGTATATATTGATATGTTGAGATGTTAATATAGTACTTTTATTATATATAGCTGTAGTACATTCACTGAGTTTTTAAACACATGGTTTTATATGTTTACACTTTCAGGTTTTTCAGCTGCCACTGCTAGGTCTAGGAGGTTAAGTAAATAGAAGTAGGGTCTTGTTAGTTTGTTTTATACATTGTACTAGTTGTAATTAAGTTAAATGATATGTGAGTTTTATTGAAATTATGTCTCCTTAAAACGATTGAATTTTTAGTATTCTGCATTTTAACCTTGAAGTTATTTCAATATGTATTACTAAAATAACAAATAAATTATAATTGTGGTCTCTAAACTATTTAGTTAATCATATCCTAATGGGGTTAGGGGTGACACATTTATGCCATATGAGTGTGGAAAGCTTAATGTATTTTGTGTTGTGTGTGGTGTTTATACCTATATATATGTGCGTGCGTGTTATTGGTATCTTTTGTGCATATATATATATATATATATATATATATATATATATATATATATATATTAAGTTACAATGGTGTTTTTACAGTTCATAAGATGAGAAGACATTTCACGATCCAAATCGAACCCAACAAAGCACGAAATGAAGGGTTGAGATTGAATACTCTCTCTCTCTCTCTCTCTCTCTCTCTCTCTCTCTCTCTCTCTCTCTCTCTCTCTCTCTCTCTGATATATCAGAATCTCTGATGAACAATCTAAACTAAAGATTTAGTTGTCATAAAATTATGGAACAAGGACAGTTCACATGTCTAAAAAAATGCAATACAAACGTCTCACATATTATGCTTTCCCCAAACTCTAATAAAGCAAAGAATACACGGGTAGCTTCTCTCTCTCTCTCTCTCTCTCATAGAGAAAATAATACACGCATAAACCCAACTCGAATATTCATTTGCCTCATACACGCAGATGCTTCTCTCTTTCTCTCTCATAACTCAAGGTACCTTTCAATGGCTGATATCAATTGTTAGTCAGGGCTACGGAGCTGCAGCTTTAAAGTACCAATGCTGACACACGCAGGACACTCTCCTCTGGTAAACCAAAGAAATATATATGCATGGGTGGCTCGAGAAGGATTGGAAAGGGCATCATCTTAATGTGAAATTTTTCCTCATTTCACTGTCACTTATTATCCCAACTGCTACTCTCTTTCTCTCTCCGAACTTCTTTCACATCCTAGATGTTCTATGTTGGAATTTTTTTTAGTTTACTCTGCTTCTTTATATATGGCATGTGTTGGTTCATTCAATGTGTATCAATATTTGGGTATGAAGATAAGAATGCATATCTTTTTTTTGCATATATGAATCGATTTGTTTGTTCTGATTTAAATCACTTTATTTATTTGTCTCTCAAATCCCAACAGTTTACAAAGATTCTCTACTTTTAGTAATCGGACATAAATCCTCTTGATCATGCATAAGTGGACGACGGTATATCTCATTCTACACCCGTATATCTCTCTATTATGTTTCTCTTATGGTTCATTTGTTACTGGGTCTTTAATTTTTAGGGTTTGTTGTGGAGATTGTTAATGTCGAAGCTACATTTGAAGATCAAGTAACTAAGAGTGAAGGCGTGTGCTGTGGGTGGAGAAGGGTAAAGATCAACCATAAATGGTATAATGATCTTTTATGGTTGGTTATTTTGAAAAAATTAACCTAAGAACCATTTGTGCTTTTTTGTACCAGGCAAAAAAAACCTTGGTTTTCGAGTTATGGTTCAGTTTATAATTGATAAAGGGCCGTTTATTTTACCTTTTCTCACATTAATATGGAGATAAGGTTTTTTCCCACATGATTTACTAACATAAAATTATTATGAAAGAAGATACTTTATCCCCACAATTAGATCAGATAAATAATGTTGTTGTATGTTTCTATTTTTGTTAATTTTGTCATTTTTTCATTATAAAGAAAACAAAGGCAAGCTTTATCCCATAATGGCTCAACAGATGGGTATAACTGAAGATTTCACATCCGGGTCTAAATTACTCCCTTTGTTTTGAACTAATTTTTTTTATCTTCATTAACTAATTTTTGTTTGTAATTAATCAGTTAGTGATTATAAACCATACAACTAAAATGTATAAAACAATTTGGCACATTCTTCACATTGAGTTTAGTAAATGGCTCTGCTGCTATACTAACATGTAAGTTGCCAAGAGGGGAAAAATTAAACTTAGTTTATGATAATTTCTTCTAGATGGAAAATAGATGGTTTATATTTTGATTTGTGTAGGGTATTTGGGTGTAATCTAATCTGGAAGGACAGAAGTTCCAAGAACTGAGTATTTTATTCATTTTCCCCCTGTTTCTTATGGATTTTCGTTTGGTTTCATGTCTGTGTAGCTGAAGAGTATTTTAATCTAATCTGGAAGGATAGTGTTCTTCGATATTTTATGGTTTTCTTTTTGCGAGTTATGTTCCCTCCACCTCTGTCCAAGCTAACTATGATTGGTGGTTTATTTTGTATGTTGTCGGCTTGGATTGAAGTTTATTTTGTATATTGTCGGCTTGGATTGACGATAATAAATAGAGTTAGAGGTAAGTTTTTTTGCTCCAGGTACTTTTCTTTATAATATTTTGTAGGGTATATTTATTTTGTTCAACCCCCCTTCTTTCTTTTTGTTGCATCAAAAACACAGTTGATGTTTTTCCTTCTCAAAATGGGGTTTTTGTTGTTTATGTATTGAAGCGGGTATTTGGGATTTTAAGCTCAAAATTGAGTTTTTCTTCCTTTAACAATGAAATAATTGTAGAAGTAAAAGAGGTGATAACTAGGACATGTTATAAAAACATTTTTCCATCTCCCATTCTAAAAATATGCTTATATGGACATTTGATTAATAAACTCCTGGTGTGTGATATTAGTTGTTGTGTGGTTTGTGTTTACTTTGATAAACATAGAGTTTTTGTTTACTTTGGTGTGTGTGGTTTATGCTTATATGGACATTTGATTAATCACCTCCTGGTGTGTTTACTTTGATTAATAACCTCCATGTTCCATAACGTGCTGCGCAAGTGTATATATTCAACAAAGGATAAGTTCATCCATGAGATGAAGAAGGGGGATTTATATAAAACATAAAAACCAGAAGAGACCCGTGTTTATTTCCTGTCA
Source organism: Sambucus nigra (assembly GCA_949130495.1). Classification (NCBI taxonomy): domain Eukaryota; kingdom Viridiplantae; phylum Streptophyta; class Magnoliopsida; order Dipsacales; family Adoxaceae; genus Sambucus; species Sambucus nigra. The sequence goes on along the minus strand of OX422212.1, from coordinate 180,804,189 downwards.
TTTAGCGTGGTGGAGATGCTTAAGTTCCTTTATGTGGATTGTCTAGATGATGGCCACAATATCATATGTGCTTTGTAATGGTTTATTTCCTGTCCATTCAACGTATCTTTTTTAATATGATGTTTTAGTATGGTGTTTTGTAATGGAACGTTTATGTGATTCAAATATAATGAACGATTTTCGAGAAGTGTTAGAATGTACTCACTCTTATCAGATTTTTGGAAACACCATATATGTTTCCAATGTGCTTCAACTGTTCGAATGACTATGTGATTCAACATAAGTGTTTTAGTATCATTTATATTATTTTCTAAACTGTTATAAATGAATGAAAGATTGTGATTAAAGATACACAAATGTTTTCTAAACTATTTTAGTATAAATGAATGAATGGACTAACTAAATGTTTCTAAACTGTTTTCTAAAATGTTTAGTATCATTGAAACTGTTTTCTAAAATTTTGAAACTGAATTGATGCCTTTAGTATCATTGAAACTATATTCGAAAATATTGGAAAAGACTAGAGTTAACTTTTTTCAAAATTCCAATGGATGCCTTATGTATCATCATTAAAGCTGTTTTATAAAATCTAATGGATGCCTTATCTAAATTCCAATGGATTTAAATGTCATCATTGAAATTGTTATCTAAAATGTAATTAATAAATTGTGGGCATTTAAACATGGCAAACAAAATGAATAATTGAATCAATATTTTGAAATTTTACTTGACTTAAATTTGCACAATTCAATACTTTGAAAATTTACACTTATAATATACGAAACATTTATTATTTACACTTAGTTGTGTTGTATTTTTTTTTACTTAAATTATAATGTTTATATGAGATTCAAGATGAACTACTATTATTGTTGGGGAACTAAGTACGACGTATGGTCCAATCGACGACGTAAACCTCTGAAAATTACCCTAGTATGTATATATATATATGGTATTTCTTTTGTTCTTGAGTATTTGCCTTACTATTTAGTCCATGTATGGTTCATCTTGAAATAGATATTCATCTTGTTGTGATTGATATCTCATGTTTATATTAGTTTATTCAATTTGGTATCGTTTTTCTATCACATCAGAGTTGGTATTTATTAATCTTTGTGTTGGATTAATTACTTCTCATGCCACGTGCTTTATTATATTTGTTACTTTATTCACCATTGCATGATATACTTGTTTTTCCATTATTTCTATCCCTCGTTACTTTTAGGGATTATTTAATTTTAATTGGGGAGAAATGAGTTAATTTATGCATTTTAATCTTTGTCTACTCCTGAACAAAAAGGGGGAGAAATGGTATCTAAACCTTTAAATTTGGGACAATCTAACTTAGGGGGAGACGTCTTTCTTAGGAAGATCATTTTAGACAAAGGGGGAAATTTTATTTATGCACTTTATGTAGTTATATTCCCTATGCGTTTGATGGTGTGTTTAATTGAGTAGACTTTCAACCTTAGTGGAAACCTTTTAAAGAGGAAAATCATTTGATCCATGTGTCTAGTCAAGCGTCTGTAATTTTTTATTTTGGGAGGGTTGTGTCCTTTTAGAAGAGATTGGCGGTCCATAGGATTTTTTATTTTTGTATTTTGTCCCGGAATAGCCAAAGGGGGAGATTTGTAAGGATAAATTTTCAGTTGAGTCAATTTGTAGTATTGACTTAATTCTGGACAAAACTACATGAGTAATAGGATATACATTTGTATCCTTCAAGCCTATGACATTTGTGTTGAAGACGTAGCAGACAAGCCTAAATTAAAGATATCATCGTTGCTAATTTTTGTGTCGTGTTCCACGTCATCAACATTAGAATTGTTCCAAGATCTCTAAAGGTATGAATGCATTAATATATATATAGGGACTTGGAATTTTATTTTGGTTGTCATATATTTGTTAAAAATATATTGAAAATGCGTTTATACTTTTTAAAGAAAAAAAATTCTGAAATGTCATTAGAAATTTCTTTCAAGCAAAGACGTTTGAATGACTATGTTCAAACGACATAGGCGATTTCGCAAAGGAACTTCTTCTCATATTGTTATAAATTCTCGATAAAAGTTTCGTTCTAACATACATGTTCAAACGACTTTCCAACAAATTTTTGTTAGTTTTATTTTTCAACTCCCCACTTCCCACTTTCTTTTTACGAGCTTTTAATAGTGCGGGGACACAATTTTTGACAAGACTTTTTGAGAGTGTCTAAGAACTTTTGAGAGAGAAAATCCTATCACCAAAATGTCCCAATTTGTGTGTTAAATTTTCAGTGGTTTAATTTATTTCCAAAAAAAAAAAGTGTACACCCATAGTTTGTTTTTATCTAAGGTGCACTATATATTATGTTTTGAGATCATCAATTTGGCACAGGGTATTGTTCTCATACCAAAATAGAAAGCTTCCTAAAGAGGAGTCTGTTTTGTTGATTCGTGGTGTGCATACGGAGGAGAACTTCGTGTGTGGTTGATGGTTGATTTTCGCCATCGACTAGGCAGAGTTGGAAGAAAAAAGAAGTGTTAAGGCTTGAAAGGGAGTTGAGTGGTTGAGATAAGTCTTTTGTCGTGTCTTTGTATAACCATACTTAGTGGATTTGTGGTTGGGTCGTCTGAAGTTTTTTTCGTTGTGGGTTTTCTTCGTACATCGCGGAATTGTGTGATTGTTTTTATATTTATCTTGCAAAAATCACTTAGTTGCATGTGTAGGTGTAAAAAGATAAAAATTGGTTTAATCACAACAATGGTGTAATTTTGGTGCTATATTAAGTTTGGGTAATTTTAGTTAATTTAATTCAAGCCTATTTAATGTATTTGGAAAATGCATGCTTAGGTTTGTTTGACATAATTTTCTCCTGAATTATATTAAATTTGTTTAATTGTAGTTAAAAGAAAAATTTTAATATTTGTTTAGTTTAGTTTAATTTAATTTTAATTATGAGGACTTTAATTGTTTATCTTGAAAGTGATTTAAAATTTGGGATATTTCGTGGTCCATCACCCCCTAACAGAACCACGTTTGTTATGCATTTACCTCTAAAGAGACTGGTCCTTGAGGAGCAGAGGCAACAGGCGAGCGATCGCGTTGACTTAGCTCATCGACAGGAGCAGGTTCCCTCGCAACCTTAAAGGCGATAAAGAGGAATGAGTTTACGAAAAATCTTAATAGGTGTGTTTTCATTGTTTAGTCACCATTATAGGTGGAATTTGTGAAAAATCTTAACAAGTGTGCATTCATTGTTAAGTCACCATTATGGGTGGAGTTGGGGAAAAATATTAACAAGTGTGTTTTCATTATTAAGTCATCATTATAGGTAGAGTTTGTGAAAAATGATAACAAGTATGTTTTCATTGTTGAGTACCCATCATAGGTGGAGTTTCCGAAAAAGCTTAATAAGTGTGGTTTAATTGTTAAGTCACCATTATAGGTGGAGTTTGCGAGAAATCTTAACAAGTTTGTTTTCATTGTTAAGCCACCACGAAGATGTGAATTTGTGAAAAAGTAAACAAGTGGTTTTCATTGTTAAGGAATCTATATTTTGCTTTTTATTCATCATTTTAACAGGCATGGTGATAAGAATTATGCAAAAGAGCGAGAAGGTAGTAGTTACCTTAGTAGTAACTGCAAGAGTAGTAACTTCAACACCCCTCTGGGTTTCAGTTGCACCTTCAAACAGAGGGACCTCAGCCCTTAGTGAAGAACCTTCTTTACTAAAAGGCACAGGTGCCAAAATTAGGGAAGGTTCCACTGAAGTCTCTTGAACTCCAGCATTATAAACCACCACAAGGGACAAAGGAACCCTAGGCGAGAAGATGAACCAATTGTAGCCTCAAAAACTCATGGAGTCTTAGAACGGAAGGGGAAAATGAGACTTAGAGAAATATGTAAATAATATCAAAGTGTTAGACACAAGAATCACCAAACAAAAGATTACAAATGCATAAGAAGTGAGCATACCTCAGTAATGGTAGAAAAAAGGGCAAACTCAGCGATAGACATCACTAGAGGGAAGTGAATAAGTGAACCAGCGAGAGATGTGGCCTGGTTATAAGCAGCTACAACCTGAAATACAACAAAATAGTAAGAATACAAGCCAACCAAGTTGAAAAAATAACTAAAATAGAAAAAGCTATTGTCACACCCCGCCTAATTCTGGCATCGGCCGCCACCAAAACTAAGTCGGGGTGAGTAAATAAAATACAATTATTAGCATGAGACAGATATGATACATATATATTTAATCATACACAACATTTATAATTGGATTTCATCACAAATAATAATAATAATAATAATAATAATAATAATAATAATAATAATAATAATAATAATAATTGAACGACAAAAGCTCCATCACATGCTAAACTTTGAATAATTTTCAATCTCCAATTAATATGAAACTGACTAATCTCCAACTGAATCTAGTGACATAACTGAATAATACCTATACAACTTTAGAACCGAATGTCCCAATCAAAATCATAAACTTTGTCTCAAAGTTAATGCGAAGGAATGGAAAACTAAACTAAATCAACGCATAAGGTAGAGCAACTCCAACTGGACGACCAAGCAATTCTCCAAATAAATCAATGCAGCTTCTCTAAATACTATTTCCTGAAAAAGGTTAGTCAACGCACGAGGTCAGAGCCCCGAGCATGAATACACACTACTCCCCTAAAATAGGATCCTTGAATCCAGACAGTAGCATTATATGCAATAAATATCACAATAGAATACTTTAATTAAACGGAATAATTAAACGCGATAAATGTAAATCATTATCTACCCGTAGGAATCCCCATTTAAAAAGAACACGCCAATATGATTTTAAATTTCCAAGTCCCGCGAAGTTAAACTTTTATTAATTAACCCGAATTACCAAATTTCTCAATTATTTATGTTCTTACTTCAATTATTATTAGGTATGGTGGTCCTCCCGCCTCGGGTGATAATTCACCAAAATTCATTATAGCGGTCCTCCCGCCTCAAGTGATAATTCACCAAAGTGTCACACTTTTCCTTGTCAATAGCCATCCGAAATCCATTTAAAGTATCAATTGCCCCTCAATATGATAAGGTTTTAACATATGACACGACATAAATCGCCCAAGCTGACCCAGTTAAACTGTCGGTCACTGACACATTATGTCACCACCAATTTTAATACCCGTTTTTATCTTAGGCATTAATTCTAAATTTCACAATTTACAAATTACCCCACCCTTTTATCGATGTAAGATCCTCAAAATACACCTTAGTCCCATACCTAAGGGTCCCCAAGTTATCAATACGTCCTACCCTATGTATTGGATGAATTTTTAACATAAACCTCAACCTAGTCTCATGCCCAGGCTAGCGTAACGACGATAAAGTGACAAAAATCAGCCCACCCCTAACATAATAAAGTCGTAATAATCTACCCTCACTAGTCCCATACCTAGAAGGCGTAAATCATCAAAAGGCCTACCCAATAGTTCCATCCCTAGAAGGCATCCTAAAATATAGGGAGGGAAAAAATACCCAACAACCCCGTCGTCACAAAAGGTAATTAAATAATACCAACAAGTAACACAACAAATTATAAGAAATAAACGTATAAAACTAAGCGCAATAGTCCAACTCAATTAAATCTTAATTTAATTATCACATCATCATAAACATCCAATTAATTCCATTTAATGATTTTAAGTACAATACACCGAGATTTCATCATTAATACATCATATTTCCAATTTTATTATCTCTACACAATTTACATGAGTAATATACCCTCAAATTCATTTAATTCAAAACTAGAGTTTTTCTACATACAACCTATACCAATAAAACCCAAAATTCACTCATCAATCCTACATACCAAATGGTTATGAATATTATTCAGATTAAAAGATTTAATAAAAACAGTTCCATAATCAGTGTCCACTTTCTTTAATTAAGTTACTAATTGATTTTTAATCAAAAACACGTGATTAAGGGTTTAGGCGACGCTTAAAACGCGTAATACTAAAGGAAAGGAATAGAGTATTCATGCCTAAGATTAAATTAAAGAAAAACTGGTATCACGGTTGGATTCCTCTAAAAAATTGACAAAGAAGTGTTCTTGAGCAAACATGATTAAATCCCAATTAAGACAAAAACTTGATTATGTTGGAGGTTGATGATTATGGTTGAGGGGAAAAATATTTAGAAGTGTTCTCTGGAGAAAAAATTATGAAAAAGTGATTATGAGAAGTCCCCTTACGGATTATTAGTCTTATATACTAATTAGGAATCCTAATACCACTCTAACACTACATATAAAACCACTGAACCGCCCCAAATCTGGCATAGTCGATCAATCGACTCCCTAGGTCGATCGATCGATCGAATAGGTATGTCTCCACTTCCATTCCCCTTCATTTAATTCCATTTAATCGAAAATAAAATTTTCCATTCGTCACGTCCTAAATCCGTGATAAATGTTTTTTCATTTTTTTTTTAAACTATACTTAAAACTCTCATAAAAACTTTATTTTAAATACGATTTCGATTCCATTTGAAATTCTACTTTCCAAATAATAAAACCAACATAATTAATTAATAAAAATCCAAAAATCTAAAATTTTATTTCTCTAAAAAATCCCCATTTAGTTAAATAAATCAATTATAAAAACACGGGGTTTACAGCTATTACCTCTGAAAGTCTTGAAGAGACTGGAACAACATCCAGAGGAACCACAGGAAATGGAGATGTCGCAGAAGAAAAAAAATGAGCCTCCTCTAGTTGATAAGTGGATCCAATAGATGCAACGAATGTTGCATCTTACTTAGCAACCTCCTTTACTTATTAGGAGGCAAAACGATGGGAGTATGTTAGCGCAGTCATTAGAGAACAGGGGGGTGCAACGGTTGAAAAAACACCGAATTGCCCCCCACGAAAGGGATCACGGGAGGAGAATGTCAATTAGATGGATGTCCCTACAAAGATGAAAGAAATCTATGCAAGGGTTTGAAAATGCATTTCACTAAGGAAATTTTTCTAGTTCAAATAAAGGGGAGATTTCTAAGTGTGGGAAAATATACCTCTTGCTCTAGAGAAGAGTGGGATGAAATAACCACGGGTGAATAGAGTGATGAGGGTACTGTAGAAGCTCCTTTGGTGGGACCATGTACAACTTCGAGACAGTCATCAAGGGCAATAGTCTTAAGGGGAAATGGAGGAGAGTTCTTGGGACCAGGGGCAATGGGTGGCAGTTATACCTCGTATGCACACTTCTTCTGGGTTTTCTTACCCAAAGTCTTCTTCCTTGTGCAAGAACCACTAGCAATAGATGGGCCTTTAAAACTTCTTCTTGATGTGTCCCCTCAGTTAGATCTACTTATATTAGGGTAAATGCGGTCGAGGGAGGAACGGTATGAGTGTGTAGTCGAAACTTGTATTAAACTCGCTTAATCTCTTCTTAACATTTCGCTCATATCTCCTCACTTAGATTTGCATACATCGGAGGAGAAATGGAGGCAATAGGAAAGACATCAATGGGGACTTGTGAATTGGACTTGGACTTCGATTTTAAGGAAGTCCCACGTTTTGAAGTCTTTAATTTTTCAGAAGGGGGTTGGGAAGGCCCCGCTCCAGAAGCACCTATGAAAATAGTACCATCTTCAGAGGCTCCTTTAGCAGGGGCAATTGTGCGCTAGAGCTTTTTTGGGATTAGGGGCAGCTGTAACGACTAGAGGGCAGTGGGGAGGTAGTTCATTAGGGGGACCTTTAGGGGTGTTGCTCAGAGCGAACTCAACCCCCAGGATGGAATTTCCTTTAATACCCATCTCTAAGGGTGGGAAAGTCTAAACATGTGGATAAATAGAGGGACTTTGAATAAATTCTTCAATCTTGGTCAGTTGTGTTGGCCAATATTTCAACGTAAAGTCAGAAGTAACATTCCCCTTCCTAGTAAGGGAAAGAATGGTAATTTGGTCGCTGGTCATCGAGTAAATGGTAGGGACAATTGAAATGGTGTAGAAGGCACAAGATTCATAAAAAGTGTCTCTAGCATGAGACTCCTAAAAAATGGGGCGATGAACCCCTTGGTTGTAACCAAACAGACGACTACAATGATTGGGGTTGTAATGATAAAAGGTATATCCCCATTTAGTATAAAAGGGTAAGTAACTTGGGGTTAGAGCAAGAATAACTATAAATGAAGGCTCCTCAATGATAAGATCTTCAGAAGTAGGTTGGACCACTCTAGCTTTATGAGCGAAAAAGTTCCAAGTGTAGGTAAAAACGTCTTTACCGTAAGGCCTCATAACGAAGGAGTTGGGTTTGTTAAACATTGAAAGGATGTCCTTGCGGCTTTGCTTTTTATGGAAGTGAAATAGATGATGGGGCTTGATGAGTTCTCCGAATGGAAAAGTATTCTTGTTGGGTGCTATTTTAGGATAGCGTGTATACGAAAACCCATCAGGGCTATGGCATTGGCAAAATTGGCAAAGTTATATCGTCCAAGAGATCCTTCCATGTCCAGGTGTGTTCTATCCATCCAAGTATGAAAAAAAAACAAAACCATGGCTGCCAGAGGGAGATTTTACCCACTGTCCAATCGAAGGAAAATATTGATAAGATACCTATGAGGTTGATCGTTGAGATTATCGAGCAAGATAAAATGGGAAAGAATTACAAGTATGTACGTAAGTAGCTTAAGGAGTGTACCTTTTCCTTGGTCAAAATCAGGAGAAATAGAGCCACAAAAGAAGTAGCTAATATGGGGGTTCAAGGTGGCTTTGTTCAATGAACCAATGCATCTTCTGGAGATTTGGTCCAAGTTTTTACGGGCTTTTGTTTTTTTGACATCTAAGACCTCATTATTAGAGGGAAAAGTACATATGGGCTCAAGCTCAAGTAGCTCACGGACTTCCTCAAGTGTAATGATGAACTCTCCCTATGAAGAAATGAAAGTGTGGGTTGTAATGTTCCAACGCGATACCCAACCTGTAGTGTAGCATTGTGTTTGGATGGAGTGAACTCCCTAAACCAGGTGGCAAGATCAAGCCTAACCCTTAGTAAGGGCGTCAGAGTAAGTAGACTGAATATAAGCATTCTAGGCGGGGAAATGGGATGGAGAACCCCTAGGCCCTTCGAAATCAATGTAAGAACGGGGGAAGTCACCTCGATCAATGTGGAACCTTATAGTTCCCTCTTGGGGATGAAACCCCAAACAACAAGATCTCCATCCTCATCACCCTGGAGCAAGGGATCATACCTAGCACTAAAAGTGTAAGTCTTGTAGGCACCCAAGAATTCATCACCTTCTCCAAAGATGGGAGAGCGATGGAAAAAGAAAAGTTTCTCTTGGCGAGCTTCTAGTAGAGCGGCGGCATCCAAAACTAGGGCGGAGACAACAGTGGTGGAAGGAGGAGCAGTGGTGATGGGAGCAACTAGTGCAACTGATGTGATGGAAGAAGCCATGGGAGAAGCTTGGAATATAAATCTTGTGATAATAAATAAATAAAAGATAAACAGAGTAACAGTGGTTGAAGGTGGCAAAGAAAGAGGGAAGAAAGAGCTCCAGCAAAGAAAAGATTAAGAAGAACTCAAATATGGTTTTTTTTTCTCTCTCTCTAGCACTCTGAAGATGATAATATCAAATAAAAGCATGAAAAGAAAAAAAAATGCTAAGTGTTGAAGGTTTTGAACATTTGGAATTCAAACAGACGATTGAGTTTTCCCACTAAAGCACGTGCCTAGCTGCCCATAATGATTATAAAGGGACATGTGGAGCTTCGAGGAATACTCTAACAGTTGAAAAGACAATCTAACATCATTAATGAGGTGGCACATTGGAGAGAGAGTGTTTCTTTCAAAAAGTTAAAATTTTTGGTGCCGAATTTTTAAAAAAAGCCCAATTAAAGAAAGTCCTCACGCTGCAAGCCCAAATAATGGTACAATAGGTTAAAGATGCATCGGGGAGAATTTTTAACTTTAAATCCAAGAAGGGGAGGTTACTCACAGAACAGTTCAAAAAGTTCACGAATAAACGGAGATAACTTTGACTCTGGTACATCGGGGAGAATTTTTTCTTTTTGAACAAGTTAAAACAGGGATGGCTACAACTCAGACGCATCGGGGAGAATTTTAACTTCAAATCCAAGAAAGGGAGGTTGCTCGTAACACGGTTCAAAAAGTTCACAATGTCCCCTCATTATAATTCTAAAAAGAGATAACTTTGACTTAGGTACATCGGGCATATTTTTTTTCTTTTTAAACAAGTTTAAATGGGGATGGCTACAAATCAGATGCATTGGGGATAATTCTAAATCCAAATCCAATAAATGGAGGTTGTTCGCAGCACAATTCAAAAAATTTATGACATTCCCTCATCATAATTCTAAACGGAGATAACTTTGACTCGGGTATATCAGGGATAATTTTTTCTTTTTAAAAAAGTTAAAATGGGGACAGCTAAAAGTCATATACATCGGGGAGAATTTTATAAATTCGAACGTCTAGATTTTTCTCTCAGGAAAAATGAAGAGAATTTATGTTCCTAGGGGAAGTCCAAACGAAAACGAAAAAGGATTTAGATGTGACAGAAAGAAGTTCCCAGTGATAATAGATGGTCTATTGGATTAAGAAGTTTTCCATACAGACATTTCTTGAGCTCACAAAAAATCTCTGCGCGAAGGGGAAAATGTAGGGGAGTCTTGAAGGTATTTCTAAATTATAGAGAGCTTCCCCAATTAATAGAACAGACTCAAGAGAAAGAAGCAGCATGAAGACAGCGAGGCAGTTCAGTGATGCAGCTCAATGAGGAAACTTCTTAAGAGAGCTCTTTATTATATTCTATTTTAACTTAGATAAATTGTATCTTTTAAATACATTGATTGTAATGCTGTAATGATTGTAATGTTGAGTGTGAGGTCAAACGGTACTCAAGAGATACCAGGCCTGGTAGGGCTTGGGATAGCTTACATTCTTTATCGAATTACTTCCTCGTAGGAACATCATAGGGACTTGGTTTGGAGGATTGATAAGTGAGGCAGTGTTAAGCTTGTCTTGACCATCTTAGATACACCTGGTAAAACACTGAGAGATCTTTTAGCGTGGAAGCTTGTGCATAGTAACCTTGAGTCCCATCGTATATTAAGCTTCGAGCCAAACAACCTTCTACCAAATGTCACATCTTCTTTATGTGATGTCATTATATATCTAAACACTGTGCAATTCAAACTTGAGTAAACCACTGTGGTATTGGTGTTGTCAGACAGTTTGTTTAAACACCTCTGTTGTCACAGTCCTCTAACTCACAGTTTATAGGCAAAAGGCATGTACTGGCATTTAACGATTATGATGTAGGGTGTGCTGACCCATCAGGAATTAATACTTATGACGTAAAGTGTGAGGGGGATGTCTTCCACACTGTGGAGGATTGAGACATATCGAGAAAGGTGTGAGGCATGGCCTCAACCACTTCTGAGAAGAGAGATTTACTTCTAGAGAGTTTCTTGCTTTAGAGAGAATATATTGAGAGTTATTGCAAACCACAGTTTACTCACCCACCATTGTTATTAATTGTGAATATTTTAATAGCTAACTAGAGAGACATCAGAGGTTGTTGGTGTGTTGGCTACCTTTCAAGGTGTATCTAGGGTTCTTACTTCTCTTTCCATTTGATTGAGTTATTTTTGAGTTTCCATTGTTATTATTTGAGTTATACACGAGATATTTGTGAGTTCAATATGAGTGTTTACTATATATAATACTATATGTTCATTTATTCATTGTTAAGAGTATTTGGGTTATCGTTTATTACCATACCAATAGCGGTTACGCCTCTACTGGTATTACTATACTCTCAGGCTTCAAGGGAACTACCCTCTTACACCTGTATTAATGGGAAATAATGTAATACCCCATATTTTTATGACTTTATTTATTATTTATTAATTGTGAAATTAATTAATAAATGGAGTTAACTATTACATGTGTGATATGGTAATAATAAAATGATTAATTTAGATAATAATTAAATTTTGCATGTAATGTGATATTATGTCACGTGTTATAAATAATTAATTGGTGATATTAATTATATGATACTGGGATATGTGTTATGTGTAAATAATATAGTGTATATTTTATTTACGTCATGATATATTATTGTGCATTGTGACGTATTGATGTTTGAATTGGACTTTGGAGGGTCATGAAAACCCACATATGTATTTTTAGTAGTTTGCATTGGGCCTATGGGATAGGTATACCTTTGGGATAAGTTTTGGACTAGTTTCATAGTATTTTGGGCTCATTTGGAGGCCTAAAATCAAGCATATTAGTGACTTGCGGGTTTAAGCAGTTTTAAAGGGTATTAACCTTTATTAGTTGAACACATTACACACAAAATACAAACCCTAGCTTCCTTAGAGATTTGAGAGAATTTGGAAAGATCTTTGAGGAGGACGAACAAGGGATCAAGAGGAGGAATCACATCACTACAAGAAAAAGCCTTTTTATGACTGTTAAAACTGTCATAAAAAAGCCTTTTATGTCTTTCTTTTACAGGTAAAATCAGTCATATGTTTGGACGTCATAATTGATACGAGTAAAAATTGTCATATTGAATATGTATTATATATGACTATTTTTTTTCAAAACCACCAAAAAACTGTCATATATGATATAAAAATTGTCATGACAAATCATTTTATACATTAAAAATTGTCATGTATAATTTCAAAAACAGTTGTAAAAACCATTTTGATATATATTAAAAACTGGCATATAAAATATTTCATATCATGATGATTTAATACAAATTGTCACAAAAAATCGTATAATGTAAAAAAATCAAATCATGGTTGAATAATAAACCAATACAAGAATCAAAAGGTATAGATTCATTAATTCCACATTCAATGTTACAATAGATACATTATAGCCAAATAAGTTCCTCCATAGTAATAATCAAACAAAAACTACACGGAATCAAATTGAGCTAACACATCAACCAAATTTTATTCGTCTATAAAAAGTAAGTGTTCCTCCGTATTAATAATCAGTTCAGAGTTTTAGGCAAAAATGAGCCTAATTCTTCTTCTTACATTCATGATTATGTTATCCGACAATGAAACTCCTTTCACATGCCTTCCTCCCGCAGAAGTTCAAAACAACATATATAAATATCTAGTGCAACGTAAAACACAACATATGAATTTGAGTTTTTCCAAAGTATTAAGTCGTGTATAATTCAAGTTGAAAAGATTTTTTATATAACACAAATAATTGTAAGTAATTTTAAAAAATTGGACACAGTTTTCTCTATTTATAGGACTATCCTCCCTGTTTAATAAATAATAATAATAATAATTATTATTATTATATAATTATAATTATAATTATAATAATAATTATTATTATAATAATAATAATTATAATTATAATTATAATTATAATTATAATTATAATAATAATAATTATTATTATTATTATTATTATAATAATAATAATAATAATAATAATAATAATAATAATAATAATAATAATAATAATAATAATAATAATAATAATAATAATAATAATAATAATAATAATAATAATAATAATAATAAATCCAACAACGAAATTCAAAGAGACCCAATTTATCAAACAAATTCAGATATTATTTGAGATGTGACAAAGCAAAGTCACTATACCTACATTTAAATGTCATTATACCTATTCTGAAATGAAGCATAGTTCTCTAGAAGCAAAATATCAACTTATATTGGATTTGCCTGAGTTCATCCCAGTGTTGTAGTTCTTCACTGCCAGCCTAAAATATGCACAACAACTTCAACCCGGTCAATTGATCCCCACATTCTATCTTTATAAATCAATCTTAAGAATATTTTCTCAACCTTGTGAGGAGAAATGCCCAGCAAATTAATCAATTTCAAGTCTCCCCGGGATTCTATCCAAATACACCTTTTGTAAAATGGTATAAATCTTTGACTTGGAGCAATGTTCATCTTTGTACAGACTATAAAAATGTGCTAATGTTGAGGACATGGAGGAGATAAAAGGGATAAATTCATATTCTTGTGTTTTATCTCACAACCAAGCTCCATTATTTGTCTTGAATTTACGCACCTTCATTTTTTATACATTGTAGAGGCAATGCCATAAAAGTTTCTTGTATTGCCATCACATGTTGCCATCCTTTTAATTTTAGATTTCTATTTCTTGAAAATTTCATCACTCTTGAAAGATTGTTGTAATTTAGTCTTTCGTTCATTGAGTTCAGCCCTTGTTAGAGGGATGTTCTCTACTTATTTTGAAAGAATCGGGTCTTCATAGAGTTTAATGGAATTAAAAATGTTTTTAAATGTAATTTTGTTCCATCCCAAACATCGTCAAACTATATCAATAAAGAAGAGTGATTTGAGTCTAATAAATATAAACTTCAAATAGAGGGTAATGAAGCAAAATTCGTAAAAAAAGAAAATAAAAAAAAGGAGAATCGTACCTCATATGATTTCCAAGAGTTATATGAAAAATAAGAACCCGAAATATTTAAAAACTCGATATTATACAGTGTGGGACTATAATTGATACGAAGAATCAAAACCTTCTCATCAAAATATGATAAAAAAAAAAGTATTAGCATTAAGGTATACCTATATCATCCCCCGAGTGTATTAAATATCAACCATCCAAAAACTACGTATTTACCCCCCGAGTATATTTTATATTAGCTATCACGAATAGGCAAGTCAATGAATTTAATCTATTGGTAACAACAATGAGGTGCATGTGCATAGCTTAAAACTTTTGTCACTGACTTGCACAAAAAGAAGAATCTTTCAAGTGGTGAGGGTCGAAAGCAGCAAAACAAAATTCTACAATGATACGATTTCAAGAACAAAGGTATATGATTAAAGATGAAGAAATACAATGGGAAGGAAACATACATGATATTCAATAAAAACTATATTAAGATTCAATCCTTTTAATTATAATCCATATTGTCCCTAGCTTTTCTATTCTTATTTCTAGGTTAGGTCCTATAGAATTGCTCAAGTGGCAAAGTCCAATTAGGAGTGTTCCATGTTTCTATAATATTAAAAATGAACGTATGCCGCTTTGTGTTGTGCATATGGACTCCAACATAAATAATATTCAAACATAAGGAAAAAAGAAAATGATTATAAATTGACAGCGTTGTAATCTATTGATGTTGTTGTTACTACATCTACATCTACATCTACTCCCTGTTACATCTAATTTGCAAATGAGTTCTTGCAAAATAATCAACTAAATAATTAGCTAGATTTGAAGTATGTATTAGAGAGAATGAGAACCCCAAACATTATATCTGAAGTATGTATTACATATTAACCAAGAACATGAGATACCATACCTGATAGCTTCAGGTAAAATGTATTAGATCTGAAGTACCAAAATTAGATCTACAAACAGCGACACTAAACGTATGTCAAATTCCATAACCAAATCAAATATACTAAACACTGCTTTCAATAAAAACACAGACATAAATATATATTTATATTATACATGAAAATCATCAAAAACTTATAATAAAAAGCGATTTATGATTGAGTGTAGATCTGGTATCTATCGCTAAACGAAATTAAGTTTCTTAAGACTAATTTCAAACATATAAAGCTTATGTTTGGTATCTACCGCTAAACAAACCTACTCATACATATAAAGCTTATAGTATATATATAAGTAAAAAGAATACAAAATTAAGCGGATGTAATTCATGGATGAACGACGTGTAATTCATGTACATGTGAGTGATTTCATGGACCGTTGAAGAGAGATAAAGTGAGAGAGATAATTGGTCATTATATTTTAAAATAATCAAATCAGAACACTACATAACAGTTTCTAATATAGAAAACAACGTATCAGTATTACCGGAGTAAGAAATCCTTTAGCAACAACATTTTGTCCTATACCCCTCCCCCCCCCCCCCCCCAACCATCTTCTTCATACAATATCGAACTATATGTACATATTACAAACAAATCAATAACACGGCTAAATTGAAATCAACTCTGATGAAATAGCATTTCCAAAAGGTAAAAGTAAAATGAAATTGATAACATAAGAAGTGTTTTGTCGTAATTTCCATCATTTCAACAATTTAACAATAATAAGAGACTCGGTCCACCAACTCAGTCCATGAAATAAAACTTAATTTGAGTTACCTTTACAATATCTAAAATTCTTATATTTCCTACTCGTTGAACAATTATCATTTATCCTGGAACACCTCCCTAACTGAAATGCTTGTATTGCCTATTAGGTTAATTGAACAACCATTATTTACTTCTTTAAAAGATTCAGAGCCGAATTGATTAAAACAAAAGAAAGGTTACAAGCAAACAAAAAACCCTAAAAAAAAGAAGAAGGAAATAAACCCTACAGACTTATAATGATGATTAAAAGTACTTAAATCTTATATGATGTGGCAATCCCAACAAGGTTGATCACACTACCACTAATAAGATATATAGGAAAGCAAAAAGGGGGATTTTTTAAATGATATAGCCAAGAATACAATAATGGAAACAATTAAAAACTATTCCAATCCAACAGAGGGAAGTGATCTCTAAGATAACCCAGTATTAAAAAGTTTTCATGTCCAAATGAGTCGTAGTAGACAAATAAATTTAAAGCCAGCAATACAATACATGAGATGAGAACTTCTGTAAATAAAGAAAAGACAGTTGACAGCAACCAAATAAATATGATTGTCCACATAAAGTTGTAACACCCCGTACTTTTAATGATTTTTATATTAGGATTAATTATATTAAAATGGAAATTAATAGAAAAATTAATTCAGATTAAAATAAATATTAATTAGCGAATTTTTATGAATTATATTGAGTATAACTTAGTAAACAAGTAATAAATTAGTAAGAATGAATTTTGTCATGAGTGAGAAATACATCAGTTATGGTAATTTAGTCAGGACGTGCAGGTTAGTCGTGTCGAGACTTAAATTTATGAGATAAAATGTGATTTATTTATGAGTCATCCAAATGGTCATTTTGAGTGCACCTGTGGCCATCCCCGAACCTCGCCATGTGGGCGGGCGCGTGGAGGAAAGGATCCTTCGGGTCCCGCGCGTCCCTCTCGGGAGCACTTCAGCCAGGGTCGTTTGAGATGTGGTGTAAAAATGTAGAGAGATTCAGAGTCACCAGTCTATTTTACTCAAAATCAAAACAGACAAAAGAAAAAGGGTAAGCCACCCCGAAGGATGGCATCCAAAGACATACTGGTGCGTGCGAAACCAAAATGATTCGAGAAGGGTTCGGAG
Organism: Sambucus nigra; assembly: GCA_949130495.1. Taxonomy (NCBI): domain Eukaryota; kingdom Viridiplantae; phylum Streptophyta; class Magnoliopsida; order Dipsacales; family Adoxaceae; genus Sambucus; species Sambucus nigra. The sequence continues at coordinate 180,786,880 of OX422212.1, read as the reverse complement.
GCTTAGTTACGAAATGGAAAGGTGTCAGGCACCCATTTCGCCCTTTCGGTCTCTCATGGATATTTGCTATTTTCCTTTATATTTCCCCACGTGATATGTGTGCATGTGTATATATAGAATGGAGGTAAGAATCCTCGACTTGTATCATGAAAACGATAAAGCGAATCATCCGTAGGAAGATATAATAATAATATTAGAAAAATAAGATTTACGCGATTACCCTTACGTTGATCGTTATAATGGAACGATAACGTATATGGAGTAATGCTTAACTAAGGGCAAGTATATAGAATATAAGGAAAATGGATTTAGAGAAGATAGAAAATGAGAGAAAAAGTGAGAAAAAGGACTCGAGTCTCGGGTTTTAGCCCGATACGCCTACGTAGCCTATAAAGGCATCAAAGTCCACGTCGTTCACATACAAAACGAGGGGTGGGGTTTATCCCATAAATCCAAAGGGGGAATCTCTTATTTGTAAGTGTGTGTGTGTGTGTGTGTAGAAAAAGTGTGGAAAAAGTGTGAGAATCCCTACTTGGAATTTATGAGCAAACCTCTTTTTCTTATTTTTTAGGTTTTATGAAAATAAAAGATGTTAAATAATACTAAATAAAAAATATATTAGGATGTGTGAGTGAGATAATAAAGTGCTAAATAAGAAAACAAGTTATTGGGAATTTAAGAGAATTTAAGAGAGAGTTTGAGAAAGTTGGACCTTCTTGAAGATCTTGAGCTTGATTTTGAATGTTGGAGAGCAGACCTTGAACTTGGATGATGATGGATAGTGGATAATTCACCAAGTTTGATGAAAAGGATGATGAAAAGTGGAAGTAAAAAAGGGATTTGGAAGTTGAAATCACGACGCCTTCGAGAGAGGTTTCTGGGAGTCGTTAGAGAGATTTTTATCAGATCTGGGCTCCCCTTGAAAATGAGGTGAAGGCCTCCTTTTATAGGCCCAGTAAAGTTCCGATCGGCATATAACTGTTCCTGCCTATCGGTAGGTGCCGATAGGCAGGGTCTGGAACCTGCCATTTGGCGGTGCGCTTCAGACTTTTTAGGAAAATCAGCCACCGAGGGCAAATCGTTGGTCAGAATCGTGCATGGGGCATACCGTTGGAAAGGTAATTCAGACACATTTGAAAGTCCTTTGGATCGCTCCCGGGTTCGGGAGTTTACTTCGAGTCAAATATGGCTCGGAAGCATTTGTTTGTCCATTGGACGGGGAATCGTTCGGACACAAACGGATCGTTCATCCTCATGGTAAGTCCGAATAGCTCACAGGGCAGACCGTTGGAAAGATTAGGAGATGTACTTAGACATTCCAAAGAGTTTGACCCAGTTTGGAGAGCTGAATTTGGTCAACCGGGCCCGAGAAACGTTTAGTGACCTCCCGGAGTCAAACGGATCGTTCGTCCTCGTGGAAAGTCAGAATCGCGCACGGGATAGACCGTTGGAAAGGGTATTCAGTTCCCTTAGAAGATTCATTTAGCCTCAGTTGAGATGAAGATTTTACTTAGGTTAAACAGAGTCCGGGAGCGCCCGGTGGCCTCTTGATCAGGTTTTGAACGCAAATGGATCTTTCGTCATCATGGTAAGTCAGAATCACGCACGGGGTGGACTGTTGGAAAGGGAATTTAGTGCCCTTTGAAGATTCATTCAGTCTCGATCAAGATGAGCAGTTTGACTTTTTAGTCAAACTTAGCCAGGGAGTGCCTGATGGCAGCCAGGTCAGTGCTCGGGACATGACCTAAGTTTACGGTGATGAAGGGAGGTACTAGGGACCTAAGGAGAGTTAGGGGTAACAGAATGGGGTGTCTATAGATCCCCTCGATGGGTGAGTTTGGAACAAATGATGACCGTCGAATAGACACCACATGATGCCTTTGAGGGAGTACGACCGATTCAGAGGGTCGAGGCCGATTTTGAGAACCTAAGGAGTGTGCTAGGGATGATCAATTTCACGGGTCAAAGCCGAATCTGCGGGCTTAGGGTAAAGGTATAATAATCGAGGTTAATTTCAGCCTAAATAGTGGTGACGACCGAATATCGGGGTCAATTCTGACCCAACTCAGGTGACAATCCAAGACCGAGGTCAATTCTGACCTAAACAGTGGTGACGATCGAGGATCGAGGTCAATTCTGACCTAATTGAGGTGACGATCCAAGATCGGGGCCAATTCTAACCCAAGAGTGGTGACGACCGAGGATCGAGGTCAATTATGACCTTACTCAGGTGACGATCCAAGATCGGGGCCAATTCTGACCCAAAAGTGGTGACGATCGAGGACCGAGGTCAATTCTGACCTAACTCAGGTGACGATCCAAGACTGGGGCCAATTTTGACACAAGAGTGGTGATGACCGAGGATCGAGGTCAATTATGAACTAACTCAGGTGACGATCCAAGACCGGGGCCAATTTTGACCCAAGAGTGGTGACGACTGAGGACCGAGGTCAATTCTGACCTAACTCAATTGATGATCTAAGACCGGGGCCAATTCTGACCCAAGAGTGCTGAAGACCGAGGACCGAGGTCAATTCTGACCTAACTCAGGTGACGATCCAAGACCGGGGTCAATTCTGACCCAAGAGTGGTGACGACCGAGGACTGAGGTCAATTCTGACCTAACTCGGGTAACGATCCAAGACCGGGGCCAATTTTGACCCAAGAGTGGTGACGATCGAGGACCGAGGTCAATTCTGACCTAACTTAGGTGACGATCCAAGACTGGGTCCAATTCTGACCCAAGAGTGGATAAAGATTTGATTTTGATTCTGCTGGAGAAAGAGCTTTGTAATTTTGATCTAAGCTAGGGAGCTGATAGCGGGGGAGGCTTTTAGGAGACCTCGCAGGGGGAACAACCAATTTTGGGTGCTGTAGGAGAATTTCACGGGGAAGTGATCAGGTGATCCTTAGGGATCCTCCGGAGCTTTGTCGGGAGGAGTTTTCACTTGGTTTTTTAGGATTCTGTTGGGGAAGAGGGGTTCCACTTGAGGGAACGCGAAATTTTCTTGGTAAAAAGGCTTTAAATTCTTCCTGGGATTTTGGGGAATTTTTTGGGGATTTTTCGAGGTTTTCTGGTATTTCTATAAAAAAATTAAGAGGGGGTGCCGGTCCGCATAGTATGAAGGGTGCCATTCGACAGTGGCATGGACTTTTGGGCTACCTCGGGAAGGCAAGGGGTCAGTGTCTATGTTACACTGTCCTCATGCGATGGATCCGGAGGAGTTGGGTTTGACAGAGGAGGTCCTTCGACCTGCGGTATACCTTTCTGTTCCTTTCTTTCTTTCTTTTCTGTTTTGGTCATCCTGCTTTTGATACTGATTTCGCCTTTTCTTGCAGCAAGTTCGGGTGTCGACCACTTGGCTAAGGGACATCAGAGACTGGATATCTTCGGTGATTGCCCATATTCGGGATGTGGTTCCTATTCCTTCTTGCTTGGTGTCTCTGCCTCGCCTGGAGAGGACTCTGGCTCGGGTAGTGGTGGTGCGTCATCTCGCCGTAGGGGGAAGAGAGCACGTCGCAGGGGTGGAAGCTCTTAGTGAGAGAGAGAGAGAATGTGGGTTCGGGCTGAGTCCCGTAGTTGTTTCCTTTTCTTTTTATTTCCTGGAAAATTGATGTAACACAGAACACAAATATATGCAATGTAATGGAGTTTTTTATTATCTCTTATTAATGATGAATGAATGTATGCGCTATTTACTTTGCTGATGAGACCGTAAAAAGGAATATTTTTTAGAATTTTTTGAAGGAAAGTTTTTAATTAAAAATGAAAATTATATAAAGAGAAAAAAGGGATTCTTGAAATTCTGTTGAGAATATCAATTTATTTTTATTGATTTTTCTGATTTGATAAAAGAGGAAAAGAGGGAAATTTCCAAAAATAGGGGGGGTTGTCGATCGGCAAGCACCCTGACCTGCCTATCGGCAGTTCAGTCCAGTTCCATCAATTGAAAACTTTGAATTGTACCCACCTCAGCCTTTGGTACCTTGTGGAGTAGTATTCCTTTCGATTTCTGCAGGGATGATGTCCCTTGTGAGGGTTTTCAAGTATAAAAAGGGGAAGGGTGGAGTGTTTTCATCACACCTTTGCATTCTTATCTACTTGCCCACTATTTCTTAGCCTTGCAAGATGGCTCTCCCTGGTAGCACCGAGTTTTTCCAACTACCTCAAAGCCTTGGAAGCTATGTGCTCTTATAATGTCGACTATGATGCTTTTAACATGCGTCGGGTCCCCTTGTGGCGCGATCAGCCTCTTGAGTGAAACGTTCTGGTGGCGACAGTATAATTCTGGTACCCCGAAGACCATGTATTTCGCTTTGGGTTGGAAGAAGTTTGTCCTACCTACGAGAAATTTTTTTCCATGCTGGGTGTAAATCCCAGTGTTGCTGCGGCTTTGCCCAAATTTTCCCGGTCTCCTAGGGATTTGTTGGTTGGGCTTCTTCATATTTTGCCTTCGGCGGATAGATCATTGGTTGCTGGAGGAATGATCTCCCTCCCGACGGTGCTGCAGTCCGTGTATTTACAGGAAGTAGGTGATGCTGGCTATGCTGGAGTCGTGGTTTTGGGTCTGGTTTCCAAATTGTTGTTGGTGAGTGGGTAGGTGAAAGTGGACCCACAACTTGCAGCCATTACCTCATGGATGTCATGTCGTCGCAATCCTGCGGTAGTGATACTGGCGGAGACCCTGAATGGCCTGGATGCCTGGAGAGAAGGTCGTTCTGACTTTTTGAGGGGTAGCCCCGTGATGCTGTTTATGTGGTTGTCTGAAAGATTCAGCTTGGCGACTCCTCTGGAGTATCCCTTGTCGGCCGTACCCAACTTATTTTCACACTACTTCATCATCATTGGCCTATATGTTGAGAACTGGGAGAATTGGCTTGTGGAGCATGGGGCTCGTGGGCTGTATTGGTCAGTGCCTTGGTGGGGGCCGTTGCAGCCCGTTATGGATCTAGGAGAGTATTCATTTGTGCGACTGGTTGGTCTCAAGCAGACCTCTTTTTATTTCCCTTGGTGGCTTTTGCGCCAATTTGGCTAGGCGCAGGTCGTGCCTCCTCGGACTTCAAATTTCTTTCCACTAAAAGATTTGACTGAGCGCCTGCATCTGTTGCTTGGGTCTCTATGGGAAAATTGGCGTCCATCGACCCGTCCTTCTCAGTCTGTCGGGAAGGTTTGGCATGTCCCCAAAGATAATATGAAGTGGTTGTAGAGGAAAGTAGTCAGTAAGATGTTGGCAGTGGAGACTGGATAAAGATGGTTTGTTTTATCTAACACCATGGAAGGGGGTGTTGTGGTCTTTTCGAAGATGGTTAAGGCTCATCGATCCATGGAATGTTTACGGCACTCTATTCAGGCAGGGGAAACTTGGGGACCTCAGGATGTAGATGATGAGGGTGCAGGCTCCTCTGGTAGATGTGGGTAGGACTCTTGGAGAGTTTAGTTATATAATAGGGAATGTATGTGGGGATTTTATTTGGCTTTTTATAGTAGTAGTGGGAGGGAGTTATATGTTCCTTTTCTTATGTAATACATACTATAATTTCTTATTAATGAAATAAACAAGTTTCTGATCACTCAGCTGTGCCTTTTGATGAGTTTTGTATTTTGAATTATCTATACTGACCGCTAAGGCATACATAATCCGTTTGTTCAAGTATTTTTAGAATGAACCGTCGTTCTCGGAGGTAAGAAAAGAATAGTATTTTGTGAAAAAGAAAGGGCCGCACTCATGTGAGGAGTATGAGTTGCCTACATACCTCTGTTTTTTTTTTGAAAAGTCTTAAAATAGTTTTTGTAGAGGATCAGGCCCACGTAGTTCTGGGTAGAGACAAAAATGAAGAGCCTTTTTTTTCTTTTCTTTTTTTATAATAGAAGGGGGATGAGAAGAGTCGTAGCGCATCGAGATTTTGGACTAGGGGTAGAATTTCTTGAGACAGTCCAGATTGATTGGACGAGCCATCTCCTCCCCATCTAGGTCAGTGAGCATGGCGGCACCGTCGGATAAGATCTTCTTCACAATGTAGGGGCTCTCCAATTGGGCTTGATTTTCCCTCTGGGGTCCTAGATAGGTTATATTATCTCTTTGAGGGCTAAATCCCCCTCCCGAACACCGCGGTCCTTGACTTTCTTGTTGAATGATCGCCCTATTCGGCGATGATACCCCTGTATGTGGTAAAGAGCTTTTAATCTTCTTTCATATAGGAGGGCTAGCACATCAAGACAGATTTGTCACCAATCTTCTTCACTAACTTTGCTTTCGAGCATGACGCGTAGCGAGGATATTTCCAGCTCCACGGGTAGGACTGCTTCCATGCCGTAAACCAGGGAGTAAGGGGTAGCCCCACTAGAGGTTCAGATTGAGGTTCGATAGCCCCAGAGGGCGTACGGGATCCAGTCGTCCCAATCCCTATAACTTTCGGTCATCTTGTTGATGATGGCTTTGAGGTTCATATTGGCAGCTTCAACTGCACCATTGGTCTGAGGTCGGTAGGGAGAAGATTTGTGTCTCTGAATCCCGTACTCATTGACTACTTTTGTGACTTTTGCTTCGAAATGCAACCCGTTATCTGATACCAGCTCGTACGGGACCCCATATCGGCAGATGATATTTTTCTTAAGGAATTTGTCCACTTTCTTCGCGTTCAATACTGCGTATGACTCAGCTTCGACCCATTTGGTGAAGTAATCGATGGAAACCAGGATAAACTCAAGTCCGTTTGAAGCCTTTGGTGTAACCTTCCCTATGATGTCGATACCCCAGGTCGAGAATGACCAGGGAGAGGTCATGTTATATAATTCTCGCGGAGGCAAGCATTAAAGATTGGAGAATTATTGGCATTTGAGGCACCTCTGGACATAGGCGATGAAATATTGGATCATGGTGGTCCAGTAGTAGCCCGGTCGAATGATCTTCTTGGCGAGCACGTGACCATTCATATGGGGTCCTCATTCCCTGCTGTGGATTTTCTGCATTATTTTCTCAATCTTAGCCCCTGCGATGCAGTGTAGATGAGTTCCATCGAAGTTCCTGTTGAGTAGGGATTTATGATAGATAATGTACTGGGCGGCCAGTCTTCGGAGGATCATTCGATCTTTCTTGTTGGAACCCTCAGGATACCTACCATGTTTGAGGAGGCACCAGATATCATAGTACCATTAATCGGCTAGTTCGGGATCTTCGGTGGAGACAAGCTCAATATGGTAGCAATGGTTTGATTTGTCTTGCTTTTAAACTAGGAATGGAGTCATTGTTATTCCTTCGGGCATGTCGACCATGGAGGCCAAGGTGGAGAGAGCATCATCTAGGTTATTCTTTGCTCAGGGTAGGTAATGGAAGGTGATATCTCGAAATTGGGAGGCTAACTCTTCTAATTGGGCATGAAAGGGTTGGAACTTTTCATCCTTGACTTTCAACTTTCTGAGCACTTGACCGATGATGAGGGCAGAATCCCCGTAGACATCAAGGTATTGAATAAATTTCTTGAGAGCAACTTCGAGGCCCACTGTGCATGCCTCATATTCTGTCATGTTGTTGGTGTAAGGGAAATCAAATTTTATGGCGATGGGAGTGTGGGAGTCATCTGGGCGATCAGGAGTATCCCAATGCCATATCCCTTTTTGTTGGCAGCGCCATTAAAAAACATTTTCCATCAAAGGCGGTCTTGAGTGGTGCAGAGGGAATTTTCATCTGGGAATTCGGAAATCCAAACCTCCGCTTCTTCTATGGGGTAATTGGCGAGGTAGTCAGAGATGGCTCTTCATTTAATAGATTTTTGTGTGACGTACACGATATCGAACTCGGTTAGGAGCATCAACCATCGGGCCATTCGGCTGGATAAGGAGGGTTTCTTAAGCAAGTATTTGATGGGATCCATTCGGGATACAAGTTTGATGGGGAAGGAGATAATGTAGTGTCGCAACTTTTGGGTGACCCAGACAAGTGCGACACATGCTTTTTCTAAGGAAGTGTAGTTGACCTCGTACCCGACCAATTTGCGACTACTATAATAGATGTATCTTTCTTTAGGGGAGTCCTCAAGGTATTGGGCTAGCAAAGCCCCAGCTGTAGTGTCGGTTATGGTTAGGTATATGAGCAAAGGGAGACCAGACTGTGGTGTCATGAGAACTCGAGGTTGGGTCAGGTATTGTTTTATTCGGTTAAAAGCTTCTTGGCAGGCCTCATTCCAAACCTTAGTTTAATCCTTTCGGAGGAGCTTAAATATTGGTTCACAGATAAAGGTTAGCTGGCTGATGAACGGGCTGATATATTACAATTTCCCAAGAAAAACTCGGACTTCTTTCTCTGTTCGGGGTGGTGGCATCTCAAGTATGGCCTTTAACTTTGCAGGATCTGCTTCTATCCCCTTTTCGCTGACCAGGAATCCCAAGAGTTTTCCCTTTGTAACGTCGAAGACACACTTTTATGGATTAAGTCTCATCTGATACTGCCGTAGTCGTTCGAAGAACTTTTGGAGAGCGAGAATATGACCTTCTCTAGTTTTGGACTTGATAATCATATCATCCACATAAACCTCAACCTTTTTGTGAATCAGATCATGCGGGATGGTTGTGGCAGCCCTTTGGTAGGTAGCCCCAGTGTTCTTGAGACCAAATGGCATGACGGTGTAGCAAAAGGTTCCCTATGGGGTGATGACTGCGGTTTTTTCTTGGTGGTCGGGGTGCATCTTGATTTGGTTGTATCCGGCAAACCCGTCGACGAATGACTTGAGAGCATGACTGGCTGTATTGTCCATAATCATGTCGATATTGGGTAGCAGATTATCATCCTTCGAAGAAGCTTTGTTTAAATCTCGATATTCTACACACATCTGAACCTTCCCTCGTGATTTTGGCACAGGTACAATGTTAGCTAGCCATGTGGAATATTCGATCACCCGAATGAAACCCACGTTTAACTATTTGACCACCTCTTCTTTGACCTTGAGCGACCATTCGGTGCGGAGTTTTCTCAATTTTTATTTCACTTTCTTGTAATCTGGGAGAGTGGGGATCTCATACTGAGCTATTTCAGGATCGATGTCGGGCTTATCATCATACGACCATGTAAAGACATCTACGAACTCCTTCAACAATTCTTCGAGTTGTGCACGCTCATGCTCGTCAAGGGTGGCCCCTATCCTAATCTCGCGCAGTTGGATACTAGAACTGAGATTAATAACAACAGTCTCTTCTTCATTAACTTTAACGCGGTTATGTTATTTATTATTAACCTTATTTAGATCAGTTAAGAATTGTTCATTTGAAAAATCATCATCATCAAAAGTTTGATTAGAATCCAAGCAGTTAATGTAAGGCACCACAAGATACTCAAAATCTTCGTTTATTTCATTGATAGGAAAAATAGCATTGAGAACCTCATCAAAAGAGGTCTCGATTACATTTGAGTAAGGATAGACAACAGAAGAAGAAATAGGGTAAACATTGGGGTTAGGGGAGATTTCAAGAGGTAGAACTGGCGCAGCATGCCAGTTGAGGAGAGGTGTATCAGCAGCTTTAATCTGACGGAATGTGTCCATTGATGTAGTGTCTGAATGAACCGTGAAGAGTGCCAGCCCCAGTATCTGTAAGTTGAAGGAATCTTTGGAATCACTTTCCACAGTATCTTTGGTATCTTTGATGGGCGGTTGTACGCGGTGTTGGAAACTTTTGGCCCATGGGTAGCTATCTGGGAAAAAGATCTCCATTCTCGGCCTCATCTTCTTGTTTGTGTGGTCATACCATGGTTCTGGAAAACTGCAAAAGGGGAAGTATTCGCCTTCTTTGATGAATCGTCCATTCAAGGAGTCTCCTGAGATAGTTCAGATACAGTCTAATATTCTCTTTAGTCGAGATTGGCGGATCATTCTGAGCTCTTGTTCTGATGGTTTATATCCCACGCCGTAAGGAGGAAAAGCTTTCTCCAGTTCGATGGGCTCAAGTATCCCTTGCTGCCTTTGCCCTAGCCCCAGTCCGGGCATGAAGTGCATATTTCTGAACATCTGAATCACATTAACATTGCCATGAGGGTTATATTCTGGACAAACCCTTTCTTTGAAACTATCCCCTGCCGGGAGTAGGAGTGGTTCGACCCGGAATTCTGATAGGAGCATATCATTTAACCCGTGTTGTATTTCAAGAATTGGACTGCTGGAGCTTGCACCCCCGATATTTTCATCGTCACCCAAAATGGTGATGACCCGCCCGTCGGTGAAAAACTTCAATTTCTGATGGAGTGAGGAAGACACACCCTTGATATTGTGGAGCCAGGGGCGTCCGAGCAACAGGTTGAAACAAGTTGGGATGTCTATGACTTGGAATTCAACGACAGGGTTTATAGGTCCAACCCCTATTATAAGTTTTATGGATCCCATCACCTCACGACGATTATTATCATAGGCATACGCAGCGGAGGAAGTTGGAGCGAGGTCGCTTTCTTTCAGGCCTAAACACTTGAAGGTTTTCAATGGGCAAACATTCAAGGCGGATCCTGAAAACGCGGAGTTTTGTCCCAATTAAAATATTTAATTTCCTTTTTCGAATAAATGCGGAAGCGTTGAGATGGTTTCAACAAAATAACAAGGCCGGGTTTTAATATCTCAAGAAACAAATTAAAGCATAATTCAAGTCCTAGAATTTGCCTAAGTCATGATTATTCATTTAAACAAAGTTAGGCGAAACCAATTTTAGCATATGACTTGAATAAACCAAATTAACCAATATTAATTTAAGTCCCAAATTAAATGAGTGTGATAATTAAACCGAATTTTATCTTGAATTAAACCTAAAGCATGCGTTCTAAATGATGTGCAAGATAAAATAAACAAGGTCACACTACACCGCGATATACGAGGAAAAACCCACTAACGGGAAAAAACCTCAGGACGGCCCTAGCCTCAAATCCACTAAAAACGGTATTACAAAATACAAGACAAAAGACTTACTTCCTAAACTCGAACCCTCTCAAGCCGTGATGCTTCTTCTTGTATCAACCTCCAAGTAGCGGATAACCAACGGAGCTCCACCGTGGTCTCGGAATACATCGATGGGACAATTAGGCACACCGTCACCCAAACATGGAGCCTTTCTCCAAACGGGTAGAAATGAAACGAACTTCTCTTCAATTCGGTGTAGAGAAAAACCGGTGCCAAAACAACCTCCAAGTAATTGATATTTATGTAGGAGAACTTGGATAAACAATTATTGGGTGTAAACTAGAGTGTGTGAATTTTTCTTTAAAAGATGACACTCAAAACATGAACCTTTTCCCTAAACAATTATGCTCTCAAACTCTCTTTTGGAGATGTATTAGGATGGAAAAGTTTTTTTTTAAAGGAAAAAGGTGTTTCCCGTCCCTCATAAGGCTGGAAAAAGTTGGTTAAAAAACAAGTGGGGATCATGGGAGAAAACTGCCAAAAAACTGCTCAAAACTGTTCCCGCCTGGCATTCTCGTTCGAACGACTTTGACTGTCGTTCGAACGAGGTTTCTAACGAGCGACCAGCCTGGGCTTGTTAGAACCTCGTTAGATACCTCGTTAGAACGAGAAAGTCGTTCGAACGACTTATCTAACGACTGACCAGTTAGGTTAGAAGGCAGTCTCGTTCGAACGAAGTTTGGTTCGAACGAAAAATCTCATTCGAACGAGTTTCAGAAATTTTTGTTAAATTCTATTTTGGCCCATAAACATTTATATATATTAATATAAAGTTCTTTTTAAATTATTTCTGAAATAAACATGGCTTTTATTAAACCTAACACCCAAATAAACATTGTTCCAAGCTCCTATATAAATATAATTACATTCATACCTTGGGAGCATGGAACCTTAGTTGATGACATAGAAACGAGGCACACAAACCGGCATTTTGATGAAGCTTTAAGTTCTTTGCCGCTACGTCTTCAACATACACTTCATAGGCTTGAGAATATTACAATAAATACTATCCTATGAATAAATGTTTTTGTCCGGAATTGAGCCAAAACTATATATGGACTCAATTGGAAATTTGTGTCCTTACAAATCTCCCCCTTTGGCTATTCCGGGACAAAAACCAAACAAAAAATCCTAAAGGGCCGTCAAGCTCACTAGACTCAAAACATAACCCACCCAATCTTGACTCAACCCAAGGATCAAAACGCTTTGCCATAGAAAGATGCCTCTTTAGAATAATTCTTGCACACTTAAGCAAACTCATCAAATGCATAGGGAATATCAAAGTATTAAATGCAATTAATTAATTACTCCCCCTAAATTAATTCTCCCTTTAAAACACATGACCTACTTAGAAAGACGTCTCCCCCTAAGATAAATCTCCCCCAAACGAAGATACGATAATAATAGGATTAGATACCATTTCTCCCCCTATCATCATTCTCCCCCTTTTTGTTCGGGAATAGGCAAAGGATAAAGAACTAATAAACCGCATGTGAAAGCTTAAAGTGTTAAGACATGAAAGCATATGGGCAATTAAAAACAAGGCAAAGATAAACGAATATCATATATATAGAAATATACCAATATAGAACTTGCATATATATAGATATAAACAAACACATGACACAAAATACAATAAGTTTGCACACTCGTATGGCAAAAATGTGTCATATGGAAACGGAAGTGTAGGGGTGTGAACTAGCAACAATTAAATTTAGACCCAAACACTTAGGAAACGTTCATGGAGTTCTCATTTGATTGCAAACTTCATCACAGTTAAATATAACCTCATGTGACAATATAAAGATTGAACTCAATGAACAAACATACACAATGCATACAAGCCTAGCATGATGATGATTCTACAAATCAAATAGAGTCATGACATTAAAGACAACTAGGATAAACGGACATTGTGCAAACCGTTGATATACCATCCAATTCTCCCTCAATGAGCATATATATTCGTTTGTTTGTGAATGAATATATCAAACAAACATAGGCCTTGGCAATTGTTTTTTGTTTAATGCCAAATATTCTGTTTTTAGGCCGTTGGATCACGTATTTCTTTTAGATCCAATCAACGGTGGCTTACTATCGCAAAGGACTTAATTCATCCTTTCGGAGCCCTTCCCCGTGCATATATTAATTTATCATGTTTTCATTTTTCGCACAAATCTCACATGCAACGGATTTTGACATGCACTAGTCCTCCTAGGTCATAGGTATGTAGATGACTAGATTGATAGGAGAACACCTCAAAAAGCTCAAATATAACATGTGACATTAAGATTTCAAAAGAGCTCGTGCATGTGTGAATAGAGGCATATAGAAATAGAATCCATTTAAACAATACAAAATCCAACTACTCCATATAAAACATGGTAAAGAACATTTTAAGGATTGAAAATCTAAACCAAAAGTTCTAGTCACATGGAAGCGTAAACGATAGGATTCAAACACAAATATATGCCACATAAAGTGTGTCAAACAAAAATACACACAAAACAAAATCTTTTTGAGTTTTTAACATTTTTAATCAAAAATAAATATTTACTCAAAAGGACAAACAAAAATCATTTGTATTTTTCATTAAGCTTAAATGAAATAAATAAAACACAAATGATAAACAAAAATCTTTTTATATTATGCAGTCGATTCAAACACAAAATATAATACAAAAAGATAAACAAGTCATAATTTCTAGCATGTGATATGAAATAAGGCAATCACTAGAAAATGACTAAACAAGGATACATTTAGCATATGAATATAGCATGAAGTACAAACGCTAAAGTATGCAAACACTAACACATTCATCCATTAGATTTAGCAAGGGAGGAAGGATGTGAAAGTAAATGAGAATCAAAATCCCTATTTTGTAAGGCAACCAAGTCGGATTTCCTAACCCAAATTAATGAAGAATTACTATCTTGGGGTGTAGGAACGTTAGCTATCGTGGTTACTTTACTATGGGATTTTCTAGGAATTCGTTTAAGATCTAAACAAAATTTCCTAAGATGACCTTGTCGACCACAAAGTGTACAAGTAAGAATATGTCGAAAAGATTTATCTAAGGAGTGATCATTAAATGCATTCCTAGAAGATTCTCCTAAAACATTGGTTTTGACTTTAGGGTTAAAATCATTACAAGAATTGAAGCCTAAACCAAAAGTGTCATTTTTAATTTGGACCGTTCCTAACATTTTATCTAGTTTTTCCGAACGACACTCCAAATCAAATTTGACATTACTAGAATCTTTTAATTTATTTTCCAAATCCAAAATTTTAGATTCTAGTAAAACATTTCGCTCTTCAAAAGTAAGAAGCTCCTTTTTCAAGGATTCCATTAAACCCCTAAGGCTATCTCTCTCGCCTTCTACATAGTTAAGCTTCTCTTGAAGAGTCCTCTCATGTGTCCTAAGGTCTTCTATTAAGGCACTTTCATCAATGACCTTGACACTCTCTCTTAAATTCGCTTCTAACTTCAAATTAGCTCTTTTCAATTTAATAGATTCTTTATATAATTCATGAAAAGCATTTTGAAGTTCACTCATATCAACCTCTTCTTCATTTTCACTCTCTTCTTCTTCTTCACTCTTACTATCATCAAAAATAAGAGAATCATGTACAATGACCTTGGAAGTGGCATGTGCTATAATTTCATCATCCGATGAGTTCTCATTATCACTCACATGTGCCATAAAAGCCACAAAATTTTTCTTAATGGGGGATTCGGGCTTCTCTTCCTTATCACTATCACTAAGGGTCGCATTATATGAAATGGGTCGTTTACCCTCTTTCCTTAGTTTAGTGGGGCACTCATAAGCCCTATGGCCATAACCTTCACAACCAAAACATTTATTAGACTCGTCCCTATCAATATTTTCATTACTAGGTTTAGGGATCTTATCGGCTTTAGAAATCTTCTCGTTTTTATCATGTTTAGAAGATTCAAATTTCTTAAAATCATTTTTAACTTTATCTTTGTTAAATTTAAGAAATTTTCTAAATTTACGAGTAAACAAAGCCATATCTTCCGAGTCACTATCACTATCGCTCTCTACTACTTGTTTGACCTCTTTTCGGGCTTTCAAAGCAACGCCCTTTTCAATTTTCTTTTCAGTTTTAGAGGGAAACATATCCAGTTCATAGGTTTGTAAATCACCTACAAGCTCTTCTAATTTTGTAGAGGCTAAAGTGGGTAAAGAATTTAAAACGGTCACCTTTGGAATAAATCTATCGGGTAGGGACCTTAAAATTTTCTTTACTACACGGTCGTCAGGTATTTTCTCTCCCAAGTTAAAGGATGAATTAACAATATCAGAAAGTCTAGCATAAAATTTATCAAAAGTTTCTTTTTCATCCATTTTGATAGTTTCAAATTGAGTGGTGAGGTTTTGGAGTTTAGAAGCTTTAACGACACTCGTTCCTTCATGAGTTAATTGTAAAATATCCCAAGCTTCTTTAGCGGTTTCACACGTCATAATACGTCGGAATTCATCCGGTGCGACAGCGCTAAATAAGGCGTTTAAACCACGGGAATTAAAATTTGCTAGCTTAAACTCATTTTCAGTCCATCTATCGACGGGTTTGGGAACTTGTTCATTTTCAATTAAATGTGTTGGTGGAGTCCAACCGTTAACAACAGACATCCAAACACGTTCATCGATAGATTTAAGTGCCGATTTCATTCGCGCTTTCCAATACGCGTAGTTAGAACCATCAAAAATATGAAATTTTGAAAATGGGGAAAAATCCATTTTAGCCAAAAATTAAAGGATCTTAACGAAATAATTTGTCGTTTTTGGCTCTGATACCAATTTGAAAACGCGGAGTTTTATCCCAATTAAAATATTTAATTTCCTTTTTCGAATAAATGCGGAAGCGTTGAGATGGCTTCAACAAAATAACAAGGCCGGGTTTTAATATCTCAAGAAACAAATTAAAGCATAATTCAAGTCCTAGAATTTTCCTAAGTCATGATTATTCATTTAAACAAAGTTAGGCGAAACCAATTTTAGCATATGACTTGAATAAACCAAATTAACCAATATTAATTTAAGTCCCAAATTAAATGAGTGTGATAATTAAACCGAATTTTATCTTGAATTAAACCTAAAGCATGCGTTCTAAATGATGTGCAAGATAAAATAAACAAGGTCACACTACACCGCGATATACGAGGAAAAACCCACTAACGGGAAAAAACCTCGGGACGGTCCTAGCCTCAAATCCACTAAAAACGGTATTACAAAATACAAGACAAAAGACTTACTTCCTAAACTCGAACCCTCTCAAGACGTGATGCTTCTTCTTGTATCAACCTCCAAGTAGCGGATAACCAACGGAGCTCCACCGTGGTCTCGAAATACACCAATGGGACAATTAGGCACACCGTCACCCAAACATGGAGCCTTTCTCCAAACGGGTAGAAATGAAACGAACTTCTCTTCAATTCGGTGTAGAGAAAAACCGGTGCCAAAACAACCTCCAAGTAATTGATATTTATGTAGGAGAACTTGGATAAACAATTATTGGGTGTAAACTAGAGTGTGTGAATTTTTCTTTAAAAGATGACACTCAAAACATGAACCTTTTCCCTAAACAATTATGCTCTCAAACTCTCTTTTGGAGATGTATTAGGATGGAAAAGTTTTTTTTCAAAGGAAAAAGGTGTTTCCCGTCCCTCATAAGGCTGGAAAAAGTTGGTTAAAAAACAAGTGGGGATCATGGGAGAAAACTGCCAAAAAACTGCTCAAAACTGTTCCCGCCTGGCATTCTCGTTCGAACGACTTTGACTGTCGTTCGAACGAGGTTTCTAACGAGCGACTAGCCTGGGCTCGTTAGAACCTCGTTAGATACCTCGTTAGAACGAGAAAGTCGTTCGAATGACTTATCTAACGACTGACCAGTTAGGTTAGAAGGCAGTCTCGTTCGAACGAAGTTTGGTTCGAACGAAAAATCTCGTTCGAACGAGTTTCAGAAATTTTTGTTAAATTCTATTTTGGCCCAGAAACATTTATATATATTAATATAAAGTTCTTTTTAAATTATTTCTGAAATAAACATGGCTTTTATTAAACCTAACACCCAAATAAACATTGTTCCAAGCTCCTATATAAATATAATTACATTCATACCTTGGGAGCATGGAACCTTAGTTGATGACGTAGAAACGAGGCACACAAACCGGCATTTTGATGAAGCTTTAAGTTCTTTGCCTCTACGTCTTCAACATACACTTCATAGGCTTGAGAATATTACAATAAATACTATCCTATGAATAAATGTTTTTGTTCGGAATTGAGCCAAAACTATATATGGACTCAATTGGAAATTTGTGTCCTTACAGATCCGTTATCGATAAGAGAGAGTGGTATGGCCTTTCCCATAACTTCGACGGAGATGTTGAGTGCATGATTGTGATTCAGCCCAATTTTGGGGATTTCTTCTTCAGAAAATGATAGCATTCGGGTAGAGGTTAAGGATCCGACCAGATTTATCGCTTCTTCTGGTGTGGTAGATGGAGGAACTATGGGTCCAGTGAGAAGCTTGATTAAAGAATTTCTGTGTAGATGGGAAGACATGAAAAGTCCCCATAGAGTGATGTTAGCTTGAGTTTTCTTCAGTTGATCTAGGATCTTGCTCTCGTCGATGGTCATCTCTAGCATAGGAAGGTTTTCAACGCCCTTCCCTTTGTCATTTGCTGGTAGTGAGCTGGGAACCTGGTAATGTCTCCCTGATCTGGTCATGTGATTTACTGAAGAAGGAAAGAACATATGAATCCCATTTCCTCATCAACCTCAGGTTGTTCTCCACCCTATTTATTTCTCCAAGGAGTTATTCAAATGAGATCATCCCACATATGTCGGCTACTAGGCCAGCTCTTCCTAAAGCTTGTTCTTCGCTCGAATCTTTGAATTCTTCCCCCCATCTGGTGGTAACAATTCTTTCTTTCCCTGTGAAGTCGATGCATTCCAAAACTTCAACGACTTCTTCATACAGGTCCTCCCATTCTGTGGGGATATGTGTGATTGAAGGGACCAAACCCCCTTGTAGTTTCAAAGTGTCAAGTAACCCGGTGATACTGCAAATGCTATTGGTTTACTCGAATAATCCTGCCATAGTCTGAACAACATCATCTAGGCTGACTTCGTCGGTTGGTACCACCCATTTGTCTGAATCTCGGGCCCATTTCCGTGCTTCCAAGAATAGTGTACTGAATCTCTGGCAATCGATGACCATCTGTGAGGGCAATTTCAGCCCAAACTCTAGGAGTTAGTTTAACACCTCTGACAATTCCATACTTTCATTTTCAAAACGGATACGAACAGCGATGCATGCTCTGGTAAGGAGTGACAGTGCCTGGTCAGCGAGGCTAGTAGGGTGTAGGTGGGAATATGGGCAAATTTAAAGAGGTTTAGGAGAGTATATGGGTGTGATTTGAGTTGAGGGATCGAAATCTAGATTTTCTTCCAAGAAGATGGCATTGGTATGATTTGGGAGTGGGTTTTGAGTAGTGTTTGGCTTAGGATAGGCTGGTGGGGCGATGATACCCCGATCAATGAGATCTTGGATTACATTCCGAAGGTGAAAGCATTGGTCGGTGGTATGGCCGACAGTTTAGTGGAAGGCGCAATGAGCATCGGCCTTGAAGTTTCTTGGGAGTGGATTTGGCAATGGACAAGGATCCAAGGGTTTGATGAGGTTTCGGCTTAACAAGTCTTGGTAAACTTTGGAGAGGGGACCATGGAGCTCAGTGTATTCCCTTAGGATGGGGGAAGGGAGGCTTTCTGGTGCCCATGATGTGGTTGGTTGAGAGATGTTATTGATGATCGAGACGGTAGCACTGGCAGGCTTGTCATACTTTCTAGGGGTGAACTGTTCGGACACCTTCTTCGGTTCAACCTCTGCTTTAATGAGGCTTTCCTCGATTTCCACTCCAGCCTCTCTGAAAGCTCGAAAGTGGGGATAGTATTGTCCTCCCATCGTTGCTCGAACATGGGGCAAGAAGTTCTTCTTCATTATGTTGATATGTTCTTCCTCGGATGACCGATTAGTCATGGTAGCTGCTTGCTCCCTCCACCGAGTTATGAAGTTATTGACTGATTCTTCAGGATTCTATTTGAGCATCTCTAAATCACGACGGGTGACCTCAAGCTCTTTGTTGTATTTGTACTGCGACATGAATTCTCGGGCTACATCCTCCTAGCTATGGATTATGGATTCCTCAAGAAATAAAAACCATCGGTGGGCACTATCCTTCAAAGTTTGCTGAAACAATTGGGCCATCACTTCTTCAAAAGCCCCTAGTAGAGTCATGGAACAATGATAAATGCGAAGATGAACAATTGGGGTGCCACTCCCTCCGAACTTCTCGATATTTGGCATCTTGAACTTCTCGGGTAACCTCGCTTTAGGATAAGGAGACATGTGGGTGTAGTCTATGTAATTCCCAGAGATCCTGACTTGGTCAAACTTCTTGGTGAGCATATTGAGATCCTCTTTGACTTTATTCAACTCCTTCTCCTTTTGATCAACGACCACAGGCAGGTTAGCCATAGGCTGGGCAATGTTTAGCATGGGAAGCTAGGCAGGCGGCGGCCCATTGGCAGGAGGGGCACGTGGAGCGTGCTGATATTCTTTCGAAACCCAGATAGGCTCGGGTGGACCTATAGCACGAGGGAATAGGGCCTCGGCCTCTTGAGGGATAGTAACTTAGTTTCGTTGCATCCATCGGACCTCGGTTTGGAGGTTGTCGATCTTGGACACGAGCTGAGCTAGGACTGTCATCAGATCCAGTTGTATAACTGGTGCTTGATCTGTATTCTCCATGGAAAATGGATGGATTCCAGACTCGGAATAAGTAGTAGAGGAACGGATAAAACTCCGGGGTGATTTGACTAAAGATCGAAGCCAATAGGGAGCCAGGCTAAGGGCTTGCGATCGACCTGAGAAGGCGTAGGATGAGATTTATTTTTGAGAAAAAAAAAAGGAAGAACTATTTTTGGATTTTTTTATAAAAAAGGGAGAAATGTTTTTGGATTTTTGATAAAGAAGGGAGAAATGTTTTTGGATTTTTGATAAAGAAGGGAACAATGCTTTTGGAGACGGAACTCAGCATGATTATTATGATTATTATGTTTTCATTTGTATTTAATTATCCTAAATGCAATGCCAGACGGGACCCGAGCCTGGAAAAGTGGGGTTTTTAATATATGCAAAGCTACGGTTTGAACTTGTAACCAGGCTCACGGACAGGGTCCCATTTTAAAAATGAGCAAAAATTAGGCGGCAGATCGACCCAAAATTTCGGCAGAGTTTTGGGTTGAAACCGGCAATCTAAAGTGCGTGTCCTAGGTTTGACACCTATATGTGGGTATGCAGTTGGTTAGGTGAATCGGCATGGGTTCCCCCCTTTGGCGTGACTCCCACGATATACGTCTTGCTCTTGCGGGCAATCGGTACGTGTGGACAAGCCATTTGATATACCTGAGTGTACGTGAATTGCCTCACCAAATACCTCATTGGGACGGTACGTGTGAGAGAGAATTCGATATACTCGGCGTACGTGAACAAATTCCCTGCGATATACCTCCCGTCATGACTTCGGTCAAGCGGTACAATGAGGGGGAACCGTTCGATATACATCAAAGGTACTTGGACAATGGAAGGTGAGAGTCATATCGTTTAGGCTAACTGTGACCTGCCAGACCAGTGCCCATCACGAAGTGACCCTCCTGTTACTGGGTAAAATTTGGTCAATAGCAATGCTCTTTGGTGATGTCGTGTGAATCATGCATGATTCTCTTATTAGTATCTTATGATGAGAATGCCTTTTCTTGATTATGCCAAACAGGGAGCAAGGTACAAGTACCCCAAAAGGTACACCAAGTATGGATAGGTGATGCGTGAAACATGGGGATATATATGATCCTAGGTGCACTTGGTGTGAAGTGTACATGGAGAATTTTCTACAACTGTGTGAATATAAGCATAAGCATGGGATACACATGGAAAAGGGGAACATGCAGATATGGGGGGAACATAAACAAATATAGAATCCATGAAAATAGAGTCAAGCCCTCCAAATACACATATCCCCAGTAGAGTCACCACTATGGCCATCCCTGATCCTCGTCATGCGGGCGGGCGCGTGGAGGAAAGGATCCTTCGGGTCCCGCGCATCCCTCTCGAAAGCGATTCGGCCGGCGTCGTTTGAGATGTGGTGTAAAAATGTAGAGAGATTCAGAGTCACCAGTCTATTTTACTCAAAACAGACAAACGAAAAAGGGGAAGCCACCCCTAAGGATGGCATCCAAAGATATACTGGTGCGTG
Source organism: Sambucus nigra (assembly GCA_949130495.1). NCBI lineage: Eukaryota > Viridiplantae > Streptophyta > Magnoliopsida > Dipsacales > Adoxaceae > Sambucus > Sambucus nigra. Next base: position 180,765,609 of record OX422212.1, on the reverse strand, counting down.
CGAAACCAAAATGATTCGAGAAGGGTTCGGAGGCTTAGTTACAAAATGGGAAGGTGTGAGGCACCCATTCTGCCCTTTCGGTCTCTCATGGATATTTGCTATTTTCCTTTATATTTCCCCCCGTGATATGTTTGCATGTGTATATATATAATGGAGGTAGGAATCCTCGACTTGTATCATGGAAAAGATAAAGTGAGTCATCCGTAGGAAGATATAAGAATAATATTAGAAAAATAAGATTTACGCAATTACCCCTACGTTGATCGTTATAATGGAACGATAACGCATATGGAGTAATGCGTCACTAAGGGAAAGTATATAGAATATAAGGAAAATGGATTTAGAGAAGATAGAAAATGAGAGAAAAAGGACTCGAGTCTCGGGTTTTACCCCGAGACGCCTACGTAGCCTATAAAGGCATCGAATTCCACGTAGTTCGCATACAAAACGAGGGGTGGGATTTATCCCATAAATCCAAATGGGGAATCTCTTATTTGTAAGTGTGTGTGTGTGTGTGTGTCTGTGTGTGTGTGTGTGTAAAAAAAGTGTTTTAGTTGTGAGAAAAGTGTGGGAAAAGTATGAGAGTCCCTACTTGGAATTTATGAGCAAACCCTCTTTCTCTTATTTTTTGGGTTTTATGAAAATAAAAGATGTACAATAATACTAAATAAAAAATATATTAGAATGTGTGAGATGAGATAATAAAAGTGCTAAATAAGAAAACAAGTTATTGGGAATTGAAGAGAATTTAAGAAAGAGTTTGAGAAAGTAGGACCTTCTTGAAGATCTTGAGCTTGATTTTGAATGTTGGAGAGCAGCCCTTGCACTTGGATGATGATGGAGAGTGTCTAATTCACCAAGTTTGATGAAAAGGATGATGAAAAGTGGAAGTAAAAAAGGGATTTAGAAGTTGAAATCACGCTGCCTTCGAGAGAGGTTTCTGGGATTCGTTCAGATAGATTTTTATCAGATCTGGGATCCCCTTGCAAATGAGGTGAAGGCCTCCTTTTATAGGCCCAGTTAAGTTTCGATCGGCATATATCTCTTCCTGCCTATCGGAAGGTGCCGATAGGCAGGGTCTGGAACCTGCCAGTTGGCAGTGCGCTTCAGGCTTTTTCAGAAAATTGGCCACCGAGGGCAAATCGTTGGTCATAATTGTGCACGGGGCATACCGTTGGAAAGTTAATTCAGAGATCTTTGAAAGTCCTTTGGACCGCTCCCGAGTTCAGGAGTTGACTTTGGGTCAAATATGGCTCGGAAGCATTTGTCGATCCATTGGACGGGGAATCGTTCGGACGCAAAGGGATCGTTCATCCGCATGGTAAGTCCGAATCCCGCACGGGGCGGACCGTTGGAAAGGTTAGGAGATGTAATTAGACATTCCAAAGAGTTTGACCTAGTTTGGAGAGTTGACTTTGGTCAACCGGGATCGAGAAGCGTTCGGTGACCTCCCGGAGTCAAACGGATCGTTCGTCCGCATGGAAAGTCAGAATTGCGCATGGGATAGACCGTTGGAAAGGGTATTCAGTTCCCTTAGAAGATTCATTTAGCCTCGTTTGAGCTGAAGAGTTGACTTAGGTCAAACAGATCCCGGGAGTGCCCGGTGGCCTCTTGATCAGGTTTCAGATGCAAATGGATCGTTCGTCCGCATGGTAAGTCAGAATCGCGCACGGGGTGGACCGTTGGAAAGGGTGTTTAGTTCCCTTAGATGATTCATTCAGTCTCGGTCAAGATGAAGAGTTTGTCTTTTGGCCGGGGAGTGCCCGATGGCCTCCAGGTCAGTGCTCAGGACATGACATGGGTTTACGGTGATAAAGGGAGGTACTAGGGACCTAAGGAGAGTTAGGGGGTAACAGAATGGGGTGCCTATAGCACCAGTATCTTTAGAATGGTCAAAATTGTATAAAACGTGTACTCGGGGGTTTGGATTGGGTCGTAGGGCATTTTTAGGCCAAACCAACACCCCGAAAATGTATTTTGGTCTTTTGACTTTTAAGAAAAAAATGGACCAACGAAATTACTAAGGTTATATCAACATATGTGTTGAGCGTTCTAGGGTTAGCAGTTAGAGAAACTAAGAGAGGCCATTAGAGGAGGAAGGTGAAGGTTTCCAAGGCTCCCCACACCACTTTTACACCACCACCAGCACCACCGCAATTTAGATCGAAAGGAGAGGAAGACAACCCCATAATTTTTTCTGCACAAATCAGAACAACAAACTCCAGGAAAGTGTTTACCTTGCATAATTTGAGTTCATATACTATCCATGTTAGTGTAGGATTGATTATATTTCATGAATAAATGATAATGGCTTTAGATTGGGAATTGAATTCAAGTTCTTGGTTAGAAAGCATGATAGACATTATCCATGTATGTATGTAGTACGAATCTGATAATTTAGTAACATGAGAATATGAATAAATCTAGGTTTGTTGATGTTCTTGAACTAAGAAAGAATAATCTATGATTTTGGGATTCAAGTGTAGAATTCATCCTATTTAAATGATTCCCTTTGATGATTTAATGATTTGGATATGTTAGAAATCATTTATACATGTTATTATATCGTTTGGTATACTTGGTTAGAAGTTTGGGACTGTATTATGGATATATATATATATATATATATATGTAGAGAGAGAGAGAGAGAGAGAGAGAGAGAGAGCAAGACTCCTATACACCATGCTTCCTACATCACCCATATATCAAATCTAGTTTTAGGTCCAAAAAAACTTCTTTTTCTCAATTTGCTTATTTTACCCATGGAATTAACCTTTCAATCAACACATGTTCAAAAAATTATGCCAAAATACATTTTTAACTATTTTTTAAAAATTCAACAAAAAAGTGTAAAAAATACCTTATTTATAAGGGTCTGCGCTTGTAGAATTTTGTGTGAACTTTTTAAAAATAGCTAGAAAATGTATTTTTACCTAATTTTTTTAGCATATGTTGATTGAAAGGTTAATTTCAAAAGATGAACAAAAAATTAGAAAAAAAGGTTTCTTAGGGCCTAGAACTAGGTGTGATGTATGGGGTGATATATAAAGAGTGATGTAGGAGAGTCTTCAAGTCTCTCTTACAGAGATAGATGCATGCTCCTGTGCACACTAAGTTTGCATACGTGATGGCGCATAACTATTTTTGTAAATATTAAGAAATATATTTTTGAGTTGATTTTTTATATGATATTTAAACATTTCAAGGGACCTATATAAAAAAATCATCTCATAATTTTTTTTTTGTCATCTTAAAAAAATTGGTCAAACATTTTACAACTTTTAAAGTTCTTTAAAGCAACAACAGTTTGACCAATTTTTTTAAAATACCAAAAACTTTTTGTTTGAGTTGATCTTTTTTTAAATGGGTCCCTTTAAATGTTTAAATATCATAGAAAAAAAAATCAACTCAAAAATATTTTTTTGCTATTTTAAAAAAAATGATGTGCAAACTTAGTGTCTAGATGAGCCTCTCTCTCTCTCTCCCTCTCTCTTTATGTGTGTGTGTGTGTGTGTGTGTGTATATATATATAAACTGTTTTTTGTGTGGACATACCATTTACTCGTGGATAATCTATCTATCGGGGTTTTGATTTCACGTAGTTGTGATCATGTACCGCCCTCCTGGATGATGATGTAGGAATTTAGGGCGGTCGATATCGTACATTTATTCGGATGTCATTTCGTGATGGGAGATGAGACAAGTTGATCCATTGGATTATTTTTCTTATAGTTTTTGGTGTAGGATCGTGCTGTGATATGTTTTTGATCGTACGTTCAGTCGATCTACGCTTCATGATGAGAGTGGCAGATGGTCCGATCTGTCGATTGAGTTTTTGAATGGGACTACCCTATAATACCCCTTAATTTTGAGACTAGAAATTAACTTTTAATGTTGAAAACCAAAAATTTATTTAATGATTGGACTTAACCAATTTTGGTGAATAAGTACGTTGGATTTTGAATAAATTAAAAATATTTCGATTGGATTTAATTTGGTTGGAAAATCGAAAATTTTTCAAGTTTAATTTAAAACCGTCCCAACTTGGCAACTCCCAGGGGCTGAATCGATTCGGTCCAATGGCGAATTTATTCGCACCGGGCAGCCAGCACTAGTGGGGCTGTTTTGAGGTGTTTGATTTGGAATTGGACTTTTTCTATTTAATCTATTAAAAAACATGAAACTCATGATTTTTTCATCACTTTTCCCTCAACCAAAAAGTAATAGCTCTCAAGTTTCTCCTCTTCCTCTATTATAAAACCTATAACTCCATTAAAACAAAGTTTAAACTAATTTTTGAAGGCTCAAATTAAGTTTTTCAAGTTCAACCAAGAACAAGACTTTGTTATTTTTGTGATATGAACGCAATTGTATATTCAAATTTTTTAAGAGAACTATTTTCAGGCAAGAATATCACTATTGTCCTCTTTAAGTGTTATTTGATTTAAATGTTGCCTAAACCTTAATCATACCTATTTTCATTAGATGATTAGCCATTTTAATTAGGAACAATGAGAACCTAATTATGGACTTGTTTTAATTAAATCTAAAAATTAATTTAATTCTTGAAATATTTTATGCTTAGATTAGTTATATCGTGTTATTGTGGATTATTGGGACCAATCGCATGTTAAAATTTAAAATATGTAATTCGATTAATGTTTTGACTCGTAAAAATTACGATATTGATGTGTATGTTGTCGAAATAAAAGATGTTTGTTGTAAAATGTTGTTATTATTCATTTTGAATTAAGTTACATGTTGAATTGATAAAATACCATTCGTATTGGAATTATGGAATTTGACAACTTGTGTTGGGACTTTGGGAGTGGTAGTAATTTGACCGTTGTTATTAGAACTTTATAAGTATGGGGCTAGTATATAGACTTTATTATTATTAGCACTTTATAAGTATGGGACTAGTAAGTGTGTGCTTGTATGGTGGGGTATTTTTCTTGGGGGGGGAGGGGGGGGGCTAGGTAGTGGGTTGTTACTAGTAGTGGGAAAATGTGGCCCAAATAATAAAAAAAAAGCATATTTGCCCAGTCATTTAAATATGGGGCTTATATTTAAAATCAATGAGTTAAATAAGGTGCCCACATTTAAAAGCTATGAGTCAAATATAGGGCCCATATTTGAAATTTGACAGACATGAATCAACTTACAAACTACTTAGAGATCCACTAAGTATAGCGTGGTTTAGGTCTTTAAATCTTTAACAGAACGTGATGTAGTCCAGCACTAGTCACACGAAGCAACTCTTCCCTCGGTATCCACCGATCAGCCTAAGGATGCAGAATCCTTTATTTTTTTAGTAGTAGAGTTGCAACTCCACAAATGTCAGTTATAGAGAACACTCTACAAGGGTTTGATGTTTGTGTACGTAAGAATAATTTTTCAAGGATTGTTCATAGCATAACATTAGGCTAGTTTGGTGTATATCATAACAAATCATCACGCAATGTCAAGACAAATCGAACGTAATCATCTCCAAGTTTAAAGACTCCTCGGCATCCCAAAAGGTATAAAACGATTTAGAGTTTGAATTAATTCATTGAATTATATTTGGGATGTTTATTTTTTATCAAAAAGATGTACAAGGTTTTGACTTTTCGAAAATAATTTTTTCTAAGACTTATAGGAAGAGTTTTAAAAGTATTTTTTTTCAGAGCAAGTCGTTCAAGTGACAGGCGGAAGTCATTCAAACGACACTGCTATTTCGTTCGAACGACCCACCGCCTTAAGAACTTTTTATTCTTATAAATACCTATGGATCACTTTTTCTTAAGACTTTTGACGAAAATGCAGTGCCAAATTCTAGGTAAAAGTTCTTCAAGTTTTGTGTGTCAAAACACCCTTTTAATTCACAACAAAGCATCCGTGAATATTGTTCTTGTTAATTAGTTTAGAAACCTAGATTGTTTTGTATCTATTTGCATAGGCACTTCATGGCTAACTAGGTGCCACTTGAGAGAGGTACTCGGCTAACAACTACAACTGCGGTTATTACGATGACTCAAGGGTTCTCCTTGCTGATTCAGAACTGCGCGTTCTTGTGAGTTTTCTGCGCGTTAATCCATTGCAGATTTCATTGTAATATGTGTAAGTTGCGATTTACAGTTTATAGTGAAATAAAAGGTTTTACTTGAAAGGGGCTTTTTCTTGAAATGGATCATGTCGAATTTGCATGGTTTGATTTATCTGTTTTATCATCATAGATGTATGTTTAGGTTTAAATAAGATAAAATCAATTGAATACTCATTTCAGCATAATTAATTGGTGTTGCAATATTTGTGTGTGAAATATTCTGTTAAAAAAATTGGAATATTAATTTAATTGGAATTGTGTCAACTTTTAGTTAAAATCACCCTGGCGAGAGTTTCACCACTCTACAAATTGGTATCAGAGCGTGTTGCACTATTTTATTGTGTAGATCCTGTTTCAGTGCATTTTGGGTGTTTTTTTATGCTTATTTTATCTCGTGATGGATTCTCTTAGCTTTGACAATTTAAATAGTTTGAATTTGACATTTGCTAAAAGAATTAAATTTTTGGAAAAAGAAAATTCTTGTTTTAAATCCGCTATGGAGCTATCGCAAACGCTTCAAAATCAAAGAGATTTTTATCGTGAGAAACTCATGGACATGGTCGTGATTTGAAAATTTTGGAAGTGTCCAAGAAAGAGAGTGATATTAAAGTCCTATTTTTGGAAAAATAGATGGAAGACTTTAAAAATTCTAGGGTTTGTGTTTGTGCTAAAGAGGAAAAAAATATTTTTAATGATTTTGTGGCACATGAAGTGACTCTTAGGGATAAGTGTGCTTATTTTAAGAGTGAACGTGATAACCTTCTAGGAGTAATTGAAAATTTAGAGAAGGAATCCATAATTTTGGAAGAGTCAAATTCTTTATTGGAGTCTAAAATTTTGATGTTAAAAAATGATTCGCCAGACTCGAGTAGTGTTAGTAGTAATGGTAATGGCACACATGTTCCTATTTCTTTCATTTCAAAAGTCAAGACCATTATTTATTTTATAGGGTCAACAAATTCCAAGGACATTATAAAAGATCACATTTTAGGTAATATTTCTCCCGTTTATACATGTTCACATTGTGGTAGGAAATGTCACCTTAGTAAAATTTATTTTGATCTTGGAAAAGGTTCTAGGATGTCGAAGTCTAGTGTTTTTTTGGTTCCCAAAACTCCGTGTCGTCGTTTCACATCCGTTTGGGTTAGGAAATCTCTTTTAAAGACATTAGATTTTAGACGTGTTGATTCTCACATGCTTGCAAATGATGCGTCACGTGCTATTTCATATCGTTAATTGCTTCATTCTTTTTGTCATACAATAGTGTAAGGACATATTTTCATAGGTCCGTTATCAATTTATTATGTCATATACCGCTACACCGTCGAAGAGCCTTCAAGAGACACCTACATCAAAGACAGATCCAAATTACTCAATTTCTTCATCATTAAAGACTCCGCAAAGTTTACTTTGGTAAGTGTAATAACCCGTAATTTTATTGATTTTTATTTAAGGGAATAATTGAATTAAATGAGAATTAATTGGGAATTAATACGGATATAAATACTAGCAAGATGTGAGCTGGTATTTGATTACGATATTAAAATTGAATATTTCTGAGTACATATGGTAATATATGAGTATTGTAAATATTAAAGTTGTCGCGAGGCTGAAATACGACAATTTGGAAACTTAAGTTGGATCGCGTGTTTCAGTCGCGTCAGGAATGAATTTAATTAGATTAAAAATTAATTTACATTTTTATAAACCGAATGGTCATTTTGAGTACGCCAACGTGTCCATAAGGGTCGAAATAGTCAGAAAACACTAGCTGGGGGTTTAGTTTGGATCCCGGGGCACTTTTAAGCCAAACCGGCAACCTAGAGGGGTATTTTGGTAATTTTAAAAATTGAGAAATTAAAACCCAAGAATTTTAGAGGTTAATTATATATTATTTGGAAGACCACTAAGGCCATTACTAGAAAAAGATAAGGGAGTGGGCTACGGGAGTTTTGAGAGAAGTTGGAGAGAGGTTACAAGAGCCAAACCAAAGGCATCACCCATCACCACCATTCTGGAAGGATTTGTGATCGAAAGAAGGGAAATTCAGCCTATAATCAATGACAAAAAATCTGAAAAACGAATATAAGGAAAGTGATTTGATATCTTTAAGAGTATTGAATATTTCTTCCATGATTAGTGTAGGAACTGTTTTGTCTTGAAAGTTTTGACGAAAACATAATGAAATTGTTGTAGAAACTCTAAAATTGGGTTAGGAATTGCATGTACAATGGTTATGGATGAATTTGTTATTCGAAGACTTAACTTTGATGATTTAAAAATGGATTTATGATGAGTAATTAGGCATAATAAAATTCTGGGTTCATGTTCATAGGGTTTGGGGTAAAATTTGGGGATTAATGATAATTACATGTTGATTAGGAGGATTTGACCCCAAGAAAATATGTAAAGAAACGACCTAAGAGGATTTAGTGAAGTTTAAGAACATTAAAATGCGATTGGCATGATCTTAGGATGAATTTAGAGAAGAGAAAAATTGAGAAAAACGAATTGGGAATTTTATGGGCGTATTCTACCATCTCGTTAGAACACCTGCCTAGGTCATTCGAACGACCTTGTTCGAACAAGACTTCTAACGAGATGACAGTACCCCTTCTAACGAATTGGTAGTTCGTTCGAAGCCATTTGTTCGAACGACACTCGTTCGAATGACCTCGTTCGAACAAGATTTCTAACAAGTTGACAGAATGGCCTTTTAGGCCTGATTTTATTTCGAACCTCTAGAAAACTTATATAATTGAGTGTAATCCTTCCCTTGTTGATTTGTGGATATAGTTGTGAGATTGGAAGTACGTCGAGGATTAAAACTTAGAGTTTTGTAGTAAACCGGATGATGTTTATGGGTTAGGATATAAGTATCTAAAACTTCGACGTGAGGAGAGTTGATAACTTTAATGTATATAAATCAGGGACCTGTAAACGTGTGACATGAAATGACGGTATGGAAATAAGAAATATACATCTATTAATATTATGGGATACCTAAGATGTGTGAATGCTTGGTATATGTAGTATTTGTGTATAACATACCTACACGGGAGGTCAGCGTTCGATCAGGGCCATCTAATCTTTGCGTGCCTACGGGGGATTTAGATTGGTACCTCGAGGACATAGGTCAGGGAAGGACTTATTGAGAAGTTAATAAGTCTACTGATCATGGGAGCGTAGGTATGTGTGTGACCCATGTGATGTGAACTATGTTCGCCTCCATTATGTGTGATTGTTGTTTATTGAAAACGATTCCTGAGAGATTTGGAATACGTGGCCCTTATGTACGTGATGTACCGAGATTGGATAGCAGAGTATGTGTGCACCGCAGCTTAGTCTCGGGGTGCCAGTATAGTATATTTATGCTGAGAATAATATACTGTTAATTTAAATGGACTATCATGTATAAGTGTAAATGTGAATAATAGCAACATTGTAGTAGAATTAAAAATGGAAAAATCCCTAGTGATTAGTATTATAAATTTTGGGAACCAAGAAGAAAAGTAAAACTCTCTGTTAAATTAAGATGTCGGGAATTGAATTGTGAATCGTACAGTAACGTTAGATTGTATATTGGACTAGTTTGATAGTAGAATAACTAGAACGGGTACGGGTACGATAGGAGTGCACAATTAGTTGAGAGGTGAGGATCTCATGTGAGTGCACGCACTATCACGTACTTTATATTCATTATTTAAAGATATTAAACACTTGCTGTATTTTAAACTGTTTTTCACAATCGGGCTCTGACCCGTTTTCTTTCAAATCTATTTTCTTTTAAAAATATTTTAGGTGCCTAGCCACAAGGACACCAAGTATAGGAGTTCTATTCCCGCGACGTGTTGTAGCTGTTGTGGAAGTTACAGGACCTCGATAGTAGACGACTCCACTTTATATCTTGACTCTACTTCAGATTCATTCATCTGTAGGGCATGTCGCCCCTTTCCTTTCAGAGACATCTTATTTATTTAGTTTTTATTTTATATTTTGGGTTGTAATTAAATTAATGATTCAGGCTTGTATTTGTTTATTTCAGTATTCGGATTGTTGTGAGGTGTATTCCTCCAGATTCAGTTTATTACATCGTTATTTTATTGTGACTGTGATGTGGTTGTGGTATCAGTAATTCATAATTTAAATTGGTTGTATGTAAATCGAATTCAATTAAAATTGACAACTCACTTTTTAAATATTAGGTGGCTAGTAATTGTTAAAACATTTTCGACAGTGATGCTATGAACTGAACCAACTTGACATTTTTAATTAATTTGAATAAAGGAGTAGCTACTCGGTATTTAATTAGTTGGGGTGTCACAGGTGGTATCAGAGCATCAGGTTCTAGTGTCCTTAGGATCTATACGGCTTGTTATGTTTCCGCTGAGCTTTCTTTGATGTAAAGCCCTATATTTTAGGCTTGTTGTATTATTTTGTGTATGATTCTCTCTTCAGCTATATTGAGATAAGAACTGCGAACTTATAAGACTTTACTCTCATTTCAGATGCCTCCACGACATGCACAACGAGTTTCCAGGGATGCTCAGCCCGAGACACTGCCAGCACCAGTCCAGGGCACCATGAATGCTGCATAGGTTGCCGCTATTGTAGCCCAAGCGATAAATGCCTCCCTCGCAGTTGTGCAGCAGGCACCACCCCAGGCACCGAAAGCAGCACCAATTCAGGCTCATGCATTCCCGTCTGCTTGGGAACGTGTGCGTGATGCTTTTCAGAAAGTACACCCTTCGGAGTTTGCAGGTAGCTCCGATGTCGTTGTGTCCATCCAGTGGAAGAAGTACATTCAAAGACATTTGAGGATGTATGAGTGTACGGAGGTACAAAAACAAATAGTGGCTACTTTTAAGCTAGTAGGATCAGCGTTGCAGTGGTGGGAGTCCATCACCACCCCGGAGGAGAGAGATGCCCTTTCTATACAGGAGTTCTGGGTGTGGTTCGACCGCAAATATTTTCCATCAGTCGTTCACACCGAAATAAGGAGGAAGTTAATGAACCTCAAGCAGGAGGGGAAGACCGTGGCCAAGTATGAGGCCAAATTCACTAATCTCTTTAACATCGTTCCCGATGAAATCCCAACCGAGGAGAAAAATATTCAGAAGTTCATTGATGGATTGACTTGGAGGATCCGTCAGCACTTGTTGGGTAATCTCTCGTTGGCCACTTATTCTGATGTGGTTAACGCAGCACTGCTTGACTGCCAGGACCACCGCTTTCACATGTCAGAGAGTAAGCGGTCAGAAAAGTCCAGCCATCAGGGAAGGATAGGGGGAAATGGTGCCAGCGGGGCACAATCTGCTCAGAGTCATCATAGGCAGGGAGATCAGGGTTCCCAGCAGGGGTATTTTAAGAGGTTCAGATCTGGGGGTTTTAAAATGGTCAGGGAGGTTTTCGTCAGGGCCAGCAGGGTCAACACGGCCAGCAGGGCCAACAGCAGCAGTTTCTCAGGGCCAGCATGGCCAGGGGAGGAATGGCAACGGCCACCAGGGCCGTGGGCAGCAGGGTCAGAGAGGGGGGAACTTTCCGAGGAAATATTTCATTTGTGGTAAGATTGGCCACAAGCGCCAGGAGTGTCCTGATAGGGGCTAGGCCCCACAGCAGCAACATCAGGGTGCTCGACATGAGCCCCAGAGACTTATGTTTCCCACGGCCCTCCTAGCAGCACCACAGATGCCAGCTTTGCCACCCATCCCAGCGGTCCCAGTCCAGCAGGGACAACTTCAGTACAGACGAGTTTACCAACTCCAGCATGCCGCAGTCCCACAGGATCCACCTGCCATTTAAGGTATGTTCTCTATTCAGAGGACTATGGGGTATATTTTTTTGATATGGGGGCCACTCACTGTTTCATTTCCACGAGATTTGCACGCACTTTGGGGTTGTTCGACACTGGGGAGAGCATGATTACTTGCGTAGATTCACCGTTGAGTAGGGGTTCTGTGATTTCCCTTAATATTAGAGTTGTGGGTATAGAGATAGGGAGATTTACTCTACCCGCTGATATGCTAATATTAGAGATGACTGAGTACGATGCAATTATTGGTATGGATTGGCTAGTTGCGTACCGAGCCATGATTAATTATTTTAGTAGGAGTATTATTTTTTCCATTCTCGGGTAGGAGATGTTTTTAGTGGCGATGCCTCGCCCCGAGGGAGGATCGTCCACACACTTATATTACATAGATATGGAGACCTCTAAGGAAGTGGTAATACCACTTTATTCGATTCCCGTTGTTAGTGAGTTCGCTCATGTATTTCAGGATATACTTAGATTACCTCCTAGTAGAAAGATAGATTTTGTTATCGATTTGACGTCGGGCACTAGACCAATTGCCCGTATACCTTACCATATGGCTCCAGCGGAGATGAGAGAGCTAAGGGATCAGATAGAGCAGTTATTGGGTCAGGGGTTTATCCGAAGGAGTATTTCGCCGTGGGGTGCCCCTGTGTTGTTTGTAAAGAAGAGGGATGGATCGTTGAGATTATGTGTAGATTACCGGGAGTTGAATAAAGTCACAATACGGAATAAGTATCTGTGGCCCCGAATCGATGACTTATTTGACCAGTTGAGAGGAGTCTGCTTCTTTTCAAAGATTAATTTGCGATTGGGATACCATCAGTTGCGTATCATGGAACAGGACGTTTCGAAGACTGCTTTCTTGACGAGATATGGTTCTTACGAGTTTCGGGTTATGCCTTTTGGCTTGACGAACGCTCCAGCCGTGTTTATGGACTTGATGAATAGGGTATTCAAAGAGTTCCTAGACCAGTGCGTCATTATCTTTATTGATGACATTTTGGTTTACTCCCAAACAGGAGAGGAGCACGCCGAGCATTTGAGGCAGGTTTTGCAGACGTTGCATTAGAACGAGCTTTATGCAAAGTAAGAAAAATGTGGGATTTGGCTGAAGGAGGTTCAGTTTTTGGGGCATATCATTTCAGACCGGTGGATATCTATCGATCCAGGGAAGGTATTCGCGGTGAGGGACTGGGGATAGCTCACGACAGTGACTGAGATCCGTAGTTTTTTTGGGCCTGGCAGGATACTACAGAAGGTTTATTTGGGGTTTCTCAAAGATAGCGGGTCCTTTGACACATCTGACTCGCAAAGGTATGCCATTCATCTGGAGTGATGCCTGTCAGTTGGCATTCGATGAGTTGAAGGACAAATTGACCTCGGCGCCTGTGTTAGCATTGCCCAGATCGGGAGTTGAGTATCTAGTCTACACCGATGCGTCCTTACAAGGTCTTGGAGGTGTGCTTTAACAGGAGAGTCAGGCCATAGCTTATTCTTCTCGTAAGCTTAAGCCTCACGAGAAGAATTACCCCACCCACGACTTGGAGTTAGCAGTAGTCATATTCGCTCTTCGGATTTGGAGACACTATCTTCCGGGGGAGAAATTTTAGTTGTTCACAGACCATAAGTCTCTACAATACCTCTTCACGCAGAAGGAACTGAATACACGTCAACGTCGGTGGCTTGAGTTTGTAAAGGATTATCAATTTTATATCTAATATCACCCAGGGAAGGCTAACGTGGTAGCATACGCGTTGAGCCGTAGGCCAATAGATGAGGTGGCCGAGGTGTGGAAAGATAAATTGAAGGATTTGGGACACCAGGATGCAGTGGCCCGAATGTTCATGTCTGTAATGACTGTTACACCTCATATTGTTACGAGAGTGATAAAGGCACAGGCAAATGACTCGTTCTATCAGGAGCAGATAGTTCGATTACCAGCAGAGGGAGCCGAGTCCTATACCGTTAGCTCATACGAGGGATTACGCTTCAACGGGAGACTAGTTATTCCGAAAGGGGAAGACTTGTGATACGAGGTAATGACAGAGTCGCACGGCTCACGGTTTGCGATACACCCTGGTGGGGATAAGATGTACCAAGACATGAGACGACAGTACTGGTGGAGCGGGATGAAGAGAGATATCGTCGTGTTCGTTTCTAAATGCGCCACTTGTCAGCTAGTAAAGGTGGATTATCAGAAACTAGCAGGACTTCTACAGCCGTTAGAGGTTCTGATGTGGATATGGGAGAGCATATCCATGGACTTTATCACAGGGTTACCTACGTCACAGAGGGGTCACGACTCCATATGGGTAATTGTGGATAGGTTGACCAAAGTTGATCATTTTCTACCCGTGAGGACAGATTACACTACAGGACAGTATGCTTAGATTTTTATTGCAGTGATAGTGAGACTTCATGGGGTGCCTCTAAATATCGTGTCCGACCGAGACAAGATATTTGTTTCACAATTTTGGGAGAGTTTCCAGGAGGCCATGGGTATGGAATTGCGGCTGAGTACGGCATACCACCCGCAGACTGATGGGAAAACAGAACGGACAAATCAGATGTTGGAGTACATGTTGCGTACGTGCATCCTAGATTTTGGAGGTGGTTAGTAACAGTACCTTCCACTGGTGGAGTTCACTTATAATAACTCCTACCAGTTCACCATTGGCATGGCTCCATTTGAGGCGTTGTATGGTAGACCTTGTCATTCCCCATCATGTTGGTTAGAAGTGGGGTATAACAAACTCCTTGGGCCGAAAGTGATTCACGACACTTCGATAAGGATAGAGATGATACGAAGCCGTATTCGGGTAGCTCAGGACCGGAAGAAGAGCTATGCTGATGCCAAGAGGTTCTTCAGAGAATTCAAGGTGGGAGACCAGGTGTTACTCAGAGTATCCCCTATGAAGGGGATTATGCATTTTGGGAAGAAGGGAAAACTGGCACCGAGATACGTGGGGTCATTTCCTATCATCGAGAGGATTGGGCCAGTTACGTATAGACTTGGGTTACTGGAGCACTTGCATAGAATTCATGATGTGTTCCATATTTCCTCGCTAAGGAAATATATTAGGGACGATTTGGCCCATACTCACATTTCTGTAGAGGGCATCTATCTTCAGCCCGATAGTTCCGACGAGGAGGGGCCAATTGCTATTCTGGACCACTGCGAGAGGAAACTGAGGTCGAAGATAGTACCATTAGTACGAGTGCAGTGGCGGCATCATAATGCCGAGGATTCCACATGGGAGCGCGAGGATGAGATGCGGGAACGTTATCCAGAGAGATTTTTACCAGGTATTCAGTAGTTCCGAATTTCGGGACGAAATTCTGTTATTAGGGGGGAAGTATGTAATACCCCGTAATTTTATTAATTTTTATTTAAGGGATTAATTGAATTAAATGAGAATTAATTGGGAATTAATCCGAATATAAATACTAGCGAGATGTGAGTTGGTATTTGATTACGATATTAAAATTGAATATTTCTGAGTACATATGGTAATATATGAGTATTGAAAATATTAAAGTTGTCGCGAGGCTGAAATACGACGATTTGGAAACTTAAGTTGGGACGCGTGTGTCAGTCGCGTCAGGAATGAATTTAATTAGATTAAAAATTAATTTACATTTTTAAAAACTGAATGGTCATTTTGAGTGTGCCAACGTGTCCGGAAGGGTCGAAATAGTCAGAAAACACTAGGCGGGGGTTTAGTTTGGGTCCCGGGGCACTTTTAGGCCAAACCGGCAACCTAAAGGGGTATTTTGGTAATTTTAAAAATTGAGAAATTAAAACCCACGAATTTTAGAGGTTAATTAAATATTATTTGGAAGACCACTAAGGCCATTACCATCAAAAGATAAGAGAGTGGGCTACGGGAGTTTTGAGAGAAGTTGGAGAGAGGTTACAAGAGCCAAACCAAAGCCATCACCCATCACCACCATTCTGGAAGGATTTGTGACCGAAAGAAGGGAAATTCATCCTATAATCAATGACAACAAATCTGAAAAATGAATCTAAGGCAAGTGATTTGATATTTTTAAGAGCATTGAATATTTCTTCCATGTTTAGTGTAGGAACTGTTTTGTCTTGAAAGTTTTGAGGAAAACATAATGAAATTATTGTAGAAACTCTAAAGTTGGGTTAGGAAATGTATGTAGAATGGTTATGGGAGAATTTGGTATTCAAAGACTTAACTTTGATGATTTAAAAACGGATTTATGATGAATAATTAGGCATAATAAAATTCTGGGTTCATGTTCATAGGGTTTGGGATAAAATTTGGGGATTAATGATAATTACATGCTGATTAGGAGGATTTAACCCAAAAAAATATGTTAAGAAACGACCTAAGAGGATTTAGTGATGTTTAATAACATTAAAATGCGATTGGGATGATCTTAGGATGAATTTAGAGAAGATAAAAATTGAGAAAAACGAATTGGGAATTTTCTGGGCGTATTCCGCCATCTCGTTAGAAGACCTGCCTAGGTCATTCGAACGACCTCATTCGAACGAGACTTCTAACGAGATGACAGTACCCCTTCTAACTAGTTGGTAGTTCGTTCGAAGTCATTCGTTCGAACGACACTCGTTGGAACGACCTCGTTCGAACAAGATTTGTAACGAGTTGACAGAATGGCCTTTTAGGCCTGATTTTATTTCGAACCTCCAGAAGACTTATATAATTGAGTGTAATCCTTCCCTTGTTGATTTGTGGATATAGTTGTGAGATTGGAAGTACATCGAGGATTAAAGCTTAGAGTTTTGTAGTAAACCGGTTGATGTTTATGGGTTAGGATATAAGTATCTAAAACTTCGACGTGAGGAGAGTTGATAACTTTAATGTATATAAATCGGGGACTTGTAAACGTGTGACATGAAATGACGGTATGGAAATAAGAAATATACCTCTATTAATATTATGGGATACCTAAGATGTGTGAATTCTTGGTAAATGTAGTATTTGTGTATAACATACCTACACGGGAGGTCGGCGTTCGATCAGGGCCATCTAATCTTTGTGTGCCTACGGGGGGATTTAGATTGGTACCTCGAGGACATAGGTCAGAGAAGGACTTATTGAGAAGTTAATAAGTCTACTGATCATGGAAGCGTAGGTATGTGCGTGACCCATGTGATGTGAACTATGTTTGCCTCCATTATGTGTGATTGTTGTTTATTTAAAACGATTCCTGAGAGATTTGGAATACGTGGTCCTTATGTACGTGATGTACCGGGATTGGATAGCAGAGTATGTGTGCACCGCAGCTTAGTCTCAGGGTGCCAGTATAGTATATTTATGCTGAGAATAATATACTGTAATTTAAATGGACTGTCATGTATAAGTGTAAATGTGAATAATAGAAACATTGTAGTAGAATTAAAAATGGAAAAATCCCTAGTGATTAGTATTATAAATTTTGGAAACCAAGAAGAAGAGTAAAACTCTCTATTAAATTAAGATGTCGGGAACTGAATCGTGAATCGTACAGTAACGTTAGATTGTATATTGGACTAGTTTGATTGTAGAATAACTAGAACGGGTACGAGTACGATAGGAGTGCACAATTAGTTGAGAGGTGAGGATCTCATGTGAGTGCACGCATTATCTTGTACTTTATATTCATTGTTTAAAGATATTAAACACTTGCTGTATTTTAAATTGTTTTTCACAATTGGGCTCTGACCCGTTTTCTTTCAAATCTATTTTCTTGTAAAAACATTTTAGGTGCCCAGCCACAAGGACACCAAGCATAGGATAATTATTCCCGCGACGTGCTGTAGATGCTGTGGAAGTTACAGGACCTTGATAGTAGACGCCACCACTTTATATCTTGACTCTACTTCAGATTCATTCATCTGTAGGGCATGTCGCCCCTTTCCTTTCAGAGACATCTTATTTATTCAGTTTTTATTTTATATTTTTGGGTTGTAATTAAATTAATGATTCAGGCTTGTATTTGTTTATTCCAGTATTCGAATTGTTGTGAGGTGTATTCCTCCAGATTAAGTTTATTACATCGTTATTTTATTGTGACTGTGATGTGGTTGTGGTATCAGTAATTCATAATTTAAATTGATTGTATGTAAATCTAATTCAATTAAAATTGACAACTCACTTTTTAAATATTCGGTGGCTAGTAATTGTTAAAACGTTTTCGACAGTGATGCTACGAACTGAACCAACTTGACATTTTGAATTAATTTGAATAAAGGAGTATCTACCCGGTATTTAATTAGTCGGGGTGTCACAGTAAGGTTATTTCTACAAAATAGTTTCTAAGTGTTGGAGCGTACTTTTTCATCAAAATTTGAGAATGAGTATTTTTTTTAGTGTTGACGCGGGTATTAAAAATAATAATTTTTTTCGCAACAGTCGTTCGAGCGACATAGCATGTCATTCGCGTAAGATGGCATGCACGCGATCTCGTTCGAACGACAGTTTTTCTTCATTCTAGCGACATGTTGATCTCGTTCAAACGAGCTCTGTTTTCGAGGTGGCGCGATTTTCTATAAAATCTTATTCTCAGGTTTCATTTTTATTAAGAAGTCCCAGCGTTTTACAGAATAGAAAAACTGCGAAAGCAGAATTCTTTAGGCTTCTTCCTTTTAGGGTTTAATCCCTCTTTGTTTATAATCCACAAAACTCCCAATATACTTTAGTGAATTATTTTGTTTTTGAAGAACACACATTTGTTGTGGTTTAATCTTTGTGGGGAGAACTGTGGAGGGAGTCCTTATAAAGTTCACAAGTTATGGAGAAGTCGTTCCTCTTCTTCATTGCTGACCACCTGGGGTTCTTGTGGGAGATTCCAGTCGACGTTATTTCTAGCCATTGCTTTAGAGGTTTGACGAAGACACCGTGTGTTACACTTGTGGGCGATTATCAGGTTGTATGTAAGTCAATGGTCTTGTGAATTCTTCAAAGTTCTAGAAATAAAAGGTTTTACCCGAAAGGGGTTTTTTCCTGAAATCTGTGTCTCAACATATTTATTGTGTCGCGTGCTTTATATTTATTTATGGGTTGACACACGCACTTTAGATGCATGTGTTAGGGGATGAATTAAATAAGGTTTGATTGGAAATTTGCGAGTTAGTTTTAATCGGTATCACACGTTTTACAACTAGTTGTAGTTTCATGATGTATTTTTACTAAATGTTTTGACACGTACTTTTTGTATTCAATTTTTGGGTTTGAAAAAATATAAAAAAAAATACAAAAAAGATTTTTGGTTTATATATTTTTTAAAAAATACAAAAATATTTTTTTTAAATATTTTGAAAAGTAAAAAAAAAATCGGTTCTTGTGTATTTTAGTTTTACACACTTGGTGTGGCATGTTGGTGTGTTTGGATCCAATTCACTACGCAATTTTCATGTGGGTAGGACATTTAGTTATGACTTTAAATTCTTTAATTGATATTAACCATGTTTATGGAGTTTTTTCGGCATTGATTTGCTTTATAGATTCGATTTTGTTGATGCCTACACAAACATGCATGAGCTTATTGGATTTTGACTTCATGATGTATATTTGAGTTTGGTGAGATGTTCTCCTATGAATCTTGTCAATTGAATTTTATATGACTATAGAGGATTTATGCATGTAAGAGCCGTTACCCGTAAGGATTTATTTCATATTGAAAAATAATGAGTATGCACGGGAAAGGGTTGCTAGAGTGAAAAATTAACTCATCGTGAAAGTCACGGTTTAAAAGAGCCCGAGAAAAATTGAAGGCAATAAAAATAATAATATGCCAAAAATTGGCCAATTTTTTTAGTTTGATACATTCATTCAAAAAAATAAAAGTATTATTTTGAGGGTGTTTGGTTGAAAATATCAACGGTTTTGCACAATAACAATGTATCCTAGTTAAGCTTTTTGTCATGACGCTATTGATTTATAGAATCATTAAAATTTTAAGCTTGTGTGCATTATGCTTTTTTTGTTCATTAAGTTCAATTTTATTTGTCACATGAGGCTAAAGCTTAGTTTGATAAAATTTTGCAGTTAATTAGAAATTCTTGAACATATTTTAGTGTTTGGATTATAACTCATTTGTGTTTAGTTCACACCCATTCATTTCATTCCACACGTTTGGACACGTCGATATTATGCTAGTGTGTGCGACTTATGTATTTTGTGTCGTGTGTTGTATTTTTTATACCTATATATATTTGTTGGATTTGGTTTGGTCTATTTTGCATATATTATATATGGTATTGTATGATATTTAAGTAAGTTTTATTTTTATTTTTTTTTTAAAAATTAAAAGTTTCAAAAATAGTTGGTATGGTTTGTAGTCGTGATGCCTTGTACTTAATGCTTATTGTGTTACTTCTTTGTCGCTTTATCTATTTTGATAAGAACAAAGGGGCAGAGCAAATTAAAATGGAGTTTTAAAAGATTTTGATTTATGGGGGAGTTTAGAGTTTGTATTATGGGGAAGACTTGATTTGATTTGATATGATTTATGTCTATATAATTAATACTTATCTCATTCATATTTTGATTTATGTTTATCTCATATCAAACTCGAAACGTCACGAAGGTATATGGTTGTTGTCTCATGTGTGTAGATACCTAATTACGGAATGTTCAAACACACGGATGAAGACAAGTTTGCAAAAGGAAAGATAAAGTTTTTGAAGACGAAGAAGAAACTTATGCCATTCCGTTTTTCATGGGTTGGGAAGGGTATTAGTATATTTGTATTTGTAATAGGAGATTTTGATTTTAATTTGGTGCTCGAATATTTTATTTGTTTTGTGCCGGCATAGCCAACGGGGGAGATTTGTAAGAATATTTTTTCTAGGATTGTTCATAGCATAGCATTAGGCTAGTTTGGCGTATACCGTTACAAGTTGTAACGCAATGTCAAGAAAAACTGAACACAATCATCTCCAAGTTTGAAGACTTCTTGGCATACCAAAAGGTATAAAATGATTTAGAGTTTGAATTAATTCATAGAATTATATTTGGGATGTTTATTTTTTAGCAAAAAGACAAACAAGATTTTGACTTTTCGGAAATAATTTTTTCTAAGACCTGTAGGCGTTGTTTTAATTATAATTTCTTTTCGGAGCAAGTCGTTTGAGCAATAGGAGAAGGTCGTTCGAGCGGCAGGAGCAAGTTATTCAAACGACATTGCTATTTAATTCAAACGAGATGCAATGTCGTTCTAACAATCCCGATGCCTTAATAATTTCTTTTCTTATAAATACCTATTCGTGGATCACTTTTTCTCAAGACTTTTTACGAAAATGTCGTGCCAAATTCTGGGCAAAAGTTCTTCAAGTTTTGTATGTCAAAACACCCTTTTAATTCACAACAAAGCATCCTTGAATATTGTTCTTGTGAATTAGTTTAGAACCCTAGATAGTTTTGTAACTATTTGCATACACCTTGTAGAGAGGCACTCCATGACTGACTAGGTGCCACTTGAGGGAGGTACTAGGCTGACTATAACTACGGTCATTAGGAAGACTCGAGGGTTCTCCCTATTGATGCAGAAGTGTGCATTCTTGGGGGTTTTCTGCGCATTAATCCATTGCAAATTTTATTGTAATCCGTGTAAGTTACTATTTACAGTTTATAGTGAAATAAAAGGTTTTACCGGAAAGGGGTCCTTTCTTGAAATTGCTCGTGTCGAATTTGCATGGTTTATTTATCTGTTTTATCATCATAGATGTATGTTTAGGATTAAACAAGATAAAATCAATTGAATAGTCATTTCAACATAATTAATTGGTGTTGCAATATTTGTGTGAGATAACAAGTTTTGTCAATAAAATTAGAATATTAATTTAATTGGACTTGTGTCAACTTTAAATTGAAATCACCCTGCCAAGAGTTTCACCACTCTATAGTGTATGTAAATAGGGTTTGGTAAACTCAACATATCATTCTAGGTATGAGTAATTTGGAAAATAGAAACTTATTTCAATGAAACAAGAAAGAGAAACTTTTCGAACAACTATATGAATTCATTTTCGCCAAAACGGTTCTAAAAATCTATTCACAAGAGTCCAATGTATAAAAAAAATAGAAAATCGAGGTGGTGAGATTCGTTCGAATGAAATTTCCACTTCATTCAAATAAAAATAGTAGTTTTGTTCTAACGAGATTGACTTTTCTTTGAACGAAGGGCTTAATTCATTTTAACCAGCCTCCAACAAACTTTCATCGAGTGCATCTCTGTCAAAAAGAGAGACCCCATTTAAAGATAGTTAGACGTTCATTCTAACGAACTAAAAAACTTCATTCCAATGAAAAATACACTTTATTCAAACCAACTACCATCTTCGTTATAATGAGAAACAACCTCGTTCTAACGGGATACACTTTTTGTTCTAACGAACTAAAAATCAAAAATTTCTTTTTGAAAAATATTTTGGTACAAATGCCTCAATTGAAAAAAAATACATCCCAAAATAAATTTTAATAACTTAAATCAAAAACCTAAAATACATATACCTTCATATAGTGTCGTGATGGTTTCAATGGCTCGAACTTTGAAACATTTCTCGGTCACTAACTCATCTTCAACAAACATGGGAAGTACATGCGGATTTAGTTTGTTCGGGTTATAATGGAATATGCCAAAATATTTAAACTATGAGAAATTATAAGATCTTGCTCTTAGAAATCTACCCCTTCAACTTTCTAGTACAAAAAAAAAAAATCAAACCAATTAAAGCCCTAAGATAATGTACTACTAATGCCCTCCCAAACCCAAAACAGAATGACATTCCAGACTTTGTCTTCATCTGAAATTCTTTATCTTGTGTAATCCAAGAGATCACCATCAATTCCAAAAATACCTACAAACATGAAGCAAAAGAAATACCGTGATGCATACAAGAGTCTAAAATAAAACAAAAACTCCACCTAAATTTGTTCTCCCTTTTTTTGTCCATAATAGAAGGGTTAGAAGTTAAGCATAAAATACTAGCGTCACCCGAATACAAAAGACATAACATCACAAAAATTATTAAGAAAGCACGTGTGATAAATTTCCAAACGGTAATTGTAAGAGAGTAGTCTAATTTTGGGGAAATATCAGATTTTAGCACGTGTTTGACTTGAGCAGCTTCGGTTGCGCCTACGTATCCGTTATGCTCAGAATCAAAGTCAGCGTAGTTCGTGGGTTCATACTGTTCGTCAGAAAACTCATTGTGGTGATTTTTCAGAGAGATGGGAGCTGTTGCAACTCTTCTCAAAGAACTCATCTCAAAACTCTCTCTAAAACCTCATAAGACAAGAAAATCACCCTCATCTTCCAAGAAGATCTCCTTCAAATGTATGGGGGTAAGGCTTATTTATAGCAAAACTAACCCAAGTGGGTCGCCACATGGAAAATGACCCGTGGTGACACATGTCCTATTTTAAGTGGTATGTGTCCCATAACATATGTCAAAATTCTCAATACTAGAATATTGTCTAGTTAATAGGTAAATAATACACAAATACGCGTGATATGTTCGTCGCGCTTAATAACACTCCAGTCGCATAAACACATGGACTTTTGTTAGTTTTAATCATCTATAATCTCATTTAATAATTTAAAGAGAGGCTTATCATTAAGCCCCTCCTACATTTTCCCCCTCGTACATATAGTTGATATATTGATACACGTCTGAAATATATCGACTGTATGTACGAAACAACTTTAGTCAGTTTTCATATGTTCGATCGACCCGTGAATCATGGGTAATAATCTCGTACCTCTTTTAATCTTGATTATGTACTTTTACCTCATATCTCACCTTTTATGATATACTACAGTCTCATATTTCATATCTCAGTTACATGATACACATCAATCTCATATCACATATCTTAAATCTCAATTATTTTTAGGCTTTGATCTCATGAATTTTTTCGAAGGACCTCGTTTATCATCCTTTTCATATGAATGATATATTATGAGTGTTGCCCCCATTCCTATTTAAATGAACATGCACCCATGATTTTACTGTGGTTGTTCGTAACTCTACTTTTGGTAAAAAGTATTTATCATGGACACATAATGACTATTCCAGCATTCTCTATTCTCAACCAAGTTTGGTGGAAGTATTTATTATGGTTTACATAATAACTACTTCGTCGTTATCAAGTTTAGTGGAAGTATTATTATGGTTTACATAATAACTACTTCATCGTTATCAAGTTCGGTAGAAGTATTATTATGGTTTACATAATAACTACTTCATCGTCTTCGTTTAATCTTTTAGTGCATGCACATGTTTTTTTTTTACTTGTTTTAATCACGATGAGGTTTCTTGTGCATGTACATATTATTGACTTGCTCAAATTACCACTTTTTAATGTTTTCACAAACTCACACCTATAAGATGACTTAATGATGAAAACAAATTTGTTAAGGTTTCTCGTAAACTCCACCGTTAGAGGTGACTTAACAATGAAAACACACTTGTTAACGTTTTTCGCAAACTCCACCGTTAGAGGTGACTTAACAATGAAAACACACTTGTTAACGTTTTTCGCAAACTCCACCGTTAGAGGTGACTTGTTAAGGTTTTTTGCAAACTCCACCGTTAGAGGTGACTTAACAATGAAAACACATTTGTTAAGGTTTTTCGCAAACTCCGCCGTTAGAGGTGACTTAACAATGAAAACACACTTGTTAAGGTTTTTCGCAAACTCCACCGTTAGAGGTGACTTAATAATGAAAACACACTTGTCAAGGTTTTTCGCAAACTCCAACAATGAAAACACACTTGTTAAGGTTTTTCACAAAATCCACCATTAGAGGTGACTTAACAATGAAAACACACTTGTTAACGTTTTTCGTAAACTCCACCGTTAGAGGTGACTTAATAAAGGTGACTTAACAATGAAAACACACTTGTTAACATTTTTTGCAAACTCCATCGTTAGAGGTGACTTAACAATAAAAACACACTTGTTAAGGTTTTTCACAAACTCTACCGTTAGAGGTGACTTAACAATGAAAACACACTTGTTAGGTTTTTCGTAAAACTTCACCAATAACGGCGACACCCATAACGGTGACTTAACAATGAAAACACTTGTTAAGATTTTTCGTAAACTCTACCTATAACGGTGACTTAACAATGAAAACACTTGTTAAGATTTTTGTAAAACTCCACCAATAACGGTGACTTAACAATGAAAACACTTGTTAAGATTTTTCATAAACTCCACCTATAATGGTGACTTAACAATGAAAACACTTTTTAAGATTTTTCGTAAACTCCATCAATAACGGTGACACCCATAACGGTGACTTAACAATGAAAACACTTGTTAAGATTTTTCGTAAACTTGACCTATAACTGTGACTTAACAATAAAAATACTTGTTAAGATTTTTCGTAAACTCCACCAATAACGGTGACACCCATAACGGTGACTTAACAATGAAAACACTTGTTAAGATTTTTCGTACACTCCACCTATAACGGTGACTTAACAATGAAAACACTTGTTAAGATTTTTGTAAAACTCCACCAATAACGGTGACTTAACAATGAAAACACTTGCTAAGATTTTTCGTAAACTCATTCTTCTGTACCACTTTTTCAGGACGGGAGCCTATACCTGCCGAATGACAAACCGAGCGTGGTCCTTCGCCTGTTTGTATCAATGACCAACTTCTCCAAACGAGTCAAGTCACAACGACGTGGTTCAACCACTTACCAATTTCATCGGGTTTTTTGGAATATAATACACTTTTGAAGAAGACTTACCACAATACTCGCAAAGTTCTTGTAATATGATGTCATATCTGAAGGATGACTATGACTTTGTCAATCTCTGAGTGACAACTATTTAATCCATCTAAACTTTTTACAAAAGAAGCTAAAGAAGCTTTTTTAATGGCCTGCTTGGATGTTACTATACTCTACAGGTTCATCAATCTAACCTTATCGCGGAGGATGTCGAAGAAGCTTTACACTGGAAGTTATGTTACATCATAATATCCATTTGCCCCCTTTATTTTAATTTTATCTCAAGATAAAATAAAATAAATTACATATATCATTTACAACGCCCACCCCAAAAAATGAAAGCAACCTAATCATTACATTTCATGGGGTATATCTCAAACTACCATATCTTTCAACAATGACTTAATATTTGCGTCGCTCAATATCTTCCCATTTAGAAGCCTCTGCAAAATAATTTCTTTTTATCTGAGATAAAGTTGCATATTTTTTCCCATAAATGTTTGAGAAGATGTTGTGTTGTCAACCCCTTTTCTCCATCTTCATCCACTTTTACGAGTACGAACGAGGCGTTACATAATAAAAATCATGAATACCTCCCCAGCGGAGTCGCCAAATGTAAGAGAGTAGTCTAATTTTGGGGAAATATCAGATTTTAGCACGTGTTTGACTTGAGAAACTTCGGTTGCGCCTACATATCCGTTATGCTCGAAATCAAAGTCAGCGTAGTTCGTGGGTTCGTACTATTCATCGGAAAACTCATTGTGGTGATTTTTCGGAGAGATGGGTGGTGTTGCAACTCTTCTCAAAGAACTCATCTCAAAACTCTCTCTAAAACCTCATAAGACAAGAAAATCACCCTCCTCTTCCAAGAAGATCTCCTTCAAATGTATGGGGGTGAGGCTATTTATAGCAAAACTAACCCAAGTGGGTCGCCACATGGCAAATGACCAGTGGTGACACATGTCCTATTTTAAGTGGCATGTGTCCCATACATATGTAAAAACTCTCAATACTAGAATATTGTCTAGTTAATACGTAAATAATACACAAATACGCATGATATGTTCGACGCGCATAATTACACTCTAATCGCATAAACACGTGGACTTTTGTCAATTTTAATCATCTATAATCTCATTTAATAATTTAAAGAGAGTCTTATTATTAAGCCCCTCCTACAGTAACCAATTATTTTGGAAATTTTTTTAGTATAAAAATTATATGTATAAAACGTATATATATGTATAAATACAACACACTATGACACCCCGTCTATTCAAATATATGGGTGGCCAGCCCTATACTAAAATACAATAGGAATCTCAAGTGTATCATTCTTAGGACCAACTGTTAAATATAAATATAACCGGTAACCACCCTATATATAAAAATAAACATGTGCCAAATTTGTTTTCTTTTTATAAAGTGTATCGATAATATAACATTCACTTACTACGGAGCATAAGCAATAATAGACAAATAAAGGAATAGATCATTTACAAGCTATGAGTAGTCATACAAAATAATATACCCGAATATGCTATCGGGCAACATACCACAAATCATCAAAAAGGCATAAAAGATCAACATATAAGACCTTTGGGCACACACACCCGATTTACAATTGTGAATTCTTAACTAGATTACAAAAAGAGATACGTCTAAAAAAATCCTGTAACATCCTGCACATGCTACAGCTCCCAAGCTCTGGAACAGATAACCATCATGGGTGTCCTTATGGAGGAACACCTATAATAGACACAATATACATATAGCAAGAGAAAGATATAAACGGGTCAGAGCCCAGGGTTTGAAAATAATTGTAGCAAGTGAATTAAATGCATAATAATTAAATATGCAAGATTTCATAATTGATGTGGAGTTTCACTCCCTTGAGACTCAACCTCACCACTCAGTTACAGCGCGCACCTAAACGTATACATAACTATTAAGTAAAGCTACCTCACTAAATCTATAAATCATACCCCCTTAAGTCTATACCTAAATCCCATGTGTGTAACTATAACCTATTATCAGTTAGATGACAATTTCCTTTTATTATGTAAATCTTACTTGGAGGATTTATAAAAAAGGAACCAATATAATACCCTCTCAAATATGCCTCTATAATAGCCCTAAGGTAATCCCCTCCTTCGAGTCATTTTATACCCACATTATGACTCATAAACATGTTTACACAATAACATAAAATGGGTTTTCCTAAGTATTAAAATCCCCTAAAGGAATAGCATCAGAATTCACAACTACAATAATCGGGCCGAACCGAAGGTCCCTAAAAATGAGCCGATCCGGTTCCTAAAAACTGACAACAACTTTTAACTTCTGGACCAATTTGGTACCCTTTGAAAAACAACCGGTCCGATTCCATAAAATTTCCAACTTTTGGACTGATTCGATATATCCTTCAAAAACGAACCGGTCCGGACTGCACAGTTCTACATCCTACAGAATCTCCATAATTTTACAACATACCCTTCTTCTAAAATATTTCATCCTCAATATCCACCCAAAATATGCATTTTACCATTTCTATGACTTCAAACCCATATACACACCACAAACACTAAACTTCTTGACAAAAGTCTAGGGTTTAACATATATCTCTAAAATTACCAAAATCTAACCAGAAATTATGAAATAATTCCCACAATTAGGCATTTAGCAAGTTAATCCACTTGCCTCAAAGATTGTAGGGTCTGATTCTTCGTCAAAGTCACTGATTCTACAAGATTTCAAAGACTCTCAAGCTTCCTTTTCTTTCTCTTCTTCTCACATTCTCTCTCTCAAATGGGTTTTCTCTTAATTGAGATTAATCAGTTTTCTTAAGCCTAATAGCCCCCATATTATTAGAAATCCCAACTTTATATGATAACACACATATAAAAATAACTAGTATACCCCAGTTCGAGTCAAACTAGTCAGAAAGATTCTGAAACCCAAATAAAACCCTAGGGCAGTCATTTTGACTTTCTTGGCCCTTCCAGAATCAACCATGTCCTCCATATCTTCATTTGAAACTCGAAATATAAAGCCCATCTCCCAACCTCAGATAATTCACTAAAATATGCCACGGTTAAGAAATAAATAATTCTCGCCGCCAATACACAAAAATACGATGAAATTACATAAAATTAGATTATATTTACCATATCACTCTGGTAAATGTGCAATTCTCATATGTATAAACTATTATAACCAAGCCAATATTTATTCTAAATCTTAATTTTAATTCTCAATTATATTAAATCACACGCACTCGATAAATTAATATAAAAAATAAATACACAACGGTAAGGGGTATTACACACACCATGGAATAACACAAAAATATCTTAATCATGAAAGTGTAATGTAATTGTGTGAACAAGTTCCATGGGCAAATCATCATAGGAAGCATAACAAAAGCGCACGAAATTAATGAGATAATTCTAAAGAGAAAAATTAATTAAACCTTAGGTGTAAGAATGTTGAACAAACTAAAATTGACTCGACTTATTAAACATGCCATGAATTTAAATGCTTCTCAAAATAATAATACCAAACTAATTAATATTTTTCGAGAGATTCCGTTGTGCAAACCCATTCATCTTCTACTTTATAACACCCTAAAAATGTCACATACTTAAGAATTCACTCTTAAATTTTTGGAGATATCATAATCCTCGTGTGTAACTAAGCATCAAGGAAATAAATTACCTTAGCATTTCTGTTTTTGTGTGCCATTAATCTTTTAGTCTCTTTTCAATGGTGGATTTTAACGTAAAGAGAATTTTCTCTTTCATAGACCATTTCCATTGCTTAAAAAGAAATAATTTTTTCGAGAAAATAAATTCTGGTAATGATTCATACAAGCATAAATTATCTCTAGTAAATTTTATTTATTATTAAACACTATTCTGTGAACTCATATGAGAGCATACAGGGGAACACGCGTGTGCTAAAATCTTCCTATCTAAAAATAAAACTCCCTAAGGTAACCTCTTTGTTTGTGATGGGAATAAATAAAAATAGGTTTGGGTCTACCTTGGTTAAAACCCCTAGGATGAGTTCTTCTTGGTGGGTTAGATCGAGGCTCGTAAGGATCCATTAAAAACTCAAAAATCGATTCAGATGCAGCATTAGAAGTGAATGCACCATCGTAACCTATTCCTTGCCTCTCATTAAAACCTAACGCATGATCGAGGAACATCTTTTCAACCTTCTTCAATGTGTCTTCTAAAGTGACAGTGACCTTCCAGGCACGTTTGAGATATTTCTCTAGTTAGAAAACACGGGCTTCAAGTTTCTCACGAATCTTTAATGAAGATTCAAGATCTCTCATAAGACTAGCCACAATGTTGGCCAAATCGGTATTTTCCTTAACAACCGAAGTTAATTGTTCACATAAAAAAACTTTTAACCACTCGAGTTGACTCACCGATGCATTTTGCTCGCTCAAAACTTTTACTTCCTTCTCTAAATCAAACACCCTAAGAGTCAAACTTCTTTTTTTCCTTTTGGTTCTCAAAGACTCTTTGTAAAGCTCATCATAGACGTGTTGAAGTCCACCTTCAAATTCCCATTATCGCTCTCACTCTTCAGAAATGGTTTGATAAATTATTGAGGCTATCACATTTAAAAATGTCCTCAACGGTGTGGGATGAACTAGAAGTAATAACGTAAGTGGCCATGAATGCACAAAAATTAGGTTCATGCATTGATTCATCCCCAGAATCCACCGACTCGACATCACTATCGTTAAAAGTGGTTTTATATGCATCTTTGCCTTTGCAATGTCTCTTTAGCCTAGTGGCACACTCGTGGGATTTATGACCCTTGATCTCGCACTAATAACATCTCATTTGATCATTCATATAAATGTTCTTGCCCTCGATGACATTTTTATTTTTCTTAAAACTTTTATTTTCTTTGGAAGAATTTTCTTTATTAAGTTTGAGAATTTTTTTAAAATTTTAAGCAAACATGGTAAGATCATCAAGATCAAAATCAAACTAAGAATCAATATAAAAAACCCTTTCCTTTTTCTTTCTATATTGGGCTTTCAAAGTATTCCCTATTTCCTTTTTCTTTTGATATTTGGGAAAAATATCATTTTCGTAAGTTTGAAGGTCTCCTATCAGTTTTTCTAACCTAAGAGTATCTAAAATTCCCAACGAATTAAGGACCGTGACTTTAGGGATAAAACGGGATGAAAGAGATCTCAAAATGTTTTCCACAACTCTCATCTCAGGAATTATCTCACCCAAATTAAACCTAGAATTGACTATATCAGATAAATATGCATAAAAATCATCAAAAGTCTCAGTCTCTAGCATGGTAATGGTCTGAAATTGTGTGGTGAGATTTTCAAGCTTTGAAGTTATCACAACATTGGTACCCTTGTGGAGGGTATCCCATGTCTCGTTAGATGTGGTACACATCATAATAAGATAAAACTCATTAGTAGTTACTACACCAGAATTGGCACTTAAGCCTCGGGAATTAAAATTACTCCATTTAACATCATCTTGTGTCCAAGCAGTGACAAGTTTAAGACTTATGACATCGCCATTAGTCACAGTGGGTGGTGTCCACCCTGTTTCATAAACAGTCCAGACTCGTTCATCAATCGATTTTAATGTTGACCTCATTTGAGCTTTCAAATATGCATAATTATACCCATCAAAAGTAGGTAGCCCATTTTATAAATTACCTATATAATTTCAAAACAAATACCACACAATAAATTAGTGTAACTGATTTTGATACCAATTTGAAAGTGCAGGTTATATAGATTCACTTGTATCTTAGATCACACACACATAAAGATCTAATTTTTAGCCAAGTTTCATCTTGATTAGAATTATATGAAGATAAAGTTTGAAGCTAAATATGCCAAACAAAAGATCAAACCAAAACAGAAGAAGTTTTATGGAAAAATACCATATAAGAAAAATCTATATTCAACACTGTTTAAGAATTTAACAGACATGAATTGACTAATAGACTACTTAGAGATAGACTAAGTATAATGCGCTATAGGTCATCAAATCTTCAACAAAAAATGATGTAGTCATGTACCTCCTATAGGAAGAAGCTCTCCCCTCAGTATCCATGGATCAGTCTCACAATGTGTAATCCTTTCTTTTTTAGTAGTAGAGTCGCAACTCCACAAATGTCGTCTGTAGAGAACACTCTATAAGGGCTTGATGTTTATCTATGGAACTATGGTTTAACAAACTCAACAAATCAATCTAAGGACGAGTGATTTAGAAAATAAAAACTTGTTTCGATAAAATAAGAAAAAGAAAACTTTTGGAACAACAATATGAATTTTTTTTTGCTAAAAGGGTTATAAAAATCTGTTCACTAGAGTTTTATAAAAAAAACACAAAAATTAAAGCGGCAAGATTCATTAGGAAAAAATTTCCACTTCGGTCGAACAAAAACAACAGTTTTATTCATATTAGGTTTACTTTCATTTCGAACGAAGGGCTTAGTTCGTTCAAACCAGCTTCCAACGAACTTCCAATGGGTGTAACTCTATCAAATAGAGCTACCCTATTTAAAGCTCATTAGAAATTCGTTCTAATGAACTGAAAAACTTCGTTCTAATGAAAAATACACTTCGTTCGAACTAACTACCATCTTTGTTCTAACGAGAAAACACTCACTTTAACAAGGTGCACTTTTCGTTCTAATGAATTAAAATTCAAAATTTTCTTTTTGAATTTTTTTATAAGAATGCCTTAATAAAAAACAAATACATCCCAGAATAAATTTGAATAAGTTAAATCAAAAAAATAAAATCCATATACCTTCATATAGTGTTATGATGGTTTCAACACCTCGAACTTCAGAATGTTGCTCGATCATTAACTCATCTGTAACGAACATGGGAAGTATATGCAGATTTAGTTTGTTCGGGTTGTAACGGGATAGGAAAAATATCTAAACTATGAGAAATTATAAAATCTTACTCTTACATCATTGATATTATATGATCATTTCATAATTCACATGCTTACATGCTTTATATCATCTATATCTTATTGATTTTTTTAGAGGATTCCCAAAGAAGGAGGAGTTACTCGTTGTGCATGATTCTCTTTATTGTTTCATGTGATTTCAAGTATAGTTATAGTGATCCGACTCTGACCCATAATTGCACACTTAACTTTGATGTGTCATTTGTATTTTGAACTAATACGTGATTTATTTCCTTTTACTCTCATTCTATGGCTAATGTGGAGTGAGTTTGGCAGGAGTAATAAGGAGTATTTTAAGTTTTCGAGGTTTTTACAAAGAATGGCCAAAGGGAGAGATTGAAAATATAAATTTTTGTACTATATATATGTTGATTTATTTTCGTGACAAAAACATTGAGTCATTTGAATCATTCGAGCCACATAGGCTTGATTCACAGAGTGAGGTGAGTTCATTTACACTGGATGAACTTTTGGACCTGAAGATCATGTAAGCCGCTCTAGAATATAAGATTTTCGTCGTGTAATCATTTTTGGGAAATGACCCACCTTTTAGATGTGAATTTGTTTGAAGTCTTTTGATTTGGACTTCAAATAGTTTGCACATTTCTATTTTGAACCCATGCACACGACACCATTTCCACGGTAAGATTTTGTCCCATGCGTGTGGCCAAGCACGATTAGAAACTCAATCTAATTTCGTGTGCATGAAAATAGTCAATCATGCGCACGATGAAGATGTATTTTGCAAAATTTATATAAATAGTATCATTTCCCTCCCATTTAAAAACATCTGAAAGCCTCATATCTCAAACACACTTCTAAAAGTATTTTCGAGGTTCAGAGCATTTTACTTTTCCTCTATGTTCCAATTTCACATCTGAATCCCATGTTTATCTCTCTTTGTCTCTCTTTTACTCTATTATATACTTTTAATAGTTGAGTATAGCTTTTGTTTACACCATTTTAAAGCAACCCAATGATGTGCTTCCACGTGATAATTAAATCAGTGAAAAAAGTCGGATTATTATGTAAAAACATAAAGTAACGGGAAGCATACATATGTGACACTTGGTACCATTTGGGACATGTTATTCAAAGTGGGAACTTACTCCAATTTAAATTAATGATCTAGTGCACCAAAATGGGAAAAACTCAAATGGGTGAGTAATCACCCAATAGTTACCATAGAAATTATGTTGTATGGGTAAGAAGCACTATAAATAAGCAACTAACCCAACCGGAAAAAGAGGACTCCCTCACCAAAAGCGCATTTACTTTACCTTTATCATTGTTTTCCTTCTCTTTTATTTTTTTATATTTATTTAGAACATTTCTTTTAATTTCGTTATAGATGATAAGGTAGTTGTAATCCTTTCTTTTCAACTTTATTTAAAGTCTATTGCCTTTACAATTGTTGTTATTTACTTTTTTGTAAATCTTTACTTTACTCGCAATTTAGTTTCTTGTAAATATTTACTTGCATCGCATTTTATTTCCTATCATTTACAAAGTTTTACTCTTATTTTCATTCAAGAAATTTACTGTTTTTCTCCTGATTAATTACTTATCACACACTTCAAAGTATTCCCTAAAGGAAGCCTAAGTCCTCTTAATTGAGGCACCGAATGCAACACAATCGCCCGATAATTATCAAAAGGCTAAAATTTTTGGTTGATAAGACCACAAATCTTTTCGGGCACGATCATAATCCTAATTAACTATCAAGCTAGGGAAAATAACCTAAACAAATTTTATGGCATGCCTAATGGGACACTCGTGTTGTGTGAAGGTTATAAATGGCAAAGACATGTTAAAGTGAAGATATAACTGAAAAAGTTGGTGAAATTGGATCCACTAGCCAATACATCACCACTTCAGAACAACTATTAGTTGAAACAACTTAAGAGTTTGTGCTAATGACGCATTGTCAAGAGTTAAATATTCCAATATCTCCCAAAGATAGTAATATGCAAACTACACAAGTAGTTAGTGTGCCTATAAATATTCAAGACTAATTGATTAACAAACTTACCCCGATTTTTTATCACCTTAGAAAAATAGTAAAAAATCTCAACAATATGATCACTACGGTGACCAGTAGATTTCCGTTACCACATGGGTGATAATAATTACCCATAACTATACGCCAAAATTTGGAAAAAAATCCAACTACTCAACGAAGTCCTTACCATCCTGTCTATTATATACCAAATAGTGGTGAAACTAATTTTGAAAATAACCTTAGGATAGGAGGATATGTTAACACTAATGGTTTAAATGTAATAAACATAATGTAGAAAGTAGGACCATCCAACGCCTACCAAAAATGGGTTATAACAACCGAATGGGGATGATGTCTCTCCCAGAGGTAGGAAGAACTAGGCCTTATCCAAATGAGACCAATATAGGTTTCCTAAGTGCTTCGAAGTATGGAATCATCAATAATACTATGTTCGAACTAGAATATAAGGGGGTTGGGGAACCCTAGGAGGTTGGATAATCAAACTCCCCATGTATCCTAGACTATGCCTTACCAAACAGAACAAAATGTACATCCACAAATTCCACCATCCTTGGCGCAACCAACTCCTTTGGTAAGTGAATTAATTACCCCATAAAATAGGCAACTTCCAGGGGGAATGGGGAGCTATAAAATTATAGACTTGATACACAAAATATGTGAACCATTATCCCGGGGGTGAGGACCCTAGTTTATAGAAAGCCTGTCCAGAATGGGTAGATAGAATTGAACTTCCAAAGGGCTTCAAATTACCCACTTTTACCACCTTCTCAGGAGATGGGAGTCAATCCACAGTGAAACACATTGCTAGGTTCACTAGTCAACGTGTTGATGCTGGAGTAAATGATTACTTAAGGACATGTTTATTCTCTAGTTCCCTCACAGATGCATCCTTTGCATGGTTCATAACTTTGCCCCCATATTTTGTTCAATCTTGGTAACAAATTAAAGATATGTTTCATGATCAATTCTTCCAAAACGAATAAGAGGATGTTACCAGACTAACCCAAAAGCCTGATGAAAAGGCAATAAGATTTATAAATGGATTCAAAAGGGCTACAAAAAATGCAAAATAGTCTTGCCTGAGTAAAAATTTATGAAATTGGCTCAAAATGGTTTAGGATTTAGGCTTCGAAAGAAGTTTGATGCTAAATAATTTTGAGATGTGGTGGAATTAACTGCCAAAGAATCTAGTTATGAGGCTCTTTTAGAAGAAGAACATGAAAGACATGATTCTTCCTTCAAAACATATTATAAAGATTTTAATTTTGAAATTGATGTTACTAAAATTTTAAGGACATATAGTACAATATGTGAACCATTGTCTTGAAAGGG
Organism: Sambucus nigra; assembly: GCA_949130495.1. Classification (NCBI taxonomy): domain Eukaryota; kingdom Viridiplantae; phylum Streptophyta; class Magnoliopsida; order Dipsacales; family Adoxaceae; genus Sambucus; species Sambucus nigra. The sequence goes on along the minus strand of OX422212.1, from coordinate 180,729,631 downwards.
TACTACTACAAAATCCTTTGCACCAAAGTCAAAAGTAATGATTAAAAAGTATTATATTGACAGTACTAAGGCTTAGGAGAATTTTTATTTTCTCTTAAAATCCAGAATGTTAAAACCACTTGATAATGGTAAAAATACACATGACATTAAAGGAAAGAATTATTATAAATGGCATAATGTGTTTTCTCATTCCACTAATGCATGCTATGTATTTCGTGACATGGTGAAAGAGTTAATCAGGTGGAAGAAAATCAAATTCCCTGCAAAAAAAAAGTGCAATGGGGTAGATGATCACCCCTTCCTTGAGATCAAAGAGGTGGGAACTAATGTGAAATCAATCTAAATGCCTAGAAACAAAGGGCAAATGGAATTCAAAGAGAAAACTAAGGCATAACCCAAGGCTTCGAAGCTTGGGGCCATTAAAGATCCTAATCAGAAGGTGATGAAGCACCCATGCATCAGATGTAAAGAATATTATGCTAAGATGTCATAACTAGTGACTTTGAAGAATAAACATTGAGAATGCAGTGATCTTCTTAAACAAGCTTTGATATCAATTTGTAAACTCGTGCAGTGCAGCAGAAAATTTCAAGTGTTTTCAAATTGACTTAATTCAATTAATCTCAAATTTTAGTTAAACCCTAACTCACGCATCTAAGTGATTTGAAATTAAAATATAAGAAGCATGCAAAGCAAACCAATTTTTAGGAAAAAAAATCCCCGAAGGGTAAAAAACCTTCATTTCACTAATAATTTGCAATTCACAACTTAAAAGATTACCAGGGAAATCTGCAATGAGTTAAGCGCAGAAAATCCACAAGAACACATAGTTCTGAAACAATAATGAATCGATCGCAAAAGATCCACAGGACGCGCAGTCCAGTCATCCCAGGAAGAGTCACGAGAACTCCCTCTGACACGTAGTCAATCGTCAGCCCAGTACTCCCCTCAAGAGAAACTCTAGAAAAATCGTATTTAGGGTTCTAAAATAATTCACATAAAGATTGGGATGTTTTGTCAATTGAAAACAAGGATTAAAACCTTGAAGAAAAAGAAGAAAAATTTATTTCTGTAGTTTGTATATTTTTGTACTGTGAAAAACTCAGGTCTCCTCTAGAAAATAGACTCGTTTAATGAGCTATTTATAAAAATATTAAGGTGGCGCGTCGCTCGAACGAAACATGATGTCGTTCGAACCAGAAATAGATGTCATTTGAATGACTAGCTTCGCGCGAGATGAGGCTGTCGCTAGAACGAAAAAATGCAAAAAATAATTTTTTATTATTTTCAAAAAAATTGTCTTTAAATCTTGGAAAAATTATTTTGACCAAAAATAACGTCTCAACACTTAGAAAATATTTTGGAAACTTTTCCAAACCTCTTTAAAAAATATCCCCAACACTTTTAAGTGAACCATAACGGGACTTAAATACTATCTCAACGAAATTAACCTTGTAAAGGATTTAATGTTGAAGAAGCCTGATATTCGGATCCGTCTCCATGCATGTATGATCTTGAACTATTCTTCGACGGTTGTAGCGATATACGACTTACTCAATTGTTAATTAACATTTAGAAAAACATGTCCTTACAAATCTCCCCCTGTGTCTATGCCGGTATAAACATAAAAACATCTAAATTATCAACTCAAAATGCCCATACAAATCTAATACCCTCCCATGAACCCAAAATTGAAAAGGTGCTAAACATGTGAGACTAAAACTTTTCTTCCGAAACCTTCCACTTCAAATCTTTAAGATTTTGTCATTAGGGTGTGCAACATATGATCTTCAATTTTGAACCTACACATATGAGACAAAGAAAATACCTTCGTGACGCATTGAGTTTGAAATGATATAAGCGTAAATCAATTAATATAATCAAATCTCCCCCAGAATGTAAAAACTAATGCAAAAACTCTCCCATAATTCATTCTCCCCCTTTTTATGTGTTCGAAATAGACAAGGAAACGAATAAACAAAATAAACATGGAGTTGTCATGACAAAAATGCATAGCAAATATGGATCAAACTATGCTCATGCAAAGAATAACTCAAAAGCTTCCACAAACTATTTTTTATTTTTTTCAATTTTTCATACAAAAAATGCAAAAATATTTTTTACAAAAATCACACACCATTAATTTACACTAAGGCAACCAAATCATGGAAACATAATGAATGGGTGTGAATCGATTCGATAGACAAATCAACGCAATCAAACATAACATATGTGCATGATGTATATGTGTACTCCTATCGAATGAATCTCAAAATCGTCCTCAGGTGTCAAGAAGTATTTAATTTAAATTACATCGAGTCAATCCATCAACACATCAAAGTCAAGAATGATTCCCATGCCAATAAAGTCTAAAACTATAAAAAAAAAATCATGACGTTGTCAGGTGGTGCAAACCTGTTTTTCATTTCTATCCATCTAAACTCCCTCGTAAATAATAATTATTTATTTTTCTTTTTAGGTGGCCCCTTTTTGGCATATTCATCTTTCTATTGACTTTAAAAAAAAATTTGGATCTTTTAAATGGTGGCTTTCACGAGGAGTTAATTTTGTACTCTCGCACCCCTTTCCCGTGATTCACTCATCATATTTTATTACAATTAAATTCCTCATGATAAACGTTCTTACTTGCACTAGTTTCATTGTCAAGTTTTATTACATATGGTTCGTTTTAAAGATATAATTGAGATGACAACACTCTGACCAATATGTGATAAACAAGTACAATAATCAAACAAATCCGTGAAGGAACTCATGAGTCAAACATGTAGGTAGTAACAACTAGTCACATCTCAATGACTCCAAGTATTGTAAAGAACAAAAATAAAATGATGACGCATATGAAAACACTATCAAACAGTCACATGGATATGGAATGAAATTGTCAATCGGTCATCCTAAATGTCCATTCATAAACGGTGTAAACAAAATACAAAAATCTTTTTGTCTTTTTCAAAAATTTTATCAAAATATATTCTTTTTGAATATTTTAAATATTTCTCAAAAAAATGAAAATCTTTTTATATTTTTCCAAAAAAATTCCAAAGACAAAAGCTAATACAAAAAGTACACAAGTCATAACACTAGCAATAATATATCATAAAACACAACTAGTGTATGGCAAACAATCAAACACAATCAACCAAATGACCGAACATGGGGTGAATCACGTGCAAGCAAATGAGAGTCATGAACAATCAATCCAAAAGCATCTAAATCCCATTTCCTAACCCAAACACATTTGTAATGACATGTGGGGGTTTGGGGAATCGAATTTATTCTCTTATTAAACTTCCTAGGAGTATTTTGAAGTTTATAACAGAAAATCCTAAGATGATCTTGCCTACCGCAGTGAGTATTACCTAAATATGGCCCACTCCTAAAGTTTCTAGGTTGCGCTCTCCCAAAATCCCTAGGTGGCTCTCTCACAATGTTCCTAGGTGGATCTCTCCTAATAACTCTAGGTGCTTCTCTCTTCATAATCCTAGGAGGCTCTCTCACACATGTGGGGTTGGCTTTGGGTATGGGTGCAACACTATCATCTAAGCCTATACCACACTTATCCTCCTTGATTTGGACAGTGCCTAACATCTTCTCTAACTTTTCTGACCTAGATTCTAAATCAAACTTCACCTTACTTGTATCTCTTAAACTTTTCGCAAGCTCACCTATCCTTGAGTCAAGTACACGTCTCGAATCCTCAAACTCTAAAAGCTCCTTTTTCATAGTCTCGATCAACCCTATAAGACTATCGCTCTCACCCTCGACATATCCTATCTTATCTCTAAGCATTTCCTCACGTGTCCTAAGATCCTCATTTAAGGCATTCATGTTACTCTTATCTACGTTAAGTTTTTTCAATTTATCTTCTAGTTTCAAGTTTTCCTTTTTTAACTTTACATATTCCACATACAGGTTATTGTAGGCAACTTGCAACTCACTCACTCTTCATCTTCATCTTCCTCTTACTCCTCACTCTCATCACTAGTCACAGAGGTGGGAAACTCTCGCTTAGAAGCATGAAAAACTTCTTTTTCAGAATCACTATCACCAAGTGAAGAAACATGAGATGTCAGTTTATTAAAAGTCTTCCTTATATTACTGGGACACTCATGTACCATATGACCAATTCCCTCACAACCAAGACACCTCTCGGAGTCATTTTCGACGGATGATTTAAAATAAGAATTCATGTGAGCTTTCCAATTAGACCTTTCAAAAAGTTGACAACTAAAATCATCAATACCACCAAAAGAGCCATACTTAAGAAAATCTGGATCAAAACACAATAACTTAGTGTAACCCGCTCTAATACCAATTTGAGAATACGTTGATCTTCTTAAATAAGCTTTTATATCAATTTGTAAACTCGTGCAGTGCAGCGAAAAATTTCAAGTGTTTTCAAATTGACTTAATTCAATTAATCCAAATTTTAGTTAAACCCTAACTCATGCATCTAAGTGATTTGAAATCATAAAATATAAGAAGCATGCAAAGGAAACCAATTTTCAGGGAAAAAAAAACCTGAAGGGAAAAAAATCTTTATTTCACTAATAATTTGAAATTCACAACTTACAAGATTACTAGCAAAATTTGCAATGAGTTAACCGTTGAAAACCCACAACAACACGCTGTTCTGAAACATCAATGAATCGACTGCAGAAGATCCATTAGGATGCGCAGTTCAGTCATCCCAAGAACACTCACGAGTACTCCCTATGACATGCAGTCAATCGTCAGCCCAGTATTGCCCTCAAGAGCACCTAGATCTGTAGTAAGTTATCCTCCCTAAAAGGGAAATTCCAGCAAAATCGTATTTTGAGTTCCAAAACAATTCAAATAAAGATTGGGATATTTTGTGAATTGAAAATAGGGATTCAAACCTTTAAGGACAACACAAAAATGTTTCTGCAGTTTGCAGATTTTCGTAATGTGTTAAACTGAAGTCTCCTCTAGAAAATAGACTCATTTAATGAGATATTTATAAAAATGTTAAGGCGGCACGTTGCTCGAACGAAACATGATGTCGTTCGGACCATAAACAAATTTCGTTTGAACGACTAGCTTCGCACGAGATGAGGTTATTACTCGAATGAGCCAGTGTGTCGCTTGAACGAAAAAACACGAAAAATAAATTATTTATTTTTCAAAAAATTCGTTTTTAAATCTTGAAAAAATTACTTCGGCGAAAACAACACCTCAACACTTAAAAAATATGTTGGAAACTTTTCCAAACCTCTTTAAAAAATATCCCAACACTTTTTAGTGAACCATAAAGGGACTTATATACTATCTCACCGAAATTAACCTTGTAGAGGCTTGAATGTTGAAGGAGCTTGAGATTCTGATCCGACTCAATGCATGTATGATCTTTAACAATTCTTCGGCGATTGCAGCAGTATACGACATACTCAATTGTTAATGGACATGTATAAAAACACGTCCTTACAAACATTAGCAAAAGAAGAACAATAATGGTCATACTGGCAATCTAGTCAATGCCCCAATGTCCCAAGATCAATAGGTTGAAAGCAAACCTTCTGCGAAAGTAAGAACCTTTTAGACCTAAATGAATGCTAAGATTCTAAGTAATAACCCATATATCAGGTCTGTGTTTAGAGAGTGCAAATCCCACCAGCATAGGGGCAATTTGGGGCCAACCAAGGTTTTATAATATGTTATAATAGTGAAAGGGGTACCTTACTGGCTTGTGGGTCAAGCTCCAAAGGTTTCTCAGCAATTCAATGAAATACAAAAAAAAAAGGTTTTCAAGCCTAAGAAAGTGTCCCCTGGCATGTGGCACATGGTGAAGTAACCAAAATAAAAAGGAAGACAACACGAAATTATAATCTCTTGAACCCAGTAAAGGAGAATCCAAAGGAAATATAGGCCCTAGAAAGAAGGCACTGAGTTGGTCTGAATTAGTGGATATAAAACTTTGCTTCTTCCTCCTCGAAGCCTAACCCAAGGTTTCATAGGGAACTAGAGTGGAGTCAAACATCTTCTGACTTGTTAGCAAAAAGGTTAAAGGATTTGTAGAAGACTATGAACATAAATAACAAAGTTCATCTGAGGAGATCTCGAAAGAGGTTGAACAAAGAAAGTTCATCTAATTTAGCTCCCTACCTTAAATCAATATGGTCGTGATCCTTCCCAAGAGGTTCAGAGCTAAAGGATACCAAGAAGAGGCCGCTATGGAAGTGGGTGAAGAATGTGAATCACAGGTAGAGAATTTTGATCTATTTATCTATGCACTTGATATCGTATACGGGTTTAAAGAACCTAGTACACATATGACACACCACATAAATCCTTTATTTATCAAATGGAGATTTTTCCAATATAGGCCAAGTGCACTGGCTAAAATAAAATCACAAAATTTTCCCATGTATTAATTGATTATTCTTTTTTGTAACTTAAAGTCATCATTTCGATAGTTCTACACGTGCTATGAGATTTTGTGGGTTAACTGCCAGTAAAAATTCATGCATTTAAATATATTTTGAGTTTTAAATATTATAAGGATTATCAAAGTCCCAATTTAATGTACCATGTATGGCACTATGTACAAAGTGGTTGAAATTATATTAGGTCGGAATTAACTAAAATTGGTGAAACCCCGTAGTTATACCAGTCTAAAATAAGATATTTATAATGTAATTGGTTTTATCAAAAGAAAACCACACATAAGAATTTAAATCAAAAGGTTTTATTCCATTAATAACTAAAAATAATTTCACAAAAAAATGGAAGAGCAAAATAAGAAGGAAATATCCGCCTTTTCGAACTGTATAATAATAAGAAAATACATAAGTGACGTGTTAATTGAAGGTGATGCATAGACAAAGAATTCATCCTTGCTATGCATCCAAGTACATAAGTTCTTGCCATTTTACAAAGGAATGAATGGCCCCCCTTCAACTTTCAAACTAGGCCCTCTGCTTTCTTATAATGTACACCAAAGCAAGTTACTATTTTCCCAAAAGAAAGATCATCAAGGTTATGATCTTCAGGGATACCCATTGGAGAAAGGACAACCATTTGTTGAAGGACAACATTGGACAACTGAGTCTCCACAATGCACCTTTCAAGTTCTAAAGTGTCAAAGCGAGTCCCAAATAAAACGGAAAAAGAAGGAAGCTCATTACAAAGGTGGTAACGAATAAGGGCAATGAGCTTTCTCAGATTGAGGAGAATAACCCCATGCATGCAAAATATTCATGTAGGCACTTATCTCCTTATTAAAAAAGTTGTGAGGCTGAGTAGGCCTTGACCAGGCATAAGCACTGCGAGGATGTAACGCCCCTACCCAAATTTTTGGGCCACCCATGGTCAACCCGGCCTAGCCTGAACATTAGGTGTGAAGTGCGATGAGAAAACAAAAATAATGTTATTAATTAAGTTTTATTTAATTATTATTTCACTTGTTTAGCATGTGATTTCCATTTAAATCAAACTACGTGAGGGACTCGTTGGAAGCGTCCCTAGAATTCAAGAATACATAGTTACTAACGTAAAATAAAAAGGTACTTATTACATGTGCAATGATCTCAAAGTACAGAACCACACCTAACATGTCATGTAACCAATACGATGGAATGAGCCAAATACCCAGTGGGAAAATACAACAATGAAATATAGACTCGAACGCCAGAAAAAAGACTTTAGCATGTTATATCTACGTGCACATGCAACTAGTTTATATATATATATAATGCATGAAACTGTTTTTATTCCAAAAAACATTCTTATTCCGATTAATTTGCCTTAATCTTACAAAGAACCCCTTTTTACTTGACTTGACATTTCTTTACGGATTTAACACACCCATTTGAACACTTTTAACAAATACCCTTTGATTAAGGAAAGCATTTCTTCACCGAAATTACCCCTTACTCATACCAAATTTACATTAGTATTTTCCTTGAAAATCACATTTCAATACTCGCATGCACCGTATTAGAAAATACCAATTTTTTATTGAAACCTTTCATAAACACATTCTTGGATTCGTTATGGACTAAACCTCCTTAGGTTATTTAATTACTCCATAGATCACTTCACTTTACCATATATTTTATTTTATGGACATTGGTCAATTTTCACTTTATTTGTCCATATAATCTTTCAACCAGAACACATATTAATTTTATCTAAGTTAGGTTCTATTTTTCATATTCACAACGCAATTCATCTTTTGACATGTTTCGCTTTTCATTATATTTTCTCGAAATACTCATGTATACTTTAAAGGGATCCACATCGTCGGTTATGCCATATGCTCTGACCAGTGATTTTGGATATTTCACCCCAGTGCTCTGGACCCTTCTTAATTATTCCCGTTATCATCCGAGTCTGTATTAATGTGCTTTAATATATTTCAGATGTCCACGTTATTCCACTTTTTACTGTTCGAAGCCAAAACCCGGGGATTTCACCCCATCATGTGTTGTACTTTAAAATTTACTATTTCTTATCCTTTATACACTTCCATTGATTTTATCCCAAAAATCACTTTCATTTAGGACTATTTTGTGTAACACCCTATCCATATTTTTATTTCATAAAAATGTTTCACTTTATGTAAAATTACCATTTTACTCTTTTTTTTCAAACTTGTCTTTTTCTTCATTTCACAAGTGTTATTTCTCAAAAATATTATTAAGTTACAACCAATAAGTTATTGAATATTTTTAACACATTAACACTTATTTAACACTTTGGAGTAACATACTTTGTAGTTTAAAATCTCTTCATTTCATTACTTTCTTTACTAAGAAAACCCGTTGGCCTTTTGGAGACTCTTTTACAAGAAAATATCATTTTTCCTTTATTTTCATATGTAATCTTAAAATATCCATTTTTCACACCTTTTACACACTTTAAGGGCTAAAATTTATATTTTCTTTATTTCATGTTCAAACCAAATAAAACCTTTATTAAAGTAGTTTATATATGCATCATCAAAATACTACAAGTTTATATACATGTGAAGATGAATTTTAAGTCCAAAAATTATATTAAATGGGTTTAACATACGGTTCATTCTAGAATTTTCACAATATTGGCATAAACATGCCTTTCAAGCTAAAAGACATTTTTATTTCTTCAAAACTAGAGTAAATATCTATTTATACAAAAATTCTATTTTTTACAAGAAAACCTTAAGACTTTTGTTCATAAATATTTTCAATAAGAGAAATATCATTTCAAAGATTTTATTCCATAAAATGTTTAAATATCAAGATTTCTAAAAATATATCATTTTTCTCAAAAAATCTTGGAATCTTTCATAAATCATCTTTTTATTTCACAAAACCATAAGAAATTACCTTCTTAATTATATATGCATCCTACTCTAACAAGCTCTAGATACAACACTAATAATATGCAAAATAGAGTTCTTAATCTACAAGTAGAGTTTTTCCACCTCAAAAAAGCTCTGCAATGATAGGATAAATGTAGAAGAAGATGGCAACCTCCCACCTCCTAAGGTGTCTGTAAAGAGGTTGCTAAGCTCCACCAAGCTTATCTCCCTGAATGCTAAAAAAACCTTCAAACTCTATACTTTCTTCTACATTTCTTCTTCACCCCCCCCCCCCCCCCAACAATATCTCTAAAATTCATAGTTTAGCCCAACAATGGTGTAGATGGGCTTATGAGGCTTAAATACAGTAGAAAATGGTTAGACTATGGTGGTTTCGGGTAGAGAAATGATGGTGCTAGAGTGGTGTGTAGTGGTTGGTACTTGGCCAGACAGGCCAAAGAAGCATCCAGAGAAGCATGCATCCTCCATCTACGCGACACACTGAGCCACAATCTGTGACACGGTCTAGGCATATTGAATTCAATTACTTTGGGAATTCAAGGCATTCATCCTATCGCCCCGGTGTAACTTCCTCTGTAAGAATTTAGGATTCTCAGGAAGACATCACTCTAATGCCAGAGAGACCAAGTGCTCTAGAAAGGTTGAACAGAGCCTCTCCCTTCGATCGTTTGGGCCCCAGGGGGAACAGAAATCCTCCTCGATTTCCATTAAGAAATTCTCAATGACCAACTGATTTAAAGGAAGGCTCAGCCCAATCACATTCAAACTCGAGACCTGCAGCTCGAAAAGAAAGATCCCAAGAGGAAAATCCTGCGTGATCTGTTGCTCGGGCATATACTAATAAGTCAGGGGCTGGATATGATGCATGGAAAGGATCTATTCAGAGGTTGGAAGACAGGTTAGGAGAGATGGCCAAGGCCAAGAACTCTCTCCAAAGAACCTTTATTAAACGATATCCATTTGTACAGGCGATTGTGGATTTTCACACACCAAAAAAGTTCAAGGCTCCTATGGTCACACCGAAGTATGATGGAAAAACAGATCCTATCCTTCACATAGAGCAGTATCAGGCTGCGACAGATATTTATGCGGTCCCAGATGAAATGAGGTGCAGGGCGTTCTCAGGGCTATTATTGAATTTGCTCAGATATGGTACAATAGCTTTCCTTGAGGGAAGATTGCAACCTTCCACTAACTGGTAGAGATCTTTATAGGTAATTTTTGTTTTGTTGAAATTCCAATTAAAAGGGTAGCCCATCTATTGAGTATTACGCAGAAAGCAGGTGAAAGTACCAGAGACTACATAACTCATTTCAACAACAAGAAACTGGAGGTCATAGACTATGAGGAAAATAAAGCCATCAAAACTCTCATGAGTGGTCTTTTTCTAGATAAATTGTATTATACCTTGGCTAAATATCTCCCAAAATCCATGGCAGAATTAATGGCCAAAGAAGCAAAAATCATGAATGCCGATGAGGTTATGGATGCGAAGAAAAATGCTGAGGCAAAAGTGCAGAATAAAGATGAGGGTAAATTGGAGAAGAAAGATAACAAGAATAATGGTGGAAGCAAGCAGTCAAAGGGAAAGGAGACATTAAATCATTTGAGGAAGTATACTAACTATACTCCCTTAAAAGTTGTCATAAATCATATTTTGGAGGAAATCAAGAACAACGAGTACTTAAATTGGCCAAAAAAGCAAAAAATATCCCCTGAGAGGAGGGATAAATCCAAATATTGCGAGTTCTACAAAGATCATGGTCACACAACCAAGCAGTGTATAGCTCTCCAAAATGAGATAGAGTCACTCATTAGACAAGGAAAGCTGAATAAGTTTGTTGATAGTTAAAATGGCGGAAAGACTAACAACAGAGGTTGACAGAGATCCGAATCTCCTTGCCGACCAAGAAAATATAAGAAAAGGGACCATGAAGATGACCCTGAAGATGATCCTGGTCTCTCCAAAAGTCCAAGACAACCTGAGCATGAGGTATTTTCAATTCGTTTCGGTTTATTTGATTGTAACATGATTACAGGTGAAGACGCAAGAGGAGGTGATCATACCGCTAAAAAGAAAGATTACCTCAATGAGGCTCAATCTTGGTCTTATATACAACGAATAAACCTCGCTGAAGAATATCGCCTAAGGAAAGTTAACAAAGATAAGCTAGTCATTGATTTTTCTAAAAATGATTTGGAAGGAATCTCAAATCCTCATAATGTTCCTCTGGTGATAAAAATGAGAATGAAGGACATAATCATTTCGAGAGTGCTAGTGGATAATGGTAGCTTGGCATATATCATGTTTTACCCTTATTTTGATAGTTTGAACTTGAAACTTAATCAGTTGGGGAAGTATCACAGGCCCTTATTGGGTTTTCTGGAGAAAAAGTTTTTCCACTTGGAACGATCAAGATAGACATGTTGATTGGTACTTGGCCAGTTAACATAATAAAGAAGGTGTATTTCTTTGTGATGAACAGGAATGTCCAGTTAGCCCATAATATAATCATGGGAAGATTAGGCTTGAAAAAGTTTGAAGAAGTTCCATCCGCAGTACATCAGTGTTTGAAGTTCCCGACCAACTTTGGGGTGGGAGATAAAAAAGTAGCTCGGGAATTCTACTACTCTTCTGCCGAATAAGAAGAATTGGAGGATGCCAGGAAGAAAATAACCACTTATCAAGTGGATGAATCTGATGAGTCTGAGATTGAAACCTTAGACCCAAGAGATAAAACAGAGATCATTAAAGGCCAAGTCAAGGAGGAAATTAAAAACATTATTCTGGATGATGAGAAATCAGAAAGAACAACTCAGATTGGCATTTCACTTGATCCCGTCATAAAAAAGAGTTGGTAACATTCTTGAAGAAAAGAAAGAAGGTATTTTCACGGAGTCACGAGAACATATCGGGTATAGACCTAAATTTCTTATGCCACATTAATAAAGAGATAAAACAAGTGAAACAAAGGAGAAGAGTCTTTAGTCTGGAAAAGAACCAGGCTATTCAAGAAGAGGTGGAAAGGATGCAAAAAGCTTCTTTCATAGAAGACGTGAAATATCCAGAGTGGTTGGCTAATGTTGTGATGGTAAAAAAAATAATAATAAGTGGATGATGTGCGTGGATTTCACAGATCTAAATAAAGCCTAGTCGAAAGATCATTTTCCTCTGCCCAAAATAGATCAGCTGGTGAACGCAACTTCAAGACATGATCTACTAAGCTTCATGGGTGCTTATTCTGAATACAACCAAATTAAAATAAAGCCAGAATACAGAGAAAATATCTCTTTCATTACTCCCCGAGGAACATATTATTACAATGGTATGCCTTTTGGTCTTAAAAATGCAAGTGCTACATATCAGCGGATGGTAAACAAGGTATTTTTGGAGTAGATTGGCAAAAATATGGAAGTATATGTCAACGACATGTTGACTAAAAACAAGAAAGTTGCCAACCATATAACTGATTTGAGCCAAACATTTGATCAATTGGAGAGGTACCAGATGAAGATGAACCCGACCAAGTGCATTTTTGGCGTACAGGAAGGCATGTTCCCCGGATACATTGTGAATCAAAGAGGCATTGAAGCAAACCCTGACAAGATAAAAGCTTTGCTAGAGTTACATTCCCCGACTACTAAGAAGGATGTACAAGGCCATACTGGGTGTCTAGCCGCTCTTAATAGATTTATCTCCCGAGCAACTGATAGATGTCTTTCATTCTTTAAGGTGCTCAGAAAGACCATTGAGTGGAACGACGAATATGAGAAGACATTCTTAGAATTGAAGAGATACCTCCTTTATTGTCCAGGCCACCTCCTTTATTGTCCAGGCCAGTAGCGGGAGAAAAACCATACTTGTACTTAGCTGTCTCAAAAAGTGCAGTTAGTTCAGCCTTGATAAAAATAGAAGATGGAGTGTAAAAATTAGTTTATTATACTAGCAAGGCATTCAGGAGAGCGAAAATTAGGTATCCTAAACTGGACAAATTGGTGCTGGCATTGATTGAAGCAAGAAGGAGAATAAAACTATATTTTAAGTCAAGACAATAGTGGTATATACTGATATGCCACTCAGACAGGCTTTATATAAGCCAGAAAAGTCTAGAAGATTAATTTATTGGGCAGTGGAGTTAGGGGAATATGACATTATCTATGAACCAAGGTCCTCTCTCAAAGGACAAGCAGTGGCGAATTTCATCGCTAAGTTTACTTACCCAGATGTCTCCGATCAATAAGGGACCAATGCAGAGCAACTTAAGGATGCCAGAGGGTTTACTAAAAATACCCCCAATCAACTTTTAGCAATAAAATTGACATAAAGGATGACAACAGATTAACCAGAATATTCTGGTAAAGTACAAGAGATGAAAATAAGTATGAGGAGATGAAAGGCAAGATATTCCATCAAGAAATTTTTTCAGACTAAGGGTTCGATGATAACATTCCTATATGGAATTTGTATATTGATGGTTCTTCATGTGGGACAGACGGCGGAGATAGAATTATTCTCAATAGTCCAGATGGGATAGACATTGAATATGATCTACGTTTCCAGTTCCAAGCCTCCAATAACGAAGCTGAGTACGAAGCTGTGATTACGAGCCTAAACCTAGCTAAATCACTGAATGCAGAGAAAGTGCTAGTATTCAGTGATTCGCAATTAGTGGTGAATCAAATATTAAGTCTTTATGCAGCAAAATGGGAATTTATGTCAAGATACTTAGCCAAGGCTTTGGAGATTATAGCTAGTTTCGCAGCTGCTCAGATAGTTATAATTCCTCGATTGGAGAATGCAAGAGTAGATGCACTTGCCCGGCTAGCTTTAGCTACTCGTACCGAGTTAAGAAGGACAATCCCCATTGAGTTACTTGCTAGCAGAAGTATTAATGAAGACCTAATGATGAACTTTATCGCCTTGGATAAAGGACCATCTTGGATGGATCCCATCAGGGCTTATATTGAAGAAGGTATTTTACCAGTCGACCTACTCGCAGCCAAGAGGCTAAAGTACAAGGCTGGCAGGTATGTTTTAAATAATAAAGTTTTATACAGGAGAGGTTTGATAACTGGTTTATAAAGATGTATTCACCTAGAAGAAGTTAAAAACATAACAGAGGAAATTCATGAAGGATCTTATGGGGTACACATAGTAGGAAGAACTCTACTACAAAGAATGAGTACGCAAGGGTACTACTGGCCAACAATACACGCTGATTGTACAGCTTATGCCAAAAAATGTGACAAGTGTTAGAGATTTTGTATTATACGCAAAACTCCTCAGGCGCTGCTAACACCAATCACTTCACCTTGGTTATTTGCTATGTGGGAAATAGACTTAGTTAGGCCTCTGCCAACTACAAGAGGACGATTTAAATATTTGGTGGTAGCTGTTGATTACTTCATAAAGTGGGTGGAAGCTGAACCTCTCGTTGATATGGCCTATAAAAGGATATATCAATTTATTTGGAATAATATTATTTACAGATATGGTCTGCCCTATGCCTTTATCACTGATCACGGTACCCAGTTTGATAATGATGAGTTTGCAGTGTATTATCTACAGTCCAACATTCAAAAAGTCCATTATGCTATAGGTCAACCCCAAAGTAATGGACAAACAGAGGTGACGAACAGAACTCTATTGAATGGGTTGAAGGAGAGATTAGATACTGCTAAAGGGAATTGGATCAACGAGTTGTAATAAGTGTTATGGGCTTACCGAATAACTCCCCGAACAGCAACTGGAGAAACCTCTTACATGTTAGCTTTTGGTAGTAAAGCAGTGATACCTGCTGAACTGGGATTACCTATTTATAAGGTGCTCAATTTTAATTCTCCAGTGAGTGATTTGATGAGACGTTTGGATTTGGCCATGCTCGAAGAAGTCCGAGAAGATGCAACGATTCGAAATGCATCCTACCAGCAAAGGACTGTTATGTTCTATAACAAAAGGATAAATAAATATGATCTAAAAGAAGGTGACTACGTGCTCAAGAAGGCAATTCAAAAGCATAATAAATTGGAGGCTAATTAGTATGGGCCCTATCGCATCACGTCAGTTGTTCGACCTGGAACTTACAAAATAGAAACTCTCGAAGGGGAAGAATTCAAGAATGCCTGGAGTGTATAGCACCTGCGAAAGTACTACCACTGATGTAACAGTCAATATACTCAATTCTTTCAATATACATGAAAAAGATGATTTCCCCATTCGTTTGTTTTATTTTGTTTCAAAGTACTAGTGCTACACACTACACTCAATAGCTTGCAGCATTTGAAAATGCACAACCACCAACTAAAAGTTGGTAGACATCAACAACCACCCACTAAAAGTTAGTCGGTATTAGCAATCAAGCAAGGCAATGTCCTAAACGCTTGGCTAAAACATGGGTGACGAAAGGAAGTTGGATAAACGTCCACTACCTGGGAACCAAGGTAACTAATTGTTTAAATATCTAAACATATTAGTGAGAGCCGTGGTGAAAATTGGGTGATAAAAAAGATCACTACAACTGGGAAAGAACATGTGATAAATATTCCATTGTCCAGGCATTTATGGGTGACGAAACATCACTAAAACTAGACATGAACATGGGATGAATATTCCATTGTCTAGGCCCCCAAAATAAAGTAATAGAATGTCCTTTCATATTCATCTATATCTAAAGACTGATCAGATAAGAGATCCATCATTCTTATTAGTAATTTACTAATATAACATCATATTATTAATATACTGTTAAAATTGGAAAAGAACTCCAAGTTCAAAATCAAGAATACAAAAGTTCATCTTCTTCATTAAAATAAACAACTATTACTAACAAAGTACAAAAAGATGATTCTATTGTTTTCTTTCCTTCAGACTTTGATACAGGATCCATTCTAGTTGGAGGGTCATCTAAAGCATAAGAAGAATTGATCAAATTCAAGTGATAAAGCATTTTGGTGTTACTTGAACTTGGTCGGTCTAAAAAATTAGGAGGTTGGGATATATCAAATTCTTCATAAAGACTGTAATCACCTAGGTACTTAGAAATCAAATAATGAGGAATAGAGCGAACTGGAATCTAATTAACATCTAGCTGGAAAGGTGGTTTTGGCAGATCAAGTAGCCCAAGGTCATACCAATCCCACAATTCAATTCTTTGCTCAACTTTTATTACAGTTAAAGCGTTCAACCATCCTTATTTGTACCCTTCATTGTTTAAATTGCTTAAATCTGATATCAAGATGATATAAAGCCTCATTGTATCCCTCCATCCAGAACTCTCTGGGTTGCTTGTGAAACTGATAAGTTAGTCGTTCAACATATTAGTGCAGTCTTGTCAGCATACTTTTTTTATTCTACAATGAAGAACTCTGAGTGGATAGTTGTTCTGTAAGCGTTTGAATTTTTCGGGACATCTCTTCCAGAGCTTGATTTTTCTCCTTCAATTGAGCAGATTGATTTTCTAACACTTGCTGAGTTCTAGCCTCTTCAATGTTACTTCGACCTACTCTGGTTCTACCCCGAGAAGTGGATGCAGGTCTAATTCTTTTCAAAGTTTCCAACTCTTCTCTTAATGAAGCATTTTCAGTCTCCAAAAATAAAATAAAATATCATCATCATTAATCGGGACTATAGCTCCAAAAGAAGAAGTAGATTTTAACTGTCTCAATTCTTCTCTCAAAATGTTATTTTCCTCTTCCAGCAATTTGGCGATGTTTTTGTTCTCTTCAATTTTGAATTTCAGAACGCTTTCTATTTTATTATGTGCAGAAATAAATTTATCATAGCCCCGATCAGCGCTCAATTGCTGGTATTTCTTCTCATAACTTTCATGAAGAAGGGCACTAGTTTCTTTGTGCTGAGCTTTGAGCTCCTCAATCATTTCATAATAGGTCGCGTTATTCTCCATAAGTCGGTTAAGAAGAAACTTCAAGTACTAAAAAGTATCTTTTGCTTGTTCTGAGGCATCATCACCTAATATTGCAATTATTTCCTCCTCAGATAAATTCATGTGACCAGCTTTGAATAAGTCAATACACCTTCTCAGTAGTAAGGAATCATGAGAAGACAAAAATTCCATCCTATCAATAAACTAGCAAAAAAAAGTAAAGATGGATCAACAACAGAAATAATAAATAGCAGAAGAGGAACTCCATATAAGCAAAGAGTCAATTTTATTAATCAAAATGAAGTGGAGTACACTCAAAGATACAACACAAAAGAAAAACTGTAGAACAACTTTTACACCTTCTCCTTATCCCCACCACCTTCTCAACTGATTTTGAAGAAGAAGTTGGTAGCTGAAGCTGCTCGGAAGGTAGCTGATGTTGTTCGGAAGAAGGCGTTGTCTGCTGGGCTTGCTCAAAAGACTAAGGGACAATAGCAAAAGGGGTTTACTCCACCACCATTAAAGAAGATTCATCAGATCTAGCTTCATCTTCATCTTCCTCTCCAAAAGTATAAGGAGGGCCATGAATATATTTCTGAAATAATTCAGAGTCTTCAGCAATGTTCAATTCTTTCAGCGCTGCAATTTATCCATCCCTAAGTAATTTCAAAATTGCATACTCAATTTGAGCAGAGGCGACAGTTAGAGCCTTATTCCACCCTTTTTCCTAGCCAGAGCTAAAGGAATTTTTCACAGAAGACTTCCTCTTCGTCCTCTCCGAGGAAACGTTCTCCTTAAGTGGGTCTTCAACAGATTGTACCCTCTGCTCAAGATCTTTCTTACGTCGTTCAGCCTCTTCAAGCTTGCTCTTAATTTCTTCCTTATTGGTAATATCGACCCTCAATTTCTCCCCTGCCTCCTTTGTAGCATCCATAGATTTTTGCTGAGTTATTTCAGCATCCTTGATTTTATTCTCCCATGAAGTTCTATCATCTTCGTATTTTTATCGGGAATCCACCAAAGATTTTGATAACCCAGCAAGGGCCTCTTTTACTTCATTGGAAGAGGAAGCATCTTTGATAGCTTCATCCTTTTCTAAGATATTATTGGAATACACGAAAAACTGCAAGACAAAGAGAAACTCAAGTTAGTATATAAAAATTGAAAGCAGAATCGAAATGTCAAAGTAAAATAACACTTACTGATGCAAGGTGTTGGGCTGCCAAATTAGAGAGTTTCCCTCGAGGAGTAGAGGTTTCAGCATCTCTGTGATCTGGGAGAGTTCCAGAACAGATTAACTTCCTGGATAAACCAGGAGTAATGAATGCTGGAGGACCCGTATTCAAGGAAGGCAATTCAACCCCAGCAAGTTGAGCAGCAACATCATTGGCCTTTTCAGCAAGACCCTTTCTTAGTCTTCTCAAAGGTAAAGCCTCTTCAATCAAAGGTGCTGCCTCTTTTTAAGCAGCAGGGGGATTCTTAGTAACCTCTTTAACATATATAATTACCCCCTAGATGGAGAAGCGTCATTTTTCTTAATCCCTTCAGCTGGGACATCTTCTTTGCTCTTTTTTCCCCTTCAGCACCAAGGACAATCTTAGCAAAGAGATCAGGAACTTTCCTCTTCTTCATCATCAGATCAATAATGGCTATATTCAAATCAGAGAAAGATTTTTCCACTACTAAAGAAGATGTTAGATCTTGCTCAAGATCAATCACCAAAGAAGGAGGAGCAATATACTGAGAAATAAAGGAAGAAGTGGTGTTCCTGTATTTCAACAAATAGGAAGCAGATATCGTGTGTTCCCCAGCAATTGATTGTTGAAGACCTCAGATAAACTTCAAAACTTTTATATTAACATCACTCTCTTTTGGGGGGTTTCTTTTACTGTCAACTATAAATTAAAATCGTAGAAAGAAAAATTCAGTGAAACATTTTATCGAACAAAAACATAGCTTATTTAAAAAAAAAAAAGAACAACCTATCCCATTGCCATAAGGTGGACATCTGGGACCTTGGTACATGTCATTTCCTTTTAATGGGGGGTGTTGGATTTTTCATCACAACCCCATGATCAAAATATTCCCTATTAGAATCAGGGAGATTGACCACCAAGGCTCTGTTAACACATCTAGTTTTTAAATAAAAAGTGGTGTTACTAATGACCCATTTATAACAAAACATAATTTCAAAAATCCCTAGATGAGTTCCATGTATTTGATTTAGCCTATGTACGCCATTAACTACCTTCCATGTATTTGGAACTACCCTTGCAGGTACAATATCTAAGTATTGGTATAATTCCAAACACGGGGGATTATGCGAAAAAGAAAAACCGCATTCCGCTACAGAAATAGAGGAAAGCTAATGTCCCTCACATAAAGAAAATAAATCACAAGGATAAGCAGTTTCTTCCAAATCAACCTAGGAAGGAATCGTAAAATCGATTCTAAACTTATCCAATGACTCAATAGAGTAAACCATGATAACTAAAGCAAAGAAAGAAAAATAAAGGAATAAATTCTCACAGAAGATTAAGGAATCATCTAAAACAGATGACAGAAAGAATGTTCGTAAGGAGAAAAATGAGAAAATAAGGACTTTGGAAACAAAGATGACAAAAGGTAGAAGACAATCAGATTTTACCGTCTTTGTATATGCCGACTCGGAAAAATAGAAAAGTAATGATCAAAAGTGACGACTGTTGCATTCTCGACGGCTAATCAGAGGAAAAAGATGCAAAAACCCAAGTGTTCTCCAGAACTCAAAATATTTACAAATTTGCCATTTCACGCTCAAAACTGTTATGCAAAGTGGATAAATTTTACAAGTGTTGAAGGTCTGTAATTAACCAAGATATGGAAAATGTGTCCGAACAACTTTTTAGGTAAAATATTCCACACTCTCGCATCCAACTTCAACTGTGAAATATTGGGGGCTTCTGTTGATACAAAAATTAATCAGCTGACGTGGAGAAATTATATGAAGACACGCATCATCCAACATGGCATAAGTTCAAATACTGATCCACTCAATGTACCGAGCTACTCAACGTACTGAGCTACCAAGCATACCGAGCTACTTATTAGGAATGCCAAACGACTAGACATATTCGATTTATATTACAGTCATTCATTACCATGTACAGATGTAAATGCCTATTCGATAAAGGCACACTATTTATACACATTGACAGCCCAAAGGCTATAAATACATTGTAATACCCTCTTAGAAGGGCAAGAGAGAATTGTTGAAACCAAGGCAAGACACCGAGTAATACAAATCAGTGGACATAGGTCATTTCATTAAGGCTGAACCACTTTAAAAATCTCTTGTCTTATTTCTTTAATCATATTATCTGTGATTAAAAAATTAGATCAATCTAATTTTTTACATCAACACCAATGAAATCCTCAATCACCAAAAAATCATCATACACCATTTCACAAGGGGTTGTCACCAAAGAACTCGACATGTGACATGTTCTAACACTCACTATTAGGCTAGCCATCAAAATTACATAACAGTCCTCGATTCTCCACTTGCTCAGTGATCACGCTTAATCAAGTCCTAAGACTTCTTTGCTAACACCCAAGCATACTGGCGCATCTATCGGGGCAACGCTTTCAAGTGATCAACATTCACCCGAGAGCAAAATAGCATATAACTTTAGTACCCCATATTTTTATGGCTTTTAAATTTTGGGATTTATTAAATTTAATTGTGATAAATTAATTTAATATTAATCCGAAAAATTGTTTTAATTATTACTAGCGAGACAAGAGTTAGTAATTATTGAAAAATTATTGATTTGTTAAATATTACTTATTGAGTAGAGTAATATGTCGGATTGAATTTATTAAAATTATCACGAGGGAATAGTATGATAATTATGGAAATTAAGTCGGGACGCACCGGTGTCGTGTCGAAATTAAATTATTATTATTAAAAGTGAATAAATTATAAGTCACCCGTATGGTCATTTCGAGTGTGCCAATATGTCCGAAAGGGTCGAGATAGTCAAAATAATGTACCCGGGGTTTTAGTTTGGGTCTCGGGGCGTTTTTAGGCCTAATTAACATCCCGGGAGGGCGTTTTGGACATTTCGTATTTTTAGGTAATTAAACCCACGAATTTCCCAAGGTTATATCAGCTTCTAGGAGTTGTCATCGAGGGTTAACAAAAGTAAAACCAAAGAACGACCATTGGAGACGAAGTGGGAAACCTTTCCAAGGAGTTCAAAGCCAAAAACTCCACCGTTCGCACCGCCACCACTGCCAAATCGTAGATTGCGTGACGGGGAACACAACCCTTTCTTCCACAAATCAGAAACTAAATTTCCAGGCAAGTATCTATCTTGCTTTATTTTTAGTTAATGTCTCAATTATGTTAGTCTAGGGTTGTTTAGAACTTGTTTCATGAAAGAAAGTGCGGTTTGGAGACTAGAATTCATATGTCGTAGAAGAAGTAATCATATTCTGGACATCTAATTCGTATGTAGAGGATACACCACGAAATTTCATGGATTTAGAAGTAGAAAATCTGGAAAAGAATTGGAAGAATTGAAATATAAAGAAAAGATTAGGGTTCTTGAAGTCTATGTAGATTTTACCCCTTTAAATTGTTATAATGGATGAAAACTCACATATTTTATGTAGAAAATCATATATTTGGGTATATAGTTCTTGTAGTATCATTTTTTGGGAGTTTGGGAATCATATATGGAGATTTGGTTGAGGTTAGAGATGGATTGCCGTAATTGGGTTAATGCAGTTTTCGCTATAACTGCTTGATCAATCGATCGGCCAAAGAACATCGATCGATCGACCCCTTCTGGAAAATTGCATATTCCTCTTATTATGGTTTATTCCGATTAAAATGCGTAGTAACCCTTCAGTATTATTATTAGAACATTTTGGCATATAACTAGGACCAGTAGGGTTTTAGTAAACCCCAATAAGTGAGAATTTAATGTAAGATGAAATTAAGGGTTCACAGGGAGTGATTTACACATATGTAATTATGCGAACGTCTAAATGAAAGATTTAGACTCGTTAGGAAGTTAGACTAGAAAGTAAGTGAGAGTACCTACTGAAATTATACTTAGGTTGATAGAATACTTAGAGAGATATGAAGTAAGAATGAAATAACCTATAAATGAAAATAAAAGAGACGAGTCCGTTATACGGGATAAACGAGTAGAATGTATTAAGAACGGATAATTATAATTATGGGTCGTGGGTGAACCTAATTGAGAAATGTGAATAGTGATATATATATATATATATATATATATATATATATATATATATATATATATATATATATATATGATTGTGCATATATTATATATATGTGTAAAAATCGTACCCGAGCTACTTGCTATCACGGGGGGTTTCCGCGTCGGGCAGTCTTATCTCGATTGGGTCTTTATGGGAGATAACAACTTGTACCCTAGAACATAGGATTCCTTGGTACAGGCTATCTGATTGATAGTCAGACAGTCCTAAGAGACGTGAGGGTATGTGCTGACCTCTTAGTGACTTGAAACTATGCTTCGCCTCTATTTGTTTTTATTTTATGTTAATACAATTCGAGAGTGATTCCGAACTAGTATTTCCCTTAGTATGAGTGATACGGGGACTTGATAGCAGAGTATGCCAGCACCATAACGCTTATGTGGGGTGGCGATAGTGTATATATATTATATGAGTGGCTAATATAGATATGTATACTTAAGTATGGGAACGTTCTACTGTGCATAAAGGTAATTACGTAATGAATAAATACTCTGATTCTATTATTAAGTGTTTAAGAATTTTGTGACAATGCTGAAATATTTTAAAATGAAATGAGATAGATGTGAGAACCTTAATTTCATAAATTAATTATCCTAGCCATAGTAATTGTCAGCATGAAACCTTATGGGAAAGTTAAGTTAAAATAAACTTTTGGGGTTAATAATGCGGTAGACGTGCACACTAGATGAGATGTGAGAATTTCTCAAGTGAGCATGGTTGTTACATTAGCCGGTAAGCATTTTAAATACTTGCTAAACTAAATTTAAACTATTCTACAATCGGGCTCTGACCCATTTTCTGTTATCTCTTCTCTCTTGTATATATATGTATATATCACAGGTGCCCAGCCACAGGGGCATCATGCTTAGGTTCTTTGGACTGGACGTGCTGCAACTTATGTGGGAGTTGCAGGTCATTTGCTTAGACGACCTCGTTGTTGATTCCACTCTTATTTCATTTCTAATTAGTTGGGCATGTGTCGCCCGTTTCCTTATTCCGTTGGATTTGTCAGAGATTATGTTCATTTATCTTTAGTATTTTTACTCTTTGAGATTTGATTACTGTCAGGATGGTTTTCCTTTGTAGTTTTAAAGTTGGTATTGGTTTATCTGAATGATTAAATCCGTGGGTGTTTATTTCCAGTCTTACTAATTGTGTGATTCTTAAACTGTTACTTATTAAAGTTTTTCATAATTGGATTTAATAAAATGGAAATAATGTTTTAAATGATTTTGACACTTAGCTTAATTATTTAGGGTGTTTAAATTGGAAATTTTATTTTGCGATAGTGATGCTAAGAATGAACCAACCGTTCACCTTGATTATAATTTAATAAAGTACTGATCACCCGGTATTTAATTAGGTGGGGTGTTACAGGTGGTATCAGAGCATCAGGTTATAGTGTCCTTTAGGATCTGTGCGGCTTATTATTCTTCCGGCGCTTCTTTGTTTGATATAGAGCCCTATGTTTAGGATTGTTGGTTTCTATGGTGAGATTCCATTCTCCAGCTATAACATATGTACATTAGTGAATTCTAATTGCGTTCGGACGTGTGCGTGTGACGAGTAATGAAGGATGTCAGACGAGGGCCGTTAGGCGGACATCAGGAGGCAGGGCATAGTCAAGGTTATAAAGTATATTCGAGGATGATAACCATAGTCAAGGTCACCCCTATTAGGAAACGAAAGGGTAGGACTGTAAAGACGCCTAGGACACAGCCTACAAATTTCAAGTGCTGCTATAGTCAAAAGTGAGGATAAATTTGACCCACCCAACGTGGTGCGCTTGTGAGAGGGTCGAAAGGTCAAATTGAGGAGAGTCATCACCGGAAATTCTAGACATGCGGGAATTGTGTGTGTTACCCAACGAAGGTATTATATTCAAAGGCTTGGAAATATAGTGGAGTGTGGTTAACTAGAAGTGAAAATTTAGGGTAAAATTTTTCTTGACACAGGGAAGAAAAGTTATAATAGTGGGAGTCAACCACCACCGTTAGTGGTGAAATGTTGCGTTAATGAAAGGACCTCAGGTATAGTTTAACCTCACGTTCTTTTATCAGTTGTTTAGGATAAGATATGAACGTCGTGTTAAACCCATTACGGAAGTGCCGGACAGGGGTCCATTTGTAAGTGGATTTAGACTTTTAGCAAATTTTGTATCAGCGGGAGTGGATACCAATGGTAGAGAAGATTTCAAGTGGGAAATCGACTCGTGAGGAAAGATTGACAACACTTAAAGAGAATTGTGTTGGACAGTCGATCCATATGGTGACAATGTCACGCGTCGTTCGAAGAGATGTTAGTGCTCTTATGAAGGGAGATAAATAATCGAAAGACTTATTGGAAAGTGAGTCTAGATGAAAAGTAGTTAGTAAAACACCACAAGGGGGAGACCCATCGGGGGACTTATTTAAATGATTAGAATATTTAAATTCTTACCAAGCGATGGTGAATTCAGTAAGGGTTGTTGAAGCCAGTAGCACGTTACTTAAGGCCAACAAAGCTAAGGGAATAACGGGAGTAGCCACCAGGAATTGAGCGTACCAAAGTCCGAGAAGGACAATCCTAATATGGTTATTATGACAGGTGATAAGTGGATCATGTGTAGAGGTATTTTGTGGAAAATGATTCACATGCGTTAACGTTTTCCCGAAGTGAGTAAAGGGACAAGCGTAGGATGCCTAGTAAAGGACAACGATTAAAGTAGTTTTTGTTTTGGTTTAGACGGACGTGTTACGTCCGGGGACCATTTGTGCAGTCAAGACGATTGGAAAGGTAGGAGTATGAGTTTTATCCTTAGAGGATGAGGCGTGTTTTATGTGACACGAGCGAGTCACTATATTTTATTCATTGCTAGATTTGCATGTGAGACGAGTTAGTGCGTAAAACTATAAACATTATTATTATGTAAATATTTTCCCTAGTGTAGCGGGATTATCCTTAGTGCTATCCGCGGAGGATAAATGGGTGTATTAATAGTGTTATATACTTCATTAAGATTTCTCATTTTAGTGATGTGATAAACGAGTATGATATTATCTTGGTTACAACTCTATAGTAATGGGTAGTACGATAGTAGGCAGTTATTGTAAGGCTATCGAAATGGTTGCATTAGTGCAGCATGTTTTGTTCTGGCGAGGCCTCACCTGCGAGAGGGTCGGACCCGCACTTATATTTTTTATTCTAGAAACTTCAGAGGGGATATTGGGCTCGAGATATTCGATCCCGGTGTGTGTATGGACTTTGTTGTTATGATTCAGTATGTATTGGGATTACTGTTGAGTGAAAAGACTTAACTTATTATTATGTTTAGCGCTTAGGACATGGTGATAGGAAGAGCGTATTGATATATCTATACTTTAGAGATGTGAGAGCTAAGAGTTATACCCATATGTTTGGGGATAGGATTTTGATAATCCCGATGGTATGTATTCGAGGTTTATGGAATATGATTACCGCCAATGCTGAACGATAGTGCAATTGACGAAATGTTCTTTGTTAAGTGTAATTACGGGAAGAGATGTAACTTTTCTATCAAAAGACGGAATAAATGGGTACATGCTATGGACGGAGGGCCTAACAAATTTCGATAATCGACAATGTTAGGTAGTAGTGTATCGGGGGTTCCTTATTTGGATTTTGCATTGCGAGATATCCCACACATGAAACTTAGCGTAAGCTTGGAAGTAGAAAGATGTTTGGTCAAGAGTCTATGAGTTTAGTACCTCGGTCATAATAGGAGCAGGTAATTATATCTGTAAATTGGAAGTTGAATTATGAATTAAGGCCAGCGGAGCCGGTTGGGTAGTAAGAAAGCATTGAAAGTTTAGTCTTATCACCACGAGTTAAGGGGTGGAATGGTGGTAAAGAGGATTTAAAAATTTCAATTTCTAGGGTAATTGAGAGTAACCGAGTGTTGTAAGCACGTTGTGAGCACAAGGAAAATAAAGAATTGGGTGTTATGTGTGAAGCGTATGTGATGCTTACGGTAGTATGCATGGTTTATAGGGTGTGGGGGCATCCTAGTTAGCTGATGTTAGGATCGTCCGAGTTGTAGGGATGTGGGAATAGACGTGTGGAATAAATGTTTGTGGGATTAACATAACGAAGTGGAAGTGGTAGGGCGGATTGAGCGTTGTGTGAAAGACGATAAATCCATATATTTGTATTCAGAGTAGCACACCGAATATAGTTGGAAGGCTGTGGGAAGCCATTTAAAATGGGGTATTCCTTGAGAAGGGTAGAATCAAAAGTATTATGGAGAACACTCTGAGAGGAGTTGAAATTAGTCCAATGTTGAGAATGACTGACGCGTACAAAGAGTGAAGATGTTAGTATGGTCTAAACAGGTCCGGAAGTGCACATCGTGGAGAAAAGTGCATGGGTCGGAACTTTCAATATACGCGAGGGAAAGAAGGGGAGTATTAAGTGTCACTTAAAATGAGACATAAAAAGTAGAAGTCGATGTTGAGCGGGACATATTGAGTAGTCTCCGCGAGCACTACTCATAAATAGAAATTGGTTGGAACAAGAGGAACAACCAAAGAATTTTGGGGCTATCAACAATTCCTATAATGGAAGAGGCCGGTAAAGTCGGTAAAGTTTCTTGGATAAGATGGCAACCTCAAGTTAAGATCAAGAGTTCCCTCGAACGTGTGGAACAAGATGCCCAAGAAGGAAGCGATTGACATTCCTTTGGGGTGAGTTACAATATTAGCTAGCGTGCCTCAGTCTTCCTTTGAAAGGGAGAATCGCGCCGGTATGTGGTCCTACACAGTATTTTTCTGAATTAGGATAAGATTTTTGAATCTCACATTCAATACGGGATTTCAGGAAGCAACGAGGATATCATTTCGTTTTGATCAAATTGTATCACCCATAATTCGGGGAGTACGCGAGCGGTGATTAACCATTAGTGGAGCAGTGCGAAAGTAATTTTGGGTTCATTGTGATCATTTCTTTTCCACAACGGTTATAGCTAGCAAGTGGAGTATAGTACGGTAATTGGGGGAGGATATTACCTAAGGGTAGGGTTACGTGGGAGCACTCGTACCTGTTTATTATGAACAGATGCTTATTGAGGATTTGGTGTGGGAAAAAACCTTAACTTTTCTTACTCTGAATGTTAAGAGATGGGTGGATAATCAGAATTTTGGATTGAGTGAGTTAGAGTCTGACGACTATGGTGGAATTCCACGACTATTTTAGGCAAATAAAAGTGGTCAGATGTTGATATGGTTTCTCTCAAAATGGGAGTTTTGTGTTCAGATAAATCCGAGTGGTTCTCAGGTAGTGAGGTGCGGCCTCCCAGTGATATTGAAATAATAAGGAATTAATAATGTATAGGCATGTCTTATACAATTATTGTTGGTTAAAAGCACAATGATAAGTGTCTTTAATGAGAGTGTTAAATAAGCTTGTTGTGAGGCAGGGGCTATAGTGATTGAGCGCCTTACTATGTAGATAGTTTGCGTACTGATAAGGTATCCAGAAGTTTTAATACAAGATGAGACGACTTGTATTTATTTATTTTGTTATATAGAGAATTGGAAATTTACTTTAGTTATATTTATTCAAGATAATTTTGTTGTATTAAATTGATGAGATTGAGATTTGTAGCGCTCTTTCGATAATTGTGGGAATTATATGCTTTATACCTTGTTACATATGATACAAGATAGGGCTTATTTTCAGAATTTCGGGATGAAATTTCGTTATTAGGGGGGAAGTATGTAATACCCCGTATTTTTATGGCTTTTAAATTTTGAGATCTATTAAATTTAATTGAGATAAATTAATTTAATATTAATCCGAAAATTTGTTTTAAATGTTATTAGCGTGAGGAGAGTTAGTAATTATTGAAAAATTATTGATTTGTTAAATATTAATTATTAAGTAGATTAATATGTAGGATTGAATTTATTAAAATTGTCAGGAGGGAATAATATGACAATTTTGGAAACTAAGTCGGGACGCGCCGGTGTCGTGTCGGGATTAAATTATTATTATTAAAAGTGAATACATTATAAGTCACCCGTATGGTCATTTTGAGTGCGCCAATGTGTCCGAAAGGGTCGAGATAGTCAAAATAATGTACCCGGGGGTTTAGTTTGGGTCTCGGGAAGTTTTTAGGCCTAATTAACATACCGGGAAGGCGTTTTGGACATTTCGTATTTTTGGGTAATTAAACCTACGAATTTCCCAAGGTTATATTAGCTTCTAGGATTTGTCATCTGGGGTTAACAAAAGAAAAACCAAAGAACGACCATTAGAGAAGAAGTGGGAAAGCTTTCCAAGGAGTTCAAAGCCAAAAACTCCACCGTTTGCACCGCCAAATCGTAGATCGCGTGACGGGGGAACACAGACACACCACTTTCTTCCACCAATTAGAAACTAAATTTCCAGGTAAGTATCTATCTTGCTTTATTTTTAGTTAATGTCTCAGTTATGTTAGTCTAGGGTTGTTTAGAACTTATTTCATGAAAGAAAGTGTAGTTTGGAGACTAGAATTCATATGTCGTAGAAGAAGTAATCATATTCTGGACATCTAATTCGTATGTAAAGGATACACCACGAAATTTCATGGATTTAGAAGTAGAAAATCTGGAAAAGAATTGGAAGAATTGAAATATAAAGAAAAGATTAGGGTTCTTGAAGTCTATGTAGATTTTACCCCTTTAAATTGTTATACTGGATAAAAACTCATATATTTTACGTACAAAATCATATATTGGGGTATATAGTGCTTGTAGTGTCATTTGTTGGGAGTTTAGGAATCATATATGTAGATTTAGTTGAGGTTGGAGATGGATTTTCGTAACTGGGTTTATGCAGTTTTTGCCATAACTGCTTGATCGATCGATCGACCCAAGAACATCGATTGATCGATGATCGATCGATCGACCCCCTTCCATCGATCAATCAACCCCTTCTGGAAAATTGCATATTCCTCTTATTATGGTTTATTCCGATTAAAATGCGTAGTAACCCTTGAGTATTATTATTAGAACATTTTGGGATATAACTAGGACCAGTAGGGTTTTAGTAAACCCCAATAAGTGAAAATTTAATGTAAGATGAAATTAAGGGTTAACAGGGAGTGATTTACACATACGTAATTATGCGAACATCTAAATGAAAGATTTAGACTCGTTAGGAAATTAGACTAGAAAGTAAGTGAGAGTACCTACTGAAATTATACTTAGGTAGATAGAATACTTCGAGAGATATGAAATAAGTATGAAATAACCTATAAATGAAAATAAAAGAGACTAGTCCGTTATACGGGATAAACGAGTATAATGTATTAAGAATGGATAATTATAATTATGGATCGTGGGTGCACCTAATTGAGAAATGTGAATATATATATATATATATATATATATATATATATATATATATATGATTGTCTGATTGTGCATATATTATATATATGTGTAAAAATCGTAACCGAGCTACTTGCTATCACGGGGGGTTTCCGCGCTGGGACAGTCTTATCTCGATTGGGCCTTTATGGTAGATAACCACTTGTGCCCTAGAACATAGTGTTGCCCAGATTATACTCAAGAGGGGGCGTGAATTGAGTTTTTACAAATTTTAAGTCAAATTAAAATTTCAGAAAAATATTTAATTTTATCACACTTTGACAAATTTCAGATTAATAAAACTATAAAGAATAAATCCAACAATATCAAATAAATGCAACCAACTAATTTGAACAACTAGAAATGCAGATTCTAACACAGTAGGAATATTAAATTAATTTTCGTATTTAAGATTAAGTGATATTCTGAAATTAATTATTTAATTCAAAGATAATTATTTTAACCTTAAAATTAATTAAGTCAAATTTTGGAATTAATTATTCGCAAGTTAGTGTGCTGAAAATATTAACTCAAGCAAGCATGTGCAAATAAATAAATAAAAGTGCGGAAAATAAATGACACCGAAATTTAACGTGGTTCGGCCAAATCCCGGCCTACGTCCACGCGCCTAGAGCCCCTGTCTCCTTTGCGCTTCACTAAACCTGATCCCCTTGCGGGTAGGATCAAACCACCGCGTACAACTGTTTGCAAGCTAACTCCGAGCTTCAAACCTCGTGGCCCACTTGCAGGTAGGAACCAATTACCGGTACAAACCGAAGCTACAACAAAGCTTCACAACAAATCTGAATTTTTTGTAGTACAAGATACACTACTGAAACTTCTTAAAATACAATTTGTAATCTGAGTTTTTCCTTCTTTAATGAGACTTCAATAATTGATGTTGAAGTAGGCACAAGTCTTTTTCTTCAATGATTGAGCAGATAATAAGATTAATTGCTCTATTGAATGTGTAGTTGAGTAGTAAAATAAATGCCCTCAATAATATTTCAAGTCTTGATCATATTCTTATTCAAGTCTTGGTCTTCAATGCAGCTCTTCAAAGTTTTAAATGTGTCTTCCAAAAACTAGCTGTTAGACACATGCATTTTGAGCATTAAATGCTCCTGATTTTGCTGAGATGAGGTAGCTGAAAATAATCTCCAGATCTGATATGCAAATTTTCATTTTTATTTTCTCCACAAAAATATAGCTGTTAGTAGCATAAGAATGGACATCTGAAAATATGAGACTGAAAGATATATTTCTCATTATCCTTATTTGTGTTTATTTGAATCTGCAGAATGTTAGTCTATAACAAGGAAAAAAGATATCCAATGTGAAAAAGAAATATTCATTTTCAAAATCACATGGGATGGTACATTGCCTAGCACGAGACGTTATATTGAAGTGACCTCAAAGAATATTAAATAATATAACAAAGTATAATACATCATTGCCTAGCAATGCGTGTCCAAGTGGTCAAGCACAGATTGATGGGACAAAAGATGTTTCGGCATTAACTGATGTACGAACAATATAAAAAAAATCTGTAGCAAATCTAAGGCATGGAAGTGACCATTCCCAAGGCAGTAAACACGCATAGACCCAAGCTAATTATATATATATATATATATATATATATATATATATATATATATGTATATAAGGTGTACGGATAGAAGGTAGCTACAGGCGCAAGGCAGCTTATATTATATCAAGAAGTAAGTACGGACATGCTGGCCCAAAGCAAGTACGGACTAAGGCTCAACGCAGCTTTAGTAAAAGAATGGGACGTTAACACGTAGCTACCAATTACATGTCAATCTTGCGTGTAAAGAGGTACAACTGAAACAGTGCAACTGGTAACATGTAATTGGTCTGAAATTATCCGAACCTTAAGCTTCCAACTAAAGATCTCTTGTGACCGAAATTTCTATAGGTAATTTATGAGAACTCAAGGTCAAATCCAATATGGCAAGTAGCCGAACCAAACAGGTCTGCGACTGAAGCTATAAAAAAGATATATAGCTACTGAGACATTGAACTACAGTAATTGGTGCACATCTCGGTAATCAAGGACATGTATTTTATCAGGTACAGTATGGTCAAATCGAGTTACCACCTAATGCATTTAATTGATGACAAAGTCTATAGACCAAGGGCTACTAGAACTGCTCCTAATGTTTTTTTTAAAAAAAACGTTTCTCTTTTAAGGGCTGACAGGATATGAAATATTTATATAAATAAAAGGATATGTAATATAAGTTAAGAAATATTTATATAATAAAAAAAATATGTTTGGAATCATCAAAATCAATATATTAAGTTAAACTAAAATGTACATTAATTAAACTAATTTAATTAATTAGGGATAAATAATATTTTCGTTAACACATAGGATTCCTTGATACAGGCTATCTGATTGATAGTCAGACGGACCCAAGAGACATGCGGGTATGTGCTGACCTCTTAGTGATTTGGAACTACGCTTCGCCTCCATTTGTTTATGTTTTGCGTTAATACAGTTCGAGAGTGATTCCGAACTAGTATTTTTCTTAGTACGAGTGATACAGGGACTTGATAGCAGAGTATGCCAGCACCATAACGCTTATGTGGGGTGCCGATAGTATATATATATTATATATGAGTGGCTAATATAGATATGTATACTTAAGTATGGGAACGTTCTACTGTGCATAAAGGTAATTAAGTAATGAATAAATACTCCGATTTTATTGTTAAGTGTTTGAGAATTTTGTGACAACACTGGAATATTTTAAAATGAAATGAGATAGACGTGAGAACTTTAATTTCATAAATTAATTATCTTAGCCATAGTAATTGTCGACATGAAACCTTATGGGAAAGTTAAGTTAAAATAAACTTTTGGGGTTAATAGTGCGGTAGGCGTGCACATTAGATGAGAGGTGAGAATTTCTTAAGAGAGTGTCGCATATTAACATGGTTGTTACATTAGCTGGTAAACATTTTAAATACTTGCTAAACTAAATTTAAACTATTTTACAATCGGGCTCTGACCCGTTTCCTGTTATCTCTTCTCTCTTGTATATATATGTATATATCACAGGTGCCCAGCCACATGGGCGTCATGCTTAGGTTCTTTGGACTGGACGTGCTGCAGCTTATGTGGGAGTTGCAGGCCATTTGCTTAGACGACCTCGTTGTTGATTCCACTCTTATTTCAGTTCTAATTAGTTGGGCATGTGTCGCTCGTTTCCTTATTCCGTTGGATTTGTCAGAGATTATGTTCATTTATCTTTAGTATTTTTACTCTTTGAGATTTTATACTGTATGGATGGTTTTCCTCTGTAGTTTTAAAGTTGGTATTGGTTTATCTGAATGGTTAAATCCATAGGCGTTTATTTCCAGTCTTAATAATTGTGTGATTCTTAAACTGTTACTTATTAAAGGTTTTCATAATTGGATTTAATAAAATGGAAATAATGTTTTAAATGGTTTTGACACTTAGCTTAATTATTTAGGGTGTTTAAATTGAAAAGTTTATTTTGCGACAATGATGCTAAGAATGAACCAACCGTTCACCTTGATTATAATTTAAGAAAGGACTGATCACCCGGTATTTAATTAGGCGGCGTGTTACAATAACTAACACCCAATCCATCGTCGTAAATTTTTTCGGTCTTAGGACTACATATCATGTTCCCTCGAATGCTTGGGTCTTCCTGATTAATCAAATTCATAATCTCGCATCGCTATCTTCTCACCTCGAGGGGCGACAAGACAACTAAGACACAAATCATGCATTCAACTGACACTTTTCACGAGATCCTTCTATAAACCTAGTATCATTCTAAGCGTCTAACTATAGAAAACTCACCCGAGTATTACACCAATCCACTTAATGTGGCAAAACAACATTATGTGCTACGTTTTTCTCGAGTTCTAACACTTTTAATAATTTATACACCAATTCTAATTCAACACATGAAACTTTATCATTCACTTAAATAATCATAATATTCAAGTTTTCACTTAAAATAATTATTTAAATTCTACCAAATTCCATAATTAATTAAATTCCCTTAAAATTTAAAGGGTATTAAAGTACTTGGAATAACCAAATGCTTATATTATGACATTAAAACAAGAATTTTATAATCATTCATCGAAGTATGTTGAGACGGTGGATCATGGCGAACACAATCACATTATTCCTTTAGGTGTTTTTTTTCGTTTTGGGCACTTTTGGGCTTTCTTGTTGTCTCTACACTCCGATGGATAGCCTCGCTGTAGCGAAGCGGTGTGCCCGGTGAAGGACAATTTCCTTACAACAAAACTCTATCACCCACGAAGATATACTCTACAATGAATCAGGGATTTTAAAAGTTGGATGCCTTTTCCCGTTTTAAATTTTACATTTCGCTTTAGCTTTTCTCTTTCCACTAGCGTGCTCATTATATATACATGATGTTAGCTGTAGTAATGTTGTGAATCAAAGTGGTTATAAGTTGGCAATTAATTTATGCACTTTGGATTTAAAACCACCATGGGAAGTGACAAATATTATAAATAATATCAGACTTTGGGCATATATATCTTTAACGAGCAGATTCGTTAGATTCTATGATTTTTTGATTTTATAAACCACATTTATTACCTTTAACCACATATACGTTTTTTTTTTTAAATTTAATACCACCCACACATTTTGAACTTCCACCATCCATTTAATATAGCAAAACCATTATCTTAGTTTCTTACGCTGCACATAAATTTTGTATGTATAAATATCGTGCTAATATACAATGCATCTCGAATTAAAAGTTCATTATTCTACTTATAAAAATCATGAATTTATAATCTATTATATAATTTAATTAATATATATATATTATCATGACCCGATTAACAAGTCAAATTTCATAATAAAAGTAACTTTGGAAATGGGACCGTAACCAACAATCCCCATGATTTGAATAGGAAAAAATGAAACAAGTAGAAGTTTCGCGAGAGTTCATGGTGGCAACATGGGTCCCTCGCGTAAGCAACAATCCCCGTCATCTCAATTAGTCTATCCAATCACATTCATGTTTGGCATCACAATCTCTATTCTCATTGGTCCTGAAATCCACGTCATCATCTAAACGAACCTCCACCACCAATCTAGTCTAGTCTAGTCTAGAAATATACCCCCTCTTTATTTTCTCTTCCCCATCCTCCAAACCCTCGTCTCCACGGAAAAATTAAATCCTCCGACCCAAAGTTATCGCCTTATTTCGTTTGGCCACGATGGCTCTCAGATTGATCAATTTTGTGGCCATATGGTCGGTTCTCCTGACGATTCAATTTTCATTATCGACGGCTCTCATCTCATCCCCAGTCATCAACTCTCCCTACCCTAAAGCCTTCTCTGTAAGTATATCTATCTGCCATTCACAATGTTGTGTCTTTTTATATTTGTTTTGTCCTCTGTGGGATGTTTAATTTTAATTTATTTATTTGTGTTTTGTAGGATTTGAAGGAAACGATAGTGAAGGCGTTAGGATTTGAAGCGGAGGATTTCAAGAAATCTGATTTCGATTTGAGGGATGCGTTGGTGGGTCGATCTGTGGCGTATGAGTTTGATGTGGAAATTGATAACAAGATTCTACCGGTTAAGCTTATGGAGGATGTGAAAAGATGGGAGTATGTGGATTTGCCAATTTTTCAGAGGTCAGGCCAAGGCCAAGGCCAAGGGTTGGTTGAGAAACGAAAAGTGGAGAGTGGGTTGCCGGTTTTGGCTCCCTTTCAGTTGGCGGGTCCCATGGAGCTCTGGATCCAGGATGCCAAAGACATGAGGATTAACTTGCCGGTAAACTTTATTCCTTATTGCTTTCCAATTTTATATTCTAGGCCTTGTTTGATACGCCGTATAAGGAGTCAGAATAGGATAGGATAAGAGTCGGATTGGATAGGATAGGGATGGATCGTATAAGGTTTATTCCAATATTGCGTTTGGAACAGTTCCGTATAAGAAGACGAGAGGGGTTATAATAATACAGTTATGTATTTGAAATGCTCCTGATAGAATTAATTTATCTCCAGTTTTTAAATAAAATACCCTTCTTCTGTATTTAATAATAAAAAAATACAGAAATATATTGTTATCACATATTTTAAATCAATAACATAATATTTAATTCCACGTGGGATGTTAAAAAATAATATTATGAAATGAAAATATATATTTGTATTTGTATTTATAATTTGTACACACTCAATCACTAGTAATCACTTACACACATACAAAAACTATGTGTACACAAACTAGCAGCCAAAAATAATGAGATAGTAAAATTGGCGGCTTACTATCTTATCTTTCGATTCAAAACAAATCAGTTGTAGAAAATAGTCGTCGAAAACAAATCAGTTGGGTAAAACATCGATTTTACCCAAAATAGTCGTCGAAAACATACAGAAACAAATAAATTGAATTGTATACCGCTTTCAACTTATCTAGAATATAGGTTAATATTACATTAAAAAAATATGTGTAACAAAATATTAGCGGTGAATTAACAACACATAACTTTCAACTTGTCTAGTAGGTGAGTTACCATAATATTTGCATCGATTTAAACCAAAATAGTAGTTCATGATAAAGCAACAAATAAAAAAAATAGAAAAAAAAAAGAGGAGGTTACCTACCATGATGAAAAATATGAATGGAGAGTTATGTGAATCAAAGGGATTGCCGACTACTATCTAATACTTGAGATAGTGCAAGCTGCGTGAGTTTTTTTTATAACTTAATAAGGGTAGAGTAGTAATTTTTAATCAAATTTTGACACCGTATAATTTTATACGATCTTAGAGGTGGGATTTTTTATCCCACTCCTTGTGGGATAAAGAGTTCACTTTGGATAACTTATTCCATCTCATATCCCATCTTAAGGTATACCAAACATTGGATAGGATAATTTTATCCAATATGAACCTCTTATACGGCTCATCAAACGAAGTCTAATTGTTTCTTTACTTTGTATATATGTGCGTTGCTTTTATTTTTATGCGTTGCCATTTTTCAGTTGCATGGTTGGATACATGGAATCATGTGCGATTGGTTTAAGGGTGTGTTTTAAGAATAAATCTAGGGAGATCCATTTTGTGGACACATTTCGTAGACACACTGTATTAAAATCTTATACCTTATTATTTGGGTCCCGCCAGGGCATCCACCAATGCATTAAAAATTTGTACTTATTTTTGTCTTATTCACATATCCACGAAATCGGTCTCCTTATCTTTACTCATGTTTTAAACATTTCAAGATATATAATCTTTATTATAGTGTCACCTAAATATTGCTTACAGACCATCTGTTGATGGCAAAATTTACGGTGAAAGGATAAGAAATTCCCTCATTCAACCCAACAATATTTTATCATTATTTTTTGGATCAAATACTAAAAAGTTCCGTAAACATTTTTTAATACACGTTTACTTCTTATTTTGTTCCAGAAAATCCCTCAAATGCCCATTTAATCAATATTCTCTTATTTTTAAAGGTTCGTGCAAAGAGCATCCCCCCTCCCCCCGCTTTAAAAAAAAATCCCACTGTTGGAGCTCCGGCGACCTTCGACGGAGCTCTTTTTTTTTTAGTATTTTTATATAGTGAGGGATTTTTTGAAATAAAATAAAAAGGTTTGGACTAAACGTGTATAAAGAAATATTCGAGAGACTATTTGATATATGCGTCCCTTTTTTTTTAGAAAATTATAAAATGGTCTTGTTCTACACCACATTTTCTCCCAAAAATTTGAGCTCCACAAATATTTTTTAAATCAATTCATAAAATCAAAATTTAGAAAATTTGTTCTTTTACAAGGGGTCCTCGCAAGTGCCAACTTGGAGGAGGATGTGAAAGATTTTCCAAATCAAACATACATTATGGATTGATTTGATACATCTTTTGGGTGTAGATTTTTTTTAAAAAAAGCACATTGTGCAAGGATCAAATTCCCTCTCACAAATAAGCAGTAGGTTGAAATTTATATGTCAACCTGTTTTGAAACCTTTTGATGTTGAACTTCTTTTGTTAAATTTAAATTGATTATTAACTATGATTTTGTTAAAACTCTACAGCATGATGTGGATGCTGGTGTGCTGAAGAAAGTAATTTTAGCAGACGGCGCGGTGGTCACAGTCAAGGGTGCTAGATCAGTTAGTTTGCGTCACCCGATTGAGCTTCCACTTCCTTTCAACAGAACCCATAATGATTTTGCCTCAGGTCTTCTAACTCTTGCTGATCGCCTTCGCCATGCTTCCCGCATCCAAGGGGCCCCTCTCCTCTCTCTCCGCATAGTTGGCCCCACATCTCTAGCCTCATCACCCTCTTCCACTAACAAGCTCAAGCTGAAGCGCCTTGCTCCAGGCCTTGTGGAATTATCCTCCACGTCAAAAATGAAAGCCATCGATGCCATCCCCACCCTCAATCTTCAAGGAGACGCCCCTACCCTTCTCACTCCAGATCAGTTCGCCACTCTCTGGCCTCTCACATCAATCAACGGATCAAACTCTAACTTGATTGGTTTTGAAACACTGCTCTCCTCTGTGCTTGGCCCAAATTCAAATAAGGAGGGCTCTTTCAAGTTGTTGAAGGCGGATGTGTCAGCTCAGACGTTTGTGAAAATAGGTTTTGGGGTGGAAAAGAAGTTGAAAGAAGGAGATGGGTTTGAGTTGAAAGGATTCCCCGAGTGGAGGACGAAGCCGGAGACTGTGAGGATGCATTTTGAGGTATTGGCTAAGATAGATGGGGACAAGGTTGTGCCAGAGAGCGTAATGCAGGTAGATCCTGTTGTTATAGAGGATACCGTGGTACCCAGTGTTCTCACGGGGAACATGACCATGTCAAGGACCCCCATTATTCACCCTCCACCAAATCCATTCACCTTGTAAAGTGCAGGGTGTAATTTTGTTGAAGATAGTTAAATGTAAAGATTTTTTTCCCTCTGTGGTATATTATATAAGATAAGATAAGACTGTAAAAACTATTGGGATGAAGTTATTGAGAAGTTATATCCGCCTCTCATATTCTCATAGACAGCAAAGAAAAAAGTAAAAAAGTGCAATCTTTTTGAAGTCTCTTTCCCCCGAATCATACAGCATTTAGTAGACCTAACTTATCAATGATTATAGTAATTCACTGTTATTGGATTTATTTGTCTAGACGATTAGTATTCTGTACGGAACATTTATTTATTTTAGTTTCTGTTTTTACTTAACCTACATTTTTTAAAGGATTATTCGACTTAATTGCACTTTTTAACCTCTTTGAAATAATTCCCATTTTTATAACTGATCATTAACACTATTAAAAAAATCATAATAGTAAGTTGGGCCAAAACATGTGCAGACTAAAATATCCTTAAAACTTTTAAATTAAACCATGCAACCAAACATTCATCCTTTTACCTAAATTATCAATTTCACCATATCAAACCCTACTTTGTCAACACCTTATATTTCAAACCAAGTGCATCTCTCTCTCTCTCTATCTATCTATCTATATATATATATATATATATATATATATATGTAAAATATGTAAAATATTTATTAAGATTTTTACCCAAGTCTCCAATTGGTCGGGCTAACTCGGCCCGTTTAAGAGTGGTCCATGGGTTGTGACGGGTCGGGCTTGGCGAACTGGTGGCTCTAAATGGGCTGAGTCGGTTTGGCGCGGAATATAAATATTAAGGCCCAGGTCCTACTTGGTACTCAAACAATAAAGGGTTGAATGGGCAAGCTGGGCTTAATGGGTGGACGAGAATAAATGGGCCAAAAAATATTAATTTTTATATAAAATGTGGATTATTTTATATACTTATGCTATAATATGCACAATAAATATTCTTATGAATAAATAAAAGGATTTCATTCCATTTAGTTCCTTAAACAAATATTTATATATGATTACCTTTTATTTTCTTCCAAAAAGTTACTTACCTCATAAAAGCATTTAATACAAGGACACACAAATTCATTTACCCACCTCCTTTCACCCCCCCTCTTCCCACTCCACTGTCGGAGCTTCGATGGGGGTCGTCGGAGTTCCGGCAGTACAGAGGTGGGGAGGGGATGTCATTAACACGGACCTTTAAAAATAAGAGAATATTGAGTAGTCGTCGGAGCTCCAACAGGGGAGGGTGGAGAGAGGGGGGCTCTAGCGCGAACCCTTAAAATAAGAGAATATTAGGTAAATGGGTGTTTGTAGAACTAAATGTGCTAAATTAAAAATATGTGTATTTTTTATAAAATATGTATTTATGTTGGGGGACTATACAGTAATTGATCCTAAATAAAACGAGTAATGAAGAGAGAAGATTGGTCTTCACAAGAAAAAAGAAGAAGAAATTTTTAATATTCACACTCGCTCAACAGTCTGGACTAGTGGGCTTGATAAATGGGTCGGGCTAAACGGGTAGGATGTGAGGCCCATGGCCCTACCCAAGTCGTTCGAGAACGACGGGTCAAGCGGCCCACGGGCTTTTTGGAGAGGCTTATTCTTTATCAGGTGGACAATATATGACAACATATGCATTGTATATTAATCTTGCGAATCAGCTCGTGCCCTCCTTGCAACAATCAATGACTATTTTTCTAGAGAGAGAGAGAGAGAGAGAGATGGTTGATTTGATTTTAGTTTTAAAAATTGGTATTAGAGTTTGTTAGAATTCAGGGTTCATTGAAAATTAGGGTTTTGATTTGAGGATGCAAATGAATTGAGAGGTGAGGGTATTTTTGTCCAAAAAATACATTAGAGGTTATATTTAATTATGAAATATAATTTTTTTAATAGGTGATAGACAATATTAAATAGTTTGGGGTTGTATCATAGGTATTAAGTCAAAACACTATTCTTTTTACTGAAATATTAGCACATTGAGAACTTAGGCATAAACATCCCTTCGAAAAAAATTATATGGTTTTATTTTTGGATTATTCAATAGTGCTCTACCTAACGGCGTTGCCGATCCCAAATAATTGAAAATACTTTGTTGAGTTGAGTTTGGACTATAGTTGTTAGTAAGAAAAATTTCACAATCTAAATCTATATTTATATTTATATTTATACGATTTCAAAATGTGGCTTAAACCATTTATGTTTAATTGGACCTTTATATGCTTTTAAAATCAAAGAGTTATCAAATGCCCATTAATAGAGCTTTGTACCCCTTTAAAAATTCCATTAATAAACTTATCTCTAGTTTTAATCACGTGGCCCTCTCTCTTAGACATTTTCCTTCCACCCTTATTTCCTATATTTTTAATATTAAATATTATGATACTTGTGATGTCTTCACTTTGAGACATTTTGTAAAATATTTAACATAGTAAAATGTCAACCAAATGATCTATTATGTACTCGATTCATAGTTAACTAAGAACACAGACTATACCAACATCTTTAAATTTGTACAAGCGACTTAAATTAAAAAAACAATTATTCAATCAACATCTTTTTTGGTCTCTTCTTTAATCCAAATTTTTTTAGTGCAACTATTTTATGTGTTTGATTGTAGTTGTGTAAATAGATAGAAAATATCAACTTTGCGTAGGCCTAAACAATCAAAATTTGACATGAAATTTGTATTAAAATTAAAAAAATACAAACTTTTAGCTTTATGCAATTTTAGATATTTATGGGTGAAAGATGTTTTCAAGGAAAATTTGTACAATCAAACAGGTATATAGTCGAAAAATATGAATTTTTTTACATTTGTCATGGAAAATGTTGCCTATTAAACACACCTTAATAGATGGAGGGTCAAACTACCTTAAAAAATGTGTATTGGAGGTTGGTTATTACTTTGTGTTGGTTACTGTGGGTGCAAATAACCACAATGAATAAATCAAAGCAAAAACCAAACAAAGTTAAAAACAATTTCACAATAGAGAGATTTTATGTGGTTCGACAACTACCTATGTCCACATGGTGTTTTCTCTCATTTATTAATTCTTTATAATTCGTAAACAAAGAAATACATGTCCTTTGCCTTGGGGTCAGGGTTCATTTATAGCGATAGAATTGGTTGAGTTATGATGAACTTTTCCCAACTATTGGTTGGTTTGTTTCTTGATTTATGTTTATATCCTTCGAGATTATAAATAACAAGATTGACCTCTCCATACTTATCCCTTGTGACATTAATCTTGACTTGAGTGATACGCCTCTCGTTTTCGGGTTGAACCCACTTGGGCATTGGTGATTTGGATCGTTATGGTTTGCACCCCACAATTGCTCCGAAAACTCTTTCGCGTAAATGGGACGAAGAGTTTTGTATACTTTCTTGGCCCAAATGGTTGGTAAGCCCATGATAATTTAGTTATGGGTTTTTGCGGGGTATGCTTCGTAATTAATTAGTAACGATGAGGGGTACGTTGGCCCGAAGTTTAAAAATGAACCACTTGTTGCATAGATGATCTTGGTCTCCATTCTATATGATTAGACTCTTGGGGTTTTGCTTTTATGTTTAATCAAAAACTCTACAGTGTCGTTTGTGCACTTCCCTTCAATTAAAAAAGAACATTTGGAGCCTCTGTCTTTATACTTTGCTTGTAAGTTCTCTTTGTCTCTGTATTTTTCTTGTGACTGCCCTAAGCTTTGTAGCTTCTCCTGATCATCTCTATTTATGTCGAGTACCCCTTTTCTTCCTTCATAAATGGTTTGTTATGTTAGTGAGAGGACCATGGGAGAGTTTAGAAAGATATACTCAATTCCTTATTGGGATACTATTGAGTTTGCCCCTATACTTGAAAATTGTATTACTGTTGAGGGTGGTCATTGGACTCATACTCTCTCAGTGGTTGAGGGGGGAATATCATGATCATCATCCTTGCTTTAATCCCATCACATGGGGTTGGCCACATAGATTATCCGTTTATATTCTAATATATAATAAACAATATAATCATTCAAATTTAATTCCTTAAGATCTCTCTTAATAATTTCTTTCCAAGATAGCTTAGGACAACCCCTTTATCTTTTACCCTCTATTTTCAGTAATCTTCCTCTTGCTATAGGTGCATTTAATGGTTTACTCAGCACATGTCCGTATCATCTAAGTCTATTTTTTTTTTAATTTCACTACACCAAAATGCTAATTTTGTGACTGTTAATGGGGGTGACAAACTTATCAATCCTGAGAGCAGTCATAAAATTATTTGTAACTCCCATTAGCAGTGATAAAATCAAAGGTAATAAAAATTTGAGTCAATTATTTTATCATTGCTAATGAGAGTCACAAATGTTGTCATTTAATTAATTTTTGACTCCTATAAGCAGTCATAAATTTATAACTGTCACAAGCAGTCACAAATTGAGTAGTAAGCCTAATTTATGACTCTTATGAGCAGTCACAAAATTATAACTGCTATGAGAGGTCACAAATTTGGGACTAATTTTAAATTTGGGACTGCTAACGATAGTCATAAATTTGTGGCTGCTGGTGTCATAAATTTTGGTCTAAGACTTAATTTATAACAGCTATTGGCAGTCATAAATTTGTAACTACTCCCTACAGTCACAAATTTTTAACCTATGACTTAATTTGTAACTGCTATGTGGGGTCACAATTTTTTTTACCTTACTTTAGTTTCCCTCTTCTCTTTTGTCTCTCACTTCTCACAACTCCTGCCACTCTCTCTTTGCTGTGAGTTTTTAGATTTCTTTTTAGGTTTTAGATTTTGTTTAAATGTGAATTTCATTTTAGGTTTTAGGTTTTAGGTTCTGTAAATTTCATTTTATAGATTTTGACCACCACCCCTGCCATGGTGGTGGCCGGCAATAGAAAACCCCAAATAGGGGGAGGGTTTTGTTACCAATTTTATTTTTTTCTTATATATATATATATATATATATATATATATATATATATATATATAGGGAGAGGTTCACAAGTGGACCAAAATAATAGACTTTTTAATGGACCTTAACAAAAAACACATTAATTTTAATTCCTATAG
Organism: Sambucus nigra; assembly: GCA_949130495.1. Taxonomy (NCBI): domain Eukaryota; kingdom Viridiplantae; phylum Streptophyta; class Magnoliopsida; order Dipsacales; family Adoxaceae; genus Sambucus; species Sambucus nigra. The sequence goes on along the minus strand of OX422212.1, from coordinate 180,685,745 downwards.
TGTAATTGGTCCGCGCCAGCGGCACCAAATACGCGTGTCGATCGATCCCCCACCCCCCACACGCCCCCCACCCTCCCACCCCTACCCCCACCTCCATGGCAGCCCTGCTGTCATAAGGGCTGCCACAAGGGCTGCTATGGTGATGGTGGTGGTTGGGGGGTGGGGGCGGTGGGGGTGGGGTGGGGGGTTAGTGGGGTGAAGGTATGATCTCGGGTGCCGCTGGCGCGGACCAATTAAACTATATGAATTAAAATTAATGTGTTATTATGTGTTTTTTGTTAAGGTCCATTAAAAAGTTCATTCTTTTGGTCCACTTGTGAACCTCTCCCTATATATATATATATATACATTATTGTATTTGTGTTATTGTATACATATATATGGATGTGTTATTGTATTTGGGTTGAAATTCATCAGTATACATATATATGGTTGAGTTATTGTACTTGGGTTGAGATTCATCACGACTCGGTTACGACTCGGGATTGATTTGGGGTACTTGGATTAGGAGAAATCAGTTCGAAATTTTGGTGACATTTTCTTTTAAAAATATATATACTGAAACGATACCAAACGACTAGAGGTTATGTCGTCGTTATAATCCAAGACTATATTACGAGTCGAATTTATTAAAAATGTGATTATGCAGGTGTTGGAAAATTTATTGTGTTGTCTAATATTGTAAGTGGTATAACCACTGATTTATTGTACGAATAAGGAAGGGAGTTTTCAATTTTATTGTAATTTTATTTGTGTCACGAACATTAATTTTAAACTAATCATAACGTATTGGCACTCAAATAATATAAAATATAATCGACGGGGAGTAATAAACATCACTATATCTTTATTTAAGAAATGTGTTGAAATGGTTGGGTTTTGATGATATTAGGTCGATTATGGTATTGATGATTTAAGTCGATTATGGGTATTGTTGTTCTTGTGAGTTTTATGTTTAGGTTTTATGTTTGAACATATAGGTTTGTTTAGGTTTTCTGTATGATTTCACAATACCAGTTGTCGCTATTTATGTTTGTTTTAAGCCCCAATAGGTTCCAATCGATTATTGCTAGGGCTATGTTTTTTTTTTAACATTCCGACTTTTCCAATATCCGATCCGATATTTTTCGATTTTGGAACGTATATAAGGTTTTCGATTTCCGATTTTTCCGAAAAAAATCGGATCGAAAATTGAAAATAATTCTGAATTTTCGATTTTCCGATCCGATTTTTTCGAAACTATGCCGATCCGATTTTTCCAAATTAATTTCGAAATATTTTCCGATTTCTAATTTTTTCAATTTTTTAAAACATTCTCATGTGTCCCACATCGGATAGGAGAGGAAGAGAGGCCCCAAAAAGTCATCTATAAAAGGAGAATATCCCTCTATCTACACAAATGAAAAAAATGGTTAAATCCTTATATATTTATATGTTGGGTTAAATCTTTTTTTCGATTTCTTTGAAATGAGAATTTCGATTAATCGAAAATTCTATATTAATTTTTTGAAATTATGGAATTTCCAAAATTTCTGAATTTTTAGTATATTTTTTGAATTTTCGATTTTTTTTCGATTTTTCGATTTTTTCGATTCGGAAACTTTTTTGATTTTCAAAAAAATTGGATAGAAAATCTAAACAAATATTTTAGTTTCGAAAAAATCAGAATTTTTTCCGAAGGATCATTTTCCGATTCGATCCGGCCGAAACACAACCCTAATTATTGCTACTGATTTAATGCTATTATTTATATTGATTCAAGTTTTGTTCATTTGGGTACTGATTCAAGTTTTATTTTGCAATTTGTTTTAAGGTTTCAAAGTTTCAAGGTTTTCTTCCAATCTATTTCAACCCCAATCAGGTATGATGAAAGGAAATGCTACTGATTATTGCCACTAATTTATAGTAATTTTCTTATATCCTGGTTTTGATTCTGTCGAATAGTGATTATATATTGTACAGGGTTCTTAAATTGTTGTTGACTGGTGAATTTGATCATTTAGGTGGCCATTGAGTTGGTTGGCCCTAGGCATTTGTAGCATTTAGGTTTTCCAGGGTTTATTTACCCAATTGCTTCAATTTCATAAAAAATATCCTATATTTTCTATTGTTGCGCTTGATTTAACGAACAACAGTTTCTCTATTATCAATCGCCAGTTTGTTGAATGCGAGGAAAAAAATAGTGCTTTGATTTTGTTTTTGTAAATTATCTACGGTTTTTTAATTTGCTTTGACAATTGACATTGAATTAAATTAATATATGTTTGTAGTCCTTTGCAGAGATTTTAAGGAATCTGGCGACCATTGGAGCTTTGGTTGGTAAATTTTGTAAGTTAGTGTTCATAATGAAGCCATAGAAGAACCTCATAAATGATTTGTATAGCCTCCGCTTCTAAACTTTAAAGTCTTCTATATGTTTGTTAATTGCAAAGAATTTTTTAAATTTCTATTTGTATCCTCTTTTAATATAAATGAAGTTCACTATACAGAAATAACAATAAGTTTACAAACAATTCCAATACAAAGATATCAGTTTATTTATGATTTTTAATGAAACAAACTCCACAGAATTTACAACTAAAGACAGTACCATCATCAAACTCAAAAAAAAAAAGTTCGTCTCTATAATCGTCTTCAACTGAGACTTCTGCAACAATGGATCATAAAGAACAAAACAAAACAAAAGTAGCAGGTTAATTTGAAATTGAAAACAAAAACAAAACGAAATGAAACCAACTATAACAAAAATAGTTGAAATAGCGGATCTGAACATTTAAGCGTCGTTTTATGCTCGTATAAGAGGTTCGTATTGAATAAAATTATCCTATCCAATATTTGGTGTAATTTAGGATAGGATATGAGATGGAATAAATTATCCAAAGTGAGCCCCTTATCCCACAAGGAGTGGGATAAAAAAATCCCACCTCCAAGGTCATATAAAATTATACGGTGTCAAAATTTGATTGAAAAATACTACTCTACCCTTATTAAGTTATAAAAAAATAGATTATGTAATTTTAGGACTTAAAATAATATTGATTATGAATATAGGACAACAAACATTTCGTTTTCATTTTTAGTCCCTATTTTCAAATTAAAGGGACACGTTCCATGATCTAATTGGTTAACGTTTTCTGAATATGGGTCCGCGCTAGCGGCTTTATTAAAAAATAGGGACTAAAACTATAAACAAAATGTTTGTTGTCCTATTTCCAAAATACATATTGCAATAGGTCCTAAATTTACAAATCCCCTAAAAAAAACTCACGCAACTTGCACTATCTCAAGTATTTGATTCACATAACTCTCCGTTCATATTTTTTTTATCACGGTAGGTAACCTCCTCATTTTTTTCTATTTGTTGCTTTATCATGAACTATTATTTTGGTTTAAATCGATGCAAATATTATGCTAACTCACCTACTAGACAAGTTGAAAGTTATGTATTATTAATTCACCGTTAATATTTTGTTACACATTTTTTTAATGTATTATTAATCTATATGCTAGACAAGTTGAAATTATAAATACAAATACAAATACATATTTCCATCTCATAATATTATTTTTTTAACATCCCACGTGGAATTAAATATTATGTTATTGAGTTTAAATATGTGATAACAATATATTTTTGTATTTTGTGATTATTAAATACAAAAGAAGGGTATTTTGGAAAACTGGAGATAAATCAATCCTATCCGGAGTATTTCAAACACATGATTATATTATTATATCACATCCCGTCTTCTTATTCGGAACTGTTCCAAACGCAGTATTGGAATAAGCCTTTTACGGTCCATCCTTATCCTATCCAATCCGCCTCTTATCCTATCCTATCCTGACCCCTTATACGGTGTATCAAACGAGGCCTTAATGAAATTGAAAACCAAAATTGAAATAGCAGATCTGAACAAAACAAAACGAACCCAACTATAACAGAAATTTAAAAACCAAAATTGATATGGCATATCTGAACATTTAATTAATGAAATTGAAGAGATTCATCGACCGACGAAAGAAATGGATGAATAACTTGACCCGGGATCTTTGATCGGTGCCCAAACACAATGGAATCAGAAGCTTTATTCGATCAATATCTCCGTTTCATCGATCTCGATTTCGATCAAAGATTAGAACTGGCAAATGAGCGGTTATGGACGGATCAAAAATAGATACATATAAATTTGAACGGGTCAAGAGCAGATCGGACAAAATAATTTGGATGGGTTGGATTGGGTCAATTCCGGGTCGGGTTGGGTTGACCCGCTTTTTTCCCCTTTTTTTCAGGCCAATTATAAACTTTAAAAGTTTATAACTGTTAACAGTTAATGCTCCATATCTTTTATAAACATTATAACAGTTATAAATGTTAAAAGTTTATAACCTTTAACATATAGCATATACGTTAGATAACTGTAACAACCCTCGCTTTTGAGAACTTATTTTATATTTATTTACTGTGTGAAGTAATTATATAAAATGTTGGAATATGGAGTAAGTATTAATTGATGAGAAAGTTAATATTTACTAAATTATTGCACATTTACTGTATGTGTAAGTAAATATCACTATGTTGTGTTTTATAATGTCATAAGATTTAAATGACATTTATGGTTTAAAATGAAACCGGAACTTGAAATGAGTTATAAAATTTCCGGATGATAATTTGGTACGCGTAATTAGTCCCGAAATGTGCGAGATAGTCAAAATAAGTGTCATATTGTATTTTTATGTTTCGGGCACTTTTGACTGGTTTTTACTTAAACGCGTAGTTGCGAGTCATTTTAAATTTAGACTTAAGTCACGATTTAAGTCTTGCATTTCATTTATTTCCTTTATGTGTATTTGCTAAACCTAGAGAGTTAGAGAGAGGAAGAGAAATTAAGGAGAAAAGAGAGAGATTGAAGATTGAAGCTTGGAGATTGTTGCTACTACAAGAAAATCTGATATTTGAACCCCAAGGCAAGTTTTCTACTTGCTAATATATGGTTTAAGATGAATAATTTGTATTGATAGTTGTGTATTAGTTATAGTTTAACAATGTTAGGGTTTTTATGGAGTATGGGTTTTGAATCCTTGGAGGTTGATTTGGATGTTTATTGGTGTAAATCATAGTTGTTAGATGCATTGATGATCAGTTGGTTGCAATAAATGACCTTGGTTTGAATGAAAATGAGTTGGGGGAAATTAGGAGTCCAAGACTCTATAGCCAAACTTGGCCAATTCGCAGGGGCGAATCGATTCGGCCAGGGCGAATCGATTCGCCATAGGGACAGTCTACAGGTCTGAGTGGACCGAATCGATTCGGTCTGTCCGAATCGATTCGGCAATTATGCAGAAAGTCAGGTTTCCTGACCGAATCGATTCGGCTGGTCCGAATCGATTCGCTTTTCTGGCCGTCGAAAATCCTGCAGTTTTGAGTTATTTTTCTTAGCTCAATTCCAACCCTTTCCTTTAGGCTTAGGACCTAGGAACCTTCTTGTATGAAGTAAACTTAGAGTCCTAGATGAGTTAGTTAACTACCTTACATTAGAAATGGGTTATGTGGGGGTTATTCCGGGGGTGTACAAATTGAGGTTAGGGCATTTTTTTTCCTTTAGTTAATTATTAGGAGTCTAGGAGTTGTAAGCCCATACTTGGAAACTTTAGGGGCTCAATTGAGGTATATAAAACCTTGTGACTTGTAGAAATATTGTGACCTCTTGGAAAATAATTCGGGACTTAGTGTACGATGAATACTAATGAGAATATACAATGATTATGGTTTCGGATAAAATGAAACATACATATGAAAAAATGGAAATGGAAATGAATATGGTAAATGATAATTTACTTAAACACACCTCTCTACATGCTATCATAAGGGAAGTTCGCGCATGAGGTGATGTCCCCTGACTAATGAACGCAGGGAGACTATAGTCCTCGGCCATATGTTGGATTGTTATATGTTTTATTCTGCGCTAGTGAGGTAATTCCGGGTGCGGTTATGACTCACTCGCAGGCATATGGCCACTTCCCGACGTTGCGTTAGGTGCCTAGGTTGTCTTGTTGATAGGCCCTGGAAGATGATTGTCATTTAGGGGCGCGCCCAGTGGGGAAACTCGGAGGGGCGGTCTTAGAATCGTTATATGTATATGAATATAACAATTCTTAATCAAGTGGGACTTGATGTATGAGAAATGCCACAAAGAGCATACGACAGTAATTATATTCCTGATAAGGAATGGAAAGATGAAATGAAATGGTGAAAAGTGATGGAGACTTTTAATTAATGATGTCTAATTATATCCCCTTAAATAATTAAATAAAAGTTATAATCATTTAAATTATCTTAATATGCTTTGAGATTATGTTGATAGATTCTCATCTTTATCATTCATGATTAACTGTTCATAACTCTCATGTTTTTTATTCATCTGGTGATCATATAAAATCGGGCCCTGACCCGTTCATCTTTCTTGTTGTGCATGAATTCTTATATCCGCTTAGGTGTTCCGCCGCAAGGGCGCCCATTCTGATTTTCCTACTCCGGTGCTTTTGGGGAGCCGTAATACTTTGCGGATATTACGGGATATGTTGTTAGACGCCTTCATTTTTTTTATTCTAGTTATGATCGGGTCTTTCAATCGGGCGTGTGGCCCAAACTTTTGTAACTGTTTAATGGATGTATTATGTAACTTAAATTAAACTTGTTGAATACTGTTGCATGTAACTGTTGACCCACAGCATATTCGGTCCCCATATTGTATTCTTGTTTAGGGGTGGCAATTCGGGTTAGTCGTGTCATTTTCGGGTCGCGTTGATTTCTATTTGAGTATAAGTTTTGGGTAATCTTAAATCTATATAAGCTAATCGTGTCGATTTCGGGTCATTTCGGGTTATTACAATAAACGAATTATCGTGTCAAAAATTGCCAGCTCTATTCTTGTTGTGGATGTAATATAAGTTTTCTTGGGATTCCACTTTCTTTTTAAATTGGGTTGTTTAAATTCTTTCTTTAACTTATTATAAAACAAAATTTTTGGCAACCTGTTTTCCGAATTATTGGGTGGTTATTCCGTATACTTATTATATTGTTGCGATGCTGAGAATGATTCCATCCATGATTCATGTTATATTGGAGTATCGGGCTGCCCGCCCCATATTTTGGTGAGCGGGTTGCCATAATAACATATATGTAACATATAACATATAGAATATTATCAAACGTAATATGTTCAGGTATTTTGAACAGAAAAACATACCTGTTCAAAGAGAAAATCTGGTGTTTTGATATTCACCCAAACAGAAAATCGTTGATCGTTTAATGGATTTATCCCCAAATCGTCTAATGATGGTTTCAAAGAGAAAATCTGTTGCTCGTTTAATGGATTTATCCCCAAATCGTTGCCAAATCAGTCTCTGAAATTGTAACCTGCTCAGACCTAATCCCCAAATCGCTGCTTTAACCTAGGGCTCACTGATGGAATGAGTTCTGTTCAAATAAAAAGAGAATCGTAAGTTCATATCTTCAGAAACTGGACTTAATGGGTTAAACCATTTGAGCCCAACAATAACCCGCTCAGACCCGATATCAGTTTTACTTTAAACCAGTTAAACCCGCTAACTAGTTACATGGATCCCAAATTAGAAATGTGGGCGGGTAATGGACGGTCGTGTCCATATTAAACCATTTTGCTGGGCCTATCAAAGATCGACGACATAAATAACAATCGGAACCTTTCATCGTAGTTCGTAGTCCATGCTGTGTAGCCAACTGGCTGATCTTTTCCTAGATATGCTAACTTGCTTTCAGATTATGCTCTAAACGTTTCCTGACCCTCCTACTGTTTTAAATTTTCATCTTCAACCTTGATGGTTGCAGGTTCATGAATCTGTACTATCCTTACAAAGATTCTTCTCTCATGTACGTCTAAAATAAGATGTTGATATGGAAAAAGAGTAGTGCTTTGAAATATGTTTTTGTAGATGTTCAAAGAGACGGTTAAGGAATTGGAGGTGGTGGGGTAATTTGGTATTTGGAAAGCTAAGAGACATTCTCACTGTATGTCATTTTTTTCTTTAACGATTGATATTCTTGAGGAAATATAATTTTCTAATATAGATTATAAAATATAATAGGTAATATAACTCCTCTAATCTATGGTTTTAGATGTATATAATAGATTTTTAACATTGGTACAACTTTGCAAGTATTTATATATTTTTCTCTTGTATATATTGGAATATTATATAACGTTCGTTACTCCGAACGAACAAAGTATGTTGATAATCAATCTTAACAATAAATTTCAGTTGGACATATAGAGAACACAAGAAAATAGCGAACTATGGGTAAAACTGAATTGGTTTATTTTAATACAAATTCTCCTCATTCAATCTTCCTTTTTCGGGATGGAAACCCTACATATCAAATTAAAAAAAACACTCCCCCCTTTTCACTTTTCACACTTTTTTAACTATACGTTTCAGTTCTTAAAAATCATCTAACCATATTCACAACCTAGAGTCGCATACAACCTCCATGTGAACACATACAACAATGGACAAAGAACTAAAACACACATTAAGCCAATGTGTACAAAGACAAGTGTATAATTTACTGCATTCTTTCCAAACATAACAATTTTCAAGACTTCACAGGGCCGGGGGGGGGGGGGGGGGGTTTGAGAACTAAAAAATTTCACAAATTTTTTCACAACTATAACTAATCCACTATTTACACACAAATTAAAATATAAAAAATCAATCCAGTATAAAGTATAATTGCTCAACTGCTCAACCCAAGACACAATATCTGCATAAAACGATTTTTTCACTATGAAAACATTTCTGCATTATTTTCAAACATAACAAAATCCTTCGAATATCACAAGAATTGTTATAGTTCTCAAGACTTCTTTTTCTAATTTAATCACAAACCTTCCGCAGATATCGAACAACAGAAAAAGAAATGAAAAGAGCTGCTAAGCGAGCAAATACAATTCAATAAACAATTGAACACAATAAGTTATCTGTGGGTGATTATGATTGCAATCACCTAAGCTGTTATGGGCACCTCTGTGGTACAAGGGTGCTGTGAATGTCTGGCTGGCTTCCTTGTAACTGTCACTGGCCTTCTTACTTGTGAAGAAGACCTTAAACCTGTAGTTTTCCCTGCTGCTGTAGCATCACACTCAGTTGGCTTTCTGGCTCCAATGAGTTTTGTTACTTTTGACGAAGTTTCCTTTATCGCACTGAGTTGTTGGCCATTCTTCATGTGAGAAGAAGCAATCGCCCTCCTACTTGAAGCAAATTCGCAAACATGTTATAGTTAGTTTAAATGATCATTCTGTGTTAATGAAGAGATATATTTTTAAAATGTAGTACAGTAGTAGTACTAGTTCTCACCCTGCTGCTGTAGCATCACACTCAGTTGGCTTTCTGGCTCCAATGAGTTTTGTTACTTTTGACGAAGTTTCCTTTATCGCACTGAGTTGTTGGCCATTCTGAGAAGAAGCAATCGCCCTCCTACTTGAAGCAAATTCGCAAACATGTTATAGTTAGTTTAAATGATCATTCTGTGTTAATGAAGAGATATATTTTTAAAATGTAGTACAGTAGTAGTACTAGTTCTCACCCTGCTGCTGTAGCATCACACTCAGTTGGCTTTCTGGCTCCAATGAGTTTTGTTACTTTTGACGAAGTTTCCTTTATCGCACTGAGTTGTTGGCCATTCTTCATGTGAGAAGAAGCAATCGCCCTCCTACTTTAAGCAAATTCGCAAACACGTTATAGTTAGTTTAAATGATCATTCTGTGTTAATGAAGAGATATATTTTTAAAATGTAGTACAGTAGTAGTACTAGTTCTCACCCTTGCGGCCTAGCAAGTTGTCGCTGCAGAGGTAATTTCATCTGTCTTGATCTATTAGATGATTTTTGACTTGCATTGCCCTTGCTGTAGTCAAGTATTGAAGAGGCCATAGAATTGGGTTTGCGATGTAATGATTTGAAAGGTTTTTGTATAATATTCCCACTTGAAGTCTTTATGGAAGCTTCTCTATTTGGTTTCTGCAGTTTACACAATGGCGCATTTTTTTCAGGAATTCTATATGCTGAATTTTTAGCGAAAAAATTACGAGTGGCCTTTAAAAATGAATATTAAGGAGAAAGACTTACCAGTTCAGCATTTGGAGCTTTTTTCTCTGATTCTTTTTCACTACTACCTTTAAGCACATCATTATTGCATTTAGTTTCTTCAGAGCACATCTCATTTCTCTGAAACATATATCATCAGACTAGTTTCACCTCATTTTACATACGTGTGTAGTTCTTATGCAAACTATTTGAAAAACAAAGGTAAAAATAAAATAAAATCTTACCTGTGTATCATCCCCATGCCTTCTCTGTGAGTGGCCTGGGAATTTTGAAATTGTAGCAGGTTCTTTCTGAGAATGAAAACGATTTTTTCTCTCCAAGTTCGCTTCCTTAAGAATCCCCCTTTCCTGAAAAATCTTAAACGTATTAGATATGAGCACCAACAAGAATACCTTTCTTAAAATTCCAACTTTAAAAGTGAACAAATATTGCTTACATCAGTTCTTAGCCTGAAAGGCTTGGGGTTTGTGGGCTTTGGTTTTCTGTACTTCATCTCTGGAGCACCAGGGGCTTTGGAGGTGAGACCATCTTTGAAATTCTTATCAAGAAGAGTTTGAGCAGCCTACATCAATTTTAATACAATATGGCTATCACATACTGAGATAAATACGTGCGGGGGCTCACACACACACATATCCTTAACGTAGAAACTTTGAATTAAATTGGAAAAAGAAAATGAACCTTCTTATTCACTTTATGTGTCTCCTGCCTGCCAATAACTTTTCTTCCAGGCTGGTCATTGTGGTTAAACTCTCTGAAACCAATTCAACAAGAATCAATACAAATTTTACACGTGATGTAATAATTGCATAATATGAGGTTTGTTAAAATGAAATAAATACAAGAATGGAATAACCTCTAACCTGTAATTTTCAGAGGCTTCATTTTCTTTATCATCATCGTCCATTACTTCACTCTTATGTCCTGCCCCTTCTAGAATTTGGCACACGCTCGGATGATTTTCAGAGCTTCCTTGATTCTCTGACCTTGCTTTCATATCTTCCCCCTCAATTTCATCACTGCAACTATTCCCCTGTTTGGTAGAATCTGTAGAATTAGAATTTTCTGATATTTTCATAGTTGCTAGAAGCTCTTCATGTCCAGTCCTTTTATCAACCAAACTCTCCCTCGATTTTACGTCAATCTCCATGTCACTAGAGTCATTTTTTAGAATTTCCTTGGAGTGGCCTTCTTGTTTCAAGTCCCCTTTGCTCTTGCACTTCTTCATGCGTCGTAATGATTTTTCTTTGAGGTCATTGCAATTTGGGGGCTGTGAACAATCCTTAGCTTTGCTTTTGCCGTTTTGGGCACTTAATTGTTTTCTAGAAGGACCTATCGGCAATTGCTTTGTAGAATTACGTGCAGTTTGCTTTGATGATTTGCTAGAATACCCCAAAACACGCTTCTTTTGACTTGTTATCTCAAGCCTCTTCATCCCTTCACAAATCTTTGTTAAAGGAGTACGCAATTCTATCAAAGTTTTCACTCTGAGGGCTTTCTTAGGAGAGTGAAAGACCAGAGCCATTGCTACCATTCGATTCTTGGGAACTGCAAGTGCAGTTGGTTTTGGGTTAGGAACACTTCTTGAGGAGTTTGCATTTGGAAGGCACCTTTTGTTCCTTGGAGTACTCATATACTTGGCAGCAACTGGCTTTGATTTGGCCAATGGGGTAGAACTGAGCTTCAGAAGAGGTCGAACTTTTTCTTTGGGAACAACCAACTTTTGGGAAATTGAAGTAACCATGGCTAATCTTGATATTCTAGACTTGGAAGATTTTGCAGGAGCTGAACGTGGGCATTTCACATGTGCACTGAAAACAAATTCCATTTACTCGTTAGTGAGAACCCTATTATCTAAGCGCGCGCGCGCACACACACACAGGTCAACGAACGCACGCACGCACGCACGCACGCATTTATACCTAGAATTTATCCCATTTAGTGCTTTACGAAGCCTTATATTGGGACTCCTTGCTGCCATGACCTGTACAAATAAAAAAGATTAGGGCTCGAATTTGGGCACTAGTATCACAAGCCGGAAGAGAGAAACTTACCCGAAGAACAAAATCTTTATATATTGCCTCAGGGTCCATTTCTTCCTCATGCTTCTGGTCACATCCTGATTCAAATATAAAGATTGGTATATTAAACAAAGGATTGAGTATAACAAGCCATTCATTCAGATTTGAGAGTCACCCGTAACTAACAGTAATAGTATTGAAATATAAAAAAGAGGATGACTGAAAAAGAAAGAGTGGAAACACAAACCGACTCGAGAGCAGAACCAGTAACGATCGTCTGGGCGATACGGGTCAGGTGAGGTGAGGTCCACGAACTTGGGGGCCTCGATCTTTTCATAGAACTCCTCGTCTCCAAAGTCTTCTTCTTCTATATTGTTGACAATACTCTCTGCTAATAGTTGAGGGTCTTCCTCCATTTTTTGCGAGAAGTGGAAAGGGTTTAAAAATGGAGGTCTGCTGAAGCGTCGAAAGGTCTGTGTGTGTGAGAGAGAGAGAGATGGACGGGTTTGTAGTATGTGGACAACCGAGGTGTGTCATTTTTAAACAGCTGACTGCCCGTAAGTAGCCGTTACAAATCCGAATCTCTTTCTCTTCTCGGACACACTCCTTCAAACAAGCGAGGTGTGTAATTTTTAAATAATTCATGTTTATTTCAAATTTAGTGTTATTTTAACTTTAACCCCACACATAATTTCGTATTTAGATATAACCTTTCAACCCCTTTAATCCATATTAGACTTAACCCCCTCCGTATATGTGTTTTTGTACTTAACCCTTGTGTTAATGCCATAATTATTTAACTCCCTTAAAATGAAAAATTAGACATAATCTCTTACAGATGGACAAATGTCTAACTAAAAAAAATGTCTATTCTCACCTCTGATAATATTTGGACAAAAATGCCCTCTATTTCTTCCCCTTTCCTTCTCCTTTCCTAAAGTCAAGGAATTATTAAATTTACAATTACTGAAAATAAATACCCAAACAGATTTTAAAATGAAATTAAAATTTATAATCAAAATTATTTCAACACAAATGATCCATTTATGTCATTTACCAAACACACATTTGTCACACTTACAAAGCCACGTGTTGGATTGTTCATCCAATCATATCTTTTTTTATGTAATTAGTGTTGGGTTTTTAAAATATGTAAAATTATAAAAAGGGGTTAAAATCGATGATTGATTTTAAATGCGAATGTTCTTTGAATTACAAAAATTTTACTCGTAAAGAGATATGCTTATACCTTTATAGGTACTGTTGGTGAATTAAAATTAAAGAATGATTAAGATACTTCAATGCAGATTTGATTGGTTTGATTACTTCGGCTTTTGTTGTTTATGATCCAAGAACAAATTTGGTTTTATTTGTTGGCATACATTGACAGAACTTGAAGAAGACTTATAGAGACAAGCTCTCTCTCTCTCTCTCTCTCTCTCTCTCTTTCTCTCTCTCTCTCTCTCATGTGGAGTGATGAAGCACGTTGCTAAGGGATCTTATTATCTCTATATATAGGAAAGGGAAATTTTAAGGTTAAGTGAGTAGGGGCCTATTTATAATTAACAATTATATCAAGGACCTATGGAAAATAATTAAATTGGCTTCTTAATAAATTACAATTAAAGCCTCTAAATAACTACAATTGCACTACAATTTAATCATGTCAAAAGTATTTTATATTAATTAAGAGTCCATGTCTATAAAGTCTACAAAACACAAATACCCTCTTAGTGAAATTCAATTAATCAAAATTTAATTTCACTAGCATCTAAGTCATTGATTAACAAACTTAACATAATTAATACTCTACCAAATTATTAAATAATCCACTTATCAGGTTTACTGATGGAATCAAAACATATAAGTTCGTTAAAAGGGTATTACTCGAGATTATATAGCGTTCATCCTTTATTATGTAGCATTTGGCCACATTATTTTATTATAACTATATTACATACTAAAATCTCCCTCGCATCGTGCGGGGTTAAATACTAGCTCTTATTAAACTTAATAATTAGGCATCAATTTAAAAAACTAAATAATAATTAAGGAAAAATTTATTACGAAATCGTTTAACTAAGAAATACTTCAAAACATAAACACAATGGCATAACTAAAGACTTAATACATGAAAATATTCTAAGCAGAAAAATGTAGTGTTTCACGCTTTAAATAAAGATAAACACCACTCATTTCATAATTTTTTATAAGGTATGCATCAGGAGATGACAAGGAAAATGCAGTTAACTACTTAAAACTAACGCACAATAAAATTCTTCCCTTTTCTATGGGGCAAAAATTGGACCACCCCGATTGGACCAATTTGAACCAGAACGAAAATTAAGATTTATTTACAAATGGTATAGTCTATGGTCCTTAATTTAAAAAATCGATTTAATTGGTCCAATCTTTGAGTTAAGCACTTAAAAGACCAAAAAGAACCGGATCGGACTGAGTGTGGTCTTTACAAAAAAAGGGAAGGGCTAATGTGTTTTTCTTGTATTCTTTATATCCTAAATTGAAGAGTCTTGTCAATAGTTCTTCAACCCCTTTTATTTCACCAGTTCAATAATCCACTTCATTTCTCCAAACCCACAAGACCCATGCCACCATTGTATACACCCTAGTCTAGTTACCCCCATATAGCTCTATAAGTCCCTTCAACCCTCGAACCCTGGTCCTCTTTTAAACCATGATCCAAAAGATCATCAGATGCTTTCGAGATTTATTAGACTTTGATTAACTCTCGGACCTGAGAGTATCTTAACACACTTTCATATGGATCTTAATATTCTTTCTAACGGTCCATACCATGTGGGAATCGAACTTACGGTTTGCATTTAGCATCCCGTTTATTCGAAAGGTCATCGAATGCTTCTCGAGATCTATTTAACTTTGGTCCACTCTCGTACCTGAGATTATCTTAATTAACCTTAATAAGGCTTTGAATCCCCTTTTCAATGATCCATACCATGCATGAATCGGATTTATGGTTCATATTTAGTTGCCTTTTTACACCGAAACCTTAAATCAGAGGTCACCAGACATTTCTAAGCACTGTTTGACTTTGATAAACTCTTGGATCTGAGAGTATCTCAATGTAATTCTATAGAGCTTTTAATCCTTGAGCGTGCACAAAACAGGCTTATAGTTTACATTTTATAGCCCTTTTCTCGAAAAATCCATTTAAGGACACCCTATAGGCTCTCCCCCCTGTTAGAGCGGCGGTCCAAGGGTCTATTGAATAGAGATTGAACTAAATTTTTTTTACACATACGTGAAATCCTACAAGACGAAATTATGATTTATCTTTCGAGATCTCTTTGATTTGATCGCGTGTTAGCACAAATTGTACGTGATGACAGTTGATCAAGAACGCAAGTTCGATGCACCTCATGGTCTTCTAATGTATTCCTGATATGGACAGTCATGAGAAGATTGTGGGCTCTATCTCCTTGACCACCTACTCTTCTTACTCTTCCTCTTTGCTGTCTCTCTTTCTCACAAATTCGAATTTGGGTCTTTTGAGTATCAAAAAGTGATGGGTGGCTTAAGAAAAACGAGCCTTAGGTGTATATATATAGGCTACAGTAGGGACCATAAGGAAAGATAAGGATGTGGCTCCTAATGGCTCTGAGAAAAACAAATCCTTCTTGAATCCTAATCTCAGTCCCTTAATTATAATTAATACCACTAAATAATTATAATTAAAACTCCACTCCTTAACCCAAAATTATATTTCGAGATCCTCCTTATTAATTACTTAATTCTCCCCATGTTAAGGTTACAGATACCCATTAATGAAATAAATTACTAATGATTTATTTGATTAACTTCTTTAAGTCCTTGAGCTATCCAACTTAACTTATTTGTAGTATCGGATTAACATAATCCTTATAGTATTGGATTAACATAATCCTTGTAGTATCGGATTAACATAATCCACTTGTAGGGTTTGACACATACAAAACGTATAAGCATCTCAAGGGGGTATCACCAGTCTCTATACCGAGGCGTGGATTCCATTCATAAAAGACTTTCACCATACATTAATCATTATTACCCAATCTATTAAGATTATTGATCCAATAATGAATCTCATCCGATAAGTCAAAGCAATAAATAACTAGTGCATGTGTCCATCAATCATATATGGATTAAGAGCCTTACGTAAACTTAATAATCACGAGGTTTACATTGTCTTATAAAATTAGTATAAAGATAATGACTCGAGGTGGTCCCATTTAATACACATAAAGTGTACTCGCATAATAAGTTGAAACTATATAGTTTTTCGTAATCAAGATAAACCTACTAAAATATTGTGCTACATCCCTACGGATGGTGTGTCAAGTTCCATCTAAGACTCTGAACGATAAAACTTATATTCTTCAAGAACTGGTGATCTGATCCTCTGCATGTAAGTCGTACTCTACACACTAGAACACCTACTGAGCAGAATAAAAGACATCAACAATATATAAAATAATACAAATATTATATCCATATATGATTTTATTTTATCAATAAATCAATAAATAAAACTATTACATAAATCATGGTATAGTCCACGATCCCACTAGCATCAAAATCAGCTCACATCACCTCAAAAATCATAATCCAAGCTCCTAAAAAGATCTAAATTCTCTCTATTTAAGATTATTAGAACATATTTCTATTTAGTCTCTATTGTCTTATCATTAATCACTTTCTTATTATTTAGATCCTCTCAAACTTATTATCATAAACTGAAAACCCCAAAAACAGGGTTAACTTATATAAACTAAATTAGAGTTTTCTTCCATTTTTCTACATTCTCACCACTTGTGCACATTTTTTCACAAATTAAAATAGAAAACTCTAGTTTTGGATTTATGGGTTAGACCCCACCTTCATAATCTTGTCTAACTCCGTGGACTTTGATGTCGTTTTTGTCTATGTATGCGTCTCGGGTTTATCTTGGGATTCAAGCCTTATTTTCCCTAATTTTTCTTATTTTACTCTTCTCACTTTATTTTTTCAATATATATATATATATATATATATATATATATATAGAGAGAGAGAGAGAGAGGTCCCCCAGTTTGAGGTCCTTGAATGAGGTCCATTTTTTTAAAATAGTAAAAAAAATATTTTTGGTTGATTTTTTTTATGATTTTTAAACATTTCAGTAGGGCCATAATAAAAAATCAGGTCAAAATGAATTTTTTTACAATTTTAAAAAAAGTGGTCAAACTTTGTTAGTTTTTAACAACTTAAAAACTAACACAATTTGACCTCTCTTTTTTAAATAGCAAAAAAAAAATTATTTTGAGCTGATTATTTTTTATGGTCCTACTTAAATGTTTAAAAACCATTAAAAAAATCAGCCAAAAAATATTTTTTTTACTATTTTAAAAAAATGGACCTCATTCAGGGACCTCAAACTGAGACCACACTTGATCCTTCAAGCTCCTATATACACTAAGTTTGGACATCATTTTTTTTTAAATAGTAAAAAAATATTTTTATGTTGATTTTTTTTGGGTGATATTTAAACATTTCAATGACCCATATAAAAAAATTCAGCGCAAAAAACTTTTTTTTTATTATTTTAAAAAAATCGGTCAAATTCTCGCTACTTTTAAGCACTTTAAAAGTTGTGAAAGTTTGACCGATTTTTTAGAAATAGCAAAAAAAGTTTTTTTGAGCTGAATTTTTTATATAGGTCTGTTGAAATGTTAAATATCACATTAAAAAATCAACTAAAAAATTATTTTTTTATTATTTTAAAAAAATTGGTGTGTGCCACCACATGTGCAAATTTAGTGTGCACAGGAACCTCTCTCTCTCTCTCTCTCTCTCTCTCTCTCTCTTTATATATATATATATATATATATATATATATATATATATATATATATATTATAGTTTATCAATCTTCATCCTTTTTAATGGTCCCGTCAGACACGTGTACTCACTTGTTTATAGTGAGTCATGATTCGGTGCATTGCTCTGTGTAGCCTTTCTAATTCATTTAATTTCCCCTTTTAGCGGCCCTGTTAGACATGAATATTCCACTCTTTCGTAGTGAATTACGATATGTCACATTACTTACATCTTGAATATTTTTAGAGTTTAATCTTTCTTTTAGTTGTACTCCTTAGAATGGCTCATTCTCGTCTTCTTTATAACGCGAACATGACGATTTAACCAATAATTTATTTTTCACATATATGCACAAGTTTCACCTCACACACATTGTACACATGAATTAAACATTTGAGAAAAAAGAATATTTTTATATAGCCCATGATAGACCGAAAGAGAAAAATGGGTTCCTAACACCTTCCCATTCCGTACCTTAGTCTTCAGACTCGTGATCTATCTGATTTTGTATGCATCATCTAGTCTTGTATGTCATCCCTTCATGGATGGCTATCTCTTTTGTTTGTTTTGAGTACAATAGGATGGCTACTCTAATCTTTACATCTTCACAACCCTTGACGATAGTCGGTTTATCATTGGGAACCCGCGAACATCGCGAGAGTGGAGGAAAAAGGATTTTCTTCCTCAACCCCATTCTTTGCAAGTTTTTTGGGGCCAACCCGCACACATTTTCAAGATGGTCACACCCATCATCACAATCCAGACTCCAAAGACTGAGAAAATGAGATTGCAAAGAAGATGAATACTGCAAAAGCTAAAGCTAGGGTTTAATCAATGGAGAAGTTGAATCTCCTTGTCATTGTATTTCACCATTGATCGATTCGAACCCAAGTGAGTTATATATATATATATATATATATATATATATATATATATATATATATATATATATATAGAGAGAGAGAGAGAGAGAGAGAGAGAGAGCTTCAATCTAATTAGTTTGTGATTATATAAATATAAATAGGTTGTAAGTAAATTTGTTGGACTTATCCGCTCAATTAATGAATTTGAGAAATTAACTGATATATTGATACACAACAACTTATAAATGAATCTGAGAATTTTTCCTGAGATTGTCCTCTCACTCCTATGCATGAGTACATTTCTCTTTTATTCCTTTATATTTTTTTTCAAAATTTCATCTTTGAGAAGAACCGATCGGACCGATGGACCGACTCTATTTAGGATCAAGGAACGTATTCTGGTGGGAAGATAAAGTAGGTTCAGTTTTGATCCCTTATTTTCAAAAGTCGAATTAATCAGTCTGATCCAAATAGTACCGCAAACCCGGACCGAACCTTTCCCACCCCTTACTTTTTTCTGTTAAGTTTAGATATTACACTAAGCTTTACAAATGACAACAATTTATCTCCTTCAAACGCATTAGACAACCAGGGAGAAATCATTATTGGGATCATGGTATTTGTAGTGCGATGTTCTTTTATCAGATTTGTTAAATGGTTCATATTTTTCCTTTAAATAGTTCTTGAGATGAACACAATGCAAACGACTATAATACCCCATAATTTTATTGATTTTATTTAATGGGATTAATTAAATTAATTGGGATAATTATTTAGAAATTAATCCGGATTTAAATACTAGCGAGATGAGAGTTGGTATTTGATTATGATAATTATGTTTAATATTACTGAGTGAATATGGTAATATATGATTAATAAATTTATTAATATTGTCGCGAGTTATAAATACGACAATTTTGAAAATTTAGTTGGGACGCGCCTGTCAGTCGTGTCAGGAACCAATTTAATGAATTTAAAAATAAATTATTTTTACATCATTCGTATGGTCATTTCGAGTACGTTAACGTGCCCGAAAGGGTCGAGATAGTCAGAAAACACTAGCCGGGAGTTTAATTTGGGTTTCGAAACATTATAGGCCTAACTGATAGCCCAGGAGGACATTTTAGTCATTTTGACTTTTTGAGAAATTATAACCCACGAATTTTAGACTTATACTATCATCCAACACCAGAACTCTTAGGGTTATCACAACCAAAAATCACCAACGACAGTTAGAGAGGAAGATAGGGAAATTCCCAAAGGAGAAAACCACCCACCCTTAGAGGCTTTTGCACCACCGTCACCACCATCGGATAGATCGAAAAGAGAGGATCACTCCCATACCATCTACTTCAAAGGATCAGAATCTTTATTTTCCAGGCAAATGATTTATCTTGCAATGATTTATGGCATATGTTCTACATGATAAATTAGATTTGAAGACAAATTAGGAATAATTGTGGTAATGTGAAATTGGAGACTAAATCATGAACTTGGGTAGGTTTTGCATGTAATGGACCTTCTGGAATCATTAAGTGAAAGAATTATAAACTAAGAGTTAGGAAATCATAAAATTACATTGAGGTTTATAATGATTTTTGAAGGGATGATGAAAAACTAGGGTTATAGCATTAATAATGACTTTTAATCCAAGAAATTGATAATCTGTGATGTTTTGATGAATCTTAAATGTTAAGACTGGTGTAGTAATGTTGGTTTCATATTTAGTATACTCATTTGGGAGTTTGGAACGTTGTAATATGATTTGGGGTGTAAAAATGGTAGAATCCGTAACTGTTAAAGAAATTCTGGGCAGATAACTGCATGATCGATCGATCGACCCAAGAATGTCGATCGATTGACCCATTTCATCGATCATCGACCCCTCTAGAAAAAGTGAAATGTTTCCCTTTAAATAATTGAGTAACTTCCAAACTTTAAAACTCTTTAGTGATGATTGATTGAATATATTGGTACTTAGGGAGACCAGTAGGGTTGTATTTGAAGTCCGAAAAATTATTGGATTTAATTGAGGATAAGTGGTAAAGATACAAATAGAAGTTGTGAGAACCTGAATATATTTTCACCCAATTATAATTTGAGGTTAAAGACTAAAAAGTGAAACTTTAATTACTGAGATGGCCTTAGAGACTAGCCAGAGACTTAGTAACCTTTCAGGATAGGGTCTGTACTCGAAACTATACGACGAGAATTATCGCGCTAAACTTATTGTGTAGAATAAATGGGATGATAGTTTTATAAGTGTGAGACTTACGATATAGGGCTGGAATATACCTATACTAATATGATGATTACCTAAGTTGTATGAATACTTAGTATATGGATGATTATGTGTATGACATACCTACCATACTTGCTATCACAGGAGGTTGATTTTTGAAAAAAGGACCATCTTATCTCTGTGTGCCTTCGGGAGAATTTAGATAGGTACCTTAAGGACATATGAATTTGAATGACTTATTTGTGAGCTGATAAGGCAGCTGACCATGGGAGCATAGGTATGTGCGTGACCCATAGGTATGTGGACTATGTTCACATCCAATATGTGTGATTGTTATTCAAACGGTTCCTAAGCGATTTGGAACACGTGATCCTTATGTACGTGATGTACCGGGATTCGATAGCAGAGTATGCATGCACCGCAACTTAGCCTAGGGGTGCCATTTATGTATATATGTAGTTAGAGTGACTTATGTATGTACTTGTGACTGATTCACTGTTTCTTAGTAGATGTGAATGACTAAGAGATTTAAATGGGTTAAGAATATTGTGAACATAACTAATACTTGAACTAAGTAATTTGATTAATGAATGTGTGAGTTATGAATATATTTTATTTAAATAAAATGGGTGGCATCTAAAGTAAGAACCGTCTAGTTGGGGGTAGAATAGACTAGTCAGGTAGTGGTGTAACTAGGTGAAATTTAAAGGATGCGTTAGGCGTGCACAATAGTTGAGGGGTAAGGATCTCAAGTGAGGGAACATGACTAACATGTTTAATATGTGTCGTTTAAAATTGTAATTTAAACACTTGCTTCTTTTAAAATATTTTCACCTTGGGCTCTTACTCGTTTGCTTTCAAATCTATTTTTTTGTAAAAACTTTTTAGGTGCCCAGCCACAAGGACGCCAAGCTTAGGAGTTTCATTCCATTGACGTGTTGTAGCTGTTGTGGAAGTTACATGACCTCATTACTAAACGCCTCCACATCTATCCTTGCTTCTTTTGGGAGTCATTTATTCCAGTTAGGGTCTGTTGCCCATTCTATTCAGTGACAACAGTTTTAGACTTTCAGTTTATTTCAGTCTTGGGATTTATTTATTTCATTTAGATATTTGTATTGGGTTTATTTACATTGCTATTATTATTGGAGTGTTTACTCCAGACACCAGTTATTCATTCTGTTGATTACCTTAATAGATTGTTCATGTGATGGTTGGATGATGATTTAGATTACTTTGTTGTTGGTTAAATAAGACTTTAAAACTTGACACTTCACTATTTTAAATATTACGTGGTTAGTAATTAATTAAATATTTTTCAACAGTGATGCTATGAATTGAACCAACTTGACATTTTGCATTAATTTAAATAAAGGAGTAACTTCCCGGTATTTAATTAGTCGGGGTGTCACAACGACTCTCCACTTGTTGAATTTCCTATTTAAGAAGACATATAGATTTGTGATTATCTCTTGACTTGCCTTTACAAAAATTAGCAGATCGTGCCTATAGAAACGGTAACTTGTGCCCAGGTTGTCATATTTTGAAGGCATGTTGAAATTAACATGACTAACTTGGGTTAATGGAATTCTTATTTGAATGGTCTCATTTTAAACTTTCTTTTCTCACTATACCACGATATCACGGTTGGGTCAATGTAGGTACTTGAATTAGCCATTTGTGTGGGGGACGAGGGGAGACAGAGACTTCATACTTGCAGAAATTTAACCCATTCGAAAATGCTTCAATTTATTTTTTCTTAATGAAGAACAATTTCTAACAACATTGGTTGTATATGAAGACCATATTACAAGTTCCTAGTTTGGGGGATGAGGGACTCTGATGGGTTAACCATTTAAGGATAATTTCTGACGAATCTCTCACGATTGGAGGAAGTCATTTATTACCTTGAACCACCCCTCTCTTACTCCAAATTTATTGAAGTGAATCAAGGACTATTTGTTAAATACATATGTTAGGTAGATTTTAAAAAATAAAATTGAACTTTTTTTTCAAATATCCAGCATTCTTAGTGAGGTGACAACTCATCTACAATCAATGACTTTATAGTGAGAGGATGACTAAAATTACCATCAGCCTCAACTTTATAAGCTATAATGACATCCAAATAAATACATTTTCACATACATAAGTTATTTTGGTAGAAACAATAGATTGTGCTTTACGTAGTCACTTCATTTAATAGAGTGAACAAGAAGTCTCCACTCAAGTTTTCTATATATTCCTATGGAGATGAATATACAAAAGTTACACAACGAACAAATCTAGTGACATATTTGTAATATTAAAGTACCCAGTTAATTTTTAAATGGACATGGATATTTTTTGAGCTTCATGGCAACGGGTGGTAAGTTACGGATATTTCTATTTTGGATCCCACTTTACATTTCAAACCATAAAAATACATGATACGGAATTGCCTCTAGTGAGTATTTATTTTTGTTTTTCCATTAGTTAATGATATTAAACGAATCATTGATTGTAATGCCTTAAAGCCTGCCCTATTTGATCTCGATCGTTAGATCACTTTTTTCTCGCTATTTAAAATTTGCTCAGTTGTATTTAAAGAAACACTTACACTGTCGCGACCTTCTATAAAGGCCTTAGCCTCATCATCAGAGTTAGTGGAATATACTCATCTATATAAGTATAGTAAGTGTGACACCCCGCCTAATTAAATACCGGGTGATCAGTCATTTATTAAATTATAACCAAGGTGAACGGTTGGTTCATTCTTGGCATCACTGTCGCAAAAATAACTTTTCATATTAAACACCCTAAATAATTAAGCTAAGTGACAAAAACCATTTTTAAGACATCAATTCCATAATTAATTTAAAATCAACATTCAAAACCTTTCATAAACCATAGTTTAAGAGACACACAACAACAAGACTGAAAAAGATAATCCAAGAAATTTAAGCATTCAGCTAATTAATTTCAACTTTAAAACTTCAAAGGAAAACATCGTGACAGTAATAATCCCAAAGTATAACTACTGAAAGTAAACGAATCACAATCTCTGATAAAACCAACTGAATAAGGGAAAAAGGTTGACACATGCCCAACTGGATAAAATAGAACTAGAAGTGGAATCAATAATGAGGTCGTCTAAGCAAGAGGCCTGCAACTCCCACCTAAGTTGCAACACGTTCCTTCCAAAGGATCCTATGCAAAACGCCCCTGTGGCTGGGCACCTGTAATATATACAAGAGAGAAGAGAAAATAGGAAACAGGTCAGAGCTCAATTGTAAACAGTTTAAAATTTAGTTAGCAAGTATTTAAAATGCTTACCGGCTAATGCAACAATCATATTAGTATGCAACACTCTCTTGAGGAATTCTCACCTCTCTTCTAATGTGCACACCTACCGTACTATTTATCGCAACAGTTTAGCTTTTATTAAAATTCTCATAAGGTTTCATGCCGACAATTTCTAGTGCTAAGATAGTTAATTTCTAAAGGCAAGGTTTTCACATAACTCTCATTTTATTATAAAATTTCTCAGTGTTGCCTCAAACTTTTCACACACCTTTAAATATCGGAATATTTATTCATTACTTAATTACTTTCAATCACAGTAGAAAGTTTCCCAATTTAAATTATATATATATATATACTATCGGCACCCCACATAAATTTATGGTGCTGGCATACTCTGCTATCAAGTCCCCGTATCACTCGTACTAAGGGAAATACTAGTTCGGAATCACTCTCGAACTATATTAACACAAAACACACACAAATTGAGGCGAAGCGTAGTTCCAAGTCACTAAGAGGTCAGCACATACCCTCACGTCTCTTAGGACCGTCTGACTATCTATCCGATAGCCTGTACCAAGAATTTCTATGTTCTAGGGTACAAGTCAATATCCCCCATAAAGGTCCCATCGAGATAAGACTGTCCCAGCGCAGTAACCTCAGTGATAGCAAGTAGCGCGGGAATGATTTTTACACGTATATAGTATATGAACAAACACAGTCATATATGTATACTACTATTCCCATTTCTAATTTAGGTACACCCACTACCCATACTTATGATATTTATTCTTATTGCACATTACTATATTATCCCGTATAACAGTTCGTCTCTTTTATTCTTATTTATGGGATTTTTCCAAACTTACTTCGTAACACTCGTGAAATCCTATCTCCCTAAGTGTAATTTCAGTAGGTACTCTTTTATTTTACGACGTAACTTCCTTACGAGTCTCACCCTTTAGACACACGTTCCCATTATTCCTTAAGTGTAAAACACCTCCGTTAAATGTAAATCTTGTCTTACATTAAAGGTTCCATTTTTATAAAGTCCTATTGGTCTTCTTTACATCCCAAAATGTTCTAACAATAAGGTCCAAGGATTTCTATTCATTTAAGTTAGAACAACCTATTTAAAAAGGGGAATGTGAGTTTTCTAGGAGAGGTCGATCGATCGATGCATCGATCAATCGATGCTCTTGGGTCGATCGATCGATCAAGCAGTTATGGCGAAATTGCAGAATTACCAGATTACGGGAATGCTATTTCGAAATCATCCAAATCATCATTTTTGATTTCCAAACTTCCAACAAATAATACTACTAGTGTTGTATCCCCAAATAACTAATATTCTACCTAAGACATGCGGGTTTTCATCAATTATAACGAATTAAAAGGGCCAAAATTCATAAAAATAACAAGAACCCTAATATTTTCTTTAACTTAGTTCTTCCCATTCTTTTCCCAGATTTTCTACTCCTAACTCAATGAAATTTCATGGTTCAACCTCTACATATGAATTAGATTTCCAGAATACGTCTTTTACCTCTACAACATGCAAATTCGAGTCTCCCATACATGCTTTTTTTCACAAAAACTACTCCTAATCAACCCTAGACTAATATCATTGAAGCATTAACTAAAATAGATAAAGATAGATACCTGCCTGGAAATATTTGGCTCAAATTTGTGGAAAAGATTGATGTGGTTGTGATCCTCGTTGCGTGATCTACAATTTGGCGGCGACGGCGGTGCAAACGGTGGAGTTCTTGGCCTAGAACTCCTTGGAAATTTTCTCATCTTCCCTTTCAATGGCCATCTTTGGTTTTTAGTTATTCTAACCCTAGAAGACAACTCCTATTATTTGATATAACCTTAGAAAATTCGTGGGTTTCCATGCCCAAAAATGCAAAATGTCTAAAACGCCCTCTCGGGATGTTAATTAGGCCTAAAAATGTCCCGGGACCCAAACTAAACCCCCGGGTACATTATTTTGACTATCTCGACCCTTAAGGACACATTGACACACTCAAAATGATCATACGAGTGACTTATAATTTATTCACTTTTAATAATTTGAATTTAATCCCGACACGATAGAGGCGCATCCCGATAAATTTCCAAAATTATCAAATTAGATTCTCGTGATAATTTTACTAAATTCAATTACACCTCTTACTTTACCCATAAAGTAACTTACAACAAAATTCTAATAATTACTAACTCTCATCACGCTTGTAAGTATTTAAATGATTTTTCGGATTAATATTAAATTAATATCTCTAATTAAATTTAATAAATCCCCAAAATTTAAAAGTCATAAAAATATGGGGTATTACATACTTCCCCCTAATAACGGAATTTCGTCCCGAAATTCAAAAAATAAAGTATACCTTGTAAGAATAACTCTGGGTATTTCTCACGCACGTCAGCCTCACGCTCCTAAATGGATTCCTCTACATTCTGATGCTCCCACTGGACCCGTACAAGCGGTACTACTTTTGACCTCAATCTACTTTCGCTATGGTCTAGAATAGCCACTGGCCTCTCCTCATAAGACCTATCAGGCTGTAAGTCAATCTCCTCAATCGTGATGTGGGTGTGGGCCATGTCATCCCGAAGGTATCGTCTCAACGACGAGATGTGGAATACATCGTGAATGCGATGTAAATGCTCTGGTAGTCCTAATCTGTATGCTACCGGCCCAATCCTCTCGATAATGGGAAATGATCCCACGTACCTCGGGGCCAGTTTCCCTTTCTTCCCAAATCTCATCACTCCTTTCATATGAGATACACGTAGAAATACTTGGTCCCCCACATTAAATTCTCAAAAAAACCGTTTTGCATCAGCGTAGCTTTTCTGCCTGTCCTAGGCTACCCGAATGCGACTCCTGATAATTTCAATCCTAGCGGAGGTTTCCTGGATTATCTCTGGTCCGAGCAACTTGTTGTCCCCCATCTCTAACCAACAAGTGGGAGAATGACAAGGTCTGCCGTATAGTGCCTCAAATGGAGCCATGCCAATTGTGAACTGATAAGAGTTATTACAAGCAAACTCTACTAGTGGAAGATGTGGCTCCTAACCTCCCCCAAAATCAAGGACACAAATACGTAGCATATCTTCCAACATCTGATTGGTACGCTCTGTTTGTCCATCTCTCTGTGGGTGATAAGCTGAACTCAACCTCAACTCTGTACCCATGGCCTCCTGAAAACTCTCCCAGAAATGCGACACAAAAATCTTATCTCTATCTGACATAATATCTAGGGGCACTCTATGTAGTCTAATAATCTTGGCAATGAACAACTGAGCATACTGACCCATGGTATAGTCCGTCCGTACTGGCAGAAAATGAGCCACCTTAGTCAAACGTTCCACAATCACCCAGATGGAGTTGTGACCCCGCTGTGATGTAGGCAACCCAGTAATAAAATCAATGGAGATGCTCTCCCACTTCCACGTGGGTATTTCCAATGGCTGAAGCAACCCTGATGATTTCTGGTGGTTTACTTTTACCATCTGGCAAGTAGAACACTTGGAAACGAACTCAGCAATGTCCTTCTTCATCCCACTCCACCAGTATTGTCGCCTCATATCCTGGTACATCTTATCTCCCCTAGGATGCACTGCAAATCTGGACCCGTGAGACTGTGTCATCACTGCATGACGTAAGTCTTCTCCTTCTGGGACCACTAATCTCCTATTAAACCTCAAACCTCTATCGGAACTAACTGTATAGGACTCAGCACCCTCAGCTAAAAGCCGTACAATCCTGGCAAAATGGGTCTGCTGTTTGTGCCTGTATTACTCTCGTAATAATCTCGGGTGTCGCTGTCATGACGGATATAAAGGAACGGGCTACCTTATCCTAGTGACCCAACTCTTTCCATTTCGATCTCCAGACGTTCGCTACATCGTCTACCGATCTATGGCTCAACGCATCATCAACCACGTTGGCCTTCCCCGGATGGTACTGTATATCGAACTGATAGTCTTTCACAAACTCTAACCACCTGCGCTGACGCATATTTAGCTCTCTCTCAGTGAACAGGTACTGGAGTGACTTGTGATCTGTGAACAAGTGGAACTTCTCCCCCAATAAATAATGTCTCCATATCCTCAATGCGAAGACGACCGCTACTAACTCTAGGTCGTGAGTAGGGTAATTTCTCTCGTGTGGCTTAAGCTTGCGGGAGGCAAAAGAGATAGCCTTCTCCTCCTGATGAAGTACTCACCCAAGTCCCCATAAGGAGGCATCGGTGTAAACCAAATACTCCACAACCGTCTTGGGTAAGGCAAGAACTGGTGCCGAAGTCAGCTTGTCTTTCAGCTCATCGAAAGCCAATTGACAAGTATCGTCCCAACCAATTGACAAGTACATATGGTACCCCCTTACGAGTCAGGTTCATCAATGGACCCGCTATCTTGGAGAACCCTCGAATGAATCTCCTGTAGTACCCGACTAACCCCAAGAAACTACGCACTTCCATCGGTGTCATGGGTTGTCCCCACTCCCTCACTGCTGACACTTTACTCGGGTCAACCGCTATCCCCAGTTCAGAAATAACATGTCCCAAGAACTGCACCTCCCATAACCAGAACCCGCACTTCTCGTACTTAGTATACATATGATGCTCTCGTAGAGTCTGAAGAACCTGCCTTAAGTGCTCAGCATGCTCTTCCTCAGTGTGTGAATATATCAGGATGTCATCTATGAAGACGATGACAAACTAATCCAAGAACTCTCTGAACACTCAGTTTATCAAGTCTATGAATACGACTGGAGCATTCATGAGTCCAAATGGCATCACTCTGAACTCATAGGACCCATATCTCATCAAGAAAGTAGTCTTCGAAGCATCCTGCTCCCTAATCCGTAGTTGATGGTATCCTGACCTCAAATCTATCTTCGAAAAGAACGTTGCTCCCCTCAACTGGTCGAACAGATCATCAATTCGAGGCAACGGATATTTGTTCCGTATCGTGACCTTATTCATCTCCCGGTAGTCCACACATAGCCTCAGTGAACCATCTCTCTTTTTCATAAATAAAACTGGAGCGCCCTAAGGTGAGGTACTCTTACGGATGAAACCCTAACCTAACAGCTTCTCTATCTGATCTCGTAACTCTTGTATTTCGGCTGGAGCCATACGGTATGGAGTGCGTGCTATTGGTCGAGTATCCGGTAACAAATCTATGACAAAATCTATCTCTCGACTGGGGGGTAGGCCTGGTATCTCCTGAAATACATCAGAATACTCTCGAACAACTGGGATCGAGTCTAAGGGAAGCATGACCTCCTTAGAGGTATCCTCCTCTATGTAATACAAATGAGCGGTAGAGCCTCCCTCTAGGCGAGGCATTGCCACTACAAATATCTCCTGCCCCGGAATAGCAAAGACAATAATCCCATCGAAATAATCTATCATGGCTCTGTATGCTACGAGCCAATCCATGCCAATAATAACGTCGTGCTCATGCATATCAAAGACTAACATGTCTGCTGCCACACCTCGACATATAAAGAAAATTAATGATCCATTTCCCAGTGGTGAGTCTACGCATGTCACAGTGCCTTCTACTGTGGCTAATAACCCTAAGGCCTTCACAAAATGAGTAGCTACAAAACAGTGTGTCTCCCCAGTATCAAATAAAACTCGACCCATAGTACCATGGATAGGAAACGTATCCTCAATCGTGGGTGGTGCCTGAGGAGCTACTGCCTGGTGGACGTTATAGACACGTCCGTACTGTAACTGCCCCTGCTACACTAGAGCTGCTGGGATGGCTAGTAGGGCTGGTGCCTGAGCTGGTGCTGGGAGGGCGGCTGGAAAAAGTGGCATCTGTGGCTCATTACGGGCACCCTGTTGCTGTGGGGCCCTATCTCCCTCTGGACAATCATGGCACCTATGGCCATTTTTACCACACCCGAAGCATCGACCCCTGAAATTTCCTACCCTCTGTCCCTGCTGATTACGGCCCTGCTGGCCGTTACCACCCCGCCATTGGCCCTGCTGACCCTACGGCTGACGATTTTGGCCCTGCTGATTAGACTGGCCCTGTTGGCCCTACCTAAATCCCCCAAATCCCTGCCTAGAGTCACCTGATCGGAACCGCTTGGCAGCGTCCCCCTGATGGGAACTCTGCTCATGCTGATGACTCTGCCCTTAGGATATCGGTGCTCCACTAGTACCACTACCCCTTATCCTACCCTGCTAGCTGGACTCTCCTGCTCGTTTGCTTCCCTGCAGATGGAAGTCGTGATCCTGGCAGTGTAACAAAGCATCATTGAGTACGTCTGTATAGGTACTCAGTGATAGATTGCCTATGAGGTGCTGGCGGATCCTCCAAGCCAACCCGTCCACAAACAACAGTATCTTATTTCTCTTAGTGGGTGCCTCATCTGGCACTATAGTGAGAAGTCTAGTGAACTCCTCCTCGTACTCAGCAACAGTCGTATTCTTCTATTTCAGATTCAGTAACTTATGCCTCATCTCAGTCTTCACGGCGGATGGAAAGTATTTTTTGTCAAACCGCGCCCAAAATGAATGAATAGTGATAATATCCCTCTACTCCAAGGTGGTGGTGGATTCCCACCAATGCAAAGCGGACCCCACTAGCTTGAAAGAAGCCAACAGCTATTTCTGCACGTCGGTGCACTCGTACATGCACAGATGCCTCTGGATATCTTTCTTCCATTGGCTGGCTACAATGATATCCGAACTACCCGCAAACTCTGGGGGATGTGCCTTCTTGAATGCATCCCTAACTCGTTCCCATGCATAAGGAAGCTGTGGCGGTACTGGCGCCACTGCGTGAACCTGGGGTGGAGCCTGCTGCACTAATGTCAACGCGGCATTAACCGCCTGAGCAACTATAGAGGCCACCTCTGTTGCATTCATCGTTCCCTGAATCGGAGCTGCTGGCTGCTCAGCCTGGGCACGTCTGTCCTTGGGTGCGCGTCTCGGAGGCATATGAAACGTAAAGAAATTTATTAGTCTATAGTTCTTAGAAAATTCCCAAATAGCTGAAGACGTAAGCGTAAAAGCAAGAATACAACAATCCTAAAAATAGGGCTCTATAGCAAGAACGCTAAGCTGAAAGTGTAATAAGACGTACAGATCCTAAAGGACACTAGAACCCGATGCTCTGATACCACCTGTGACACCCCGCCTAATTAAATACCGGGTGATCAGCCCTTTATTAAATTATAACCAAGGTGAACGGTTGGTTCATTCTTAGCATCACTGTCGCAAAAATAACTTTTCATATTAAAAACCCTAAATAATTAAGCTAAGTGACAAAAACCATTTTTAAGACATAAATTCCATAATTAATTTAAAACCAACATTCAAAACCTTTCATAAACCATAGTTTAAGAGTCACACAACAATTAGACTGGAAAAGATAACCCAAGCAATTTAAGCATTCAGCTAATTAATTTCAACTTTAAAACTTCAAAGGAAAACATCCTAACAGTAACAATCCCAAAGTATAACTACTGAAAGTAAACGAATCACAATCTCTGATAAAACCAACTGAATAAGGGAAAAAGGGCAACACATGCCCAACTGGATAAAATAGAACTAGAAGTGGAATCAATAATGAGGTCGTCTAAGCAAGAGGCCTGCAACTCCCACCTAAGCTGCAGCACGTTCCTTCCAAAGGATCCTATGTAAAACGGCCCTGTGGCTGGGCACCTGTAATATATACATATATATCCAAGAGAGAAGAGAAAATTGGAAACGGGTCAGAGCCCAATTATAAAATAGTTTAAAATTTAGTTAGCAAGTATTTAAAATGCTTACCGGCTAATGCAACAATCATATTAGTATGCGGCACTCTCTTGAGGAATTCTCACCTCTCTTCTAATGTGTACACCTACCGCACTATTTATCCCAACAGTTTAGCTTTTCTTAAAATTCTCATAAGGTTTCATGCCGACAATTTCTAGTGCTATGATAGTTAATTTCTAAAGGCAAGGTTTTCACATAACTCTCATTTTATTATAAAATTTCTCAGTGTTGCCTCAAACTTTTCACACACCTTTAAATATCGGAATATTTATTCATTACTCAATTACTTTCAATCACAGTAGAAAGTTTCCCAATTTAAATTATATATATATATATACTATCGGCACCCCACATAAATTTATGGTGCTGGCATACTCTGCTATCAAGTCCCCGTATCACTCGTACTAAGGGAAATACTAGTTCGGAATCACTCTCGAACTATATTAACACAAAACACACACAAATTGAGGCGAAGCGTAGTTCCAAGTCACTAAGAGGTCAGCACATACCCTCACGTCTCTTAGGACCGTCTGACTATCTATCCGATAGCCTGTACCAAGAATTTCTATGTTCTAGGGTACAAGTCAATATCCCCCATAAAGGTCCCATCGAGATAAGACTGTCCCAGCGCAGTAACCTCAGTGATAGCAAGTAGCGCGGGAATGATTTTTACACGTATATAGTATATGAACAAACACAGTCATATATGTATACTACTATTCCCATTTCTAATTTAGGTACACCCACTACCCATACTTACGATATTTATTCTTATTGCACATTACTATATTATCCCGTATAACAGTTCGTCTCTTTTATTCTTATTTATGGGATTTTTCCAAACTTACTTCGTAACACTCGTGAAATCCTATCTCCCTAAGTGTAATTTCAGTAGGTACTCTTTTATTTTACGACGTAACTTCCTTACGAGTCTTACCCTTTAGACACACCTCCGTTAAATGTAAATCTCGTCTTACATTAAAGGTTCCATTTTTATAAAGTCCTACTGGTCTTCTTTACATCCCAAAATGTTCTAACAATAAGGTCCAAGGATTTCTATTCATTTAAGTTGGAACAACCTATTTAAAAAGGGGAATGTGAGTTTTCCAGGAGAGGTCGATCGATCGATGCATCGATCGATCGATGCTCTTGGGTCGATCGATCGATCAAGCAGTTATGGCGAAACTGCAGAATTACCAGATTACGGGAATGCTATTCTAAAATCATCCAAATCTTCATTTTTGATTTCCAAACTTCCAACAAATAATACTACTAGTGTTTTATCTCCAACTAATTAATATTCTACGTAAGACATGCGAGTTTTCATCAATTATAACGAATTAAAAGGGCCAAAATCCATAAAAATAACAAGAACCCTAATATTTTCTTTAACTTAGTTCTTCCCATTCTTTTCCCAGATTTTCTACTCCTAACTCAATGAAATTTCGTGCATCAACCTCTACATATGAATTAGATTTCCAGAATACGTCTGTTACCTCTACAACATGCAAATTCGAGTATCCCATACATGCTTTCTTTCATAAAAACTAGTCATAATCAACCCTAGACTAATATCATTGAAGCATTAACTAAAATAGAGCAAGATAGATACTTGCCTGGAAATATTTGGCTCAGATTTGTAAAAAAGATTGGTGTGGTTGTGATCCTCATTGCGCGATCTACAATTTGGCGGCGACGGCGGTGCAAACGGTGGAGTTCTTGGCCTAGAACTCCTTGGAAAGCTTCTCCTCTTCCCTTCCAATGGCCGTCTTTGGTTTTTGGTTATTCTAACCCTAGAAGACAACTCCTATAATCTGATATAACCTTAGAAAATTCGTGGGTTTCCATGCCCGAAAATGCAAAATGTTTAAAACGCCCTCCCGGGATGTTAATTAGGCCTAAAAATGCTCCGGGACCCAAACTAAACCCCCGGGTACATTATTTTGACTATCTCGACCCTTCTGGACACAGTGACACACTTAAAATGACCATACGGGTGACTTATAATTTATTCACTTTTAATAATTTGAATTTAATCCTGACACGACAGAGGCGCTTCCCGATAATTTTCCAAAATTATCAAATTAGATTATCGTGATAATTTTAATAAATTCAATTACACCTCTTACTTTACCCATAAAGTAACTTACAACAAAATTCTAATAATTACTAACTCTCATCACGCTAGTAAGTATTTAAATGATTTTTCGGATTAATATTAAATTAATATCTCTAATTAAATTTAATAAATCCCCAAAATTTAAAAGTCATAAAAATACGGGGTATTACAATAAGTTTCCATTAAAAGATTTCAAGTGAATACTACTGTAAGGACGCAAATTTCCAGTTGAGTTCTTTGTAGTTTTGGCTCAATTCCGGACAAAAACGTTTGAGTCGTAGGATAGAGTATATTGATCATCGTCCAAGTCTATGACATGTTTGTTGAAGATGTAACGACAAGTGTATAAAGATTTATCAAAATACCGAGTTTAAGTGCCTCGTTTCTACGTCATCAATAGTGATTCCATGCTCCCAAGGTATGAATTCATTACATATATATATAGGAGCTTGGAACGGTTTATATTGGGTGTTAGGTTATTAAAACTGTGTTTTGTTTTCAGAATGTTTTCTATTAAAACTTATATATATATAGTATATAAAGTTTCTGGGCTTAAAAAGAATTTTTTGAACATTCTATGAGTTCGTTCGAAGTGTCGTTCGAACGATATTATCGTTCGAACCACAAGTCGTTCGAACGAGATTACCAACGACTTCCCATTATGGCTTACTGAAACTTCATTCGAAATGTCGTTCGAACGAGATGGTCGGTCTAACGAGATTTTTAACGAGCTTCTAACGAGTTCATACTGGAACTTCGTCAGAAGACTCGTTCGAACGAGAATGTCGTTCGAACGAGATTTGGCGGGAACAGGTTTTTTGGCAGTTTTGAGCAGTTTTGCCCACTTTCCCACTTGTTTTACCCCACTACCTTTTTGCTGAATATCTATGTGCGGGAATGACTTTTTCTAACTTATCTTTTCATATCCTACCAACCTCTAGAGTGTGTTTGAGAGAAAAATTGTTTTAGGGAAAAGTTCATTGTTTTAAAGTGTCAATCTTCAAAGAAAAATCATATACACTTTAGTTTTACACCCATTGTTTTGTTTATCCAAGTTCATATATATACATCTTGCTTGAATTTTGGAACCGTGTTTTATCTCTACATTAGTTTGAATAGAAGTTTGGGTTTGCTTCTAAATCCCACAAAGAAGAAGACGTTTTCGTGATTTACCCACTCGGAGAAAGGCTCCTAGTTCGGGTGACGGTGACCACATAAAGTCCGATTGGTGGATTTCGAGACCGCGGTAGAGCTCCGGAGTTATTCGCTAAGTGGAGGTGTTTGCAAGAAGACGCGTCAAGGCTTGAGAGGGTTCGAGTTGAGGAAGTAAGTCATCTGTCTTGTAAATGTAAATTCCGTACTTAGTGGATTTGAGGCTAGGGCCGTCCGAGGTTGTTTTCCGTCTTGGGTTTTTCCTCGTACATTGCGGCGTAGTGGTTTCATTGTTTATTTTATCTTTTTATACTCACCTAGAACGTATGCTTAGGTAATTCAATATAAAATTGGGTTTTAATCACTACTCATGTTTAATTTGGTGCTACATAATTATTTGGGGTAAATGTAGTTAATTCAAGTCATTAATTTAATGTGTTAAAATTGGTTTGGCCTAATTTGTTAAAATAGAGAAATATGACTTAGGCAAATTCTAGGACCTGGATTAATTAATATGGCTTTTAAGTGAAAATGCTTTTAATGGATTAATTAAATGTCACTTGTGTTTAATTTTAATTTGAAGAAGAAATTAAAATCGGGTATTTAAGTTGAACCATCACCTTTTATGCTTCCGCATCTATTTCATAAAAAGGAAATATATTATATTCTTTTTAAAGTAAGAAATTAAAAATCGGGGACCTTCGGGTGACTTCAAATTGGTATCAGAGCCAAAGCGATAAATTATTTCGTTAAGATCCTTTAAATAATTTTTGGCTAAAATGGAATTTTCCCCATTTTCAAAATTTCCTATTTTCGATGGTTCGAACTATGCGTATTGGAAAGCGTGAATGAAATCGGCACTTAAATCTATCGATGAGAGGGTTTGGATGTCTATAGTTAACGGGTGGTCTCCACCTACTCATTTAGTAGATAATGAGCGAGTTCCCAAACCTGCTTATAGATGGAGTGAGGGTGAATTTAAACTTTCTAACTTTAATTCCCGAGGTTTAAATGCCTTGTTTAGTGTTGTCACACCGGATGAATTCCGACGCATTATAACATGTGAGACCGCTAAAGAAGCTTGGGATATTTTACAACTCACTCACGAAGGTACAAGTGTCGTTAAAGCTTCAAAACTCCAAAACCTCACCACTCAATTTGAAACTATCAAAATGATTGAAAAAGAAACTTTTGATGAATTTTATGCTAGACTTTCCGATATTGTTAATTCATCTTTTAATTTGGGAGAGAAAATACCCGAAAACTGAGTCGTAAAGAAAATTTTAAGGTCCCTACCTGATAGATTTATTCCAAAAGTGACCATATTAAATTCTTTACCAACTTTAGCCTCTATGAAATTAGAAGAGCTCGTAGGTAATTTATAAACCTATGAACTAGACATGTTTCCCTCTAAAATTGAAAATGGCGTAGCTTTAAAAACCCGGAAAGAGGTCAAACAAGTAGTAGAGAGCGAGAGTGATAGTGACTCGGAAGACATGGCTTTATTTGCTCGAAAATTTAGAAAATTTCTTAAATCTAACAAAGATAAATTTAAAAATGACTTTAAGAAATTTGAAACTTCTAAGTATGACAAAACCGAGAAGATCCCTAAACCTGTCAATGAACAATTAAATAGGGACGAGTCAAATAGATGTTTTGGTTGTGAGGGTTATGGTCATAGGGCTGCTGAGTGCCCCACTAAACTAAGGAAAGAGGGTAAGCGACCCATTTCATATAATGCGACCCTTAGTGATAGTGATAAGGAAGAGGGACCCGATTCCCCCACTAAGCCCAACTTTGTGGCTTTTATGGCTAGTCATGTGAATGATAGTGAGAACTCTTTGATTGATGAAACTTTAACACATGACACTTCCGAGGTCAAAGTTTTTCATTCCCTTGTTTTTGATGATAGTGAGAGTGGAGAAGAAAGAGAGAGTGAAAATGAAGAAGAGGTTAATGTGAGTGAACTTCAAAATGCTTTTCAAGAACTTTATAAAGAATCTATTAAATTGAAAAAAGCTAATTTGAAGTTAGAAGCTAGTTTGAAAGAATGTGTCAAGGTCGTTGATAATAGTATGTTGGTTGAAGACCTTAGGACACGAGAGAAAGCTCTTCTAGAGAAGCTTGAATATATAGAAGGCGAGAGAGATAGCCTTAGGGGTTTAATGAAATCCTTGAAAAATGAGCTTCTTTCTTTTGAAGAGCGAAATGTTTTATTAGAGTCTAACATTTTAGAATTTCAAAATAAATTAAAAGACTCTAGTAATGTCAAATTTGATTTGGAGTGTCGTTCGGAAAAATTAAATAAAATATTAGGAACGGTCCAAATTAAAAATGACACTTGTGGTTTAGGCTTCAATACTTGTAATGAATTTACTCATAACTCCAAAACCAATGTTTTAGGAGAATCTACTAGGAAAGTTTTTAGAGATCACTCCTTAGGTAAATCTTTTCGACATGTTTTTACTTGTACATTTTGTGGTCGAAAAGGTCATCTTAGGAAATTTTGTTTTGATCTTAAACGAATTCCTACAAAATCCCAACGTAAAGCAACCAAGGGAGTTAAAATTCCTACAACCCAAGATAGTCATTCTTCATTAATTTGGGTTAGGAAATCTGACTTTGTTGCCTTGCAAAATGGGGTTTTTGATTCTCATTTACTTTCACATGCTTCCTCCCTTGCTAAATCTAAATGATGAATGTGTTAGTGTTTGCATACTTTAGATTTTGTACTTCATGCTATAATCACTGCTAAATGTATGCTTGTTTAATCATTTTCTAGTCTATGCTCTATGCTTATCACATGCTAGAATTGTGATTTTTGTTTATCTTTTGTATTATATTTCCTTCATTTTGTTTGCATTAAACGAAAAATACAAAAAGATGTTTGTTTATCATTTGGATTTTATCTCTTGGTAATTTAAGCTTAATGAAAAATTCAAATGATTTTTGTTTGTCTTTTGAGTATATACTTTTTATTTTTAGTTAAAAATTTCAAAAACTCAAAAAGATTTTATTTGGTGTGTATCTTAGTTTGACACACTTTATGTGGCATACACTTGTGTTTGAATCCCATCATATACGCTCTCATGTGTCTAGAACTTTTGGTTCAGATTGTCAATCCTTATTATGTTCTTTGCCATGCTTACATGGCGTAGTTGGATTTTGTGTTGATTAAATGGATTCTATTTTTATAAGCCTATATTCACACATGCACGAGCTCTTTTAAAATTTTAACTTCATATATATATTTGAGCTTTGTGAGGTGTTCTCGTACCAATCTTGTCATCTATATATTTGTGACTTAGGAGGACTAGTGCATGTCTAAATCCGTTGCTCGTGAGTTTTGTGTGAAAAATAAAAACATGATAAATATAAATGTGCACGGGGAAGGGCTCCGAAAGGACTTAGTGATCCTTTACGATTGTAAACCACCGTTTTTGAATGGACCTAAAAGAAATACGTGGTCCAAAGGCCTAAAAACAGAACATATGGCATTAAAAAGAAAAATAATTTGCCAAGGCCTATGTTTGATTGATATATTCATTCAAAATTAATATATATGCTTATTGAGGGAGATTGGATGGTATATCAATGGTTTGCACAATGTCCGTTTATCTTAGTTGCGTATTTCATGTCATGACTCTATTGGTTTGTAGAATCATCAATATGCTAGGCTTGTATGCATTGTGTATGTTTGTTCATTGAGTTCAATCTATATTGTCACATGAGGTTATATTCAAATGTGATGAAGTTTGCAATCAATTGAGAACTCCGTGAACATGTTTTAAGTGATTGGTTCTAAATTTAATCGTTACTAGTTCACACCCCAACACTTCCGTTTCCATATGACACATTTTTGCCATACGAGTGTGAAAGACTCCTATTATATTTTGTGTGTGTCATTTATATGTTTATATCTATATATGTGTACTTGAGTCTCTTTGGTATATATTATGTATACATATATTTGATATTTTTGTTTAGTCTTTGCCTTGATTTCTAATTCATATATGCTATAATTCATACTTGGTATCCATCTTATTGCATTCTCTGTTGATATCACATGCTTAACAATTTATATATCATATTGGTATCATTTTAGTGCATCCTAGTTGGTATCCGATGTTATTTCTTGGATTAGTTGAATCTCTGTTGCCCAAGTGCTTTAACGTTCTCATCACTATATGCATAACTACATGTTTTAGCTTGTTATCCCATTCTATTTATCCCTTGCTTAGTTTAGAGGGTGTATATGCTTTATTTGGGGGAGATAAGTTAATGTTTAATTTGTTACCTTTGTCTATTCCTGAACAAAAAGGGGGAGAATGATAGGGGAAGAAATGGTATCTAATCCTATTACTATCGTATCTTAGTTTAAGGAGATTTATCTTAGGGGGAGACGTCTTTCTAAGTTGATCATACTTGATAAAGGGAAAGAATTAATTTAGGGGGAGTACTAACTTTACTTGCATTAAATATTTTTATATTCCCTATGCGTGTAATGTGTTTGCTTAAGTGTGCAGGAATTATTTTATATAGCGGCAACTTTCAACGACAAAGATTGTTGATCCTTTGGGTTGTTTGAGTCAAGCATAGTATTTTTAGTTTGGGTGGAACTTTTATTAGTTTAGTAGAGCTTGACGGCCCTTTAGGATTTTTGTTGGTTTTTGTCCCGAAATAGACAAAGGGTGAGATTTGTAAGGACACGAATTTCCAATTGAGTCCTTTGTAGTTTTGGCTCAATTCCGGACAAAAATGTTTGAGTCGTAGGATAGAGTATATTGATCATCTTTCAAGTCTATGACGTGTTTGTTGAAGACGTAGCGGCCAAGTGATAAAGCTTCATCAAAATGCCGAGTTTAAGTGCCTCATTTCTACGTCATCAATAGTGGTTCCATGCTCCCAAGGTATGAATGCATTACATATATATATATAGGAGTTTGGAACGGTTTATATTGGGTGTTAGGTTATTAAAAGTGTGTTTTTTTTTTCAAAATGTTTTCTATTAAAACTTATATATATAGTATATAAAGTTTCTGGGCTTAAAAAGAATTTTTTGAACATTCTGTGAGTTCGTTAGAAGTGTCGTTCGAACGACATTGTCGTTCGAACCACAAGTCGTTCGAATGAGATTGCCAACGACTTCCCATTATGGCATACCAGAACTTCGTTCAAAATGTCGTTCGAACGAGATGGTCGTTCTAACGAGCTTCTAACGAGTTCATAATGGAACTTCG
The DNA here is from genome assembly GCA_949130495.1 of Sambucus nigra. Classification (NCBI taxonomy): domain Eukaryota; kingdom Viridiplantae; phylum Streptophyta; class Magnoliopsida; order Dipsacales; family Adoxaceae; genus Sambucus; species Sambucus nigra. Next base: position 180,645,015 of record OX422212.1, on the reverse strand, counting down.
TTAGAAGACTCGTTCGAACGAGAATGTCATTCGAACGAAATTTCGTTCAAACGAGATTTGGCGGGAACATGTTTTTTGGCAGTTTTGAGCAGTTTTGCCCACTTCCCACTTGTTTTACCCCACAACCTTTTGGCTGAATATCTATGTGCGGGAATAACTTTTTCTAACTTAACTTTTCATATCCTACCAACCTCTAGAGTGTGTTTGAGAGAAGAATTGTTTTAGGGAAAAGTTCATTGTTTTAAAGTGTCAATCTTCAAAGAAAAATCATATACACTTTAGTTTTACACCCACTGTTTTGTTTATCCAAGTTCATATATATACATCTTGCTTGGAGTTTGTCACCGTGTTTTATCTCTACATTAGTTTGAAGAGAAGTTTGGGGTTTCTTCTAAATCCCACAAAGAAGAAGACATTTTCGCGATTTACCCAATCGAAGAAAGGTTCCTAGTTCGGGTGACGGTGACCACATAAAGTCTGATTGGTGGATTCCGAGACCGCGGTGGAGCTCCGGGTTATTCGCTAAGTGGAGGTGTTTGCAAGAAGACGCGTCAAGGCTTGAGAGGGTTCGAGTTGAGGAAGTAAGTCATCTGTCTTGTAAATGTAAATTCCGTACTTAGTGGATTTGAGGCTAGGGCCATCCGAGGTTGTTTCCCGTCTTGGGTTTTTCCTCGTACATCGCGGCGTAGTGGTTTCATTGTTTATTTTATCTTGCTATACTCACCTAGAACACATGCTTAGGTAATTCAAGCTAAAATTGGGTTTTAATCACTACTCATGTTTAATTTGGTGCTACATAATTATTTGGGGTAAATGTAGTTAATTCAAGTCATTAATTTAATGTGTTAAAATTGGTTTGGCCTAATTTGTTAAAATAGAGAAATATGACTTAGGCAAATTCTAGGACCTGGATTAATTAATATGGCGTTTAAGTGAAAATGCTTTTAATGGATTAATTAAATGTCACTTGTGTTTAATTTTAATTTGAAGAAGAAATTAAAATCTGGTATTTAAGTTGAACCATCACCTTTTACGCTTCCGCATCTATTTTATAAAAAGGAAATATATTATATTCTTTTTAAAGTAAGAAATTAAAAATCGGGGACCTTCGGGCGACTTCAACTACTTTCATCAATAATCATAAAGTCTCTAAATATAATCCTTAAAACATGAATAACATATTTTCTCTTCATACGATTCCTTAATCCAGAAACTTAAAAGGTTAGAATTTGGGGAGGCACAATTATTTAAATTCTCCCAAAAAGCTCCCAGGTGCAAAACTATTTGTGGCCCCTGCTAATAGGCCATGGACTCTAGAATACTTATGTCCCCGACCTCTATCCCTCCGCGGTTCTTAACACTCCACAACCTCTATCCTGAGGAAAATAAGGAATATGGAAAGGATAAAGGCCGAGGAATTGAGTATTCTAGAGTTTGCGGCCTATTAGTAGTGGCCAAAAATAGTTTTGCATCTGGGATATTTTTAGGAGAATTTAAATACTCATGCCTCCCCAAATTGTAATCTTTTAAGTTTATTTATTAAAGAATAGTATGAAGAGAAACAATGTTATTTATGTTTTAAGTATTGTATTTAGAGACTTTATGATTATTAATGAAAATAAAATTAACTTGAATTTTTTTTATGGAAACTTACAATATTTATATTGATGAGTATATTCTATTAACTCTGGTGATGAGGGTGAGGCCTTAATAGAAGGTCATGGAAGTGTAATAGTTGACCTAAATATAATTAAGAAAATTTTAAATAGCAAGTAAAAAGTGATCTAACAACCGCGACCAAATAGGACAGGCTTTGGGGGGTTACAGTTAGTATCAGAGCATTTGACCTAGGAACAGTAGGAGTGTTAGAAATATTTTGATTTAAGTTATGTGGAAACCTAGATATAGAAGTTTAGACTCATCCATGTGTATATTTTTCTTAAGAAAATATGGTCGTAAGAAGGAGATTTGGAAGAGTTACGGACAAAATTGAGCCTGCGGAACCTGTCCTCCCCAACGTTGTACCTGAGGTGGTAGTCGAGTTTGCAGAGCCTAGCTCGGGCAATGGTTGCACGGAGAGTCCAGGCAAGGCCTGTTGGATACACTATTGAACATTTTAAGAAGTTAGGACAAAAAAGTTTCAAGGGGGAGGCTGAACTTTTAAAGGCCAATGCATGGATTCAAAAGATATAAAAGATTTTTAATGTGCTAAATTGCACTAAGGAGGAAAAGGTGTCTTTTACCTCCTTCATTTGAGGCCGAGGCAAATCATTGGTGGTCTATGATAAATGGATTCAAATGAGGGAAGAAGCCGCGACTATAGGCTGGACCAGATTCAAAGTACTTTTTTTTATATATAAAAGTACTACCCAGTCATGACTATGGAAAAGATAGAGGTGGAATTAATGGATCTAACTCAAGGAACCATGTCTGCGACCCAATATAAGACCAAGCTTGTATAATTATTATACTTTTTTCCTATTTTATAGACACCGAGGAGAAAAAGGAAAAGAATTTTGAGAGGGGTTTGAAAAGGGGCCTCCGTATTTGAGTGTTGGGGCTTAGACTAAGAACTTACATGTAGCTAGTTAAAGTGGTTTAAATCATGGAACATGATTTTGATGATGGATTGAAGTCAAAAGGGGAAAAGAGGAAGGTCATAAAATAGGGACAAAGGAAAGATGATAAGCCACGGTAACTGGCTTTAAGGTTGCAAAACTATTAGGTGGCCGTTGATGGGAAGGTGGACACCATGAACGTGGTGTGCTTCAACTGTGGCACTAAGGAAAAATTTGCTAGGTCTTACCCACTGAGAATGAGTTATTACAAATGTGAAAAACCTGGTCATACGGTTAAAAGCTTATCTTTCCAAAGAAGGATATAGATAATTCGCGAGCTCCTGCCAAAGTCTTTGCCCTCAATGCCAAGGAGGTTGAGAAAATTGAAGACGCAATAGTAGGTACCATTACTATAGACGCGAGTAATGCTTATGTACTTTTTAATTTTGGAGCCCCACACTCATTTATATCTACCACTTTTATAAGAAAATTTAAGCAGAGGTCATGGGCCCTAAATCCACCGTTAGTAGTTGATACCTCGATAGGGACCTCCTCAGAGGCCATAGTCATGTATAAGGACTGTGCTGTGGAGATAGGAGGTTAAAATTTAGAGTTTATTTTATTCCCTTAAAAATTGAAGACTTAAATGTGATCTTAGGCATGGATTGGTTATTCTCCCACTTTTTCTAGGATAGACTGTGCTATTAGGGAAGTTAACTTGTGTTGTCATAGAAAGGCCAAGGTGAGTTTTAAGGGAGCTAAACCTAGTAGGAAACCTTTGTTGATATCAACCTTGAGAGCTAGAAAAATTTTAAAGGATAGTTATCGCGCCTACCTATCCTATGTATAAGACCTAGAAAAGGCTGTAGCCACGATTGACGGTGTACTTATAGCCGTGAAGTTTCGTGACGTTTTCCCAAAAGAGTTACTAGGGTTTCCCCTGAATAGACAAATTGAGTTTAGCATCGAACTTATGTCTGAGGTCCAACCCAATTCAAAGGAACCTTATAGGATGGCCCATGTGGAGTTAAAAGAGTAGCTGTATGACTTGTTAGGTTGAGGCTTCATAAGGCCTAGTCATTCCCCTTGGGGTGCCCCGATACTTTTTTATAAAAAGAATCATGGGTCCATAAGGATGTGCATAGACTATAAAGACTTGAATAAGATGACCATGAATAATAAGTATCCTTTGCCTAGGATTGATGATCTTTTTGACCAACTGAAAGATGTTAGATGTTTGTCAAAAATTTCTTTGAGGTCTGGTTATCACCAACTTAAGATCAGTGATGCGAACACTCACAAGACAACCTTTAGAACTTGGTATGGTCATTTATGAGTTTGTAGTGATTCATTTTGGGTTAACAAATGCCCCGGATGCATTTATGGATTTGATAAATAGGGTGTTTAGGCCCCTCCTGAACAAATTTGTGATTATTTTCATCAATATTATCTTAGTTTATTTTAAGGTTGCGGAGGATCGTGTGGACTACATTCGTAGAATGTTTGAGGTTCTTAGGAGAGAGAGGCTTTATGCAAAAAATTCTAAGTGTGAATTCTGGCTTGAAGAGATAGCCTTCCTTGATCATATAATGAACCAAGATGGTCTGTTCGTGAACCTTGGGAAGGTCGTGACCATTATTTATTGGGAGAGAACGACGACTGTAATCAATGTTAGAAGTTTCCTTGACCTAGCAGGTTATTATAGGGGATTTATAGAGGGGTTTTCTAAGATTGTCTTGCCCTTGATTTAGTTTACTTATAAGGACAAGAAATTTATATGGTCCACAGAGTGTGAAGAGAGTTTCCAAAAGTTGAAGGAAAATTTAGTGACCGCTCCTATTTTAGATTTACCCAAGGAGGATGGAGGTTATGTGATATATAGTGATGCCTCAGGCTAAGGCCTAGGATGTGTACTGATGCAGAATGGTAAGGTGATTGTCTATGCCTCTAGGCATTTGTTACCTCATAAGAAGAACTACCCTACCCACGACTTAGAGATTGCGGTCGTAGTCTTTGCCTTGAATATTTAAAGACATTTGTAGAGGGGTGTTCATTTACTTAAGAAAAATACACTGGCAAGTAGGCCCACATGAAGGGGGTGCCCAAAATTATAAATAAATGTTTTAGAGCGAGGGGCCCTAGTCCCAAGTTTAAAGCTATAGAAAGAAGGCAATAGAGGGGGGCGGGGGGGGGGGGGGGGGGCTCATCATGAGCACCCCCTCCAAAAAATATTGAGGACAAAGTCAAAGGTCAGTTGGACAAGGAAGGGCTCACTACTAGGGTCCCCTCGTTCCAAAACTCAAGCTAACAAATGAAGCAAGGACGAGGAAGGCTCACCACAAGCAGCCCCTCATCCCAAAGCCCTAGTCACATTGAGTAAACAACGACGAGGAGGACCTATTATGACCAGTCCCTCATCCCAAGACTTAGGCCACAAATAATAGTCAAGCACAAGGAAGGCCCATCACGCACTACACCAAGATGGCCAAAATAGCACCTTTCACCCGGTCAACCTTGTCACGGGCAAACACTGTGACAAAAAATAGGCATTTTTTGTCAAGGTCTTCAACTATAACAAGACCGTGATAAGAAGTTGTCAGGAACTTGTCACGATCAAAGACCGTGATAACTACTTTGTCACTAACGCGTCACAATCAAAGACCGTGACAACCTTATAAAGTTGTCACGGTCAAAGACCGTGACACATTCGTGATAACATTAAAAAAAACTAACTGCTTTAGCTTTTCTTTCCCTCATTTCCCTTCCCTCATTTTATTTCCCTAACTTGTGATTCTCTCTCTCTCTCTCTCTCTCTCTCTCTCTCTATATATATATATATATATATATATATATATATATATATATATATATATATATATATATATATCCTTGGTGTGTGCGTGTTCGTCTGTGTGTGTGGATAATGGGTTAGTGTGTGTGCATGCGTTTGTGCATCTGTTAGTGTGTGTTTATGTTTGTGTTTGTGTTTGTGTTGTGTTTGTGTTTGTGTTTGTGTTTGTGTTTGTGTTTGTGTTTATGTGAGTGTGTGTGTGTATATTAGTGTGTGTGCATGTGTTTCAATGTGTGTGTGTGTTAGTATGTGTTTTAGTATTTGCTAGTGTATGTTTCAGTGTGTGTGTGCTAGTGTGTGTTTCAGTGTGTGTGTGTATTTGTTATAAATTCTGTATTTGTATATTTAAATTGGTATTTGTTTTCTGAAATTGGTATTCTGAAATTTGTATTTGTATGTTGAAATGTGACACCCCACCTAATTAATTACCGGGTGATTAGTCCTTATTTAATTAATTTCAGAATATTAAGTTGGTTCAGATAATGCATCATTGTCGAAAACTCAAATTTTACTTTAGTAAAACTAACCACCTAATATTTGAATAGGTTGGTGTCAAAATTTTATCTTATTATTAACCATCATCATTAAAGGAAAATATTTAATCATCACCATACATCACAATAGCATAAGGAAAGAACTAACTGAATTTAAATAAAGAACTGGAGTAAACACTTCCAGTCAAAATTCCATACAATAATCCAATAACATGAAATTAAAGTCTAATAATAGAATAGAACAACTCTAAATTTCTGAATGTAAAATAGGAGGGACGACATGTCCAACTGAAATAAATGACGGATAGATACGGAGAAATAGACTCAGAAGCGTCTATTAGCAATATCCTGTAGCTTCCACAATAGCTACATCTCGGCAAATGAATGAAATCTCCTAAGTCTGGTGTCCTTGTGGCTGAGCACCTAAAATAATAGAACAAGAAAAGAGATTTATAGAAAAACGGGCCAGAGCCCAAGTAGAAAACATTTTAAATCTAGTAAGTGCTTAAATTGGTTAATTAGCACAAATATTATTCATGTTAACTTAGCATACTCACTTGGGATGCTCACCCCTCATTTAATGTGCACACCTAGCGAGCCTAACTACTCATACTAGTCTCGATACTCTACCTGACTATGTGTAGTATAACCACTATGCCGGATTAAATATCTAAATAACCCAAAGCCAATATATTTCTATTATTTAGGAATAGGTTTATAGATGCTTTAATTCATTCTCATAGTATTCTTATTTCTTAAGTGGTGACCCAATAAGTATATACTTTAATAAAGTAGCCAACATGAAACACAGTATAGGAACTCAGTATACATATATAAAATCTCACTATGTATACATACAAATATATATATATATATATATATATCAATACTGCACGCATGGTTAAGAAACCGTTGGTGCTAGATATACTCGGCTATCTAGTCCCATTACAACGCTCACGCATGAAGGACATCAGGTTCAATCTCTTAGGAACCAAATAAAATATATACACATATTGGAGGCGAACATAGTCCCAAGACGATTGGCTACGCACATACCTACGCACCCATACGATCGTCAACACTATCGTTCTCACAGATAGTCCATACCTAGGTTCCATGCTCTAGTGGTACGACTCAAAATCCCCCGAAGGCACACAAGATATGATCGTATTACTTAGAATATTATGTGTATGACATACCTAGCTACTGGCTATCGAACGATCATATACAACTTATACAACTTAATAAGCGTTCACGCAACCCAATTACCATAATACGTAAGTAGTATTATTGTTTCTACCCTCTCTATAGATCATATATAGATGTATATACTCTCTTGAACCTAACTCTCCTCGATTCTATTAACTTCCTACATCTCAAGAATAATCACACTCCTAATTCAATATTAATTTGGAATTTAGGTCACTCGCCATTCACGTAGGTTATTTCTCTCACTTTGATAACCCTAGGATGATTTTTAACTCGAACGAACCCTAAAACGACATTCTCGAATCTCGTTAGAAGTCAATGGAATCTCATTGAAACGAGGTCGTTCGAACGAAGTTCTCACTTTGAATGAAATTCAACATTTTGTTAGAAGGGTCATTGGATTTCTTGTTAGAAGTCTCATTCGAACGAGGTCATTGAAACGACTTGGGCTGGTCTTCGAACGAAAAATCCGGACATACCCAGTTCTTCCCAAATTCAATTTTTTCTAACTTTCGATCTTCAATACCAATCCAAAACTCAACCCATTTCTAATTTAATGTTCCTAAACTATTCCAAATCACCCTAAGATACTTTCTAATAAAATTTAGCGGTCAAATCCTTATATATATATTCCAAGGGAATTCAACAACTTCTTTCATCTATCAAGATTCTCATATAATGAATCTAGAAAATTCTTAATAATTCAAACCCTTAATTTACTTCGTGATTAGAACATAAAATCTCCTAATTTTAACCGTCTACAAAAAGGGTAAATCCTCTAAATGCATACCCATCTCAAATTTCTAAAATCTCTTTACAATTAAATCTAATTAAACCCAAATTTCATTGTAATGTGACTATATCATCAACTAGATATTAACAGGAACAATATACGCTAAATAGGTAGAAAGATAAACACTTGCCTTGGAATGAAGTTCTGGTTCTTAGACTGAAATTGGTATATAGTTGATCCTCTCGTTATGATCTATACTTTGGCGCAACTTTTAGTGGGAATCCTTGAGTTCTTGTCCTTGTTCTCTAATGGAGTCTTCTTCCTCCTTGGTTCTCTCTCTCTCTCTCTCTCTCTCTCTCTCACGTAAGTTGAAACTGACTGACCTATAACCCACGTAGCTTTTAATTAAACCTAATTTTCGTCCATATAATTACTCAAAAATCTCAAAAGACTAAAATACCCCTCCGGGGTGTCGTTTTGGGCTAAAATGCCCCAGACTCCAAATAAAACACATGAGTAGTGTTTTCCAACTATTTCGCCCTTTTCAAAAACAAAATAGCCATTAGAGTTATAAAAATAATTTACCTTTTTAACCCCTAAATGCGTAATAGTGACGTGACTCATACGCGCATCCCAAATAATTATATCTTAACTGTCGTGTATCTCGTCGCCGACCACACTATTATTTTCGAAACCATCTATTACGTTACTCACTACGTAATGCTCAACATAGTTATTACTCAACATGATTTCAACATAATTATTTTCGATAACTACTAACTCTCATCACGCTTGTAATTATTACCATTAAATCGGGTTAATTATAAATTAAAATTTTCTCCCTTTAAATTAATTAATCCCAATTTCCAAAATTTCATAATAAAATAAATATGTGTAAAAATACGAGGTGTTATATACTTCCCCCATAATAACGAATTTCATCCTGAAATTCGAAAATGAAAGTATACCTGGCAAGAATAACTCTGGATAACATTCACGCATGTCATCCTCGCGCTCCCAGGTAGATTCCTCAACATTATAGTGTCGTCACTGAACACGGACTAGTGGTACTATCTTCGAACTCAACGTCCTCTCGCTACGGTCTAGGATAACAATCGGCCCCTCCTCGTAGGGGCTATCAGACTGTAAGTCCATCTCCTCCAACCCAATGTGAGAAGGGGCCAAATCATCTCAAAGATATCTCCTCAGTGAAGAGATATGGAACACGTCATGGACCCTGTGCAATTGTTCCGGTAACCCAAGTCTATAAGCAATTGGCCCAATCCTCTCGATAATGGGAATGACCCTACATACCTAGGCGTCAACTTCCTCTTCTTCCCAAAATGCATAACTCCCTTCATAGGAGACACCCGAAGTAACACCTGGTCCCCAATATTGAACTCTTGGAAGTACCCCTTGGCATCGGCGTAGCTCTTCTGCCGATCCTGAGCAACCCGAATTCGGCTCCATATCAACTCTATCCTCGTCGAAGTATCCTAAATCACCTTCGGACCAAGTAACTTGTTGTCCCCAACCTCTAACCAACATGCCTGAGAACGACAAGGTCTGTCATATAGTGCTTCGAATGGAGCCATACCAATAGTAAACTGGTAGGAGTTGTTATAAGCAAACTCTACCAGCGGAAGGTACTGCTCCCAGCCTCCATCGAAATCAATGATGCACATATGCAACATGTCCTCTAACATATGATTTATCCGCTCGCTCTGTCCATCTGTCAGCGGGTGATAGGTTGTGCTTAGCCTCAACTCCATACCCATCGCCTCCTGGAAACTCTCCCAAAATCGAGACACAAACACCTTATCTCTGTCAGACATGATACTGAGAGGTACCCCATGAAGTCTCACTATCTCTGTTATGAATATATAGGTGTACTGTCCCATGGTGTAATCTGTCCAGGCTGGCAGAAAGTGGGCTACCTTGGTTAGCTGATCCACTATTACACATATCGAATTGTGACCCCTCTGCGATGTAGGTAATCCCGTGATGAAGTTCATGGAAATGCTTTCCCATTTCCACATAGGAACCTCTAATGGATGTAGAAGTCCTGCCGGTCTCTGATGGTCCACCTTTACTAGATGATAAATGGCACATTTTAAGACGAAATCGATAATATCCTTCTTCATCCAGCTCCATCAGTACTGTCTCCACATATCCTGGTACATCTTATCCCCACCGGGATGTACCACAAATTATGAATCGTGCGACTCTGTCATCACCTCTTGTCGCAAGTCTTCTCCCTCAGGAATAACCAATATTCCATTAAAATGTAAACCCCCATCTGAACCCACAGTATAAGGCTCGGCCCCTTTTGCTAGAAGCTTCACTGTCTGACTCTGGCAGAAAGGATCAGCTGCCTGAGCCTGTACCATCCTTGTAATAATCTGGGGCATAACTATAATCATAAACATGAACGATCGATCCACCGCATCCTGGTATCCTAACTCCTTCCATTTCGCTTTCCACACTTCGGCCACCTCACCTACTAGGCTACGGCTCAACGCGTCTGCTACCACGTTAACCTTCCCCGGGTGGTACTAGATATCAAATTGATAATCCTTCATAAACTCAAGCCACCAACGTTGATGCATATTTAACTCATTCTGCGTAAAGAGGTACTGTAGTGACTTATGGTCCATGAACAAGTGAAATTTCTCCCCCAAGAGTTAATGTCTCAAAATTTGAAGTGTAAACATGACCGCTGCTAACTCCAAGTCATGGGTGGGGTAATTCCTCTCGTGAGGCTTAAGCTTATGGGAGGCATAAGCTATAGCATGATTCTCCTGCTGAAGCACTCCCCCAAGTCCTAAAAAGGACGCATCAGTGTAGACTAGATACTCCACTACCGGACGACAATGCTAACACTGGTGATGAGGTTAACTTTTCTTTTAACTCATCAAAGGCCAACTGACAGGCATCACTCTAGATAAATGGCACCCGTTTGCGAGTCAAGTGTGTCAATGGACCCGCTACCTTCAAGAACCCTCGAATGAACCTCCTGTAGTATTCGGCTAGGCCCAAGAAACAGTGTATATCGGTCGGTGTCGTGGGCTGTCCCCACTCCCTCATCGCTGACACCTTCCCCGAATCCAAGGATATCCCTCTTTCAGAGATAATATATCCCTAAAATTGAACCTCTTTCAGCCAGAATTCATACTTCTCGTATTTTGCATACAACTCATGATGGCGCAGTGTTTGCAAAACATACCTCAAGTGCTCGGCATGTTCCTCCTCGGTCTGTGAGTAAACCAGAATATCATCTATAAGGACGATGAAGAATTGGTCCAAGAACTCTCTGAACACCCTGTTCATCAAGTCCATAAACACGTCTGGGGATTGGTTAGCCCAAAAAGCATAACATTGAACTCATAAGAACCATATCTTGTCAGGAAAGCCTTCTTCAATACATCTGACTCCCTAATACGCAACTGGTGGTATCCCGATCTCAAGTCAATCTTCGAGAAGAAGGCAACTCCTCTCAACTGGTTGAATAAGTCATCAATTCGAGGCAACGGATATTTTTTCTGTATCGTGACTTTATTCAACTCTCGATAATCGACATATAACCTCAATGATCCATTCCTCTTCTTACCGAACAATACAGGAGCACCCCATGATGAAGTACTCTTACGGATAAACCCCTACCCCAATAACTGCTCAATATGGTCACGTAACTCCCTCATCTCTGCTAGAGCCATATGGTAAGGTGCACGGGCTATCGACCGAGTGTCCTACATTAAATCAATGACGAAGTCTATCTCTTTACTCGGTGGTAACCCCGGAATCTCCTGAAATAGATCAGCAAACTCTCTAACAACAGGAATCGAGTCAAGTGATACCACCACCTACATAGAGGTCTCCTCCTCTATATAGTATAAATGTGTGGACTATCCTCCCTCGGAGCGAGGCATCGCCACCAGGAACATCTCCTAACTAGGTATGGAATAAATTATACTCCTACTAAAACAATAAATCATGGACCTATACCTGATAAGCCAATCCATACCTACAATCGCATCATACTCGGACATATCCAATACGAGAATGTCAGTGGGTAAAATAAACCTCCCAATCTCTATATCCACTCCTCGATAAATAAAAGATATTACAAAACCTCTACTTAATGACGAATCTACACAAGTAACTATACTCTCTGCCGTATCATATAATCCCGTAGTACATGCAAACCCCATGGGGATAAAATAATAGGTGTCCCCCGTGTCAAATAAAATGCGCCCCAAAGTCCCCTCGATAGAAAACATACCCTCAATTGCATGTGGATCCTATGGGACTGCAACCTAATAAAGATTGTAAACTCGCCCGTACTAAAGCTGCCCCTACTGAACTGGGATGGATAGAATGGGTGGCAGTGCTGACATCTGCGGGGTTGCTGGGAGATCTGCAGGAAATAGCGATCTCTGGGGCTCCTGGCGAGCCCCTGCTGCTGCTGCTGGTGGCCTCTACCCTTAAAAGGGCAGTCCTGATGATTGTGGCTAGTGTTTCCATAAGTGAAACATCTCCCGGGGAAAGGTCCTCCCCTTTGTCCCTGCTGTCCCCGACCTGATGGCCATTGCCACCCCTCCCCTGGCCCTGCTAGCCCTGCTGCTGGCCCTGATGGCCGTGCTGACCCTGCTGGTCATGTCTAAAGTCTCCCTGCCATGTCTAAAACTTCCTGACCTGAACCTCTTAGGATCCCCCTATTGGGAACCCTGATCATTGTGTCTATGCTGACCATGAACTGCCTGTGCCCCACTAACACCATTTCCTCTTGTCCTGCCCTGCTGACTGGACTCTCCTACTCGCTTAACCTCTGTCAGATGAAAACTGTGGTCCTGGCAGTGGAGTAGTGATGCATTAACCACGTCCGAATAGGTAGCCAAAGAAATATTGCCTATCAAATGCTGGAGGATGCTTCATATCAACCCATCCATAAAATGTTGAATCTTCTTCTCCTCAATCGGGATCTCATCCGATATAATGTTCAGAAGGTTGATAAACTCAGCCTCATATTTCACCACGGTCTTTCCCTCCTGCTTCAAGTTCACCAATTTTTGTCTCATTTCTATTGGGACGACCGAGGGGAAATATTTACGATCGAACCGCACCCAAAAGTCTCGAATAATACAACAATCCTAAAATATAGGGCTCTATATCAAAGGACGCTACGTGAAACATAACAAGACATATAGATCCTAAGGATACTAGAACCTGATGCTTTGATACCACCTGTGACACCCCGTCTAATTAATTACCGGGTGATCAGTCCTTAATTAATTAATTTCAAAATATCAAGTTAGTTCAGATAATGCATCACTGTCAAAAACTCAAATTTTACTTTTTTAAAACTAACCACCTAATATTTAAAAAGGTTGGTGTCAAAATTCTACCTTATTATTAACCATTATCATTAAAGGGAAATATTTAATCAACACCATACATCACAATAGCATAAGGAAAGAACTAACTGAATTTAAATAAAGAACTGGAGCAAACACTTCCAGTCAAAATCCCATACAATAATCCAATAACACGAAATCAAAGTCTAATAATAGAATGGAATAACTCTAAATTTCTGAATGTAAAATAGGAGGGACGACATGTCCAACTGAAATAAATGACTGATAGATAAGGAGAAATAGACTCAGAAGCGTCTACTAGCAATATCCTATAGCTTCCACAATAGCTACATCTCGGCAAATGAAAGCAATCTCCTAAGTCTGGTGTCCGTATGGCTGAGCACCTAAAATAATAGAACAAGAAAAGAGATTTGTAGAAAAATGGCTCAGAGCCCGAGTAGAAAATAATTTAAATATAGCAAGTGCTTAAATTAGTCAATTAACACAAATATTATTCATGTTAACTTAGCATACTCACTTGGGATGCTCACCCCTCATCTTATGTGCAGACCTAGCGAGCCTAACGAATCATACTAGTCTCAATATTCTGCCTGACTATGCGTAATATAACCACTATGCCAGATAAAATATCTAAATAACCCGAAGCCAATATATTTCTATTATTTAGGAATAGGTTTAAAGATGCTTTAACTCATTCTCATAGCATTCTTAATTCTCAACTGGTGATCCAATAAGTATATACTTTAATAAAGTAGCCACCATGAAACACAGTATAGGAACTCAGTATACATATATAAAATCTCACTATGTATACATACATATATATATATATCAATACTACACGCATGGTTCAGAAACCCTTGGTGCGTACATACCTACACACCCATACGACCGTCAACACTATCGTTCTCACAGATAGCCCGTACCTAGGTTCCATGCTCTAGTGGTACTACTCAAAATCCCCCGAAGGCACACAAGATATGATCATCCATAACACGCTAACCTCCATTCGATATCCAGTAGCTACTTATGTCATACACATAATATTCCAAGTAATAAGCATGCACACAACTTATACAACTTAATAGGTGTTCACGCAACCCAATTTTCATAATACGTAAGTAGTATTATTGTTTCTACCCTCTCCGTAGATCATATATAGATGTATATACTCTCTTGAACCTAACTCTCCTCGGTTCTACTAACTTCCTACATCTCGAGAATAATCACACTCCTAATTCAATATTAATTCTGAATTTAGGTCACTCATCATTCACATAGGTTATTTCTCTCACTTGGATAACCCTAGGATGGACCCTAAAAATCCATTCTGGAACCTCGTTAGAAGTCGAGAGAATCTCGTTCGAACGAGGTCGTTAGAACGAGTTCATTCAAATGAACTTCATCATTTCGTTAGAAGGGTCATTGGATTTCTTGTTAGAAGTCTCGTTCGAACGAGGTCATTGGAACGACCTGGGCTGGTCTTCGAACGAAAAATCCGGACGGACCCAGTTCTTCCCAAATTCAATTTTTTCCAACTTTCAATCTTCAATACCAATCCAAAACTCAACCCAATTCTAATTTAATGTTCCTAAACTATTCCAAAACACCCTAAGATAATTTCTAATACAATTTAGCGGTCAAGTCCTTATATATATATTCCAAGGGAATTCAAGAATTTCTTTCATCTCTCAAGATTCTCATATAATGAATCCAACAAATTCTTAATTATTCAAACCCTTAATTTACTTCGTGATTAGAATGTAAAATCTCCAAATTTTAACCGTGTACAAAAGGTTAGATCCTCTACATGTATACCCATCTCAAATTTCTAAAATTTCTTTACAATTAAACCTAATTAAACCCAAATTTCATTGTAATGTGACTATATCATCAACTAGACATTAACAGGAACAATATATGCTAAATAGGTAGCAAGATAAACATTTGCCTTGGAATGAACTTCTAATTCTTAGACTAAAATTGGTATGTAGTTGATCCTCTCGTTATGATATTCACTTTGGCGCAACTTTTAGTGGGAATCCTTGAGTTCTTGCCCTTGATCTCCGATGGAGTCTTATTCCTCGTTGGTTCTCTCTCTCTCTCTCTCTCTCTCGTAAGTTGAAACTGACAGACCTCTAACTCACGTATCTTTTAATTAAACCTAATTTTAGTCCATTTAATTACTCAAAAATCCCAAAATCCCAAAATACCCCTCCGGGGTGTCGTTTTAGGCTAAAATGCTCCGGACTCCAAATAAAACACCCGAGTAGTGTTTTATGACTATTTCGACCTTTTCGGAGACACTCGCTCACTCAAAATAGCCATCCAAGTTATATAGAAATATTTTACCTTTTTAACCCCCAAATGCATAATATTGACGTGACTCATACGAGCATCCCAAATAATTATATTTTAACTGTCGTGTATCTCGTCCCCGGCCATACTATTATTTCCTAAACCATCTATTACGTTACTCACTATGTAGTGCTCAAAATAGTTATTACTCAACACGATTTTAACATAATTATTTTTGATAACTACTAAATCTCGTCACGCTAGTAATTATTACCATTAAATTGGATTAATTATAAATTAAATTTTCTCCCTTTAAATTAATTAATCCCAATTTCCAAAATTTCATACTAAAATAAATATGGGTAAAAATACGAGTTATTACATGAAATTGTGTGTATAGTGTGTATTTGATTTTTGGTATAAATTGAAATCGATATTCAATTCTGAAATTGAAATTTGGTTTCTCTCTCTAATTATAGCCGCAACGACCATCTCTATCTCTCTCTCTCTCTCTCTATACACACATTTCGGTTCGAGAGAGAGAGAGAGAGAGAGATTGTTAAATTGTTTGGAATATTGAATTGTTGTTGACTGGTGGGTCTGAACATTTAGATGGCAATTGAGTTGGTTGGCCTTATGAATTTCTAATATATCACATTATTATTTGCATTATTGTTTTGGATTCTTGAATTGTTGTTGACTAGTGGATTTGAACACTTCGATGGCCATTGAGTTGGTTGACCCTAGGCATTTATAACATTTAGGATTATGATTAAACGAATATAAATAAGACATAATTAAATTAAATATAGTGCCCATATATACTAGCTGTAGAAGCAATTGTTATGCAACACAAATGAATATGAGAGAAAGATTATCAAGAAGAGAACAAGGAATAGAAGATGCCAATCACACAACAAATGATGTACGTGGTTCAGCCAAAATGTGCCTACGTCCACGGTGGTGCAGTCGATGTTATTTCTATATACTCCGGAGAGTGATTACAGAGAATACAACTTGTCCTTTTGCCCCGGACCTAGGGTTTAATATATACATGTGCATGTAGATGAGTGGGGGTGATGGGTTCCTCCACGTTTTCCATTTCTCCCATAATTTCCCTTCATGGGATCATGGGGGGAGACTGGATTAATTATAAAAGATGAGGGGCCTGGACTTTGGGCCGCCAGGACTGGGCTACTCGTCCAGGCCCATAGTTCTATATTTCGGGTACCCACAATTGCCCCTAAATTTGTTGGGCCATGTTCATGGGTCCAATAGATTTAAATGAGCAGCCATCATGGCTGATTTGTGATTCTTCAAAAACTGTGCAGTTGCTTTGGCGGTACCCGCTTCGCTATCTGTGCGCTATGATTAGAATTGAAGGCTTGTTGGGATAACCACTTCTCCATCCATCGTTTCAGCCTTTCCAGTACTCTTCCTTCTTCTGAGAACTTTGGTGCCTCGTACCCTTTTTTCTGAATCCCCATTCCCATTGCTTCTTATTCGTCTTGAGCTCGTGCTTCTTCATCGCTCGAACCGATCTTCTGTTTTGTAAGTTTCTCGTGACCTTTCTCTGCACTTTATCTTTGGTTTGTAGAGTTTCTTTGAGTTTTTCAATGGCGAAGATTGGAAATAGGCCAATCTCTGAGTTCAGGAAGTTCTACAATATTCCTGAGTGGGTAGATATTGAATGTTATGCCTCCCCTCCTAGGAATGTTAGGGATATAGAGGATGCCCATTGGATCCATGTCTTGTTGCTTTCCCAGGGGGGCTTACTTTTCCACCTAATGATCTTTTTCTGCATTTTTTTGGTTATTTCAGTATTGTTCCCGCACAGTGCTCGCCCAATGTGTGGAAGATAGTAAATGGCGTCTATAGAATAAACCAGTTGTATGGTACTAGGTTAGGACTTGCCGAGATCTGCTTCTGTTATTCCTTCTCTCGAACTAGCTCAGGTGTCTTATACCTCAAAGCTAGGAGTCCTGATAGGGTATTGGTGGTAAACCTACCTGATTCCCATAAGGACTACTGGCAAGCGGGTTTCCTTGTCAGGAATTGGCAGTTCCCTCCCCAGTTTGATGGGTCGAGGTCTGAGAGGTTCACTGTCCCTTTTTACGGGGAAGAATTTATAGGTAGACATTGCACTGCTATTTCAACCTTTGCTGACTTGTGACTTTTCTAACCTCTCTTTGCTTTTTCTTTTACAGCGAGGACAAAGAATTTGCAGCCTGCTCTCAGCGAGGTTCGTATCTCGGAGTTGGTGAAAGCTTGGAATATTAGGGAGCCTTTGGGT
This sequence comes from Sambucus nigra, assembly GCA_949130495.1. Taxonomy (NCBI): domain Eukaryota; kingdom Viridiplantae; phylum Streptophyta; class Magnoliopsida; order Dipsacales; family Adoxaceae; genus Sambucus; species Sambucus nigra. Next base: position 180,627,204 of record OX422212.1, on the reverse strand, counting down.
GACGGCGAGCATCCCAGATCTGCTGCCTTTTTGCTCGAGTACAAGAACACAGGCTCCAGCTTCATATCATGACCTGTGGACAGTGTTCCAGAGTTTGATTCTTTTGTAGAGGTTACAGCTGAGCCTATCCAGTTGGACGAAGAGGAGATCAGCTCTGAGAGTGAGCTTGCAGGTGCTGTGAGTGGTGTAGGAAGTTCTGACAGTAGTAGTTCTTCTGGAGAGGATTCCGAAGCTCAAGACTCGTCGAGCACTACTAGTAGTTCAGGCGAAGATATGCCTCTAAGGAGGAACCTGATTAGAGATGATGATGATGAGGACCATGTGCTTCTTGCACAAAGGTCGAAGAAACAGAAGTCTTCTTCTGGGGTCGTGGCTACTGGTTCTCGGTCTTCCACTCAGGAGCAAGAGAGGAAGAGGAGAGAAGAAGAGCAGGTGAGAGAGAGGGAGAGAAAGAAGGAGGAGGAGAGGAAAAAGGTGGAGGAAAAGAAGAAGGTGGAGGAGAGTAAAAGGATGGAGAGGGAGAGAGAGGAAGAGAGGAGGAAGATGGAGTCGAGGACGAAGGTTGGGCAAGCCTTGGTCCCGGTGTCAGCTTTTCCCGAGGGGGCCTCGGTTCCTATTTCCCCTCAGTTGGCTCCTGCACTGCTTGAGAGGGAAGTTCTTCCTGCAGATCGCCAGAGGGCACTGGGGTCTGATCAATTAGCCCTCCAAGCTAGCCAGAGACTGGACTTGGTAAGGTTCTTTCCCTTTTCAATTCCTTAACAAGTTTTAATTATTTCTCCTTCTTGATTCCTTTCTTATTTTTGGCAGTTTGTGACGGACTTTGCTGTGCTCTACCGCTCTCGTGACGAGTTGGTGAGGATGAATGGTGAGCTGGAGCAGCAGAAGTCTGCTCTGGAAGTCAGGGGTTCTCGACTGGAGGCTGACCTGAAGGCTGCTGATGCCGCCCGAGCTTCCTCTGAACTGGCACTTATCAATTCTAACCGAGAGAGGGACGCGATGGTCAAGGAGCTGAGCGAGCTGAGGCAGGCCTATGATCTAGTCTGCTCGAGCAAGCTGGGTGTGGTGGAGGAGAACAAGGCCCTGACCGAGCAGCTGAAGGAGAAGGAGTCCATGGTATCCACCATCAAGGAGGATTCATACAACTCCGGATGGGCTGCGGCTTATGAAGACGCCGAAGTTCAAATAGGCTATATCAGCCGTTTGAATTTCAAGAAGGTCTGGAACAAGGCCCTCCTAGCTGTTGGTGTTAATCCTGAGTCTCCGCTGTTCGACGAGCACGACCTGGGTCCAAGGCCAATCGTGGACGAAGAAGCCCCTGCCCCAGCCATCGAGGGTGTTGATCTTACTCCTCAGATAACTCCTGCTGATGCTGGTCCTGCCCAGGCAAATGAGGGTATCTCTGTAGAGGGGAATGCCTCTGCTGTTGCTGATAAGGGGAAGCAGCTAGCCACCCCTGGGCAGCCTGAGGTTGCTAGTTAATCCCTCCTTAGGATTTCTTTTGTACTGTTATTTATAATTTTCCGTTTCTTGCTTGATGTACTTTGACCTTCAATAATGAAATAAAGAGGCTTCTTTTTCCAATGTATTGGTTGATTTCTCTTTCCTTTGCACTTTTATGTCTTGTAGTTGACTGATGTAGAAGACTATATTCCTGCCACATCTCAATTGGGCAGGACCCTTGGTCCTAATGCCAGTCCTCAGGTTCGCCAGGCCTTTGTTAGGCTTTGCAAGTTTGTTAAGTCAAGGAACCAAAAATATAAAGACCAGTCCGAGCTAGTGGCCAAGCTGAAGGACAGGCTCCAGGAGATGGGTGACATTGGTGTTTCTGTACAAGAGGAAGTCAATGTTCTGAGAGCGAGATTACTGGAGGCCACCGAGATAAATCAAGTTGGGGAATTCCTCCAACAGGAAAATGAAAATCTGAGGAGGGACGTCCTGCAACTTAGAGAGCATGCGCCGATTCTGCAAGGCTCCTCGTCTTCGCGAGCTGGACATACTCCTCCTATGCCGCGAGGTTCCACTCGCCCTCCCCTCCCGCGAGCTGGTAGGAGCACCAGGGGCAGGAACAAGAAAGCAGAAGAACAGCGGGATAAGGAGATCGAAGAGCTCCGTGATGATGTCCGCCGAGCATATGTAACTGTTGTTGGGCTTCAAAGGGACGTTACTCGATTGCGGCATTTATTCAAGAAGGGTCCTCGACAAGCATGGGCTGACGGTTATGACCAAGGCTGGTTAGATGCTCCCACAAGATTATCCGAGTTCGAAGAACTATCTTTTATCAGAGGGTGGTTGAGTGCCATGAAAGAACTCCAGGTCCCGAGGAACTCAGTTTTATGGTATCGTCACGAGATGTCCTCCTCTACTCTGATGCTCAATCCATTCAGGAGGGATGATAGATGGATCCCTATTGATGCCATTCCTCGGCAACTGTTAGAGTCGGACACAGATGAGGTTGTGGAAGAGCTGGTCCCTACTCCTGATGATGGATGAAGAGATAGAGTGGCAGACTATCTCGTTTGTAGGCTTCCACCTTCTTGAACTTTTTGCAAGTCATTTTTCTTTTGATAATGTAAACGATTTGGGCGAGCTTTGTCGATTAAACGTGTATTATCGTTGTTGTAAATATAACAAGTTGTTATTCTTTTGTCTTTTTTGATAATATAAATGCTTTGGGCGAGCTTTGCCGACTAAACATGTATTATCACTGTTGTAAATATAAGAGATTAATGAAAAGTTTGTATTTTGGGCAGCTTTGCCGACTAAACGTGTTCATCCAATCTTTTTATATTCTTGCTGCTTCATAATTCTTTTTGTTTTGCCATGCAAGTGTCCCCCCAGTACAGTATAATACCAAAATACCATTGTGCCCCATTTTACCTTTTAGGTTGTGTCGTCACACTCCCTTAGGCCTAAGTAGGGAAATTGGCGAGGACACACCTGGTATTGGATGTCTTCATCCGGTCAGGATTTTGCTCAACCAAAGTAGGTTTGATGGCCAGTATGAAATCTGGTCGCATTGCCTAAGAATCATCTGTAGGGCTTTATATATTGCCAGGGGCAATGCTAAGAGGTCTCTCGTGTTTCATGACGATGACCTGAGGAGGGGTATCCCCCTGCTATATCGACCATCGTGCCTGTGATTTGGAAAAAGATGTGTGATAAAATGCAGCTACTGATTTCATTAGTAATAAGGGGAATGAACTATTCCTTTCACATAACAAATACAAGAAAAAGATTCAACAATAGAATTCCTTGAGAATCTAAAAATATAATTTCTTGAGATTGGTTGCATTCCATGCTCGTGGTATCTCTCTTCCCTCCATTATTTCCAAATGATATGCACTTTGCAGGTCGTCCCTAGTTACTTTAAATGGTCCTTCCCAGTTTGGGCCTAGCTTGCCGTCTGATGACCTTACTGTGCTGCCCAAGACCTTCCTTAGAATATAGTCTCCAACTTGGAATCTTCTCGGGTTAACCCTTTTGTGGTAATGCCTTGTGAGCTGTTGCTGATAGTTCGCAAGCTTCACCAGGGCTAGTTCTCTACGCTCGTCGGCGAGGTCTAGTTCAGCGAGCAACGCCCCATCATTCTGGCCTTGGTCGACAAGGTCCGACCTCATTGTAGGCAAGCCCGCTTCTAGTGGAATGACTGCTTCCATGCCATATTTTAGCGAAAATGGGGTTTCTCCTGTTGCTCGCCGAGGAGTTGTTCGGTATGCCCATAGAACATGGGGCAGCTCGGTTGCCCATGCTCCCTTGGCTCGCTCCAGTCGCTTCTTCAATCCATTGATCACAGTTTTGTTGGAAGCTTCTGCTTGCCCATTGCTCTGTGGGTAGGCCACCGAACTAAAGTTGTGCTTGATCTCGTGCTCGTTACAGAAGTCTTAAAAGGGGCCACTCTCGAATTGTGTCCCATTATCAGTGATGATGGTTCTGGGGATTCCGAATCGAGTGATTATATTCCTCTATATGAATCTTATCATGTCAGCGTCTCGGATGTTTGCCAATGGTTCTGCCTCGATCTATTTGGTGAAGTAGTCAGTTGCAACCAACAGGTATTTGCGATTGCCGGCAGCAGTGGGTAGTGGTCCTACGATGTCCATCCCCCATTGGGCGAAGGGCCACGGGCTGGTCAGGGATTTTAGGTCGCTGGCTGGTTGGTGGATCATTGGAGCGTGAAGATGGCATTTGGGGTATTTGCGGACATATACTGCGGAGTCCTTTTGCATATATGGCCACCAATAGCCTTCCTTCATTGCTCGAAAGGCTAGAGACCTTCCTCCGATATGACTCCCACAGATTCCTTCGTGAAGCTCGCGCAACACCTGCTCGACATCGCCTGGGTGGATACATCTAAGGTAGGGGCCGGAGAAGGACTTCTTATACAAGTTGCCTCCTATGGATAAGTGAAAACGAGCAGCTTTGACTCTTATCTGGTGGGCGATTTTCTTATTCTCGGGGAGCGTACCCTCCTTTAAATAGTCTCTTAAGGGGTCCATCCAGCTGGGGGTTGATCCCACCTGGAGTATTTGTTCCACGTTTGGCAGCTTGCTGTTGTGGTTAATGCTTGGACGAATGAGGAAATCGATGGGAATGACCCTTTTAAGACTAGAATCAACTGCCGAGCTTAGGGCTGCTAAGGCGTCGGCATGACTGTTTTGCCCTCTGGGAAACTGCTGGATGTTGATCTCCTCAAAGCTCGTCATTAGTTTCCTCACCAGGGCGAGGTATGCTGCCATCCTTTTATCCTTCGCGTTGTAATCTCCATTTATCTGGTTGGAGACTAGTTGAGAATCGCCGAACACCTGTAAGCATTTTGCTCCCAGAATTTGCGCCTTTTGGAGACCGGCTATTAGAGCTTCGTACTCTGCTTCATTGTTGGAGGCTACAAATCCAAGCTTGATCCCTTGCTCAAGGATGGTGTTTTCTGGGGTGATGAGGACGATACCTACGCCTGCCCCCTTTGAGTTGGAGGCTCCATCAACGAATAGTTTCCAGGTTCCCACTGTTGCTGGGTTCTCTTCTTGCTTTGTTGGTTGAGGTTGGTCGGGGAGTTCTTCGCCAGTGAATTCGGCTATGAAATCAGTGAGGATCTGACCCTTGATAGCGGTCCTTAGTTGAAATTGGATGTCGAACCGGCCAAGCTCGACTGACCACTTAGACAATCTGCCCGACAAATCCGCTTTCCTCAGGATCGCCTTAAGAGGGTGCGAAGTAAGAACGATGATAGTATGAGCTTCAAAATAATGCTTCAGTTTCCTCGAGGCTATCACTAGTGCAAAGGCGAGCTTCTCTAATGGCAGGTACCTTTGCTTGGCGTCTAATAAGGTCTTGCTCGCGTAGTAAACGGGGTGCTGGATTCCTTCGACCTCGTATATTAACGCCGAGTTGGCAGTGTGACTGGATACCGAGAGGTATAGGTATAAAGAATCCATTGGTCGTGGTATGACAAGCAGCGGTGGAGAGCTTAAGTAAGACTTGAGCTCGTCCAATGCTCGCGAGCAGTCCGGGCTCCATTCTATTGGTTTATTCCCTTTTAGAAGCCGGAAAAAAGGCTTGCACTTCTCGAAGGATTTGGAGATGAAGCGATTTAAGGCAGCGAGCATTCCAGTGAGCTTCTGCACGTCCCGGACTGTTAGAGGTGGTTGTACCCTGTTGATTGCATCGATCTGGTCCGGATTAGCTTCTATGCCTCTCTTGCTGACTAAGTATCCAAGAAATTTTCCTGACTAGACACCGAAGGAACACTTGCTCGCATTAAGCTTCATTCGGTATTTCCTGAGGATTTCGAAGGTCTTTGACAGGTCTGAGAGGTGATTTTCCTTTTTCTTGCTCTTAACGAGCATATCATCGATGTATACCTCCATTGGATCTCCCATTTGATCCTTGAACATTTTTGTGACCAGCCGCTGGTAGGTTGCCCCTGCATTCTTGAGCCCAAATGGCATGACTTTGTAGCAATACAACCCAACCGTCGTGATGAACGTCGTTTTGTCTTGGTCTGGGGCATACAAGGGGATCTGATGATACCCTGAGTATGCGTCCAGGAAACTCATTCGCTCGTGAGCTGTAGTGGCATCTACTAGTTGGTCTATCTTTGGGAGGGGGAAACTATCCTTTGGGCACGCTCTATTGAGGTCAGTGAAGTCGATGCAAACTCTCCACTTCCCGTTGTTCTTCGGAACCACTACTGGGATGTACAACCACTTGGGGAATTGTACTTCCCGTATGGATCCTGCATCCAGCAGTTTTTCGACCTCCTTTTCGACCGCTTTAGCCTTCTCAGGTGCAGCTCTTTGTGCTTTCTGCATGACTGGCTTGAACATGGGGTAGACGTGCAGCTGATGACAGACCATACCAGGATCAATGCCAGGCAGGTCGTATGGTTCCCATGCGAAGACATCTACATTGTGTCTCAGCAAGGTCGTCAACTCCTTCTGTTCTCGATCGGTTAGAGATGCTCCGATCAGGAATACTCTGCTACTGTTACCAACTTTGTCTATAACTTCTACCAGGTCCTCGATGACACGCTCGGAGGGGAGGAGCCTGGTCTCCTCTACTCCTGGTCTTCCATACTTTAGTTGCTATTTAGAAGGTATCACACCCTCTTCAACTTTCTCGCTGGGTTGACCAACCTTCTTCTCTGGCTTTGGTCGGATGGCTGCTATGAAGCACTTCCTTGCCATTGCTTGGTCACTGTGGATCTCCATTACTCCTCGCTCGGTTACATACTTGAGCTTCTGATGGTAGGTCGAGGAGACCGCCTTCATTGCATAAAGCCATCCTCTGCCAAGGATGGCCTGGTATGGCGATTCGATGTCAACTACCAAAAACTCAATCATTTTGGAGATGTTCCCAGTACGAACTGGCAGAACTATCTTGCCTAGAGGCATGGTCATTTTCTCGGCGAAGCCGACCAAAGGAACAGTAGCTTCCTTTAGGTCGGAGACGCTCAATTTCAATTTTCTAAACAGGTCGAGGTACATTACTTCGGATGAGCTTCCTTGATCGACGAGCAGCTTGTCGATGTCAAAGTTGGCTATCATGAGGGTAATGACCAGAGGATCATGATGTGGTGTCCTTACTCCAATCAAATCTTCATCCGTGAAAATAATATGCTTGTTATAATTGACGTCCTCTGCTCGTCGACGTTTTCCCGACTGTGATTTTGCTTGATCGATTTGAAAGGCCTGCATTATCGCTGTAAGTTTTTTCAGCTCCATCCGAGCTGAGTTCCCTTGTATCTATTTGACGTCAGATACTCCGTGAATTACGGCGAACTCGTGTCCAGCATCATCCTCCAGCACATTGTCGGGTCTCATCTCTCTGTTGGCAGTCATTTTCTCTGCCTTCTTCTCCACAAAGTCGTTCAGATTCCCAGATTGGGCCAACTCTTCGAGGTGAGACTTAAGAGCTTTGCAGTGCTCGGTCTTGTGCCCTCCCTCTTTGTGAAAAGCTCACCTCAATGCAATGTTTCTCTTCGAGGGATCTCCCCCCATCTTCCTGGGCCACTTGATGAATGGCTCATCCTTGATCTTCGCGAGAACCTTGTAAATTGGTTCTTTGAAGACGGTGTTGATCGTCTAGAATGATTTCGATGCGTCCTGGTTTCCTCCGTTTTTGGAGCCATTTTTTCCCCCGTTCTTTCCTCCTTTCCTCTGGTTCTCAGATTTCTCACCTACCTTGGTAGTGAGTTTAGCTCGACCGTTTTCTCCTGTATTAGAGCGGGTGACATCTTCCACCTTTGCGTATTTCTCGATTCGGTCCATAAGGTCGTCAATGGTCATAGCCTCCTTCTTTGTCAGGGATTGGTAGAGGAGGGAAGAATTAGGGAGCCCAATTTTGAAAGAGGCCACTGCCACCTCCTCCGCACAGTCTTCGATCTCATTGAATAACTCCCAGTACCTCTTCGCGTATTCTCAGAGGGTTTCCTGAGGCGTTTTCTTCATTGTCAGTAGAGCATCCATCCTTTTGGGATGGGAGCTACTGGTAATGAATCGGGCCGTAAAGAGTTCGGCTAGGGATTTGAAATTCTTAATCGATCGGTGGGGGAGCCTTTCGAACCACTTCTGTGCTACATCATGAAGGCTCGAGGGAAAAATACGACACATCAGGGCATCACGGTGACTCCAGAGGGTCATTGCCTGTCGGTATTGCCTGACGTGATCGATGGGATCAGTCTTTCCGTCGTAAACCTTGAACCTTGGAATGGAAAATTTCTTGGGAGCTTCCTCCTCTTCGATTTCTCTCGCGAAAGGTGACTTCATCTGGGTTTTGAGAGCTCGCCTCGCGAGTTCTCTAGTTGATCTTGTCCCGTGGTGAGCGGGATGCTAGTCCATCTCCCTGCGGACCATGTTTCGTATGAGCTCGTCGCTGCCAGCAGGTCTCTGGTGGCGGCGAGCTCTTCGAAGCTGTTCACGGAGGTCGTCGTCTGACTCGCCTCCTTCGTCCCTTTGATATTCTCGCATAGGGCTCCTTCCTCGGCTGCGAGACTTGCTCGCCTGAGGGCTAGGAGTACGATGTGGGCATCTCCGGTTATCAGGACGAAGCTCCCTTTCTAGTCTTTCCAGTCTTCTTTTCAAACGAGCATTCTCAGCCTCGTACCTACGAGAAGACTCTCTCTGCTCGTGGAGCCTTGCCTCGTACGCATCAATCAACCGGGATATCTGCGTGGACCTCGCTGGTTCCTGACTTTCTTCTGAGGCTGGTTTTTCCAGGCGAGCTCTTTGATCTGAATGTCGGACTTCAGACCTAATCCTGCGAGGAGCAGGTGGCTCTTGAATATCTCTTGCTTGGGGGGCATTGCTGCTGTGTCCAGACATCTTAAACTCCTTTCTTGATGTGGGCTCTTCTTAGGGAAAGATGAACGTTTCCCACAGACGGCGCCAATTATAGAAGCAATTGTTATGCAACACAAATGAATATTAGAGAAAGATTATCAAGAAGAGAACAAGGAATAGAAGATGCCAATCACACAATAAATGATGTACGTGGTTCAGCCAAAATGTGCCTACGTCCACGGTGGTGCAGTCGATGTTATTTCTATATACTCCGGAGAGTGATTACAGAGAATACAACTTGTCCTTTTGCCCTGGACCTAGGGTTTAATATATACATGTGCATGTAGATGAGTGGGGGTGATGGGTTCCTCCACGTTTTCCATTTCTCCCATAATTTCCCTTCATGGGATCGTGGGGGGAGACTAGATTAATTATAAAAGATGAGGGGCCTGGACTTTGGGCCCCCAGGACTGGGCTACTCGTCCAGGCCCATAGTTCTACATTTCGGGTACCCACATAAGCCTTTTAGTTATTATGCGTACGCATTCATTAGCCCTTAGATCCGTTCGAGAGTCATTACCCCTGTAATGAGATCTCTCGAATTGTACCATTTGGATAGTTTGGGACTGTATAGTTTCTGTATAATAATATGAAAGTATCAATTATAGAGGAATATATCACCTTGAAGTCATCAATCTAAACTTAGGAATATATGCCTGACAACCTGGATGACAGTGATGAGTTCGTCGATGAGAGTGGTCATGTAATGGGCAAACGAGTGAAATTAACGAGTTTACAACATGAACAAGTAGTTCGTTATCTATTTGACACACATGAAGATGTCGAAGAAGGGAAAAAGTAAGTTTTTTACATTAATTTAATTTTTGTACACGATCAATTTTGTAATACTTTCATCACGACCACTGCAGAAAATATGAAGCGTGTGAGAACAATAAAAGACAAAAAATAATGGCACAATCAGACAGCGAATTTGGGTTGTGGTTGTCACACGAGGTAATTATAATGAGAATGTCTGTTATTAAATGTCATATTACAAGAAATCTTTACAACTAACCTAATTAATTTATATATATTCTCATCTCTTAAAGACGGGTGATGCGACATCAAGGCTTGCTCGTCTAGCCATCGGTCCCTTGTTCATGACACAAAAGTACAAAAAATATCGATTGAACGGTTACATATTAGGTACAAGGGTGTACGAGAAAAATACAAATTTTCATAACTCGGGCATTTCATATATGGCGCTTACTTATTTTCGAGCATGCACGAAAGATAAAAACCTCGTTGAAGCTGAAATGACTTACTATGGTGTAATTTGAAATATATTTGAATTGGACTATGTAAGCTTCAAAGAGGTTGTGTTTTACTGTGATTGGGTAAGAGTTAATGATAAAAATGCTTATAAAGGTGATCCTGGAACCAATTTGATCATGGTTGACTTGTCCAAGTTGAAGAGCAATGAACATGTGAGCGATGAGACGTTTGTTTGTGCTTTCAAGCAAGTGTTTTACTTAGAGTATATCAACAACGAGTCGTGGTCAATCGTCCTACATGAGCTAAAGTATCTAAACAATAGTGTGGATGACTTGGTTGCTCCTACTGTATATCAATCCATTTTTTATGATAACCTGAATTTGAAACAATGTTTAGATTTGTAATAAATATTCCAATTAGTGGGTGTATTATTCTAGTGCTTTATTATTATCGGACGACAGTTTAATGCTTTGAATTCATTTGTACTTGATCAGTTTAATGTTTATAATAACTAGTGGGTGTATTCTTCGAGTGCTTTGTTATTATAAGATTTTTTGGTTAGTGAATATGTTAATTCGAATTTTAATTAAATTAAGCATTAATTCAAAGTCCATGACATGATCCGATATTGAAACAATATTTTGATTTATAATGTCATTAGCTTGTATTCTTCTAGTTCTTTGTTATTATCGGATTTGAATCAAAATTGGTTTTATGGTTAGTGAATATGTTAATTTGGATTTTAATCAATTTAAGCATTGATTCAAAGTCCATGAGATAACCCGATATTGAAACAATATTTAGATTTATAATGTCTTAACTTGTATTCCTCTAGTGCTTTGTTATTATCGGATTTGAATCAAAATTAATATTATGGTTAGTGAATATTTTAATTTGGACATTAATCAATTTGAGCATTATTTCAAAGTCCATGACATGACCCGATATTGAAATAATATTTAGATTTATAATGTCACTAACTTGTATTCTTCTAGTGCTTTGTTATTATAGAATTTGAATCAAAATTGCTTTTATGGTTAATGAATATGTTAATTTGGATTTTAATCAATTTAAGCATTAATTCGAAGTCCATGACTTGACCCGATATTGAAACAATATTTAAATTTATAATTTCGTTAGCTTGTATTCTTCTAGTGCTTTGTTATTATCGTATTTGAATAAAAAATTATTTTATAGTTAGTGAATATGTTAATTTGGATTTTAATTAATTTAAGTATTAATTCAAAGTCCATGACATGACCCGATATTGAAATAATATTTATAGATTTATAATGTTGTTAACTCGTACAATATTTTAATTCATTTGGATTTGATCATTTTCTCATATACATATTTGTACTAATAAAAACAATGTTTGCAGAAAATGTCTTCATTAGGGCAATGCGGTAGCGGAGGCGACCAGGGCTCCTCTGCTACTAATCGCCCCAAATGGGACAAATTGGGCCTTGTCGTCGAGAACAAGACGGCCTTACTGGCTAGATCCTTGGAGTTGCTAAAGGAGATCATTGGCCCGGGGTACATTGATTGGAGGTCTGTGCCAAATGAGCTCAAGATGGGCATCTGGGGGGCACTACAGGTAGTGTATTTATATTTATATTTATATTTAAATATAACTAACACTTACTTTCTTTTTGGTTTGTATTTGTTTGACAAGATTAATTATCCCCACATGTTCGCGATTCCATGTTGGAACAGTTGAGGGTTCAGTATAAGACGTGGAAGAAAAACATGCGGGTACGGTACTTTGAGAAGACCCGAGAGTCCATTCTGAGAGTGCATGACACGATCTCATTGAAGGAGTCGATCTCATTGGCATAGTGACAGCAATTTGTCGACAATGAGATCGATGAACGACAATTGGCATCTCGTCAATCAGGGAGGAAAAATGAGGTGAAAAAGGTGGACATGTACTACTCTAAGTGAATGCCTTATGCCGAGGTGGAGCACAGGATGGTAAGTTTTTATTTTTCATTAATTTTAGTTTTATGTTATTATAATTTAGCATTACTTACTAATTCTGCATTATTTTATTGCAGGAGATGGGGAGTGGTCATGGGGGTAGGCCACATAGGTTCGATGCCTATGTGGAAATTCAGACGAAGAAGGGCAAGGATAAGGAGGTGTCCCCGAGCGTCGCAGCCAAAATTGTAAGTTATAATTAATTTTTTTACTAATTTAATTAACTAATCGTGTACTTTTGTCATTTCGGGCAAAGCTTAGAGAAGTGCATGAAAAGATGTCTGATGATGATAAATAATCTTTGGCTACGAACGTGCTCAACCAAGCGCTCGTCGCGAATCGCAAGGGGAGGACTAGGGGGTGAACTCTCGGGTGGGGAAGTCGAGGATCATCGGGATGGAGACGAACAACACCGAGTTGGCTCATAAGGTGGACACCCATAATGATAAGCTATCAAGGTTGGAGGCGACGGTCCTACATATCTACACCTTCATGAAGTGTCAGTGAGGGTCCACATCCGATTAGGGCAAGGGGAAGGGGAAAGGGAACGAGGTAGACGGGGATGTCACTACTTCATCGCCGATATGCACGGACTCGCCACCCTTATATGACTCATTTCCCATATTGACCCCCATCAAACGGCCAATGTTAACAATCAGTTATCCGAGCGTGTTTTTAATAAATGTATTTGGTGGAAAACTGATAGCGAGGGGGTTGAGGGACCTGGGCACCCTCCCGAGTATGTTGTTTCATGGACGTCCCCTGCAAGACATTGAGGCAAAGGTGCTTGTCATGCACGTTTTGGCCGAAAAAACAAATTCACCATTGTAGTTGCAAGAACAATGCGGCGTTCGACGAATTGATGGGTATCTCAATGCATATATCGTGTGGCCATCGTTCCTTCTCCAATCTTTTGTAGACCCTACTCTATGACATTATTTTTATTTATTTTATTTGGATATTGGATATTATTTTTTATTTTTTTATTTCGTTATGGATATTCAAATGTTGGTTTGATTTTTGTTATGGATATTTACATGTTTTTTTGGTTTGGGTTATGGATATTTGTATTTATTTGTGTTGGTTATTGAATATTGAATGTTTCTTGATATATATGCTATTTGGACGTGTTAAAATTTGCTATAACAGGTACAAATATACTACTGGGCAGTGGCAGTGGCCGTGGCCATACTGCCCAATAATATATTTTTTTTAAATTTACCCAGAATTGTCACGGACTTTGACCATGATAAATTCATGACAAAAGGAAACTTGTCACGGACTTGTCACAGTCAAAGTCCATGATAAATTTATTTTTGTCACGGACTTGTCATGGTCAAAGTCCATGACAAATTTGTCAAGGTCAAAGTCCGTTGAAATTTTGTGACAAATCTCACGAACTTATCATGTTCTTTGACCATGATAAGTGCGTGACAAATACCTTTGTCACCCCCAAACTTGTCACGGTGAAAGACCATGACAAGTTTAATTTGTAAAGGTTTTTTATTGTGACAATTTTATAGTTTTGGTGTGGTGACGAGAAGCCCCTCGTCCTAAGATTAAAGCCACAGAAAAAGGCCAAGGCAAGGGGAATCATTGCGAGCAATCCCCTCTGACCTAATGTACATGTCACAGAAATAGAGGAAGGGAGAGGAGGTATACCTGGAGTGGTTCCTTTGTCCTAAAATAACTTACCACATAAATAACACAGGGTGAGGAGGCAGCCCACCTAGAGTGGCCTCCTCCTCAAGATTTGTTGCCCAGAAAATAACAAAGTAATAATATTTACATTCTTTTACAGGTAGCCTAGTTGAGTAGGCAGGGATCAAAAATTCCAATTCGGATCTCTTGGGAGTTTTGGCTTGGTGGATGAGTAACAAGGTTTGTTGAGAAATCTCAATCACTTAGAACTTTACAATAAAGAGAATACTGAAGCACCCTATATCTTTGACTAACTTGAGTCTATATTATATAGGTGCTCATCTAGTTTGGAAACAATGATAAAATTGAGTATAATCCTTTAAACCAACAAGCCTTCAGACTCTACAAACTATTTCCTCTAATAGTCCAAAGGTATAAACATCAACACCACACCTAGGATCATTTATGTGTTGCATATGAGATTGTATTCTTCATAATATGGGTATGTATGAGTTAAATCCATTTAAAATAATTTTCTATAATTTTTTGGGATATTTTATATAAATTCTAGGATTTTTAAATGATTTTTTGTAAATTAAAATTGAAGTTATTAATTTTGTGGGCTGATTTATAAATTCTTTAAGCTGCTAAAAACTTCTTGGGTAGTAACCAAACGTGCTTGATAATTGTGTGGGTGCATATTTTATTTATGTAAGATAAAAAAACACTCATTTTATACGCCATATTAGCCTTACACGTATTATACTCACAACGGCTGGATTTGTGTTTTCTTGCCCTCACATACTTGTGTTTGATTCTGAACCATTGGATCAGTTTCACCGATGGTCTGCATGTGACCTGAAGCAATCCTTGTGATACCTAAAACAACCAGTAAGAGAACGTTTAATAGTGATGCATCGATAGCCATCAGATTTACCTCGATCTCTTAAGACTCAATCATGACCATTCATTTTCTTCGAAGTTCTAGAGGCTTCCATGGCTTAGTATACATAAATGCCTTATGTGCTGCGATTATAATATTTTATTCACCTCACTTCTGAGAGAAAATAAAGAGAGGAGATAGAGAGAGAAAAGAAAACCCTAACCTAAACTCCAACCAAATCTCAACAGAAAATCATTTCTGAGAGTGTTTTAGTTCGAGAGTTGTGAAGATTATACCTCTTATGTTCTTAATCTCTTTTCCAACTTAATCACACCAGTTTGATCTCATTTTTTTTTATAGAAAACTGAGATAAAATTATGTGATACATTTAACGTCTATCTCTTAGATTTGATTTCTTATTTTGAGAAATCATAGTTTTGTTGGTTGTTTTCAACTTTTATGTTTTCAAACCCTAAAACCAACAAAATAGTTTCTGATTTCAGTTTCTTTAAACATTCAGACTCAGATCTAACTTAAGATTTTGATAGGGGATTTACACTTTCACATATTTCACATTTTGTGAAATAGTCTGTATATTATCAAAATAAGAAAATGTTTAGGATGTTGGCTCGTGTATATAGCAAGATTCCCTCTTGATCTGTGGATAAATTGAAAGATCTAAACTCTAATAGTCTTGATTAAACTGATTTTGGAAATCTTTGCATATTTGTGAGATGTTTGTAATTTGATAAGCATCCTGTCTGTAATTAAGTGTGTGTGGGTTGCATGCATGTGATTTAGAGCACATCACAACTTACACTTTCACACTACTACACTGAAAAGTGTTGGTATTGACATTTTGGACTTTTGAGTCGATGTAAAGCTAAAAGGAGTAGAGTTACAAAGCTAAGAGAACATCAACAACATCAGAGCCTTGGGAGAAGTAAAAAAATCTCGAGGAGTTGGTACATTTATGAACTTAGAATTAGGTCTCATTGTGTGTCTTGATTGTTAAACAGTTTGTAACATATTACTCTATTTTAGTGGATTTTTACTTTTGAGGTGTATAGACCTTCGTGGATGTTTCCCCAATTGGGTGGGATTTTACCACGTTAAAATTTGTACTTGTATACTTCCTCTTCCTCTCATCCCTTTCTCGAGGCTATGTTGATTTAATTTCTTTATAAGTTTTGATTTTCAAAACTGGTAAACTTATACCTTAAATAACTTGTTCGTATTGTTTTACGCATCTTGTGTTAAGAAATGTTGTTTAAGAAAAGAGTTTCTTCAACAAACTGTTCAGAGCCATTTAGATAGTTTAATCTTGAATTAAACGACTTAAGTGGTATTTTTTCAAATATTAGTAGGAGTCATTCAAGTCCTTACACAACTCACACTTAGTCACAACTGAGGTGATTAGCCAAGAGGCTGCTCAGAAGAAATGAACTTTTTACAAAATAATTTTGGAGAGGGTGGTCCTCGAGGCCACTCTCAAGTTTATAAAATTTGTACAATAAGTAACCATTTAAAAAGGCATTTAACAAATCAGATATTTTGTCTCCGAGACATATTTACTTTTTGACTTTGGTTCACACCAGGCATCGTCTGTCAGAGGGGACAGGCGGTGGCAGACCTAGTAGGGACACGAGGTACATTACAGACCTTGTCCCTCTAAGATTTTCCTCTTATCCCCCCCCTCCCAAAGGATCAAACCAACCCTAGTATTCACCTATAAATAGGACCATTGGTGAGGTCAAATCAGATATCAGAAACTCAAGTTAAGTCGTTACTCTATCAAAATCACAACAGACTACCTAGTATTCTCTCCTTGCTCTCTCTCTAAGGGCTAAGTTCTTATTTCTTCACTCCTACCTTAATAGACATCGTTATCAAGAGATTCCTTTATTAAAGTTACTATTATTGTTTATGAAGTTCATCTTCTTATAGGGAGTGGTTCTAGTTTTGACTCTATTTTTACCAGATTGGAAAAATTTTACTAGGTACTGCTTCTAACACTTCCTAAAGACCTTGTAGGTAGATTCCATTAAGGTGGGTCATGCCTCACCCGTTACAATTTATTATCAGACCCCAGTCACACTACCTTCCTAGAATATTACTTGTATGGAGAGCATTATGAGATATACACCGACTATAAGAATTTAACCCAAATTTTCACCTAAAGAGATTTGAATATGAGGCAGAGGAGGTGGTTAGAACTAATTAAGGATTATGATTTCTTGATTAACGTCCGAAAAAGGCAAATGTAGTGACTATTGCCTTAAGTAGAAAGGTTTCTCTTAGTGCTTTGAGAATTACTAGCCAAGAATACATTCTTAGATATTTGGATGTATCGGGGATTGAAGTTGTAGACCATAGGGTTTGCGGACAACTAAAGGCACTTACCATGGAATTAAGTTTAATTGAAAGGATAAGGATAGCTCAGACAGCAAATTCGGACCTCCAGAAAATCTGTGGACTTGTAAATAAAGGGGAGAAGAATAATTTTAGAGTCACTGACAACTGAGCCTTGCATCTTGGGACAAGACTGTGTGTGCCGTGGAATTAATAAATCAAGGCGGATGTGTCGAAAGGGGGCATTCCTCAACCTTCGCAATTCACCCAAGAAGCACCAAGATATACAAAAACTTGAAGGAAAATTTATGTTGGCCTAACATGAAGAGGGAGGTTGTGGAGTTTGTTGCAAGGATCCTAGTGTTCCAACAAGTTAAAGATGAACACTAAAGGCTAGCTGGGCTGTTGCAGCCCTTGCTAATCCTAGAGTGAAAGTGGGAGGATAATTCTATGGACTTTATAGTTGGACTGCCGCAGACGCAAAGAGGGATGGATTCTATTTGGGTTATTATTGATAGGCTAATCAAGTTTGCGCACTTTTTAAGACTATGGTCATTGTTGATCAATTACCCAAACTTTTCATGAAGGAGGTTTTAAGACCCACAGAGTTCCAGTGGTCATAATGTCTGATCGTGACCCAAGACTTACCTCAGGACTTTGGAAGAAATTTTAAAAAGTTATGGGGCAGTAACTTACCTCCAGCATAACCTTCCACCCACAAACCGATGGGCAAACAGAGAGAACTAATCAAACCCTAGAGGATTGAGATCATGTGGTTTAGATCTTCATGAAAGTTGGGAAGATTACCTACCGTTAATGGAGTTTGTGTATAATAACAGTTACTAAGAAAGCACTAAAATGACCCATTATGCAACCTTATATGGGAGGAGGTTTCAGACCCCTTTATGTTGGGATGAAGTAGGTGAGAGGTAGTTGCTTGGCCTAGAAAGAATAGAAGAGGTCGTTTCTAAGGTCGAGTCCATTCAATAGAGGTTGTGGAGTGCTTAGAGTAGGCAAAAAAGTTGGGCTGACATCAAGAGAAGGGATGTGGACTTAAAGGCAGGGAATCATGCCTTCCTTAAGGTTTCCCCTTAGAAGGGAGTTATAAGGTTTGGAAAGAAGGGAGGTTGATTCCACGATATGTGGGACCTTTTGAGTTACTCAAGAGGATTAGAAATATTTCCTATAGGCTTGCCTTGCCTCAAACTTGTCCCATGTGTACAATTTGTTTTATATTTTAATACTGAGGAACTACATCAGGGACCATAACCACAATATTAACCATGAACCAAATGAGGTCTGCAAAGACTTAAGTTATGACGTGGATCCAATTGAGATATTAGAAAGGAAAGAAAAGAAGCCGACGACCAAAACCATTTCCCTAGTCAAAGTAATTTAGACACACCAGGTCACGGATGAGGCGACTTGGGAACTGGTGTCTGTCATCAAAGAAAAGTATCCACATTTATTTTCAAGTATATGTAAGTTATTGTCTTTAGATTCTTAAATTTTGAGGATGTAAATTCCTAAGTTAGGGAGGTTGTGACGACCCTAAAAATACTATAAGGCCACAGCCATGGTAGAGGCCATAATACCGTGAAAATAGAGGAAAAGACAAGTTTGGAAACAAATGGAAAAAATGGTAATTTTACGTAACATGGAACATTTTTATGAAATAAAAATGTTAGAAAAGGTGTTACACAAAATGGTATTAAATGAACGTGATTTTGGGATAAAATCAATACAAGTGTATAAAGGTAAGAAAGGATGATTTTAAAGTACAACACAAGTTGGGGTGGAATCCTGAGTTTTGACTTCGGCCGATAAAAGAAAGTGGACTAATGTGGACATTTGTAAATGTTAAAACACATTAATATGGACTCAGATGACACCAAGATAATTAAGGAGGTCTCGAAGCCCTGGGTGAAAGACCCAAAATCATTGGCCACAACATATGGTAGCATAGCCAGTGATGTAGAGCCTGTTAAAGTATGAAGATATCGAAAGATTCTGAGAAAAAGATAATGAAAAATAAAACATGTCAAGAAATTGGTTGTGTGGTGAATATGTGAAAGACAACCTAACTTGAATGAATTTATAAATGTTCCAGTTAAAAGATAATGTGGGCATGTAATCTGTAAAAATTGATAAATGTCCATGACATAAAGGAAAGGGTAAAATGAAGTGACTAAATGGGTAGTTAAGTAACCTAAAGTGGTTTAGCCCAAAATTAACACAAGATTGTGTTTATGAAAGGTTTTTAAGGAAAAAACATTTCCTAACACGGTGCTTACGTGTGTTAAAAGGTGATTTTCAATGAAAATATTAAGGTAAATTTGATATGAATCAATAAATAAATGTCAAGCTAAGTATAGAGAGGTACTTTTATGATATTAAAGTGAATTAGTCGGAATAAGTAACTTTTTTGGAATAAAAATGGATTCATGCATTATAGTGTATATACATATGTATGGATACATATATATGGTACTTGTATGTGTACGTAGATATAATGTGTTAGAGTTTATTTCCTACCGTTAAATTCTATATTATATTGTTGTATTTTCCCACTGGGCATTCGGCTCATTAACTCGTCTTTGTTACGGCAGATTGGGTGCGGTTTCACATTTTGAGAGCGTTGTACATGTAAGTAACCTTTTTATTTTACGTTAGTAACTTTGTATGCTCGGATTTTGGGGATGCTTCTCATGGGCCCTTAATTTAGTTTGATTTAAATTAGAATCTCATGCTAAATAAGTGAAACTCTAATTAATTAAACTTGGCTAGCAACATTATTCAGGTCGTCTCATTGCACTTCACACCTAATACTTGAGTCGGACCGGGTTAACCACGGGTAACCCATAAATCCGAGGCGGAGCGTTACACGTGGTAATTTGATTTAAGGGATATTGAGCCTTAAGTCATCGGGGTAATCCGAGGGGTTTAGAAAATTATATTCTTTACCTTCCTATTTTCTTATATTGCACTCTCTTGCTTACTGCATTGATACTTTTCTAATTTTATAATGTTAGTATATCTTGTATTTATTAAATACTAATACTGGTTGAGGACTTGAGTTAATCATTACTGAGCTATTTGGGGTCATCCCTTTCATATTCCTTATTTTCCTCGGGACAGAGGCTGCAGAGTATTAGGCCCCGTAGAGGGATAGAGGCGGAAGAGATGAGTATTCTCGAGGTCGTGGCCTTTTAGAAGGGGTCACGAAATGTTTTGCATCTGAGAGATTTTGGGGAGAATTTAAATACTTGTGCCTCCCTTAATTGTAATCTTTTAAGTTTTTGTATTAAAGAATCGTATGAAGAGAAATAATGTTATTCATGTTTTAAGGCTTGTATTTAGAGACTTTATGATTATTAATGAAAGTAGTATTCACTTGAAGTCGTTTGATGGAAACTAACTATATTTATAATAATGAGTATATTCTGCTAACTCTAATGATGAGGTTGAGACCTTAATAGAAGGCCGCGGCAGTGTAGAGTTTCCCTAAATACAATTGAATAGATTTTAAATAGCGAGCAAAAAGTGATCTAACAACTGTGTCTAAATAAGGCAGGCTTCGAGGCGTTATATTAATTGTATTGGCTTTTTAGGTTATTGAGATTGTTGAGGAATTTCAACCCAACTGTCATAGGGGCGTACTCGTTACTAAAAGATCTTATATGTATGATTCATGTCAGGTTGAACAGTATAGACTACACCGAGGGACAATTGGCATTGAAGATACAGATTAAAGTGGTAACAATATTAATCAAAATTCCTTTTTGAGCCAAAATCCATTATAACACATCTTAACCACAGAAAATGTAAATTTACGATATGTCATCAAGGAAGGTAACACAACCTTCAATAGCCGGAGAACTTACAAAATGTTGTTTTAAATTGATAATTCTCGAATTTAATGTTTTGATGAAGGACTTTTATATAATGAAAAAACACTTTAAACTTAGTATTGATTAATATATATTAAAATCAATAATTGAAAAAAAAATATATTTATAACTTGAAAGTTGGAGAAAATCCATGTTAAATTTGTCCATTTCCTTGGTTAATTTAGACAATCAAACAACATAACTTTTAAAATATGGGTTATTAGGTAGAAAAACATGTCAATCTATAACACTGACAATGTTAGCTCATATTGGAAAAACTACCCATATTTACCCATTATGGAATGAATTCGGGACCAACAATTTAAACATGAGTTAAAAACTAGCTAAAAATGGGTTCATGTGGGTGGAAGTGGGCAACCCATTTTAATTTTAAAAGGCCCAGGGCTTGGGATGTGTTGTGAAATTGATTAAAGGGTCAGGGGCTTGAAAACCTTCTCTCTCTCTCTCTCTCTCTATATATATATATATATATATATATATATATATATATATGTCTCTGTGTTTGTGTGTGTGTTGGGGTTTTATTCTTACAACCATATATACCATTTATTTTTTAATAAAGTTTGGCATGTTCATTTGAAACGAGAATCATATTTGTGAGAATGCCTTATATTTATGCTTAGAATATATTGTATGAATTTTGTTCAATTTATCTTAGTAGAAATTTTAGTGAATTACGTTCATTTTTATCACAGAAGATCGAAATTTCGATTATGATTCAATTGAACAATTAACGGCCTAGATAGGGAGTTGGCATCCTATTGGTAAAGTTAGGAGTACAATCTTAGTAGTTTATCTTGACTACCTGAACTTGTTCAATAGTTCTAAGAGGATTGTACAGGTACATCAGGAATGTATTGAACGGGATATAGGTGAGACTCAAGGCTAGGAGCTGACTAAATTAGACTTGCACAACCTCACCATGTTTGAAAATGTGCGTATATTCTTAATCCTAAGGTCTATGGGGTTTGGAACGTGCATATGATTGTTTCTTTAATTATTATGGGTGAAATCCAATTTATTGAGTTAAAATCCCTGCAAGTTGGGCAATCATTATGTGTACATGTCTTAGATCATATTTTGGATGAATCCGCATCTGGAAGATACCATAGATTATGATACCCCCTTGATAAACATATAAGTTTTCATTCTAGAAGTAAACTATGACACCCTGCCTCATCAAGTACCGGGTGATAAGTCATTTATTAAATTAAATCAGAATATCTGGCTGGTTTAGATTATACATCACTGTCGAAAACTTTATTATTAAATACTAACCACCTAATATTTAAAAAGGTTGATGTCAAAATTTTATCTTTTAATTAATATAAAACAATGTTAACGAAATAATTAAACATTAACCATTCACATCAATCTCATATGATAGGAAATAACTGCAATAGTAAATGAAACAGGAGAAAAACATTTTCAGTCTAAGTCCCAAATACAATAATCCATGAGAAATAAACCAATAACTGAATGAAGTAAATACCTAAATCCAAAATCTCTGAATATCTGAATAGAAAAGGGGCAACATTCCCTAACTGATGAAATAACTTAAAAGGGAAGAAATTATAGACATAGAGGTGTCTACTACCAAGGTCCTATAACTTCTACAGCAGCTACAGCTCGTCGAGTGAATGAAACTCCTATGCTTGGTGTCCCTGTGGATGGGCACCTAAAATAATTTGACAAGAAAAGAAATTTATAGAAAACGGGTCGGAGCCCTAGTTGAAAACAGTTTAAAAATCAGCAAGTGCTTAAAATGAGTTTATAGCACATATATTAATCATGTTAGGTTATTGTACTCCCTTGATATGCTCACCTCTCATCTAATGTGCACGCCTATCGTTCCATCAAACCCTGCTAGTTTCTATTCCCATGCTAACTAGTTCTTTCCCGTCTAACATCTAATCATAGCCTAATATTGTTCCCACGTATTTTCCTCGCAATATACATACTACCTATAATCAATTTATCTTTACATGGATAAGCGCCTTTTCAATTTAACATAATTAAGTGTTCACTAACTTATTTAATTTCAGATTTCATTAATGTCTACTTAATTCACACAGTCGAGGGTATCACAAGGATATATATACATACACTCTCTTTCTGTATATATATATATATTCAATAATGCACCCAGAGACACAGCTGCGGTGCATGCATACTCTGCTATTATGTCCTGGTGCATCGCTCATTGCATAAAGGACTACAGATTTAATCTATCGCAAACCTTCAAACAAACACACATATTGGAGGCAAACACAGATCCAAACCGATGGGCTACAAACATACCTACGCACTCATACAACTATCATCACTATCATTCTCACAGATAGCCCGTACCTAGGTTCTATACTCTAATGGTACAAATCAAAATCCCACCCGAAGGCTCCTTAAGGCATGATTGTCCACAATGCGTAACCTCCACCCAATAGCAAGCAGTGTAGGTATGTCGTACACATAATAGTTCAATCAATAAGTATACACACAACTTATTATATTCATTAGGTATTCACGCAACCTAAGTTCCTGAATTTATATATAGTATATTCGCCTCTACTACCCACAATACTTTAACTGTACGATTACCTCTCAATCGTATATCCTCTTTAAGGTTCTCTTATTCAAACCCATTCCCTTAGTAGTTACACAATTCCTCTCACTACTAAATTATGAAAAGAAGCTACTCTAGAATAACGTAGGTCCTATTCTCTCACTTAAAGGAACCTAGAAGGATTTTTAACTCATTTAGGCAAAAATTAGAGTTTCTGAAATCTCGTTAGAACCTGGGGATTTTTGTTCGAATGAGGTCGTTCGAACGATATTCTCACTTCGAACGAACTCTAAAAAGTATCGTTAGTAATCATGTTGGATTTCTCGTTAGAAGTCTCCTTCGAACGAGGTCATTCGAACGACTTGGGCAGGTCTTCAAACTAGAATTCCTAGAGCTTCGTGTCTTCCAAAAATTTATTTTTTTCCAATTCATTCAACAACCAAATCACTTCAAACTCATTCTAATCAAAATTAAAAACTCTAAACCATATCCCCTAGTATTAGAACACTTTCCCGTCTGTTTTTAACATCAAATCCCTAAAATTATAACATAAATTTTGATTTATTTTCCAAATCTTCAACCAACCCTAATTTAACATAATCTCCATTAACAACCATTTAATCCCAAATTTAATTTTGTGAAAAAAACATATAAAGCACAGAATTATCATACCCAGAACATTGGTTATTCGACTACATGTAAACCTATACTCCCAATTAAAGATTTATACCCAGTTTCAATCCCAAATTCATAATATCATGGTTATTCCATCAACTACATTAACATGAATCATATATGCTTTAAAAATTCAGTAAGATAAACACTTGCCTTTTTATGAACTTCTAATTACCTGGATGAAATTGGTATAGGGGTGATCCTCTCTTCACGATCTACGCGTTGGTGTAATTTTTGGTGTGAAAGCTTGAGTCTTTAATTCAGGGCTCCTATGGAGCTCTTCTTCTTCCTCTTTGGTTTTCTCTCTATCTCTCTCATGTAGGTTTGGAACCTCCGAGATAGACTATTCCCCACGTACTCTTCCTTTTTAATTTTCTATTTTCATCCATTTTAATTCCCAAATATCTCAAAAGACTAAAATACCTCTCTGAGGTGTCAGTTTGGTCTAAATTGCCCCGAAACCCAAATAAAACACCCAAGTAGAGTTTTCTGACTATATCGACCCTTCTAGACTCATCTCCGCACTTGAAATGGTCATACGAGTTACTAAAAATAATTTACCCTTTTAACCCAATAAAGTAATATCGGCACGACTTAACTGCCCATCCCACTAAGTATATTGTAACTGTCGTATTTTTCACTCCTGACCATAATAATATTTTCTTAATCATATATTACTTTACTCGCTATGTAATATTCAACATAATTATCATCAATAAATACTAACTCTCATCACGCTAGTAATTATTACATTTAAATTCAAATTAACTT
Source organism: Sambucus nigra (assembly GCA_949130495.1). Classification (NCBI taxonomy): domain Eukaryota; kingdom Viridiplantae; phylum Streptophyta; class Magnoliopsida; order Dipsacales; family Adoxaceae; genus Sambucus; species Sambucus nigra. The sequence continues at coordinate 180,602,376 of OX422212.1, read as the reverse complement.
TAAATAATTTTTCTTCATTTAATTTAATTAATCTTAATTCCATAATTAAAAAAAATTCCTCAAAAATACGGGGTATTACATAAACCTGATCAGTGGATTATTTATAAATAAATAAATTAATATGTTGGTGAAAATTGATTATAGGCGAATTGAAATTCACCAAGCAGGTTTTGTATGATTTATGCGGGGAATCATATTATGTACCACCTAACTTTGCAGGCAAAGACCTTTTTATTCAAGTAATCCTAAGATAATTAAATTGGAGTGCAATTATTATTATTTAGTGAAATTAACTATAATTAAACAGGAAAGAAAATATATTACAATAAATTATAAGAGATTTTCATATTTCCATTTGGAAACCAATTTAGTTATTAGTCTTGGATCCGTAGTATAGTCCATTACCCAAGTAGTAGTCCCAAACTCTCTGAAAACCCTAATTAGCCCAAACCCATTTAGTGTATTTATAAGGGTTGAAGCTAGGGGTTTAAGCATCATAACTCACCATAAAGCTTAGAAAGTGGGAGCAAAAAACACTATTCACATTTTTTATACGAGGGTGAAGAGAGAGAAGTTGTTTTCTCTCATATTTCACATTGTTTTCATCTCCATAACTGCCCACACACTACCCATACCTTGGGGAGATCATATACTAGAAGATTCAAGGTATTCAGGGACTTCTAGAAAGCTTTTGGAAGTCAAGAAAAAGTAACCTCATCATCTTCGCCAAACTATTTTCTCCTCATTTGGATCACCTACAAGACCTCCAAAGGTATTATGATTCGAAATCCAAGGTTTATACTTTAAACCTACTTTTTGTTCTTCACTTTCTATTGCAATATCAAGTTAAGTTTTGGAGCATACTGTAATACCCCGTATTTCTATGTATTTATGATTTAATTAATTCAGAAATTAATTAGATAAATACGTTTTAGTTAAATTACATGTGTGACGTAATTTAATGTGATTAAATAATAAAAGTGATTATTAAATATTAATCGAGAGATAGAGACTGATTAATATTTAGTTATGATATTTACTATGTGCGTGAATAGTAAATAATGGTGGATTTTTTACAGACGGCATAGCGAGTGATATGTGCGTATTCTATTTTATCTCACCGAGAGTCGTGTGTAGACCATTTTGAGGTAAGAAATGAGAAATATATTTTAAGTGACTCGAAATATAATTTAGAGTTCACGAATGATTTCAGATGGGTCGAAATAGTCGGAATAGTGTACCCGGGGGTATAGTTTGAGTCCTGGGTCAATTTTAAACCAAACCGGCACCTTTTGCGAGTAATTTGGTCATTTTAAAAATAAGGGTTAAAAGACCTACGAAAAATATCACCCTATATCTGGTAATTAGAATTGGGGGTTAGGGTTAATAACTCACAAAACATAGAGAGGCCATTAGAGAGAAGGGGGAAACCAATTCTAAAGCTTAAGAAGGGATTCTTAAAGAATTGGACTTGAATCTTGCACCTAAATCATCCAAGGAAGAAGGATGGAGGGATAAGAACATGAGTCCACCATCAAAAACATAAAATCAAACCCTACAAACTATGAGTCAAGTGTTTATTACAAATCAAATTCAAGTTATAATACTCATGTGTAGGGAGTTTTAAGAATTGGTTGATTCTATTAAAAAACCTTGAATTAAATGTATGAATTGATCACATGTTTGGGTAGGATTTCATTTATAATGAATCCCTAAGTAAAGATAAAATGAAATTTTAATATATTTAATTATTAACATAGAATATTTATGAGTTCTTGGTTGATGAACATGAATCTTGAATGACTTAAGGTTTAATTGATGAACATAAGATGTCAATCTGCCAGAATTTTTGACGTAACTTTAAACATATTCCATTTGAATTGTACTTAGAAATAGGTGTGAAACATACATTATTGGAAAGCTATATCTCTTAGCTATCCAATGAACTTGGAATCAGGTCAATCGGAGTTCTGTAGAGGGAGTAATCGACATGTTATTACAGGGTGTTTGATCTGCTAGCATAGTAATCTGCCAGAATTTTAATGTGATTTTAAACGTGTACGATTTGAGTTGTACTTATAATTAGAGTGTGAATCATAGATTTATGTAAATATATATCTCTTAGCTTTCCAATGAACTTGGAATCAGGTCAATCTGAGTTCTGTAGAGGGAGAAATCAAAATTTTACTAGAGGGTGTTTAATCTGTCAGAAAATTTATGATTCGTTTCAACTGCGAGAAAATGTAAGATCTTTCTTTTTAAGCCTCAAATGCCTAAAATTTTACCGGGGAAGTGTTTGGTACCTTGATGAAATATATTTCTGGAATAATGATATGGAAGTAGGTCTATGATTGAGCGTTGGACTTTTATTTTGTGAGAGAATTAAAGTGGAGATTCATAGGCTTGATTATGACGTATTTTAATTCGAGATGATAAGAATATAATTACGAAAAATCATGAGCGAGCTTAAATTTGTTGGGTCAGTAGGTTAAAAAGGGTAACTACTGAATTGATATAACAAGGGGTAACTAGGACCCTTAGAGTTGTGTGAATACTCGAATTAATACGAAAGTGAAATAAATTTATAAAGCAAACAAGTATGTTAGAGAGAAATATATTACGTACAAGTATGGATAATTTAGTTGTGTGAATGCCTATTATATTGATTATTAGGTTGGGTGAATACCTAAAGTATGCTTACTCCTATATTGGGGTCGATGATTTTCCGAACCAATATATGAAAGCCCGATTTGGGATCGATGATTATCCGGACCAAATTGAAGATGAATAATATTGGGGTTGATGATAATGACGGACCAATATACATACGTATGGCCTTTACATTGGGGTCGAGGGATTTCTGGACCAATGCAAATGGTAGGGATATTGGGGTCGATGATAATGCTGGACCAATATTCATACGCATGATCTTTACATTGGGGTCGAGGGATTTTCGGACCAATGTAAATGGTAGGATTATTGGGGTCGATGATTGGCCGGACCAATAAATCCTTTTAGTATATATTGTGTGTGAAATATATACCTTATGATTTTATGCTTATGTCCGATAGTATACTTATAGATTATATATAGAGAGATGTACATCTAAATGGTAAATTAAGTAGAGAGAAACTAAATCCCGAAATTTAAAATAGACTGGGAATAGGCTATAGTAAATTAAGTAGTGAAACTTAATTATGGAGGTTAAACGATGATAGAATAATTGGGGTCGATGATTATCCGGACCAATGATCCTTATAGTATATGTGGTGAGTGAAATATATACCGTATAAGTAATCTGCTTGTGTGGGATATTAGATAGTTAGATGACGTGTAGACATCTAAAAGTAAGTTGAGTAGAAAAACTTAATTTTAAAGATTTAATGTTAGATAGTGTATATCTAAAGGATAAAATTAAGTGGCGAGACTTAAGCATAGTTATGGAAAGATAGCATGTGAAGAGTGTTACTATTGTGTTAATTAACAAATGAGGGATGTTAATAAATTTATGTACTGTATGGGCAGTACGGGAACTTAGGCGTGTAGATAAGTTCAGTTGAATAATCTAGTCTAATTAGCTTGGGTAGTATAGCTAGGTGGGCTAAGTATAGAATGTTAAGCGTGCACTATAGATGAGAGGTGAGGAGAACTCAAAAGAGAGTATACGCGAACATGTGTAATCAATAACTGAATTTTATTGTGATAAATTCTTGCTAAATATTTACAAAATGTTTTGAGTACTAACTCTAGCTATAAAATATTTAGAAAACCTTTTAGGTGTCCATCCACAAGGATGCTAGACATGAGGATTTCATTCCAGGGACTCGGAGCTGTAGCACTGTGGATGCTGATAGGATCTTGATTAGACGATTCTACCTTTCTGATCTAGTGTAGATCGTATTTTATATTCCTTGTATGAAAATGTTGTCCGTTGATGGTTTATAGTTATTGAGTTCTTTTGAGTATTGTGGATTGTGGTTTTGAACTTTTAGTCGATGATTTATCGACAAGTCTTTCATTCAGATATATTGTGTTGGATTGAACTCTAGTATACTATGAATCTTTTATTTAGCTTTTCGCATGGTACATTTTGTTGTATTAACGAAAGATAAAATTTGGCACCGGCCTAATTTCACCTAAGTGGTTAGTAATTAAAAAGTTTTTGACAGTGATGCTAAGAATGAACCATTTGAGAAACCAGTTTTAATTTAATAAAGGCCTAATCACCCGATGTTTAATTAGGTGAGGTGTCACACATAATTTTTTTATTTATATCAATCCCTAACAATTAGTATCAGAGCCCCTGTTATAGATTGATCGTGTTTTAGAAAGTCTATGTTGTCCACTATGAAAACCCTATTTTGCATGTTGTTGGAAAATATATATTTGTATGTTGCGTCGTATTAACATGGTTTTACATAGATTGTAGTGTTTATATCCCTTCTATTATGGTCACGTGAATGCTATTTTATGTGAATGGATAATACAATGATTTATCCGTAGTTATTTTCTTCATAGATTCGATTTGGCTATAATAATTAGGTTATTTTAATTATTACTTTAATCGATGTATATGGAAGAGATTGTAAAGGGATGTAATAGTTTTTACTAGTTACAATCATGTACTTACATGGGTTATGAAATTGAACAAATAGTTTTTAGAATTTGGTGATGTTTTGAACAAGTTATGGAGGTTTTTGCATGCATATAGTAAACCCGAGACCAATAAGACAAGCTACAGGGACGGATCGTTCCGGCCTTGGCAGTGAGTCCAAATTTTGTTACTTTATTGTTGATTTGACTAGTTGTGAAATGGATCTTCGTCGTGATGTTTACCGAAGTAGAGAGAAATTTTCCATACGCCAGGCACGTGAAGAAATCTAGTTTTTGTTGGAGTATTTTTCAAGGAGGACTCTAGTTCAAAAAGTCTACTTCAAGTGGGATTCTTGATCTTGAAGAGTTCAATCAAGAGGAACTCTAGACCAACATGGAAAGGAAATTTAATTCCTATCAGAATTATGTTTACTTGATTATTCTGTTTTATAATGATTTTACATGTTGGTGATTATCGAGCTCTAATTAATTGATTAATTAGGATCCCATGTTGTCATGGACACCATGGGTTATTATTGTGACCAACCTAGAATACATATTTTTATGAAAAATAAAAAATAGTTTGTCCTTTTATAAAATTAAATTTAATCAGGTAATTAATTAAAGGTATAAATTAAATTATGGTCTCCGAATTTTAATTTGATTAACAATATTTTATTTTTTTGGAAAATTAAAATAGTGAGATTGGATAATTTAATTTCGTACAAGTAATTGGAAAATTGTCGATGATTTAATTCAGGTGTTTAGAATTGGATAAAAAATCAATATTAGCCTCAAGTTTTAAATATTAAGTGGGAAAGTGATTGCAACATAAACTCTATGACCTCCATCGGTGCTTTAAGGACGTGATATGGTTAATTACTTGCATTCGAATTATCTACCCCCGGATGGAATAATTACAATAGGTATTCTTAAAACTCTTAAGTGATAGATCTCAGAATTAGAATGTGGGTGAGTCCCCCCCACCCCCACCCCACCCCCCACACCCAAAATGGAAAAGTTCTACATGAGCCGATTCAAATTTGAGGAATGAACAATTGATATATATTTAAACATAATTAATGATATCTTGCCTAACGGAGTTACTGTCATTAATTATGGGACCAAAAACTTTAGTTATTCAATTATGTTGGACAGATAATTCCTAGGCCGTCCAAATAACATAATTGAAAGATGAAAATATTATCTAGTTCAAGGTGGGGTGATTTAATTATCCAATGATAAATCTCACTTCATAAGGGAACTAATATGCTCGACAGGATTATTGTTTAATTGACGATAGAGGGAAGTCAAATTTAATTTAATCAAATGTTATATTAATTTTAATTTAATCAAAAGCTGTATTCTTGCATATTTAATTTGAAATATATTTTTTTCAAGTTATGATTCTCATATTTCAAAATGAGCTAGAATTTAACCTACGTTCATAACTTAAATAAATTTCATTTATTGGAAGAGAAATCTAGGCATCGTCCTTACTGCCACTATACCACAAATCAAGAATGGTCACGACATGTGGGTCATAATACTGGCCTGTGACCGCCTGGTCATGATCTTAGGCCGTGACCAGAGTTAAAATCGCATGATCAGGAAAAAGGGTGACAACCACTGACTTTGGTCACGGTCTATGGCCATAACCATGGGCTCACAACTCAGGTCCGTTACCAGCCCATGACCAAATGGCGCCAAATCTCCTACCAAAGTGGGTCACGACCATGGACCGTGATCACATTTGTGACATAAAGCGTTCAGTTAAGAATGGTCACGACCAAGGACCATGACCATTTTAAAATAGTCATGGTGTTTGGTCATGATCTTGGACCGTGATCTAAAGATGTGTTAATTTATTTTTTTACACTTCGTGACCATGTTGGTGACATGTAAAAAAATAAATGGTCATGTCCTGGGGTCATGATCCAGGACAGGATGTTGTACATATAAACACCCCCTAACTCCAACAACATTTCATGATATCTCTTTCTTTGTATCTAAGCGTAACCTCTCTTTACTCCTTTCCTCCGGCCACTGCCACCGTCACCGCTGCTCCTCCGGCTACCAATCTCTCTCTCTCTCCACTGCCACAACATGTCTTATAATCTTTTTTTTTTAGATTTTCAATTGATGTAGTCTTATAAGAGTATAAATAGGTTCATGAAGATTAATATTTTCTTAGTAAACATTGCATATGCAAAATGAGTTATGTGTGGATTCTACACATATATTTTAAGGTTATAAATTATTCTACATACTTGGCTAGAGTAAATATCAATTTCTCTTAAAAATAAGAATAAGTAATTAAGGGTTGTCTTATAAATAATATTTTAAAATATTATCTAAACCTTAAACTTTGGGTGAAATATTATTTGGGACCAAATGATATTTCAAATGGTATTTTTACTCCATAAACTTTGTAGAAATGGTTTTTAACTCCAAACTTTCATAAAATTATTATTTTCACCCTAGACTTCTTTAAAATGTTCTTTTGACTCTAAAAATTAATTTTTGGGATTTTTGAAAAAATAGCCTATGTGCGCGTGTTTGTATATTGAATTCATGTTGTTATTTCAATTAGGCATTGGATTTTGCTAGTAGTGGTTGTAATATTGGCGGGCAAATAATTATTTTGGGGTATTATGGTTTACATTCGATTGTTTTATACATTGACATAAAATTGTAATATGAAATTCTAATTGATGAAATTAGAGTTACTCTTACTTTGTTTGTATTTGAGAGTGGTCATGCAAGGTATGGTTTAAAGAATTCATAATTATTGACATGATTTTTTTTCTGAATGGAAAATTTGTAATAAGAAACTTGACGAAGTCTTATGTTTGTCAAAAGCTTCAAAATAAAAGGCTAAATTTATCCTTCTTTTTGGCAAGGCAAGGTTAAGAATTTTTTACTTATGATGTTTCATAAGAAATGTTAGACGTCTCGCCAACATTTCTCTTTTCATCCATTTTTATACCAAAATACCATATCTCTATTTTTGTTTGTGTTACCTAATTAGAGAATTTGTTTGTTTTCATGTGATTTATTAAACATTGTTAGGGTTTTCATGCATGAGGTTTCCTTTGAACAATATTTCACTTGTGATAATATTTCCCTTAAACATTGTTAGGGTTATCATGTATGAGTAAACATTATTGGGATTTTCATGTGTGAGTTTAAAGGTGGGTACAATACATTATTTGTTTAATTAGGTTTTTATACCCATTAGTTGGATATGAAATTTTGGTTATTTCTCTCAATCTTTTCAAATGAAAGGTGTACGTGATTTATTCTATGAGTGTGTATGTGAGAGAATGGCAGTGTAGAAAGTGTTTGAGAGAGAGAGAGAGAGATAGATGTAATAGATTGATTGTAATGAGTAAATATATGATTTGATAAGCTCTCGGCCTTATATATACTTACACGTGTATAATAGATACAAACACATGCACATAAAACATGCGCACGCGCGCGCACACACACACACACATATGGAAGGACGCATAACAATGTTAGGATTAAATAAAATAAGATAAACTCAAATTGGATTAAGAAAAACACTAACTAGTTATTAATTGATTAGATCTATTACTTATAGGACTTATATTCACACCCTCATATGTTTTTCTCAGCAAAATGAGGCACAATGATAATCCCTCCCAATAAGAGTATAAGAAGTTGCAATGGGACCGAACTTTTAATTCTTTTATTAGTGTGCATCATAGAGAGGGTAATAATATTTACAAGTATGGGAATAAGAAGATTGAACAGTTTAACTACCTTGCAAATCGTGGAGTTCATCTCTTATAAAACTTAGGCTTAAAAATATGCCGTTAAATGACAAAAAATACAAAAAGAAATAAAAGTCCCCATAATAGGCACGGACACCTCACACGGGAACAATGTAATTCATAGGAACTGACCGCGGAGTTTGTAAATCTCAAGACTTAGTCTTAAAAACATGTCGTTAAAGGGCGAAAATCCAAAACAACCACCAAACGGCCTCATAAAAGGAAGAACTGATCGTGTAGTCACAGGACTCCTGATTTGGAAATATGACGATAATTTATAAATATCTAGACTTAAAAGGCTTGAAAACATGCCATTAGAGGGTGAAAATCTAAAACAACTTCAAAATGATCCCGTGAGAGACATGAACATCTTGCACGGGACTAATGTATTTCGTAAAAACTGGCAGCGTAGTTACAGGACTCTCGATTTGAGAATTTGACGATAATGTAGAAATATATAGACTTAAGCTTAAAAATATACCGTTAGAGGCCAAAAACCCAAAATAACAGCCAAACGGTCCCGTAAGAGACACGAGCATCTCGCACGGGACCAATGTAAATTGAAAAATTAACCACGTAGTTATGGGGTTCCCGATTTGAGAATATAAAAATAGTTTACAAATATCTAGATTTAGGCTTAAAAACATGCTGTTAGAGAGCAGAGCCCCAAAACAACCCACAAATAGGCCTGTATAAGGCACGACGCCTCGCACGGGAATAATGTAACTCGTAGGAATTGAACACGTAGTCATGGGATTCCCGATTTATGAATAAAACAACAATATTCAAATATCTAGACTTAGGCTTAAAAACATACACTTAAAGGCGAAAATGAAAAACAACCCCAAAACGGCCCGTAAGAGGCACGAACACCTCGTACGGTACCAATGTAACTCATAGGAACTGATCACGAAGTCATGTAACTCTCGATTAAGAATATGATAATCATTCATAAATCCTAAGATTTAGGCTTAAAAACATGCCGTTAAAGGGCAAAAACCCAAAACAGCCACCAAATGGCCTTGTGAAATGGATGAACACCTTTCACAGGACCAATGTAACTCATAGGAACTGATCGCATAATCACGGGACTTACAGTTTGGGAATATGACGATAATTTGGGCAAAAATCCAAAATAGCCTTTTAAGAGACATGAACATATTACACATGGCCAATGTAACTCGTATGAACTATTTGCATAGTTACCGGACTCCCAACTTGAGAATATGACGATAATTTGAAAATATATAGACTTAGGATTAAAAATATGTCGTTAGAGGGTGAAAATTCAAAATAACCCCCAAATAGCCCTGTAAGAGACGAACACCTCGCACGGGACCAATGTAACTCGTAGAAACTGACCACGTAGTCACAAAACTCTCGGTTTGAGAATACGAAGAAAATTTTCAAATATCTAAACTTTAAGAAAATTTTCAAATATCTAAACTTAGGCTGAAAAACATGACATTAAAGGGCGAAAACCCAAAACAACCACCAAACAAGCTCGTAAGAGACGCGAACACCTCGCACGGGACCAATGTAACTCGCAAGAATTAGATGCATAGTCACGGAACCAATGTAACTTGTATTATATTGTTCTTGACAATCCTATTTATATCCAAACTGTATCTTATTATGATATTGACGCTTTAGTTTGATTTATGAATGTTTAGTATGATTTATGAATTAATTAGGATGGCACGATGCTTTACTTTGAATTGTCAACTCCACAGTTACAATATTACTTAATTGTATATGAATTGGTTGCTGAATATAGGTTTTTTGGGGACTGCTTAAAAATAAATTTTATTTTTTTATTAAATTGATATGGTCACGGTGCAAGACCGTGACCCCCATTTAAAAATAAATAAATAAATGGTCACGGTCCAAGACCGTGACCATAAATAAAAAATGGGAGTCACGGATTTGGGCCGTGACCCAATTTGAACATTGTCCCACCCATGGTCACGGCGCAGTTCCATGACCATGGGGTCACAGATTATGGTTGTGACCATAGAGGCAATATTGCCACACTTTGGTCATTGATTTTGACAATGACCATATAGTCACAACCCAAATCCGTGACTATAGGGTCGATATTATGTCACGAAAAAGATCGTGGCTCCCATTTAGGCTCACGGATGAGGTCCGTAACTGATAAGCACCCAAAACTGTACATTTAGGCTTGGTGTGATAAAATTCTCTCCACCCCTCTATGTTGAGTATTTGCATTATTAGCAAATATCTCAATAAAGAGGTGTGTAGTGAAATTTATCTCTAGGATGAATTCCACCCCACCCATCTATAATGAATCTTGACATTTTTAGCTATTAATTCATTATAGATTGATGTAGTGAAATTTATCCCTTATGGGAGGTAAATTCTAACCCATTCCTTTATGTTGAGATTTTGCATTTTTAGCAATTATCTCAATATAAATTAATGATCTAGAATTTATTTCTTTGGGTGAATTCTAATGTACAATTTTATAATTTTAGGATTTGCATTTTTAGCAAATCTCTTTTATTATTTAATTGTCCGTTATGAATTCATCCACTATCTTTTTTATTTTTATTTTGTAATTTTTAGTTTAGATTCAATAAATACATGAGTGAGGAATTGTAATTGAGAGATTGATGATGTAATTGAAGATTCCATTCCAATTCAAGGCTTAAATGGGTTTGATCTATTCCTCTCTTTTACTTTTATTTTAATCCTCTCATGCTTTCAATTGTTTATCTTATATTTTTGGATGATGATTATTGAGGGCTAATATCCCATTCATGTGATGAAATTTTGAAGCCCTCATGAATCCAATTTAGTTAGTTTACTTTTTAGTACAATTTTATTTAGCTAATTTTTTATTAGCTTTTACATCTTAGTAGTACTTTAAAAATTTGTATATAGTTAGTTAATTAATATTCCCTTGAAAAATTCATAAAAAATAGAAAAAGTAAAAATAGAAAAATATAATAAAATGCAAATGAATCTATATATATGTCCTCTCCAATTTTGTGTTTACCCTTACTTACCTCTACACTTGAGAATGTTATATTTGTAGGTATGTGAGGTTTTGATTAACTTGGCTTTCAACAACGATAGACAAAAATCTTAGTTATCAAATGGCGGCGTTGCCATTCTTGGGAGCGTGAAGCACTCGGAGCGGATCCAATTTTGTGATTCACTTGTATTCCTTTTTTTTCAGTTTCAGTACCATTTTTCTTTATTTTACAAGGCTTGTATTAGGATTTCTATCATTGCTTGTATTGCGGTGCATAGAGACGCCATTTATTTTCCATTAAAATTTTTAATAATCAAAGACAAGCGTGATAAGGAAACCGGACAATGTAGAGAGAGGGTGTCCATTGGCGAGGATTTAGAAGCCTCTCTACCTTGGGTCGATAGGACTCCAGGGGACGACTGAGATAGGCGTAATCTCCCCCCGGTCGACTCAAATTTTTCGGCACCCCACGGCCTAAAAACCGTGGGAGGTACATTTCTTACACCCCCGCGCCTCTTCTGTTAGAGAGTCAATTCTTTTGTGTGCTCTTGTGTGCTCTTCTGTGATTTTATTCTCGCATTTATTTTTTGAATGGTGTGATGAATTAAATTACTAAGACTTACACCCGGTCACTCACGGGAAAGGATTTCATCACCCGACTCACTCGCTTACCATTGTGTGCTAACCTAGCCATCACTAAATTTAAAATCAGTCAACTAGGTAGCCCACTAGGACAACATTTTGCAAAGGCCATCACTAAGATTTCCGTGAATTTTTATCGCCCGCGGATTTAATTAAAATTTGACTACCCTCTCACTAAATTTAAAGATGAAAATTGGCTATGTGCTAGTTAGGAATTTTTCTTGATTTGTGTGTGTGTCCAATTCCATTTTTCGGTAGTCGATTTTAGTGAGTTCGTGCAAATTCAAAGAGTCCGTATTTTTTCCCACCTTTTCTTCCTAAAAAAAAAATCCAAAAATATTTTCTTTCTCTCCTCATGGCCGAAGAACGTCCTTTACAGGACTACTTTGGTCATTTTTCATTGACACGTGACACGTGTGAGAGTGATCCCGAGCCGTCTCTTTATGATATTCTTTATCGTTTCACCTCTCTCACGAGTACCGTTGGTATTCTTGACCCATCCATGCATGCACCTCCTATTCCATCACCCTCGGTGTCAAGTGTCACCGTGTCTCGTCCTTACCCACTGTTATTATGCCGATCACATGTCCCATGAGTGTCCTTACATTCCATATCCATCTGAACCCACCATGGAACATGTGTATCCATATGACACTGTCCCGAAACCAACCTCGGCCTACTATCCCGATACACCTAATCACGAGTTTTGTGAGTACCCGAGATATTCGTGGAGGCTTGATCACCCTTTCACGCAATACAAATCCCAACCCGATGTTGTGGATCCTCACACGTTCCAACAGTCGTCATGGCAACCTTGTGCACCTGTTCACGATCAGTTCCCTCACTACGCACCCCATGAGTATCAACCATTTGTCCATCACAAAAGCAATCCTTTCGTGTATGATGAACTTGGACCGACCCCACACACTTCATATGAGTATTCTCCATATAGTTCCGACCATAGCGTGTTGTGTCCACCTTAACTGCCACCCATCCCACCGCCACCACCCATCATTCCACCACCACTATCATCCACCTCCACTCTCGAAATCCTTTTGCAAAAGTTCATACTTGAGCAAGAGCAAGCAATTCAAACTCAATCTCTCCAAAGGTTTGAACAAAGGTTAAATGAATTCGAGTGTGCGCGAGAGTCGGATATTTCCATAAATCCACCCATCGTTGCACCCGAGTGTGACGATGATGTGTCATCTTGTGATAGAAATTTTGTGTGTGACCAACCCTACCACCCAGAGAATCTCGAAGTTGAGACCATTCCATGGTCCGGGCACCAAGTCGACAATTGTGTTGACTTACCTTTATATAGTGAGCCTGATCAAATCCCACCATGTCATCATGAACCCCACTTTGATGTTCATATTCCCATTCCCTTTCCCGCTGAATCCAAAATAATGCCCGAGTCTACACATATCGAGCTTCACCCTTGTGTTCCCGAGGAACCAGTTTATCCTAGGTTAGCTCCAGCTACGAGTGCTCACAATTTTTCCGAGATAGAATCCGTAATAGTTCCTAACTATTCGGATATGGATGATGTCCCACCATGCATGGCTCCGGTTGAGCCTGATAATTCTAGTGATCCTTCTATCTCCAATCTTGGTGCCTCGTTTGAACCACCCACCACATTCACCAATGATACTCTTATGAAGAAGTTGATCACTCCATCTTTAGATACCACACTTCCTCCTGCGAGTTCCCTTGTGGATCACTCCGCGCCTCATGAGGAGTGTGTGTCTCCCACTCTTGAGTTGGATCATCTTCCTCCACCGTTTATCCCACCCGACCCACCCATTGTTCCTTACACCCTACCACCTGGTTTGGATCTTGATTTTACACAGTTCATGTTTCCATCCACATTTTTAGATCCTAACCTGAAACCATCCCCCACCCATGAGAGTATTTATGGTGCTACTCTCCACTTCCGTGACACTGAGTTTGTTCCTCCATACCAGCCACTCTCTTGTGGTGTTGATTTTTCTCAACAGCTCCCTGACGTGTCACGGCGCGACCATTACCATCGCCCATTCATAGAACAGTCGTGTGATTTTTATGAGGCCCATACCATTACACTTTTCAAACCTTTTTGCCTCCTTCACCAACTTGAGCACCAAACTTATAGGGCCCTAGTTGCCCTCACCTTTAAGCTCAATAAGGCCCGTGGCCGATGCCTCTTCATCACTGATGCCTTCCCCACCCTTACCCTAATACCCAACTGCCCATGGTTCACCAATGCTTTGCATCGTGTGATGCACTTTGCCATACAAGTGCATTGACCCGTTTTAGCCTCTATCCAACAAGACTAATGCTTCAGTCTTGTTCGGGGTTGATTCTCATTACCCATTTTTCTGCCACCCCGAGCTTTCATAGATCTTATCTTTAGGATGAAAATGGTTCGATCTGGCTAAAGACATTAAACTTAGAGCTACCGGGAGGCAGCGCGGATTTCTTGTACTAGTCTAATCTTGTTTGGGGGTGGTGTTTCACATCACCCTATGCTTTATCATGCTTATAGACTTGTACATATTTTTTCTTATCATTTATTCAGGTTTATTCTTGGCTACATCTGTCCACTTCATTATCGGTTCATTCTGGTAATCTATTTCCTACCTTATGCTCTTATTTTAAAAAATCATTTTACTTAACATCGAGGATGATGTTCCTTTTTGTTTGGAGGTGGGCAAATTTATCAAAATCGTACCTCTTTTGAAATTTTTTGATTTTTAAACCCGATTTTTAAAATTTTGTGCAGTTTCTTTCATCTCACTCATTGATGTGAATTTTCAATCATCCATCTTTTAAAGTCTAGGAATCAAGCTAGAGAATATTTTTTCTAAATAGCTTATATAATACATAACAAGGCATTTTGCACCATGAATTTCCAGACTCAACAAAATTTGTACACTTATCACGTCATTACGTTTAGAGTTGAGGAGTACTACAATTCTAAAGAGAACCTTAAGGATCACTAGTAGAGACTTTAGCCCGTGAGATTTGTGCCTTTCACCCTTTTAGAGTGTTTTACGCAATCTCCGAGTCACAAGTTGATTCAACTTCCTTTGGTTCCGCACTTTAATTGTTGTATGATCTCATTATTCTTCATTAAAATTTGGCTTGATCACTGAGAACGACATCATTTTCGAGTTATAAGAAACGCGTGTCTTGAAATTTGTCCCGATCACCAAATGTTCATCCATACACATACCAGTTTTCCATTTCACATCCATTTTTCTCCCATACACTTCACCCATTACATTACCATATTTTACCCTATTTCCATATTTTTCCGCACACCATCACCTATCACCTCTATTTATATCATCCATCATCATTTTCAAATAAAAGAGTGTGATTTCAAATGTAAATGTATTCATTGTTGGTTTGAAAAGAGAGAGAAAAACAAAAAAAGAAAAAAAAAGAGAATTTTTTTTAGCAAAAATAGAAGAATAAAATAGCAAAAAGAAAAGAAAAATCAAAAAAAAAAGAGAAAAGAAAAGAAAAGGAGAGTTTGTAGTTAGTAATAAAGACATTTGTGCCTAAAGTGTATACACTCTTCTCAATCTTATTGCATCCATCACTCGTCCATTATCCATCATATCACCATCCTACCTACCTTATCCCATCCATCCTACCTATCATATCTTTCTCATACCATTTCATTTCCCCCTCACCCATTATCATCTGTATTTTCCCCTAGGTGTTCGGGCAAATGAAAGTCGACGTGTTGAATAACTCGACGTTCTCACTATAGTGATTAGCATTCCTTCATGAGATCATTTTTCTTTCTAATTGTTTGTTCTTTCATATATGTGTGTGAGACGTTTGAACTTGCTTACATTTACTCACCTCCTCACACACAAGAGCGATACACTTACTCAAATCTCGAGAGTTCGTTTGTGAGAGTTATATTCCGTGAGATTTGAAGTTGAAGCGTTGATTCCAAAAATGTAATCTAGGAATTACTCTTGTGATGCTCGACCCATTTTGACTGATTCACTCTAGGAAGGATGTGACTTGTGTATTAGCTAAACTTTTTACACAATTCTAACTTGTATTTCTGAAATCATTTATCTCATGATGGATTGTGCGATCATTCTATGTCTAATAAGAGATTGACTGCCTTTCAATAAATTTTTGCAAATAAAAATTTTGTGGGTATATTCCCTGCAAACCCTCACGAGACACAACTCGTCCTGTAGGGCAACCTATAGGTTTAAAGGCTTGTTGCACATGCTAAGTGAAATAGCAAGTGCCCGCGAAAGTGGTACACTTTTGGTTACTTATCTTTCTCTCTTTCTTATTGCTCGAGGACTAGCAACGCTCTGTTTGGGGGTGATGTGATAAGCACCCAAAACTGTACAATTTATACCCCAAATAGATGTATTTTAGTTGCTAATTCTCGGCAATATGGGTCTTATGTACTTAAATGTTTATCATGCAGGCTTAACTGCAGTTGCGGTGTCAAAAGCTACATTTCGAGGCCAATTGCAGTTAAAATGGAGTTAATTACCTTATCCCGTAACCCTAACCTAGCCCATCCTGGCCTTAGCCTTCCCCGGCCCGTGTGTGTGTTGATTTTGTACTTTTTTATTTTTTTTTTAGATTTTTAGTTTGAGTCATTTTTATTTTTAGGATTTATTTTAGATTTATTTAGTATTTTTTAGGTTTTATTTTATTTTATTAGTATAATTTTATTTTATTTTGATTTTTATTAGTTTTTAGTGTAGTCTTATTTTATTAGGATTAGTTTTAGGAGTTCATTTTTATTTTATTATATTTTATATAGTTTTTTTAGGACTTTAGTTTTCATTTAATTTTATGTTTTTATTTCTTTTGTTTTATTTTAGTTTTATATAGGGTTAGGAGTTTTTTTTAGTTTTATTATTTTTATTTGTTTTTAATTTGTTTCATTTTTAGTTAGATTTTATTTTTTTTATTTTTAGTGTTATTAATTTTAGTTGAGTGTTTACTATTTTAAAGGTCCAAATTAAACACACCTACACTTATCCTACACCTCACATACACACAAACCCCCCAACCCCACACTAACTTACCTAAACCTCACCACACCAAATCAAAACTACCCTTCTTCAACCTCCCAATACTCTCTGTTAACCCACCATTAACACCACATCCAAACACCCATCTTCCCTCTCTCTCCTTACTCCATTACCAACAAACACCTTCTCCCCCATTAACAACCTCACCTCCCTCAACCCAACACCATCACCATCCATATCCCCTACCTGAGCTCCCTACACCGGATCAAACCGCCACCACAGAACCCTACTCCGCCGGCGCCAAAACCGCTTAACGTCGGCGCTTGCTCGCGATACCGTCAGAGACCTCATCCCAGGCCGGTGCCCCGCCACCCCCCTGCATACCCGCGACTAACCCAGTCTACGGCTAGGCAGTCCGGCGAAACTGCTTACCCACCAACTTTCGCCCAGAACCCGCCTCCGAAACCCGAGATCGTCAGCCCTTATCCAAATCTATTCACCACAACCCATGTTCAAACCAGTTCTTCCATAACCCAATTCAAAAACCCAAAGACCCATTTCATCCATTTCCCACAAAAGCAAAAAACGTGACCTGCCATTTTCCAAAGACCAAACCAAAACCAACTAATACCCACATGTGACAAAATCCCACTTAACCCTCTTTTAGCCAAATACCCCCAACTACCCAACTTTAAGTCATTTCCAAAAATACCCATAAATCATATAAGATTTTTATCCCCCAATTCCCCTACCCATATACCTTCCTTACCTCACACATTTGCCATGCACATGTGCACTTTCATTACCCAATTTACCCCCATGTGCACACTCCCCATGCTCTTGCATCTTAATTCTTCCAACTATGCCCCCATGCTCCATGTGCCTAATATAAATGAAGATGAAGACCCCATTTAGAAAAGCTTTTAGATAGAAATTTGTAAAGAGAGAAAATACCATTTTAGTGTAGTTTTAGATTAGAAATTTTATTTTATTATTTTTAGATAGTGAGGAGAAAATAAATTATTGTGAGGATTAAATTGAGTGAGATTCTTGATGTAATTGTGTTTGAATCATTCAAATTAAGGGATGTGAATTTCAACTCATGGATTGAATATCAATTAAGCATCAATAGATTGGGGTTTGATTGTTCTTTTCTCTTCTCATTTATTTTATGCCTTTGATTATTAATTTGTCATATTTCATATCATGTTAGGCTAAATCCCCTTCCAAGGAGTGGGGTAAAACCCTTATTTGATGTTATTTTATTTTAATTAGTTTAATTACTTGAAAAGTCCCTTTGAATGTTAATTTTGATCCCTCACCCTTAAATTTACGCATCGAGAGAGGGTAAATGATTTTCGAGAGAAAATAGAAATTCTAGTGATAATACCCATTTTAGATTCGAACTAGAGATAGGGGTTTCTTAAGTTGGGTATTATAACTTGAATTTCAACTCTAAATTGGTTTTCTAAGATTTACATAAATTTTAATTGATCGATCCTAGCGGGTGATTAATTAAAAGGAGTGTAGATCTATTTTTCTAGAGTTGTGGGGTGTTAAACTTAATTTTCTAAAATATTACTATTATAATTACACTTGCAACGAGAGTTGGTTTGTAATTTTGATATTAATTTGGGAGAATTCAAATAATTAAATTAATTAATTAGAATAACTAAAATTTGTGGTGTAATCCCACTCCTTGATTGTTCTCATAATTATTTACCTCACTTTATCTCTTATTTTTAGTTTAGACTTTATTTTTCATTTTAGTAACTTTCTAGTTAGTTGTTTTTATCTCACATTTAGTTTAGTTTAGTTTAAATCATCACCTCACCCTATTGTTTTAATATTGAAGAAGTTAAAAAAAATTAGAAAAGTGAAAAAGCAAAAAAAGAAAATAAAAAGTGAATTACAATTGAATTTGTTCCATTTGCTTTACAACCTTGAAAGTAGATTGATACCCTTACTTACCTCTACACTTGAGTTGATATTATTTTGTAGGTATTTTAAGGTTTTGATTAGAAGGACTTTTCAAGCAACGACAAAAGAAAAAAGATATACCGAAAAGTCATTTCTATCAGTAACCACTATTTTTAGTCACGACGAAAATGGTCACGGTCAAAGTCCATGACTATCTTCGATATATGGTGCAGTGTGCTGAAGATTATAACTTTGTTTTGACTGAACAATGTCGTGCCAAGCCTAGTGAGGGGGCGTTCGAATCGAATATCCGAGCTTAACGGAGGGGACAAAAGGTTGATTAAATGGCTCTTTGCTACATATTGGCCTCTATGACCAATATGCTACAACACCAGCATCAGTATAAGTCGAGTGCTTACAACATGATTCTAAACCTTAGGGATATGTTTGAGGATGAGAATCATTCCACAAGACTGGATGTTATGGAAAGGCTTGTTAACACTAAGATTCTAGATGGTACTATCGTACGTGACCATGTCCTTAAGATGATGTCCATCTTGGGAGAGTTGGAAGTGCTTGGATCTAAAATCGATGGGGAATCCCAATTGATTTTGTGCTCCAATCACTACTGGAGTCCTTTAAACAGTTTTGCCTAAATTATTCTATAAACAAGTTTGATTACTTACGGGAGCAACTTCTTAAAGAACTTCAAACTGTAGAGAATATTAATGAGTGCATTATTTTGCATGAATTATGCCCAAATCTAGACCTTGTTAGGCCCATTGTATCTTAAATAATGAGCTTTTATAGTCATTTTCATAAAATAAAAAAAATACAAGTTTGAATAAAATTCGAATTAAAAATACAATTTTAGTAACTGAAGGAGTGAAATCGTAATTTTTCAAACTTTGGGAGCCTGAATTTTTTTTAAATGTTTATTAAGGCGAAATAAAGTTCTCCCTGAAATTTGGTTGAATTTCGAATTAAAACGTGCAATTTATGAAATTCAGGGGTTAAAATGCAAAGAGGGGTAATTCTGTAATTTTTTAAATATTTATGACCCTAAACTTGAATTAATTATTTTTATTTTGCATTTTTATAGGTACCATAAAATTTTGGACAACAAAGAAGTCGATGTATAAAAATTGTCAGGATACATCGCGACACGATACGATTGACACAGTTGTCCTAAATATTATTTTTTATAAAATCGTTCGAGTGTCCGTTGAGGCGGTGCCATAGCTTTTCGAAAAGGTCTTGACAAGACTCACAACTTTGAAGTTCGGGTGAAAATGAGATTTTGAAATTTTGGGGTAAAAACTGCGATTAAAGATGGTGATGTGAATAATGACAAAATTGGGGATAATTATTTACAAAAAAAGACTTCTCAATTATCTCTAACTCTTTCCAAGACTCCAAGGGATAGTTATTTACAAAAAAGGCTTCTCAATTATCTTTAACTATTTCCAAGACTCCAAGAGATAATTATCAGCTCAACAACCAAAGAGAGTTTCATTCCAACTCAAACACCTCGCCCCTTACCCTATAAATAAGACCCTTAGGCTCATTATTTTGGAGAGAAAAATTAGATAGCTTGAGAGATAATTTTTGGTTCCTTTATTTTGAGAGTATATTATTTGAGGGCAAAAAATTATTTTGTGAGAGAAGTTTTTTCAAGATTAATTGTAAGACTCAATTATTCTTGTAAGTCTGTTTCATTAATGGGAATTAGTATTCATTCTTGCATTTATATTTTGTATTCAATTATGCTAGCTTAATTTATTTACTAGGACTAGGTGAAATTTATTATATTTGATTAATATTATCTGTAGTTTAAATTCGTCTTTAATTCCCAACATGTTCTAAAGGTTTTAAAAATTTGACATTCATTTAAAATGACACGAGAGTGTATTTTAAACCTTCGACATTGTTTGAAAAAAATTATTTTTTATTTTAAGTATGAGTAGTTATACTTTTATTAAATTAATTGATAGTCCATGCTTAAAGATTATACTCTAAAATTTAAAAGTGAACTTTTTAAGGGAATATGGATTTTGACCGTCTAAATTTAGAGACGTTAAAGTTTATTGTGAATTGAACCGTGTTATCTTCTGAATTATATACAACGAGAGTCTGTTTAATTTGAATTATAAAATCGGGAATGACTAGTTTAAATTATTACATAATATTAGTTAAATACTATAAATGGATCCAACGTCCTAGTCTTCTCACACACTAGGTTATATCGTTCGTATTCACACTTTTTATTTGTGTTAACTTAGTTTAAATTTACCCCACATCTCTAAAACCATTTCGTCGAGTTGGACAGTCATAACTCTTTTGAGCGAAAAAATTGACAAATATCTGTGGGATAGACCCGTACTTACACTAAATAATTTATAATAGCCCGTGCCCTTGAGGTATTTTATAAAATTGATAACAAATATCATAAAGCATAAGGGTGTGGTTTAGGTTGCTGAGAGAGGCATATCCCTTTATGACCCGAAAGGTAAGAAGAAGAAGAAGAAGAAGAAGAAGAAGAAGAAGAAGAGAAATTCCCATATACAACGTGTGATAGTCAAAATTTTGGTTAAACCTCAAGAAGCAAGGAAGCGGTCAAAAGGCAAGTGCTACATCTGCAAAAGATCTGGATAATGGAAGAGGCAGTGCCCGATTTTCTTGGCTAATCAGAGGAACGAAAATGATAATTTCTCCTTTATCATTGAGACATGTTTTATGGTCTTGCAATTTTTTGTAGGAGTTCCAGGTAACTAGGAAGCTCAGTGAGGGGGAAATGTTTATGTTCATGGTTGATAGTGGCAAAGCATCAATATTAGCAATAAGATTTTTAGTTTTAAATTTCGGTAGAGTGAAAAAAATTAAATTTAGAAGATTGTTTTTATGTTCCTGCAATTAGGATAAATTTGATTTTGATTTCTAAGTTGGTTTTGAATGGATATTCGGTGTATTTTAACAACGATATTTTTTAATAAAAAATGGCAAATATCTTATCTGTTCTGGTACATTACAAAATGATCTTTATATTATAAAACTTGTCTCATATTTACAGCTAAAAATTGAGTTAAATAACTCAAATGGAAATAACTTAAAGAGAAAAGACCGATCTAAGTTGAACCAAACGTATCTTTGGCACTTACGCTTAGGTCATATTAAGCTAAAAAGAATTCAAAGGCTGATTGGAAGTGGAGGTACTTTCAATCCACAAATCATGTTTATAACGTAAAATAACTAAGAGGGCTTTCACGACCAAATACTATAAAGTCAAAGATGTGTTGGAATTGGTTCATTCTGATTTGTTGGGCCTTATGACAATCTTGGTAAGATGTGGCTATGAGTACTATATCACTTTCATTGATAATTGCTCGAGGTTTAAGTATGTTTACCTTATGAATCACAAGTCTAAAGCTTTTGATAAGTTCAAAGTGTATAAGGGTAAGGTGGAGGTGGAGGTGGGCAAGGTAAACTAATCAAAACTCTAGGATCTGATCGTGGAGGAGAGTAACCATTGGGAGAGTTTAGAAATCACTTATCAGGGATTGGGATTACATCCCAATTGTCTACACTAGGACTCCACAACAAATGGGGTAGCGGAAAGAGGAACATGACTCTTTTGGACATGGTTAGATCCATGATGAGCTATTCATATTTGTCAGATTCCTTTTGGAGTTATGCATTAGAGACGACCACTTATTTATTGGACTTAGTTCCTTCCACATCAGTCTCAACGACTCCCACAAAACTATGGGTTGGGTGTAAGCCGAGTTTAGGACATGTTCGGATCTGGGGTTATCTGACGCATGTGCTGAGGAGGGAGTCAGGGAAGTTGGGATCGAGGACACTTGTATGTCTCTTTGTAGGTAATCCATAAGGAACCAATGGTGGTCAATTTTATGATCCTAAAGTTCAAAAGGTATTCGTTAGCACAGATGCTAAGTACTTAAAGGAGGAATATAAGATAGACCACAAATATAATAGTAAGTTGATTTTACAAGGTCTAAGAGGGCAGGACCAAGTAATTGCTTCTAGACCATCGATATAAAATGAAATACAACCTGATCTAATGGTAGCAGGAGTATTACCGATAATTAGGATACACGTGTCACTTATATTCAGTCTTCAGCCTGATCGGTTAGTGTATTTGGGAGAACACTTCGGTGAGATCCCAAGTGGATACAAGCCGGATCCCAGGAACCATGATAAGGCACTCCAAGACAAGGACCCCGAGCATTGGCTTAAGGCTATGAATACCGAGATGCATTTGATATAATCAAACAAAGTATGGAAACTTGTAGAGTTTCCAAATGAGATAAAACCCATCGCATGCAAATGGATCTAAAAGAAGAAAAGAGGAGTAAATGGGAAGGTGGAAACCTTCAATGCAAAGCATGTCGTGAAAGGTTTAGTCAAAAATAGGGGTTTGACTATAAGGAAACCTTCTCCCCGCCAGCCATGCTGAAGTCTATCCAGATTTTTTTGTCCATTGCGGCTCATCTCGATTACGAGATTTGATAAATGGATGTTAAGACTACGTTATTGAATGGTAATCTTGACGTGTGCATCTATATGGTGCAAGCCGAGGAATTCATGGCTATTTCATAGCAAATAGCCAGGAAAACAAGATGTGCAAGCTAAAGAGGTCCATTTATGGACTTAAACAAGCGTCGATGTCTTGGAACATCCGTATTGATCGGACAATCAAATCTTTTGGTTTTGATCAATATCCGGATAAAACTTGTATGTATAAGAAGCATTATTTAAAAACGGGGTGGTATTTTAAGTACTTTATGTTAATATCGTTGTTCTAATTGAGAACGATATGGGTGTATTATCCAGCATAAGAGTGTGGTAATCTAGTCAATTCGACATGAAGAACTTAGGAGAAGCCACTCACGTAAGATAAAAAAAATACTTTTAGAGATAGCACCATTGGATATATTTTTTCAAAACAAATCTATTAATAGTAATACAATTGTCATATGACAAAGATATTTCTAATACCACTCGAGGCGTCGCAACAATTCTCGGAGAATAATGAAACACATGGATTGTCAAATTTCTAATTATAACAAAATAAAATAAAAGAACAATTGAACTGAATAGAATAAGTCCCATACTATATTATCCGTATTCTCAACCCAATTACGGGAGTCAATTTTTTGAGTCAGGTCACAAGTCGAAATGACAAGTTTTTTTTTTTTACAAAAACGCGACACGATTCAACTTCGAGTCAAAAAGACCTGACACAAACACGACATAACATATCAATTTCGGATAAATTTTTTGTCGTTTCTAACCCAATATAAATAAAAGTAACAGCAGAGGAAATACCTATACTTTCCCGGATGGATTTTATGCAAACAACCAAATAGATCATGAGTCCAGTAGAACGTGGTAACATAAAGCCTCAAAGTGAAAATTTCGTTGTTTGTCCATAGTTTCTCTCAGCATCCAAACAATTTGATGAACATTTAAAATCAACATTACAGGGTCACATAATACAAATATAGACACCAAGAACGATAAGAAATGTACCAAACAAAGCCAACCCAACACGAGTCTCTTCACCCAACAACATACCAAACACGGCCGTGGCAGCAAACGTGGTCGCATTGGTCACCGGAACAGCGAGAGAGATAGGGGTATCACTCAATATAGCAAAGAAAGTAGCCGAGGCCGATAAATTCAACACGAAAGGAAGAGTGTACTGCCAAACAAAAAGAAGTTTGACCCAATTATTGAGTGTCTTAAGAATTGAATTGCCGGGTGTGTTTGGAGGTGAAGATAATTTGAGGGTTTGGTCCCAAATGATTGCCCCTCGGCGCATAAGGGCGTTTGTTGCGCCCCAAACGAGGCCGACTGCTATCATCTTCTCTACGTCTCCTCCCATCTATGAATTAGTTTTTCCTAGGGTTGATTGATAGATCTGAATCAAGTAACAAAGAATGTGAAATAACTTTTGATTTTTAATTCACTTTTTTAAGTCTTGTTAAGCCTGTCCCCTTGGGCTGCACTTCCTATTCAATTTAAGCATTAAAGGGGAGACATTATCTATACTTTATATTTCTAACTAGCTTTGAAATCACACGATACGTGATTCGTAATTTATAAATTATTATTGATTGTATTTCTATATTATAAGACAATATATATGTTAAATTAAATTAGAATGAACAATAAAAATAAAAAATGTATAATTACATCCCAAAACTCTGAAGAATTTAATTGATAATGTACGACCAACATTTTATTAAGCGCTACAGTTTTTCCAAAATTGAAAATCTTTGAATTATATTACAACCCTCTTCAAGCTTTTATCTCTTTTTTGTATCTTCTATGCAATGACGATGTAGAGAAGAACAATTGTATTTATTTCTGTAAGATGAGAAGTAATATGTCAATATTTTATGAGTTTGGTCGTATATATGTCATATTGGTATAAATGTATTTGTCAATTGTTAGCTGATTCAATCGTCTTCTACAACTGTGTCTATGTATTTTCGCTTAATTTGTATCTGATACAATAAAGTTATGTATTAATAGAGACATTTGTTATATAAGTTGAACCAATATGTAAGCTCTATTACCTTTGATGAGCTTTCGCAGTCCTCAATGGTGGCATTGTCAGTAGGAGTGTTCTCGAATTTTGTAACAGTGTAGCACTCCTTTCCCATTACCAAATTAAATTTATTGACTCTAAGAAAGAATAGGTATTTTTTCCCAATGATGTTTTTGAATATAAGATTCGCCTCCTTTGTATTTCCCTGTAAGAGATAAATGTATTTATTTAAAGTTGTGATATGATTAGGACTAAATTGAGTCAAATTTATTTGTTTACTTTAATGAATAATAGTAGTTGAGTAATGTAACAAATAATACAACAAATTTGTTTTTCGAAATAAAACATCATGATTCAATTCTAAATATGGTATTGCTTAAATGGAAGAAATGAAATAAAATTGCATTACCATTTTAGGGTGAAACGTGAACTTGAGTCAAAAAGTTAATACATATTTCTTTTATGCCTTCAAATTAATACATAATAGTAAAAATATAACATATATATCATGATTCATCAACTACATCAGTTCATCCATATACACCTTTAAACGTAAAGAAAAAGTAACATAATTAATTTATTTGTTTAAAACAGTACTTAAATAATTTAATGAATAATAAAAAAATAACATATATCTGTGGTTACTATGTTCTTTGTTTATTAAAACTTTGTTGGTCTTCTTCATTCAAGCCTTTTCTGCTCTTATATTAGTCCATTTCAAAAGATTTATTCCTCCCATTCTTCAGATTAGCCCAGAGTTATGTGGAGATAGTTATCCTAGGTTCTTCACTTATTGGAGAGTAAGTATTATGTCAATGTTTCAATTAAATGTGTAATAAGAGTTAACAAAACTGCAGAAAGATGCTAATTACTGTTAATCTACAGAGTGATGCATACCAAACCACTGAATGCTACAACTTACTATGCTCAGGATTTATCGAAACTAACAATATGATTTCCATTGGGGACACAATCTCCCCAAGTCGGTATGTGATTTGGATAATAACCCGATTGCATAGTCATTATAGTTTACCCCAAATAAGAACATTTATGGGGAATAAGATAGTAAAAAAATTAAAATAGTCGCTACTAAAATAAGTTAATTTCTAAATGGTATATTACCAAACACGTAATGTGCAATAGAATAAAACCTTACTATGTTTAAACACACCGATGTAGATACCTATAAATTTAACACATAAAAACATTAAAACAGTTCCTAATAAATCATTAACAACTTTTAATAACAAAATTGCTTTTGCAGAACACGTAAAAAAATATTAAAATAATACTACTAAAACAAGTTAATTTCTAAATGGTATATTACCAAATAGGTAGGGTGAAATAAAAAAAATTTACTATGTTTATAAATACCCATGTAGCTACCTATAAAATTCATCAATATGCAGTAGACGAATGATATAACAAAACATGTTTGGAAAGGTTTCAGCAATCAGGTATCTATTTCATACATGTTTATGCAATAGACGAATGAGTAATAGAGATATTACCTTTAAAATAAGTGTTCCAAATGTCAATTGAAACAACTTCCTAGAAGAAAATAATTTCTCCGAAAAGTCAGTGAACAAAAAAAAAGAGGCCATCTGGAAAAATCATGGTAGAAATGAAAACTATAATCCGTGAACATGGATATGAATAAAAACAAATAGGCGATCCGGAAAAAACTACGTAGAAATCAAAACTACATGCCTCTGAGAAAATATAAATGGGAGAATGACTTTTGCCACATCTTTAATGGTTTATATAAAACCATTTGAGGAGGTGAAATGGGTAATGAATGGATTGGAAATGGAAAGCCATAATAATATAGTTGTTTGCCTTTACGAAAGGAAGAGGAAGAGGGAGGGACGAATTGATTTAGACATAGAGAGAAAATGTTTAGGTTAGACAAAGTACACAAATCGCATTGGGCATTTCCAATTCAGAGGAGAGACAAACGGACCAATAACGTGGGAGGTGTTGGAATTGAAACTTAATTTAAGAAATGGCCACATTTAATTTTTTTTCAGATGTTAGACTTATATTTTATATAGATACGACAATAATAGAGGTTAATGACATCTAATAAATACATTACTTATCCATTCATTCTTATCGAGTTTTTTTAATAAATAAAGAGTTTCAAAAAAACTATTTAGTTCTCCATTTATTTATACCGATTAGTTTTCCAGTATATAAAAAGTTTAAAAAAAAACTATTCATTTATCACGTGACTGTCCAGGCATATATATATATAAATGAAATCATCTCCCTCTTACTCGAAAAACCAGATGGAATGGGGTTGATAGAGACTTCAGGTAAAATATATGAGGCTCTAAGGAGTTGCTTTCTTTCAGGTTTTGGAATCCATTTGCAGACACCCTTTTGTTGTTTCTTCTGAAACTTGCTTTGTATAGTTGGGGCGGGGAGATTCATTTATCCATTGTGATTTAGATAGTTTGATCTTGGATCCTGTCTTTTGGAGTAATGGGTGGTGTTAAAGTTAGACATCAAAAGAAAATTCTTTCTTTGAAGGGGAAATTTGGAAATGAGATTAGTCTTTAGATAAATAACATATTTATAAGAGAAAAAGAGAGCTTGAAGAGACGTGATTGATAGTTTTCTTGGTATCAAAAGGTTTTAGATTAATTTTAATTTGTGGAAAAAATGAGTGATACTACGGCGTCTTCTTTAGCCATTATCAAGAAGCGGAATCACAGACCTAGATGTGTTGGTATTTTATTTCAACTATTTGATTGGAACCGGAGGTTTGCAAAAATATACCTTTTTTTCTAAAAAACTTCTTCCACCAGGTCAGTCCTAAAACCCATTTTATGTAAAGTGAAAGAATTAAAGTGGACATATGTATGATTTTTGTTTTTTCATTGTGTTAGCTCATGTAAAACAAGCTACAAAAAAGTTTGGAGGAGATGAGAAGATTCCTAAGATGCGTTCGGTATGCCATTTTTTTTATTGGTTTTTTCTATTTTTTTATGGTTCTTTTTAGTAGTTTGATTCTCTCTTTTTTATGACTCAATTTACCCTTTATGCACTCTTGATTTATGTGGATTATAGATTGCTGATGAAAATAGTGGGGGTTTCCCAAATGCAAAGAAGAATGAGATTAGTTGATTCTGAACAAAAGCGTAGTATTAGAAACCCAATTTTGGTTGCCAGGCATATGCTCGCCCACGAAAGAAAGTGAGAATATTATTTACAAAAAAATCAATTGAAATATGAGTGAGATTATCATGAAAACAGACAAAAAAAACATTAGAAATTTTTACATTTGATTTTATTAATACAGTAAAATAATATAAAATTTTAATATTTTTAGATAATTTTTATAGTGAGGCTACAATTTTTTCCCTAAAACATTCAATTAACAATATTCATAACATATACTTTCGCCCGCGCATCGTGTGGGGTACATGCTAGTAAGTATAAAGATCCATTAGAAATTCATTACAAGCTTATAAATTCATTTCAATGTTATATTTCGACACTTTTTCCAAATTTCCTGATCACTAAGGACACCCAACTCTCACATCATTTTTATGAGTTGTACCTAATGACTTTAGAAATAGAGAAACAAGATAAATCATCTCTAACTATAGCAAGAATCCAACAGATGTGCCAATATGAAATAACAACTGTTGTTGAGACACCAACAATCCATCGTTGAACTAAATATATTTTTTTAGACATATTTGTTCAAGTAAGTAAATTACCATAACAAATATGATAGTAAATTTAAACATAACCGCCAAGGAAACCATCATAAGTGGACACGTGACTATCTTTCGTAATAATAAGCTCACGAAAAAACTAAAATTATATGTCAATTGAACTAAAAGCTTATTAGAATTCATATCAATACTTAGTCGTCAAAATTGCAATATAGGTCCATAATATATTGAAGCAGTGAAGACCATTGTAAGATGATGGACTTGTAAGATTTACTAGAGTGAACAATTGATCTGTAGAACATTTAAAATTGGATTTTGTATGTTATTATCACTTATACAAAAAGACTTAGTATAAACTGGACGGTAGTATAAATCATAACTATGTGCACAATAAACAATATGTTGTCCTGATTAGTTCATGTTGAGGCTATGTACTTAGGATACAAAATTATTCAAAACATCAACATATAATGAAAATCTCGATACTAACTATATTTTTCCCGTTTAATTTTCCAACAACCAATGTGGAAGCCTATTTTCAAAATGAAATTTGCTTAACGCCATTTAGTCTCTTTATGATTTTTTAATGAATTTCAAATAGGTTAAAATGGGCATTTTTTTAATAAAAAATGTTAATAGAAGTAAGAGTAATACATGACACGATATATAAACATAAAACTTTAAATCAAACTTACAAATTAAGTGACGCATGAAAATTATGGCATTTGATGTTATTTTTTTGTGTCATCCAAAGTGGATATCAAGTACTTGAACTAACCATTCAAGAAAGAATAGTCAAAATTGATATTTACAAAATATGAGTAGATCTAGAGTTCTGGTATCAAATTAGAATATTAATGAAATTAGAACTAGTTAATGCTATTTTCTCAAATTAGTAGTAAATTTAGCCATGTGGAAGTTCACATGAAAAGTGAATTATACTGTTTACTCGTCATCTTATAGTGACTTTAGAGATGGTTTAAATTTGAAATTCAAATAACAGTACTTAATGGAATGTGTCTACTAAATTTCAATTCAAATATAGTACACATGACTTTAGACAACGATATTATGTTCATGTACATTCTTCTTCAGACATAACATTTTTCAAAAGGAAAAATTCAGACAATGTAGAATAGTGGTACAAACTTATAAAATTATTTTTCACTTATACCACCTTATAGTAACAATAGTGGAAAAATCAACATAAGAAAACTAGTTTAGGAGTTTCATTGAATAATTGGTGTGCGTGTGTAGTGTCATACTATCCACATCGCCTTTGTTCATTTTCTCCATTCTAGTTCTTGCTAAATGCTCTCATATTGTGGGACACACATATACTACCATGAATCTGCACATAATTTATGACTGTAACCGAAAGAAAGATTATGGGTAAAACATCATTAAATTAGCAACTTGGTTCTTGAAGACTAATTATGCATAAATATTTCATATTTATCCCCTTAATTTTGATATATTTAGAGTCCTAAATATTGCACTTATCCAAGATTCATCTCACATTTTTTACTAACCTTTTTGGTGACTATTTCGTTTTTTGTGTATTTCTCTTACGTTTTACAGGAAAATCGTGCAATTGGATGGAAGAGAAAATTCAAATTAGTGAAAGGATCGCGATAAAGGAAAGTCAAGGGTAAATTGGATTTTTTTTAGCAATAACCCAGAGGATGAGACAACAGAAAATTTGAAGAGCTTGAAGTCACGAGAATACTGGAAGAAATGACACCTCAATCCGAGCTACGATGAAGAAGTTATGACCATTTTAAGTTGAGAAGAAATCCAGGGGTAAAACTGTAATTAAGGAGAAAAAGAACAAAGCTAAGTGGATAACTTGACCGAATCGGTTTGATCAGGTGAATCGGTTCGCTCTATGGATTTTCTTGTGGGTTCGGTTAGGCCAATGGGTTCAGTCTTAGATGGGATTTTGTGTCTCTTCCTAGATTCTACCTAGAGTTATTTGAGTCTATATAAACCTATATAAATGAATTTTTGCACCTGTATAAGGCCATTAGGAGACCTTTGAACCGAGTTAGCAATATTATTAGAAAATCTATAATTAAGAACAAATTGGAGAAGAACTTTTATACTTTTCATCATCAATACAATTCAAGATCAAATCAATTATGATTTTTCTTCAATTGGTGTTATCTCTTGCATGTTATTTGTTTCTTTAACATTGGTAACATTACTTCATCTAATAATTCTTATTATGTCATTATGTTTGCTTGCATTATAACTGTTATTTGCGTAGAGATCAATTATATGTCCGACTAAATTCATAGTGAGTTGGGAAACATGAACCCAACCTAGGTTTTTGAAGTTAAATATAAAATTCTAAATAACTATATGGTTAATTCTTAGAGTTTAATATTTTTATTAGGACTAATTTTGTAGATATCTTAACTCCATTTTTCGAAGGCAACTGGAGTGTTTGAGAATACAATATATGTGTTCATAATTCTATCATTCTCATAAATTAATTTGTTGACTAAATATTGTGTGGATTAACACCCATACCTCACTACACCAAATCTGCCAACTTGTCACGGTCATTGACTATGACAAGTCCAACTTGTCAAGGTTAATGACCGTGACAAGTCTGGGGGTGATAACGTTTGTTGTCACAGACTTGTCAAACCGTGACAAGTTCATTAGACTTGTCACGATCATGTCACGGTCAATGACCACGACAAGATTAGTCACGGTTAATAATCGTGATATTTTAGAAAAAATTATCACGATCATTGACCGTGAAAATTATCCTTTGTGATGGACTTATCACGGTCAATGACCGTGACAATTATGGACAGAATTGAAAAAAAATCTGTTGGGCAGTATGGCCACTGGCACTGCCCAACAATATATTTGTACCTATTATAGCAACGTTGTACCTGTTCAAACATCATATATCCAAATAAATTAGAGATAATGAAAATATACATTCAAAACAATATGCATCACTATATAATCCAAATATAATTCAAATGTAACAACTTAAAACAATTCAATTCAAATAATGTCACTACATGTTTGGGGTAGGTCTGAGGAGGTGAGTAGGCCACACGATCTACGAATTGATACACCCAACAATATGCATCGTGCCACATTGTTCGCGCAACCACAATGGGGAGTTATCCTTCCCGAGTATCACATGCGTGACGAGCACCTTGGTCTCTATGTCTTGAAGCAAACATCCATGAACTGGCATACCCTGGACGGTATTCGGGTCCCTCAACCCCCGCCCTATCTGCTAGCCATCAAATATATCCTGTATAAACACGCTCGACCAACCAAGTGTCGATATCGGTCGATCCAAGGGAGCCAAATAGGGGACAAGATCATCAGAGTTCGTACATGTCGGTGATGAAGCAATGAGGTCCACATCCTCATCCTCCCGCACCTCCTCCACCACCACCTTCTCCTTCCCTTTTGTTAGGACATAAATTTCCAATTGAGTTCTTGTATTGTTTTGACTTAATTCCGTGAACAAAACAGTGTTTGTAATATGTCATAGGGACATTTTTATTTTGTCACGATCCCACTTGGTCTATGATGTATTGAAGAAAATGAAGACGTTGTGAAAAAGCTTCAAAGAAATAATCATGCCGAAGATTAAATTGGTGCAAGTTTATTCGTCTTCAAGTTAATTGCATTCCGAGATCACTTAGGTATGAATGCGTATATTTAATGGTGCTCGAAATTGTTTTTATAAAAGATAAGGATGTATTTTTATAAAGAAAAATATTTTAAAATGTTTTTAAAAGTTTTTTAAAGGTTTACACTACGTTTTAGTCTGATAAGCTCGAAAAGGAGTTTGTCTAATTTGGATCTACTTTAAAAGAGACGTTTTAAACAAAAAGTCAAAGAAAGTTAAACTGACGCAGTGTCATTCAAACGACACGTCAGCTCGCTCGAGCGGGATGCTCATATCGCACGAACGACGTGGCATTGTCGTTCGAGCGACACATTTTTTGAGGCGGCACTTAAATCTTATTTAAAGCGTGTTTTCATCAGAGTTTCGTAAGTGTGCATTTTATAAAAATAGAATACGATCCAGTTTGAGTTTTGCACATGTTTTCTAAGGTTTAAAAAGCTTAAACACATCCTTAGAGTTTGCAAAGATCCGAGTTATCATTCTTATATGCTTACGTGATCTTGCTGCCCCAAGTTTGTTTGTTCTACCATTGAACATCATGGTTTTGCGATGAAGAAAAGAGAAGGACTTCTTGTTCGACGTCGTAAGCGAATCAAAGAAAATCGGTGGACATCGAGACATTCGTGGAGTCAAGTGTTGTGGAGAGGTATCGTGGAAGATGAAATTTTTGCGTGGACATTATTGAAGAACGGTAGAATATCAGAAGAAGCGTCAAGACCCGTGGGGATCGAGTCATTGTGTAAGGCTAATCTGTCTTTGTAAAACCATTGTTCATAGTGATTGTCTGGCTTGGGCCGTCCGAGGTTGTTTTCCCGTTTTGGATTTTTTTCGTTGTACGTCCGGCGTTGTGAGTATTATTTACTTTACTTGCTTTAATCACTAGATGCATGTTTAGGATTAATCAAGATAAAACTGGTTTAAAGTAATAATTGAGTTTTCACAACTTGGTTTGTT
This sequence comes from Sambucus nigra, assembly GCA_949130495.1. NCBI lineage: Eukaryota > Viridiplantae > Streptophyta > Magnoliopsida > Dipsacales > Adoxaceae > Sambucus > Sambucus nigra. The sequence goes on along the minus strand of OX422212.1, from coordinate 180,568,512 downwards.
GCAAAATAAAAGTTGAACAATTTTTGGTAAAAATTGGTTTGGTTTGAAACACGTGCAAAAAGGGATTTTGGTTTTTCAAATTGGTATCAGAGCTAGAAAACATAATTTATTTGTTTTGTGATCCCGTGTGTTTGTTCATATCTCTCCTGTGTTTGTTTTCTCTCGATGGATTCTCTAAGCTTTGATGATTTACATCGTTTGAATTTAAAGTTTGCAAAACGTATTGAAGTTTTGGAGAAAGAAAATTACGGTTTCAAAAATAGGATTGAATATTTACAAACGTTTCAAATTCAAAGAGAAATTTGTCGTGAGAAGTTTAGTTCCTTGTTTAATAATTTTAATATGTTAAAATTGGGCAAAAAGGAGAGTGATGATAGAGTCCTCGTTTTAGAAAAAGAGTTAGAGGATTTGATAAATTCTAGGGTTTGTGCTGTTGAGGAAAATAATTCGATTAATGATTTTGTGGCACGAAAAAAGTCTCTTAGGGATAAGTTTGCTCACATTGAGGGGGAGCAAGTTTACCTTCTAGGGGTTATTGAAAATTTAAAGAAGGAGTCCCGAAAGTTTGAGGAGTCTAATCATTTGCTTGAGTCAACAGTTTTGAAGTTTAAAAATGATTTAAATGACTCGAGTAGTGATGGTAGCGGCTTATCTTGTTCTAGTGGTTCGAATGTAAAAGCCAAAATCATAGTTTGTTTTAGAGCGTCAACCACATCCGAGGGTATTAGAAAAGGTCAACCTAAAGGTCCCGTTCCTTGTCGTGTTTTCACATGTTCGCATTGTGGTAGGAAAGGTTACCTTAGGAGTTTTTGTTTTGATTTTAGAAAAGACCCTAGGAAGTTTAAACATAGTGTCCCATTGGTTACCAAAACCCGTTTTGTTAGGTATACACTTGTTTGGGTTAAGAAGTCCATTTTGGATATGCTAAATGCTTCGTTGGTTGATTCTCACATGTATGAACATGATTCATCTCTTGCTATTTCTTATGGATAGTAGCTTGCATGTTTTGTCATGCGCTAGTCCTTACATCATGATTTATAATTTTCTAATGTTATCGCATGTTTATCATTTTGTATTATAGTTTTCATTTCTTTGAGTCCTATTGATAAATACAAAAAGATTTTGTTTTTGAGAAAACTTTTGAAAAACCAAAAAGATTTTGCTTTTATTTGAGTCAAAATATTAAAAGCCAAAAAGATTTTCGATTTTTGTTTTTGAGTTTTCATGTTTGATGTGGCATATTGGTGTGCTTGCCCCCCCCCCCCCCCCCCCATCGTTTCATTATCCATGTGGCTTGGACATTTGGTCATTATTATCGATGCTTAGAATGATCTTAACCATTGTTTATATGGAGTTGTTTCGAAGTTGATATGCATTTTGATTCGACTTTGTATATATGCCAACATTGCACACATGCACGAGTTTATATGGATGTTTGACTTCTCTTGCATATTTGAATTTGGTGAGGCGTTCTTATCTCAATATTCTCATCAATGCGTAAGTAGACTTAAGGAGAAGTGTGCATGTAAGAACCATTTACCATGAGGATTTTAATTGGTAAAAATGATGAGTGTTTCAAGGGAAAGGGCTGTGAGAGTTCAAAATTAACTCGTTGTGAAAGCCACCGTTTAAAAGAGCCCAAAAGCAAATGCAATATGCTAAGAAAAGGACCAAATTAGTTTAGTTCATTACAAAGAAAATATGATATTATTGAGGGAGTTTGGATGGATTAAAAATTTAAACGGGTTTGCACAACTAATCCTAATGTTGAAATATTACAATTTGACGCTATTGTTTATAGAATCGTCAAAATTCTGGATTTGTGTGCATGTAGTATGCTTAGTTCATTAAGCTCACACTTTTATTGTCATATGGCTATGATAAAGTTTGATGATTTATCGCTATCAATTAGAGCTTCTTGATATTTTCGATGTGTTGGAATTGTGACTCATTTGTTATAGCTTCACTTCTATTCATTCCATGTCCATGTTTGAGCACATCGATACTATGTTTGCATGTAACTCGCATTGTTAGTTTTTTTATGAGTTTTTGCATTTTGTGTTAAATGCCTACTGTTTTAACACTGTTTTGATATTGTCAGGACCTTCCACTGATTTTTTTCAGAAAAATTTTTCACTAGGAAAAAATATAACATATTTCTGGAAAACTGTGAAAATTTGACAGGTCGCGAGAGGTCGTTAAAACAACATATCCATGTCGCGCGAATGATAGTTGTACTTCATTCGAGCGACGTGCTCAACTCGTTTGAGCGACGTCCCTGGATCGTTCGAACGATAGGTTGATTTCTTGCTTCTGATTGGTTTGTAGTCCACTAGTTTATTTTGGTGATATTTTTGGTACTGCTAGAAGTGTTTCTTGACTGACTTGGTTTATATGCAGGTTTTATTGGTTCTAAATTGAATTTTGCATATAGTCTTTTTATCACACCTGATTAGATTGTTATATTCTTTGTGTGATTACTGGTTTACTAGCTACTTATTTGTCTTCTATTGATCATATTTAGCTGGTTGTTTCATGATTATCTAGAGATTTCACATTGATTCAAATTGGTTTATATTCTCATGCTAGATACTTTCAATGGTTTGTCTTTTCATCGGATTGTCCATTCGAGACAAAAAGGGGGAGATATGTATGTGTTGTAAGGGGAGTTTTGAGCATGTTTTGGTATACATATGTTTACAAATTGGTATCTCAAATTGGTAGTACTCATTGGTATCAGTTTGTTGGTCAAACTGTTTGACAAATGACTTTTTCAGAGTTTATTCATATTGGTATCTATTATTGTTTGGTATCATTTGAATATATATATTGGTTTCATTTATTCTTACATACTTCACTTGATATTTGTTTGTCTGTTTCATGTGTGTAGGTATGCTTCAACGATTCGAGATTTCAAGTCTACATCACTTTTAGACAGTTCATGCTTGTCGGAGCTACATATTCTAGTCCGTGTCCTATATTTTTTATTTTAGATTTATGGGATGGGATTTATACGTCATACTGCTTGACGGCCCGGCTTACGCATTTCACTGGTTTAGTTTTGTCCCGAAATAGTCAAAGGGGGAGATTTGTTAGGACATAAATTTCCAATTGAGTCCGTGTATTGTTTTGACTTTATTCCGTGAACAAAACTGTGTTTGTAATATGTCATAGTGAGATTTTTATTTTGTCACGATCCCACTTGATCTAGATGTATTGAAGAAATTGAAGACATTGCGGCAAAGATTCAAAGAAATAATCATGCCAAGTTTAAATTGGTGAAAGTTTATTCGTCTTCAAGTTAATTACATTTCGAGATCACTCAGGTATGAATGCGTATATTTAATGGTGCTCGAAATTGTTTCTATAAAAGATAAGGTTGTATTTTTATAAAGAAAAATATTTTAAAATATTTTTAAAAGTGTTTTAAAGGTTTACACTATGTTTTATTCTGATAAGATCGAAAAAGAGTTTGACTAATTTGGATCTCATTTAAAAGAGACATTTTAAACAAAAAGTCAAAGAAAGTCAAACTAACGCAGCATCGTTCAAACGACACGTCAGCTCGTTCGAGCGAGATGCTCATGTCGCGCAAACGATGTGGCATTGTCGTTCGAGCGACACATTTTTTAAGGCGGCACTTAAATCTTATTTAAAGTGTATTTTCTCCAGAGTTTCGAAAGTGTGCATTCTGGAAAAACAGAATACGATCCAGTACGAGTTTTGCACATGTTTTTTAAGGTTTAAAAAGCTTAAACAAATTGTTAGAGTTTGCAAAGATCCGAGTTATCATTCTTATATGCTTATGTGATCTTGCTGCACCAAGTTTGTTTGTTCTACCACTGAACATCAGGGTTTTACGGTGAAGAAAAGAGAAGGACTTCTTGTTCGACATCCTAGACGAATCAAATCCAATCGGTGGACACCGAGACATTCGTGGAGTCTAGTGTTGTGGACAGGTATCATGGAAGACGGAATTTCTTGCTTGGGCACTATTGAAGAACGGTAGAAGATCAGAATGAGCGTCAAGACCCGTGGGGATTAAGTCATTGTGTAAGGCTAATCTGTCTTTGTAAAACCATTGTTCATAGTGATTGTCTGGCTTGGGCCGTCCGAGATTGTTTTCCCGTTTTGTTTTTTTTCCTTTTTCATAGTAATCGTGGATGCGACAATCGAGGACACCTCATTATGCTTTCCCTTCTTCGTTCGAATAGGCACATAAGTATCGAGCCTATATGGAATACCCCAGGGCCACTCCCCATCCACTGAAATAAAATAATGCAAAATTAGTATCAGCCGCGCAAAGTAAAATAATGCAGAATAACATATTTCTGTAATTATAGAAAAAATAAATCTTACCATCATCCTATTCTCCACCTCAGTGTAAGACGTCCGACCGGATTAGTGCACGTTTGTCTTTTTCACCCGATTTTCCTCCCCGATTGACGAGATGCCAATTGTCGCTCCCCGATCTCATTGTCAATAAAATTTTGCCATTATGCCAATGAGATCGGCTCCTTCGGAGGGACGGAGTCACACATTCGGATAATGGAGTCTCGGGTCTTCCCAAAGTACCGGGTTCGCATATTTTTCTTCCACGTATTCTGTTGCTCCCTCAACTGCTCCAAGACGGAATCGCGTAGTTTTAGGACTAGGCTGAATTATTCTTGTCCAACAAATACAATGTTAGTTACGAATAAATATAAATATTAAATGAAATTGAAATCGAAATTTAAATTGAAATCGAAATTGAAATTGAAATATTCATATAAATATAAATATAGATACATTACATGTAGTGCCACCCAAGTAGATAACCTGAGCTCATTTGGCACCTCCTTCCAACTAGTGTACCCCGTGCCGATGATAGTGTTTACCAGATCGAGGGATATCGCTAATAGCCCCGTCTTGTTCTCGACGTCCATCCCCAATTTTCCCCATTTGGGGAGCCTAGGGGCCGAGGAGCCCTCGTCGCCTCCGGTACCACCGAGCCCAGATGACATCATCATAATCAACATCATCATCCTCGCATTAATACCTGAAGGAGACATTTTCTGCAAAAAAATATTGTTATTAGTACAAATCCAAATGAATTAGAATAAGACATGCAAACATGTACAATTACTACAAATCCAAATGAATTATTACTGTTTAACACCTCAATTCTGAATTACAAAACATCAACATCTAACTTATAATCTGTACAATTACTAAAAATCCGGAACATCCCCATCCCCCACCCCTACTGCCCACACACACGCACACTACACACACATTGTCCCCCCAACACACACACACACACACTACAAACACATTACCCCCCCAACACACACACATACATATACAAAGGAAAGAGGGAAAGATAAAAAGAGTGAAAATGATAAAGTGAAAATCAATTAAAAGCATTAAAAATGGATTGGTAAAGTACAAATTTGAATATTTATTACAAATTGAAAAATAATTTCAAATTCGGGTTATCATAAAAAATGGATTGATATTCGGTAGGAGCAACCAAGTCATCCACACTACTATTTAGATGCTTTGGCGCATGTAGGACAATTGACCACGGCTCGTTGTTGATATACTCTGAGTAAAACACTTGGTTGACCTATTTAAATGCACAAACAAACGGCTCATTGCCACGTGATCATTCCTCTTCAACTTAGACAAGTCAACCATGATCAAATTGATGCCAGGATCAACTTTACAAGCATTTTTATCCTCAACTCTTACCCAGTCACCGTAAAATACAACCTCTTTGAAGCCTATATAATCCAATTCAAATATATTTCGAATTGCACCATAGTAAGTTATTTCATCTTCAATGAGGTTTTTATCTTTTTCTCTCACTCAAAATAAAGTAAGAGCCTTGTATGAAATGCCCGAGTTCTGTACATTTATACTTTCCTTGTACACTTTTGCGCCGAATACGTAGCCGTTCAATCAATACTTTTTATACTCTTGTGCCATGAACAAGGGTCCAGTGGCTAGACGAGTAAGCCTTGATATCGCATCACCCGTCTTTAAGAGCTGACAATATAGATAAATTAATTAGGTTAGTTATAAAGTTTGAGTGTAATGTAACGTTATATAACTGCCATTTTCATTATAATTACCTCTTGTGACAACCACACCCTAAATTCGCTGTCTGATTATACCATTGATTTTCGTCTTTTATTGTTCGCACAGGCTTCATATTTTCTGCATATTACAAATTTAATCATATATAAAATAATCTAAAATATTCTAAAATATTCAAATCGTAACAATGTGCATGAGTGGTCCTATCCCATTCAAGACCATATATTTCTGTAATATACTTAACATCTCATGCACATTCTTACGATTTGAGAAAAAATTGGCAGCATATCACCGTAGTTCTCCAAGTACACGACGTAGATTCGCAAGTGTGAGTGTTATTTCAATTGATCAATTGAAATAATAGTCATACTTGTAAATCTAGAATATAGCCAGAGAACATTAGGATACGAATGCGAACTTCCTCCAAAAGTAACTACTTTAAGCCACTAAGAATATTATTATACAGAAATTATGCAGTCCCAAACTGTCCAAACGGGAAAATTCGAGAGATCTCATTACAGGGGTAATGACTCTCAAACGGGTCTAAGGGCTATTAAATGCGTACACATAAAAACTAGAAGGCTAGTATCTATATGTACTATATGTAATTTCAAGTATGTTTTCTTTAATTATCATACTCTCTCTCTCTCTCTCTCTATATATATATATATATATTGTTTGTGATACAAAGTAATTTTAAATAACAATTGAAAAATCCCACGCCCATATGGACAATAATCCAATGGTCACGCCACTTCTAAAATTAACCAACCGAACATCGATCCACTATAATCCAACCGCAATAGCAACAATAAATGTGTATCCCATACTCCTTCTAATTCATCTACTGAATTAATTCATTTCATCAATTAAACTAGAAATTAACATATACAATTATTAATTTACTAATTTACATTGAGGGGCAATATTACTTGTATATGAAAGGGGCACTAATTATTAATTTACTAAAAAAATTAATAACCGATCAATATTTAATCAATAAATTCTTTTACAAGGGGCACTACTTGCATATGAGGGGCAATATTTAATAAACCAATCAAAATTTGATTAAAAAAAAATTAAAAAGCACCACCCCCGCCCCATTTCCCCTCCCCCCTCCCCCCCACCCCTTCCACCCCACCACACACATAAGCGCACACCCACACACGTACATACACACACACGCACATATACACACACACGCCCACATAGCCCCCCAGCGCTGCCCCCTCCCCCCCCCCCCACTGTCACTGCCCACCACACACATGCACACACACACACACACACACACATACACACACACACACACACGCATACACACACACACACACACACACATATACACCTCCCTCCCCACCCCCCACCCAGCCCTGCCCCCTCAATCCACCACACACACACACACATGCACATTTACACACACGCACATATACACACACATATATACAAATGGAAGATAAATAGAGAGAGAAAACGTGCCAAAATCGTAGAGAGAGAGACTGCAGTCGCTTAGAGAGAGAGGGAGAGAAATGGAGGGAATAGAAATAGATGGGAAAAAAGAAGAGGGAAGGTTTTTTTACTGATAGAATTGTCACGGACATGTCACGGTCCTTGACCGTGACAAGTTTGTAAGGTTTGTCAAGGCCTTGTCACGGTCATTGACCGTGACAAGACTGGCCGTTTGAAGGGTGCCAATTTGACCATTTTGGTGTAGTGCATACTTAGTGCTTCGAATTAGTTTATATTTTTCTTTCAATTAAAATAGTTTTTAAAAATTTTATATCTAGCGAAAATAACCTACGGTTTGGGGAATTGGATCCAACTCAATTTTTCCAAAAAGTGTTCAAAACCAAAAATTTCAATTTCTTGCTTTTCTTAGTTTAATTTGCAATTGCCTAGCTTAATTTACTTAGATAAATAAAAAATTTCCTGGAAGAAAAATCACCTTTTCTTTCTTTCGTGAATCAATACCTAGATCTTAGAGGCCAACCATGCCTTCACAAATCGTTTTACGACCTATTCCCTGAGGATTCAACCCCGACTTACGAGGTATTACTTAAGCGACTGGCTTGCATTTGAGCCGTAGGTACACACGTATCACACATATTCTGTGTTATGACAAGTTTTTAGCACCGTTTCCAGGATTTAGTAGACTGTAGGTTAGGTAAAATTGATTTTAATTTGATTCTAAATCTAGAAGGCAAAAAAAAAAAAATCATAAATTCCAAAAAAAAAAAGATCCAATCGTAAAAAAAAATTAGAAAAATAAAAATAAAAATTTTCTCTCAAGTCCTTAAATGAAAAAATGCTCAGCCCTTTGCAAATCCTAAGCCTATAGTATAACTCCCTCCTTCTAGCAATAACACTCCAAACACTCCAAATTTCTAGGCACCACCTCCTCCACCGAGTAGTCACACCATGATTCGAACATTTAAAAATTCCGATGAGGATAGTGATTCTTTAAATGTGAGGATAACTCTAGTTTCGGAGCGAGAGATGGTGTGATGTCATAACGCCCTGTAAGAGACCTCTTATACCCGGAGCGAACTGTTGCTCCGGGATGTATTATATTCCAATATTTAATGTGGGGCAATCTCCACATTAGAGAGTTCGAGGAGGCGTGCAAGATGTTTAATGATCAAGATTTCACCCAAGACGTCCTACGTCTCAAGATTTTCCCCTTCTCACTTAAGAACAAGGATAAGACTTGGTTTAGACTTTAGCATCGAACTATACCAGTACATGTAGAGACATGCAAGCTAAATTTCTCTAAAAGTTCTTTCCCTCTCACAAGAACAACTCTATTTGCGCTTAAATCTAGACTTTAAAGTAAAACGATAATGATAATTTTTATAAGCATTAGGATAGGTTCAACGAGTTAGTCAATATGTGCCCACATCACAAAGTTGAGAAGTGAAGACTCATCTCCTACTTCCATCATTAGATTAGTCAAAGCTCAAATCAACTCATTAAAATAATGTGTACGAGAGAGTTCTTCGGTTTAGATGCAGATGATGCGAAGGCCCACTTTAAGTATGTCTCCGAGACTACTCAATCTTGGGACACATTGGATCCGAACACCTAACCCAAAGCTAAAATCACGTCCATAACTCCTTCTGCATCTGAACTCTACCAATTGGATTAGGAAGCCGAGTTGAATCTCCAAATTAATCAATTAGCCAAACGGCTAGAAGACGTGGTAGAATCTAGGGGAGATATACATTTGTCCTATCTCGAGCTTTAAAGGAGGAGATTTACACGATTTGTGAGGCAGGACATTTAACGAAGGGATGTCCAACTATCCTCGCCTAAAAAATTATGATCCATGAGCATGTTGAGATAGTGGGAGCTTATAAAGGGAGTTTCGTTTACCCTCATGGGAATTCTTTTAATCCCTCATGCCAGAACCATCCCGATTTTAACTATGGGCAACCGACTGCATCGTTCAATCCCAGTCAACACATTGCCCAGCAATCGCCACCATTCTCACCTTACCAACAAGTGCCCTCAATGTAAGCACCTCCTCCCTCACCTTATGTGATCCCGCAACGAAAGATTCTCGAGGAAACCCTTTCCCAATTTATGTAAACTTAGTTAGAGATAAATGCTCAAAATTTTGCCGACTTAAAGGCATCACTTTCCAAGTTGTAACCCTCTTTAAGTTTCCAAGATAAGGGAAAGTTTTTCACCCAAGGGCAGTGACGTCCCCAAGGCTAAAACTGTGTGAGCTCTACTCTCGATGAAAGTCGAGAGCAATGTAAAGTGGTAACTACTCTACGTAGTTGGAGAGTTATTGACTTGTCACCTCCTTCACAAAACATACAAAAATATAAGGAGGTTTCGCTCGGCACGCAAAAGGCCAAAGATGACCCCCTGGAAGAGAATGTGAAAGAAGACATAGTTAGGCCCGAAGTTGTAGTGAAACCCCTATAAATGTACCATACCCTCAACGGTTGTTCCCTCCTCCTAAAGGGGCCTCCCGTGATGAGATTTTAGAGGTGCTAAAGCAAGTGAAAGTAAACTTAACTTTTTTGAGACAATAAAGCCAATTCCCACGTACACTAAGTTCTTAAAGGATTTTCTCACGAAGACTTAAATTAAAGGTAAAGAATAAGGTCTTCTTAACACAAAATGTGAGTTTGGTACTATTGAGCGACCTCCCACCGAAGTATAAAGATTTGTGTGCCACCATCATTTCGTGCATTATTAGAAAGATTGAAATTAAGATAGCTTTATTAGATATAGGGGCGAGTGTCAACATTCTACCCTATTCCATCTATAGGAAGCTTGATTTGGGAGATTTTCAACCCATCAAAATTACTCTCTAACTTGCGAATCGTTCCATGAAGGTACCCCGTGGTGTAGTTGAGGATGTGATCATCTAAGTCAATACTTTCTACTTCCCGATAGATTTTGTCATTTAGGACAAATATCCCTCCTCCTCATCGAGTCGTCATGTTCTCATTATTCTTCGCTTCCCTTTCCTATCCACGGCTAAAGCATTGATTTATACGCATTATGGGTAAATGCAACTCACATTCGGGAATATGACACTTGAAATAAATATCTTCAACATCGCCAAGCAAATGGGTGATGAGGATGATTTACACAACACGGATCTTATCGAGGAGTTAGTACACGAATAATTTGAGAGTGAAAATATTGAGGATCCACTTGATGTGTGTTTAGTTATGGCTATCGAGAGCGAAAAGGAGTATTCAGCGTTTGATCGTGAGATGCATATGATGAGAGAAATGCTGGTTAAGGATGAAGTCAATTACATTTAATAAGTTAACGACATCACTACCCTATGGGAAAATGACACAATCTATTTTCATGCTTGGCTACCTGATTTGTCTTTAGATATGGGTATTGAAAATTTTGAGAAATAATTTAGTTCAGTTGATAAGGACTTCACTTTTGAATCCTAATCCTTATTGGACTCATTTTCTCAAATAGATGAGAGCGACTAAAATGATAGAATAGACCAATTCCTTCTTTGTGAACATACGCCTTAGCCTTTCGAAGGTATGCTGAAACATGAGGTGTTATCTATTAATGATAAGATGGTGGAAAAATCATTTGAGCGTTTCCACTCAATGACGCATGTTTTTTCATATCGCATTGCCCTTTTCACTAAGTACACCTGTGCTATTTACGTTTTTGGATGAGATCGAGGACATGCTTAGAGTATTGTCCGATTTAGGACCGATTTATCAATTCTCGAGTTTTCGGGAAATATAGGTTTATCATGTCATTCGAAATTTCAGTATAATAGTATCTTCAAGCCTGACCATTTATGCTATAATGTGATTGTGCATCTCAATAATTTCACTCACCACATTCATTATGTGCCTCTATATGTATACTTTTTCTTTTAGGTTGAGTCCCAATTGTTCAGACTTTTGATTTATGATTTGGAGGGGATGGAGACGATTTTATTGTCGAACCCCATATACGGGGATGAGTAGGTTTTAAAGAGAAGTCGTCTCACCCCCGATGTGTATGGGGTGATTTTTTATTGTATCTTTGAGTCTCATGAGTGCGTAAAGTGTTTAGGAGTGAGTCGAGTGCATTTTAGCAAGAGAGGAATTAATTCAGTTTTTATTATGTAGTTTCTTTATTTTCATCGTTGCATCTTTAAAAGAAACCATGTAAACATTATATCTCTTGTTAATGAAATTGTATTTGAGTTTTATATATATATATATATATATATATATATATATATATATATATATATATATATATATATATATATATATATATATATATATATTAGCATTTTAAATTTTGTTTGTTTTATTTTCGCACTATTTCTTGTCTTCTTTAGATTTTATTCCTTTTCATTGAGGACAATGCAAAAGTCTAAGTTAGGGGTACAAGTGCGTCTTTTAAACTTCACAAATTCTAAAATGCTCCAAAAGTTGAAAATGTCAAAAACACCAAAAAAGTCAAAAAGTCAAAAATATTTTTTCTTCAAAATAAATAAAAATTGGAATTTAAAATCCTTACAAATATAACTAAATTTTTGTTTGAAGTCTCAATTTGTAAAAAATTATTACAGTAAATCGAAATTAATCAAAAATGGAAATTGAGCAAATATTGACGACTTATATGAATAAGTGTAGAGATTTTAACCCGGTGAGATTTTTTGTGTCTATCCTCATTTCCTAATATTTAAATTAATCTGAGTTAAACATAACTCAAAAGTTCTTTAAGTGATAAAAATTCATCATTGATCTCTAAATCTTTGTTTGATCGATTACGAAAAAAAGTGGAAATATTGTTTTGAAAACGCGCTAAAAATATCTCAAAAATAAAAATAAATCTCAAGACGCATATGATAACTTGATAAGTAATTCGAACATATGAAGTAGGTCATCGTTTGTTCACCCAAAAATATTAGCCATAAAATCCATGAAAAATATCCTTTTGAAAGCTAACTTGAGCCTAAAAATATACTTGTCAATGAGATCGTTTTCACCATAAAAATTTACATCTTTTAATTTTTATGTGTGAACTTGTGTCCATTACAGTTATTCTTAATTTCACACACACCAAAAGAAAAATTCACTATCTGAATGATTCATTAGTGAGTGCATTCCCTGCGAAATTGAGTCAAATAATTTTTTAAAAAAGTAACGTAATGATCAATCAGTGGAAGTTAGCGGTTAATTTTCGACTTCGCACACATTCACTATGAATTGAGATTTGTCGAATAAAAATTTATTGTGATTATTTTATGAAATTTAAATTGTACGGTTTTTAATTATTTTGATATTTTCTTTGAGTCGTACCATGTGGTACAAAACGAATTTTATGGGTAAATTCACTGCAAATCCTCACGAGATACCACTTGTCCTACTAGGGTAACCTAGGGGTTTCAAGGCTTGTTGTACACGCTAAATGCAATTGCTTGCCCACAAAAAAAGTATTATATCCCATAGTTTCTTAGAAGTATTTTTAGGCCATACTGCACATTCTTTTATATTATTCGGAACTAACAACGTTTTAAGCTAAGGGGATTTGATTAGGCACAAATATTTCATATTTATCCTTTTGATTTCAGTATTTTTATGGTCTTGAACTTCGCATTTATCCCAGATTTATCTCATATTTGTGCTACTAACCTTTTTGCCAAGTATTTTGTATTTTGTGTATTTATCTTATGTTTTACAAGAAAATCATTCAATTAGATGGAAAAGAAAAGTCAAAATGGTGAAAGAATTATGATAAAGGAAAATCAAGGGCAAATCGACGATTTTTAGTAAGAATACAAAGGAGGAGCCAACAGAAAAGTTAAAGATCTCGAAGTCAAGAGAAGACTTAAAGAAATGACACCTCAATCCGAGCTACGGTGAAGAAGTTATGACCATTTGAAGTTGAGAAGAAATCTAGGGTAAAAGTGCAATTAAGAAGAAAAAGAACAAAGCTAGGCAGAGAACCTGACCAAACTGGTTGGCTACGGGTTTACTTGTGGGTTCGGTCTTGCTGATGGGTTTAGTCCTAGATGGGATTTTATGTCTCTTCCTAAATTCTAACTAGAGTTATTTAAGTCTATCCAAACCTCTTTAAACGAATTTTTCCACTTGTATTAGGGCATTAGGATTCTTTTGAACCCATTAAGCATTATTATTAGGCAACCTATGATTTAGAACAAATTGGAGAATAACTTTCGCACTTTTCATTGTCAATTGAATTCAAGATCAAGTCCTTTTCGATTTTTCTTCAATTAGTGTGATATCTGGATTGCTATTTGTTTATTCAATATTGGTAACATTAATTCATCTCATAATTCTTATTATTTTATCATGTTTGCTTGCACTAAAATATTTATTTGTGAAAAGATCAATTACATATCCGACTAAACTCATAGTGAGTTGGGAAACATGAACCCAACCTAGATTTTTGAAGTCAAATATAAAATTCGTAATAATTGTATGATTGATTCTTAGAGTTTGATATTTTTATTGGAACTAATATCGTAGATCTCTTAACTCCACTTGTCGAAGGCAACCAAAGCATTTGAGAATACAATATACGTGCCGATAATTCTATCATTCTCACAAATCAATTTGTTGACTAAATATTGATTGGATTAACAGCCACACATGTTTAGTGCTTTGAATTAGTTAATGTTTTTCTTCCAATTAATTAAAAAGTTTTAGATAATTTTATATCTAGCGGAAATAACCTACAGTCCGGGGGATTGGATCCCAACTCCATTTTCCCCAAAAGTTTTCAAAACAAAAAATTTCAAGTTCTTGCTTTTCTTAGTTAATAGAATTGCCTAGTTTAACTTACTTAGAGAAATAGAAATTTTTCAAAAGTAAAATAACCTTTTCATTCTTTCGTGAGCCGATACCTAGATCTTAGAGCTCAACCTTGCATTTGCAAATCGTTTTGTGACCTATTCCCTTAGGATTCGATCCCGACTTACCGAGTATTACTTGAGTGGTCGGCTTGCACTTGAGCTGTAGGTACAGACATAGCACACACATTCCATGTCGCATCAAGTTTGTGGCACCATTGCCAGTGATTAGTTAGACTGTAGGTTAGGGCGAGTTGATCTTAAATTGACGTTAAATCCTAAAGAGAAAGAAAAAAATTCATAAATTCTAAAAAACTGAAAAAAATAAAAAGATCCAATAATCCATAAAAAAAAATCAGAAAATTCAAAATAAAAAAAATCTCTTAAGTCCTTAAATGAAAAATACTCATCCCATTCCAAATCCCGAGCCTATAGTAGAATTCCCCCTTCTAGCAATTACACTCCAAACACTCCAAATTTTTGGGTACCACCTCCTACACCAAGTAGTCATAACACGAGTCGAATGTCTAGGAATTTCGATGAGGATAGTGATTCTTTAAGTGTGAGTGTGATGTCAGATAATGCTAGTTTCGAAATGGTAGAGGATGTGATAATGTATCGACCTATAATAGACCTCTTGTATCCAGAGCAAACCATCGCTCTGAGATATATTATATTCCCGTATAATGTGGGACAAGGCCTTCTTTTAGTCCATATAAATCTTTCCTCTTCTTCATATGGGAGAGTGTGCTATTTGTAGAAGAGAGAGAATAGGTGGATAGGTGGAGTTCCTTTATAAGTTAAGCAATTGCACCCTTTTACATTATAAGGGTAGTTATTTAAGATTTAATTACAATTATTAGGAGTGACTAACCCATATGTGTGTAATGGTAGTTATACATATTCCCACGTGTGACCCATATGGGTTCTTGGTGATTTAAATTGATAAAATCAATTTATTGTGGTCGGCTACCCAGTCGACCTGGAGTAATACTGATCCGACCAAGAAAATAATGTGCCAACTACATTCAGTGAGTGAGCTGATCATCTTTTGATAACCGCTGTCATCGAGAGTTCGTTAAAATGTTTTAGGGCTACTTATGGGATCCCCAGTGGGTAACTACTGAAATAGTAAGTGTGGCCTGAATACCTTATATATTTATAGCTGAATGCGGAGTCCCTCCCCCCTAATCTTATATTTCTAGAGTTCTGTGAATATTTCAATGTGTTCCCTGCCCAAGTTATCCCAAATACTTAGAGGATCATTAATGGGGTCCACCGCATTAATGAACTGCATGGGACCCATATTGGTATTATAGAGTTAATGTATTGTTACCACTGGGGCACTACTAATGAAATCATTTATTACATCAAGATAAGACAATCAAACAGAGACTAAGTTGTATATTTACCTGATTCTAATAAGGACAGTTTGATTGTGAAGAATTGACAGTTTTCCCCTCTTCCTGAGGGTATAGCATGGGCACAGATGCCCTCAGGAAAGTTGGGGAATAGGTTAGGACACGCATTAAATTTTTTTTTTGTATGATTTATGCTTTCTTTCGATTTGTTGATTTTGTATTCCTGCTTTCTATTTTGTAGTGAAGAGTAAGAATAATCTCCCTCGTGACTTCGAGGTCAAGTTCACTGATTTAGAAATTATTTGGTTAATCCAATAAAGGATGGGCACTGAGGACCATCCTAAGTCGGCCTCCTTTCTACTCAAATATAAGAGTATTATGACATCCTTTGTGGATAAACCGACTGAGGATATACCACTTGCGCCCATCCCTTTAGATGACTCGGATACCTATACTTCTGAATCCTCAGAATTTGGTTCTGAATCCTCTCATAAAGCTGGGGATAATTTTTCTACAAAAATCACTTCCTCCTTCTTTGAGTCTATTGATATTGCATTAGTACTGACCATTATCCCTTCAAATATGGTGGGGAAGTGAAAGATTACAAATTTAATTGCCACCCATGCTAGTACCATATCTCTTTCTCCTACGCGTCCGGAGAGCTATAAATCTAATGTCGGAGACCCTTAGATTTTGGATACCTCTCTTGGGCACCATGAACACCTGTCCAAAGAGATAAGGAGAATTCTTCCTCCCAAGCTGAGATCGTGGCGAGTAAAATTGTTGACAAAGGGAAGGGTAGTGCTCAACCAGTTTCCACCTGCGCGGGCCTTAATCACGACATGATCAGTGCTAGGTCCTTCCTATTGACTGAGCGATTGCATCTTCTATCTATCACACCAAGTTGCTGGAGCGAGATAATCATAACTTGGCCCTTATAAGTTGATTATTTATTATTCAATCCTCATATTTATTCCATCATTTTGCTAATGTTTTATTTTTCCTATGTATTTTGCAGGTCCTGATCAACTATGAGCAGCTTTTTGTGAGGAACGACAAGATAAAATATTCGTCTTCAGATTCTAAGGTCACCTTTGATGAGTTGCAAAAGTCTTTAGAGGCTACTAGCCGGGCTAATGAGGCCCAAATGAAGGATAAAGAGTAGCTGGAGAAGATGATCCATGACTTGGAGGGGGAGAAGGTTTTAGCGAATAAGGTTATTGCCTCTGATAAGAAATCAGGGAAGGAAGATGAAGATGTTTGGGATAGGCCATCGTTTGTTTACCCAAAAATATTAGACATAAAAATTCGTTGATGATATCTAAATCATTGCTTGATCGGTTATGGAAAACGAGTGAAATGTTGTTTTGAAAATGTGATAAAAATGTCTTAAATTTAAAATTAATCTCACGACGGATATGGTAACTTTATTAGTAATTCAAATAAATAAAGTTAGTCCATCGTTGTCTTACCCAAAAATATTAGCCATAAAAAGTCATACAAATTTTATCCTTTTTGCAAGCCAATTTGAGCCTAATAATTTATAACATTTTAGTATGTTAACCCAAAAAATCCAATTGGCCCGGAGTTGTGAAAATAAAAAATTCATCAATTAAGTTCGAAATGGTTCATAAAAGGGGGCAAGAAAAATAGAAAATGCTCAAACAAAAATTAAAAAAATGAGAAAATAGGGAAAAAAAAATCAGCAAAAGTGTCAAAGGAGGCTAACAAACTTTCCAACTCCAAAACTTCTCAAACATTCTATTTTAACCCAAAACACCTTGACCTTGAAAAGTCCTAACCGAGTCCGAATTATGAAAGTAATTACCGTATGGAGATATAAAACATAAAAAAGATAATAAATAGATAAAGTGGTGCGAATAAAAAATGGTGTTTTTTCATTTTTCATTTTTCAATGGCCGTAATCCGTTCATGAGATCTTTTCACCAAAACGATTTCGTTTTTCAATTTATGTATGTGAAATTGTGTTCCATTACATTTACTCCTAATATCATGCTCACAGAGAAACATATCCATGATTCGAGTGATTCGTTTATGAGTGCATTCTGTGAGATATTGAATCAAAGCGAATTTTCTGAAAGTAGCATAATGATCAATTAGTGAAAGCTAGTAGTTTTATTTTCGGCTTCGCAGACACACACACACACACACACACACACACACACACACTATGAATTGAGATTTTATCTAATAAAAAATTAATGTGACTATTTTTATGGACATTAAATTGTACGTTTTTTAATTATTTTGATATTTTCTTTAAGTTTAAAAATGAATTTTATGTGTAAATTCACTGCAAACCCTCATAAGACACCACTCGTCATACTAGGGTAACCTTGGGGTTTAACTGCTTGTTGCATACGCTAAATGCAATCGGATGACCACGAAAGAGGTGTCATATTATGTTAGTTTTTTGAAATTTCCTACACTCCTATTCTTTTACATTGCTCGAGACGAGCAACGTTCTAAGTTAGGGGGCATAAATATTTCATATTTATCCCCTTAATTTCGGGATTTTTATAGTCCCATAGAGTGTATTTGGACTGATTTTATCTTAAATTTATGCTACTGACCTTTTTGACGAGTATTTCATGTTTTGTGTGTTTCTCTCTTATTTTACAGGTATTTCTTTCAAGTGGATGCGAGAGGAAAACCGAAACGGTGAAAGAAACGAAGGAAAGGAAAGACAAGGGCATTCTCATAATTTTGCAATCCGAACAAGAATTAGAAGCCAACTAAAAAGATAAATATTTCGAAGTCATGAGAACAGTGGAAGAAATGGTACCCAAATCCGAGCTATGGTTAAAGAGTTACGAATAATTGAAGTTGGGATAAAAATCGAGGGGCAAAAGTGAAAATATGAAGAATTCTTCCAAAATAAGGCAGCTTTGTCATTCCCAAAGGCCGAAATGGTTCAATACTGGTGTGAACATATTTTCTTGGGTGAATTGGTTAGGTATATGGGCAAACGGGTTCGGCTGCCCTGATGCGAAAATTTTACTTTCTTCGTACTTTTTAGCCCAAAGAGTTTGTTGTTTAGAGGACTCTTCAAAAAGACTTTGGACTTATGTAAACAATTATTAGGAGTCTTTTACACTAGTTTTTCATTCTTCAGAAGGCCAAAGAAGGAGAAACATCAACGTTAAATTTTGTTAATTTCCATGCATGCAATATTAATACAAAGCTAGTATTCTTTCGGTTTTCGTTCAAGTTTGGTTTGTGCATGTTCTTCATTTTTTACTTCTTTAGTGATATTATTTACATGGTTTATGTTTATTTTCCAATCATTATGTATTCAAGCAACGTTATTAACGCATGCGTAGTTAGTTTCAACATGTCCAGCTAAACTATTAGAGGGCTGGGATACATGAACCCAACCTAGGTAGACGAGTTATATATATATATATATATATATATAACTCGTCGTTGGTCATAGGTTACTGGAGTGTTTGAGAATATAATATATGTGTCGGCAATGTCATAAATTATATCAAACTAATTATTGACTAAATATTGTGCAGAGTAAAATTCTCATATATTTCGTTCTTTGATAAATTTGATATTTTCTTTTAATTATATATATAATTATTGAAAATTTTATATCAAACAAAAATACGGACGGTTAGGGGTATTGGATCTCGATTCCACTTTTCTCAAATAGTTTTCGAAAATCAAAATTCAAGTTTTACTTTCTTTAATTAAATTGCATTTGATATATAGGTTGCTTTAGTTAAGTAGAAATTCTCATAAAAATCATCACCTTTTCCTTTTCCTTTCAAGGTTTGATATTTAGGTTTTTTAAGCCTTCCTTATTGTTGTCGTCACAATATTCATCATTCTCCCTACGGATTCGACTAGAAATTATCGAGATGATTACTTGGTGATCGACTTGCACTTGAGCTATAGATACACGCACTGCACACTTTTTTCCCAATCCCAATCCAAATCCTACTGCGGTACATGAAAATCCTATAATTGAACTCACTCATGCTAGCCCTCACACTCTAAATGCTCCAAATTTTTGGGTACTACCTCCTACACCATGTAGTCACACCACGAGTCATACGTCTAGGAACTTTGGTGAGGAAAGTGATTCTATAAGTGTGAGTGCAATGTATGATCACGCTAGTTTCAGGATGGGTGAATGAGTGATGTTATATTGGTCCATAAGAGACCTATTATACTCTGAGAAAACCGTCGCTCCGAAATGCATTATATCTTCGTATAATGCGGGGAAATTTCACTTTAGGAATGGGATGATTCAGATTCTCCCAACATTTCACGGTATGGATTTGAAGAAGCCTTACCCTCACATTAAAGAATTCGAGGAGGCGTGTGACATGTTTAACGATCAAGCTTGCACCTCAGATGCAATGTGCATCAAGCTTTTCCCATTTTCACTTAAAGACAAGTCCAAGACTTGGCTTCGGTCATTAACATCGAACACGATAGCTATGTGGAGATACATTCATGCTAAATTTCTCCATAAGTTCTTTCCCGCACATATGACCAACTCTATTTGGGCTAAAATTCGTACTTTCAAGAAAAATGATAATAAGCCTTTTGATAAGTATTAGGAGAGGTTCAATAATTCAGTTAACATGTCCCCACATCATGGCTTTGAGAAGTGGATACTCATCTGTTACTTCCATCTTGGGCTTAGCATAAGCTCAAAATAACTCGTTAAAACTGTGTGCCCAAGAGAATTCTTTGGGTTAGATGAAGACGATGTGGAGGCCCACTTAAAGTACGTTGTCGAGACTACTCAATCTTGGGACACAGCGGATACGAATAACCAACCCAAAGCTAGAAATATGTCTACAACTCCTTCCACATCCATAATCCGAGCTCTTGGACAAAGAGACTGAGTTGAATCTCTAAATTAACCAATTATCCAAACGGATAGAAAACGTGGTCAAAGATAGGTAGAGAGACCCATCTTGAGCCTTATCGGAGGAGAGTTACACGATTTATAAGGTAGGACATTTAATGAAGGAATGTCCGACTATACCCGACTACAAAGTTATGCTACAAGAGAAAGTTAAGGCGGTAGGAGACTCTAAGGGTAATTTTAATGCACCTCATGGGAATTATTTTAATCCCTCGTGGAAAAACCATCTCGATTTTAGTTATGGGCAACTGAATGAAGCGATGAACACGAATCCACACATTGCCCAACAATCGCCACCGCTCCTACTTTATCGACAAGCGCCACCCATGAAAGTGCCTCCTTCTGTGCATTATATAATCCCATAATGGAAGAGTCTCTAGGACACTCTTGCTCAATTAATGCAAACTCAGTCAACGATCAAAACCCAAAGTGCTCAAAATTTTATCGACTTAAAGGCATCATTTTTTAAGTTGCAATCCTCCCTAAGTGTCCAAGAGAAGGGAAAGTTTCCTGCCCAAGGCCAAAGATCTCCCTAAGGTCAAAACTATATTAGCTCTAATCTTGATGAAAGAAAAGAGAAAGGTCAAACGGTAATGACTTTACGTAGTGGGAGAGTTGTTGACTTGTCAACTCCCCAAGACGACGTGCAAGATAACAAGGAGATTTTTCCCGACACGCAAGAGACCGAAGATGCCTCCTTGGAAGATAATGACAAAGATAACATAGTTAGGCCTGAGGTGGTAGTGAAACCCCTATAGCCGCACCTTACCCTCAACGGTTAATCCATCCTCCTAAAGGGGCCTCCCGTGATGATATCCTAAAAGTTCTTAAGCAAGTAAAGCTTAAGATACCTTTTTTTGAGGCTATCAATAAATTCCCCCACATGAAAAGTTTCTGAAGAACTTTCTCATGGTGAAGAAGAAGGTGTTCTTAGCACAAAACGTGAGTTCGGTTCTTTTGAGAGACCTCCCACCCAAGTATAAAGATCCGGGTGCACCTACTACTTTGTGAATTATTAAAGAGAATTGAATTAAGAGAGATTTACTTGATTTAGGGATGAGTGTCAATATTATGTCTTATTCCATCTAGAGGCAGCTAGATTTAGGAGATCTTATGACCACCAAAATTACTCTCTAATACGAGAACCATTCCATGACGATACCCCAAGTGATAGTTGAGGACGTGATCATCCACATCGATACTTTCTATTCCCGATAGATTTTGTCATTTGGGACGCATCCCTGCTCTCCCTCGAGTCATCATGTTCCCACGATTCTTGGCCACCCATTCCTAACCGCATCTAACACATTGATTAACACGTGTAATAGGAAAATGCAACTCATGTTCGAGAATATGACACTTGAAATGAATATCTTTAATATCACTAAACAAATGGGTGATGAGGACGAGTTACATGTACACAAACACTTTAAGGGTAAGCATATTAAGGATCCACTTGAGGCGTGTCTAGTGATGGTGAGTGAGTGCGAGAGTGCATACACTGATTTTGATTGGGAGGTGAGGGAGATGAGAGATTTATTAGATGAAGGCATGAGTGAAGAGGATGTGAGAGATGTTACTCAGGTCTCTCAATTTGAGGAATTTCTACAGAGAGAATCGTGCCTGATTCCCTCCGATGTTAAATTTCCAAAACTCGAATTGAATAAGTCTCCTTCCAATGTCAAATATTATTATTTAGGAGAGGATGAGACATATCCTATTATTGTCTCCTCTAGCCTAAATAAAATGCAAGAAGGGAAGATTATGTCCATTTTGAGGAAGCACAAAGGTTTTTTTGGTTGGACCATCGCAGATTTAAAGGGTATTAGTCCTTTAATTTGTACCCACAAAATCCACCTGGAGGAGGACGTGAAGTCCTCTAGAGAGATGCAAAGAGGTTTGAACCCAACCGTGAAAGACGTTATAAGAATGGAAATCATAAAGTTATCAGATGCAGGCATATTCTATCCCATTTTGGATAGTAAATGAGTGACTTTTATTCAAGTCGTGAAAAATTTAGGAATGGTTGTGGTCGAAAATGCAAAGGGGGAACTTATTCCACAACGTACCACCACCGGATGGCGCATTTGCATTAATTATCAAAAGTCTCAATGCTAGAATGAGAAAAGATCACTTACCTTTGCCATTTATGGACAAAATGCTTATGAGAGTTTCAGGCCACCCGTTTTACTATTTTTTAGTTGGTTATTCCGGTTGTAACCAAATTAAAGTGGATGTGTTAGATCAAGAGAAGACTACGTTCACATGTCCATTT
The DNA here is from genome assembly GCA_949130495.1 of Sambucus nigra. Taxonomy (NCBI): domain Eukaryota; kingdom Viridiplantae; phylum Streptophyta; class Magnoliopsida; order Dipsacales; family Adoxaceae; genus Sambucus; species Sambucus nigra. Next base: position 180,545,572 of record OX422212.1, on the reverse strand, counting down.
GGTATGTTTGGCTACAAATGTATGCCAATTTGATTATGTAATGCACATGCGACCTTTCAAAGGTGCATGCTTAGTCTATTTAGTGGCATGGTCAAAAGAGGCCTTGAGGTGTTTATCGATGATTTTAGTGTCTTCGTTCCCTCTTTTGACCGTTACCTTACTAATATCGAAAAGGGTGTTTGTCCGGTGTGTGGAAAAGAACATGGTACTAAATTTGAAGAAGTTCCATTTTATGGTTATCGAAGGAGTAGTTCTTAGCCACATCGTGTCATCGAAGGGAATAGAGATCGATAGGGTGAAAATAATTCCATTTATAACTTCCCACCACCTAAGTCATTAAAGGGTGTGTGCTCTCTCTTGGCCCACGTAGGGTTTTATCATAGGTTTATTAAGGATTTTAGCACCATCTCTAGGCCTTTAAGTAAATTCCCCCTTTGAGTGGAGCTAAGAGCACTAACAAGCTTTTAAAAAATTGAATGGAATGCTAATATATGCTCCCATCATGTAAGCTCCATATTGGACCTTTCCATTCGAGCTTATGTGTGATGCGAGTGATTATGCAGTAGGGGATGTTTTAGGGAAAAGGAGTGATAAGAAATCCCACTTCATATACTACGCTAGATAAACCTTAATTGTTCCTTAGTTGAACTACTACACTACAGAGAAATAATTACTAGCGGTAGTGTTTGCCCTAGACAAATTTCATTCATAACTTATCGGGTCTCCCATTACGTGCCTTATCGATTACGCGACTCTCAAATATCTCCTTTCCAAGAAGGATGAGAAGTTGGGTCTCATTAGGTGGATCTTACTACTCCAAGATTTTGGCCTTTTCATTAAAGACAAGAGTAGAGAACGGCATAGTCGATCATTTACCTAGGCTCTCGTTCGACGTACCTAAATATCCATACCCATAGATGAGTAATTCCTGAATGAGAAGTTATTTATCACTTCCTCTCTTCCTTGGTTTGCGAATATAGTGAACTACTTAGTCATGGGAGTCATTCATTTCGATTGGACACCACAAGAGAAGAGGATGTTCTTTACTTGGTTATGCATGTTTTTCTATGATGTCCCCTACTTGTTTAAATATTGCGCCGAATAAATAATCTGGAGACGTGTGCCGAATGACGAGACCTTGAGCGTCATCCGATTTTATCGTCGGAACCATTGTGAGGCCACTTTTCACAAAAAGGACAGTAGAAAAGTTTCTTCAATGCGATCTCTATTGGTCCATTATCTTCCATGATGTGAACGTTCATTGAAAATCTTATGATAGGTGCCAAAGGATGGGTGCCATTTCTCGACATAACATCATATCGTTGACCCTTATTCTCGTCATTGAGATATTCGACTGTTGGGGCATCAACTTTATAGTACATTTACCTCCATCTTTTGGTTTCCTATACATCTTCATCACGATAGACTATGTCTAAATTCATAAAGTCCATAGCTACTAGCATGAATGACAGTAAGGCGGTGGTAAAGTTCATCCACACATACATTCTTTCTTGTTTCGGTGATCCAAAAGTTGTCATTAGTGATAATGGCATGCATTTTTGAAACAGGCCATATGAAAAATTAATGAGGAAGCATGGTGTCGTCCATAAGGTTGGGATGACTTACACCCCTAAACAAATGAGCAAGTCGAGTTAGAAAATCGGGAGATCAAATATATCCTCAAAAAGACCATTGATCTAAACCATATGGATTGGTCCAATAGATTACTCGATGCGCTATGGGATGACCAGACCGTGTATAAGAACACCCTCTGAATGTTCCTCTTACGCTTTGTGTATGGAAAGACTTTCCATCTTCCCATTGAGCTCAAGAAAAAAGCGTATTAGGCCATTAAGAGGTTGAACAATAATCTAGATAAACTCGGGGAAGTATGGAAACTTCAGTTGCACTAGTTAAAAGAAATACACAACAATGAGTATTAAACCACCCGCATTGCTAAAGAATGGATGAAACTAGAACATAAGAGAAATATCAATTCAAAAGAGTTTCACCCGAGCCAAAAGTGATTTTGTACTACTCATGGCTCCATATATTTCTTCGTAAGTTACTGTTGCAGTGGACCGACCCGTTCGTCATGAGAGAGTTGTTTCCCTATGGTGCGATAGAACTTGAGAATACTAAAGATATGAATACACTCAAAGTGAATGGACAATGCCTAAAGTCGTATCTAGAGGTATGTGTTGAGGAAACCGACACAATCTAGTTGTCGAACCCTGTATATGAGGATAAATAAGTTTTTTGTGAGAGGTTGCTGCACCCCCGATGCATATGGGGTGAAGTGGTTGTATAGTTGCGTGTAGCGTGTGTTTTAGTGTGTTTAGTATTTACTCGAGTCCACATTAGCAAGGGTTGGGAATGCTGATTATGCCCTAACACGTCCCGAGAGAGTGAAAGTCATAAAATGGTGAATTTTTGAAGTGTCTCGATCACCATTAGTGGAATTAGGATCCTTATAGAGAGTTTGGAAGTTCCCCCTATCATCGTGCCGAGACTATGCAAAAAAGGGGGAAAACACGTTTGGGCCAACTGTTGAGCCGAACTAGCTCGCCCTAGGTCCAAATCGATTTGCGCTCCCTGAATAGAAAATTTGATTTCTTCCCCCTTTTTGTCGAAATTTCCACCCACGTATTCATCCTCCTTACCTCCCAAACGTTTACTTTCCCAACATACACGATTTTTCCACCCTTTTTCCTCCCTCCAATCCAAAACCAACCCAACATTCACCCCCCTCCAAATTTTCCCACCAACCCTTTCCCACCACCCAAACACCTATAAACACCCTCCCACTCCCACTCCCACTCCCACTCCCACCCTTCCCCACACCAATAATCATCCATTCTTCCTTCCATTTTCTCTTAATTCCAAATTTCCTACTTTCCATCATGACTCGACCGAAAAAATATGACTCCGTTGACATAATTGATGAGGGTGAAAATGAGGAATTTCGATTATGCCAAGAGCAAAATTGGTCGAATATTTTTTAGCCCAACCTGAATGTTTTTTATCGAGCTCAAATTGATATGGGATGACCTCCCTGCCAATGTCACCAACCTTTTCAATCATTTCGGGTGGTGCAAATAGTTGAAACCAGTCGGCAACCAAGTCCAAGATGAACTTGTGCGTTTTTTCATTGGGCCGCTAGTCCGCAAATATCGGGGACAATACGAAGCATACGTCCATTGAAAAAAAGTCCCCCTCTCACTCCAAATCATTCAATGTAAATATGGGAAAAGGGGGTTGCCATATATCAAAATCACACCTACCTGAATATCGCCCCTCCTTTCATAAAGAAAGCATGCACCGATCGTTAGGCGCCCTGAAACGAGTGGACAACGGGAATTTTCCCCATTAGGAAACTTCCCGAGCACATGTTCTATTCCCATATCATCAAGTGCGGAACCATACTCCCCACAACAAATAACTCTTCGATCTAAATGCACTATAAAGATTTTCTCTATAACCTCCTTGACGAGTAAAGCCGAATTACCCTACCTCTCATATATCTCCAAGATATCATGACCGTCGCATTTGACAATCATGGTAAAATTTATCTTCCCTATGTACGGTTTATTTGCTCACTTTGCAGAGATGCTCATGTCCTTGAAGGGGGTTTCGTCATTCGTGTGCTCAATCCCATAAACGTATCTTCTATTGGGCGAAGAACGAGTCAAATGCAGAACGTGCAACCTCATCCACCTATCTTTGAGGATGTTGAAATGGAGGAGGGCAATGGTGATGAAGAAAGTGAGGAAGAAGTTCAAGTAAGGGGGAGGACTATAAGGGTGAGGAGGATTCCGACCCGGATTACGAGGCAGAATTTGACAAGCATGCATATAATATGGTAGTCATCAATAGCCACATTGATGACTTAGAGACTCTCCTCGACGTGTTTATTACCGAGTACCGTAAGGAGCGCCAGATGGACTATTGGGAATATAGGCGCGATATGATCATGATGATGCGCTTTCAAGCGAGCATGTACCATGTGAACATATACACAATTCGTACACTACTTTTATGACCCATACACCTGAGACCCCTCTCACTAGCTCACTTGTGCATGATTTTTTTTTGTTACGTAGTTCTTTAATACTTATTGATGTATCATTTTTAAAACAACTACGTAATCATCTATCTCTTATTTAATGCAATGTTATTTGAGTTTATTAGTGTCTTATTGCATTTTAATATTTGCTTGTTTCATTTAAGCACTATTCTTTCTTTCTTAGATTTTAGTCCTTTTACTTGAGGACAATGCAAAAGTCTAAGTTAGGGGGAGGGGGGTACACGTGCATCTTTAAACTTCATAAATTTTAAAATGCCCCCCCAAATTAGAATTTTTCAAAAATATTTTAAAAAAAAATTGAAAAAGTCAAAAATATTTAAAAAAAAATAAATAAAAATTGGAATTTAAATTCTTCAAAAAATATCACAATTTTTTTTGTTTGAAGTCTCAATTTGTAAAAATTTGATGCATAAAGTTTAAATTGACCAAAAACGGAAATTGAGCGAAATTTGACGACTTAACGAATAAGTGTGGAGATTTTTAGAATGGGGAGATTTTAAGCCCATCACTTTTTTGAAAATTTAAATCAATCTGAGTTAAAAGTTAACTCAAAGTTCTTTTTAGTATTTAAAGGTCATTGATAATCTCTAAATCATAGCTTGATCGCTTACGAAAAATGAGTGAAATGTTGTTTTGAAAACACGCTAAAAATGTCTCAAATTCAAAATTAATCTCGAGATGCACATAGTAACTTTATTAGTAATTCAGATAAATAAAGTTAGGCCATCGTTTCTTTACCCAAAAATGTTATCCATAAAAGTCATAAAAAATTATCTTTTTTGCAAACCAATTTGAGCCCAGTAATTTATAATCTTTTAGTTTGTCAACCCGAAAAATCCAATTGGTCCGGAGTTGTGAAAATAAAAAATTCATTAATTAAGTCCGAAATGGTTCACAAAGAGAGGAAAGAAAAATAGAAAATTCTTAAACAAAAATGAAAAAGTCAAAAAAATGAGAAAAATAGAAAATAAATGAACAAAAGCTTAAAAAAGTGCCAAAGGATCCAAGCAAATTTTCCAACTCTGAAATTTTTCAAACATTTTATTTTTACCCAAAACACCTTGACCCGAAAAAGTTCTAACTGAGTCCGAATTACGGAATTAAATACCGCGTGGAGAGCTAAATTACAAAAAGATAACAAAAAGACAAAGCGGTGTGAATAAAGAATGGTGTTTCCCTGTTTTTTAATGACCGTAATCCGTTCATGAGATATTTTCACCAATTTTTTTTTCATTCAATTTGTGTACATGAAATCGTTTTCCATTACATTTTCTACTAATATCATGCACACCGAAAGAAATGGCCATAATCCAAGTGATTTGTTTGTGAATGCATTTTGTGAAAAATTAAATCTTAGCGAATTTTCGAAAAGTAACGTAATGATCAATTGGTCAAAGTTAGAGGTTTAATGTTCGTCTTCATGCACACACATTATGAATTGAGATTTTATCGAATAAAAGTTTTATGTGACTGTTTTTCTGGAATTTAAATTGTACGATTTTTAATTATTTCGATATTTCTTTGAGTCTGAAAATTAATTTTATGTGAAAATTCACTGTAAATCCTCACGAGACAACACTCGTAAAATTAGGGTAACCTAGGAGTTTAACGGATTGTTGCATAGGCTAAATGCAATTGTATGCCCGTGAAAGAGGTATCATATCATGTGTTCCTTTGAACTCATCCTCTTATACATTACTCGGGATGAGCAAGGTTCTAATTTAAGGGAATTTTATTGGGGGTAAATATTTTATATTTATCCCCATAACTTCAGTATTTTTATGGTCCCGTACAGTGTATTTTGACTGGTTTTATTCCATATTTATGATACTAACCTTTTCGATGAGTATTTCATATTTTGTGTGTTTCTTTCTTGTTTTACATGTATTTCGTGAAGTGGATGGGAGAGGAAAACCGAAACGACAAAAGAAACGAAGGAAAGGAAAGACAAGGTAATTTCTTCCTACTTTTTAGCCCAAAGAACTTGTTGTTTAGATGACTTTTCAAAATGACTTGGGACTTATGTAGACACCTATTAGTAGTCTTTTAGACTAGTTTTTCATTCATTAGAATTCTAGATAAGGAGAGAAACATCAAGGTTAAATTTTGTTAATTTCCATGTATATAATCTCAATACAAATCTAGTATTCTTTCGATTTCATTCAAGCTTGGTTTGTGCATTTTCTTTCTTTTTTACTTCTTTAGTGATATTATTTCCATGATTTATTGTTTAATCCAATCATCATATCTTCATGCAACGTTATTAACGCATGCAAATTTAGTTTCAACATGTTCGACTAAACTATCAGAGGGTTGGGATACATGAACCCAACCTAGGTAAAGGAGTTTGATATAAATTTAAATATAAGTATATATAATTATTGGGTTGGATATTTGTCAAAGCTAATACCATAGATCTCTTAACTTCGTTTTCCGTATGTATTCGAAATATTTGAGAATATAGTATACGTGTTGACAATCTTGTCACTCACATCAAACTAATTATTGTACGGAGTAAAATTCTCATATATTTAGTGCTTTCATAATCTTGATGTTTTTTTAATTACGTATACATAATTATTGACAATTTTATATCTAACAAAAATACCGACGGTTCAGGAGATTGGATTCGGACTCCACTTTTCTCAAATAGTTTTCTTAAATCAGAATTCCATTTTTCCTTTCTTTTAATTAAATTGCATTTGTTAAACAAGATTCTTTAGTTCAATAAAAATTCTCATAAAATCACCACCTTTTCCTTTTCATTTCAAAAGTCGATATTTAGGTTTTAGAAGCCTTCCTTGTAGTTGCCATCATGATATTCGTAATATTCCGTGCAGATTTGACCCTGACATACCTGGATTATTAATTGAGTGACCTACTTGCACTTGAGCTATAGATACACACACTACATACACTTTTTGCGTCACGTTAGAAGGTCAAGATGTCGCTGCTAAAGAGAAGGTGGGGAACTAATCTCGATAGCCGGCTTAGGAATGTTTGATTTTGTCTTGTTATCTTTTTAATTTTATTTCAATTTATAGGGCTTTCCCTAGTGTAACTCTTATTTGATGATGGAATAAAACTTTTGTGTCACATATTACTTCCCAACAAATACTTATATCTGAACAATCACTTTACAGTTTAATGCTAGACTGACAACTTTAGTCATTATCCATAAGGATTTCCAAGAAAGGAATAATCGGATGTTCGACGTCGATCACAATGAGGTTAATGAGGATGACCTTGAATAATTATTGGGGCTTGATGCGTCCTCTCTATCCAAGAAGTCATACTTGAATCTACATCATCTTTTTCATTAGGGGGTAGTAGACAACGCTACTTATCATGACATGGGTTTATCTTTGCAACGTAACCATAAGGAGTTACTCGTAAGTCTTCAAGCCGACCATGAGAAGAAGCTGGCCAACTTGCAGAAAAGTAGTGGATTTGACCAGAAGTTTCTTTCTTTGGCATAATATTATTCCAAGAAAGAGTTCATTCTCATTACTGAATGGATTAGTGCCAGAAAAGTCGCCACAATGCTTGAGTAGGAAAATAATGTTTTACGAGTTGAGCTGGAAGGTCTTACGAAGTCCATAGCTGCCGAGCGAAATGAGGATGCCTCATTTTTAGAAAAGGGAATACTAGCTTAAGGGAGGAGTTGGGGTAAATAAAAAAAATTCAAGGGTCAGTCATCTCAGCAACGGGAAAGAATTTCACAATCAGTAGAGGAAGAGAGGGCCATAAAAACTCTACTCAACCAGGACATGACCTTCTAAAATCCATTTTCCACTATTAACAGTCTGAGTGAAAAGGTGGATCACCTTAAATATAAATTTCATAAGGCACTTAGTACACTCTGGATGGATGATTATGATGAGGCCCTCATACATATGGTGGCCTAACTTGATCACGCTAGAAAGGTCAGTTACAAGCATGGTTGGATCAATGCCCTTATCATGGATAAGGTTCCCTACGAGTACACGTTATAGTATTGGCATGATCCATGTTATTTTGAGCACCCAGATCCTCCTTTTAAGATTGATGTTTCGTGGATTCCTCCAGATACCATCCCAGTGAGACTGATGAAAAAAACCTTGGGGGCTATGGTTTTGATAGAGATGGAGAGCTAAGTCGACCTTTGCATCTTGTATATAGGGTTATTTCTTCAAATTTTCCTGGGATTAGAGACTTGCGAACAATCATTACTCCTCATGCCCAAGACATCCTTCCTGTTAGTTTTGAGGCTTCAACAAGTAAGCAAAACCTCTTCTCGTGAACGATGATTTTGTGGCAGTCTGTTTTTGTGATGTCTTGTAATAATTTAATATTCTTATAATAATCATTAAGTCATAATAAAATATTATATTCATGCCTCCAATCATTCGCTTCCCTTTACTTATTTGTCTTTTACATAAGTAGATATAATCAAATTGTTGCAACTTTAAGTCACGTCATCTTAATGAGTTAAAATGGTTTTACTAGTAGTTTAGTCTTATGATCACGTGGTCGGCTATTACCTAAGTGATCTTCCTTACTAGTTACCAAGGTTGGATGAACCTGGGTTATCCAGTCTTAGGCTTTACTAATGCTCATTTTATTGGTCGTATGGACGAATCTTATCGTCCTAACTAAATACCGATGTTAGTTGCTCAAGATGACCAAAATGAGTTAAGAACTATCGTTCCTTTTACCCAGTAATGGTTAGATCTTATCATCCATATGACTGCAATGGATTTCCTAAAATTTGTAAAATTATTTTTCTTGGTATGCTCTAAAGGCGAGATCACACATGAAGTTATTTGGTGAACTTATTTTTTTTTGTTTGTCCTAAAGGTGAGATCATACATAAAGTTATGTGGTTTTTATGTATGTGGGAGGAGTGTTTGAGCATATATGACTATACCAAAAAAAAAAACTTAAAGGAAGCAATAATGTTGACTTAGTAAATTTTTATTCATCATTAAGAAATGGGTTATAAGAAATAAGTGGGTGTTACATGTTCTTCATTACTCGTAGTACTTTATTTGGTATTCGACATTCAAGGGATTCTTAAATTATTCCCCTTCTAGTGTTTCAATTTCATAGGTCCTGGTCGAACAATCGCGGGTACTTTGTATGGACCATGACAATTTAGTTTCAATTGTTCCCTTTCTAGCTGACCTTTTTCAACACTTAGTCCCGTTCCTTTAGGGTGCTCAGTTTTACTCTTTTGTTGTAAAAAATGAGTAGTTTGTTGTTCGTAAATTTCCACCCGGAGTGCTGCATGTTCTCTGACTTAATCTAATATATCGAGATCCAGTCTTCTCATTAGGTCGCTTTTTGGCGAGTCAAAATTAAAACATGGTGACTGGGCAGGCCAATTTCCATTAAGACTACTACTTATATTCCAAAGTCTAATATATAAGGGGTCTAGCCTGTTGTCATCCTCAGCATTGTCCTGTACACCCAGAGAACACATTGGAGTTCATTAATCCAATTTTCTTTAGCATCGTCCAATCGCATCCTTATTCCATCGAAAAATATTTTGTTTGTTATTTATGTCTGCTCATTGCATTCAGGACGGGCGGGTGCAGAATGTAATTTTTAGATTTTAGATTGCACACAATATTCTTTGAACTCTTAATTATTAAATTTAGTGCCATGATCGGTGTTAAAATCATACGACATCCAATAGTGACAAATAATGTTTTTCCAGATGAAGTGCAAGACTTTTTCATACGACATTTCCACCAGGAGTTCATCTTCCACCCACTTAGCGAAGTAGTCTACTATTGTAAGAGGGTAGTTTAGATAAGATGGAGGCGTAACCCCTTTTGAGTATGGTGATGACAAGGTTAGTTAGAAAGACACCAATGATTTAGCCACAAGACACCAAGAGTAGTTTGGAATGTATGGAACCCATCTTATACTCACAAATCTCTCGTGTATAACTCACAATATAATAAAGAACTTCAGAAATAATAAAGAACTTCAGAAATAACTTAGCTAGAGGGAGAGAGAAGTAAGCACCCTAGATACACCTTGGTAGGCAGGCAAACATACTAAAAACTCTCAAGGATCTCTGTTATGTATTAAAAGCTTCGTAATAAATGACAATGGTGAGTGGATAAACCCTCTAGTTTGCAATAATTCTCTCTCTCTGATGTGTATCTCTAGTAATAACTTTTTGAACTCTCAAAAGATCATTCTTTCCTCAAAGGTGGTTGGGGTCCTTAAATAGGCCCCCACACCACCCCCGAGGCAACTCAGTCATTAAAGACTATGAAAGACATCCCTCATACTTTATGTCACAACATTAAATGCCTGATGCACTAGTTGTCTCCTACGTCATAAACATTAAATGCCAAGACATGCCTTTTGCCTAACCACTGTGTGTCAGGGGGTTGTTGTCGCAGAGGTGGCTCACCAACTGTCTGACAGCCCCAAATACCACGGTGGTTTACTCAAGTGCATGTCTGACATTGTTTAGAAGGCTAGTGACATCACCCACAGTAGATGTGACATTTAAGTAGAGGGTTGTTTGGTCCATAACTCAATGCCCGATGGAACTCCAAGCTGCTCCGCTTGAGGTTCCACGGTCAGGGTCCTTCGGTGTTTTACCAGGTGTATCTAAGATGGTCAGGACAAGACCCAACTGTGCCCCACTTCTCAATCCTCCAAACCAAGTCCCTCTAAAGTTCCCACGGTGAGGTTGTTCGATAAGGCATGAAAGCTCTCCCAGGCCCTGCCAAGCCTGGTCTCTCGCGAGTACCGTTCGACCTCACACCCATTCATTATTCTCGTTACAACATTACAGTCATTACAACTCGTAGTCAATATAAACAAAGCTATAATATGGCAAAGTAACAATAAGCTAAAGTACGAGTTGCCACGCCAAGCTGCCACGCTTGAGTTGCCTCCCCAAGATGCCACGCTTGAGTTGCCACGCTGAGCTGCCTCCCCAAGCTGCCACGCTTGAGTTGCCTCACTAAGATGCCACACTTGAGTTGCCACGCTGAGCTGCCTCACCAAGATGCCACACTTGAGTTGCCACGCTGATCTTATCCTCAGAACACTATTGCTAATTGGTGGATTATCCCTAATCCCAGGATTACCTTCAGGCCCCCTCTACATTTGCCCCTTCGTGGAGGGATTTGTTGTGGGAACAAGAAGTGCCTCCACGAAAACTTCTTAATCCGATGAACCTTCTCTGTCTGGCCTGCTGCTTTTTCCTAATGCTGAGCCTCAACCGTTCCAGCTTGAATATCTAAAATTCTTCCGAAGGACCTGCTAATATTCTCCCAGTAATGTTCGAAAAAGCGAAAAATTGTCCCCGATGTAACTGAGTCATAACTAAACAACGTTTGAGCTTCTGTCGAGGGGACATCGTGGCTTTTTTGAACCGTTGGGACACCTTCTTTGTTGGGGGGTTTATTGGATATGTCAGAGAAAATCTTGGCGCCCAAAACTCAATCTTGCTTAGGAAGGTATCGGTGGCTGTTACCTAGGTGTCACTTCATTAATTGATGGTAGTTCCCCAGGTGTTACTTCATTAAATGACGTAGCGTTGTCTTTTCCATGTCAGAACACTTCCCGAAGTGCCACGTGTACATTTGAAATGATTGCAGGCGGCCACACACGTGCAATGGTGGGAAACTTAAACGACGAACTTAAAAAATTAAACGGCCAAATCTCCCAAACACTTAAAACCTTTATTTCTCTTACTTTGCCACTACCTTCTTCAAATTTCCTTCGCTTTTAGAGAGAGAGAGAGAGAGAGAGAGAGCTTCCATTGTTGAGCATCTGAAACCTCCATTGCTGTTCAAGCTTGCGCCTTCCTTTTCTTGCTCTCATCTTCTACGCCACCTCCTGTGGTTGCTCTCCGCCATTATCGTGCTCAGGCTCCTCTTACTCAAGGTTGTTTTTTGTTTGCTCTAACACTCTGTCATGGCGTCTCCAAGTTACCCCACCCTCTCTTCAACCAGTGCGCCGCCTGCTACTGCTGTTGCTACCACTACTGTTGCTTCTGCTTTGGACGTTGTCCATCGTGAACAGTTAAGGTTTTATCGTCGCTCTCCCATTTTTAGCGAGGGTGATAGCTTTGCTGCTGCCTGCAAGACTGTCAACTTTGAGACCTTAGTGCTGGGTGACGAGGACGAAGAACCCTCGAAGTGGGGCTTTCTTCCTCCAGAGGGGACTCTCCGGTTTCGTCTGGAGCGAGGGGACTTCCAATGGTCCCACATTGATTTCGAAGCACCAGGGGGTTCTCCTTCCCATTTTGCTGCTTGGAACTCTCACATGGTGAGTTCCCATGGTGATATTTTGAGTAAGATTGGCCTTCAACGGGCCAAATGGTTTGGTGAGTTTACTCTCTCCAAAAATAATGCTGCTCTCCCCATTCTTGTTTCTCGTTGGAACGTGACGACTCACACATTCATTGCTGCGTGGGGCGAGTTTATGATAACCCTAGAAGATGTCTGCGAGCTTCTGGGGCTCGAAGCAACAGGTCATGAGCCTTATACCGATGAGCCTCTCGACGCCCAAGAGACTGCTGACCGTTTGGCGTTGGACCGAATATGCCGAAGTTGCATCGGTTCTTCAAACAAAGCCACCTTCACTCCGCTGATTAACTATTTCTTCAAGGGTTCTAGTAAAGGTAGTTCTTTAACTTCAACGGATGCCCCTGGCCAAGGTACTTCGTTAGAGCTCCCTGCTTACATCCTTGTGATTCTTTCCCGTTTTCTTTTGACGGGAAAACCAAACGAGCAGCCCCGAAGGGACCTTATCAACATATCCCTTCGTTTGGCCCGGGGCATCAAACTTCCTTTGGCTGCAATTGCCTTAGGGTCCCTCTACACCTGGCTCGACAGAACATTGTTCGACATGGAACGATCACTTGGCCGTTATAACCTGGCCAATTTTGCTAACAGCGTCCTTCTAACCAACTTTCTTTACGTGCGCTTTCCTGTTGTAGCGGCCAAGGCCAACCGACCTCCTTCTGGGGAAACCATTCTGCCCCCATGCTCTTATATTTATCACAAGAGGCAGAGCCGAAAAGAGCTGGTCGCCTCAATTGACCATTTTGAGGACTTTGTTATGAGGCCTTACGGAGAGCACGCCTTTGTTCATACTTGTGATTTCTTCCAGCACGAATCCAGGGTGGTTCAGGTGGGGGTAGACATTGAAGATCCTCAGTTAGCCGTGGTGCTTCTCCTTTCTCCGGGGTATCTGCCTTCCTACACCGAGTGGGGATATTCCAGCGAACATTATAACCCCAATCGGTGTAGTCGTCAATTTGGGTTTGATCAGGGGGCTCCTCGCTCAGTTTTCCAATCCTCAAACCCAAAGGTTAGCTTTAGCGAGGCATGTTCCTTATTTTCCTCCACTGCTGCATGGGGGATAAGTGAATCAATGGCTGGGCGAGTCACCATTCACTCCAACAAGAGGCAAGGGAATGTGACCAGTCTTTTTGCCACGAAGTTCTGGCCAAAACAACTGGCTAACATTGCTGAATTCATAGATGGCGAGCCTGTGTACCCTCCAGTTCTTTCGTTTTCTGCGTTGGAGCTGGGACTTAAAGGCAATTCCATTCTGGGGATTGAGTTCCCTCTAAGCAAAACCCCTAAGAGGCCTTCCGAAGAGCTTCCTCCGTTATGCCCCATGACTCCTTCTGCCATACCCAAAGCGAAAAGTGATGGGGTATCCAGGAAGGCTTCTCCTTCGACTGGAGCTACTGCTAATAAAGGGTCTTCGCAACCATCGACCAAGAAGGCCAAGAGTGGGGTGGCCTCCACGAAAAAAATAAAGTCCAAATCCCAGACTCCTGTGGCAGCCCTTCCCATAGCCTCCGTTCCTCCTCCCATGTCTCCTGAAAGGGCCGAGAGGTTGAGGAGGGAGGCGCAGGCTGAGGTAGATCGGGTAAATGCAGAGTTTCAACGGCGCGCTGTCGTCGTTCCTCCTTCGGTTGCCTTTCCCACGATCGTCGTCGATCCCACTGAGCCAGCTGCAAGGAGGAGGAAAAGTTGGAAGGTTCCTCAAGCCATTGGCAGTGATGTGAAAAGGTCAAGGAGGAAGACTTTAGGCACCAAGTCCCAGCGGAAGCAAGCTCCCACGGTGCAAGCTTCTCATTCTTCTTCCCAATCTGAGGAATGTACACTTATCTTGTTCTCTTTTCCTATTTATTTAGAGCAAGCTGCATTTGCTTATATATATTGTTCTTAACTACTTTGGTGCAGGGACTTAAAGAAACGGGGACTCGTTCTCCTAGCCCCCTAAGTCCCCCCATAAGCCGTTTCGTGGGCGGTCGCTGTGGGGCCATCTCATCCGATACTACCCCACCCCGTTCGCCAATGACCGGGCTTACTTACGCCCGTCGTTCAATCTTACGACGGGCGAGGGAGGAAATTATGGAGGGTGAGGTTATAGAGCCCATGGATGTCTCTTCGCCACTAGAGACAACACAATCTGAGACGACTACCTCAGTCCCCTCTGGCTCACTGGCTTCCTCTGAGGTTGTTCTCCCCATTGTTCTGGTTGCTGCAGGTGATCTTGAGGTAATTATTTCATACTTTAATTTGTCTGATCTGGCATTCCTTCTCTTTCACCCCGTTCTGTGTGCTGAATTTAGGATGTTGGTTGCCCTAGGTCGAAGTATCCTCACTGCTAGCAAACATTCTTCGTCCAACGGTGCTGGCGAGACCTCTGACCACAGTGCCCCTTTTCAACGTTTTTGACTGAGGTAAGTTATTCTTGGATACATTTCGCCCTTTTTCTGTACTTGTTCCTCCTTACTAACATTGGCTTTTATATTGCAGCTTTCCCCTGATCTTTCACCACCCTCATCTATTCCCAATGAACCCCTTGCGCTTGACTTGGTACCTTATGTGGGCGAGGGAACTATGCCGATGGTTGAGGTTTCTGCGGCCAGAGACCCCGTTGAGGCTGATGAGGTAACAAGTCCCCTCCCCACAGTTCCTGCCGCTTTAACCTCCGTGATGACTCCCATTCCTTCCCCTGTTGTGATTCAGGTACTTTCTTAATTCTCTGCATAAACTCCTTCTTATAACGGTGACTTAACAACGAAAACGCTTGTTAAGATTTTTATATAATCTCCACCTTATAACGGTGACTTAACAATGAAAACACTTGTTAAGATTTTTATATAATCTCCACCTTATAACGGTGACTTAACGATGAAAACACTTGTTAAGATTTTTATATAATCTCCACCTTATAACGGTGACTTAACAATGAAAACACTTGTTAAGATTTTTATATAATTTCCACCTTATAACGGTGACTTAACAATGAAAACATTTGTTAAGATTTTTATATAATCTCCACCTTATAACGGTGACTTAACAATGAAAACACTTGTTAAGATTTTTATATAATCTCCACCTTATAACGGTGACTTAACAACGAAAACACTTGTTAAGATTTTTATATAATCTCCACCTTATAACGGTGACTTAACAATGAAAACACTTGTTAAGATTTTTATATAATCTCCACCTTATAGCGGTGACTTAACAACGAAAACACTTGTTAAGATTTTTATATAATCTCCACCTTATAACGGTGACTTAACAATGAAAACACTATAATCTCACTGTTTCTTATATCTCTTCTCAGGTTGCTCGGGAGGATTCCTCACCAGCTCTTTCACTTATGGGCACACCACGTCAGGAACCTGCTGTTTCGAAAGAATCTGACCATGCTGACCAAGGTTCCACGACTGGTGTTGAGGCAGAAAGTGAATCTGGGTGTGAATTGCCTCTCCCTGACTTAACTCCTCCTGCCTTTTGCCTAATGGTGCTTCACAATTCTCCCCAAATGCCTGTGAGCCATCGCTTGGTGATTGAGCAGTTGGTGGACCATCACCCCGAGACCTTCACCGTGGACTGCCTACGGTCCAATATTCCCGTGATGAGTCATCGACTGCAAGGCATGGCGATCGTTGTTGCTGAGATTGCCAATACTCCTACTTCCAGTGTTACCCGAGCCCTCATTAATCAGTTTCTGGGTTTTCTGAAGGAATTGGGTCGTGACGGTTTCCGTTTCGACTGGCTTATAGCGCATTTGAAAACTTTGAAGAGTCAGCAGCTGATCGGCCAGAGGGAACTGCTGAGAAAGCACTAGGAGGATCAACGGGCTGAGGAGTTTAAGTTAGCTAAGCTGGCACCTCTTTTGGAATCGGCGGATGAAGAAATAAAGAATGCCGAAGAGGCTCTGCGTTTGGCCAAGCTAAAACGGGAGAGACTTCTTATTGAATGCGCACAGGTGCAAACCAGGCTAGAGGTTGCTGTCAACGCTCAAAGCTCCTTTGCGTCAGCTTCTTCGGGCCTTCCTGGGGATTTTTTCTCTTCCCTGGACCTATGGTTCCTCTTAGGGTAGCAAACTCCTGTATATATTTTCCTTCTTCGTCCATTTATGTAATTCTTGGGCAATAGTTCCCAATTTTTTGTAATGCTCTCTTGTTTATTGAATGAAAGAATGTATATTTTCCAGTTTTATCTTTGAGTTATGACTGCTTTCATATCAATGTCTATACTTCACGTCATCAATAAAACTTGCATATTCATAATCAAAGACTAGATACATCGATGGTACAAACTTAATTGTTTACACATGATAGAGTTTCAACCATTTATTATTAATTTTGAATGGCTTATCTTCCTCCAACTTAGAAATTAAGCAATAACCTGAATCATAAGCTTCCTTCACGACGAAAGGTGCCTCCCAATTGGCTGCGAATTTTGGCAGAGGAAGTCCCCTAATGTGTTTCACCGCTGCTTTCAAAACGAGATCTCCCTCTACGAACCTCCTTGGTCTTACCAGGTTGTCATATGCCCTAGAGAGCTGCCTTGTATACATTTGAAAATGTTGCATTGCGTTGTCTCTGTGTTCATCCAATGCCTCCAGCTGCACATGCCTGTTCTGAGGAAGCATGCTACTTCGCAAGGTGTATCGAGCAGAGGGAACTTCCAACTCCACTGGAAGGATTGCCTCAGCCCCGTAGACAAGGGAGAACGGAGTGTACCCTGTGGGCTTCCTCTTCGTCGTTCGATAGGCCCACAATGCCGCTGGTATCTTGTCATCCCACGATCCTGGAAAGTCCTCTATCGTTTTAGCCAGGATATTAACCAGAGTTTTGTTAGTTGCTTCGGCCTGACCGTTCCCCTTCGGGTATGCCACCGTTGAAGTGTGATGAACGATAGAGTACTTGTCTGTAAGCATCGTTACTTCTGAGTTGACGAAGGGAGTACCATTATCTGAGAGAATAACCTTTGGGATCCCAAAATGGCAAATGATATACTCTCTGATGAAGTTACTCACTACCCCAGCCATTGCCCTTCTGAGCGGTATTGCTTCAGCCCATTTTGTAAAGCACTCCGTTGCTACCAGTATCCATATCTTGCCCCTCGACGAAGGGTGTATCGCCCCCACGAGGTCGAACGCCCAAGTGTGGAAAGGATAAGGCGTTGCCAGAGAATGTAAGTCCACCGATGGGGCATGGATCATATTTCCATGAAGTTGGCAAGCTTTGCATTTTCGAACAAATTCGGCAGAGTCTTTCTCCATCGTTGGCTAATAATATCCCAACGTCATCAGCTGATCATATAACTTGGCCCCTCCTATGTGAGCTGGGTCATGGGCTTGTTTGAGGACCTCAGTTGCCTCTTCTTTCGTGATGCAACGCAATGGCTTGTTGAAGTACCCCCTTCGATAAAGCTGCCCCTCTTGGATATAGAACCTCGGGGCCCTTCGCTTCAGTCCCATCGCATCCACTTTCTCCGTTGGGACAGTTCCATCTTGAATAAAGTCGATATAGGGCTGCCTCCAGTCTGTTTGGGCTTCTATGAAATGGCACTCAGCTGCTTCGAAAAATAGCTGACACTTATCACAATTCCGTTGTAGTTCTGCCGCATCCTGTTTCATTCTAGGCCAAAAATATCCCCCTCTTTGAATTCTTCTATAGAGAGGTATCTCAGTTGTTTCGCAGTGCTCCTCATGTGTTTTCTTCAACCTCCGCTCTGCTTCCTCTGGCCCAATGCATCTCGATAACCATCCCCCTGCATTTCTGAAGTAAAGATTTCCCTGGTTTGTAAAGTATTGGGCTAACTCTCTTAGTCCCATAGCTCCTTCTCCAGATTCCAGTTGCTTCCTGATCTCTCCTCTCCAATCCGTGTCTCCCTCCATCGGTAGTATTGACTGCACCACCGAAGGAGCTGTTCTTCGTTAGATCGTAACGATAGTCGTATCGGTCCTCATGACCATCTTTTGAGCAATAGTGGCATAAGCGTCTGGATGACGGTTCATCGTTCTGGGATGTCTTCTGATTTTGGTCCGATGGAACTGGCTGAGGAGCCTTTGAATGATCATTCTGTACGGTGCCAAACTCATGTGTTTCAACGCATATTCTCCGTTAACTTGCTGAATTACTAAGTTCGAGTCACCCTTGATGCAGAGAGAACGAATTCCCCTTCGAAGAGCCTCCAGCAACCCTAGCACCAACGCTTCGTATTCTGCTTCGTTATTGGAGCAAGGGAAATCTAGTTTATAGGAAAGGAAAATCTCCTCCGTTCCTTTTGAAAGGATGACCCCTGCCCCTCCTTTTTTCTCTGCCGAAGACCCATCAAACTGCATCGTCCATTCCTCATCGGTTGCATCCAGATAGTTGGCTTGCAAGTCGTCTCCCGAAATGTCTTCTTTAGGTGGTTCAAACGTTCCTGATGGAAAGATTGCCAACAGATCAGCATACGCCTGGCTCTTGATGGCACGAGGAACCACACACTTTAAATCATATTCGGAGAGAATAAGGAACCACCTAGCTGCCCTGCCAATCAAGATAGTTCTAGCCAACAAATACTTAATAGGATCACATCTAGTTACAATATGAATTGTAAAAGACAGCATATAATGTCTAAGTTTTTGTGCTGCAAAGACTAAGGCCAAACAATGCCTTTCCAAGCTGCTATATCTAATCTCTGGCCCATGTATGATCCTGCTGAGGTAATACACCGGCCGTTCTTGCCCGTCAATCTCTTGTGCCAGTAAAGCTCTAACGGACCTTGTAGTTGAGGTGAGGTACAAATGCAACGGTACTCCTGCCTGTGGAGGAACCATGATTTGTGGTGAAACGAGCAGCTTCTTCAACTCATCGAGAGACTTCTGGTGGTCCTTTTCCCATCTGAACTTTGTGTTTTTTCGCAGCAGCTGCATCAACGGGTGTGTTACCTCGGCCAATCCTGGTATAAATCTTCTGAGGTAGGAGACTTTACCGAGGAAACTTTTCAGCTCCTTCGCCGTTCTTAGGCACGGCATTTCTAAGATCGCGCGTTGTTTATCCTGGTCCATCTGCACCCCTTGTCGATCAATCACAAAGCCTAGAAACTTCCCGCATGTTACTCCAAAGACGCACTTCAATGGGTTCATCCTTAATTTATACTTCCTACATCGAGTAAACACCTTCTTTAAGTCGTTTAGGTGGGACTCCTCCTTCTTCGATTTGATGACCAAATCGTCCACATAGAATTCTACAAATTTGTGGAAGAAATCGTGAAAAATGGCCATCATTGTTCTTTGATAAGTAGCTCCCGCGTTCTTAAGTCCAAACGGCATTACTTTGTACATGAAATTGCCCAACGGGGTTCTGAATGCTGTTTTCTCTACGTCCGCGGGGTCCATCTTGATTTGGTTGTACCCTACGTACCCATCCATGAAGCTATACATCTCATGCCCAGCCGTGGCATCTATCAGGCTATCAATGGAGGTAAGAGGGAACTCATCTTTGGGGCAAGCCCTATTCAGATCTCTAAAATCCACACAGATCCTTATTTGGCTCTTGTCCTTCTTCCCTACTGGCACAATGCTAGATAGCCACATGGGATGCTGTATTGGTTTGATGAATCCTGCTGCCAACAAACGCTGAACCTCTTCCTTGATCTTCAAGTCTAACTCAGGTTTATAAGTCCTTATTGCCTGTTTCACCGGGATGGCTGAAGGTGTTACGTTTAGCTTGTGGCAGCTCACTTCCTCATCTAGCCCTTCCATTTCGGTATACTTCCATGCAAAGACATCTATGAACTCCCGGATTAGCCCAACCAGGGCTTCTCGCTTCTCCTTACCGAGATCCTTCGCGATGAAGATGGGCCTTGGGTCTTCCCCTTCTCTTGCTAAGTTCAACTGCTCCAACTCTTGTGCCTGGGGCCTTGGTTGATTTTCCATGTAGTCTGGTTCTTCGGCGACCTCCTCCACGAACTCCTGTATGTTGGAGTTATCTATCACCATACACTGTCCCTGCTGATCCACCAAGAAACACTCATATAACGGGTCAGCCCCATCCTCGGTCTCTTCGGCCGCCCGCTCACAACGTTATAAACGGTATACCACCTTTCCCTCTTCAGTGACCACCTTCTTGCATTGCCTGTTGGTAGCTGTTGCCACGGCCTTCCTCTTCCTTTCTCTCGAAGCCTCAGCGATCCTTCCCCCTGAAAAGCGACTCAACACGCTTTGCCGTTGGGCCTCATGCTCCATAGGATCCACTCCAAGCCTTACTTTGTTTTTGAGCTGTCTTGTGGTACTTTGAGGTCGAGGGATCACCTGATGGGTTTCTTCGGTCCTTACCCCTTCGTTACTCGTGGCTTCTTTACTTTTCTCGTTCAGAGGCCCCATTCTATCTTTGATCGAGGGAACCAATGCCCCCTCCATTCTTCTCGTTAGGACTCGAGAATCCTCTTCCAACTCCGTATAAAAGGCCGCATCTACAAAGTGAGCTTCCTCGATAACAAAAGGCCTTTTTGTAGCCCTAATGGTCACTTCTGTTCCTTTGACATTCGCCTTGGCGCATTGATGATATGTTGAAGGAACTAAACCTTGATTGTGCATCCACACTCTTCCTATTAGTAAATGATAGGAAGTTGCACTTTCTATTACATGGAACTTGATGTCGGAACTCAGATTTCCCATTACAATTCCCACATTCACATACCCAATGGATTTGGAAGATTGGTTGTCATACCCTGAAATTACCAGAGGCATGGGGACCAACCTTTCTTCTGGGATATCAGCTGCGTGGAAGGAGTTGATCGGTATAATGTTGATGGAAGCGCCCCCATCCATAAGCGTTCTTGCAAAACTAACCCCATTGATACTGGCCGTCACATACAAGGGCCTGTTATGAGGGAACCTTACAGCTCTATCTGCATCGCTGAAGGTCACCTCTGATAGGAACTTTTTTACCAGCCTCGCCATGGGTCCCCTCCATTTCAACGAGGGAACCACGTCCTTCCTCGCGATGTCTAGGATCGCCTGAGTTATTTCCAGTCTGCTCTCCTTTGGTATCCCCACTTAATCGAAGAACCAAGCGAATTTTGGGGATTTTGAAACTGCGTTGTACTCAACGACTGCCTCCATTTCCTCGCCCTCAACGCTGTATACGTCTTCCACATCTTTAGAGCTTGCTTCATCGTAGGCTAAAACTACGTTAGCCATTCCTGTGGTGCAATGTTCCAGAGTTTCTTCGAATTGCCTTTGCCTCATTGTTGACCTTCTTTCTCCTCTTTCTGCCTCATCGTCGTAGGTTGTCACCAAGTTGGCCCCATGCGCTGGAAGCGGGTTGTTGTTAACGTTCTGTGGGGGGATCTGCAGCGTCCCTGCCTTCATGTACTTTTCAATGATTCTTCTTAGTGTGAAACAGCTCTCTGTCGGGTGCTGGATCTTTCGATGAACCTGACAATACCTAGGATCCGCCTTCGTTGCGTCATCGGGTTCCTCCCAAGGAACGCCTTTTGGCAGGTAGACCGTTCCACCTTGGACCATGGCGTTATAACAACTCACCGCCTCTTCTATCGTGCATGGTAATGGTGGTGGGTCTTCTCTATCCCTTCCGAACTTCCTTTTGTTGTCCTTCTTCGCCGCCTTACCCCCATCTGTTCCTTCGGTGTATCCCACCCGTGGGGGTTGAGGCCTTCCTCCCCCAGGTTGTATCGGCTGTCTGAATATCATAGGCACCGCCACCGGGTTTGGTCGTACGACCAATGAGATGTTCCTTGCAGATTTTAAGAACGCCGAAAAAGTTCCCTCGCGCGTCTCATTGATAAGA
Source organism: Sambucus nigra (assembly GCA_949130495.1). NCBI lineage: Eukaryota > Viridiplantae > Streptophyta > Magnoliopsida > Dipsacales > Adoxaceae > Sambucus > Sambucus nigra. Next base: position 180,523,394 of record OX422212.1, on the reverse strand, counting down.
TGGCAGATGCACTCCGGGAGTAGTCCTTCGGCACAGATTTGTAATAGTTTGGATTCCTTGGCCTCCTCTCTCACGTCCAGAGACCTTTCCCTGAACCTCCGAACGTATGCCACCACGTCTTCTCCTGGTCGTTGCCTCTCTCTCCCTAGTTGGGTCAGAGTGAATTCATCCTCTGCTAGAAAGAACTTTTGGACAAACAGCACATGCATCTCTTCTCACGTGGAAACACTTTTAGGGGCCAAATGAGAATACCACGTGTATGCTTTATCGGTTAGGGATTTGGAAAACTCCCTCAACCTGAGTTTCTTGTTGTTTCAATTCTCCCCTAGGTGCTCAATAAAATGTTTAATGTGCTCTTTCGGATTCCCACCCTTCCCTGTGTATTTTTCAAAGATGGGGGGAATATAATCCCTCGGGTAAGGCTCATCGTTGTATTCCTGAGGATAAGGTGTCCTAAATTCGTCATAGACTGAAGCTACCTCGCCTATAGACTGTGAGGAAGCCTGCACAAATTTTAACATCTCCTTTTGCATTTCTCTCCTCATTTCCTCCATGGGCGATGGGGCAACGACCAATGGGGGTGTTGGCTGAATGACCGTTATAATTGGAGCCATCGTTACAGCTGGCGCCGTTGATACTCCGGATATTCCCATTGCCGGATTCACGACGGAGGGTATGCTTGCCGGGGCTGCTCTCGTTGTACCTGCGCCCGGTGGAACCGTTGGAGCTGCCCCTGGCGTTACGAAGGAATTGGCTTCAAGTCCTCCCAGCACCGTTGAAGCTGCAGGAGTTTGCAAAAACTCATAGAACTTGCTCATAAGGAGGGTCATCTGGGCAGGTCCCAGCCCATCGCTCGTGGAAGCCTGCGTCACTCCTTGAGCGCCCGTTGTTGTCTGAACTGGGGGCACTTCTATTCGAGGAGCTCCGCTCCTTAAAGCCTCCAATTCTACCGCTGCTTGCTCTTCACTGTGTTGGATATCATCAAATTTGAGCCTTCGATTAACGTTATCTTGCGCCATACTTAGAAGAATGCCTCCCCAGCAGAGTCGCCAAATGTAAGAGGGTAGTTTAGATAAGATGGAGGCGTAACCCCTTTTGAGTATGGTGATGACAAGGTTAGTTAGAAAGACACTAGTGATTTAGCCACAAGACACCAAGAGCAGTTTGGAATGTATGGAACCCATCTTATACTCACAAATCTCTCGTGTATAACTCACAATATAATAAAGAACTTCAGAAATAATAAAGAACTTCAGAAATAACTTAGCTAGAGGGAGAGATAAGTAAGCACCCTAGATACACCTTGGTAGGCAGGCAAACATACTAAAAACTCTCAAGGATCTCTGTTATGTATTAAAAGCTTCGTAATAAATGACAATGGTGAGTGGATAAACCCTCTTGTTTGCAATAATTCTCTCTCTCTGATGTGTATCTCTAGTAATAACTTTTTGAACTCTCAAAAGATCATTCTTTCCTCAAAGGTGGTTGGGGTCCTTAAATAGGCCCCCACACCACCCCCGAGGCAACTCAGTCATTAAAGACTATGAAAGACATCCCTCATACTTTATGTCATAACATTAAATGCCTGATGCACTAGTTGTATCCTACGTCATAAACATTAAATGCCAAGACATGCCTTTTGCCTAACCACTGTGTGTCAGGGGGTTGTTGTCGCAGAGGTGGCTCACCAACTGTCTGACAGCCCCAAATACCACGGTGGTTTACTCAAGTGCATGTCTGACATTGTTTAGAAGGCTAGTGACATCACCCACAGTAGATGTGACATTTAAGTAGAGGGTTGTTTGGTCCATAACTCAATGCCCGATGGAACTCCAAGCTGCTCCGCTTGAGGTTCCACGGTCAGGGTCCTTCGGTGTTTTACCAGGTGTATCTAAGATGGTCAGGACAAGCCCCAACGGTGCCCCACTTCTCAATCCTCCAAACCAAGTCCCTCTAAAGTTCCCACGGTGAGGTTGTTCGATAGAGCATGAAAGCTCTCCCAGGCCCTGCCAAGCCTGGTCTCTCACGAGTACCGTTCGACCTCACACCCATTCATTATTCTCGTTACAACATTACAGTCATTACAACTCGTAGTCAATATAAACAAAGCTATAATATGGCAAAGTAACAATAAGCTAAAGTACGAGTTTCCACGCCAAGCTGCCACGCTTGAGTTGCCTCCCCAAGATGCCACGCTTGAGTTGCCACGCTGAGTTGCCTCCCCAAGCTGCCACGCTTGAGTTGCCTCACCAAGATGCCACACTTGAGTTGCCACGCTGAGCTGCCTCACCAAGATGCCACGCTTGAGTTTCCACGCTGATCTTATCCTCAGAACACTATTGCTAATTGGTGGATTATCCCTAATCCCAGGATTACCTTCAGGCCCCCTCTACAACTATAATGACCAAGTATTTGAACGTGCCTCTGTTCTGGGGTAAAGATCTGACAACATTTATTCCCCACATAGCGAATGGCCAGGGAGATATGATTGGAATAAGAAAAGCCCCGAGAATATTGAGAATATTGGCTTACTTTTGGAACTTAACACACCTTTTCATGTAATTTGCACAATCAGCCTTCATGGTGGGATAATAGTAGCTCCGTGTGGCTACTAGCTTTACCAGTGATATGCCTGCTGAATGTTCTCCACAAGATCCCTCATGCACTTATTTTGCTAGGTCGTTGACTTCATTCAGATGGACACATTGAGCAATGGTGTAATGAAACTTCTTCGATAACGAATTCCACTATCTAGATATATTTTTCTTTCCTATATAGGAGCCTTATTATCTCTTTAAGGTCCGTTGGTATTGTTCCATGCTCTGAGTATATTCGTATGGGGTCCATCCAGGACGGTCCTAGCTCTACCTCGATGAAGTTAACATTCTCTTCATCTATGCTCCTGTGTGTGAGGATCTTTGTTAGCATTATTCTCCGTAGCTATGTTATGGTAGCCGATGCTAACCGAGCAATTGTATTTTCTCGAGCGTTCTCTACCCTTAGAATTATCACTACTCGAACAGTTAGGCATTATTCTTATAACCTTTTGGCTTTGCTTAGGTATTTTTCTATGAAATCCTCACGTTTTCCATAAACTCCCAATAATTGATTAATGATATACATAAGTGGTCTCGTTTTGGAGAAGAATTGGCCCAACTCACAAGCATAGTTCAGAATTCATCATATTCACCTGTTCATTAGTCAATACTAAATAGTCCCATCTCCAGCAGTCTCAAGCTTTGAGACCTTTTCCTCAACATTTACTGTCATGCAGCCTAGCTCGCTCTCCTATCCATTATTTTCTTTTATGTCTCTGCCTTGGCATATGTCAGCCTCATGCCACACTAACATGCCGAGACCATGTTGACTGTCTCGAGGAGGTTTGCTCCACCTTGTAGTTGCCTTCTTCTCTAGACTACCTTCTTCAGTCTCCGCTTGATCGAGACCATCAAAGCTGATATCAAAATTTCATATAACACACATAACTTGTGCATCATTAGTCCACATGGACCATACTGTTACAATAGATCTTCAACCCACATGGGGAAGATTTCATCGTCATCATGTCATACTTGTGGCAGGGATAGGTCGCTAGCTCCTATTGGTTGCTTGCATGCTTAGGGGGCGCATTGTGCACCCCCAAGCCTATATAAGCCTTCTTTATTTATTTATAGAGATTGAGGAGTAATTTGAACCCTAGCTAAACTCTGTCAAATTGTAACCAGAAGAGAGAAAGCTCGAGAGATCGTATCCATGAGCATTAAAGCCTTATAGCAATACATATACCAAAAACCTTGCACAATGGAGTAGGCCTAGTGGCTAAACCACTTTATATTCCCGTGTCTTCTCCATTCTCTCATCTTCTTCTTGTAATTTACATTCTTGCCTTTATATATTGCCCCATTGTTAAATATGCTAGAACTTAAGCTACATATAAATTTAAGCGGTGATTACCAACATCATCATTTAGCGTCGTCTTTGGGAAAATTTTATCTTCTTCCACATCATTTTTAGCTTAAAGTCTCACTTCTATCTATGGTGGTGTTCCAACTCCACCATTATTCCACATGCACCACCATTGAAAGAGCTAGGTGGGTGTTTCTTAATCTTTTTACTTCATCACCGCTCATCTAGATTTCGTTACTTATTCTTACTAAAGACATGGCATCTGAATTATCTCCACGTACAGTCCTAAGATCCAGCCAACCACCACCTTAATAAGAAATAGCTGATATGGCGACGATGCTGCGATCCTTAATGGCCAACCAACAGAAGATGCAAGAACAGTTTATGGCATTTAACCAAATCTTGTTGGGAAGGGACCAGGTGACCCGAGATTATTACTCCAGGTGCAAGAGGGACGGTGGATCCGGCGACAGAGCGACCACCCCCAGCCCCATAGAAAGAGGCTCAGTGCCGTTAGTGGTGGAGGGACATTTTCAATCCTAGGCGTCTTCACCTGGGAAAACAAACCCAAGATAGTCCAGATGAGAAACCTTATGATGAAAAAGAGTATTGGGAGCCATATGAGATTTTTGACGACACTACTTGCCCAAGACCGACCTACCAAGGGATTATTGATTGGTCGACACCTAACGGTTGATCGAGAACTTCAGCTTTTGATAGGTTAAGTAGGCGGCCGGCCTTCGATCGTCTTGATCTAAAAGGGGATTTACGTGATCGGCTTTCCCATTCTTGCAGTAATGTTGCGTCCAGGGAAAATGGTAGACATTACGATGATAGACCTAGGCAAAGCCAAGATGGGGAGGAGTAGAGATTAGTAAATAGCCGACAGAGGACTGTGGCATGAGAGTCGACATTAATTTCAGTTGCACCAAAAGGAGGTGATGATAATTTCATTACTGAAGAAAATACTTGGAATAGGTCCATTCAAAAGTTAGAAGACAAGATCGTCTCTTTGCTCAAGAGCCGAGACCCCAGCCACCAAGGCTATATAGATGGATCTCTTTTTATTGCAAGAATCATGAGTGATCCTACCCTTACAAAGTTTAAACCTCCTACTATCATCCCAAAGTAGGATAAAATTACAAATTCAGTGAACCCCGTAGACATGTACCACTCAACGACTCAAACCTAGACGAGATGAGGTGCAGGGATTTTTAAAGCACTCTCACTAGTGTTGCCCATATGTGGTACACATCCTAGCCCAAGAATTTAATTAAAAATTTCAAGAAGCTAGATGATAAGTTTATTTATAATTTCTATTTTGGTATGAAGCCGCCAAAGAAGGTGACCCACCTCCTAAACGTGAAGCAAGACATGAATGAAACTCTGAGGGACTACATCTCTCTATTTAATAAAGAGAAGTTGTAATTAGAAGACTATAAAGAGAACCTAGCCATGGTGGATCTCATTAGTGGCTTACAGCCGGGCAAACGCCTTTGGAAATTCTCTTAGGATCCTCTAAAAACCATAACATAACTTCTAGCTTTGACCGAGGGAATCATGAATGTGGAGGAGGTCAAAGTGGCCAAGATGGGAGACTAAAAGGAGGTTAGTGGTGGCAAGTCCAACCAGTCGAAGGAAAAGGAAGGCAAGAAGAGGTATGTTGAAGATAAATTCGATATATATACCCCTATGAAAATGAGCCCCAACATGATCCTCAATGAGATCAAGGACGATAGGTCACTTCGGTGGCCGAAAAAGCTCAAGTCCCCTCCTCACAAGAGGGATAAGAAAAAATGGTGCGAGTTTCACCAAGACTATACAACTAATAAATGCTTTGCTTTAAAGGATGAGATAGAGAAGTTGTTAAAGTAGGGAAAACTCCAAAAGTATATAGATAAGAGTGGTGCCGAAGACGACTCCAGAAAAAAGCATAGTGGGGAAAAGGATGATAAGCCAAGAAGATAGTCCCCGACCAATAAAAAGGATGATGACTCAAAGAGTGAGGGAGATGACCCCGATCTCCCAGCGATGATCCCTTATGTAAAGGGTCGACTACACATGATATACTTTGATATAAAAATGATATGTGGAGGATTAATCGGAGGAGGCACGGAGCCGATCGACCATAAATCCCATGTTGTGGAGGCAAAGTAGGCACCTAAGAGGATGGATATTAACTCAAATAAAAAAGAGCCGAATGTAGAAAAATTAAAGAAAGTTAACATGGACACCCTAGTGGTGAGATTTTCATGACTAGATTTCAAGGGAATTATAACCCCTCATGATGTCCCTTTGGTCATCAGCACCAGGGTCCACGGGTATGACATATCACGTATCATTGTTGATAGTGGTAGCTCAGTCGACATGATGTTTTAGTATTACTTCAAATGTTTGAAGCTCAACAAGAAAAGATTGGTCCCTTACCATCAACCGTTGATCGACTTCAGTAAGGAGAAGGTCCACCCACTGGGGGTATTTGAAATGGATGTCTGTATGGGCACTTGATTGAGGTCTCTTACCAAAAAAGTGAGCTTTTTCATTATGGAAGAGCATATCTTCTCGGCCTATAACATCATTCTTAGGAGAGTAGCGCTTAAGGAGTTCGAGGCTATACCTTCCATGATTCACTAATTGATAAAATTCCCGACCCCTTATAGAGTAGGGGAAGTTCAAGGTGACCAATTGGAAGCTCAGGGTGTTACTTTATCTCAGCCGAGGAGTGATAATCTTATAAGAAGGCTACTACTTCCTATAATATGGATACTCTCGACCCAAGGGATGAGAAGATATTAAAAAAAGGTGAGCTCGCCGAGGAGGTAAAATCCATTATCCCCAATGAGGATGAGCCAAAAAAAAATCATCCAGATTGGGAAAGCCATAAATAAGTAAGTAAAGGAAGAATTGGTGAAACTGTTAAGAAGAAGGCAGAGTGTCTCTGCATGGAACCATGCTGGGATAGATTTGGAAGTTATCTGTTACCGATTGAATATTGATGAGAAAATGAAGACTATAAAGAAAAGGAGAAGAACTTGTGTGTGGGATTGATATGAGGTCATCTAGGATGAGGTAAAGAATCTCAAGTCATTCGAGTTCATTCGAGAAGTTTAGTATCCAAGCTATCTAACATTATTATAGTGCTGAAGGCCAATGACATGTAGAGAATGTGTGTCGACTTCACTAACCTGGATAAGGCTTGTCCAAAAGACAACTTCCCCTTACCCTGAACTAATCAAATGGTCAATGCTACGACCGGACATGAATTGACGAGTTTCAAGGACGCGTATTCGCATTACAATAAAATATTCATGCGTGAGGCCAATGATGAGAAAACCTCCTTTATCATGGATAAAAGGACATACTATTATAAAGTATTGTTGTTTGGCTTGAAGAATGAATGGTCAAACTATCAAAGGACGATAAACAAGATATTTGAGGACTAGATTGGGAAGACCATGGAGGTATACATGGACAACATGCCGATGAAGAGCCTGAAGGCAGAGAGTCACGTGGACAACCTTGAATGCACATTTAACACAATGGATAAGTTCATGATGAAATTAAACCCAACCAAGTGTGTTTTCGATGTCGGGGCGGGGAAGTTACTCGGCTTCATTGTGAACCAGAGGGGTATAGAGATTAATCCTACCAAGATGAAAGCTCTTATAGACATGAAAACACCAAAGACGATTGAAGACATGCGGAGGCTGCAATGTCATGTTACAACCCTCAATCGTTTTATCTTAAGAGTGATGAATAAGTTTTTGCCTTTTTTTCAAAATTTTAAGAAAAACGTTCGTCTGGGATGAAGAACATGAAAAGGTCATCCAAGACCTCAAAGCTTGCTTGGGGTCGCTTATGTTGTTATCTTGACTTATTTAAGGGGAAAATATTTTTATATAAGCCTAACTAAAGTATCCTATAATGGAAAAATTACCATACGCATTGATACATGCTTCAAGGAAGATAAAGCCATTTTTCTAGGACCATACGATGGTGGTGCTCACCGACACTCCTTTGAGGCAGGTCATTTATTAACTTGAGAAATCGAGTAGGTTAGTGGCCTAGTTAATTGATCTGGGTGAGTTTGACATAATCTATCAGCCTAGGAATATAATCAAAAGGCAAGACTTGGAGGATTTTGTGGTCGTATTTATATGGGCAGAAGCTGATGCTGTTCGTATGAAAGAGATGGTAGCACCAGTAGTCATACCAGATAAAGCTCCAAAAGAGTCACCAACGATCGAGGTTGGCAAGAATGATATACAAAATGGATTTTATGTTCAAGAATGGGTGAAAGAAGGGCCTTTTTCAGAGGAGGGTCCCACATTGATCCTCCTTGTTGACGTATTATCTTGTGAAGTGGTAGTGGCACCGGGTTGATACTCTCAGCCCCTGATGGTACATATATTGAGTATGATTTAAGGTTCAACTTCAAGGCATAAAATAACGAGTCAGAGTATAAGGCCTGTATGGAAGGTCTTTCCCTTGCCAGGGTACTGAATGTAGGATAAATTATCATCTACACTGACTCACAGTGGGCCGTGAACCATATTTTAGGAATTTATGATGCCAAAGACGAGAAGATGGACAATTACTTGGCATGAGTCACGAAGGTAATGACGAACTTCAAGGAGGTGAAGCTCAAGAGAATTCTTTGGCTTGATAATAGTTGAACCGATGCTTTAGTGAGGTTAGCATCGATAAGAAGGACAAAGATTAAACACACAATTTGAGTGGAAATCTTGTATAGGCCGACCATAAAAGAAGATGAAGTTAGGTTGAATTCTATTTGAACTTGAATTTGGGATATTCATGGATGGATCTACTAATTAAGTACTTACGGGATGACGAGCTTTTAGATTCTAAGACTGAGAGAAAGAAGCTCAAATATCACATATCAAAATTCGCTATTATCGGAGATGTGCTATACAAAAGTGGATTCTTGCTAACCCTTCTCAGATGTGTTCACCTTTAAGAGGTCATCTATATCTTAAAAAATGTACACAAAGGGTCGTGTGCAAGTCACATAGGTGGATGGTCTATTGCTAAGATAATAGTTACCTAGGGTTATTAGTGGCCGATGGTAACAAAAGATGCAGATGACTATATATAGAAGTTTGATAGTTACTAGAGATTTACAAGTGTATACACCCAATTATAGGACCCCCTAAGCACTTTCTTAGGTCCCTAGCAGTCACTCATTCATCGCAAACCCTAGGTCATACTTCGAGTATTGATCTAGAGGTGATTTGGGCACTTAGGGTTCCCATTCAACTACGGTAAACTTACTCTCCTCAGCGAAAGCTCAATCAATCTTTAAAGAGATTTAAATCCCCTTTCAAATGGTCTTTCCGTACATAAATCATCCTTATGATTCGGACAATCCGTTTATCATAACAATTAATCTGGAGGCCACCGGGTGCTCCCGAGCTCCGTCTGAATCCTGTTAACTCTTTAACTCAAACCAAGTTGAATGAATCTTTGAAGTGATCTAAATACCCTTTTCAACGATCCCCCCATACACCAATCCTCTTACAGTTTGAACGAACAATCCGTTTTATCCTGAAAAACTAATTCGGAGGCCACTGGGCCTTTCAGGCTCCATTTAACTTCGGTATACTATTTAACTCAAACAAATATAAATGAATCTTCTAATGGATCTAAATCCCCATTCCAACGGTCATCCCCCTGCATGAATCAGCCTTATGGTATGGAAGAATGACCCATTTTACCTTGAAGGGTCATAGAGCGCTTCTGGGCCCCATTTGACCTAGGACAAATCTCCAAACTGAATGAAGCTAAATAAAATCTATAAGGTCTTTCAATTACCTTTCCAACGGTCCATCCCGTTTGCGAATAGGCCTTATGGTTAGGACGAACGATCCATTTTTCTTTGAGAATTTCCTGTATAGTGACCAACGGGCATTTCCAGGCCCTGTTTAACTGTGGTCAACTCACGAATCTAGGAATGGCTCAATGAATTTTAAAGGGCTCTAAATACCCTTTCCGACAGTTTATCCTGTGCGTGATTCTAACTTACGGTTCGTATTTTGTGGTGATTTTTTTGAAAACTTTCCATAGACTACCGAATGGAAATTCAAGGACCCTACCTATCGATAGTGTGTCTAGGGTTCTATGCTGATAGGTATAGGACCATGATGATCGACACCCCCTATCCTTATAAATAGAGGCCACGACCTCACTTTGAAAGGCAACCCTTAACATCCCTTTCAGCAATTCAGAGATAATTCTCTTGAATTCAGAGTCGTTCCTTCCTTAAAAAGTCCATTCCCTGCATTCCTTCCATCCTTTTCATACTCTTTTGAGTAAATTCCCACCCATTTCCTGAAACAACCATCATCGCATTTACAATCAAGATCCACTTCAAGTCTTCATAAGGAGGTCTAATTCTTCCCATTTGTTTTTAAATTTTCTTATTTTTGCACTAGTTACTTCATTTTCATTTAGTACCTTACTTTATTACATCACATATCTAAATTTTAAACTTTTTATTATTAGTATTCGTACATACTTTCTTTTCCTAGAGAAATCCAAAAATAAGAAAAAGAGGGTTTACCTATAAATCCTAAATGAGGATTTCTCATTACATTTTCTCACACTAAAAGACCTTTTTCTATATGTACACATATAAATAAAGTCCCCGGTTAGATTTATGGGTTAAACCCCACCTCATATTGTCTTCGAACTATGTGGACTTTGTTGCCCTCTCGGGCTATGTAGGCATCTTGGGTAAATCCCTAGACTCGATTCCTCCCATGTACATTCGTTACTTTGTTCTTATTATATATCTTATATTCCTATCTGCTTGCGTCTTGTCCGATATATGCAATCGTTATTCTATAATGACTTGTGAATCGACAAACACTGACATTATATTTTTAATTACTATTTTTGGAACACTCATAAGGATGACCTTGCTCTGCCTTGATCCATAAGGTAAATCAATAAATTTCGTGCTCCATTTATATTATGCACATGTAATACCCCGTAATTTTAAGGACTTTTAAAATGGGTTATATTTTAAATTAATGGATTAATTGGATTTTATTATTAATTAATTCATCTGGGTTTCATCCGAATTGTGGATATTAAAAATGTATGATTCTGAATATTACTTAAAGATATTTAGGTAATATATGAATGTGATGCTATTGATATGGCTGTGTGATATTAATTCAGTAATTTGGATTTTTAGTCGGACGCGGTATGGGACGTGTCGGGATTAATTTGTTTAAATTAAAAAGGAAGTTTATTTTCTATCGACCTTATAGTCATTTTGGCTGCGTCGTTGCGTCCGGAAGGTTTGAAATAGTTAGAAAAGTCTATTTAGATGTTGGATTTGGGTCTCGGGTCATTTGAAAATGAAAAGACAACCCAAAAGGGCATTTTGGTCATTTTACAAGGGGGATGAATAGTGATTTCGGATTTTGTCTTATTATAAGTATTTGGAGATTAGTTTAACGTGGGTTCATTCATCTCTTCTACACAAAATTGAAAGGTCATCTTCCTAGAGAGAGTGAAAGGTTGCTTGGAAAGAGAGAAGCTTGCTTGGAAAGGAGGAGAACTAAAGACCAAAGGTCACCTCTACCAACCACCACCGGAAGTTGGCCAGAGAAGGGAGAACCACCTGTGATATACTACACCAAAGGATCAGACCTTCATTAAAGGCAAGTGTTTGATAATGGCAACCTAAGTTTGTATATTGTCCATGTTAGAATAGTTATAAAAAGAGATGATTTTTCATGTTTAGAAGAAATAATGGAACTGTTAAATAGATTTCTGGAAACTGAAAATATATAGGAATCAAACTCATGTTGTAGGTAGTTAGTAATCCACGAAATAATCATAAATCTGTTGAAGAAATTTTGAAAACCATTGATGTGTTCTTGAAGATATTATGTTGATAATTTTCTGGAAAAAGAGGATATAAACATGCTATTAAATTCCATCTCTTGATGATTCTAGGATGTTTAGATCATTAGAAATCATTTATATATGTTGATATATCATGTAGTAAATATTATAAGTAATTTGGGTTGTTAGTATGAAGGTTTGATTGATAAAAAATGGTTAAACTCGTAGTAGAAGAAATGCAGAAAAACTGGGTTGTTATCTGGGCGATCGATCGATCGACCCCCTGCCTTCGATCGATCGACCTCCCCAGAATTGTTAAAGATGTTTATTTTTAATGCTTGTTCGTGTCCCAAACCTTTTCTAAATCTTTGGTGATTATTAATTGGATATAATGGGACTTAGGAAGGTTCAGTAAGCCCTAGTTAAGAATTGAATTGATGTGATTGGGATTCAATTGGTTAGAATTATGATAAATAAATTGAAAGGTATTTCAGTTGCTCGATTCATGTGTTGGATTATAATTTGTATGCATTAGGATTAAGGATAGGTCTAGTAGGGGAGATTTAATATAACACCTGGGTAGCCTTAAGGTTACAATTTGAACATCAAGGACTGAGTTTAAGCTCATTATTAATTGCGCAAGGACAGAGTGTAGTACAAGCGCTTAGTGGTATGACTTCTTGATAGTGATGGGAGTTCAGACCACATTTAGTTGAAAGAAGGGGATTAGGTTATCCCGGTTGCGTATTTGAAGTTGACGGACCTTCACGACCGACAAAGTTAAGTAGTAGTGTATTGGAGGGGTTCCTTGTTTGGATTTTACTTTGCGAGACGCTCCGCGCATGAACCTTAACGACGCCGGGAGTGGAGAGATGTTATAAGATGTGAGGATGTTGATTTTGTTGATAAGTCATATAGTGTGAATGAAACACTATAGGCTATGAGCCATGTGAAGATTGTATTCAATCCTAGTTGATTGAATATGTGTTTATTAAAGATTAGAAACAATCGATTATAACCCTAATTAGAGGAGAGTTTAATTCGTGGTAATTCGGGAGATAAGATGAGATGGAACAGTAGAATAGTAGTGATTTCTTACAGAATATATGTTGAGGAAAAACCTATTTGGACCTTGAGTATTGAGTGAGGCTCGGGGATAATTAAATTAAGAAGTAAAGTTATGATATTTTAATACGTAGGATTTTAAGAGATATAATGCTACGTATGGGAATTATCGAAGGGTAGTGTGAGTACCTTGTTGATATTATATTATAGGTACGATAATGCCTATTTTATTGATTGATAATTTATGTGTATGACATACCTAGCTTACTTGCTATCAATGGGGAGGTTTGCGCGTGAGGGTAGTCATATCCTGATGAATCCATGGGATCTTTGATTTGTCGCTCAAGAACATAGGTCTATGAAAGACTTATCGAGGAGTTGATAAGTCCACTGACTGTGGAAAAGTAGGTATGTGTGTGACCCATGGATACGAGAACTATGTTCGCCTCCAATTTTCATGTTAATGTTTGTGGTTCGAGAAATCCTTACCGAACCTTTGGTCTCCTATTCGGCGACCAGTGATATTGGGACATGATAGCAGAGTAATGCATTGCACCGCAGCTGTGACTCGGGGTGCCTCATTATATATATATATATATATATATATATATATATATATATAATGAATTAAATAAATGTATATAGTGGTTAAATCTATCTACTGTGTGATCATTGTAGATAACAGTGAATAGAGAAAGAGAATGGAATTAAGTTAATGAATGTTTATTCTTATAGATTTGAAAAGCTTAATTCATATTAATGAGGAACGATTCATGTTAATAAGATATGTACATGAACGATTATACTACGTATGGTGTGGGACATACGGGGTTATGATATGGGACGGAATCATATTATGGAAACTAGTGAGGAGGAACCATTAACTAGGAGGTTAATAGGAAACGTTAAGTCTACACTCTAGTTGAGAGGTGAGAATAGCAAGTGAGAGTCTGGATGCTAACATGTACATAATAAATGCTTTATTGCACTTGTTAAATACTTGCTATTTTCAAAATTATTTTTACATCAGGCTCTGACCCGTTTCCTTACATATTTTCTTTTCTATTGTACCTTCTATATCAGGTGTCCAGCAACAGGGATGCCAACCATAGTGGATTATAATGAGCTATGGAGTTATGGAGTATTGCTTAGACGCTTACCTTCATTTGATTCACAGTATTCTTTTAGTTAGGGCATGTCGCCCAAAGGAATTCAGTTATCTCTTTTATATCTGAGTCAAATACTCTTGTATTCGTGTCATTTAATATTGTTGAGACTACTGTATTGGATTATTATTTGGAAATGTTTATTCCAATTGCATTTAAATTCTTTTATGTTGTCTATTCGGTTATGAATGTTGTAGAATAATATGTATTGTGTTATTTGTAAACTAAAAATGGGTTTTGTTGAATTAAAAATTTGGAAAGTTTTTAACACCAGCTTAATTGGGTATTGGGTGAGTTGTAAATATTTTCGACAGTGATGCTAAGAATGAGCCAACTGTATATTATGTTTTAATTTGGTATGGGACTGGCCACCCGGTATTTAATTAGGCGGGGTGTTACAGGTGGTATCAGAGAATCTGGTTCTAGTTTCCTTTAGGGTCTGTACGGCTTATTGTGTTTTCAGCTTAGCGTTCTTTGATGTAGAGCCCTATGTTTAGGATTGTTGATTTCTTTGGTAAGATTCCGTATATATCAGTGAATCTTATTTTCGTTCGGACGGGTTCGTACAAGAAGTATGGCTGATGAGGACCATTGGATGGATATCGGAGATCGTGCTTAGGAGGTTATGAAGTATGTTCGAGTATGATGACCGTAGTCGAGGTCACCCCTATTATGGAAAATTGAGGAGAGTCATCCGTAGAAGTTCTTGAAATACGGGAATTGTGTGTGTTACCTAACGAAGGCAATATATTCAAAGGCTTGGGCATATAGTGGAGTCTGGTTAACTAAAACTGAAAATTTGGGGTAAAATTTTTCTTGACTCATCGGAGCAAAGTTATATTAGTGCGATTCAACAACTACCACCCGCGAATGAGGGTATGTTTTCTATCTAAGGAGTTATGAGGCACATATTGATTTTTGTAGAGATTACTATTGTGTGGGCAAGAGGGTTGGTAAACTTAGCCTATACCACTGTTATTTACGTAGACTCATCAAGGGATGTGGGACACCTATATTTTCATGTCATCACGTGGGTTAGATTTTTATCACAGAATTACTTACTTTAGGCATGTCCGAACACGATGTGACTATCGACGTGGATTAACTTGTGGTATATGAGAGCGTATGTACTACTATAGACATCATCTTGTCTTTATTACGAGAGTAGATGAGTAGACTTTTATTTAAAATCGATAAAACCTGTAGAGAGGTTATAAACTATTGACTAAGGACCTAAGGAGTTTCGATGACCGACTACTTTAGGTAGTAGTGTATCGGGGGGTTCCTTATTTGGATTTCGCTTACGAGACACCCCACGCATGAAACTAATAAACGTTGGGAGTCAAAATAAGTTAGGTCTTTAGGATATGAGTTTATAACCTTTGTGATAAATATTATAATGAAAGTTGTACGATAGGGTGTATGGGCGCCCTGGATAGTTGGATTGTAGTATTTTTCATAATTGTGAAACGGTAAGTAGTTGTGACTTGAGGATTTATTTACTTAATGATTGATGATCTTTTTTTTTAAACTGTGTCACGAGGATGGTATAAGTAAGATTGCGTCATGTTTAAATTCGATTCAGTTGAAACTATATGGTGAGGCTTGGCGTATAACATAAATGAGGATTTTCGTTAATGTACTGTATGGGCGGTAAGACATAGATTATTTGCGATGTGAGATTTATACTCGAAGTTGACCTTACTAGTATGATTTATCTTTCCGAATTTTGGGACGAAATTCTGTTATAAGGGGGAAAGTATGTAATACCCCGTAATTTTAAGGACTTTTAAAATGGGTTATATTTTAAATTAATGGATTAATTGGATTTTATTATTAATTAATTCATTTGGGTTTTATCCGAATTGTGGATATTAAAAATGTATGATTCCGAATATTACTTAAAGATATTTAGGTAATATATGAATGTGATGCTATTGATACGGCTGTGTGATATTAATTCAGTAATTTGGATTTTTAGTCGGACGCGGTATGGGACGTGTCGGGACTAATTTGTTTAAATCAAAAAGGAAAATTATTTTCTATCGACCTTATAGTCATTTTCACTACGTTGTTGCGTCCGGAAGGTTTTAAATGGTCAGAAAAGTCTATTTGGATGTTGGATTTGGGTCTCGGGTCATTTGGAAATGAAAAGACAACCCAAAAGGGCATTTTGCTCATTTTACAAGGGGGGTGAATAGTGATTTCGGATTTTGTCTTATTATAAGTATTTGGAGATTAGTTGAAAGTGGGTTCATTCATCTCTTCTACACAAAATTGAAATGTCATCTTCCTAGAGAGAGTGAAAGGTTGCTTGGGAAGAGAGAAGCTTGCTTGGAAAGGAGGAGAACTAAAGACCAAAGGTCACCTCTACCCACCACCACCGGAAGTTGGGCGGAGAAGGGAGAACCACCTGTGATATACTACACCAAAGGATCAGACATTCATTAGAGGCAAGTGTTTGATAATGGAAATCTAAGTTTGTATATTATCCATGTTAGAATAGTTATAAAAAGAGATGATTTTTCATATTTGGAAGAAATAATGGAATTGTTAAATGGATTTCTAGAAACTGAAAATATATAGGAATCAAACTCATGTTGTAGGTAGTTAGTAATCCACGAAATAATCATAAATCTGTTGAAGAAATTTTGAAAACCATTGATGTGTTCTTGAAGATATTATGTTAATAATTTTCTGGAAAAAGAGGATATAAACATGCTATTAAATTCCATCTCTTGATGATTCTAGGATGTTTAGATCATTAGAAATCATTTATATATGTTGATATACCATGTAGTGAATATTATAAGTCATTTGGGTTGTTAATATGACGGTTTGATTGATAAAAAATGGTTAAACCCGTAGTAGAAGAAATGCAGAAAAACTGGGTTGTTATCTGGGCGATCGATCGATCGACCCCCTGCCTTCGATCGATCGACCTCCCCAGAATTGTTAAAGGTGTTTCTTTTTAATGCTTGTTCATGTCCCAAACCTTTTCTAAATCTTTGGTGATTATTAATTAGATATAATGGGACTTAGAAAGGTTCAGTAAGCCCTAGTTGAGAATTGAATTGATGTGATTGGGATTCAATTGGTTAGAATTATGATAATTAAATTGAAAGGAATTTCGGTTGCTCGATTCATGTGTTGGATTCTAATTTGTATGAATTAGGATTAAGGATAGGTCTAGTAGGGGAGATTTAATATAACACCTGGGTAGCCTTAGGGTTACAATTTGAACATCAAGGACTGAGTTTAAGCTCATTATTAATTGCGCAAGGACTGAGTGTAGTACAAGCACTTAGTGGTATGGCTCCTGGATAGTGATGGGAGTTTAGATCATATTTGGTTGAAAGAGGGGTATGAGGTTATCCCGATTGCATTTTTGAAGTTGACGGACCTCCACGATCGACAAAGTTAAGTAGTAGTGTATTGGACGGGTTCCTTGTTTGGATTTCGCTTTGTGAGATGCTCCGCGCATGAACCTTAACGACGTCCGGAGTGGAGAGATGCTATAGGATGTGAGGATGTTGATTTTGTTGATAAGTCATATAGTGTGAATGAAACACTATAGGCTATGAGCCATGTGATGATGGTATTCAATCCTAGTTGATAGAAGATGTGTTTATAAGAGATTAGAAACAATTGGTTATAACCATAATTAAAGAGGAGTTTAATTCATTGTAATTCGGGAGATGAGATGAGATGGACCAGTAGAATAGTAGTGATTTATTACAGAATATATGTTGAGGAAAAATCTATTTGGACCTTGAGTATTGAGTGAGGCTCGGGGATAATTAAATTAAGAAGTAAAGTTATGATATTTTAATACGTAGGATTTTAAGAGATATAATGTTACGTATGGGAATTATCGAAGGGTGGTGTGAGTACCTTGTTGATATTATATTATAGGTATGATAATTCCTATTTGATTGATTGATAATTTATGTGTATCACATACCTAGATTACATGCTATCGATGGGGAGGTTTACGCGTGAGGGCAGTCATATCCTGATGAATCCATGGGATCTTTGATTTGTCACTCAAGAACATAAATCTATGAAAGACTTATCGGGGAGTTGATAAGCCCGCTGACTATGGGAACATAGGTATGTGCGTGACCTATGGATAAGAGAACAATGTTTGCCTCCAATTTGTATGTTAATGTTTGTGGTTCGAGAAATGCTTACCGAACCTTTCGTCTCCTTTTCGACAACTAGAGATATTGGGACATGATAGCAGAGTAATGCATTGCACCACAGCTGTGACTCGAGGTGTCGTATTATATATGTATATATATAATGAATTAAATAAATGTATATAGTGGTTAAATCTATCTACTGTGTGATAATTGTAGATAACGGTGAATAGAGAAAGAGAATGGAATTAAGTTAATGAATGTTTATTCTTATAGAATTGAAAAGCTTAATTCATATTAATGAGAAACGATTCATATTAATGAGGAACGATTCATGTTAATGAGATATGTATATGAACGATTATACTACGTTTGGTATGGGACATACGGGGTTATAATATGGGACGAAATCATATTATGGAAACTAGTGAGGAGGAACCATTAACTAGGAGGTTAATAGAAAACGTTAAGTGTGCACTCTAGTTGAGAGGTGAGAATAGCAAGTGAGAGTCTGGATGCTAACATGTACATAATAAATGCTTTATTGCACTTATTAAATACTTGCTGTTTTCAAAATTATTTTCACATAAGGCTCTGACCCATTTCCTTGCATATTTTCTTTTCTATTGTACCTTCAATATCAGGTGTCCAGCAACAGGGACGCCAACCATAGTGGATTATGACGAGCTATGGAGCTATGGAGTATCGCTTAGACACCTACCTTCATTTGATTCACAATATTATTTTAGTTAGGGCATGTCGCCCAAAGGAATTCAGTTATCTCTTTTCTATCTGAGTCAAATACTCTTGTATTCGTGTCATTTAATATTGTTGGGATTACTATATTGGATTATTATTTGGGAATGTTTATTCCAATTGCATTTAAATTCTTTTATGTTATTTGTTCGGTTATCAATGTTGTAGAATAATACGTGTTGTGTTATTTGTAAACTAAAAATGGGTTTTGTTGAATTAAAAATTTGGAATGTTTTTAACACCAACTTAATTAGGTATTGGGTGAGTTGTAAATATTTTCGACAGTGATGCTAAGAATGAGCCAACTGTATATTTTGTTTTAATTTGGTATGGGACTGGCCACCCGATATTTACTTAGGCGAGGTGTTACAGCACATAAGCACACACATCATGGAGTTTAACAAGAAAAGATTAACACATACCCATGAGAGACCGAAAGGGCGAGATGAGTTCCTAACACCTTACCATTATGTAACTTAGTCCCCGTACCTTTGAACTACTTGTTTCGAAAGCATTATCGAGGCGACAACATTTCTTTTTCCTATTTTGTGAAAAATAGGCTGGCGACTCTATCTGTATATATCACTCCACATCGATGATGACCAAGAGCCCCGATGAAGGACCTAATCCCGCGTGTACGCTGAAAAAAAGGGATGGAATGAGGGATCTACATGGAGAGATAAAACCCCCCAAATCCACGAAAGAACCCTCAGAATGGCCATAGTAGCAGGGGATTATTTAAGAGGACTATGCTTTATTCCTATATAGGTGTTATTCTTTTAGGCATGTGTGCATATACACCTACATGTATGTTCCCTTTTCTCAACTATTTACCTTTTTGTATCTCTCTCTCATATATATATATGTATGTATGTATGTATGTATGTATATCATTTTCCACTCACTTATACACTTCACACACTTGTATATACTCTCAATGTACACTTCGCACACTTAAACTTAGCTTCACTTTACACTCATACACTTCACATACCGTTTAGAATATCCATGATTAGGCTTCACTAGCACACAACAAAACTTCCTACACTTGTATATATGCTCACTTACACATATCACACATCACTTTAGTTGATCCATGTATAGGTTCACTACCACACACACTCACTTGTATATACTCCCATGTCACCTACTCAGTGACATGTATCCATGCGTAGTATAGTCTCCATGATAGATTTACTTTCCCTATTACTTGTATATGCCCCCTTATTAGTGTAGTACTCCCTTTACTCATCATGCCAATAAAAAATGATAAAAATATACTCTCTCTCCATAATATGTTAATTAAGACTCACGCATTTTTGCACACTACATCACCAAGAGCATGGCTATATTGACCAAATTTTTTCCCCATACTGGGGGTCACATTGTAATGGGCATTGGTCCTGCGGGTCACAATTGCCCTAAGGGATATGACTCTTACCTTCCATTGTCCTAATACCTTCGATGTATATCGAACGGCTCCACTTGAATCGTACCACTTGATCGAACTCACAATAGGAGGTATATAACAGGGAACTCATTCATGTACATCGAGTATAACGAATTCTCTCTCACACGTACTATCCAACAAGGTATACAATGAGGCAATTACCATACACTCAGGTATATCAAATGTCTTATCCACAAGTACCGATAAATGATTGCCCTTATAGACAATAGGTATATCATGGAAGTCATTAAAAAGGGAGGAACCCTTCCACTAACCCCATAATTACATAAACCTCATATAGGTTTCAAAACTAAGACACTCATATTTAGTTTGTCGGTCACCATGCGAAACTTTGCCAAAATTTTGGGTCGACACACTGCCTAAATTTTCATGAGATGTCACTCTTTTTTTCAAAACAGGACCCTATCCGTGAGCTTGGAAACAAGTCAAATCGTGTCTTTCATATTTTCAAACCCTATTTTCTAGGCTCGAGTCATTTTTTTAGCCTTATGCTGAACATTCAAGAGACGAGCCACCCTCTTGTCGGGCTTGGTTCCAAAGAAAAAAATACTAACAAAGAGAACGACTGGATGTTGAAAGCTTAAAATTTGCCCTCATGGTAGACTATTGTACTAGGTTTGCATGGATCCCATGATTGTACTAGAGATTACCAGACAACGCATCTCATATGTAATTGAATACATATCAGCGGGAACCTTATACTATTTTTCAAGCAACATCAAGTCAATCTTACCATCAAACTTCAAGGTCACCACTGATGGTTTGAAATTTGCGGGAATAGGATAACCCATAATTGACGAAATGAATAGAGGCCCTTTTGAAAAACCTCTGTGAAAAGGATCTTTTGATTTGGCGATTTGCCTCATACGATCTTCCAGACACTAAATTGACCCCTTCCAGCAACGGTCATCCTACTTGACTATGGTTGTGATAGCCTAGTCGATCGTGACTTTCTGTCGAACTCTCTTTTTAAGAAATATGTTCGGTGCTTGCCGACGTATGAGCAATAGCCCCGGGTCTAGACAAACACTCAATCCTGTCAACAAAAAACCTTCTTAATTCTTTTTCATGCTGTTAAATCCAGTGGGATCTCTACGATATTGCCTCCTTGCTGCTCAAGGGCATAGGCGATCATATGCATAACCTCTTCTCAACTTTTCCAGTACGCTAGGCCTTTCTTTAAAAAAGGTTTACACGTCATAAAAACTAATTATTGTAAGAGAAGAGGTATCTTATAGGTGGTACGACTAGTCATTTTGAGATCCAGAATATCTGTACATGTTTCATTCTTCCTATGTGCCCCCACTTAGCCTCCTTAGGTTCTCTAATGCTTAGGTGTGGTGTATAAATTATAATCCTCGACAAGAAGATGGAGGTGGAATTTTCACTCTTATACCTGGGCGTTCACCTCCTATCAAGTTGGTGGATTCTCCTCTAGGTATGCCTTGTCTATCCTGGAGTGTCTGCATCATCTGCTTAACACTTTCTTCCATTTCCTCTTGGCCTCTGGCCAAGTTCATAAGAATTCATTGTATGTCCCCCATTATAATAGGGGTTGAAGGTGGAATGGTTTCATTTACATGATTACGCTTCAAATCTTCTCCCATTTCCAAGGATTATAAATGGTATCTGAACAATCATGGCTCAAGGGTTTATGGATAGGAAATGGTAGGATATAATAAATGGCTTGTTAGGTTCCCACATATGGTGCCAATCTATTATTGTCTAAAATTGATGTGTGGATTTATGAATCTCAGCTTGATAAATACTAGTGATAACCTACAATTGATAAAGAGATCAATGAACTAGATTAAAGAAAGAGGCGAGAATTGGGTTTAAGATAGGGAATTAAGTTTGGTCGACCAATGTGGTGCCTACACCCACAGGTGTTGTGCAGGAGTTTGTTATTTAATCATCAGTAAAAATGAGTACAAGCGCTCAAAGTTTTCTTAGTCCGTGTCCTGATCTTCCCCCTTCTTCAAATCAGAGCATGTGATATATATAGGAGAGAGAAAATAGGTGGAAAGATGGAGTGCCTTGATAAGCTAGGCAATCACACCCTTTTACATTCGAAGGGTAGTTAATGAAGATTTAATTACAATCAGCTAGAGGAACTAACCCACTTGTGTATAATGGGACATGTGCATATTCCCATGTGTGATCCATATAGGTGCTTGGCGATTCAAACTAATAACATCAATTTATTGTGGTTGACTACCTAACCGACCAATAAGATGATATGCTGACCACGTTCAGTGAGTGAGTTAAGCATCTTCTGATAATAGGTGTCATAATACCATTGGTCCACGCCACATTCCACATTTATGATACAACATTAACTAATGTACCTTCTTTATTTTAACTTTTTGATTTTTAGGTTAAAATAGGGTGATAATTAGAGACAATGGGTCATGTTTTCACACAACGCATTGATATATTGACCAACACGATTAACCTCATAAGTAACTTTAAGTCAATTTAATAAGAGTAAAACAGACCCTTCAAAACAGGTTGAAAATACTAAAAGACTGATTTTAACAAAGTTAAATTGTATTTAAGTAATTCAAAACCTACTTTGATTAAATTCTACTGTAGAAAAATATAACAGGTTTTATAAACACTAGTTGGGTTCAAGAAATGTCTAATAACCTAAGTTAGGTTTTAGATTCAAGAAATTATTATCAAGTTTTTAATCTAGACTTTTAGTCAAGTTTTAAAAAAGATTTAGCTCGTGATTTAGTATGAGATATTTAAGAGATATATAATAAAATATACAACACCATATTTTTACGTGATAAAATTCCAATCCAAGGGGAGACCTCCACGATGATCTCTACGCCACAACAAAAAATATTCACCAAACAAATGAGTTTTAGATTACATATACAATAAAAATGTGATTAAAATGAGAAGAAGCATATATCAAAATTGAGATCCGATTCTAGATATTCTTCTCTCATCCGCTAATTTAAAATAGTAAACCTTCAACTTCAAGTTAATTGAAGGCAATATTCTTCAAGTGTCAACCAAACAAACTCTTGGTGATTTTGTGTGTGAATATATGTCGTGTAAGTGTAAAGAGTCTAAACTACATGCAGATGCACATGCACATGCACAATACTCATGCACACTTAGGTACATACTAGTCCTAAACAAATTACAAGATTCTTCTAAATGCACAATATTTATAAAATGTTGAATCCAACTCTTGTAGAAAGAATTGTGAATAATTTTTAGATCTAGAACTAACAAAATTAGATATGATCCAAAATACAAGATTCAAAATCTTTTACACCCTTTGAAAAGATTTTAAAATATTTAAAATCGTTTCAGCACTATATACACTAGATCTATAAACTAAAAATTTTAAAATATGTTCTAATTCAACTAAAGAGATTTGATTTTAATAAGATAAAACACTCAATAACAAGATCCAAAAGAATATAAAGTTTTAAAACTATTTTCATTTAAAAATGATTTGAAACGGATTTTCAGGTTTTAATACCTTTTACCCAAGAAAAAACCTAACAATATTGTGTTTGTGAGAAAAATATTGAACCAAGTTATAATGTCTTGGTTTATGAAATAAACTAGAGATTTTGAAACTAGTTCTCAGGTTAAAAGATGGAAAATATCTCTTAGGAGTACTACGAGGTTCAAAGATGAAACTCTCTTAATCAAACTATCCTTCTTCCTTCTTTCTCCCTCGTTATGTCTTTATTAATAATTTTGAATTTTCCTCTTTCTCTCTCTCTCTCTCTACACCCTTTCTGATTTTCTCTCTCTCTAAGAAGATATGTGTTGGCTTTATGGCTGAATCCTAACAAATGAGTATAATGCGGTTTATATAAACTTTAAAGAGTATTCTAGAAACCTTATTAGAATGGAGGGTTGAGAGGAGTTTATAAGATCCAACGCTTTATATCATCTTCTTACAAGAAACACCAAATGAAAAATACCAAGGATAGTATTTGATAGACCAAAACTACTAAAGAATATAAAATCAGTATTAAAACTACCTAAAATAACAATACAAGAACCAGTTGCCGATTTTCAGTTTATGGGATGCGTATAAAGATCACTAATTGTTAAACCAACACTTATATAATACAATGGCTAATATTTTTACCGGTAATATCATTTTAACAAACTGATAAAAAATATTTTATTTGAAACAAACATGGCAATAACCGGTCAATCAGAAAAAAATAATTGGGAATAGTCGGTAAAAGGTTAAGGCTGAGTTAACTTTAAAGCCTCTTATGGTTAAATAAAAACGGGGCCCGATATTTACACACAAAAAATCTCTCCAAAACACCTTTTTGTACAAAACACCATATAAGTACCCAATCTTTGTACAAAACACCAAACACACACAACATCACATTAACCTAGTCCCATATAAAAACCTAAAAAAAAATTAACCTCACTTTTTCTATCTCCTCTCTCTCTAACTTCTTTCCCAAACCTTTCAACCTTCCAACTTACTTATATTTTCTCTCAAACCCTACTAATTACCCTCAAGCATAAACCTAGTATGTTACACCATTAAAACTTGCTTTCATTACTGTCATGCTCTTATTTTGTCCTCTCATTTTATGTATTAAACCCTATAATGTGAACTACATATAAAAACTTCATTATAAACTCATTAAACATTACAAAATATAACCCTAATTAATCTGACTAGAAATATATTGCATATGCGCGATTAAAAGCTAGGGTTTAACCCATTTGAACAACTTAGGGTTTACCATTTGGAAAAAAGTAAATGTTCTCTGCACCTACGACTTCTCGTCGCCGAAGGTGCCAAGTGTAAACGGTCACATCCCATCGTGATTCACCAATATACGGCCATAGCTCACTGTGTTTTGGTTTTCATGGCCATAAACTACTGTGTTTTGGTTTTCATGATTTCTTCTTACCGTAGTATGCTGTTTTCAGGCCAATAATCACCGTATATAGCAATGTATTTCATATTTCATATATATATGTATTTTTTGCAGTGTTATCATTTATAGGCCCTTACATATTATTTGATAGCCATCCATTTTATATTTTCTTCATATTGAAAATATTTATAGTTACTTTTAATGTATGCATGTATACTTGATTATGCAATATTCAACATAACGAATGTATTTATGTATGCATGTATTTCTGATAATTGATGTAATTTTTAGGGCCTTTTATATTATTGGACAACCATCCATTTTATATTTTGTTCATATTGAATTTTTTTATAGTTATTTGTAATGTATGTATGTATACTTGATTTTATACATTCAACATAATAAACGTATTTATTTATGCATGTATTTCAAATTTTTTTTGTCATTTGCTATTATTTATATTGATTGTTTTTTGTTGGTATGAACTTATTAATTTGATGTTCAGTTGCTTATATAATTTTGTTAATTTCTTATGTAGGTCATATAAATGGGAAGAAGCAAAAATCCTCTTACTGCATCCGAGCGAAAGTGGAGGTTGAAGGCGACGAAGGAAGTAAGACCACCCATTTCTTCATTTAGTAGTAGTCGTGTCAGTGAGTCCACTAGTTTGAGCAAAGGCTATTCTCCTATGAGGTCATTGGATAAAGTAGTCAACCAAGTGGCAAGGGGTTTACTTACTATTGGTGGGGGTGCTACGTCGCAGTCAATTGAGAAAGTGGTTGAGGCGGTGGTAGGTAATTTTCATAGCGTTAGTGAAAGGGGTGAGGTGAGAGCGGGAGATGATGAAGAAGAGAAAAAAGATGAAAAGTCACGAGATGAGTAAAGAGAGTAGGAAATAGAGGAGGAAAGAGAGAGAGGAGTAAAGAGAGGAGGAAATTGAGGAAGAAATACAGGAAGAGAGATAGGAGGAAATAAATGAAGAAGGAGAGGGTGAATGAGAGAAAGTAGCAGAGGAAAAAGAGGTAGAAGGAGAGGGGTGCGCGAACGAGTATTCTGCATCGAAAAATGAAATTGAACCATCCACATCTAAATCTCCTGAAAAGAATGCACGTAAAAAAAAATAAGCCCCTCATATTCACAACAGCTTGAGGGGTGCACGCCAAATAACCCCGAATTAATGAAAATTTTTCATAACCATATCGGTTATTCTATATGGAACCGAGATGATGAGAGGGTCATAATCAAGTGCATGTACCACTACAAGAAAATTATTGAGTGGGATATAGAGACAAAGGATGAACGGGTTATCGAGTTGGTGAAGAACTCGGGTCTATGGGGTCTGATGAAACACTCCTATCTGTACATAGACTACGTATCAATGTTGGCATTCATCTAATGGTGGTAATCGAAGATAAATTTATTTCATATGACTTTCGGTGAGATGACCATCACCATTAGTGATGTGTATTATCTCCTTCGAATCCCGATAGTTAGTAAATCGATGTACGATACTATTTTTAGGAAAGCCTAGGAGAAGGCGACCCAAATCGAATGGCTTACGAAATATCTGGGTTGTACCAAGGAGGAGGATAAGGAGGAGTGCAAGAATGTCTATGCTATTTGTTTTTATTTGATAATGAATTTGTGCAAGGGGAGGGTTAAGAACCTAGGGGAGGGTATCACAAAGAGACAAATTGAGCAAGCTACTAGGGGCTACTTTCTTTTTATGATCGGTTGCTTGTTATTCCCGGACAAATTGAGGAATCGAGTCTCAATGTACTACCTGCAGTCTTTGCACAAAGTCAGAAAACGCAAAGACTATGCTTAGGGGATGGGTATATTGGCCCATTTATATCAGCAATTGGGGATTTCCTCACGGGTAGACGTTCAGTAGGTGGTCAGATATCTTCCCCTTCTCGTGGTACATATTTTAAATTTAACACATGCTTTTAATTTTGTTTTATATATATGAATTTCGTAATTAATATGTTCATTTGACTGCATGCGTGGATATATAACCATTTCAATATGGCCAGGGGTGTTAGAAATCTCGAGTTTCAGCATATCCAGCCGCATCTATACAAATGGAGGGCGTAAACGATGTCAGGTGATGCCTTTGCACAAATACTGGAGCTAAGGGAAACCTTAAATGATTTAAAAGTTTCATACGTGAGTATTATTTGTTTTAAAGTCAGTATTTATTCTCTTTTTTTAGGTTGCATGGGATCCCTACCCTAAAAATAGTGAGGCCTACCCATTTTAGGAGGTCTCATAGTACAATGTCCTCCTCATTTACTGTGATGTCGGGGAACCCTATTACCAGGAGAGGGTCCTACACCAGGTTAGCCGAGTTCAGATAATCCCTAGCCCACCAATGCTCCATTTATTAGAGGACAGGGAAAGACCCAAGCCCGATACAAATTAAAGTTTGATATCGAGAAATGGTATTAACTTAACTGGGTCAACCATATTCTTTTCGATGCTACACACTCGACCATGGTGAGGACCGTGCCTTGGGAATATGTGGATGGGTATATGTCTTGTTACCTAGAAAGATCCCATCCATACATTCAAAATCCCGAGCATAGACTACGCAAGCCGGAGTTAAAGCACTCGAATAAAATGGTAAATGTTTTGAAATTTAATAGTAAATTGGTTTATTTTCTTCCTGAGTATTGTGTAACAAATTTTATGGTAATTTATATATAGGCCCAGGGGATAGACGTAACCATTATCCTGCTCCAGTAGGCTATTGAATCTGGCTCAGACCAGTTGGTTTCAAATGGCCTTGAACCATCACGTCCAGGACTTGATGCCCTACTTGAGGCCAACGGAACACACGCGCATAAAGAAAAGAGGAAGGCACCAGTGTATAAAGAAACTCAGACTAAGTCATGGCATGATCCACACCCCAAGCGTAAATCCCCCAAGCAGAATGCCCCCCAATCAAAAAGCCCCCCTAAGAAGCGTTTAAGGTGAAAGTAGACAGATTTTTATGGAAGAATTTATTTATAACTCAATTGTGTTGTAAAAAAAATTGAAGTATGACATGTTGTAACAAATTTGAATTATGACATGTATGAAAAATATTTTATTATGTTTGAATGTGATATTGACATGCCTTGTTTGAAATTATTCTTGTATGAACAATTTTAATTTTTTTAAATAATATTTTATTTGAATAATTAATGGTAAATTATTCTTGGTTCATTGTATATTAGAAACAAATAATAAAGAATGCATCTAATGTACGGTGGGATCCAACCATTTATTAGATGTATACGGTGTGGTGTGACCGTGAGCAAACAACCACGGTATGGTGTTACCGGGAAAAAGTAACACACAATTTCAATTCACCATGAGTGTTCTCTAGGGGAAAAACCGTTGTCTATGCCTAACTGGGATGATGAGATCCAATTGTGATATATGGTCATAAATCCACAAGTCACCGTTAATGTGTAAAACACGACTTTAACTGGCTGTGATATTTGTGTTGGAAAAAATTTCTTTGCCTCAATGGGACGGTGAGGTCCAACCGAGATATAAGCTGGTATGACCATAAAGCACAGTGAAAATGTAATACACTGTTTCATTTAACCGTGATTTTTGGGTCAAAAAATAGCCAAGTCTCTGTATCAATGAGACAGTGAGGTTAAGGTGTGGTTAATGATCATACGATGATAAAACATCGTGAGTGTGTAGAACACAGTTTAATTTAATCGTGATTTTTGGGTTAAAAAATAGCCAAGTCTCCACTTCAATGGGAAGGTGAGGTCCAACCGTGATGTACACACATACAAAAATAAGGAACCGTTAAAATGTAATACATGGTTTATTTAACCGTGATGTTTGGGTTGAAAAATAGCTAAGTCTCTGCCTTAATGGGACGGGGAGGTCCAACCGTTCTTTAAGAACATACGGCCACAAGGAACCGTTAACATGTAGTAAAAAAATCATTTGACAATGATTGTTGGGTTGAAAAATAGCCCAAGTCTCTGCCTCAATGAGATGGTGAGGTCAAACCGTGGTATGTGAACTTACGGCTAAAACTCATCGTGCATATGTTAAGCACGGTTACGTTAGGCCAAGATATTTGGGTTGGGAAATAGCCTTAGTCTCTACCTCAATAGTATGGTTACATACAACCGTGTTTTATAACATGTTGGTATAAGATCACCGTGGTATCATAACAAATGGTTTCAATTGATCCTTTTAGTTGTGTTGAGAAATATCCCTTATCTCTGCAAAACTTGGACGGTGTCTTATAACCATGCATATGTATGCAACAGTGTGGTGTTACCGTATATTCTGTTGTCACGGTGTGGTGGACCGTATGATACTTACACTACCCCAAGATTTCAAATGTCTTGCTTCTCAAATATAACCAATAATCCTGCTTATCACATATAACCAATATTTGAATAAAAATTTATAAAAGTTACAATCAGTAATTGGTAAGATTTTGGATAATAACCAATTTATATTATACTAATAATTGTAAAAAGTTACAAATACTTACATATAATCATTGATTGCAAAAAGTTACAATCAATACTTGGTAAGAATTTCATCAATAACCAATTTACATATAATTAATGACTACAAAAAGTTACAATCATCCCCAAGACTTTCTCTAATAATCAATTTACATATAACCAAAATTTGCAATAAAAGTTACAAAAAGTTACAATCATCCCTAAGACTTTCACCAATTTAAGACTCCGTCAAGTCCTCTTCTTCATCCGACGATATCAAGCACGATTCATCTTTCATCACAATGTCTTTGGGACAAATATTCTAAAATGTTTGTAACCCGGACTTGAACAAAGCAGGCCACTCTACGACATCTTAACTGGCCTTCGATCTCCAGTGAGAGTCCATTGGTGGTATGGGAAAAAATCTTGTGCATTTCAAACTCACCCAGTGAATATTTGATACATTGAGGAGAAAGATGATGCGATTCTCTTCCATCATAGATTTTGTCCCAACGTCGAATGGAACAAAAGTTAAGAATTATAGTTTGGATATCAACATAACCATTATCTTAAGTGCATTCGCCGCAAGGTAGCCAAACTCTGGCATTATAAACCAATGCTTGCTTATGCGTGAGTGTCTGAAATAGTCCAATCTCCTCTCATACTCATCAATATCATAGGAGGTTATAATGGTAGCCCAAAACGGCTTGTCCCTATGTATTTCGGACAACATAGAACTACGAATAGCATGAGAATATTCTAATCCACCCCCACCACCCGCACCT
Organism: Sambucus nigra; assembly: GCA_949130495.1. Classification (NCBI taxonomy): domain Eukaryota; kingdom Viridiplantae; phylum Streptophyta; class Magnoliopsida; order Dipsacales; family Adoxaceae; genus Sambucus; species Sambucus nigra. The sequence continues at coordinate 180,492,858 of OX422212.1, read as the reverse complement.
TTGGAAATGACCATATATTCATATTTCCCATCCGATTTTACACCATATATAGTGTCCACAAATAATTAGAAGAACTCGGGAATGTGCTTCATATACATCTTCTTCTCCCGAGACCATGTATTCAGTTTTGCGCCTGTCAACAGGGTCTTCTTTCCAAATATTTTTTTAAGATTCACTGTGGATGGTACATTATGCTCCCAATCAAAAGGGGTTCTTTACATAGCTATATCAACAAACTTTTTCCCTTTAGGTGGCCTACCCTTTCGACAATTTGTACAGGCACTATTAAGGGCGTGCTAGAGGGCTGAGCAATATCCATTAACTTGCTTAGAATCATCTTTCTAACAGCTTCACCTGCCTCAATCCACCATTTTTTAAACAATATCATATCAGGAGTATATTCAAGGTCACGGTACCGAGGGATGTCTGGGGAAATGGCAAGTTTCTTTTAATAATCGTTTAGTGCCCATTATGGAATTACTTGGTCTAAATTCTCTTATTGGTCCAACTCGTGGACACGTGGTAATCTTCAGATTGTTCGAAGTATGTGGGAGCATCGTATCTCCTTATATTGGGTGTTAGCATCTGATACGCTTAACACTGATCGCATGCAATCGATCTCAATAATAATTAGGTCCAAGGCATAGTGATGCCCTACCACAGATCTCGTAAAACAACGCGTCATTGTGTACATGCTTGGTGGATTGGAGTGATTTCTAAAAATTTATTTGTATTTGAGTGACTTATGACCAAGCAATGCATCCATAGCCTTGCACATCGTCGCAAACAAATCGGTGCTATTTGTTAAGTGTTTTTCAGTTGGGGATAGGAACCCTCCACTCTGTTAGTTGTGCGGTTACCATAATGGGGTATGTGATTAGTCCATGCATGCGTGAACTGAAAATTCAATGGCATCCAGTTCTTTTATATGTACCCAATCATGTTTGGTGGTTTTACTAGTTTTGGCGAAAAGCCAGCCATGTATTCTCAAAGTCGATCAGATTCTCCGACTCCACAACCACATTATAACCCTGAATAAATACCTTATTATCATGATCTTTGATGTTTTGTTTCACACATGCACCTTCAATATTTGTTTGAACATGGAATATGCATTGTTGATGTAAAAAATTAGATCATCTCTAATTAATCAATCACAGATAAAATAAGTAAGACAAATGATTTTTAAAGTGGTTTAGCCTTATAAGAATGGCCTACGTCCACTGTTTTTGTATTGCTGATTATTTTCCCAGAATTCCTGATAAGTGAGTTTATCAAGAAATCCGGAGTCCCCTCTAATGAGGAGGTTACAATGTATTTATAGCCTTGAGGCTGTACAAATGAAAGGACAATGCGTTGTTATCTAGTAGACATATACATCTGTACGATAATAATGAGCATTTAATGCGCAGTCGTCTCTTTAATTCTCTTTATCTGGATGCGTTGTACACTAAGTAGCTCGAACCGCTTAAGCTGCTCGGAACGCTTGAGTTGCTCGACGCGCTTAAGTTGCTCGGGGTCCCTGAGTTGTTCGGGGAGCCTAAGTTTCTCGGTGCGCTTGAGCTGCTCGGAGTGTATGAGTTGCTAGTAGAACGTATTCGTATTTGCTATGTGGTTTGACACGTGTCTTCAAGTGATTGGTCTACGTCAGCAGATTAAATTTGGTATCAACAGAAGCCGCTAATGTTTCACAATTGAGGTTGAAGGAGAGTGTGGGACATTTCGCGTGAGAACTTCTTGGGTTATTGATCTTTATGGATTTTAGGAAAATTTTATAATCCCTTTTTTTGAGCGCACAATATCAAGCTTCATAAACATTTTGAATTTCCACGATCGTTTCGATATTTGTGCCCTTTTATTCTTTTAGCCGCCGAAAATGCAAACGTCTTCCCTTGTAATCATTGTCTTTCTCTATTTCTGAGATAAAGTATTTAAGCGCGGCAGAAATCCTATCATCTTTCACTTTTCAAATCTATATCTTTGAAATCTTCATTTCCTCTCTATCTTATGCCTTCGTTCTTTCCGTTGTCCGTTGTCAACTGATCTCTCTTTTTCTGTAATATTTTCTTCCCTTTCTTTTATTTGCTTTGTTCATCATGGTTTATCTTGTTGAGTCACTGGACAAATTTCGGTATGAATTTTCAATCCATTCGTGGGTTATTTTGGAAGAACTTTCTGAACCTTTTGATTATTTTTCTTTGGCTGAGGGACATTAGTTCCCCAGCCTTTCTGTAGCCGAATGTGGCTTTTCTTTCCCGCCAAATCCCCTGTGTTTGGAGTTTTGCTAATATTTTGATGTTGTACCTACAAGAATAGCTCCAAATACATTGAGGATAGTTAATGGTGTACACACGTTAAATCAACTTCATGGAACCCATTTAGGGATTCCAGAGATTTTCTATTGCTACAGTTGGGTCATCATCGATAGTACTTTCTATTTAAAAACTAGGTTTTTGAATAGGGCGTTAGTTGTCAATCTTCCTGATGTCAATAGGGATTACTTTGAACATGGAGTGGTGATGAAAAATTGGCAACACCGTCCCTTAAATGGAGATGATGTATTGAAGAGTGCGACTATGTGATAATTGATTTAAATTAATTTCGCAAGTTTTCAAGTAAGCCTTATTTAATTAGAGTCCTTAAACATGCATCTAAGGTGCGTGTATCAACCCATAAATAAATAAAGCATGTGACACAAAAATATGCTGAGACACAAATGTTAGGGAAAAAAACCATTCGGGTAAAACCTTTATTTCACTATGAATATATAAATCGCAACTTACAATTACATAGAGAAATCTGCAATGGATCAATGCGCAGCCAACCCACAAAGACATGCAGTCTTGAACTCAGCAAGAGAATACACGCAGCACCCTCCAAGGACTCGCATCCCAAACAACAAAGGAAGAACCACAACTCTCCTCAATGACACGCATCCATAACACTTTGTAGAGACTCCCTCAGCAATGACACACAACCCTCGGTTGCAAAGATCTCCCCACAAAGGTTGAACAATAGCAAAGCTTGTGTTCTAGGGTTCCAAAAGATTCACAAAAGTAATTGGGATTTTTGTGTGTGAATTAAAAAGATGTTTGGCACATCAAAAAATGAAGTCTTGTTGTGTTTGAACTCTTAGAAATGTTTTCTCAAAGACTTAAAAAAATACACCACCGAAATAGGAATATATATAGGAAATATGAGTCGGTGGTAAAAAATCCAAACAGATCTGATCGAGTTTATCTCAAGTGGACCGGTCCAGTATGGAGGTTGATCGGTCCGACCTCGGATCGGTTCGTTTTTTCAAAGGCCTCTTCGGTTTGCATTCGATCCGGGCTTCACTGGTGCAAAGCGGATCGGTCCGGAGGCAGATCGGTTCGTTTTTAATATGGGCGAACCGGTCCGGTTATCCAGAAAAATTAAAATTCTTTTAAAAACCTCATTTTGGTTGAAAAAACTTACTTCTTATTTTTATAAAAAACATTTTATAAAAATTTCCCAATACTAAGTATGAAACTTTAAGGGACTTAAAAACAAAACTTTACCAAGTTCATTCTCGCAGAGGTTATGATGTTGAAGATGCTTTGATATTCGGATCCATTGATGTAGATGCGATCTTGAATTTCTTCAACGGTGTAACGGCGTACGACATACAAATTAATAATGGAAAAAAATGTCCTTACATGTATACCAAGGTCCCAGATGTCCACCTTATGTCAATGGGATATGTTGTTTTTATTTTTTAAAATCTTATTTTCTTTATGTTTGATTAAATGCATCACTGATATTTGTTTTTGTTTGTTACAATTGACAGGAAAAGAAAACCTCCCAAAGAAGCTGACGTTAATTTGAAGCATTTAAAACTTATCTGGGATTTGCATTAATATGTTGCCGACGAACATATTAGATCTGCCTCTTACTTGTTGCAGTATAAGAGGTATACTTCATCTTTCACTGCTCGTCCTCGTCCAGTGGTGGTTAATCTTGACCAAGTACCTGCCTCTGAGACTAGCGTAGAGGGTTCTTCCTCTGAGTCGAGTATTCCCATCAATGACCTAATGAAGAAAAGAAGAGCTCCTGTCTTCTTTTATAAATCTGTCTCTACCAATATGAAGGCAAAAAAAAGTAAACAAGATGTCCTAGAAGAAATGACGAGAACCATTGATGCACCTCCTGCTGCTGCTACCAAGAAAGCTTTTGAGAATCCCCCAATAGCCCTGAGCAAGATTATTGTTGTTTCTCCTCCGAGTGAGGTTATTGTTGTTTCACCAACAAAGACAACATCTTTAGTTGAAAATGTTCCTGCTCCTCTGAGGAGGTCAAAGAAGAGCTCTTTTGAGAGACCTGTTGAACCTATTTCTCAACCTTCAACTCTTGAAGGTAATGTTCCATCTTTTGTTGCTCCGAGCTCTGCTGTGAGTTTGGTGAGATCTTGGACTGTCCCAGAAGTCCAAGGCATTGAAGATTCCCTTTCTCGTGATAGAATTACTACCCTTGCTGCTCAACACATTGCCTCAGTAAGTATCTTTAACTCGACCCCATTTTTAACTCGACCCCTTTATTTTTTAATACTATGTTCATGTACTGACTTAAAGTTATTTCTTTTTTTCCAGATGGTGATGTGTTTCAACAGCATTCTGAAGAAGGATGAAGCTATCAAGGCTTCAAGTTCCTCGGGAGGGGTAGAGGAAGCTTTTGTTGGTCTGACCCAATCTTTAAAAGACTCTCGTCAAAAGTACGAGGAAGATAAAGTTACTTGGGAGAAGCAACTCAAGTCCATTGAGCTGGAGAGAAATCAAGCTGTGAATGTCTCCAAGGATTTGGAGAAGAAATTGACAGAGTTTGAAAAGAGTAATAAGGATCTTGAACAGAGCAACAAGGAGTTTGAGGCTAAGCTCAAGTCTGCTGAAGAGGAAGTTATTAAACTTCAAGATGTTGAGCGACAGAAAATGGAGGTGGAAGAGAAGTTGAAGGCTGCTGAGGAGCTCCTTAGGGAAAGGACCTACTCGGAGAAGGCAAAAAGTAAGAAGACAGTTAAAAAAATCATTTAGTGCTGGTTGGGAAAAAGGCTGGAACAAGGGCCTGGCTACCATGTCTTCTCAAATGGAGTATGCCAACCTCAAATATTTTAGGGATGGATGGGTTGCAGCCTTGCTGGAGCTGAAAGTTACTGAGAGTTCTAAGTTTTTTCAGCAGCACACTCATGGCCCTCCTCCCTCTCCTAGAGAAGAAAATGATGAATCTACTTCAGATGAATCTTCTATGATGATTGGAGATCAGGTCCCTACTATTCCTGTTGTTCAACCTTACTCCAAGCAACTCCAACCAACCAGTACTTCTGCCGAGCAGCTAACCTTGCCCTCCGAGCAACCAGTCCCTTCCTCCAAACCTTTTGAGGAAGCCATAGGAAATAAGGAGAAGATGTAGAGTTGTTCGGGTGTTTCTTTTATTATTTTTGAATGTAACCTCAGACTTTGTATTTTCTCTTATGATGAAATAAAATTCGAACTTTGGTTGTTCACCTTGAATTTCTCTTTTACTTGCTCTGTCTGCATCCTTATTGATCCTTTTTATTTCTCTTTGCTAGTTTATAGCCAGGATGGAGCTCTTATCAACTCATGACACAGAATTAATGAAGAAATTCAATGACTATTTTAAAGCGGGTCATGCAGATCTTAATGAGGCTTAAATCATTGATATCCTGGGTTCAGATGCTTCTGAACGAGCAGTTGAAGCTTACCAATACCTAAAGTACTTGCTTGATCGTGCTGTTGCCAATAATATTGCTTACTATGAGATGATTGAGGATCTCCAAGGGACGATCGAGGAACTTCAGTAGCAGTACAAAGAGTCCTCCACACTTTTGCATCAAGGATACGAGAAGAAATATCAGCAATTGAGTGCTGACAAAGGATACAATAAATTCATCTCTGCTTATGAGAAGAAAGAGAGCGTTCTGAAGCTTGAGGTTATAGAGCACAGGCATATTGCTAAGTTGTTGGAGCAGGAGAACATTGCCTTGCAAGAAAAGATAAAATAACTTAAATCTGCTGCATCTTCTTCAGGAGCATTGGTCCTTGTTAATGATGAAGGTTTCTCTTTCTTGGAGGTAAAAAATGCCAACTTGCGAGATGAGTTGGAAACTTTGAAAAGATATGGACCCTCCACCTCTACTCGTGGACGAGCAAGATCTTCTTCTCGGGGTCGGGTTTCCATTGAAGAAGCTAGAACTCAATCAACCATGGAGAATCAGGCGTTTCAGTTGGTGGCGAAGAATCAAGCTTTGGCAGAGATGTCCAAGAAGATTCTGAATTTCATTGAACAACTCTCTACAAAGAGTTCTGCCTTGGAAAATAAAGAAATTCTGGTGAAGAATCTCCACGAGCAACTGGAGAGGTTAACTTATCAATTCCATAAATAACCCAGAGAGTTTTGGATGGCTGGGTATAATGAAGCCCTTTACCATCTTGATGCTCGGATCCAGCAGTCAAATAACGAGGGGTACAAGCAAGGGTGGTTGAATGCACTGTGTGTGCTAAAATTGGAGCAGGGCCACTACTTATGGGATTATTATGACCCTAGAGTGATCGATTTGCTCGTGCCTACTTTTAAGCTTGACATTAGTTGGATTCCTGCTCGGGCAATTCCTCAATGCTTGATCTCCAAATATCTCGGTGATTACAGTCTTCATGCAAATTTTGAGATATCTCGCCCAGAGCACTTGCTTGTGAGACCCTCTGTAATGAATGTTAGAATGCTTCGAGATGTAAACTTTATAAATTCCCCTTACGCATTAGATGACCCTCATGCTGGGGTAGAACCTATTTCAAAGGCAGAAGGGAAAAAGCCAATAAAATTGGGTTTTTATGTAATGATGTATATTTTTCACATCACATGTAATTCTACTTGATTTGAATGAAGAAATTTAGTCTTTTTCTATTCCATTTTCTTCTAAATAGTTTGTAGAATATCCTTATTTGCTTGTTATTTTGTTTTTGGATAATGGAACTTGTCCCATTTGTTATTTGATTATAGTGACTTGTCATTCTTTGGGCCTAAGCAATGAAATGATTTGCATCACATGTTCCCGCTTAGTTTAACCAACCGAAGTTGATTGTATTTGATTTTTCGACCAATCGGAGTTGGTGGTAATTAGTTCCCGACCAACCGGAGTTGGTGGTAATTGATTTGCTGACCAACCGGAGTTGGTGGTAATTGATTTGCCGACCAACCGGAGTTGGTGGAAATTGATTTGCCGACCAACCGAAGTTGGTGGTAATTGATTCCCGACCAACCTGAGTTGGTGGTAATTGATTCCCGACCAACCTGAGTTGGTGGAGTTTGATTTCCGACCAATCGGAGTTGGTGGTAATTAGTTCTCGACCAACCGGAGTTGGTGGTAATTGATTTGCCAACCAATCGAAGTTGGTGGCAATTGATTCCCGACCAATCGAAGTTGGTGGTAATTGCTCCGAATTTGATGTGCAGTGTGTAGCACTAATATTTCGAAAAAATTTCAACAAAAAGAGAGAACTGGGTAAAACATCCAACACTTTATTCATACTAAAGAAACTGCATTACATAGGAATTTCAATTACTAATAATACTTGCGCAGATGCTCTGTATTCCATGCATTCTTAAATTCTTCTCCTTCCAATGTTTCAATCTTGTATGTCCCTGGACGAACTAGTTTTGTTACTCTATAGGGTCCATGCCAGTTGGCTTCTAGTTTGTTGTTCTTTTGTATTACTTTCTTCAGCACATAATTCCCTTCCTTCAAATCACACTTCTTCACTCTTTTGTTATAGAACAAAGATGTTTGTTGTTGATACGCTGCGTTCCTGATTGTTGGTTCCTCCCTAACTTCTTCGAGCATATCCAGGCCTAATCTTCTCATCAAATCACTGACGGGAGAATTGAAATTAAGTACCCTATGTGTGGGTAGACCCAATTCAGCAGGTATGACAGCCTCACTCCCAAATACCAGCATGTATGGAGACTATCCTGTTGCTGTTCGTGGTGTGGTACGATAAGCCCACAACACAGAATGTAGCTCGTTAATCCAATTTCCTTTTGCATTATCTAGTCGCTTCTTCAAACCATTCAGCAGCGTTCTGTTTGTCACCTTAGTTTTCCCATTGCTTTGGGGATGGCCCGATTCAGAATGAATCTTCAGTATATTGGATTGATGAAAATACGCAGCAAACTCCTACTTATCAAACTGGGTTCCATGGTCAGTAATGAATGCATGTGGGAGACCATATCTGTAAATAATGTTTTTCCAAATGAATTGATAGACTTTGTCGTATGTCATATCAATGAGAGGCTCAGCTTCCACCCATTTTGCAAAATAATCCACTGCAACCACAAGGTATTTGAATCTTCCCCTTTCCATTGGGAGTGGCCCGACCAAGTCTATCCCCCACATGGCAAATGGCCAAGGGGACGTTATGGGTATTAATAATGCTTGGGGAGTTCTTCAGATGGAAGATAAGAGTTGACATTTATCGCATTTCTTAGCATAAGCTGTACAATCAGCTCTCATCGTTGGCCAATAATACCCCTGCGTTGTTATTCTTTGAAAAAATGTCCGACCTGCCACATGGGCTCCACAAGACCCTTCATGAACCTCTTCGATCAGATCTTTCACTTCGGAGGGGTGGACACATCTTTATAGCCCTGCTATAATTCCTCGTCTATATAAAATGCCATTGGTCAATACATAACGAGCAGCTTTGAACTTCAGTCTCTTAGCTGCGAGTTTGTTAGTTGGAAAAGCCTCCTCTTCAATGTAGGCCCTGATGGGGTCCATCCAAGATGGTCCCAAGTCGAGGGCAATGAAGTTCATCATCAAATATTCGTCTATGCTCCGACCAACCAAGATTTCTATCGGGATTGTTCTTTGTAGCTCGGTGCGTGTGGATGAGGCTAACTGAGCTAAAGCGTATGCTCTTGCATTCTCCAATCTTGGTATTCTAATCAAATGTACTGCATTAAAACTCGATACAACCTCCATCACTTTTGCATGATACTTGATTATTAATTCTCCTTTTGCTGCATATACTCCCAGAATTTGATTTACGATTAATTGTGAATCACTGAATACAACGACTTACTCCGCCTTCATGGTTCTGGCCAGACTTAGACCCACGATCATTGCTTCATATTCGGCCTCATTGTTAGAAGCCTTAAATTGAAAGCGTAGAGCATACTCCACATCAATCTCATCCGGACTATTTAGAACAATCCCTGCTCCACTGCCTGTAGTGAACGAAGAGCCATTCACATGCAAATTCCATATATGTACTTCATCATCAAATTTTTGATCAGACAGAGTTCCTCGGTGGAATATTTGGTGCTTTCTTTTGTCCCCTATTGGCACTTCTTACTGATCATTGATAATCTTATCTTGCTCGTCTACTGACGTAAGTTGGTCGGGGTTTAAATTTGATAATGTAACATCCACAGGTTGGTCTGTATTCAACTCCTGTTCTTCGGAGACATCTTCTTGAGTAAACTCTGCAATAAAATCCGCTACTGCCTGCCCCTTGAGTGATGATCTAGGCTCATAAGCTATATCATATTCTCCAAGTTCTACTGCCTAATACATCAATCTTCCTGATTTCTTGTGCAAAGCCTGTCTTAATGGCATATTAGTGTACACCACTATAGTATGGGCTTGGAAGTATGACCTCATCCTTCTTCTTTCTTCAATCAGTGCTAGTGCCAACTTCTCCAGCCTTGGATATATGATTTCTGCTCCTCGGAAAGCCTTGCTGGTGTAATTGACTGGTTTTTGTACTCCGTCCTCCACCCTTATCAATGCCGAGCTCACTACATTTTTTGAAACTGACAGGTACAAGTATAGTCTTTCTCCCATCACTGGTCTAGATAATAGTGGAGGTGTCCCTAGATACTTCTTCAAATCTTGAAAGGCCTCCTCGCATTCATCATTCCACTCAAAAGTTTTTTGGAGTGTTTTGAAGAATGGGAGACATCTGTCTGTTGCTCGTGACACAAATCTATTACGTGCCGCAACTCATCCTATGAAACTTTGCACTTCCTTCTTTGTGGTTGGAGATCGCAACTCTATTAGGGCCTTGATCTTTTCAGGGTTCGCTTCGATACCTCGTCGGTTAATAATATACCGGAGAAACATGCCTTCTCGTACTCCGAATATGCATTTGGTGGGATTCAGCTTCATTTGATATTTCTCTAGTTTATCAAAGTTCTGACCTAGGTCAACTAGATGATCAACAACTTTCTTGCTCTTCGTCATCATGTCGTCAACATAAACCTCCATGTTATGACTGATTTTCTCTGTAAACACCTTGTTCATTAGCCGCTGATATGTTACACCTGAATTTTTAAGTCCAAAAGGCATAACATTATAACAATAAGTTTCCCTTGGGATGATAAAAGAGGTACTCTCCCTGTCATCAGGTTTCATCTTAATCTGGTTGTAACCGGAATAAGCATCCTTGAAACTCAACAATTCATGCCCCGAGGTAGCATCCACCTGTTGATCGATTCGGGGCAAAGGAAAATGATCCTTTGGGCATGCCTTATTAAGACCAGTGAAGTCTACACACATCCTCCACTTGTTATTTTTCTTCTTTACCATGACCACATTTGCTAGCCAATCAGGATATTTGATATCCTCAATAAAAGAGGCTTTTTGTAGTTTCTCCACTTCTTACTGTATAGCTTGGTTCTTCTCAGGACTGAACACTCTTCTTCGCTATTTTACTGGATTGATTTCCTTGTTCACGTTGAGCTCGTGACACAAGAATTCGGATCTATCCCTGGCATGTCTTCATGACTCCATTCAAAAGTCTGCTTTCTACGCCTTAGAAATGCTATCAATTCCTGTTTTATCAATACATCCAGTGATGCACCAATTTGAGTTGTTCATTCTGGATGCTCGTTGTCCAGAATGATATTTTCAGTAGCCTCCATGACCTGTCCCTTCACGAGATGAGACTCGTCTCTAGGGTCTAGTGTTTCAATCTCTTCATCTTCTACTTTATCCACCTGATAGGTAGTAGTCTTCTTCCTGGATTCTTCACGCTCCTCCTGTTCGGTAGATGAATAGTAGCATTCCCGAGCTACTTTCTGGTCGCCTTTCACAACTCCCACTCCAAAATTAGTTGGGAATTTTAAGCATTGATGTACAGTGGATGGTATCGTCTCAAACTTCTTCAGACCTACCCTTCCCATGATGATATTATAAGTTGATTTGACATTTTTATCCATTACGAAAAAGTGTATTCTTTCTGTTCGACAAGCAGTATATGTACCGATAAGCATATCCAACTTAATTGTCCCAAGTGGAAAAACCTTCTCACCAGTAAAACCAAGGAGGGGTCTGTGATATGGATCCAACTGGGATAGCTTCAGATTCAAACTGTCAAAGCATGGATAGAACATTATATCTGCTAAGCTACCATTATCTACCAGTACTCGTGAAATCACCACTTCTTTCATTCTCATTTTGATCACTAATGGGTCATCATGAGGATATAACACACCTGCCAGGTCGTTCTTACAGAAACCAATGACCAATTTGTCTTTATTCACCTTCCTCGGGCGATCATCTTCAGCCAGATTTATTCGCTGAATGTATGAGCAAACTTGAGCCTCATTGAGGTAAGCTTTCCTCTTTGCAGTCATGTCCCCACCTCCTGTATCTCCACATGTAATAACATTACATTCAAATGATCCAAAATGGATTGAAAATACCTCACGTTCTGGCTGCCTTGGTCCTTTGGGGAGATCGGGGTCATCTTGGTCATCTTCTGGATCTTTTTTGTGACTTCTCTTCATGTCTTCTTTTGCTCGACAAGGAGATTTAGATCTTTGCCTTCTTTGGTCGTTGGTCTTTTCACCATTTCGACGATCAACATACTTGGTCAATTTCCCCGCCTGATGAGTGCTTCAATTTCATTCTGGAGCGCTATGCAATGCTTAGTGGTGTGACCATGGTCTTTATGGAACTTGCAATATTTAGACTTATTCCTCTTGTCAGGATCTGCCTTCATTTTTTCTGGCCAGTTTAGCTCCTCGCTGTTCTTGATTTCTTCCAGAATGTGGTTTATATCTACCTTCAAAGGAGTATAATTTCCAAATTTCTTCAACTGTTCCAGTGCTTTCTTTGCTTTCGACTGTCTATTGCCACCATTATTCTTCTGATCCTTCTTATCAATCTTGCCAGCCTCGACCTTGGTTTCCTTAGTATCTGCATACTTCTTCGTAGCCATGGCCTCCTCGGTATTCATGATTTTGGCTTCTTTTTCCATCAGTTCTGCCATGGTCCTAGGCGGATCCTTGGCTAAAGTGTAGTACAATTTATCCGGTAACAATCCACTCATCAGAGCAGTAATTGTTGTTTTCTCCTCGTAATCAATTACCTTCAGTTTCTCGTTATTGAAACGAGTAATATAATCCCTGGTGCTTTCACTTGTCTTTTGTCTAACACTCAGTAAGTGTGCTACTTGTTTGAATGGTTTCTCTCCAAAACAGAATTTCCCAATAAAGAGTTCTGCTAGTTGAAAGAAAGTCGCAATTTTCCTCCGAGGAAGGTTGTTATACCATATCTGAGCAGATCCGGTAAGAGTTCCTGAGAATGCCCTGCATCTCATCTCATCTGGATCTGCATAGATATCGACAGTAGCTAAGTATTGTTCTATATGAAGGACAGGATTAGTTTTTCCATCATATTTAGGCATCACCATAGGAGCTTTGAATTTTGATGGTGTGGGAAAATCCATAATTACCTGTACAAATGGTGTCCCTTGGATAAAAGTTCTTCGTAGAGGATTCTTGGCCTTAGCCATTTCCCCTAATCTGTCTTCCAACCTCTGAATAGAGCCCTTCCATGCATCATTTCCCTCCTCGGGCCTATTGGTTCGAGCATGTGATCGTGTTGAATTTTCCTCTTGGGTTCTTTCATTACGAGTAGTTGGTCGTGATTGGGCAGAACCTTCCCTTAGATCGGATGGTCGTTCAGAGTTCCTCAACACTATCCTAGGGGGACTTCTATTCCTCCTAGGGCCCAAACGATCAAAAGGAGAGACTCTACTCAACCTTTGAAGAGCACTGGTCCTTTCTGGAGATAAAGTGACGTTCTATTGAGTGTCTGTAGCTCGTACTGAGGAAGTCCGACTAGGCTGATAAGAAGGATCATTAGATCTCTCAGTTCCATATGAATCGGTGCATCTAGATCGAGATTCCTCTAGGAATAACGTTCTCCTAGATCACAAAGAGGGTAAACGAGTATTTCTCTGAACACTTCGTTGTCCTGATTGAGCCGACACTCCGCATTGAATAGTTTGTATAAGTTGTCGCATGGTTTCTTGCATGGTCGTCTAGCCTTGGGCCAAAATAGCCATTATACCAGCCAGATCTGGAAAATTTGGGGGAGTAGATGGATTTAGAGGGATCCCAACATTTCGATTACTGGGTTTTGGATTATCAACCATTGATGATGAATTATTTTGGTGAAAAATGATAAGTATAGTCGTTTTCCAAAGACGGCGCCAATCTATTGATGTAAAAAATTAGATTATCTCTAATTAATCAATCACAGATAAAATAAATAAGACAAAAGATTTTTAAAGTGGTTCAGCCTTATAAGAATGGCCTACGTCCACTGTTTTTATATTGCTGATTGTTTTCCTAGAATTCCTGATAAGTGAGTTTATCAAGAAATCCGGAGTCCCCTCTAATGAGGAGGTTATAATGTATTTATAGCCTTGAGGCTGTACAAACGAAAGGAAAATGCGTTATTATCTAGTAGACATATACATTTGTACGATAATAATGAGCATTTAATGCGCAGTCGTCTCTTTGATTCTCTTGATTTGGATGCGCTGTACGCTAAGTAGCTCGAATCGCTTAAGCTGCTCGGACCGCTTGAGTTGCTCGACACGCTTAAGTTGCTTGGGGCCCCTGAGTTGCTCGGTGCGCTTAAGCTGCTCGGAGTGTATGAGTTGCTCGTAGAATGTATTCGTATTTGCCATGTGGGTTGACACGTGTCTTCAAGTGATTGGTCCACGTCAGCAGATTAAATTTGGTATCAACACGCATAATAGAACGGTGGAAAATGGAAGCACATTTGGCAGAGCGTTCAGACAAGATTGTTTTTTATTAGAGACAATGATTTGCGATATATCTTCTGGCTCGTATAGTGACCACAAATGTTGCAGTGCCTAGCTAAAATTCCCATCTTTCTCACTCTTAAGAAAAGCAAATGCAATGCAAAATGATTTCCCAATGGAAGTGATCCCAATCATCCAAAATAATGGCATATTGTACGAATTGGTCTTGTAAGTGCAATCCGTCACCAGTACACTCAGGAAGAATTTCACCAATAAGTAAGAGGTGGTATGTGCAAAAAATAAATCCTCCACTACATCAGTTTGCTCATTTTTTCTATGCCAGTGGACAAAACACTTCTCCGTGAGCAAATGCATCAACTGTTGCATGGCGGTGCCCCCTTGCATCTCGACATTCTTTATTTTTCTTTTAGTATTATAAATTGTTCGTATGGATGAACAATTGTATTCCAATCTCTTTTTAAATGTCTGGAGTACTTCCTTCTGGCCCACCCAATTGTTGATCATCTCAGCAGTAATGTTCCACTCTTCTTAGCATAAGGGTGCCTACAAGTGATTTAGACACCTAGTGGTTGTGTAGCCCACATACAAGTTCCACCCCCAACGACCATTATCGTGGGGAACGCCTTTCAATCGAAGTGGACAATCATACTTTCATGTTCCAAAAGACCGCTTCCTCTTCTTATTCATCCCCTCATCTTTTTTGGGTCTATGAATCTCACTTCGTGTAATACCCCGTATTTTTATGGCTTTTAAATTTAGGGATTAATTAAATTTAATTGAGATAAATTAATTTAATTTTAATCCGGAATGTTGTTTTAAATATTTATTAGCGTGATGAGAGTTAGTAATTATTGAAATTTGTTGAATGTTACTGGATGAGTATAGTAATATATGAGTTTTATTTTATAATATTGTCACGTGTGAATAAAATGACAATTATGAAAATTTAAGTCGGGACGCGCCTGTGTCGTGTCGGGACTAAATGTTGATTAATAAAAGTGAATAAATTATAAGTTTCTCGTATGGTCATTTTGAGTGCACCAAAGTGTCCGGAAGGGTCGAGATAGTCAGAAAAGTGTACCCGGAGGTTTAGTTTGGGTCTCGGGGAGTTTTTAGGCTTAATTAGCACCCCGGGAGGGCGTTTTGGACATTTTGTAATTATGGGTAATTAAACCCACGAATTTGCAAGGGTTATATCAGATGTCAAGTTTTATCTTCTAGGGTTAACACAATCAAAAACTAATGACGGCCATTAGAGAGGAAGAGGAGAAGCTCTCCAAGGAGTTCTAGGCCAAGAACACCTCCGATTTCACCGTCGTCACAGCCAAATGGTAGATCGCGCAACGATGATCTTGACCACACCAAATTCTTCCACAAATCAGAGACTAAATTTCCAGGCAAGTATCTATCTTGCTTTTATCAAGTTAATGCATCCTTTTATATTAGTCTTAGGTTGATTAGAATTAGTGTTCTTGAAGAAAAACGTTAATTGGAGACAAAAATTGCATGTTGTAGAGGTAGAGATCATATTTCTGGAAATCCATTTCACATGTAGAGGTTGAACCACGAATTTCCATGGTATTAGTGACAGAAAATCTAGAAAAGAATGGAAGAAACTAAGTTAAAGGAAAAATTAGGGTTCTTGAGACTTATAAAGATTTTTGCCCTTTTATCTTGTTATAGAAGATGAAAATTTGCATGTGTTACGTAGGATATTATTTATATGGGTATACAACACTTATAGTATAATTGGTTGGGAGTTTGGGACTCAAACATGATGATTTGGAGGAGTTTGGGGTAACAATTCCGTAGCTGGATTTTCTGCAGTTTCGCCATAACTGCTTGATCGATCGATCGAGCCCAGAGCATCGATCGATCAATAGATCGATCGATCGACCCCCTTTTATCGATTGATCGACCCATCCTAGAAACTTGCACTTTTGTTCGTGTTAGCTTAATTCGATTTTATGCGTAGTAAACCTTGATTAGGGTTGCTAGAACATAATGGAACATAAAGAGGACCAGTAGGGTTAAGATAAACCCCGTTAAGTGGGACTTTAATATGAAACGAAATAAAGGGGTAAACAGGGAGATATTCATACTTAGAAAATCATACGTACGTTGATTTCAATAATCAAAATGTCTAGGAAGTTGGAGTAGAAGGCAAATGAGGGCATACTGAAATTGTACTTAAGTAAAGGAAATACTTCGAGAGACGAGAAGTGAGTTTAAAATGACTTAATTACGAGAATAAAATAAACGAGTCCGTTATATGAAATAGTTGAGTAAAATATGTAATAACGGATAATTAAAATTATGGGTCGTGAGCGCACCCAATTTAACAATGTGGATGTGTGTATATATATATATATGACTATGTGATTATGCATATATTATATCTGTGTAAAAATCATGCCCGCACTACTTGCTATCCCTGAGGTTACCGCCCTGGGACAGTCTTATCTTGATGAGACTTTTATGGGGGGTATTGACTCATACCCTAGAAATAGATATCCTTGGTACAAGATATCTGATCGATGGTCAGACGGTCCTAAGAGACGTGAGGGTATGTACTGACCTCTTAGAGACTTGGAATCTATGCTTCGCCTCAATGTTGTTTATGTTTGTGTTAGTACAATTCGAGAGTGACTCCGAACTTGTATTTCCCTTAGTACGAGTGATACGAGGACTGGATAGCAGAGTATCCCAGCACCATAGTTTTTATGTGGGGTGCCGTTAGTATATATATAATTTATGAGTGATTGGTATATATATACTTATATATGGAAGTCTATCACCATAGATTTTATGTGGGGTGCTGTTTGTATATATATTATACGAGTAATTAATATATATACGTGTATCTATATGAGAAATTTCTCCTGAGTGAAATAGTAGTTAAGTAAAGTATGAAATTCTTCAACTTCACTATAAGTATTTGGAAACATTATAACAATACGGAATTTTTCTAAATAACGTAAGAAATCTTGAAGAGATAGACTTTTCTAAAGTGAACATCATAACCTTAATTTCACGTGTTAAGACTTATGGAGAATAAGTTAGAGAGATATATGGGGTTCATTAGTACGATAGACGTGCATACTAGATGAGAGGTGAGAATTCTCAAGAGAGTGTCGCGTACTAATATGACTGTTGCATTAGCCGGTAACATTTTAAATACTTGTTAAACTATTTTTAAAACTGTTTTACATTCGGGCTCTGACCCGTTTGCTGTTATCTCTTCTCTCTTGTGTATATGTATATATGTATTTCAGGTGCCCAGC
Source organism: Sambucus nigra (assembly GCA_949130495.1). Classification (NCBI taxonomy): domain Eukaryota; kingdom Viridiplantae; phylum Streptophyta; class Magnoliopsida; order Dipsacales; family Adoxaceae; genus Sambucus; species Sambucus nigra. Next base: position 180,475,457 of record OX422212.1, on the reverse strand, counting down.
CACAGGGGCGTCTTGCTTAGGATTCTTTGGATGGAACGTGCTGTAGCTTTTGTGGGAGTTGCAGGCCATTGCTTAGATGACCTCATTGTTGACTCTACTTCTAGTTCAACTTTATCCAGTGGGGGCATGTGTCTCCCCTTTTCCATTATTTAGTTGGTATTATCAGAGATTGTAATTCTTTTTACTTTCAGTATCTTTATTTCGGGATTTATTACTGTCAGGATGCTTTCCTTTAGTGTGTTAAATGTTGGGATTTATTATTGATGGTTAAATTCTTGAATATTCATTTTTATTCTTATACTAAATGTGTGACTCTTAATATATTAATGATTAAAGGTTTTATAATCAGATTTAATAAAATGAAACGAAGGGTTTAAAAATGGTTTTGGCACTTAGCTTAATTAATTAGGGTGTTTAAATTGGAAAAGATTTTCATTTGCGACAGTGATGATAAGAATGAACCAACTGTTCACCTTGATTTTAATTTAATAAAGGAGTGATCGCCCAGTATTTAATTAGGCGGGGTGTCATAGGTGGTATCAGAGCATCAGGTTCTAGTGTCCTTTAGGATCTGTACAGCTTAATATGCTTTCAGCGTTGCTTGTTTGATATAGAGCCCTATGTTTAGGATTGTTGATTTCTTTAACGAGATTTCGTTCTCCTGCTATAACGTATGTGTCTTAGTGAATTCTATTGCGTTCGAATGTGTGCGTGTGCCGAGCGATGACGGATGTCAAGAGGACCGTTAAGCGAACCTCAGGAGGCCGGGCTCAGTTGAGGTGGTAAAATATATTCGAGGATGATGACCGTAGTCGAGGTCATCTCCATTAGGTAACGAGAAGCCATGACTAGAAAGGTGACTAAGGTGCAGCCATTATTTCCAAAATGCTTCTATAGTCGAATGAGGTGCGATGGGTAAACTCACCCAACGTATTACAAAATGTGTAAAGAACTGTCAGTGAGAATTCTATAAATGCGGGAATTTTATGAGTTTACCGAAGGAGGTAAAGTATTCAAAGGTTTAGATATTGGACGGAGTGTGGCTAACTGAAAGTAAAAATTTAGAGAATTTTTTTTTGGTTGTCAGAACGAAGTTATAATGATGGGAGTCAACCACCAATTTAGAAGTGGGACACTTTGTCTAAAGGAGAACCTTAGGCATAGTGTTGACCGTATTTTCCTTCATCAGATGTTCAGGATTAGAAGTGAACTTTGTCCTGAACTCATCACAGGAGGACGTGACAGAGGTCTATTTGTGAATATGAATCTTAACCGTTGGCAAAAATCTTGTATCAGGAGATGTAGATACAAGTGGAGAAACGACTCCAAGTGGGAGACCAACTCGTAATAATAGTTGATAACACTCAAAGAGGAAATTTTGATGGATGGCCGAACCAGAGGTTGATAATGTCTTATTTTGTCAATAAAGATGATAATGCTCCTTTGTGTGGGAAGCTAAAAGAATCGAAGAATTTAGTCGAGAATAAGACTGAACACAACTGTGGTAGAATAGAACCACAAAAAGGGCGTGGATACACATCAGGGGACCCATTTAAATTATTCGGATATTTGAATTCTTACCAAGTGATGGTAAATTCAGTAAGGACTATTATAGACAGTGACATGTTCTTTAGGGCCTAAAAGGCTAAGGGTATAACCGGGGTAGCCAACAGGAATCGAGTCTACTAAAGTCCGAGAGAAGGACAATCCTAACGTGGTTAGTAGGACAGGTAATAAGTGGATTATGTGTTGAAGTATTTTTGTGGGGATTGAGATCGCTCGCGATAATATGTTCTGAAGTGAGAAAAATGGACAAGAATACGGTGCCTCGTAAAAGACAACGATTAAAGTAGTTTTGTTTTGGTTTGGGGAGACGTGTTACGTACGGAAACCATTTGTGCAGTCAAGACGATTGCCAAGGTGGAAGTATAAGTTGTATCCTCAGGGGATGAGGCGTGTTTATGTGACACGAACGAGTCACTATATTTTGTTCATTGCTAGATTAGCATGTGAGACGAGTTTAATGCGTGTAAATTATAAACGTTATTATTATGTGAATATTTTTCCTAATGTAGTGGGATTTTTTCTTTAGTGCTATTCGTGGAGGATGAATGAGTATATTAATAGTGTTATGTACTTTATTGAGGTTACTCGTTGTAGTGATATGATATACGAGTATAATATTATCCTTGTTAAAACATTATAGAATGGTTAAAACGATAGTGGGCATTTATTGCAAGGCTATCAGAGTGGTTGCACTAGTGCAACATGTTTTATTTTTGTTCTGGCGAGGCTTCACCTGAAAGAAGGTCGGACTCGCACTTATATTATCTATCCTAGAGACTTCGGAGGAAATAGTGGGCTCGATATATTCGATGCCAATGTATGTATAGACTTTGTCAGTATGATTCAGTATGTATCGGGATTTACCGTTGAGCGAAAAGACTTGACTCAGTATTATGTTTAGCACTCCGGACTTAGTGATAGGAAGAGTGAAGTGTTATATCTATCCTCTAGAGATGTGGGAGTTAAGAGTTATACCCCTATTATTAGGGAAAGGAATTTCGAGAATTCCGATCGTATGTATTCGGGGTTTATAGAATGCGATTACCATCAACCAATACGGGACGATAGTGAAATTGGTGAAACGTTCTTTGTTAAGCGTAATTACGGGAGGAATTATAAATTTTCCGTCAAGAGACGGAATAAAAGGGTACATGCTATGGACGGGGACCTAACGGATTTCAATAACTGACAATACTAGGTAGTAGTGTATCGGGGGAGTTCCTTGTTTGGATTTCGCTTTGCGAGACATCCCACGCATGAAACTTAGCGTAATGTTGGAAATAGGGAGACGTTTGGTCACTATTCCATGAGTTCGGTACCCTGGTCGAAATGGGATCAAGTAACTATGTATGTAAATTGGAAATTAAATTTTGTTTTAAAGCCATTAGAGCTGGATTTTGTGGTAAGAAAGCATTGAAAGTTATCCCCACGAGTTGAGGGGTGGAACGATGATAAGGAGGATTTAAATTTTTTTTGATTTCTAGGGTGATTGAGAGTACCTAAATGTCGTAACCGCATTCAGAACACAAGGTGAATAAAGAGTTGGAATGATTTTTAGCATGGATTATCTGGAAAGAACTTTATTATACAAAAGAGATGATCTATAATTATTTTGATGAATAGAGCGTTAGTGATTTATTTTGGTTGTTGTACCTATTTGGGAAGATTGTTGTACTTATCTGAAGAAGTTTGAGATTTGTTATTCCTCTTTTATTGTCATGAAATTTGAATGCCCTATTACTTCTATTTCGTTGGATTTAGTTAGTTCTACAGATGAGTAGCACGCCGTTCGCTCTCCCAGGGAGGTCGGGGTGTTGCAAAAATGTGGGTATCTGGGTTAGCTGTTGTTAAAATAGTCCGTGTTGAAGGGACGTGGTAATAGACGTGTGAAATATATGTTTGCAGGACTAGTATAACGAAGTGGAAGTGATAGAGTAGATTAAACGTCACATGAGGGATGATAATCCATACATAAGTGTGCAATTAGAATAACACACCCTAATTTGATTGAAAGGCTGTGGGAAGCCATTTAAGAAGGGGTATTCCTTGAATGGAGCAGAATTAAATTATTATGAAGAACATTCGGAGCAGAGTTATTAGTAGTCAAGTGTGAGAGCGACTTGAGCGTACAAATAGTGATGATGTTAGCATGGACAAAAAGATCCAGAAGTGCGCATCGCGTAGGAAAGAGCACGGGTCAGAACTTTCGGCATACATCGAGGAAGGAAGGGGAGTATTTTGTGTCACTTAATGTGAGACATTTCAAAGGAAAATCGAGAATTAGCGGGACATAGTGAGTAGTCTCTACATGCACCGCCCATAGGTAAGGTTCGGTTGGAAGAGGAGAATCAACCAGAGAATTTTGTGTTTAACGACAATTCCTGAAATTGGAAGAGGTCGGTAAAGTCGGTAAAGTTCTTGGATGGATGACCATCCTCAAAACACAATCAATGGTTAATTCGGACATGTGATTTAAGTCACCCGAGAAGGAAGTGATTGATATTTCTTTGGGGTGGTTTACAATATTAACTAGTGTGCCCCAGACTTCCTTTGAAAGGAAGGATCGCGCCAGTACATGGTTCGGTACATTATTAATTTCTGAATCGGGATGAGGTTTGTGAATCCCGCCTTTGATATGGGATTTCAGGAACAAACGGAGGTAAGGTTCCATTTTGAGTAGAATGTATCACCCTTAGCCAGGGAATAGGCGCACGGTGATTAAAGATTAGTGGAGCCACGTGAAGGGGATTTTGAAATCTTGGCACGATGATTTCTGGAATGCTCTGTAAAAGCACTCGTACCTGTTTGTCGCGTACGAGGTGCTTATTAAGGTTTTGGTAATGGAAAAACCTCGACTATTCTCCTTCCGTATGTTTAGAGGTGAGTGGATAATCAGAATTTTGGATCGGTCGAGAATAATCCGATAACTATAGTGGAATCCCATGACTGTTTTAGGCGAACAAGAGTGGTCAAATGTTCGTATGATTTTTTTCAGAATGGGAGTTTTGTATATAAATAAATCCGAGTAGTTGTCATGTGGTGAGGAGAGGTCTCCCAGAAATAGTGAGATAATGGAAATCTAGAATGTATAGATGTGACCTATGCGAATATTGTTGATTGGGAGCTCCATGTGAGGTATCTCTAATGAAGAGTGTTAAACAAGCTTGCTGTGAGACGGGGGCTATAGTGATTAAATGCCTTACTATGTGGTTAGATTGCGTACTGTTAAGGTGGCCGAAATGTGTTTACCAGGTAGGCCTTATTTTTTGAATTTCGGGACGAAATTCATTAAGGGGAAATTATGTAACACCCCGTATTTTTATGGCTTTTAAATTTAGGAATTAATTAAATTTAATTGAGATAAATTAATTTAATTTTAATCTGAAATGTTGTTTTAAATATTTACTAGCGTGACGAGAGTTAGAAATTATTGAAATTTGTTGAATGTTACCGGATGAGTATAGTAATATATGAGTTTTATTTTATAATATTGTCACGTGTGAATAAAATGACAATTATGAAAGTTTAAGTCGGGACGCGCCTGTGTCGTGTCGGGACTAAATGTTGATTAATAGAAGTGAATAAATTATAAGTTGCCCGTCTGGTCATTTTGAGTGCGCCAAAGTGTCCGGAAGGGTCGAGATAGTCAGAAAAGTGTACCCGGGAGTTTAGTTTGGGTCTCGGGGAGTTTTTAGGCTTAATTAGCACCCCGGGAGGGCGTTTTGGACATTTTGTAATTATGGGTAATTAAACCCACGAATTTGCAAGGGTTATATCAGATGTCAAGTGTTATCTTCTAGGGTTAACACAATAAAAAACTAATGACGACCATTGGAGAGGAAGAGGAGAATCTCTCCAAGGAGTTCTAGGCCAAGAACACCTCTGATTTCACCGCCGTCATCGCCAAATGATAGATCGCGCAACGAGGATCTTGACCACACCAAATTCTTCCACAAATCAGAGACTAAATTTCCAGGCAAGTATCTATCTTGCTTTTATCAAGTTAATGCATCCTTTTATATTAGTCTTAGGTTGATTAGAATTAGTGTTCTTGAAGAAAAACGTTAATTGGAGACAAAAATTGCATGTTGTAGAGGTAGAGATCATATTTCTGGAAATCCATTTCACATGTAGAGGTTGAACCACGAATTTCCATGGTATTAGTGATAGAAAATCTGGAAAAGAATGGAAGAAACTAAGTTAAAGGAAAAATTAGGGTTCTTGAGACTTATAAAGATTTTTTCCCTTTTATCTTGTTATAGATGATGAAAATTCGCATGTGTTACGTAGGATATTATTTATATGGGTATACAACACTTATAGTATAATTGGTTGGGAGTTTGGGACTGAAACATGATGATTTGGAGGAGTTTGGGATAACAATTCCGTAGCTGGGTTTTCTGCAGTTTCGCCATAACTGCTTGATCGATCGATCGAGCCCAGAGCATCGATCGATCGATAGATCGATCGATCGACCTCCTTTTATCGATCGATCGACCCAACCTGGAAACTTGCACTTTTGCTCATGTTAGCTTAATCCGATTTTATGCGTAGTAAACCTTGATTAGGGTTGCTAGAACATAATGGAACATAAAGAGGACCAGTAGGGTCAAGATAAACCCCGTTAAGTGGGACTTTAATATGAAGCGAAATAAAGGGGTAAATGGGGAGATATTCATACTTAGAAATTCATACGTGCATTGATTTCAATAATCGAAATGTCTAGGAAGTTGGAGTAGAAGGAAAATGAGGGCATACTGAAATTGTACTTAAGTAAAGGAAATACTTCAAGAGACGAGAAGTGAGTTTAAAATGACTTAATTACGAGAATAAAATAAACGAGTCCGTTATATGAAATAATTGAGTAAAATGTGTAATAACGGATAATTAAAATTATGGGTCGTGAGCGCACCCAATTTAACAATGTGGATATGTGTGTATATATATATGACTGTGTGATTATGCATATATTATATCTGTGTAAAAATCATGCCCGCGCTACTTGCTATCCCTGAGGTTACCCCGTTGGGACAGTCTTATCTCGATGGGACCTTTATGGGGGATATTGACTCATACCCTAGAAGATAGATATCTTTGGTACAAGCTATTTGATCGATGGTCAGACGGTCCTAAGAGACGTGAGGGTATGTACTGACCTCTTAGAGACTTTTAATCTATGCTTCGCCTCAATGTTGTTTGTGTTTGTGTTAATACAGTTCAAGAGTGATTCCGAACTTGTATTTCCCTTAGTAAGAGTGATACGGGGGCTGGATAGCAGAGTATGCCAGTACCATAGTTTTTATGTGGGGTTCCGTTAGTATATATATAATTTATGAGTGTTTGGTATATAGATACTTATATATGGAAGTCTATCATCATAGATTTTATGTGGGGTGCTGTTTGTATATATATTATATGAGTAATTAATATATATTCGTGTATCTATATGAGAACTTTCTACTGAGTGAAATAGTAGTTAAGTAAAGTATGAAATTCTTCAACTTCACTATAAGTATTTGGAAACATTATAACAATACGAAATTTTTCTAAATAACGTAAGAAATCTTGAAGAGATAGACTTTTCTAAAGTGAACATCATAACCTTAATTTCAGGTGTTAAGACTTATGGAGAATAAGTTAGAGAGATATATGGGGTTCATTAGTACGATAGACGTGCACACTAGATGAGAGGTTAGAATTCTCAAGAGAGTGTCGCGTACTAATATGACTGTTGCATTAGCCGGTAACATTTTAAATACTTGCTAAACTATTTTTAAAACTGTTTTACATTCGGGCTCTGACCCATTTGCTGTTATCTCTTCTCTCTTGTGTATATGTATATATGTATTTCAGGTGCCCAGCCACATGGGCCATTGCTTAGACGACCTCATTGTTGACTCTACTTCTAGTTCAACTTTATCCAGTGGGGGCATGTGTCTCCCCTTTTCCATTATTTAGTTGGTATTATCAGAGATTGTAATTCTGTTTACTTTCAGTATCTTTATTTCGGGATTTATTACTGTCAGGATGCTTTCCTTTAGTGTGTTAAATGTTGGGATTTATTATTGATGGTTAAATTCTTGAATGTTCATTTTTATTCTTATACTAAATGTGTGACTCTTAATATATTAATGATTAAAGGTTTTATAATCAGATTTAATAAAATGAAACGAAGGGTTTAAAAATGGTTTTGACACTTAGCTTAATTAATTAGAGTGTTTAAATTGGAAAAGATTTTCATTTGCGACAGTGATGATAAGAATGAACCAACTGTTCACCTTGATTTTAATTTAATAAAGGAGTGATCGCCCGGTATTTAATTAGGCGGAGTGTCACACATCGCTCACAACCACGTACGACACTCCCTTTTCTAACCAAACTGTCTTTTTCGGATTTCAGAATGATCACGACCGCATGAAGCTTGCGACCAACTTATTGACACCAATAAATCATCTTGTCACGGTCATAAAAAATTGGCACAAGACGAACATTGTTAAATGAAAGGACAGTTTAAATGGAAATTTCTAGTATAAATAAAAAATCAGGTTGAGTACAATATAAATAAACTAAACATGCCTCCTAAGTGGTGAATTCAACTATATAGTCTTGATTAATTGCATTAATATCCAATCCTTCTTCTATTTCCGCATCCCAACAATTCATACAATCAAAATATGTCATACAATCATTTCATACATTAAAAATCTCAAAATGTTGAAATTTAACGATTTGCTATAATCTTTTACCATAAACGATGTGAAATCTAGAAATAAATTGCGCAAATATTTAGGTGAGGTTGATATCGTTGCTTGTTCGATCATATTCGGTTCATGCATATTCGGTTCCTCGGTTTAAGCACGTTGAGTAAATACACTCAGTGCAATAATATTGTCTGTATCTTGCCAGAATGCATCATCAAATACCAAGTCATCTAACTGAAATGATGATACAATAATCAGTACAATAAGAATTGACAATATAATAACAAAAATAATAAAAACACATACATCGTTTAATATTTGAACTTTACTTTCAATATGGATCCCACGGCCAATTATAACCGCTACAGGGATACATATGGTGTAAGGCAACCGTGGATGTAAATCCACGACCACATCAAATCGGGTAATCCTTACCACGGTTACATGAAACCACAATTTATGATCCCACGGCCAGATACAACCGTGATTCCATTATTGACTAATGAAACCGTGGAATCACTTTAATACGATCACTTATGACCAAAAGTAACCATCACTTACGGCGACGGGTAACCGTAAGTGTAGTCACCCCAATTTTTTTAATCTTTTGATCATTTTAAATGTTATTTTATAGATTATATAGTGTCTAGAGGTGTTTTAATACCTCAAAACTATCAAGTCTTAGTTGGATGGTCTGAGTTTAGAAATCTTGAACATCAACTTTGTTTTTCTCAACCATTGCAATGTAGACCCTTTATCCTTGATTTCTGTATAAAAACAACAAATAAAGACCACAACAACACAACAAACAGACGGAAATGGAGATTTGGGGAGAAATGAACAAGATGATTTGGGATAGGTTTAACTGTGGGTTTGAACATTTTGGTGGGAAGATCATCAGGTTTGATTTTTGTTTATTGTGGAGTTTTAGATTATGTGGTGTTAGTTTGTGTTTAATTTTTTTTATTTAATTTGGGGTATATTAGACATTTTAAAGAAAGTAAAAGATACAATACTTTTGGGTGTGGTTAGTAAAGTTTGTATTTAAATTTTATATGGTGTTTTCGAGAGATTTTTTGGGTGTAAATATGAGTACCAATAAGAAAGGAATAGCTATGATATATAACTGGTCAAATATAATGGCTGGAAAAATGCTTTTAGTAGAACCCTTCAGTGATCAAGTAGCTAGGAAATAGTACATATATCAACTTTTATATGACGGTTCAAGGCTTCAAAGAATCTGATGGTACACTCGGTCAAGTCATTTCATTAGCTAGTCAAAGCTCATGTGTGTGATGGTCAGATCAAATTGGTATCAAGGGTCTAAAAAGCTCCTAAAAAGTGTGGGTAGAAGAAACACGTGTGTTTCTTTAAAGGAATGTGCACACAAATATTTTTAATTCAGATAATTGTTTTTATGAAATTCAAATATATTCTAACTTTTCTAAAATTCATGGCACTGTTAAATGTGAATAATTAAATCTAAATAAATCTAATGCAAAATATGCAATTAAAACATAAAAAAAAATGCAAAAAAAAAATATGTAAAAATATATGGTGTGATCGTGAAGTCCATGAACCAGTATTTTGGTCATTTTATATTTTTACGATTGTCTTGTTGTGGTGGTAGGATTGTCTTGGGAAGTTTTTGATGTACGAATTAGAATGGTCTCAAGTCTAAAAAATATTTTGCACAATATCCAAACTAGTTGAGACATTAAATAGTGCATACTCATATAAACATAGGACTCAGTTATTTAGGGTGTTTCAGTCTCCCCTCTGGATATTTGTGATAAAACCCATGGAGTACATTAAGGGTATTCTTAGGAAAAAAAATTACTAAGGTCTATACAAAAAGTAATCTAACTACCCATCCAAAGCACAAAAAAAAGAAAAACATAATACTCGACTATTTTACAGTCCATTACCCTAATAGCTTTCCAAGAATCTGCAATAAAAAACAATCTCACAGAGATCAAGTGAGAAATAATGTCTAATATAAAAATACAGATTACTATAGGATGTACCCCCTTGTCTCAAATGGACAACGGTTAATAAAAACAAGGTAGAGATAATTAAAAAGACAATTACCATAAGAGCACATAAACAAGTCCAATCAAGTGTCACTCCTACATTGATCAATTTTAGCAGGTGTCTTTTTTCATTTACTAAATATCTGTTTCATAAAACCTTAGAGGACATATCATTACCATTATTTTGATAGGAAAACATGTTCATATGACAGGTCAATAATACACAATCCTATAGATTCAAGTTGAATATTGTCCAATAATTTTTAAAAAGTTCCATGTGATTTTTTATATTCGACGATAATATTCTCTTGCGGTGTTTTTAAGGCATTAAAACATGTTTAGCTCTATTTCTAGAATAATATTCAATATCCTCTATTTCTTAGAATTCACATCATATATTAATTTTTATTCGGGTTATTCGGGTATCCTTTTTATTTTGAATTTTCAAAAAGATTTGTAAAAATTCTTTGACTTTGACAAATATGTTTTTAATATGTAATCCATGCAAAAACAATAATTTTAACCAAAATATAAATGAAATCGCAAAGATTAATAATTATAGATGGACACATTAAGTCCATGTGGAATTGGTTTTGAGGTTTTGAACTCAAAATTTCTTTTATTTTCTTATTAGGGGGTCTTTACTATCCTTCTCTCTTGGAAAGAACCACAAACTTGATTTCGGATCTGTATTATCTTGGGTAAAATATGAACAAGTTGTTAACTTCATAATTTACTAGAATTTTTAAATTTTTAATTATCGAGCTTAGTCAAATTGCAAGACTTATAACTAGGTGTAACTATGTAGCAATTATCCTCAGTTATGAAATTACAATTTTTACCGAATACATTTCTCTCAGTTTTTGAAAGGTTAGAGTATGGCCCACAGCACAAAATTAATTAATACTGAGACGATTAGCTTTCTAGTCTTTAACTAAAAGAGAATCATTTAGCGTAGGTATACCCTCTTCTTTTGTTGTTCTCTCACTAATGAGAAGATTTTCCGTCATTAAACATGATAGTTGCACCTAAGTAGCTAGTCATGTTAGAAAGGGAGAGATCATTTTTGGTCATGAGTTTGGATCAACCAAAATCTAAATACCAACCATCTGATGTGTTTTTTGCCTTGAGTGTATTAATAACAAATTGGCACCTCAGTTGGGGTAGTAGATTATCTTTTCTAACCTAAATATAGCCTCACTTTTAAACCATTTTTAGGTCTTGGAGTTAGTAGTTAGTCTAGTAATTCAGTGTTGTCCTTTTGTTTTAGTTCGGGACTTATTATTGTACTACCCATATTTATATTATGCTTAAAAGTTTGCCTTGGGAATCCAAAATTTTAACGCCTAACTCAATAATAATTAAAATTAGAAAAAATAGACGTGTTGATTCTTTTTTTGAAACAATCATAAAAATTATTCCCCAAAACATCATAGTATGAGCAGTATTTAAAACAACTTGAGTTTACTTTATTTTCTAATCCTTGAAAAATAGGTTTAATATTGATATGAAAAACGAGGTTTAATAGTAACAAACTTTGGTATGTTCTCAAGTTTACTAATAGGGGCATATGCACTTAATAGCAAACGAAGGCTTACTTTTTGGAATGTTGGCAAGCAGTGTCACCCTTGAGACTGTTGTTGAACTTCTAGTTTAGGAAAAATGTCAAAATTCTTTGGTGTTGGCTGTTTAAAAAAAATTGAAGCCTTAATAAAAATAGTCTCCTTTTGTTTATAACGATTTTATAAAAAAAACAACAAATCCAAGGCCTTCTATATCTTTATTTCTCAATTTTACTAACACTTAAATTTGATCAAATGTCTTTGTATTAGACTCAAAATCATGACATCTTTTAAAACATGTGAAACTTGTTCCTTTGATTTTTCATGATCAACTAAGATAGATTGATATTTTTGTTCTAAAGTTTGATTTGAGTCGAAAGTTTCTTTTATTTTATTTTCCAAATCAAGTGTTTCAGTCTCATAAGATTGGCAGTGCTTATTTTTATAACCCCATAAAATCTGTAGTTAGGTTGATCAAGTTTAAAAATAAATATAACAGGAGTGTAAACATCTAGATATCATTCTAAGCATTAAATAAAATAACTAATATGCATAAAACAAATAGCTTAATACAATAATACGAAAAAACCAAAGTAACCGCTTATACTAAAATCACCAACATTAATAAAATCCCACATTGGAAGTGTAAACTATCTCAAAATAAATAATAACAATACCCAACTAAAAAAAAGTAAATAGAAATAAAAGAGTGAGAATGAAGGCTTGACACATACATCCTATATGAGCAACAACAGAGAAGTGCAAGATAGAATGAAGGGTGAAGTTGCACCAGGGACCTAGGTCCTGAAAAGAAAATTCAACAATAACGTTAACAACAAGTTTACGAAGATAAGGATATAACTGTGTTTGGGCCACACTATAACTATGCATCTTCCTTTCATATTTTAGTTGTTTTTAAGTTAACCCAACCCAAACAGCCCTAATTATCACATGTGTCTAATCCCATACCCAAATAAACCCCATGATTAAATATTATTCTTCTCGACTGAATATAATTAAAGGTTCCATAATCATGATACTCTATACATCTCAAGTATATGAACATATAAGAGAAAGATAGTCTCTATGTTTAACATCCACATAAGTATGGTCATAGCCACGCACATAATAAATGGGCTACGCTCGAAAACAAAAGATGAACACCCATCCCTACCGGCTTTCGATATCACTCACATGTATTAGGTATACTTATAGGTTTTCCTACACCTATATCCTTAAATCATCAAGAAGGGATAATCACTATGCCTTCAATCTAATCATATGGCCCCATATTCCAATCTATATGAGAGGATCCCCCTGTTAATCCCCTCGTGATATAACATGCACTTTCAACACGTAGTGTCTGGGGTATAAATAGCTAAGGTAATGCCCATCTCTATCATCGGGGTACCAGCATGCTCGATGTTCTAAGAACCCCATAATGATATCCCTAGTTTGTATCCCCCGAGAACTCACACATGGTATGTTGTACATAAGACATTAGAGTAGTAATCCTAATCAATCAAAGGTTACTAAGTCTTAAACCAGATTACTTAAGTTAATCAAACTCTTTTAATTAAGAATTAATTGTAAAAACAATGTCAAAGTTGTTCAAACGAATTCCTTTATCTCGTTCAATTGAGATTCTACAGATCATTCGAACGATATACTAATGTCATTCGAAGAAAAGGCCTAAGTCATTCAAATAAGTCTAACACTCGTTCTATCGAATTACCTAATCTCGATTAAACGATATGCTAATCTTGTTCGAATAATATCTTACAAAATACCAAATCCATCATTTTAAACACCAAGAACCTAATTTGGAACCTCTAATCATCACCATAGCCCTTTTTCTTTAGATATAAGTTGTCTAACAATAATCCTAACCTCTATATAATGGGTTTACATGATTTCAACATGAGTTAAAGGGTTTAATTTCAGATTTAATTCAAAAACCCTAGGTTCATATATTTTAATCATTTAAAATTTTTATTTTCATTAATTCGTTCAATTACCAAGGGGCTTTTGGCTGATTCTAAATCCTAAAAAATTATATGTCAAATCAATCTCGGATTCACAAGGAATTTCATTAAAATCAGATTATACAATTAACATGCATATTAACATAATTTACATCATTAAGTTAATTTTTAATTTGGATAGTTGGTTATTAAAATAAGATTATAACTCAATTGGTTTAAATTCCAATGGATAGTTGTACTATAACAAAAAATGACTATAATCCTAAACTAGGTAAATTTGTCTCAAATCTAAGTGGGATAAATTCTAAACTTAATCCTTCAAATCCTCTTTTCTCCAAGATTCATCTTCTATTTATACTTAGGATTCCTCTTCACAATTGTTATAATGAAATTAGATTAACCTAATGTCCATCTAAGAGTACTAATCTCGAAATTAAGTTTAGGCCCCATACGTGTCTCAACCTAATGAGCCCAAATAGACTTCCAAATGACCCAAAACATAACTTAAGCCATATATCAACCCATAGGACTTAAATCCTAGAATTTTAAGTCATAACCGGACATTCTACATGCCCCAAAAGTCAACTCAAGATACAATACAAAACGCACTACTATTCTAACCAGTACGAGTCTAAAAATCAATTATTATATTATTTATTAATTTATCGCGACATGATATTATAAGGAAATACTTCTTGATTGGTGGAACCTAACACCGAGGGGATAATACAAACAAAAAACCCTCGTTACCGAATTCCAGACCATTCCATAGTCGCCCATAATACACATAAACTTATAAATATTTAATTAATGAATTATGATTTATTTAAATTCGATTTCAATTTCGAAATATATACTTACATAACACTTATAAAATATAATTAATGATATGACATCTCACTGGAGGCATTTATAATAATTTCACGATTTAACTTGATGGACAAAAATATAGGGTATTACATTCTTCCCCCTTAAACCAAGAATTGTCCTTGAAATTTGAATTTATAACAAACTAAAATAACTCAGGATATCTGGCCCGCATGTTATCCTCTCAGCCTCTCTATGGTGTCCTCACTAGACTATAACTAACGGTATGACCTTCAATCACAGAGTCTGTTCTCACTAGTCAAGAATACATTGTGGTCGCTCTTCATATCTCGTATGGGCTGTAACTCAATCCCGTCGAGGTCGATGTGATGATAGGCGTCCTCATCCCTCATAAACTTCCTCAACATCGACATGTGGATAATGTTGTGTACTTGCTGAAGATGGTCAGGTAATGCCAATCGATACGCCATTGAGACCACCTTATCCAATATCATAAATGGGTATATGTATCGGGTATCCAATTTCCCCTTTGATCCGAGTTCGAAAACTCCTTCATCGGTGAGATCCTCAAAAGCACCTGATCCCCCACCTTAAACTCTAGCTTTCTCTTTCTCTTCTTGGCATAACTCTTCTGTTGATCTCGTGCTATCTTCATCCATGATCGAATGAGTGTCACCTTCTCTAAGGTGTATTGTCCAAACATCCTGTATTCCCTCGACTTTAACCAATAGCTTGACAAACTTTATGGTCACCTATACAATGCCTCATAGGGTGCCATACTAATTGTATGCCGATTACTATTGTTGTAAGAAAATTTCACGAGTGGTAAGTGCTAGTCCTAACTCCCTTTGAGATCTAAGAGACATTATCAAAGCATATCCTTCAAAATTTGGTTCACCCACTCAGTTTGATTGTTGGACTGAGGGTGAAATGTTGTACTCCAATTTAGTTGTACCCTCATAGCCTCCTAAAAATCCCTCCAGAACTGTGATACAAATGTACAGTCCCAGTAAAAAAAATGTCATGCGGTACCCCATGAAGCCATACAATATCTGAAATAAATAATTTAACATACTGATCGGAGGTGTAATTGATCCACACTAGAAGAAAATGGGATACCTTTGTCAATCTATCGAAGATGACCCAAAAGGAATAATAACCTCTTTGGGTCCTCGACAATCCCACTATGAAATCCATGGTGATTCTCTTCCACTTACACTTGGTAATCTTTAAAGGATGTAATTCCCCTATTGGTATCTAGTTATCCACCTTTACTATCTAATTGGTGTCACAACTAGACACAAACTCCGTAATATCTCTATTTTTCCCGATCCACCAATATGATCTATGCATATCCTGGTACATCTTATCCCCTTCAATATTCATAGTGAACAGTGAGCTATATACGTTGTCTAAAACTGCTTACTTCAAATTAGGACCCTCTAGCATAATCAACCATCCATGAAATCTCAATTCGTCATCTGAATTGATCAAGAAGAAAGTAACCCCTCTTGATATATGCACTCTTATATTCTCTTGTTAGAAGGAGTCTAATGCCTGGGACTGTATTACTTATGTTACCATTGCTGTGTAATGGTCAGAAGTCCCAAAAATTCATCTAATAAATCCATATCACGTGTGACACTCCACTACACTACCCAAATATCAGGTAAATCATCCTCATACCCTGCCAATAAAGCTGTTAAGGTAACATTCAATATTCGACTTAATGCATTTGCTACCACATTTTCTTTCCCAGGATAGTATTTAATTAAAAAGTTATAGTCCTTCAAAAACTATTACCATCTCCTTCGTCCCATATTCAGATCCCTCTAAGTGAACAAGTACTAGAGAATTTTGTGATAAAAAATAATGTGAACCTCTCACCAAACAAATAATGTCTCCAAATGTGAAGGGCAAAGACTACCATTACCATATCTAGATCATTAGTGGGGTAGTTTCCCTCATTAGGATTAAGCATTAGGGAAGCATAAACTTTAGGCCTCTCCTCCTGCATTAACACACCTCCTATCCCCTAGAGTAATGCATTCGTGTACACTAAATACACCACACTGTCTCATGGTAACACAAGGACATATGCAGTGGTGAGCTTGTCCTTGAGCTCCTCAAATTTCCTCTGGCAGTTTACATTCTAAATAAATGGTAGCCCCTTACAGGTGAGGTGAGTCAGTGGACTGACAATCTTCGTGAACCCCTGAATGAGCTTCCTATAGTACCTAACAAAATCCAAAAAGGACCTAACCTCTATAGGAGTCGTGGTCAATCCCCAATATACAAGTACATATACCTAGATAGGAATCCTCAAATACAAGTTGGCCCAAGAATTGAACCTCTCGGAGCCAAAAACTGCACTTAGAGAACTTAACATATAACTTATGTTCCCTACTTGTCTGCTAAACCAACCACAGATGCTCTTCAAACTCCTCATTGGACCGGGTATACACTAAGGTGTCGTCAATAAAAACAATGATGAACTAATCCAGGAATGGTCAAAATACCCAATTCATTAAATTTATGAACACCTCTAGCACATTAGTCAACCTAAACAACATGAAGCAGAACATATACGATCCATATCAAGTAAAAATCCATCTTCAGAACGTCCTACCCCGAATACGTAATCGGTGATAACCCGAGTATAAATCAATCTTAGAAAAGAATGACCAGCCCGTCAACTGGTTGAATAGATAATCGATACGCAGTAACAGATACATGTTTCGTATCGTGACCTTATTTAGCTCCTTATAATCCACACATAATCAAAGCATATTGTATTTCTTCTTTATAAAAAAAAATTGGAGCTCCCTACGGAAACGTGCTCCTCTATATGAACCCTTAGGTTAATAACTATTGAATTCTCCCGCATCTCTTGCATCTCCAATAGAGACATCGTATACGGTGCCTTCGCAATGGGCCTGGTGTTCAACGTAAAAATCTATACAAAAGTCTACCTCTTTAGCTGATGGTAACCCATGTACCTCATCAAATATGTTCGTAAACTCTTGGACAATCAGTATTGAATGTAATGATATGGTGACCTCCTCACATGAAGTCGCATCTATGTAATACAAGTATGTGCTAGACCCTCCTTCTAGCATATGCATAATAACTAAGAAAACCTCCTACCTGAGAATAATATACGTGATCTCCTTCCTGTTGTAGTGGATCTACGCGTGATACCGAGTTAACCAATCTATACCTAATATGTCATCGTATGTTAACATATCCAAAATTAATAAGTCAATGGAAAAACACAATCAGTTATTCTTAACTCCCATGTCTTTACAAACTTGACGTAAGGCAACACCTCTACCTACTAGGGTATCCACATACATAGACATGTCCGTAGCTATATCTAAGACTCTCGACATAGATGAAAATGCATAACTAGTAAATGAGTGTGACACGCCCATGTAAAAAAGAACTCATGCATAACTACCATAGACATAGAACATACCCTCAATGGCCCAAGACATTAATAGATGATCGAGATGACAAACATTGAAAACACATCTGCAATGAAGCTGTGGGCATTCCAATACCTAACAACTAGGTCGAGTCCATGTCGGGTACACTAGTGGTGGTGGAAGTGCTTGATACCATGTTGGCACTTGAAGAGCCTACTGCTGGTGGCCTTGACTAGCTTGGTTGCCCCTAGGGAATTTACAAAATTGGTGGCCCAACTCACCATAAGTATAACATGGTCCCCTGATGGGACGATTCAAATGATGACCCTGCTGCCCCTGCCCCTGCCCCTACCCCTGCCCCTGAAGCCTATCCTAATCTCTTTGAACTTAGCCGTGTTAGCCCTATCCTATCTAGCTCTATTGGACATATTTCCCTTAGCACGAGTAGCCCTATTTCTCTCCACCTTTACGGCATTTGTCATCTCCGACTCTAAACTTTTTAGGGGTTTTCTCCCCCTGAATTAAACCTCTTTAGTTCTTTGAGGCTCCCTGTACTCGAGATGATTCATCGATATCAACTGCCTCTGGTCCCTGGATAACTCCCACCTTCTCCTTCTTTTGCTCTTTCTCTCTAAGAAAATCTTCGTGGTCCCTATAGTGAAGCAAAGCGGTGTTCACCATCTATGTATAGGTTATGAAATACGAGTTGCTAAGCAAAACCTATTTGCTCCTTCATTTTAAGTCTCTAATAAACATGTGCATCTTCTTCACCTTTGAACACTCGATGTCCAGGAAAAGTGTAAAATCTGAGTAAATCCTCTGTCATACTCAACAACTATGCGATCATTCTACTTCAAATTATAAAACTATGCTCTCAAAGTTGTCTGTTGTGATGGAAGGAAATACTTCCCATCATACTTCATCCAAATTTTTTTAATGGTCAACTACGATCGATCCTCCTCGATGGTAATGGACTCCCACCACTGTAGGGCATTTCCCAGCAACTTGAAGTTGGCTAAAATTTAATTTTAAATATCAATGAACTCTACTAGAAATATGTTCCTCTCAATGTCATACCTCCATCGTAGCGCAATAATAGGGTCAGTGAATCCTAAAAACTCTGGTGGATGACCTTTCCCAAAGGCACCCTGGCTCTCACCTAGAAAGAAATTGTATAAGGGGAAGGTACTAGTGAGGCCACGGGTGGTGGCTACTTCTAGCACATAGCTTACATAGTCGCAACTAATGTATGTGTAATGATAGTATCTAGGTTTGTCAGTGTTATAACTAGCTCTTGTCCTTGCTAAGGTGGTTACGACCGCTACTGAGGTGCCGCTGCATTTGACTCATTGCTTGTTGCCAGTCACTGTTGTGCTGCTCGTCATCATGTGTTCATCATCTGAAAGGTAGTAAACAAAACGTTATAAGTACCCATATAAAAATAGAGTACAATAATTTAAAAGGAAAGATCTAGAGTATCATAGAACTCTACGCAAAAAAAATGATGGACGCACTCAATATCCTTAGGACACTAGAACCTGGAATGCTCTGATACCAGCTCTGACACCCCGTAAAATCAATAGTTAAGTTAATCAAGTCTAAAAATAAATATTACATGAGTCTAAAATATTTGATATCATTCGAAGCATCAAATAAATAATTAATACGCGTAAACTAAATAATCGAATACAATAATACGAATAAACCAAAGTAACCTTTGATACTGAAATCACCAACAGTAATAGCATCCCTTACTTTGAGTGTAAACTGCCTAAAATAACCAATAACAATATTCGACTTGATAGAAAAGTAAATAGGAATAAAAGAGAAAGCACGCATGATCGACACTATATCCTATATGATAAGCAATAGAGAAGTTCAAGGTAGAATCAGGGGTGAGACTGTACCAGCAGTCTAGGTCCTGTAAAGAGAATTCAACAACAATGTTAACAACAAGTTTAGTAAGAGAAAAAATATAACTCAGTTTGGGTTATAATATAACTACGCATCTTCCTCTCATATTTTATTTATTTTTAAGTTAACCCAATCCAAACAACCCTAAAAATCACATGCGTCTAATCCCAAATCCAAAATGAACCCCATGATTAAATATTATTCTTCTCAACTGAATATAATTAAGGTTCCATAATCATGCCAGTCTATACATATCAAGTATATTAACATATAAGGGAAAGACAGTCTCTACGTCTAACATCCACTTAAGTACAATCTTAGCCATGTACAAAATAAATGGGCTACGCTCGAGACCACACATAACGAACACCAATATCTAACACCTTCGGGGATCACTTGTGCGCACTAGGTATAGTAATAGGCCGTCCTACACCTATAAATTCAAAGCATTAAGAAGGGATAATCACTACGTCTTCACACCAATCTTTTATCCCCATAGCCTAGGCTACATGAGAGGATGCCCCCGTTAATACCCTAATGATACAATACGTACTTTCATCACGTAGTGTCTGGGGTAAAAATGACCAAGGCAAATCCCGTCTTTAAAAATGACCAAGGTAAAGCCCGTCTCATCACCTGGGTACTAGCACGGTCGACGTCGTACGCTCCCCATAAGGATATACTCCTAGTACGTATCCCACGTGCTAGGGTATAATTATTTATTAAAAGAAGATTATAACACAATTGATTTAGATTATAATAGATAATTATACTATAACACAAAAGCAATTACATGCCTACACCAGGTAAACTTGATGAAATCAAAGTGGGATAGATTCCAAGATTATTCCTTCAACTCCTTTTTTTTTCAAGGTTCATCTTCTCTTTAGCCTTAGTGTTCTTCTCCACAATTTTTAGAATGAAATTAGATTAACCTAGTCGACCTCTAAGAATATTAATTTCGAAATTAGTTTTAGGTCACTTATGAGCCTCAGCCTAATGGGCCTAAATACACCTTCGAATGGCTCAAAACATAAATAAATCCATATACCAATCAATAGGAATAAAAACCCATCATTTTAAGTCATAACTAGACAATCTACATGCCTTAAAAGTTAACTCTAAATACAATACTAAACACACTACTATTCTAATTGGTACGAGTCCAAAAATTTATTATTAAATTATTTATTAATTTAGCGTGACATGATGTTATAAGAAATTACTTCACGATCGGTGGAACCCGACACCGATGGGATAATCCAAGCAAGGAAACTCTCGATACTAAATTCCTGACCATTCCATAGTCACCCATAATACACAGTCACTTATAAATATTTTAATTAATGAATTACTTTGTATTAAGTTCGATTTCAATTTCTAAATATATACACATATAACACATGTAAAATATAAGTAGTGTCTTCACATGCCACTATAGGCAATTATAATAATTTCACTATTTAATTTAATGAACCAAAATATGGGGTATTATAAGTATATTTCTTAGTATTTTGCCTCACCATTTTGTTTAACACATCAACCTTGGTGGAAAATTTCTTAATCATTTTCTAAAATTTTGAACAACTTTTTACAATTTTTACATACATATCTTGAAAATTCGGTGTATTATCATCCTCATTACTATTTTTAAGTGAAGTGTGTGAAATGTCCCTTACACATTCATTTTTAAAAGTAGTGGAATTCACACACCCATTCATTTCATCAAAATTTCATTCACTTTGACTCATACACCCAACGACATTATTTTCATTCACTACATCACAAATCATAGCATCAATACAAGTACGCTACCATTAGACTCATAATCAGATAAACATACATCACAATCATTTTCAATCATTCTAGCATAAAAATCCATGAAACATTCATTAGAGTCTAAAGGTCCCCATGTTTAGGTCAAGTGTGCCATAGGTGTGATTTTTAATTCAGAGTTGCAAATATAAGCATAATGTCCTAACTTACCACATTTATGAAACTTAATCTTAGATAAGTCTCATTTAGGTATATGATTATCCCTTTCTTTGTCATTAGGACGGTCAAAGTTTTTTCATAGGGTCTTGGATAATGAGAGTGTTGACCATGATATTGTACTTGTTTAACAACTAATAAGTTTCTACACTTTACAATCTTTTTAAAATGTTTTTTTTTATCAAACACCCCGATTTTTAAAGCATTTTAAATTACACGTGTGCATGTAATTTTAACTGAACCAAGAAATAAAGTGACTTAAATAAATATTAATTAACGAATAAAAGGATTAATATTTATTTATATATATATTTTCTTGTGTAAAAAGTAAATGAAAACTTATTAAATTATGTTATGTCCTAAGTTAGTTAAAGCGATGGGTTTATTGGTGTCTCATTCGAGACACGGGGATATAGTCTATAACACCCCGTATTTATGAGTATTTAGAATTTATTTAATTAGGTATTTTTAAATTACATGTGTGCCTTAATTTAATGGAATTAAATATCATGTGTTAATTAGAATATTAATCGAGAGAAATAATGGTTAATATTTATGGAATAAAATTACTAAGTGAATAGTAAATGATTATTTTACGACAGAGTGAGTAATGGTGATGTAGAAGTATTTTATCTCAATCGGGAGTCACATGTAGACTGTTTGGAGCCAAGATAGAAAATTAGTGTAGAATGACTTGGATGGTGATTTCGAGGTCACGGTTGATTTCGAATGGGTTGGGATAGTCGAAATAGGGTACCTCGGGGGTAGTAATTGGGTCTCAGGGTACCTTTTAGTCATAATCGAGCCCACACGAGGGTGTTCGAATCATCTGGGCTTGGCCTGTTAGCCTAATTTCTAGATTTGGGATTATAATCTTTAAGTATAATTAGTTGGGGAAATAGTTAAACACATTCCAAACTCTAATAAATCAAGAGGAGGCCATTAGAGAAGAGAAATAGAGATTTCTTGGAGATTTAGCACTTTCTTGCATCACCTTTACTACCTGAGTGCAATCGGAAGGAAAGGACGACCTCCTCATCACACATAACACGAAATCAAACCTGCTAATGCAAAGGCAAGTGTTTATCTTGCATGTTTTTGAATGAGTTATAATACCCATGTAGTGTAGGGTTTGCAATTTAATGATTTCAATTATGTTCTTGGGATTTAAGTGAATAAAACTCATGATTTGGGACGGAATTGCATGTAGAATGAATCCACATATATAGAGTACACAAAATCAGAATATATGTGATAATTATTATGGGAGAAATCTGGGTAAATGATTGATTATGAATAAAGAACGCATAAACTAGGGTTTTGGTACAAATCTACGTTTTAATCCGTTCTTGGGTAGTATTTTATGTATTTAATGTGATATCAACATTAGAAATTATTTACATACCCTTATTTGATGTTGGGTTAGAGTATGTTGGAGTTTAATTGTGATACATGAAAGTTACGATGCATAAAAATGGTGAAAAATGTAACAACCTAACGAAGAAGACGACCTGTAGCATTTCGAATCGATTCGATAGGCGAATTGATTCAGTCTCTTCATCGAATCAATTCAGTTACCTAGATTTACCCAGTTTCTTTTGTTTATGCCCCGAATTTGCGACTAATTAATCGAGGGAATTTTAGGTTATTCTTAAACTATAGTGAGGAACATAGTGTATTTCAATTTACCAATGATAGAGTTTAGGCTTAGCCAAAATGGGGAAATTAAGGCTAGAATCAATCGGGCATAAAGTGAAACTTAATGAATTTGCGAGAATTAGAATGGGTCACGGAGAGAATGAGTGAACATAAAATTAGATCAGTAGTAGAGAGATGTTATAAATACTGAAATAATGTAAGGGGTAAATATGACCCTTTGGGTAGTGAACGATACTCGAGAATAACATAGCTAGGTAGGATGCGTTAGGTGTGCACTTCAGATGAGGGGTGAGGAACTCAAGGGAGTGTATGTGGGACTAACATGTGTATTATATAATTATTTGAAAGTGTGATTTGAATACTTTAAAAATATTTTTAAAAGGTTTTGGGCTCTGACCCTTGTCAAATCTATTTTCCAAAATATTTTAGGTGTCCAGCCACAAGGATGCCCAACTTGATGATTCTTTTTAGGGATGCATAGCTGCAGCACCTGTGGATGCTTGCAGGATTGATGTAGATGCTTCAGTTATTCCTTCCTAAATTAGGAGTTTCATTTCAGTATTTTCATTTGGGTATGTTGCCCCTTCAGGAAATTTAGTATTTTAGATATTCGTTTAATTATCAAACATTATTTAGGTTCAGTTAATTGTTTTAGACTTGTAGTTGGATTTCATTTTGGGAACCAATGGTTTACTCGATATTATTATTTCATTTATTTATTATGTGTTTGGTTAAGATTATTGTATTATGTATATGGTTTGGTGAATGTATTTAATTTTTACTTGTTGTTCTATTAATGTAAGATAAAATTTGGCACCAACTTAATTTAATATAGGTGGTTAGTAAATTAAAAAGTTTCCAATAGTGATGCTAAGAATGAACCAAATGAGATTCCTGTTTGTTTTAATAAATGACTGATCACCCCTGATTAAAATAGGTGGGATGTCATAGATGGTATCATGGCATCAAGTTCTAGTGCCCATAGGATCTGTATGGCTTACTGTGATTTTAGCATAGTGTCCTTTGACATAGAGCCATATTATTAGGACTCTTGTATTCATGATTACATATTTGAGATTATGCACTTCTGCTATTATATTTGTATTGAATGTGAAATCATCAAATTTTACATGGATCCAGATGTCATCTAGGAGGGAACAACATGCTAGGATCGCTGAAAGATGTAATGCTGGACAGGATCAATAGGTACCTGAAGTACCACAAGGTATCGTGACCACCACAGTGGTGTCTGGTATTGTGGAACAAGCAGTTATTTCCGCATTATTGCACTATCGAGAGCATCGTTTCTAGCTGATAGGAACCAAAAGATCATGGGAACCTAATCAGTGAGGTAGATCAGGAAGCAACAGTAGTAGTGTAACACCAAAGAAATAACGATAGGGTGCTCGAGGCCACCAAGGATAAGAGAATAATGGAAATGGTCAGCAAAGACGAGGCTACCAGGTCTAACAAAGCCAGAATCAGGGAGACTTTAAACGGAGATGTTTTAAATCTGGAGAGCATGGATAAAATCATTGACTTTGTCCGCAGCAAGATAAGGAGAATCCTCGATCGGATCAACAGGGTTAAAAGAAGAATAACTTCACAGGTGGTGGGGAGGCGAGTCATCGAAAGAAGAATTTCTCACAGCAGGGTAGAGCACCGCAGTATGGAGTACAACAGGTCCAGTAGGCATTTATCCCTTCCAACGTAAACTCCGCGAGACCCATAGCAATGGGGACAACTACGGTACAGATGTGCCTATAATGTTCAATATTAAGTCATACCACGGGCACCGCAGGGGCCACCAGCTTTTGAAGGTATGTTTTTTATTCATGGGCATAAGGGTAGGATTTTATTTGATATGGGGGCATTACACTCTTTTATAATGACCAAATTTACACGAGTTTCTAGTCTATTTGATACATTCGATAGTCACCTCATATCTGTAGAGTCACTATTGGGTAGTGGGTCACTTATACACTCGATCTGTAGGGGTGTGGACATATATGTGGGTAGATTATTTTTAACTGCTAAACTTCTCGTGTTAGATATGGAGGGGTATGATGTCCTTTTGGGTATGGATTGGTTAGCTGGATATCGAGCGTTGGTGGATTATTTCGGGAGTACGATTTTGTTCTTAATTCCAGGGCAAGAGATATTCTTAGTGGAGATGCCTCTTCCTCAGGAAGGGTTGAGAACATATTTGTATTACATCGAGGAGGAGACCTCACAGGAGGTGGTAGTTTCATTAGATTCGATCCGAGTGGTTAGGGAGTTTGAGGACGTCTTTCAAGAGATACCTGGGCTACCGCCTAGCCAGAAAATTATGTTCGTTATTGACCTAGCGCCGAATGCGAGGCCTATTGACCGAATGCCTTATCACATGGCCCTATATGAGATGAGGGAGCAGATTGAACAACTCTTTGGGTAGGGTTTCATCAGACAAAGTACATCACTGTGGGGTGTGCCGGTATTGTTCGTCAAGAAAAGGGATGGATCGCTTCGATTATGTATCGATTACATGGAGTTTAACAAGGTCATGATCCAAAATAAGTACCCACTACCTCAGATTGATTATCTATTCGACCAGCTGAGGGGAGAGGCTTACTTGTCCAAGATAGATTTGAGGTTTGGTTATCATCAGTTGCACGTCAGAGAGGAGAAAGTTCCTAAGACTGCTTTTCTGATATAATATGTGTGACAACTCGAATATAATTATGATAAATTATGTTTAAATCATGATTAGATTATGTTATATGATAATATGTTATTAGTATATATAATTTTAAGTCATTATATTTAGTCTAACCCTACCTTCATAAAGAATAAAATACCGAATTAGTTACAAATGTGAGATTTTGAAGTTGTTGGTAGGAATGTTCATGTTTAAGACTAGTTTTAACCTTTATGACATAACAATGGAATTGAGGTATAAACTAGATAGTTTTATATATATGAGTAAGGTTTGTTACACGACAAACGGTATGTTAAACGGAGGTCCGATCGAGAAGTTATGTTGGAATTACGAAGCAGGGACAAATTTGTCCATTCGTTCAATGATATTTCGTCTTATTAGGCTAACAAATGGGGGGGATTTTGATTGGTTAAGGAAGGAGGTTGGTTTTGTAAGACTTTAAAGTCTTGAAATAAGCCCCTCCTTTGGCATTACTCAGCCATTAAAGAGTTTGGATTGAGAGGAAGAGATAATTGGAAAGTTTAGGAAGAAAGTGAGGAGAAAATTTGGAGAAAAAATCCATGAATATTACGTAAAAGTCCCGAAGGTAATCCTAACCCCAAATCTTGTTATTTTTCTCATATTAATGATTTATATGATATAAATCATCACTTTTTTACTAAACATTCAGCCATTTATGTATATGTATGGTTGATGCAAGTTTAAGTTAAGTTGAATGTACAAACCCTTAAAATTGTTTTGTTTAGTAACCTTGTTTAGTCAACATTCCATATCTTTTTGTATACTTACTGGAATTGATTTATTCCAATTGTATATGAAAATAGACTCATATATGTGTGACATATACAAAAATAATAGGAAAATACCAAGAAATGAATCTTGGGTGATGGTTTGAAGTTTGGTTATATAATCTTCCCCAAGGGTAAAAGTATGCACGCCATGTGTTCGATGTTTTGCTTGACATAGCAAATGAACCTTACAAATTATGAAACTTTAATTTTGTATTTTTAAATATGTTTATTAATGTTGGGTGAAATATCATAGGATGTTATGATGTAGAAAAATTATGAAAATTTCTGGAAGTTAATTGAACGATAGAGGAGCCTATAGGCCAGATTTACTATGTGATAAAGAAATGGGCATATTTTTCTCTAGGAAAATTGAAATGATGTGCCGTCTTTTGTGTTGGAAACCTAATATGATGAATATTGGATTATCAAGAATAATTAAAGTATGTTTGGGCTATAATTTGGATATGTTAGATATCATAGCATGAATCTAGATGCGACTCCATTTATGATGAATGATTTGAATAAAATCATATGATGCTTAAGGATTGAGTTATGTTCAAGTTATTATTTGAATTATTAATATCCTTATAACGATACTAATATTGTAATAATGATAGGAAGTAAAGAAGAATTGGTTGAACAAGTGCCAGACAAAGGAAAAGGGAAAGCCTGTTAAATTACCAAGGTGAGTGTACTTATGATTTGTTTCATATATAAATATGAATAAAAATCTAAGAGCGGATTTGTTTGAATACTTAGGTATTTAGGATTTGTTTGGATATTAAAATATCCAAGTTTTTTTGGGTCTCATGATCTAGGATTTGTTTGGATATTAAAATATCCAGAATTTGTTTGGGTCTTATGATCCAGGATTGGAATTGGACAAAGATCCAATGACTTGTTTGAACTTATGTTCCAGGATTTGTTATTGCCAATGGGCAGACTTATTATTGCCAATGGGAAGAATTACTATTGCCATTGGGCAGACTTATTATTGCTAATGGGAAGAATTACTGTTGCAAATGGGCAGACATACTATTGCCGATGGGCATAATTATCATTGCCAATGGGAATAATTATTTGGGTCTTATGGTCCAAGATTTGTTATTGCCAACAGGCATGATTGATAGGATTTAATATCTACAAATTTGATATATAACTGTTAATTCATTGTATAGGAGGATTGGTTGGATTTAATATCCACAGATTTATTATAGAACTGTTAATTCATTGTATGGAAGGATTGGTTGGATTTAATATCCACAGATTTAATATATAACTGTTAATTCATTGTATGGCAGGATTGGTTGGATTTATTATCCACAGATTTGATATATAACTGTTAATTCATTGTATGGTAGGATTGGTTGGATTAATATCCACAGATTTGATATAAAACTGTTATTTCATTTCAGGGAAGGAGTACCTCACTAAGCTTAATGCTTACAATTTATGTTTTGACATTTTCAGGGTTGTACGCTGCCAGCTAGGATGTCATATGATTAGTGATTTGAGAGTTCCACCGTTAGAAAGAGCTGGGGAATAGACATGGGGTTTTTGTCATTGTCACACTAAGGTTGTACTACACTCACACATCTTATATACGAAGTTAGCATGGATTGATCTAATGATTTCAATATTCAATAAAAGTTAGTCATAGTATGGCATGTTCACTTAATTATGACTCTGATGTTAATTACGTCATGATATAGAGAACATGACTATGTTTATTGTACATGGAAAAAAATATTGATAAATAAATTATATTTTGGATGGACTGAAGATTATGACTTAATCATAATATAAATGAAATGTTTGTCATAGATTAGGGATTGGGGTGTGACAATTAGTGGTATCAGAGTATCTAGGTTATTAATCATAAGACCCAAATAAATCCACAGATTTGTTTGAACTTATGTTCCAGGATTTGTTATTGCCAATGGGCAGACTTATTATTGCCAGTGGGAAGAATTACTATTGCCAATGGGCAGACTTATTATTGCCAATGGGAAGAATAACTATTGCAAATGGGCAGACATACTATTGCCGATGGGCATAATTATCATTGCCTATGGGAAGAATTATTTGGGTCTTATGGTCCAAGATTTATTATTGCCAACAGGCAGGATTGATTGGATTTAATATATACAGATTTGATATATAACTGTTAATTCATTGTATAGCAGGATTGGTTGGATTTAATATCCACAGATTTAATATAGAACTATTAATTCATTGTATGGAAGGATTGGTTGGATTTAATATCCACAGATTTAATATATAACTATTAATTCATTGTATGGCAGGATTGGTTGGATTTAATATCCACAGATTTGATATATAACGGTTAATTCGTTGCATGGAAGAATTAGTTGGATTAATATCCACATATTTGATATAAAACTGTTATTTCATTTCAGGGAAGGAGTACCTCACTAAGCTTAATGCTTATGATTTATGTTTTGACATTTTCAGGGTTGTACGCTGCCAGCTAGGATGTCATATGATCAGTGATTTGAGAGTTCCACCATTAGAAAGAGATGGGGAATAGACATGGGGGTTTTGTCATTGTCACACTAAGGTTTTACTACACTCGCACATCTTATATACGAAGTTAGCATGGATTTATCTAATGATTTCAATATTCAATAAAAGTCAGTTATAGTATGGCATGTTCACTTAATTATGACTCTGATGTTAATTACGTCATGATATAGAGAACACGACTATGTTTATTGTACATGGAAAAAATATTGATAAATAAATTATATTTTGGATGGAATGAAGATTATGACTTAATCATAATATAAATGAAATGTTTGTCATAGATTTGGGTTTGGGGTGTGACAATTAGTGGTATCAGAGCATCTAGGTTATTAATTTTGGACGTGTGTGGTGATTAGATGGCAGTTGTTGGTTTGATATGATATTTATGAATTGTTTATGTACTAACCAATAATTTATTATTATAAATTGTTTGTGTTTGCTGTTATAACTCGGTTATTATAGATGGAACTTGGGGAATCGGATAACCCAGTGGTTCCAGGCCAGGTGGGCGACTCTTTACGATGAAAGAGGCTCATATTACCCCGGATGTGGTGACAGGTACACTTTTTGTTACTGATAGAAGTGTTTATGTTTTGATTGATCCTATTTCCACACATCCTTTTGTGTCCTATGCATTTGCTATATACCTGAATAGACCGTGTACTCATTTAGATGTGGGGTTGGGTATTTAAATGCCTATAGGGGATATGGTTGTAGCTGAATATATTTTTCATGATTGTGTTTTGACTGTGGGGGTTAGAGATACAATTATAAATCTATTTCCATTGGATATTTGTGATTTTGATATAATTATGGGAATGGATTGGCTATCTAAATATCATGCATCTATGGATTTTTTCTTTAAGGAAGTTGTTTTAAAATGCCTGGTGAGTCCGAATTTGAATTTGTGTGGGAACGAAAAATTGTTCCAACTTGCATTATCTCTGCTATTCAGACGAGGAAATTGTTCAGTAAGGGTTGTGAGGGTTTTATTGCATATCTTCTTGACACTACGAAACGGGATTTACAATTAGTTGATGTTCCTATTGTACGGGATTTTCTAGAAGTGTTTCCTAGTAAGTTGCCCGGGTTACCTCCAGAAAGAGATGTTGAATTTAGTATTTAATTAGCACCGGGGACAACCCCTATATCTATGGCACCGTATAGAATGGTACCTGTTGAAGTGAAAGAACTCAAGATTCAGTTACAGGATTTACTTGATAAGGGGGTTCATATAACCAAGTGTATCTCCATGGGGTGCACCAATTTTATTTGTGAAAAAGAAAGATGCTACTATGCATTTGTGTATTGATTATAGGCAAGTAAATAAAGTTACAATTAAGAACAAGTATCCTTTACCTCGTATAAATGATTTGTTTGATTAGTTGCAGGGTGTTAAAGTATTTTCAAATATAGACTTACGATTAGGTTATCATCAATTGAGGGTGAAAGAGAGTGATATTTCTAAAACTGATTTTTGCACTCGGTATGGTCATTTTGAATTTCTTGTGATGCTTTTTGGAGTGACTAATGCTCTAGCTGTATTTATGGATCTTATAAATCGGGTACTGCATCTTTTTCTTGATTCATTTTTGATAGTTTTTATTAATGATATTCTGATTTACTCACGTGATATGGTTGAACATGAAAAGCATCTCAGAAATGTTTTGAATGTGTTGAAAGATAAGCAGTTGTTTGCTAAGTTTAGCAAATGTTAATTCTGGCTATCATAAGTTGCATTTTGAGGCCATGTTATTTTTGGGGATAGTATATGTGTTGATCCTCAAAAGGTGAAAGCTATTGTGAAATCGGAGAGGCCCAATAATGTGACTAAGGTATGGATTTTTCTGGGTTTGGCTGGATATTATAGAGGTTTATAAATGGATTTTCTTCGACTGCCTTGCTAATGACTAAATTAACCGAAAGGATGTAAAGTTTGAATGATATTTTGATTGTGAAAACAGTTTTAAAGAATCGAAAAAGAGGTTGGTGACTGCACCTATTATTACTATTCCACATGGTGGAGATGGTTTTTGTTATTTATATTGATTCTTCGCATCAGGGGTTGGGTTGTATTTTTATGCAGCATGGTAAGGTTATTGCTTCTCCTTTGAGGCAATTGCGTACACATGAACGTAATTATCCTACACATGATTTGGAACTTGCTGCTATTGTGTTTGCTTTGAAATTATGGTGTCATTATTTATATGGTGAAGTATGTGAATTTTTTTTACTAAACATGAGAGTCTTAAGTATTTATTTACTCAGAAGGAGTTGAATTTGAAGCAGAGGCAGTGGATGGAGTTAATTAAAGATTATTATTGTACAATTCACTAGCATCCAGGGAAGGCAAATGTAGTTACAGATGCTTTGAGTAGAAAGGCTTCAGGCAGGTTATCTTATACTCGATGTGCTAGAGTTTCTCACATTATAAACTTGAGATTGATGGGAGTGAAATTGCATCTAGCAGATGGGGACAAATTATTTGCTCATGTAAGTGTGAGGTCATTGTTAGCTACTCGTATTCGTGATTTACATGTTCAATATCTTTTTCTTAAGAAAATGACAAGATGTCTGAGATGGTAAGTCTGGGAATTTTTGTATTGTTAATTATGGCACTTTATTGTATAAACAATGATTATGTGTAACTAATGTGGATGGATTGGAAGCGAAAATTTTAGATGAGGATCATAATTCCATTTATACTATGCATACTGGTAGTACTAAAATATAAGAGATTGAAAGGAGCATTATTGGTGGAATAATATAAAGAAAGAAATATATGATTTTGTTGCTAGATGCCTTATATGTCAACAAGTGAAAGTGGAGCATCAGAAACCTGCGGGTTTGCTTCATCCATTGCCAATACCAGAATGGAAATGGGATCTTGTAACGATGGATTTCGTAGTTGAGCTTCCTCAATCTCAGAAGGGGTCAGATTCGATTTGGGTAGTGGTAGACTGGTTGACCAAGTCAGCTCATTTTCTAGTAGTCAAGACTACGTATATAGTTGATAGGTATGCTAGATTGTATGTTAATGAGATTATTCGATTGCATAGAGCATCGGTATCTATTGTTTCAGATAGGGACCCTACTTTTACATACAAATTTTGGGATAGCTTGCAGTATGCTATGGGTACTAACTTAAAGTTTAGTACGGCTTTTCATCCTCAGACAGATGGGAAGTCTGAAAGGACAATAAAGATTTTGGAAGTTATGCTTAGAGCTTGTGTGCTTGATTTTAAAGGAAATTGGGATGAATATTTTCCTTTGATAGAATTTGCATATAACAATAGTTTTCAATCTACTATTGGTATGGGGCAATATGAAGCGTTGTATGGTAGACGGTGTTGTACACCCGTATATTGGGGTGAAGTTGGTGAAATGAAGATAGAGCGTCCAGAGTTGATTGAAGTCACCGCAAAAAAAGAAAGTGAAGACTATTCAAAATAGAATGAGAACGGCTAAAAGCAGACAAAAAAGTTATGCGAATAAATGACCAAAAGATTTGGATTTCCAGAAAGGTGATGTGTGTTTCTTCGAATATCGCCATGGAAAGGAGTTATGAGGTTTGGAAGGAAAGGTAAATTAAGTACACGCTACATTGGACCTTATGAAATTCTTGAGAAAGTCAGGATGGTTGCCTACAAGTTAGCGTTACCACAGGACTTATCTAGATTACATGATGTTTTCCATGTTTCTATGTTAAGTAAGTATCTAGAGGATCCTTCACATGTATTGGTGGAATAACCTATTGCGTTAAAGGAAGATTTGAGTTATGTGGAAGAACCACTTGCAATCATCGATAGGAACGAACAAATATTGAGATCAAAAGTGATCCCACTTGTGAAGGTTGTGTGGAGAAGGCATTCCATGGAAGAAGCTACATGCGAGATTAAGGATAGCATGAAGATGCATTATCCGTATTTGTTTGATTCGGACAACCAAGGTATGTCAATTTCGGGGTAAAATTTCCTAACAAGTGGAGAATTGTGACAACCCGAATATAATTATGATAAATTATGTTTAAATCATGATTAGCTTATGTGATATGGATAATATGTTATTAGTATATATAATGTTAAGTCATTATATTTAGTCTAATCCTACCTTCATAAAGCATAAAATATCGAATTAGTTACAAATGTGAGATTTTGAAGTTGTCGGTAGGAATGCTCATGTTTAAGACTAGTTTTGAACTTTATGACATAATAATGGACTTGAGTTATAAACAAGATAGTTGTATATATATAGGTAAGGTTTTTAACATGACAAGCGGTGTGTTAAACGGAGGTCCGAGCGAGAAGTTATGTTGGAATTACGAAGAAGGGACAAATTTGTCCATTCGTTAAATGATATTTCGTCTTATTAGGCTAACAAATGGGGGATTATGATTGGTTAAGGAAGGAATTTGGTTTTGGACGACTTTAAAGTCTTGAAATAAGCCCCTCCTTTAGAATAAGCCATTAAAGAGTTTGGATTGAGAGGAAGATAGAATTGGAAAGTTTAGGAAGAAAGTGAGGAGAAAATTTGGAGAAAAAATCCGTGGATATTACGTAAAAGTTTCGAAGGTAATCCTAACCCTAAATCTTGTTATTTTTCTCATATTAATGATATTGATGATATAAATCATCACTTTTTTACTAAACTTTCAGCCCTTTATGTATATGTATGGTTGATGTAAGTTTAAGTTAAGTTGAATGTACAAACCTTAAAATTGCTTCGTTTAGTTACCTTGTTTATTCAACAATCCATATCTTTTTGTATACTTTCTGGAATTGATTTATTCCAATTGTATATGAAAATAGACTCATATATGTGTGACATATATGAAAATAATATGAAAATGCCAAGAAATGAATCTTGGGTGATGGTTTGAAGTTTGGGTATAAAATCTGCCCCAAGGGTAAAAGTATGCACGCCATGTGTTCGATGTTTTGCTTGACATAGCAAATTAACCTTAAAAATTATGAAACTTTAATCTTGTATTTTACATATGTTTATTAATGTTGGGTGAAATATCATAGGATGTTATGATGTTGAAAAATTATGAAAATTTCTGGAAGTTGATTGAACGATAG
This sequence comes from Sambucus nigra, assembly GCA_949130495.1. Lineage (NCBI taxonomy): Eukaryota > Viridiplantae > Streptophyta > Magnoliopsida > Dipsacales > Adoxaceae > Sambucus > Sambucus nigra. Next base: position 180,440,672 of record OX422212.1, on the reverse strand, counting down.
AGGAGCCTATAGGGCAGATTTGCTATGTGATAAAGAAATGGGCATATTTTTCTCTAGGAAAATTGAAATGATGTTCCGTATTTTGTGTTGGAAACCTAATATGATGAAGATTGGATTATCAAGAATAATTAAAGTATGTTTGGGCTATAATTTGGATATGTTAGATATCATAGCATGAATCTAGATGCGACTCCATTTATGATGAATGATTTGAATAAAATCATATGATGCTTAAGAATTGAGTTATGTTCAAGTTATTATTTGAATTGTTAATATCCTTATGACGATACTAATATTGTAAGAATGATAGGAAGTAAAGAAGAATTGGTTAAACAAGTGCCAGACAAAGGAAAAGGGAAAGCCTGTTAAATTACCAAGGTGAGTGTACTTATGATTTGTTTCATATATAAATATGAATATAGATCTAAGAGCGGATTTGTTTGAATACTTAAGTATTTAGGATTTGTTTGGATATTAAAATATCCAGGATTTGTTTGGGTCTCATGATCTAGGATTTTTTTGGATATTAAAATATCCAAAATTTGTTTGGGTCTTATGATCCAGGATTGGAATTGGACAAAGATCCAATGATTTGTTTGAACTTATGTTCCAGGATTTGTTATTGCCAATGGGAAGACTTATTATTGCGAATGGGCAGAATTACTATTGCCAATGGGTAGACTTCTTATTACCAATGAACAGAATTACTATTGCCAATGGGCAGGCATACTATTGCCGATGGGCAGAATTATCATTGCCAATGGGAAGAATTATTTGGGTCTTATGGTCCAGGATTTGTTATTGCCAACGGGAAGGATTGATTTGATTTAATATCTACAGATTTGATATATAACTATTAATTCATTGTATGGCAGGATTGGTTGGATTTAATATCCACAGATTTAATATATAACTGTTAATTCATTGCATGGAAGGATTGGTTGGATTTAATATTTAACTCTTAATTCATTATATGGCAGGATTGGTTGGATTTAATATCCACAGATTTGATATATAACTGTTAATTCATTGTATGGAAGGATTGGTTGGATTAATATCCACAGATTTGATATAAAACTGTTATTTCATTTCAGGAAAGGAGTACCTCACAAATCTTAATGCTTACGATTTATATTTTGACATTTTTAGGGTTGTACGCTGCCAGCTAGGATGTCATATGATCAGTGATTTGAGAGTTGCACCGTTAGAAAAAGATGGGAAATAGACATGGGGTTTTTATCATTGTCACACTAAGGTTTTACTACACCCGCACATGTTATATAGGAATTATCATGGATTGATCTAATGATTGCAATATTCAATAACAGTCAGTCATAGTATGGCATGTTCACTTAATTATGACTCTGATGTTAATTACGTCATGATACAGAGAACATGACTATGTTTATTGTACATGGAAAAAAAATATTGATAAATAAATTATATTTTGGATGGACTGAATATTATGACTTAATCATAATATAAATGAAATGATTGTAATAGTTTTAGGTTAGGGGTGTGACAGTATGGGTCATACGAGTTTAGGGTAATGCCATTTGGGCTCACCAATGCGCCAACAGTGTTCATGGATTTGATGAATCAGGTTTTCAGAGAGTTCCTTGACCAGTTCATGATCGTGTTCATCGAAGATATTCTAGTTTACTCTTGTTTGGAGGAGGAGCATGCCGAGCATCTACGGATGGCTTTACAAATAATGTGGGAGAACTTGTTGTACGCCACATTTGAAAAGTATGGGTTTTTTCTTCGAGAGGTTCAGTTTTGGGGCAACATTGTGTCTAAAAGTGGTATTACAGTTGATTCGAGCAAGGTCTAGGCATAGGGACAACCCATGACACCGATCGAGGTTCATAACTTTTAAGGGTTGTACGCATACTATAGATGATTCATTCGGGGTTTCTTAAAGATTGTTGGTTCGTTGATGGGTGTCGTTTGTATGGGATGACCATTTTCAGTTAACTTTTGATGAGATAAAGGACAAATTAACCTCAGCACCTGTACTTGCACTGCCTAAGGGAGGAGTGGAGTAATGTGTCTACATAGATACATCCTTGAAGGGACTTAGGGGTGTATTATAGTATGTGGAGAGGGATATAGCTAATGCATCTCACAAGGTGAAGCCTCATAAGAGAAATTACCCCACGCATGACTTGGAGTTAGCCACAGTTGTGTTTGCCTTAAGGATTTGGAGGCACTATCTATTACGGAAGTAGTTTACCTTATTCACGGACCATAAACCACTTTAATATCTGTTTACATATAAAGATTTGAACATAAGGCAGATGAAATGGTTACCGTATCTGTTTAATTTTATATGACATAAATACAAGAGGAGCAAGAGAGCTTTTCATCATGTCCCATTAAAGGATATCAACTTACAACAAGATATATCGTTCGAGGAGAGACCAATGGCGATACTTGATCGTAGTGATCATAAGTTGCGAGCTAAGGTGGTACCCTTGGTTCAAGTTCAGTTGAGGTACCATAATGTTGACGAGTCGATGTGGGAGGATGACATGAGTGAGCCATCCCTAGAGTTATTTGTCGCAGATACATTCTAATTTCAAGGATGAAATTCCTTTGTAAGGGGGGAAGTATGTAACACTCCGTATTTCTGAGTATTTAGATTTTATTTAATTCGATAGTTTTAAATTACACGTGTGTCATAATTTAATGGAATTAAATATTTTGTGTTAATTAAAATATTAATCGGGAGAGATGATGGTTAATATTTATAAAATAAAATTATGAAGTGAATAGTAAATGATTATTTTACGTCATAGTGAGTGATGGTGACGTGGCAATATTTTATCTCAACCAGGATTCGCTGTAGACTATTTTGGGTAGAGATAGGAAATTAGTTTATAGTGACTCAGATGGTGATTTTGAGGTCACGGTTCATTCCAAATGGGCCGAGACAGTCTAAATAGTGTACCCGAGGGTAGTAATTGGGTGGGTCCCAGAGCCTTTTTAGTCATAATAGAGCCCACACAAGGGTGTTCGGGTCATCTGGGCTTGGACCGTTAGCCTAATTTATGGATTTGGTATTATAAATCTAAGTCTAATTAGTTGGGGAAAACAGCTAAATACATTCCAAACCCTAAGAAATCAATAGGATGCCATTAGAGAGGAGAAATAGAGAGTTCTTGGAGATTTAGTACTTTGTTGCATCACCTTTATCACCGGAGCGCAATCGGAAGGAAATGAAGGCATACTCATCACACATAACACGAAATCAGACCTTCTAGTTCAAAGGAAAGTGTTTATCTTGTATGTTTTGAATGAGTTATAATACCCATGTAGTGTAGGGTTTAAAATTGAATGATTTCAATTATGTTCTTGGGATTTAAGTGAATAAAACTCGTGATTTGGGATGGGATTGCCTGTAGAATGAATCCATATATGTAAAGGGCACAAAATCAGAATATATGTGATAATTATTATGGGAGAAATCTGGGTAAATGATTGATTATGAATGAAGAAAGCATAAACTAGGGTTTAATTTTGTGGGACCAAACTCCAGCGTACTCTAACCCAACATCAAATAAGGGTATATAAATAATTTTTAACGTTAATAACACATTAAACCCCTACAAATTGTACCCAAGAATGGATTAAAATCCAGATTTCCACCAAATCATAGCATTCCTCTTTGGATAACCTACCATTATTTTATGTCTATGTGTATACCACCAACTAATTTTAGATTATCTCATATCACATAGACTCCTCTTTTAGGGGCTGCCTATATAAATAATGAATAAAAAATTACCCATAGAAACTTGTACTGACCACCACAATAATTAACATTCCTCATTAGAAGACTTACTTATTAATAAAAGTCTATAAATCGTTGATGGAGACCGTGGGATTTTCTCTTCAAAAATTCCTTCTCCCACTTAGTAATTGAAAAAACTTTATGAGGGTCATAAAAAAAATGTGTCTAATTTTTTTTAATTAATTTGAAAAATCAAGGACATTTGATATATTCCCAAAATTATCAGAATAACCCTATTTCAACATATAAAGAAAATTTGTGATAGATAATTTTTTTCAATACCCTTGATCATTATTTAAAAATTGAATACTCAATTTTTTATTCTCTAACCACGCATATTAATGTCCATAATTCAAAATAATCATGAATTATTCACATTAAAATCTATATGATCTAAGTTTGGTTAGTATTCCATGTTGTCCATAATTCTAAGGGAATTGTTAACATACATTAAAAACCCAACAATTAAAACATGAATTATAAAGACATAAATCAACACAAAGAGAACAATCTCGATAAATAAGGATTCCTGACTATTATGGTCAAGATACAACTTTGTCGTAGAATGGAGTCATCAACAGTCATCCTTGAACTCAAACACTTCATGTTGCCACTACACAGGGATGACACGGGATTCCACCTACCCGGTCAGGTAGAAGGGTCAAGGGAGCATCCCTCACGATGGTCTAGGGAGTAGAAATCCCAAAACTATGCACCGTTTAACACTGTCGAAACTGATTTATGTTCCCAAAATAGCATCCGATCACCGATTCAGTTTTGCACTCCTCTATTGAAAATCATGATCAAAATAGTAACAATTTAATAGGGTTCTGATACCAATTGACAATCACAATCAAAATAGTAACATGGTCGAGTTCAACCTATACACGATATCAATAGGACTTTGATACGAATTGTTGGAGTGGTAAGCCAAGGGTGTATTGAAAATGCGTATAGATTGAAATACCAAAAAAACTACATATACACAAAATCATACAAGGAGGAATAAGGATTTACCTTCAAGATCTCTTTGATTTGATCTTGTCTTACCATAAACCGTTGGTGATGATAGTTCATCCAGAACGCAGGCCCAATGCACCTCACAATCTTCTACTGTATTCTTAATATTAATAATTACGAGTAGAGTATGTGATCTTTCTTCTGACCACCTTATCTTCTCTTCTTCCCTCTCTGCTGGCTCTCTTTCTCACAAATATGAATTAGTGTTTTGAGTATCAAAGAGTGACGAATGACTTAATAAATAATAAGCCTTAGGTGCATATATATTGGCTATAGTAGGGACACTAAGGTGAGATAAGGATGTGGATCCTAATGTGCTGGAGAAAACCTAATCCTTTCTAAATTCTAGTCCCAGTCCCTTAATTATAATTTATACCACTAAATCATTATAATTGCAACTCCACTCCTTAACTCAAAATTACTTAATTATCCCCACGTTAAGGTTACAGATACTATGTTAATAAAAAAATTACTGACAATTTATTTGATTAACTTCTTTAAGCCCTTAAGCAGTCCAACTTAACTTATTTGTAGTGTCAGACTATCATAATCCACCTGTAGGGCTTGACACATACAAAACTTATAAGCATCTTAAAGGGGTATCACCAAACTTTATATCGAGACGTATATTCTATCCATAAAAGACTTTCATCATACATTAATCACCATTACCCAATCGATTAACATTCTTGATTCAATAATGAATCTCACCCGATAGCTCAAAGAAAGAAATAACTAGTATATGTGTCCGTCAATCATATCCAGATTAAGAGCCTTAAGTAAGACTGATAATCACGAGGTGTACATTGTCTTATAAAATTAGTATAATGACAACGACCTCAAGGTGGTCCCGTTCAAGACACATAAAGTGTACTAGAACAATAAGTTAAAACTTTACTGTTCTTCATAATCAAGATAAACCTACTAAAATATTGTTCTATAACTATAGTGATGTGTGTCGAGTTCTATCTAAAATTGTGAACAATAAAACTTATATTCCACAAGAACTGGTGATCTGATTCTCTGTGTGCAAGTCGTACTCTACACACCAGAACACCTACTGAGAAGAATAAAAAACAACGACAGTATATAAAAAATGAGTACATTATGGCAAATACTCTTACTAAATCGTTTAACAAAAGTTAAATTAGTTGAGTAAGATTCGAATTTTTTTCTTGAAGAAACTCTTTTGCTAAAACAATTTTAAGAACACAAGATGTGTTTGATTATTATGAATGTCAAATTTCAGTTACTTGAAATCAGGTTTTAAAATCCCAACAACTAAGTCTAGCAGTGCAATAGTATGACTAAAGAAATTAAAAAAACACAATGCAATAGAATTTTTAATGTGGTAAAACCCCACTCAATTGAGGAAACATTCACGGAGGTCTCTACACCTCAAAACTAAAAATCTACTAGAATGAGTTTTAGGTTACAAGGAAGCAACGAACTAAACATACAAATACAAACCTAAATCTAAGTTCAGGATGTATACCAGCTCCGTTAGATTACTCCGACTTCTTTAAGGCTCTGATTGGTTCTTGTCGTCCTTGAGCATGTCTACTTAGCTCCTTCTTTTTGTCGACTCTAAATGGTCAAAATCTCTCTACCAACAAACTATTTTAAGTGATGTTGTGTGAAGGTGTTGTGAGTGAAGTTTCTAACACATGCATGTACTCACACACACTTATACAAACAATTCCTAGGAATTATAGAAACTGTCTAAGTATGAAACACACTATTTCACACTACTGAAATTAGGTATATTCTTGAAATCTAAGTATTTAGAGATCTTTATTATCAAGAATCTTTTAAAAAGAAATATCCTTCGAATATTATTTTTATACAAGTTTTTCGAAATAGTTTCAGTTTTGTAAAATGAAATAGAGATTTGTTGGATATAACTTGATAAAAAAATTTAAACAAATCCAACAAGAGAGGTTGATTTCTAAACTAAAGAAATCAAATATTCACACTACTAAGTGACTGTATCACTTTTAAATTAGATCTACAAGTTTCTATGAACACAAAAGAGTTCTAATCCTTAGTGAAGGTGCTATACGAGAGATTAAAACCAAATAGGTGTTGAAAAATCAAACCAGAAAATCCTCAAACTCTCAAATCCTCAAAAATATATTTTGAAAAAAATTGGCAAGAGTTTTTCTTGGATTTTGTAATTTCTAAGGATTTTTTTCCCTCTCTTCTCTCTCTCTCTTTTATCTCATACCTTTGATCTCCCAAAGATTAAATGAGGGGAAGATGGGTTTTATTTATAGGGAGGATAGAAGGATCTGGAAGGTCGAACCTAATAAACGGTTGAGATGAGTTTGACTATTCGAAGACATAATCTAAAGGCTCACAATGCACTGCCTTTATTCGCTAGATGATTGGTTCATAAGGATATCACAGGGATCATCTTAAAAAACATGTAGAACATTGATAAAGATTGATCCAACGATGGTAAATGATTATCAAGTTTGTGAGTGTAAACAAACACAAATCTAACCAATGTTATGCCAACACGTTTAAGGCTCGGATAGAATGAAAAATGCATGTTTTTTAAGTTTAAAAAATCCTATTTGCTACCCCAGAATTATGTAGCGCTTTCGAATTCTACCCATCACAGATTTTAGGAAGTTTAGGAAATCCAATTTTAATCCCAAACATTTTAAAACCCTAAATTTTAATTTTAGAATTTTTTTTTAAATGTTTAAAAATTCCTTAAAAAATCCTTAAAAATCGTCGAAAAATCCTAAAAACAACACACAAATCTCATATATGTCTTAAAATATGATAAATGCAATCCTAGAGTGTGTAGTGTTGTTGGATTTCTAGTTGTATGACCATATACCTTGTTGATGTAGACATCTTTGAGATCATGAAGAGGCAATAAGGCACAGAGGATGACACAAATTTTGTCTATATTTCCAAACTAGATAATCTCCTATACATTAGACTCAAGCAAGGTTCTAAAAATGCGGGGCGCAACCGAGGCATGGAGGTTAAGCCTGTAGCCTTAGAAGCCTAGGCGAGTCTTAGGCATAAAAAGCGTGGAAAGGCGTTTAAGCCTTTTTAAATATATATTAATATTTTTTTAACTATGACAAGGCTATTAAAAATACAAAAATGGTACATATCTTAAAAATATGTCTAAATATTCGAAAATTAAATACTATTTTTTTAAAATACTAAAACAAACTCGCATTTTTTTAACACCTTACTTTAAAAAAACTCGCATTTTTTCACGCCTTACCCCAAAAAAGTGTTGGCAATGCCTTAATCCACGCTTAGGGCCAAAACTTAGCGTATCTAAAAAAAACCCCGCCTAGGCACGTTTTTAGAACACTAGACTCAAGTAAGTCACATATATAGTGTGCTTCATTATATCCATACATGATTCTCATTAAAATAGAGAAAAATAATTTTATATCAACAATAAATCCATAACTCAAACTATTACATAAAGCATGGTTTTAGTCCACTTTTCTAAAATCAAGTACCTCAGAGGCCTTCCTCTGTGTGATGAAAAAAACGAATGGGAAAATCATCAAATAATTTCCTTTAAAAAAATAAAATAGTAACTTAAAAACCCAAAGTAATACAAAATATTGCCGTAAAAAATTGTTCGTAAGCAAGTGCCATACATTTTTTGCATCCAAGAACATGTGAGATCAAAATATAACCACTATTCAAAAGTTAAAAGAAAAATGTTACCTTAATGATCTCGAATCGATAATCCATTCATTTTATTGGTAGTAGTATTTTCCACAATTTTTGAAATCTAATATATAATCATCAATAAACCCATTTATTGATGAGTTAGGTGTTTAAGATCCAAATTTACCCAAAATTTGGAAATTTACTCTCCACTTATTTAGAACAATCAATGTAGGGAAGATAATTTGTTTATAGCACTAACTTGATTAGATATATACAATGGGGAGAATGAAAAGCATTCGTCAGAAAATGATAATTGAAGAGGATTAGACTTGTCTTTTTTAGCGCCTGGTGAGTCTTTTTAATTCCGATCCATTAGAATTCGTAAAAATCTGAATTTCTTTGAGTTAACTGTAATAAAAAAAGACGGCTACTTTATTTCAGTAAAGTCTAAAGAAATGAAAAAAAAAAAAAAATAAATAAACTTAAACCAAATTAACCCAAATAAAACTTTGCACCAATTTTAAAACGAGTTGTTATGATAAAACTATATACCAAATTTTATCTTCTTAACCTAAAACATGCATCTAGGTGTTAAAAGATAAAATAAATAAATAAATCGCACAACATGTCGATGTATGAGGAAAACCCACAATGGAAAAAATCTCGAACGACCCAGGCACATTATTCACTATGATGAAGAATTACAAAAGTTGATAGATGACTTACTACACAAACTTGACATCCCCTCAAGCCTTGATGCATCTTCGATCTTTAACCTCTCCTCCACAGTGCTATGCAAGCTGTCATAATGTGTGAGTCCACCGACGCCTCGATATTCACTGAACATGCTTAGCTACCGTCTACGGATATGAACATGAACACAACACTTCTTCATCGAAACACCATACCATAGAGTCCACCGCGTGTAAATAATAAATAGGTAATCCACTGTATGAGCCGTACTCAATAGAGATGAATCATTCTTAGTGTTTGCTGTTAATTCTGACAAGCATCATGGCTATTCTGGGTTTGTTTAGGGAAGATTTTTGGGTCTAATTTTGGGGTGTGCTGCTTTATATTATGGTGCTGGACCCTTCTATGGTATATGTTTACTAAATTCTCTCTTTACCTTTATCCTCCTTTTCCTGTATTTATCTTATTTATAATTTTTCTAATTTGTTTTTCTAGTGGACTGCTTGTCAATTCTTGGCTATATTCATCACTACCTATTCTTAATATTCTCTAGCATGATTATAAAAAAATAAAATAAAAAAGATGCATTGATATATTGAAGGAATTTTTGAAAATATATCTTATGTAGAGGTATCTCATTTGTCAAACCTTAAATGCATGAAACACGTGTAGAGGTTTCTCCTTTGTTAAATCTTAAATGCATGAAACACGTGTGTTTCAACTTCCACCATATCAAGGTAAATATCTGTTGTTGAAGTGAATGATTCGAATTATTAGAGTTTTTATTTAGAATTAAGGGTACTTCATTATTTTCACTTTTGTTTTATTGTTAGGTGATTGTAGGAGGACATATATTCTCTTTCCTTCTTTTCATTGTATTGTATTCTAGTTTTATGATAATATGAAACCCTAGCCCCTTTTTTCTCTTTTCCATTTAATTGTAAATTTTTTCGGAGGTACTTTTTTTGTTTGCTTGTCTGTTTCAAAGGTATTGATGATCGTTTTCCCTATTTTTTATTCGATTAATTGTTTAGTTCGTTCGATTTGGTTCTGTTTGGGTACTATTTGATTTTTTATTTTCATAATGGCTAGTGAAAGAGATGATTCGCTGCAATCGATAATGTCAGATTAGATGGAAAAAATTATACTTATTGGAGTTATGTTATGAAGAATTTTTTTAAGAGGAAGAAGCCTTGGGGTTACATTAATGGAGATTTGAGTAAGACTAACGATAAGATGAACATTGAAAAATATGCTGAGTTTTTGGATGTTTGGAAAGTAAATAACTCAAAAATCATCACTTGGATCAACAACTCCGTTGCACCTTCCATAGGTATGCAGTTGGCTAAGTATGATTATGCAAATGATGTTTGGGATCATTTGGGCAGATTGTATACATAATCTAATTTTGCAAAAAGTACCAATTGGAGTGCGATATTCGGGCTCTTGAACAAAAAAAAAATTGAGTATCCAGGAGATTTATTTGTCTACGATGGATCTTTGGGACCAATTGGCTCTAATAGAGTCAGCTGAATTGCGATATTTTGCACCATATATTTACAATATGGAGGAACAAGGTCTTGTTCAGTTTCTGATGGCATTGCGTGATTATTTTGAGGGTCTTCGTCGATCGAATATTCATCGTATCCCACTTCCAACTGTTGATTATGTTGTTCACGAGTTGTTAGCTGAGGATATTCGTCTCAAGACTCAGTCAGGGAAGAAAATTTATTTGGACCCTAATCTATCTATTTTCGCAGCCTCCCCTCGACCAATTTTTAGTAATCAGAACAAGCCTTATTCGAGTGGAGAAACTCAAAGTACCAATGGTTGCATATTTCGGTGTTGACTTGTCATCTTTTCGTTTGAGTTCAAATTCATTTAGATTTTATTATGGTACTATCTTCTTGGTCATGTCTCTGGGTCACGATTAAAATATTTAGATTCTACAAGTATATTAGGAGATTTGCATTGTCATTATATCTCTAATTATGGCGGTTGTAAACTTGCAAAATTTTCAGCTTTACCCTTTAGTAAAAGTATTTCCTCTACTTTTGCACCCTTTGATCTCATTCATTCTGATGTGTGGGGACCCTCTCCTATTATTACGAGAGGAGGGTCTCGATATTATGCCTCCTTTATTGATGGTTATACGTGTTACTGTTGGGTTTTTCTTATGAAACGACGTTCAAATTTTTTTTATATTTATAATAAATTTCTTGCCTTTATCAAAACTCAACATTCTACTGTTATAAAATGTTTTAGATGCAATTTTGGTGGGGAATATACTTCTCAAAATTTGGTGAGTTGCTTTATTTAGATGGAAATATTCACTAATCATCGTGTACTGACACTCCTGAGCAAAATGGTGTTGTTGGAAGGAAACATAGGCAGATAGTTGAAACCGATAGCTCTATTTTATTATCTGCATATGTCCTTAGTGAGTTTTGGGGAGAGGTTGTCCTTATTGATATCAATATGATTAATAAGATTTCGACCCCTCATTTCTCAGGTTTATCACCTTTTGAAAAGTTGTATGGGTCTGCCCCTGATTATTCGTCCTTAAAGGTGTTTGGTTGTACTTGTTTTATTCTTCGACCTCATGGGGAACCTACCAAATTATCTCCAAAGTCAACTATTTGTGTCTTTCTTGTCTATGGTGAGGGTTAAAAGGGATATCGTTGTTATGATCCAGTTACTAAAAAATTACATGTCTCTCTTTATATTGTGTTTCTTGAGCATATCCCTTTCTTTTCTATTCTTGATAGTCCTCATGAACTCACTAAATATGATCTCTTCAATATTGATCCGTTCTCTCATAATGATGAGAGTGTGTCATCTCAAGCACCTTGCACCACCGACAGTGTGCCACCCCATGTTCCTCCTGCTTCTATTATTTCTACTTATACAAGTACTTTGCCATTTGATGTTCCTGATGCACCCCCTTTTCATGCAGCCATCCAAACACCCGCTGAAATGATGGAACGTCTTTATCGCGATCCGAAACATCCACGTAAGTCCACTCAGTCACCAGATTTTGTTTATTATTATTATTTGGATTCTTTTGCTTCATATCTATCCTCGGTTCACTGCCTCTCTGATCCTTTGTCTTATAAAGAGGCAACTCTTGATCCTCTTTGGCAGCAGGCTATGGCTAAGGAACTCTTTGCTTTTCATCTGACGAATACTTAGAGTTTGGTTCCCTTACCTACTAGTAAGCGGGCAATTGGATCTCGTTGGGTATATAAAATTAAAACCAGCTCAGATGGGTCAGTTGAGTGGTAAAAATCAAGATTGGCTGCTCAGGGTTTTTCTCAGCAATATGGTATGGATTATGACGAGACCTTTGTTCCTATTGCCAAATTGACTACTTTCCGTACTCTTATTATTGTTACATCTATCCGTTAGTGGCATGTATCACAGATAGATATAAAAAATGCATTCTTGAATGTCGATATTCATGAGGAAGTTTATATGAATCCTCCTTCGGGTGTTCCTCATGATCCTCGTGAAGTTTGTAGGCTTAAGAAATCCTTATATGGTCTCAAACAGGCATCACGGGCTCGGTTTGAGAAGTTTTCTATCGTGATGACCTCTCGTGGGTTCCTTCCAAGTGAGCATGATTCAACTCTCTTTATCAGGTTCACCTTGGGTGGTCATATTCTGATCTCTTTGTATGTTGATGATATGATTATTACTGGGATGATGTTAGTGGAATTAAAGCGCTGAAGTCTGAATTATCTGGTTGTTTTGAGATGAAGGATTTGGGTCCCTTATGTTACTTTTTGGGTATTGAGGTAGCTCATTCTACAAAGGGTTATCTTATCTCACAGTCTAAGTACAACAGGGACATTCTTGAGCGTTCTCACCTCACTGATACTAAGATTGTTGATACCCCTCTGGAGCTTAATGTTCATCTTTCCCCGTATAATGGTGTTCTTTTGCCTGATCCTACCTTATATCGAACTATTGTGGGAAAATTGGTTTATCTTACTATTACTCGTCCAAATATAGCTTATGTGGTCCATGTTAGTTAGTTTATTACTGCCCCTATAACGGTTCATTAGGAAGCTTTTAATCATATATTGCGATACTTGAGGGGAACTCGCTTTCAGAGTCTTTTACTTCGTTCATCTTTTTCTTTGGATATGCGTGCATACTCTGATGTTGATTGGGCTGGTGATCCTACAGATTGCAAGTTAGTTACTGGAATTTATGTATTTCTAGGTGATTCTCTTATTTATTGGAAAAGTAAAAAGCAAGCTGTTGTTTCTATGTCCTCCATGGAAGTCGAGTATCATGCTATAGCTTTTACTACTTGTAAGGTTGTTTGTGTATATCGATTACTTTCAGATATGAGTGTCTCTTTCTCTCTCTCTCTCTCTCTCTCAGCCCACTCTTATGTACTATGATAATAAGAGTGTTATTCAGATTGCTCATAATTTGGTTTTTCATGAGAGGACTAAGAACATTGAGATTGATTGTCATATCACTTGCCATCATCTTACGCATGGCGTCATCACTTTTCCTTTTGTCTCTTCTTCTGCACAAATTGTTGATTTATTTACGAAGTCTCATCCAGTTCAGCATTTTCATTTTTTGGTTGGAAAACTCTCAATGCTTCTCCCTCCAGCATCATGAGTTTGAGGGGGGATATTAGACTTTTTGTTTAGCATTAAAGGTACATTAGTATTTTTCCCTTTTATTCTACTATTATGTGATTGTTGTAGGACATATATTCTCTTTCCTTCTTTTCATTGTATTGTATTATACTTTTATGATAATATGAAACCCTATCCCCTCTTTTCCCTTTTCCATTTGATTGTAAATGTTTGATATGTTATTATAAATATCCCATTTAGGCCAAGATAGCTTGTTATATAGAAGAAGGCATTAAAAATATGCATGATTGTTCAACTAGAATGACTATTGTGCGAGCATTCTGTTAGGAGGAAATATAGCGTTTTCAGCATTTTTTGGGCCTATTGAAAAAAAAATTGAAAGGCAATTCCAACTTGTTTGTTGTGACAGTAAGATCTTATACCTTTTTCAAATCTCCTAGACAACAAAGTAATCCATAATGAAATTTTGGTTTAAAACCTTCCGCTTAACAGAATATTGTCACATGTGCAAAATAAAATACACCGTAAGCACAGGACATGAAATCAGGTAATCTTTACTGTCATAGTCTCATCAATAATATGCTCCTTAAACTTTTGCCTAGAGCCGTATGACAATTGTTTTGTTTCCATGGCGTTACTGTTGTTATGGTTACAGACCATTTCTTAGGCTTTCAATCCATGGTTTTAAATATCAGTATTGGGTAACGTAACGGGTACGGTATCGGTGTAACAGTATCGGGAGTATCGAACGTAATGTAACATGAATCGTTTACCGCAAGCGTGATTTTTTTTACCCTTCACAAATACCATAAATTAAAATGATACTTTTATTTTGACTATATAATGTTGAATTTAATTCATACGTGGGTTCATTACATAGTATTAAAGCGCATTAAAGCATTTTATTACTTAATCAAATACTAAAAACACATCGTAAAAGCATTTTATTACTTAATCAAATACAAAAAACACATCACTCAATAACAAATTGTAACATGCTTAAATTTAACAACTAATAACATACTTAAAGTCATTACAGAATTGTGAATCATTACCACCATACCATTAAACAAATATGATAATAAACTAAATTACATATATTACAAATTATTCCATGCTTCACCACAAAAAATAATGTCGTGGCGTGTCTCTAAAAATCTCCATATCATCATCATCATCATCATCATCATTATTAGGACGTTCATGTGGTTCATATCCAAAGTAATTAGAATGTGAAGTACTTGCATTAGATGCACCCCTTCCGAAATTGCCAATTTCATTTGATGCTCCTTGTTGTGGAAAATAACCTTTAGGCACTGGCAGAACCATATACCCCTGTGGATAGTTCTCGGTAGATGAAACGGTATTATATGAGGTTTCGAGTGGATGAGGAGGATAGTACTTTGACCCGGTGGGTGGATAATAGTATTGTGGTGGCGGGGGATAATATGAGAATTCAGGGGGATAGGGATACGTGGGTTGTGCTTGTGGGTTTCTTATTTCGTTTCCACGAACTCCAAGATGAATATCAATAAAATGGTTCTCTAAATTATCTCCCATTGGACGATGTCTATGCCTTAGTGTCCCACCTCATGGTTGTAGATTTTGTCTATCCCCCAAATTGTCATCATCATCCTGAATTCCATAACTTCCAACTTCTCCTTGATACGGCGAGGAACCATCACCTGTTTCAGTGAATGATATATTTTTTTTAGAAGTGCAATACAAGAATAATATAATATTATAAATAAAATTTAGACTGCAATAGTTATTTACCTTTATATTGCACATCTCTACCATCAAAACCACCGCCATAACTACCACTAGCACCACCTCCATAACTAACACTAGCATTATCTCCACGAGTACCACTACTTGGTTGACTCAAGCCAACTCCACCACTACTAGTTCCACTACCAGAAGGAACTAAAGTAGCATGATCATTTTGGTCATTTTCATCAACATCCAACCATTCAGAATTGTCTTGACCATCTAAAAGAGCTTCTTCTGTCTCTTCCAACCACGGAGATAATGGGTCATCTTCGTCAAATATGTAATCCATGTTGATAGGATTAAAAGATTACTCAATGTCTTATTGGCTTCTTCTTGTCGCATTTATGATCTTTAACCTCATATTATAGTATACCAAAACAAATTTATTTAACTTTTGGAATTTAAACGATTTCTTGTCTTTTTATGTATAAGGCTAAATGTACTCCAATTTCGTTTACAGTTGGAAGATGAACATGTTTGACACAATACTCTCACAATAATTCGTTGAAGTTATGGAGTCGATGTGCCATAATGAATCCACCATTCACCTACACATGATGAACACAATGATTTATTTATATTGTATACTGAGCTATAAAGTGAAATTGATAGTAAATAAATTAAGACATAGTATTACTCGGATTTGTTTATGACACTGATGTTTGAGCTAATTCGGTTCCAAAAGAATCGTATTTGTCACGAAATAATAAAATCTATATCATTTCAAGAAATATCAAATAAATTAGTGAAAAACCTTAACAAAATATAAATATATTCTCGACTTGCTTGGTTAGTTTCCTTTATCTGATTATCAATATCAGGTTCCAACCTCTGAATCACTTTTCGAAGCCCTTCCATTGAGTCGGAAAGGCTTGTAAAATTATCACCGTATTGAAACTGAGGATTCAAGTAATACCCTAATATATTGACATAAGAATAATATATCAAAAGTTAGATTCAAGTAATACCCTAATTATTGAACAAATAAAACGTAACTATTTTTTTTACTTTTATTCTCACTAGCTGCATGTAAGTATTGATGTAATTGGAACTGCCATCGTTTGTCAATGATTTTATGAAAATCTATGTAATACGACAATCTCTTTGAATCACTTTCCTTGACCTTTCCATAGCTTCATAAATAAAACCCAGGGTAGGTTTTAAATCTCCATCCACCAATCGAAGAACCTTCACTAAAGGCTCCTGCACCTTCAAAGTATCAGTTGCTTTAGACCAAAAGTCCCTATGAAATATTACATTCTTCGCCTTCTCGCCTTTTGGTAACTTTGACCACTTGCATCGTTTCCACTAATCAGATCAAAACATGTCCTCTAAACCCCTCTTGTGCCTCATAATACTCTCTAATGTGACAAAATTTGTAGCATAACGAGTGATGGATGGACGCAGTAACTCTCGGACATTAGTGAATCATGATATGCCCCAAGTGTACCCCCTCGGATTCGAGACATCAACCTCGGCCATTGGTATGGACGATGTTGGAAGGGACTTAGATCAATGACCAGCGGTCTCGTCTTCGGCAAGGTCGACCATGGACGACGTTACAAGCTACCTCGGCAAGTGAGGCCTCCATGATCCATGGGAATAGTTATTTATCAGACCATCCAGAAGACGACAACCTCGGCTGGGAGAAGGTCGAGGTTACAGAGGTTACACTTCCATCAAGGCTAGCTTTGACAGGGTCTCAGCCGTTGTTCCTATCATATTTCAGCTCAACCTCGACCCAGGCCGACCTTGTGACTCACTTATTTTACCTCGACCACACATGGGCCGAGGTCAATGTGATTAATCTCGGATAGGACATCAACCAGACTTTACCAACCTCGTATTCTTCCATGCCGAGGTTGTAACCAGACAGAGGGTCGAGCTCTTATGTGCATATGTGAGGATAAGAACACGTGTACACAAATCAGTTATAACAAATCATTCCCCTCATGTGGGGGGAATATTTCATCATCATTCTTTACATGTGATAGTGACGGATGTCTTCATCATATTGGCTAGATCAACACACCCATGCTCATTGGAGAGGGATCCCGAATTAGCAAACCTAGCTGAAACTCTGTCTAAATACACAGTAGAAAGAGAAAGCTTGAGAGATTGTATCTATGGCCATTAGAGCCCTCATACAGTGATACACATCATACACTTGCACAGTGGATGTAGGCCTAATTTTCTGAACCACTTATATCCCGATGCGAATCCTCTTCTCCTCACCTCCTTCTAATAAATGTGTATATGCCCTTGTGCTGCCATTGTTAACATTGAATTGAGCTCACAAACACCTAGAAGGATGGTACTATTTCCAGCATCATCATTTTGGCACCGTCTGTGGGAAACGAGAAGCTATCTCATCCTCATCTGTTGCTTAGCCTTACCGAAGACTCTGGTGGTGAACCAAGTCTCCCCCCTAGTGCGGAGCTGTTTCACCATTGAAAGAGGTACTGTGAGGTATTACGCTCATTTACTACACCAGGTCTTTTATGCTAACACATGGCACCGGAACTACCACCACCTCTTTCGCCGCCTATAGCGGGGGGACCTAGCTCCAGCCAGGCACCACCCCAATCCAAAATGGCGGAGGTGGCCGTAGCCTTAAGGTCTTTGGCTGCAACGCAATAAGCAATGCAGGAGCAATTTGCATAACTCAGCTAAAATATGATGAGGCTACCTGGTGTCTCACCAAAAATGATCACTCCGGTGGCGGTTCAGCCTCATCCTGACGCCAGGGGACCACCCCAGGCATCACGAAAAGACCAACCTACGCCCCAACGGAGGAGGGACGTTGCTGACCCTAGGTGCTTGCTCTTGGGGAGGCAAGGAAACCCTTGCCCCGAGGACAGGTATGATGATCTAGAGGCGAAAGATGTCCCGGAAGATTGTTAGGAATCGTATGAGGTTTCGAACAATACAGTTCATCCTATCCAATGGAGCCAAGGTTGTGGCGACAGAATAGGTGGAGAGGCCCAGCAACAAGGATCAACTTTTGATCGACTGAGCAGGGGGTCAGCCTTTGAAAGGCTCGGTCTCGTAAATGACTTAAGACAAAGGCTGTCAAGGTCAAGAAGTGCAGCTGGCTCACAAAGGGAAGATAGACAACGCCAGCCTCATCAGGGACGAAGAAGAGACCAAGAAGAGGTCAACCACCGACATTGTGCCATGGCTGGGTAACCCTCAGTCCACCCCTTGGAGGTGGTTGGGGATAACCTCGGCCAAGCCAACGTTGCAAGACAATGGAACTACTCTATTAAACGTCTTGAGAACAAGATAAGAGATCTCATCAAAAGTCATGACCCACTGTAAAGAGGTTTCTCAGAGGGCTCTCCATTCGTGGATAAGATAGTAAGCTTACCTAACCCAACCATATTCAAGCCACCCACAGTGACTCCCAAGTATGACGGTAGCACCAATCCTGTATATCATATTGAGATGTACCAGTCAGCAGCAGACATTTACTCAATATCAAATGAGATAAAGTTCCGGGCCTTTTCCGGGACCTTGATGGGTGCTGCGCACATATGGTTTACTTCTCTTCCGAATAATTCAATTGAGAACTTTAAGGGCTTGGTTGAATGGTTCATTCATAATTTCTACTTTGGGATAAGACCTCAAAAGAAGACCACCCATTTGTTGTACGTCAAGCAAGGCAAGCATGAGAGCCTAAGAGACTACATTGCCAGGTTCAATAAAGAAAAACTTGAGGCTAAAGATTACGAAGAGAATATTGCCATGACCGCCCTCATGAGAGGTCTTCAGAATGGAAAGTTGTTATGGAAACTTACGGAGGACCCTCCAAAGTCCATAGCTGAGCTATTGGCAACTGCGGGGAAGGTCATGAACGCTGAAGAGGCCATGGCCGCCAAGTATGAAGATGAGAACGGCGGTAGCAGCAGAAAGTTCCAAAGAAAGAAGGGTGGAAAGAAAAGGTCAGATGATGACAAGTTTGCACGTTATACCCCTCTTACGGTAATCTGTGAACACATCCTCAATGAGATTAAGAATGATCGGTCCCTAAAATGGCCAGAGAAGCTGAAGGCTCCTCCGCATAAGAGGAACCGAAACTTGTGGTGTGAATTGCATCAAAACTATGGCCATATAACAGAAAAGTGCTTCGCCTTGAAGGATGAGATCGAGAGGATATTAAAGTCAAGAAAATTGAGGAAATATGTTGATGGCAAAGCTCCCAAAAAGGGAAGAGATGACTCCAAAAAGAGGAGGAACGATAGGTGTCGTGACAATACCCCAACAAGAAGGGATGGTGACTCAGACAGGGATGACGAAGATGATCCAGACCTCCCGCCAAAAGATGATAACACCCTAGTGAAGAGGGTTGGTATGATCTCCTTTGGCGGTGGTTCTGAGGTTGCTGACAGAAAAGCTCATGTGGAAGAGGCCAAATCAATGACCAAATTTGAAGTGATAAATCTAACATCTTCCGAAAAGCAGAAGAGAAAGAAGGTAGACAAGGACACTCTCGTAGTTGGGTTCTCCCGATTAGACTTCAAGGGCATTCTAGATCCACATGATGACCCTTTAGTGATCATGACAAGAGTTCATGGATGCGGGGTTCAGAGAATTCTTATCGACAGAGGAAGTTTGGCAGATGTGATGTTCTGGACCAGCTTCAAAAGCCTAGGACTTAGTAGAGCGAGGCTGGTACCCTATCATCATTCGTTAATGGGGTTCAGCGTGAAAAGGTCCATCCACTAGGCATGTATGAGATGGACGTGCGAATGGGTGATGAGTGGCCTAAGAGGTTAACCCGAAAGATCAATTTTTTCGTTATGGACGAAAATGTCTTCTCGGCCTATAACCTCATCATAGGAAGAGTAGCCCTTAGGGAGTTTGAAGCTGTGCCATCGACGGTCCACTAGATGCTAAAATTCCTGACCCCCTATGGGGTAGGGGAAGTGCAGGGTGACCAAACCATAGCACGAGAATGTTACTTCAATTCGGATGAAGAGAGAGAGGCCTACAAGAGAGATACTACCACTTATAACATCGATACACTTGGCCCTAGAGATGAAATAAAGTTGAAGAAAGGAGAGGTCGCGTAAGAGGTAGAATCCATCATCCTCAATGAGGACGAATTGGAAAAACTGTCCAAGTCAGCAAAGCCTTAAAAGCGAAGATCAAGGAGGAGCTGGTAAACTTCATGAGGAAGAGGCAAAGTGTCTTCGCTTGGAGTCATGCAGATATGCCTGGCATCAACCCCTAGGTCATGTGCCATAAACTCAACGTATCTAAGGATGCTAAGCCCGTTAAACGGAGGCGAAGAATATACTCCAGGGAGATGTACGACGTCATCAGGGAAGAGGTCAGAAAGTTGGAGGAGGTGGAAGTGATATATTCAGAGTGGCTATCAAATGCAGTCATTGTGCCCAAAGCCAACAGAAAGTGGAGAATGTGCGTAGATTTTACTGACCTGAACAAGTCTTGCCCGAAAGATAGTTACCCCTTACCTCGGATTGATCAAATGGTAGATGCAACTGCAGGACACGAGCTCATGAGATTCATGGATGCATATTCAGGCTACAACCAAATCTTCATGGATGCCGAGGACTCAGAGAAGACAACCTTCATTACGGACAAAGGGACGCATTGCTACAACGTGATGCCCTTCGGATTGAAAAATGCAGGGGAAACCTATAAATGTTTTGTGAATAAGATGTTCGAAGACCAAATAAGCAAGACTATGAAGGTGTATGTAGACGATATGTTGACGAAGATCCTAAAGGCCTTCACTCATGTGGTAGACCTGGAAAAGATCTTCAATACCATGGACCTGTATAGGATGAAACTCAACCCGTCAAAGTGTGTCTTCGGGGTAGGAGCTGGGAAGTTTCTTGGATTCATCGTCAATCAAATAGGAATAGAGGCAAACCCTCAGAAAATCAAGGCTTTGCTCGATATGAAGACACCTAGGAGCATCAAGGACATTCAGAGGCTCACTGGAAGAGTGGCTGCGCTCAACAGATTCGTTTCCAGGGTGACCAACAAGTGTCTTCCATCTTCAAAGTGCTCAGAAAGGCATTCGAGTGGGACAAAGAGTGTGATGAGGCTTTTGATCAGATCCATTCATATCTTGGATCTCCTTTGCTCTTATCTCGACCAATAGTGGGAAAGAGGCTGTTTGTTTATCTAGCGGTATCTAAATCAGCTATAAGTGCGGCTATTGTACGGGAGGACGTTGGGGTTCAAAGGCCCGTATACTTCAACAGTAAAGCCCTTCAGGGATCGGAGCATAATTACCCTCGCATGGAAAAGTTAGCCTATGCCTTGATACATGCCTCTAGGAAGATGAAGCCCTACTTTCAAGCCCATTCTATCGTCGTCCTCACTAACTCACCACTAAGACAGGTCCTCCATAAACCTGGGAAGTCAGAAAGATTGATGGCATGGGCCATTGAGCTAGGGGAGTATGACCTTACCTATCAGCCTAAGACGACCATCAAAGGGCAGGCACTAGAAGATTTTGTCGCAGAGTTTACATGGGAAGAGATCAAGGGTGAGAATAGCCTAGAGGCCACAAAAGGGTCAAACAGCAACGTCTTCCGACACCTGGAAGAGGTTATACCCAAGAGAGTCAGAGATGGGATAGCCGAGAATGAGGAAGACCGGTACCTCTTCAGGTAGGGAATTATGTTAGAAGAGGGTTTCTCATCAGACAAAGACATCTGGAACCTCTTCATCGATGGGTCTTCTTGTGAAAATGGAAGCAGTGTAGGCCTAATACTCTCAGACCCAGATGGTACCAACATCGAATATGCCCTAAGGTTCAACTTCAAGGTGTCAAATAACGAGTCAGAATACGAGGCCATGGTAGCAAGCCTCTCCTTGGCAAGAACCATTGGTATAAGATGATTACTCCTTCACAGTGACTCAAGGTTGGTTGGTAATCAAGTATTGGGGGTTTATAAGGCCAAGGACGAAAGGATAGACAAATACCTGAAGAGAGTGAGAACGATACTTTAAGTCCTCGAGGAGGTGAAGATGAAGAGAATACCTCTACAAAATAATAGTCATGCAGACACATTAGCAAGACTAGCTTCGACAACGAGGATAAATATAAGAAGGACAGTCCCAGTTGAGATCTTACCCAGAGCAACCATTGAAGAAGAAGAGGTCAGTAACCCTTACCTCAATTTGAATCTTGGGGACTCGTGGATGGATTCAAT
Organism: Sambucus nigra; assembly: GCA_949130495.1. NCBI lineage: Eukaryota > Viridiplantae > Streptophyta > Magnoliopsida > Dipsacales > Adoxaceae > Sambucus > Sambucus nigra. The sequence goes on along the minus strand of OX422212.1, from coordinate 180,417,912 downwards.
TATCAGATATATCAGAGAAGAGGTGCTACTAGAGTCAAAGTTGGAGAGGAGGAAGTTGAGATACAGAGCTACAAAGTTATCAATAGTAGGAAATGTCCTGTATAGAAAGGAACTCTTATTACCCCTGCTCAGATGCGTCCATCCCACCGAAGTTCCTCGCATCTTACGAGATGTATATGAGGGTTCTTGCTCCAGTCACATAGGAGGAAGACCCTTGGCCAAAAGAATTATTACACAGGGGTACTGGTGGCCAACCTTGGCAAAGGATGTTGCAGCTTATGTAAAGAGGTGCAGCAAATGTCAGCGATTCTCCACAGTCCCTCATCAGCCTATGACGTTTATCAGTTCCCCTTGGCCATTCGCAGTATGGGGGATTGACTTAGTAGGTCCCCTGCCAAGGACTACAAATAATTACATATTTGTGATAGTCTCCATTGATTACTTCTCCAAGTGGGTAGAGGCAGATGCGATGATCACGATTACAGAGCGAAAGACCTTACAATTTATTTGGAAGAACATCATATGCAGACATGGCCTCCCAAGCACCCTTATTTTGGATAACGGAACACAGTTCAAGAATTATTCCCTAGAAAAATACTGCGAAAGAGTTGGGATAAAGCATTTTTTCTCTTCTCCTGGACGACCACAAGCAAATGGTTAGACCGAAGTCACAAATAGAACGATCCTTGACAGGATCAAGAAGAGGTTAGAAGAGGCTAAGGGTAGATGGACTGAAGAAGTTTATGTTGTGCTATGGGCCTACAGAACAACGGCTAGGACGCCAACAGGGGATACCCCGTTTATGTTATCACATGGCTCAGAGGCCGTCATACCAACAGAGGTTGAACTCCCTACTCATAGGGTGCAGACTTATGACCCTGAGAAGATGGGGGAGGAGAGAAGACTCGACCTAGACTTGATTGAGGAGAGAAGGGAAAATGCAGAAATTAGGCAAGCAGCTTACCAACAAAGAACAACAAAGTTCTACAATCAAAGGGTGAAATCAAGACCCATTATCGTGGGAGACTTAGTACTGAAGAAGACACTACAAAAGCTAAACAAGATTCACCCAAATTGGCACGGTCCCTATAATGTGATCGAAGAGGTTATACCCGGGACCTATAGGCTAGAAAACCTAGAGGGGGAACCTTTTTCCAATCCCTGGAATGCTGACCATCTAAAGAAGTATTACATATGATGTTGCCAGAGTTTGTGCCAATGTATTATCTTATGAAGAGATTATTAATGAAAAGATCAAATTCCTGTGACAGTTCTTGATGAGATTATGCTCAATTGGTGAAATTATTTATGAGGATAACATCTTAGTTGATGACCTCAGACCTTATAACATCATGATTTGGTGATAAGGTCTAAGGTCAGACATCATACTTGGATGACCTTAGACCCTTAACATCATTAAGTTGGTGAAATTATTTATGAGGATAACATCTTAGTTGATGACCTCATAACTTATAACATCATGATTTGGTGACAAGGTCTGAGGTCAGACATCATACTTGGATGACCTCGGACCCTTAACATCATTAATTTGGTGAAATTATTTATGAGGATAACATCTTAGTTGATGACCTCAGACCTTATAACATCATGATTTGGTGACAAGGTCTGAGGTAAGACATCATACTTGGATGACCTCGGACCCTTAACATCATTAAGTTGGTGAAATTATATATGAGGATAACATCTTAGTTGATGACCTCAGACCTTATAACATCATGATTTGGAGACAAGGTCTGAGGTCAGACATCATACTTGGATGACCTCAGACCCTCAACATCATTAATTTGGTGAAATCATTTATGAGGATAACATCTTAGTTGATGACCTCAAACCTTATAATATCATGATTTGGTGACAAGGTCTTAGGTCAGACATCATACTTGGATGACCTCAAACCCTTAACATCGTTAGTTTGGTGAAAATTATTGCATGGCAAAGAAAATCATCCAACAAATAATTCAGCGAGAGAAGAAATAAGATCCCTCCTCAGAGGTTGACAGATTAAGTTACAAATGGATAAAATAAAAAGTAACATTGTTCATCAGAGGTTACAGTTCAAATATATAGTGAAAAAGTACAAAATCTTCACAAAAATAGCCTAAGGATTTGCAAGGACAGTGCTGGCGTCCTCAGCCTGATTCCCTTGGCCGACGTTAGTCACCTCAGCCCCATCATCTCTGGGGTTATCTCCCTCAGTCTCTGTAACATCCAGTGGCGCAGTCTCTATAGGGACAACGTCTTCCTATTCAACCTCTTGAAGGGCTTGGGCAAATTGAGGGTTAGCAAAACCTAGACCTATGAAGTCAGAGGCTTTCAAGCTCCTTGACTCCTTCTCCTTAGCAGCCGCCCATTTACCAGTAGCCTTAATACCTCTTTCGAGGTACTCAAAGACAAAGCTGATGAATTCATCAGAGACTTTGTAATCATCCATAATCCCCTCAGAAGCATCCTCAAGGGCTGCCTTCATTGCTGCGTCAACCTTCTGCTGGAGAACGTCGTCATTGACCTTCTGAGAAATGGTGTGGTCCTTTTTAAGCTTGGAGATCTCTTTCTCTAACTCCTTAACCTTCTTATCAAACCCCTCAAAGGAAGACTTCAGATGGTTTACCTCTGCATTCAGAGAGATTTGCACCTTCTCGGCCTCCTGGCCTTTCTGGATGAGGGGCAACTTCTTCAGAGTCCAGTTGGCAAGATGATGCATAGCGACGAGGCCCTGCAAATCATGTGGTCGTATATATAAGTTGAAATTCAAAACATAGGTTACACTTCAAAGCTAAACTGAAATCCAAAGTCATACCTGAATAGACCTGTGAAGGACAAACTCAACCAGCAGAGGGGTGTCCACGGATCGACAAAAGCGTTTGTCAGCATCGGTCATAGCAGAGACGATGACATCCAATGCCTGCAAACTGTGGCCTATGATGCTATCATTAATTTCCAGTTGCTCTATATGAGCAACCAATGCATCCTCAGAAGAAATAGGGATGGAACGATCCCTACCTTTCTTCTTCTGCCTCTGATCCTCAGGGGAAGGATCGACAACATTTCTCTTCTTGGTGGCCTTAGCCCTCGAGGTTGAGGGAGGGGGAGGAGGATCATTCATACCTACTTTTTTGACGAGCTTCATTAAACTTGGTGCTGCCATCTCCCACAACTCGTCAGGTATTCCCTTCGGACGCTCTGCAAGATAGAAAGGTCTGAGTTAGAGAGTCAGACATACATAAATTTAGAGGTAGAACTTGTTGAAATAAAAAGCACTTACGAAGCTCTGTTAGAGGTCTTCCCCTAAGACTGGTCTCAGAGAGATAGTAGGGAGTCATCAGGTGTTCGAATTTGATAAGCAGACCATGCTCTCCCTGATCCTGAAGGTCTTTGACCTTCTGAAGATTGTTTAGGCTTAGCCAGGTTCGGCCTTAGCAGCCATTATTACCTTTCCCCATCTCAGGGATATCCTCGGCTCTAATGAGGAAGAGGGGGCACTTGGACCAAATTCCCATGGACCTGATGCAAAGAAGTAGCGTGGCTTCCAGTTATGGTTCGAGGTTTGGGTGATCTACAGCATCTTTTTATTTGACTTTCGAGCTAAGAAATGATAATAGCTCAGATGATTCCTGGCAGGCAAAGGGAGATAGCACCCCATGAAGGTTTGGACTGGAAGGTCTGAGTGATGGACAACCTTCCATAGGACAATGGCTCCAATTATCACCCTCCAAGCATTGGGTGATAACTGGGAAGGAGCCAAGTTAATGTAAGCCAATATAGCCCTAATGATAGGATGGATGAGCAAACGAAATCCCAACTTGAACATCTGCTCATATAGGTAGATCTCACCATCTCGGTCGTCATAATCCCTCTCTGCCCTCAGAGGTCTCCTGAGTTTTATAAAGGGACTTATGGATTATAGATGTCTGAAGGCCAGAAGGTTGACCTCACTAACTGTACTCTCAATCTCGGCTGCCTCAGAGGTGTCAACGTCACTCTCAACACCATCATCATCATCTGGCTCAACGTCGGCCCGAGAAGACGATGGGGCACCCCCTAGAAACCTATGAGCGAACTCAGCCCCTGTGACTTCCGATAGAGGAATTTCTTCAAGAATCGATGGAACAACCACACTTGATCCAATAATCTCAACCTCTGAGGAAGAGGTTGATGTGCTTGAACTTTTATGAGACGAGGCCCAACTGGAAACCTCTGCCTGATCAGGGACTTGATCTTATTGATTTGTGAAGTCCATGGCCTCTTGGAAGGAGTCCACAGACATAGGGTCTGAGGTGGATGACTCAGACTCCGACATTGGAGAGGGTTCAGCAGGAACCTATGCTTTGTTAGCTGGTTCAGTTGGTTCAGGGTATATGACCTTCAGAGGTGGTGGAAAAATAGGCCTGATGGGGAACGCCTCTTCCATACGAGCTTCCTCTTGGGATCTTTCTATTTATCTAATTTTATCTAAGGTCTTCTCCCTAAGAGAAGGGAACTCCTCTAAGAGTTGGTAAAGGGGTCTGAGCATATGAGGTAGACGCTAGACGTATGACTCTCCTAAATTATAAATAAGATTGGCAAATGGAATTAAAGATTAAGCTATTAAACTTTGAACAAAAATGACGAAGAACAATTAAGAAAAGTTCACCGAAAAAACCAATAGCTTCACCGAAAACCTCTTGAAGCTCACCGAAAAATGCAAAAGTAAGAACAAGGGTAGAAAAATAAAGAAGAAGGGATGGCAAGGGATACCAGAAGAAAAGTGATGAGAAGCAAGGAAGGAATCGCGAGGAATGACCACCCAAACGCACTTCAAATCAGATCTCTTCTAGAGAGAGAATGTTGTAGAAATGACCAAAGCTGGAGAAGGAGAAAAATGAGGAAGAAAGATAAGAAAATGGGGTTTAAACCCTTAATTATGAGTGAACGCATCCCAAGGCCCATCATTGTCTTGGGAGCCCAAAAGATAGACAAACATCATCAAACCTGTCAGGCACGCTACCTACTCCAGTAGCTAACACTTGTCAAGAGACCATTGACACCTGAAGAAATGCGACCTCGAGCAAATATATCCCTTAGACACCTGATCACAAAGTTAACTAAGGGCTAGGGGTGATTGATATGCCCCAAGTGTACCCCCTCAGATCCGAGACATCAACCTCAGCCATTGGTATAACCGATGTTGGAAGGGTCTTAGATCAATGACCAGAGGTCTCGTCTTTGATAAGGTCGTCCATGGCCGACGTTACAAGCTACCTCGGCAAGTGAGGTCTCCAAGATCCACATGAATAGTTATTTATCAGACCATCCATAAGATGACAACCTCGGCTGGGAGAAGGTCGAGGTTACAGAGGTTACAATTCCATCAAGTCCAGCTTTGACAGGGTCTTAGCCGTTGTTCCTAGCATGTTTTAGCTCAACCTCGGCCGAGGCCGACCTTATGGCTCACTTATTTTACCTCGGCCACACATGGGCCGAAGTCATCGTGATTAATCTCGGATAGGACATCAACCAGACTTTACTAACCTCGTATTCTTCCATACCGAGGTTATGACCAGACAGAGGGCCGAGCTCTTATGCGAATATGTGAGGATAAGAACACGTGTACACAAATTAGTTATAACAAATCATTCCCCTCACGTGGGGGGAATATTTCATCATCATTCTCTACATGTGACAGTGACAGATGTCTTCATCGTATTGGCTAGATTAACACACACATGCTCATTGCATGCATGGGGGTACATTACACCCCCAGGTACTATATATACAAGACTTCTCCTGGAGGAGAGAGATTGTATATATGGCCATTAGAGCCCTCATACAGTGATACACATCATACACTTGCACAGTGGATGTAGGCCTAATTGGCTGAACCACTTATATCCCGGTGCGAATCCTCTTCTCCTCACCTCCTTCTACTGTATGTGTATATGCCCTTGTGCTGCCATTGTTAACATTGAATTGAGCTCACAAACACATAGAAGGGTGGTACTGTTTTCAGCATCATCAAATCACTTCATGTAATCAATAACCCAATTGTAATTGTAAATAAAGTTGGTGATAATTTTTGCTTCATCCAACACTTTTGCCACACTCTTCTTTTTACCAATGTCTTCAAGGATAAGGTCAACACAATGAGCTGAACATGCCGTCCAATACAAATTCGGTCTCCTTTGCATAAGTAACTTACCACCCGCTTTCATAGTCGCTTCATTCTCAGTTACTACGTGGACAATATATTCCTCTCCAATTTCATCAATCACCTTATCCATGAGGTGAAAGTAGTAGTCTGTTGTCCTACTCACCACATCTATTACATGAATTTACTTATGGAAAACTATTCCATGATTTATATAATCTAAAAAATTAATTAAATGTTTCCTGGTAGGTCCTGTCCAACCATCACACATAATAGTAACACCCCTCTCCTTCCAAATTGGCTTTTGAGATTCAATCCATTTTTTCAAGCTAGAAAACTCTATTGGCAAAAAAACTTCATTGATCTCATACGGAGTTGGAGGCTTCACTCCGTATCAAACTTCTCTAGTAACATCAAGCATCCGGTAAAACCATGGGCTTACAACAATATTTGCAGAATGTTTTCCAAACAACACAAACTGACTAACTGCTCGTACTAAGTTCTTTCGCAAACCCTTCATAAGTTTTGTTGATATTTTAGGTTGATTAGGACCCTTGTTTCGATGGAGGTCCACATCAACTTCAGTTTATCTATATTCAGGCCAATTTATATCCGCCCATTCCTCAATTTGCATTGCAGACATACTAGAAGATAGCTGAGGAGCTTTAGGTAAACCCGCTCTACTTGAACTTCCACCCTCATACCCACCCTTTGAGTTAGACCTCTGTGTCTGTTCACATTCCCTATATTCATTTCTACTCATATTTCTTGCCATGGTCATCTCGGTATCTGAATCATCACTTGAAACAACAATCCCCTCAAAGCCATCATCCCCATACTCATTTCTAATATAATCAATGACTCCTTCCTTTTGGGCGGCTTTATCTTTTTTTTTGCTTTTGCTCCTTGAAGATGTTTTCATCATTTGCTCCCTAATTTCGGTTATGATGTTAGGAAACCCTCTTACTTGTCCTTTTACATGAGCTAAATGTTGTTTTAGTCTAGTTATACCACCATTTATTTCTCTTCCAAATAATTTTGAATTTAATTTCAACCTATTATTTAATACTAGAGTAGCAAACTTCCACCCAATATCCCCACTTGGGGCGATCTCCGGCTCATCTTCCTTTATCCTTTCACGAGGCATTTTCTTTGTTAAAACTATCATAGAAAGTAAATAAATAAGTTCATTATTTTTATGCATTTATATAAAGAAAAAAATAATAAGTTGACTTAATATTGAATTGAATAATAATTAATTTTTAAAACATAATAATAATTAGTAAACTTTAACAAAAAATATTCTAAATAGTTTGACAAAATTTTATAATTTTTGGTACTTTTATTAATTTTTTTACACAATCTTTTCTGGGACATAATATCATATTAAATAATAACACATATTAAATTGAATAATAATTTATTTTTTAAGACATGATAATAATTAGTTGACTTAAATATTTTTTTTTTAATTTTTGGATAAACTTTTGTAACATTTTGAGTATTTTGTTAACATTTTTTTGACACATTATATTTATAAAAAAAATAGTATAAAATTGAACTCATCTCATCCGTTAAAAACGAGATGAGATGAGGTTTATTTGTTGTTGTTTGTTCCTTTTAATACCACAAGAAACTCTCTCTCTGTCTTACGGGACGAAGACAAACCCAAAACCACACCATATATTCACTCACCTTGATATCCGGAGCTGACCCTGAGATATCCCGCCTGCCCTCCTTCCTTTCTGATATCTCGCCTATCATGTGTTGAGTGCTGACTCCTCCTGATATACCACTGGCGGCCGACCTGACGTGAGGTTGGTTTTCTTTGGATGGAGAAGAAAAAATTGGAAGGCTGTAACCGTGTAAGAGTATGGATCTTTGTGGGTGTTCTTGAGACAAATAAATACTCAAAAGATGATGGGAATCTTATTTCAAACAAATCCTATACCTATAGCTGCTACAGGGTGTCTATTTTCTTTCCTTACCAGGTTTGTCTTTGTCCCTTTTTTTCGGTCTCTTTTTCTTTCTTTTCATGAGATCAAGTTGCTAAATAAACTTAAAGTACTGATGTAAATGTCTTTGTGTTTTCATCAATTTTTTTTCCACACAACAAAATGAATTGTATCGGACAGTAACGGATTGTAACGGCGTTACCGTTACCTATCGGATTCGTAACATGATATGGGTGTGAATTTGGTTCAATCTGATAAATCGGTGTGTATCCGAAATGTGGCTTATAAAACCGTTACATACCAGCCGGTTCGTTACGTAACGGCCGATTTTTAAAACTATGTTTCAATCTGATGCAAAAATTAATAATATAATGATCCAACGATGATTTATCACTGTATATAGTTTCTCTGATAGAAGAAGAGTCCAGTTTTCTTTACCTTCAAACAAGATTGGAATTGAATTAATCACTAAAGTTAATTTTTTAAGTAGGCCCTCACTTTTTAATATTTCATTCTAGCCTTTAGGATGCATACAACATGTTTTAGTTTTTGACCCACTGTGAACGTAATTTTAAAATCATTAGAGCATATTTTTGAATAAGAAAAAAAGACTTTCATCTATTTAGATAGACGACAAAATTTTATCAGTTTTTTGTGTGGATAAAGCTCTATCATATGTATACGAATGAAGATTTGTGGAGAATATTTATTTTTCCCAAATAGAAAAAAACAATCACACTAGAACCCTTCAATTCATATAATTCACAATAATATTATCATGATAAGTAGCATGGAGCATACGCAATGCGCGAGAGTTTTTGTAATATGCGGATATAAAAACGTACTTGTATTATTAAAAGGAAAAAACAAATATTAGTGGAGTAAATAATTAAAAACAGTGGACATAGTAATAATGTAATTGAAAAAAGGTATTATTCTAGCATATGTTTTGTAAGAGTAATATCCATAAGGCAATGTTTAAGAAGACAAACGCTACAACGTTATTATAGTTTTGACGTTGAAAGGAGAAATTAAGTTTATGAAATATAATAAACCACATCATCATTCCCGGCTAGGATGTCCTTTATCAGTTCTTGATGTCAATTCCTTTGTTTCTGCAAATTAATGGTGTTGTACGTTAGAGTTTTGTAGAACCAAGGATAAATGTAATATGTTAGGATTTATTCGGTTATAGTTAATTATGGATCGTTACCTTGTTGATTTCATTCTTTTGGATGGACACTTATTTTTTGCATCCGTGTCATATGTTTTGTCCAAATCTTGAGTTTTGGATGTATTTGTAGTGTGGATCTCTAGGGAAGCATCTCTACCTTCTATTGGAGTACTGTCTTATTCGAGAGTCGAAATGATTTGTGCATACAAAATATCATGGATTAGAAAATGTCTAAAATGAACCATGGTTTCATATAATGTAGTGGGATGAGTTATATTATGATTTCAGGAAATGTAGCGTTATTCATATTATCTTCATAGTTAGAACCGTTGTTGTTTTCTCAAGACATCCACTACTTCTCTCACAGATTTTGTGCATATACTAATATTCCAAAATGGGTTTTACTGGATGAATTTATTTACCACTCAAATTGATTGAACAAAAGACATAATATTTTGTTTGGCAGAAATTAGTCAACATGGAGGGGAGAAATCAAATAATGTGATAAGAAATGGAGGATAAATCATAAAGATACCCAGATGATATCTGCTTCCTTTGGTTGGATCCTCTATTTTTATTTCTTCATACTACATGATAATATAAGATCCATTAAAATTTATATCTAAAAGCATTTTATTATTAACATCTGGATACATATATTGTAGTTTGATCTCGTAATTATTGAGGAACAATATTAATAAGTTTTGATTTTTCACACCATAACTATATCTGAATTTTATTTCATTTTTTCATTAGAAAAACTCAGTTTCCTACTCCTAATGGCTTTCAAATACTTACAACATACAAAAAAATAAAGTTCAGCATCAATTTTACCTTGATGATAATTCACCATTCATAGATGAAAATATGAAATCAAGCTGAGCCTAAAATGAGTTTCATCCTTACTTGAATTTTACATTAAATGCATGATGTCTTCTATCATATTTAACAGAGACTAAAGAAGGTTAAACTTCAATTTTAATCATAACATGAATTAGACCAAAATTTACTATCTGCCAATGTTCATTCCTATTTACCCGTACAACTAATAGAAAACAGAAACTAATCTTCTTCTGTAAATAGACAAAGGTGCTCCACATAGGATCTCATTATTTAGTAACTACAAAATTATATACTTAGGATCACATTGTTTACCCAAGGCAACTGCTGACACAAAAAATATATAAACATGTGTATTGTTTGCTAAAACTATCTTGCACAAACCTATGTGCATAAACAAATTGTCTCCTAGGAAAAAAGCAAAATCAATTTTTTGATTACAACACAAAGTCATGTATCAATAATATAAAATTGATATAAAACTCATGTTTTGATCACAAGATCAACGCACTCAAATAATATGTACGTTAGACATTTTTACAAACAAATAAGATACACACATATAATTTAAACTTTCAAACTATTTTAAACTTTATAATATTCGATATATCATAAAAAATAAAGAAATTTTACCATGCTTTCGAGTTACAATCTGTTAGCAGCAGTAGTAGAAAGATCGGTAGCAGCAAGAATCCAGAAATTAATAGGTGGTATGGAACATACATAGTGATGCAGATATAAATAGTCTGCCTAGTTTTTTATGAAGGAAGAGGAATAGGCTTATACATCAAACAATTTAGAGGATATATTAGTCTAAGAATTAGGAGCTAAAGGGGTTGAATACAACTTAGAGACTATGAATTGGAGGGAAATGCAACAATATGGAAGAGAAGTCAGAGCAAATAGATGAAGAGGTTTAACTTAATAAACACCGGTTACAATCAATTATCAACTCTAACCATTAAAAGTCTATTTAGACCTCTAGTAATATTGTATTAGAGGTATAATATAGATTATAGCATAGTAAAATAATTCCTACCAAAAACTCAGTGAAACATTAGTTTGCCCATAATTTCATGCCAAATTTAATTCTTCACACAATATCATTCCACTCCCATAGTGCGTGAACCCATGCACTTGCCCAATTTTGTGAACTTCTTATGTCTATAAATTCTATCAAGTCAACCAAGGTAACAAATTAAAGGGAGAAATATTGCAAACATAAAATTGTGGTAGTAAAAGAGCGACACTGAGACAATAAAAGAATAAAAATCCATGCAGTAATAAAATATATGGGGGTGAAGTATATTTTCTCATATAATGAATGTGCTATGGCCATCTACAATGGGAAATGGAGATGTGCACATTTACATTTTCTCGATTTATAGTGGGTATCAGAATGTACAGATTTAGGAGAGAGAAAGTGTAAGGATAATGTAAATATACAATGGGGGGCCCACAGCTGGGCGGATAACCTTTGCCCGCCCAGAATTTGGGCGGTACACTCTTGTCTGCCCAAGAAAAAAAAAAAAAAAAAAAAATATATATATATATATATATATATATATATATATCATAATGGCCGAAAATAATGGTAGGATAAAATAACTATATTAATATATAACGAACGTTGGTGTATAGCGGATGAAAGAAGGCTGACCAAACCCTGGGCGCCTAAGACTTACTCGCCCAGGGTGGGACCCCCCATTGCCACGTCAAAACTACCCGTCCCACTAAAAATCCAAAAAAAAATGTATGTTAAAGGATGTAGATTTACATATTTTGATTTCGTTCCACTGGAGATGGCCTAAGAGCTTTAGAAATAAAGGATGCCAAATGCATAACACCATAAGTGATGATGTGATCATCGTTAGAGCCGGAGTGGACGGGTCTGCTCTAGCTTACACTCTGGGTAAGGTCTCTCTCTCTCTCTCTCTCTCTCTCTCTCTCTCTCTCTCTCTCTCTCTCTCTCTCTCTCTCTCACACACACACACACACACACACACAGATATACATACATACATACACACACACACAACACATAAAAAAAACAAGTCAATTTTAAAGGAAAGAAATGGTCAAATGTTAGTAGTCAAAGACAATGTTCCAATATGCCTACATACATGTGACTTTTAAATTACCACGATTCTCTTAATGAAAAGAACTCGAGTTGGCCATCAGCCTGTAGTTCTCCCAGAGCATGATCATGCAATGCTGCACTTTGAGGAACTTGATTGACCTTAAAAATATCTAACAAAGTGAGGAAAAATACTTCGAACTATATTTTCTTTTGATTTAGGCTTAAACTGTATGGACAATAATTTTTCTTTGTTATTTAGGATCCATTTGATTTCTTTTCCATGGAAAATAGTTGTTAGATTTTTTAGATAGTCAATTTACATAGTAAAGGAAGAAGAAGAGAAGATATGAGAAAGAGAAGAGAGAGAAAAGAGAAATCAGCAAAAGAGGAAATGAAAAGATATCTATCAAGACCAACTTGATATTAATAACTTTCAGATATTACATAAGTACCCTACATAGTTTAAATATAATCTAACACACAATATAATTATTACAAATAAGACCCGACAACACTCTGCCTCAAAGTGGTGCAAAGATATTTACCACGCCCCGCTTGATTAACAAATGTTGCAAATAAGTTTTGCTCACACCCTTAGTCAAGACATTAGCCACTTGATTAGTCATGTACTTTGTCCTGTCATGTTGGACTATATTGTAGGCAATACTAATGGAGGTATTATTGTTGTAATACAAATTCATTAGCTCACCAACAGGATAACTCAACTCATCTAAGATGGTCCGTAGCAACATCAACTCGCACCTTCCATGTGCCATGGATCTGAACTAAGCTTCTGCACTAGTTATAGAAAATGCTGACTATTTAGTTCTTTATCATGAAATAAGATTACTTCCAACAAAGGTGAAATATCCCAAAGTGGATCGACGATCGATGACGAAATCTATTGAATCGGCATAAGTCTAAGCTTCAACACGTAAGCATGTTGTGCAAAAAAAATTCATGTCTTAGGGGAACTCTTGAGGTACTGGAGGACACGATGCATAGATTCTAGATGTGGTGTTCTTGGATCATACTTAAACTGTCTTATCGCACTAACATTATAAGAAATATTCGGGCACGTAAGAGAAAGGTAAATAAGTCTCCTAACCAAACACTGAAATCTTTCCACATCAGTTAATAGTTCCCATCTGTATCATTGAGCCTATGGTTATGATCAATATGGGTATCAACAGTCTTAGCTGTAAGTTTAGGTGTTTTAGCCAATATATATGACATATACTTGCGTTGAGAAATGAGCCCTCCTTTCTTGGATCAGTACACTTCGATGCGAAGGAAGTATCTCAATAATTCGAGGTCTTTAACCTCAAATTATGTTCCCAGGAATTTCTTAATTACTTGTATCTCTTTCGCATAATCTTCGATGATAACAATATCACCAACTTATATAATAAGGGTAGTGGTAAAAGTTTAGTGCCTCTTAATGAAAAGTGTATGATCCATTGGACTCTATATATACCCTAATTTATTCATAGCAGTGTTGAACAACTCAAACCAAGCACTTGGAGACTGCTTAAGACCATACAAGGCCTTATTTTGTTTGGACACTAAATTATATCCATTAGCAAGCTTAAAACCAAGAGGCGTCATTATATACACTTCTTCCTCCAAATCATCATGAAGAAAGACATTCTTTACATATAACCGATGTAACGAACAAGGCAAATTAGCTGCCAAGGATATAATAACTGGTACGGATATCATCTTGGCAACCGGAGCAAACATCTCTTGATAATCAATCCCATATGTCTGAGTGAAGTCCTTTATAACTAACCGTGATTTATCTCTCTCAATTTTTCCATTAGTTTGAAGCTGAACTGTGTATAACCATTTGTAGCCTACTAGTTTCTTTCCTTTGGGAAATGGAACAATATCCCATGTATTATTCTTCTCAAGATCCTTCATTTACTCAAACAATGATTTCTTCCACTGGTTCTGATTAAGGGCATCATAAACATTAGAAGGAATAAAAACAAATGATATAGAAGAAGTGAAAGCACGATATGTAGGAGATGAGGCATCAAACGCTACAAAATGGGATAGAGAATGTTTCGTACAATCACGAAGACCCTTATAAAGAGAAATAAGTACATCAAGATTAAGTGAGGGATTACCTAGATCGAGGGAGACTTCTTAGTTTTAGGGTGAGACAATGGCTTATTTTTCTATCTTAATATATACAAGTATTCCTTTTCCTTTTGCAAATCATTAATGTCAGTAGTAATAGACATAGGCTCACCCTGAGTAGGAATAGGCTCCCTCTGATTAGGAAACTCCCTATGCTCAGGTTATGGAATGGGACATGGGTTCTCTATACTTATAATCTCTCCCTATATAGAACCCTGAGTAATAAGGGGAAAAAAGGGAACTGACTCAAAGAATGTAACATCCATGGAGATAAACCAACGACGAGTAGTAGGATTATAACATAGACACCCCTTTTGAGTGGCCGAATACCTAAAAAACACACATCGGATCGCGTTTGAATCCATTTTATCCTTACAATGATGTATGGGAACATAATAAATATAACCAAACACTTTGGGATGAGTAGTGTTAGAACACACTATATATATGACTTACTTGAGTCTATATATAGGAGTTGCAACTAGTTTGGATATCGAGACAAAGTAGGTTAGTTTTTATGAGTTGCTCTATCTCTCAAAGGTTCAAGAAAGAACGAATAAATCCATTCCAAGAATCATCAAAATCATTAAAAGGGAAGTTAATCTTACCTTACCACTTTAGGACATTTACACTGCATATAATTGAGTTCACATGTGCATCTATTATTTAAATCACTTTAACTATGTTTTCAAATCATTTTGATTCCTTTATAACATTTTTGAAACATTTTAAATAATTTTTGGAATTATTAAAATTTAGTTTTAAAAAAGTGTTGGGGTTATAAGTTGGAATTTACAAAATGTTTTTATTCATTAAAAGTTGTGTTGGGTAGGATCTCAAAGCGTTAGATAATTCAGGGGCAAAATTTAGAATATCTTTTACACGCATTTTACAGTGTGTATCATTCGAACACGTGTTGTCACCTTAACGGATGGTTTTGTGTTTTCACTAAGACACATACTTTATATTCAATCTCATCCCTTGGTTAAACATTATCAACGATCTGCATGTTATTAGAGTCAATCCATGTGCAAATAGTTTTAACCTATCATCGTTTGTTATTCCCACCACTTATATTGAACCGTTAGAGTGACAGTCAACTGGTCAAAGTTAATCTCAACCATTGGATTACCTCAGAAGTTAGAAGTCTTTCCTTAGCTACTATATAAACCCATGTAGTCTCAGCCATTTGAGACATTTGGCATTCATCCAAATAGGTGCAAAAAGAGAGAGTAGAGATAAGAGAGAGAAGGGAGAAAAGAGAGGAAAAGAAAAGACAGAAGAGAGAGAGAGAGAGAGAGAGAGAAACCTTAATCTTCCAAGCTCAACCTCTCAACTTTTTCCCTTAATTAAAACACTAAACCTCATAGTTTCATACACCAGAAAACCCAAACCGTGAGAGTTAGATCCATTTAGGGTTTCTGTGAGTTTGGTGTTAGATTTGTGAGACATTTAAAGACCTCTTCAAGTCTTAGTTTCTCCCACATCTCTTATCTAAGATAATCTTGAGTTTCACTATTGAAACTTGAGTTTTTCTAAAAGAGAAAATCACACGTTTATATTTTTATTCCCTTTTGGATCTTTTGTTGTAGATCCTTTATGTTTTAAGAGATTTTGAAAAAGAAAATTCTGTATTTCAAGGTTATATCAGATATCTAGAACGTTTGTGTTTCTTGTTTTATATTTCACGTTTTGTGAAATAAATGTGTACAAAAATAAATAGAAACACATAGAACCTTGGCTAGTTTAAAAGCAAGGTTATTTTTCAGATTTGATCTTGAGAAAGAAGTTATTTGTCAAAATAATTTGAATTAGTATCTTCATGTCATATAGAACCTCTTTATATATAGGAATTTATCTTTATAAATAATTTAAGAGGGTGAGTTGCATAAATCTGTATTTATTGCACATCACAAACACATTCTCACACATGAACACTTAGTCACAGTGGTTCTGTTTGAGAAACTTGGAAATTGAAAGAGTTGTTGGAATCAGAAATCAAGGAAAATGAGATCAAGGAAAAGACAAATAAGCAACAAGGTAAAATCATTTCTAGTCAGAAAACCTTTGGAGTCGAGTAGCTCATGTAGGTATACATCTGAACTTAGATTTAGGATCTTTGTGTGCTTACTTAAGTGTTGTATCTTGATTATTTATTTTAGTGGATTTTTGGTTTGTGTCGTAGAGGGCACCGTGTATGTTTCCCTTGATTAAGGGTTTTACCACATTAAATTCCTGTGTTCACTACTTTAAATGTTCTTAATTTCTATTGTGATTGGTATTCCATGTTAGACTTTGTATATGGTTTTTAATTTCTAAAACCTAAGGTTATCAACTACCAAATCTAGATTATATATTCAGAAATTTTTTTTAAACACATCTTGTGTTATTATTCAAAAAGAGTCTTGTCCAAAAATTTTATTCAGAGTTTACTCAACTTATAACGTTTTGTTATTAATCTAGTAAATAGTTTTTTCAAGTGGTATCAGGGCATGACCATCTTTTGTGATCCTAAAACTTTAAATATTTTTTTCAAAACTTCTTTAAAAAATTTTGAATATAGAAGAAGGGTTTGATAAGTTTGGTAACCTATCAAGACCACCACTCTTTGATGGAAACAACTTTTCATACTGGAAAGTATGACTTTCATTCAAGGAACCCTTAGTGATGATGTCTGGAACATAATTGAAAGAGGGTATGAACATCTTACCAAGGCTATATCTGAAACTAATCCTACAAGGATTAAGAAACTTCTTAGTGAATTTACTAAGGAAAAGGCATCCCCAGATAATAACAGAGGAAAGAATGCCATATTTTTGTCCAATAATGAACACGAATTTAAAAGAATATCCATATGTTCGACTTCTAAAGAGGCATGGGACACTCTTGTTACTGCTCACGAAGGTGATGAAAGAGTTAAGGCGGGAAAAACTCAAATGCTTGTCCATCAATACATCAACCTGATAATGGATGACAATGAACCCTTTAACGATTTCTACATTAGGTTAAGTGATATCCTTACAAAGATTCATGCAAATGGTATAACCTATAGTAGAAAGGAAATTGTTCAAAAGATTCTTAGGTCACTGACATCAAAATTTGAAAATAAGAGATATGCCATAGAAGAAATGGACGACCCTAATATCACTCCTGACTTGCTTAGTAGTAAACTGAGAACTATAGAGGTGAGTTAGATTTCAAAAAGCAGCTGACCAGACAAAACAAGAAACCCACTAGTTCTAATGTTGTGTTTTCATCTAAAATGCATGTTCCTAAAATAAATTCTTTGGACTGACTGTGTTGATGACTGTGATTTGGATGACCTTGACAATCAAATAGCTCTTATGAGCAAGCATTTCAAAAAGATTTTGAAATTTAGAAATGATGTAGCCTCTAAACAAGGCAAGTCAAATTATCAAGGAAATCAAAATCGCAGACCTCATGACAGAGACAATGCCAAACACTCACATGACAATAAAAGGACTTACGACAATAACTGACCTAAGACCAACTTGAAAGATGTGAAATGTCATAGATGTGGTAAAATGAAACATTATGCCAGCAAATGCTTAACTAATTTCAGCAATAATAACAAGGCTAATGTGTAAAACGTGGGATGACTCTAGTGATTCTGATGAAGATGAAACAGAGTTAACCCAGAATGATGAGTATTACATGTCTTTCTTTGCCAAAATTGTATATAATGATGATGATCCATGCCTACCTACTCACGAATCTGTGATGCCTGTTGATGTTG
Source organism: Sambucus nigra (assembly GCA_949130495.1). Lineage (NCBI taxonomy): Eukaryota > Viridiplantae > Streptophyta > Magnoliopsida > Dipsacales > Adoxaceae > Sambucus > Sambucus nigra. Next base: position 180,399,816 of record OX422212.1, on the reverse strand, counting down.
ATGTTAATACTCCTCCTATTATTGTTGGAAGTAATATAAGTGTGAGTCCAAGCGTTAATATTGACGATGAAACTGAATGTGTGAATTAGTCTAAAAGAACCAAGTAATGTTTTAGGGGACACTTCACACGACACACTTAGTGAGTCTGATGATGATTTGCCTGATTTACACAAGTTATACACAAAAACGATTAAGAAGAGTGATCGTCTTGAAAAAGATGATAAAATCATTAGCTGAGTATATCGATTTACTTAACCAAACCATTAGGAAGAATGCTGAAGATTATATTTCTTAGTGTATTACCCATAAGACTGAGATTCAAGAATTTTCCTTAAAAATAAAATATTTGTCTAAGAAAAATCATGAGTTTGAACAAAAATGTAAGGTAACCCTTATTGAACTAGAAGAGTCTAAGCAAAAGGTCTCAAATATGTTTAAAAAATGTCAACACTTTGAAACGCAAGATAAATCTTATGAGGAAATTATTGTTGGAAGAAAATTTGACTCCGAAGATAAGTGTGGCCTAGGTTTTGGAAAAATAATGCACACTAGCAAGACCTAAGTTTCTCCTCAAAATGTTACTTTTATCAAATAAGGCCAAACTTGTCAAACTGTTCAAAAAGGGGAATCTAGTCTTAATGTCTCTCAAGCAAAACATGATCAGTACAATCAACAGTCTAATTCAAATGGTCATGCCAAATATGTTTGTCCACCCGTTAGATACTAAAGAAAAAACCTTAAGACCACTGACAATTGGAAAACTATACCAAATAGAGCCAAACCCATCTTTAAAGACTTTAGTAATAAAGTTAAGACCAACACCCATGAGTACTTTTCTTACTACGATGTTTTTGGCAACACTCTTGAAGAATGTTTTCAAAAAAGGATATACACACCCACCTACCTTAACATTAACTATTATAGAAAAGGAAGAAATACTTATGTTCTCCCTAGACAGGCCACAAACAACTCTATTTATAAAAAGAAAAAGGGAGCCAAGACTAAGAAAAAGCCATTTAGAAAGACCCAACAAACCTTTTCTAAATCAAAAGGCCACAAAATGATTAAAACTCGGCGTATTTGGATTATAAAAGATGATTTATTACCCCAGCTCAAGTGCAAAATTGTCATTTATGCTTTAAGGGCACAACACACTTCAACTGGATGGTATTTAGACTCCGGATATTCTAATCATATGACCAGGGATGAAACCAAATTGAAAAACACGACAGACTTCCTTGGAGGTAGTGTCATGTTTGGAGATGGTGTTTTATCTCAGATCATAGGTAAGGGAACATTGAGTGAGAATGGGCTTCCTGATCTAAATGATGTTCTCCTAGTTAAAGGCCTTAAAGCTAACCTCTTAAGTACATCTCAATTCTTTGATTCCAATCATATCGTTACTTTTTTTTAAAATGATTGCAAAATTATTGATGAAAAAGGAAACCGTATATTAATAGGAAACATAACACAGGAAAACTGTTATACAGTAATTCCTAAGTCTGCATCTTGCCATGTTGCCAGATTAGAGGATTCTGACCTTTGGCACAATAGATTGGGACATACGAATTTTGATAATCTTAGAAGATTAAGCTCCCAAGAAATAGTTATAGGTTTACTCAAAATCAAAAATTCTTTCAATACGGTATATGGACTATGTAAGGATGGGAAAATAAGTAAATCCCCTCATAAGAAAGTTAAGGATTTCTTGACCACAAAAGCTTTAGAACTTATCCATATGGACCTCACAGGTCCCTCAAGGACTGCTAGTTTCTGTGGAAATAGTTATATCCTAGTTATTGTAGACGACTATACGTGATATACTTGGGTTGCATTTATGAAATAAAAATCAGATACCTTCGGTGAATTCTTAAAAATACTTTTGAAAATAGAGAATGAGAAGGATGACCAAGTGTGTCATATGAGGAGTGACATAAGTGGAGAGTTCAAAGACTCTGGTGTTACTGAATATTACGCAGCCAATGGATATACACATGAGTTTAGTGCTCCCAAAACACCCTAGAAAATTGGCATCGCTAAACGTAATAATATAACTTTACAAGACATGGCTAGGGGTACGCTACACGCTAAAAGTATTCCTAGAAATTTTTGGGTAGAAGCCATTCAAACCACATGTCATATCATTATTCGTGTATACCTTAGGAAAAATTCCAAACCAACACCTTATAAACTTTGGTTCCATAAAAAGCCAAACTTAGAATATTTAAAAATCTTTGGGAGTATTTGTTATGCCTGTAAAGACAGGGAACAACTTTCAAAATTTGACACCCGAGGAGAGAAAGGAATATTTCTTAGTTATTCCCAAAACAGTGGGGCTTTTCGTGTTTTTAACTATCAAACCAAAACCATTTTGGAATCCTTTAATGTAATTATAGATGATACGAGTGTACGGAGTAGTTCCAGTTAATAAGTGCCACAAGATGAGGATGAACCAAATTTTACAATTGAACCTCCAATAGACACTGATTTACTACCACCCGAGAATCCTTCAGTACCAACTTGGCTTTCTAAAGACCATCCTATTGAAACTGTAGTTGGTAATCCTTCTGAACCTGTTAGAACAAGATCCCAACTTCGAAATGTGGCACAATTTTCATGTTTTGTTTCCCTTGAGGAACCCAAAAATATAAATGATGCCCTTTCTGACTCATTCTGGATCAATGCTATGCAAGAAGAGCTTGTCCAATTTCAGAGTCACGATGTTTGGCATCTTGTTCCCATGCCAAAAGATTTGAAGGTTATTGGCACACGATGAATTTTCAAAAATAAAATAGATGAAAATGGGGATGTCATTAGAAATAAAGTTAGGTTGGTAGCACAAGGTTACTCCCAGGGAATTGACTTCGACGAAACTTTTCACTTGTTACTCGTCTTGGGTCAGTTCGTCTCCTCCTTGCCATATCATGTCACCTATAATTCAAATTATTCCAAATGGATGTTAAGTCCGCATTTTTGAATGGTGTTTTGACTGAGGAGGTATGCATAGAAAAACCCAAAGGGTTTATAGATCCATCATACCCTGACTACGTCTTTAGGCTTAAGAAAGCCTTATACGGTTTGAAACAAGCTCCTAGACCTTAGTGTGAGCGACTATCTATATTTTTTGTCTCTCGTGGATTTGTCCAAGGCAAAAATGATCAAACTTTATTCGTTAGGAACAAAGACAAATATGTTTGAATAGCACAAGTTTACATTGATGATATAATATTTGGATCCACTTGTTCTAAACAAGTTAAGAATTTTTTCGACATCATGCATGCTGAATTTTATATGTCACTTATGGGTGAACTTCAATATTTTGTAGGTCTACAAGTAAAACAATGTAGTGATGGACTATTTATCACTCAATCCAAATAGGCTACAGAACTTGTTAAAAATTTTGAATTAGAAAATGCTAAACCTTCCAGAACCGCCATGAGTACTTCAACAAAACTATCTAAGGATGATAATGGGAAAAATGTTGATCTTACTCTATATCAAAGTATGATATGGACTATCTTATATCATACAGCTTCTAGACCAGACATTTCCTTCGCAGTCTGTGTTTGTGATAGATATCAAAGTAGCCCTAAGGAATCCCACTTATTGTGTGTGAAAATAATTATTAAATATGTCAAGGGTACTCTAAAATTTGGTATTTGGTACACTAAGGACACAACTTGTTCTATTATAGGATACACTAATGTTGATTGGGCAGGGTGTTCTAATAATAGAAAGAACATGTATAGGGCATGTTACTACGTAATAAATAACCTATTAGGTTGGTCATGCAAGAAACAGACTTGTATTTCTCTATCTAGCGCAGAATCCGAGTACATTACCGCAGGAAGCTGCTGCTCACAACTATTATGATTAGACAGATGATTAGAGGTTATGGTATCACGAAAAATCAATTAACCATATTTTGTGATAACGAGAGTGCAATATATATTTTGAAAAACCCGGTACAACACTCTCGAACTAAGCATATACAAATTCGACATCACTTCATTCGTGATCTTGTAGAATCTAAAGAACTCATTATTGAATATATGAATACTAAAAAATAGCTAGTTGATCTCTATACCAAACCATTGGATAACATATGATTTGAGTATCTGCAAACATCTATAGGTATGATAGTTCTCACATAATTTCTGTCACATTTATCATAACTTCGGTAGTCTCACGCTAATAATTGGTTTCTGAAGTTTTAGGGTATGGACGTCTCTCAAATGACAAAAAACGCCACCTAACACTAGTTTATGTAGGAGACCTTTCATTCTGACATTGCTTATGATATGCTGTGTGATTGAAACCTTTTTACAGATTCCTATTTTTCTCTATTATTTTAGTCCCATTGTATATTTGAGAAAAATTGGGGGAGAAGAACTTGAGTATTTTTGCTGCGATTTATATTTATTCCTATTCTAACTCAACTAATATTCCATTCAAGTGTTTAATCTTTTACATGTATTCTTCAGACCTGTAGTATAACTTGTTCTATTTATTAGGGTATTGGTCTGTATTGTAGTTGAGTGATGTATTTTTTTCACCTTATTTTCGGTTCTAGGATGGGAATGGGTAGTTAGATCTTTTGTATAGGACAACTGGGATTTTTCATTTTTCACCCACGAGTTCGAAATACTCAAGGATATTTTGTCTCTAATATCTAATTAGGAAGATTGAGAACACACTATATATATGACTTACTTGAGTCTATATATAGGAGTTCCAACTAGTTTGGATATCAAGACAAAGTGGGTTAGTTTTTATGACTTGCTCTATCTATCAATGGTTCAACTAAGAGTGAAAAAATCCAGTCCAAGAATCATCAAAATCATCAAAAGGAAAGTTAATCTTACCTAACCACTTTAGGACACTTATAATGCATATTATTGAGTTCACATATGCATATATTGTTTCAATCACTTTAACAATGTTTTCAAATCATTCTAATTCCTTTATAACATTTTTGAAACATTTAAAATAATTTTTGGAATTATTAAAATTTGGTTTTAAAAAAGTGTTGGGGTTATTAGTTGGAATTTACAAAATGTTTTTATTCATTAAAAGTTGTATTGGGTAGGATCTCAAAGTGATAGAGAATTCAGGGGCGAAATTTAGAATATCTTTTACATGCATATTACCGCCTGTATCATTCGAACACGTGTTGGCACCTTAACAAATGGTTTTGTGCTTTCTTTAAGACATAGACTTTATATTCAATCTCAGCCCTTGGTTAAATCTTATCAACGATATGTATGTTATTAGAGTCAATCCCTGTGCAACCAGTTTTAACCAATCATCGTTAGTTATTCCCACCACTTATATTGAACTGTTAGATTGGCGCTCAACTGGTCAAAGTTAATCTCAGCCGTTTGATTGCCTCAGAAGTTCGAGATCCTTCCTTAGCTACTATATAAACCCATGTAGTCTCATCCATTTGATACTTTTGGTCTTCATCCAAATAGAGAGAAAAAGAGAGAGTAGAGATAAGAGAGGGGAAAAGAAAAAAGAGAATAAAGAGAGAAGAAACCCTAATCTTCAAAGCTCAACCTCTAAGTGTTTTCCCTTAATCCAAACACTAAAACCTTCATAGTTTCATACACCAGAAAACCTAAACCGTGAGACTTAGACCCATTTAGAGGTTTTGTTAGTTTGGTGTTGGATTTGTGAGATGTTTGAAGACCTCTTCAAGTCTTAGTTTCTCTCATAACTCGTCTCTAAGAGAATCTTGAGTTTCACTGTTGAAACTTGACTTTTTCTAAAAGAGAAAATCACACGTTTATATTTTTATTCTCTTTTGGATCTTTTGTTGTAGATCCTTTTTATTTCAATAGATTTTGAAAAAGAAACTTTTGTATTTCAAGGTTATATCAGATCTCTAGAACATTTGTGTTTCTTTTTTTATATTTCACGATTTTTGAAATAAATGTGTAAAAAAATAAATAGAAACACATAGGACCTTGGCTAGTTTTAAAAGCAAGGTTGTTTTTCTGATCTAATCTTGAGAAAGAAGTTATCTGTCAAAATAATTTGAATTAGTATCTGCATGTCATATAAAACCTCTTGATTTATAGAAATTTGTCTGTATAAATAATTTGAGAGGGTGAGTTGCATAAATCTGGATTTATTGCACATAACAAACACATTCTCACATATGAACACTTAGTCACAGTGGTTCTGTTTGATAAACTTGTAAATTGAAAGAGTTTTTGGAATCAGAAATCAAGGAAAAGATATCAAGGAAAAGACAAATAAGCAACAAGGGAAGACTAGTTCTATTAAAAAAACCTTTGGAGTGGAGTAGCTCATGTAGGTATACATCTGAACTTAGATTTAGTATCTTTGTGTGCTTGCTTAAGTGTTGTAACTTGATTCTTTATTTTAGTTGATTTTTGGTTTGTGCCGTAGAGGGCGCCATGGATGTTTCCCTTGATTAAGGGTTTTACCATGTTAAATTAATGTGTTCATTACTTTGAATGCTTTAATTTCTATGGTGATTAGTATTGCATGTTAGACTTAGTAGATGGTTTTTAATTTCTAAAACCTAAGGTAATCATCTACCAAATCTAGATTACATATTGAGAAAATAATTTTAAACACATCTTATTTTATTATTCGAAAAAAGCTTTGTAAAAAAAGTTTATTCGGAGTTTACTCAACTTATAACATTTTGTTATTAATCTAGTAAACAGTTTTTTCATCGTGAACAAAGGGGAGTGTGGGTATAAAATAGATACCAGTGATTGATAGTCGAGAATTCAAAAGGTCATGCGATTGATTAAATACATCATGTTTAATGTTGCATCAACCCAATATGATTTAGGTACTACCATACATATGAGAAGGGAACTACATACCTCTGTAATATGACGATTTTTTCTTTAAGCTACATTATTTTGTTGTGGAATATCAACACATGATGTTTGATAGAATATCCCATTATGAGCAAAAAAGAAGGCAAGGCAACCCAAACTGAGTACGCACGATCTTATGGAATGTTTAAAAAATATAATGAACTTCACTTTTTGTTTTTATAAGATAATGCTAAGTATAACGACTAAGGTCATTGATAAACACAACAAAGTATCTAAAACCAAGTAATGAATTCATTGGTTCAGGACCCCACATATCAGAATGAATAAGTTATAACGGACTTATAGTTTCACTAATACTAATAGGATGGACACAACATTATTTTTCGAGAACGCATGCTTCACAATTTAGCTCAAAAGGTGCAACAGATGAAAAATTAAATACTACATATTTTAAAACAGTAATAGGTAAATGCCCTAGTATATGATGCCATTGCATCAACAGATCTTTATTGTTACTACTATCCCTAACACTAGTTTGATTTGCAATATAAGAAGATGGCCTCGTTTCCAGCAAATTCAAGCCATTGTCTTCGCGTCCACACCCAATCGTCTTCCCCATATCGATGTATGGAAGAGGCAATGAGACAAAAAAAGGAAACACTATAATTCAAGCTTTTAGTAAATTGACTGATAGAGAAAAGATTACTGGTAAGATTTGGAGAGTTAAGAAAATATGATAGGGTAATATTAGAAGAGAGAAGAATTATGTCCTTCCCCGCAATGGAGGAGAAGAATCCATCTGCCACTTTAATCTTGTCCCTACCAGAACGCATATTTTAGGAGGAGAAACTAAATGCCATACCACTCATGTGATCAATAGCCCCTGAATCAATGATCCAAGGAAGAGCATCAGATGAAGCAAAAATATGATTTGTCGAATGAGAAGTATTTGCCTGAGAAAAATTAGAGGCAAAACTGTGATGAAAATCAAGTTAATCTAACATCTGTCACTACATCAAAATGCGCCTTTAGTAACAGTATTTTACCGTTACAAAAAAATTAGTAACGGAAAATTTTTGTTAGGAAAAAGGCGCGGGGAACAAAATTTGTAACAAATTTTTACCGTTACTATTAGCACGATAAAATTATATTATTAATTCTGCATTTACCAATAGTAACTTACTATTACTAATTTCTCTTTAGTAGCGGACTTTTGTGTTACTATTTTTACCTTATTACACCATTTTTATTACACTTTTGTTTGTTATTATAATAGTAAAGTTCTGTTAGTAATATTGATATATCTAAAAAAAACATATTGTCAACATTCAATATCTTGAATTTAAATAAATTCAATTATTCTTATGATACTATTCAAATCCTAAGAACATATACAAAAATAGACCACATAAACAAGGGCATTATATTCAACATTTATATTTTATATAAGCCTTCACTCATTATTTACAAAATAAACTTAAACCAAACAAATGAAACCTCATAATACAATCACCTCAAAAGTTACATTATTTTCATAAATGCATCCAATATAACATCCTAATAAAATAATCTCTAAATGAGATGTTTTTATTTTATAGCCAAGAAAAGGAAATATAAAACGAAGTTAGTTGTTGTTGACTATCAACTTTCGTCCTATTATCATTGCCATCAACGTCACAGCCCACAACACTGAAAACTTGATGAGGATCCAAAAATGACATTCACTCAAATAAAATAAAATTATCAAAAGATCATAGCTAATATCTCAAACTACTTCACATTCTTAGATCATTTTCTTATCTAGCAAAAAGATCCACATTTTGATCTATATAACACCAATGGGTCACACACACACACACACACACACACACATAGTTGTATACACACATATACATAGAAAGAAAGATGAACCTCAAATGTGATTTGGAGAGGCTCATCAGCGGTAACAAAAAATGGTAACAAACAAAACAAATGAAATGTTAGATTATCTAGATCCAAGTAAAGAAAATGACCAAATTATAGAATCTTGGATTCATTGGACCATCCGTATTTTGCGAAACTTTTGTTCTTTTTCTTAAATGGACACGTCTAATTTGTAGGGTAAAATGTTAAATTAACATTTTTAAGGAAAAGTGGACAATTTTCATCATCTTCACAACACTAGTGTGGGGATTTTTACAATTTTGAATTGAAAAATGAAATCTTTAGATATATTTATTGAAAGGACCTAACAAAAAATAATGAATTGGAGCAATAATAAAGCTATACTTAACCGGATTTTATTAATCTTATTGGAGCTAATTTGTTTCAAATACATTGTAAGTATCTTGTTTTCCACAACCTCTACCTCTCATATAATAATAAGAAAGATGAAGAATCTAAGTAAGAGACAAATAGAACTAGGCCTAGATCTGTGCTTAGGGTCCAACATTTTGGAATGAAAAAAAAACTAACTGTATTTCTAAAGTAATCCCCGGACCATCGCCATACCCATTAAAATGTGATTTTTGCCATCTCCACGCAACCTGAAAACTTTGTTGAAGATCGGTGTATTGTGCCGTCCAATTTAGGTCACTTAATATCTTACCCAAGTCACTAAACACTTAAGCATAGCCATCGGGCCTACGCGGGAGATAGTCCACTATGATAGACACTCTTGTTGCCTTTTTTCACATGTCCACGAACTCTCTTACTAATCTGCCTGATATATGCATAACCCAAAAAATAATTTAGGAAAATTTGTAAGTATGTACTATAGTTACCCCCACCCTCCATAACAAACAAGATATAATGGATTACCCCTTCTAATTCCATTAGTGTAGATTCCAACATTCGCAGGTTCAGCCTTAGCAAGAGCTTTCACGTGAACATCAACGAGATTAGTAACATTAATGTAGTCCCAAATGCAAGTTGCACCTGCAGTTTTATAGTTTATTCCTCTGGCCTATTGTAAACAACAAATTGGCATTGAAAAAACTATTTAGTAGTGTTAACAGACAAAAAAAATAAAAGTCAACTATTCTACCATAGGGTGAATAGCAATTATAACCAATTAATTTTTTAATTGATAATTTTCCATGATCTATACCCACCAAAAAACAAGAACCATAAAAAGATAATCGAAGGGAAAGTCACATCTAAGGACATGTTAGGACCATCGGAACCCGCTCTCAGACTCTTCCCCAATTTTCTCCCTTCAAAACAATTCACATCCTGCTCTGCAATTTTCTCCCAAATGTCACATTCTCAATCCATAATAACACCTGTTAAAATGGGACAAAACAAAGTTTAAATTTTATAATGAATTGAACCTATTTTATTAATAAAAATACCAAAGGGAACAGGTTGCGTAGAATAAAAAAAATTATGCCAAAGGGTGTTGCATCAACATGTATACATCAAAATTAATAGCTCAAGTAACAATACAATAACTTGTGTTGATGATGTGCTGAGAAATAAATATACGGTGCATAACATCGATTCAGAGTGTTCAAAACTGGTTCACAATATTCAAAATATAGCCAAACATAACCAAACATAAGAAGTCTTAGAACTGAAAAAAAAGTAAACCAAACTTTGACAACAGTAACCAAAAGTAACAATTTATTTAAGTCTAAATTAAGAAAAGGGAACATATCAAAAATATTTCCATAAATCATAAAACATCATTGTTAAACGAATATGTATTTAACCCTTTAATTAATATTTAATTAGTTCAATTATAATTAATGTATATTTTAGTTTAATGTTATATACTTATTTTGATGATTCGAAACAAACTTTTATTAAACATTATGTAAATATTTCCTAGTTTATGTTATATAGGTTGATACATCTGTTTCTGTAAATGTTTGAGTCAGACTTTTTATGTGTGTACATGTATTACTATATATATAGTACCAGTTATATATATATATATATATATATATATATATATATATATATATATATATATATATATATATATATATCAAGGTTTTAAAAACGTGAGGCGTGATCGAGGCGTGGAGGCCAAGCCTTAAGCCTTAGAAGACTAGGCAGGCCATAGGAGTAAAAAGGCGTTTAGGTCTTCTTAATATATTTTAATATTTTTTAACTATAACAAGGCTATTAAAATACTAAAATTGTACATATCATAAAAAATTGTCTGAATATATGAAAATTAAAAGACTATTTAACTAGTTTGGAAAAGATAATGGTCCGGTTTGTACAAAAAACGTTAAAAGGAGATATCGTTTCACTAAAGCATCGTTGTTTTTAGAAAAAAGTGCGCCTTAAGGGTTTTATCAAGAATAAGGCGTAAAAATATTAAAGCGCGACGTTTCTCCCAAGCCTCAAGCCTAGTCGGATTTTTCAGAACAGTGATATATATATATATATATATATATATATATATATATATATATATATATATATATATATATATAATTCTCTTAATCTTTTTCATGTTATTGTTTATCCTGTCCCATGTTGTCATGTATACCTATTCGTTCCGTTTTTTTTAAGTTGGTGATATTTGGTTAAATGATGCTTCAATCCTTCTACTCTACACATATATATATAAAGCGAAACTACAATAGTGAGGCTTAGTTGATATTTTTTTAGGACATTCTCATTCTTTACCTTTGGAAAACTAACACACATATATATATATATATATATATATTATGACCAATGTCCCATCTGTGGATTGTTAATCAGTCAATTACTTTGTTAATAGCTTTTGATATCTTTGTATAACCTATGCATTTGGTGTTTAGTAAACCGAATAGTAGGCCTAGAACCATGCGTGTACTTTTTATCAATATATATATTATGTGTCTTTCTTATTTGACAGTTGATGTCTTGCTTTGAGCAACGCATAAATACATATATTTTGTCCTATGAACCCATTAGGATGCTACATGCTTAGTTTTGGCCATATCTTATGATAGATCTCTTACTGTTTGAATAGTTCAACTGATTTTACCAAAGAGGAGATATGGTATTGTTCACCACTTAGCTGTCATGAGCAGACCTTCTCTTGAACCGCTTTAGCCCATTACCATTTGATGTTTACTGACAGTTTATAGTCTTTACCTATTAGCTTTAGATTTTTTATTTAAATCGAGATTCGTATTACACCTGCTATAGTCACTTCTTCCATTTATTACATTTGTCTTTGTACACATAGGTAGTACCTTAGCTTGATTTCACCCGAGATGTTACAGACTTATATTAGGATCCATGTGTTTTGTTCGTATAGGTTCCTTACCTATAGATTTTTCCCAGTTATCTTGATGTATATGAATTGGTTAATAGGTTTATAACTGTACGAATGGATTGATGCCTTACCCATTAGAACTATGCCAGTTGTTACAATATGAACGTTAGAAGTTGTTATAACTAAAACCCTACTCCAGCCTATTTACCTTCTCTTTACAGAATACTCTATCACTTATACATCAAAACAGCTTACACCGTATTATATATATCAGACTATTCTTATTTCTCTTGAACTAATAAATCATGCAGAGCTAATTCTTTGTTCGTTATCTATTCACACAGGGTGTGAGAATTTTTGGTTCAACATATACATATTTTTTTCATTACAAGAACTAGTACATTTAATGTTCTCATTAGACAAACAGTTACGGGAGACAACTCAGTCTATTTCCATACTCTCAACAGTTACATTTTTATTGAGAAGCCAAATGGAAAATTAAAGATCATTTTTTTAAGCTACATCATCTCAAAAAAATCAGGAGCATTTAATACCCAAAATGGTTGTCTCTAACATCTAGTTTTTGAAGGCATATTAAATATTCAAGAGCTGCATTGAACACAGACACAAGAATGAGAGTATGATCAAGAGCTAAAAAATTTATTGAGAGCATTTATTTTTACTACTTAGCTACACATTCAAGAGAGCTATTAATTTTAGAATCTGCTCAATTATTGAAGAAGACTTGTGCCTACACCAACAATATTTATTGAAGAATCATTGAAGAAGAAGAAGAAAATCAGAATATAAATTGTATTTTTGGAGAGTTTAATTATTCTACATTATACAAAAAATATTCAGATTTCTTTGAAGCTTTGTAGAAGCTTCGGTTGTTGTACCGGTGATTGGTTCCTACCCGCAAGTGGGCCACGGTGTTTGAAGCTCGATATCTTCTTGCAGACGGTTGTACGCGGTGCTTTGATCCTACCCTTGAAGTGGATCACGGTAGTGAACCACAAGGGAGTCAGAAGCTCTAGGCGCGTGGACGTAGGTCAAAATTTGACCGAACCACGTTAAATATTGGTGTCTTTATTTTTCGCACTTTATTTGCTTATTTATTTGTGCTTGCTTTAACTTATGTTTTTCAGCACTTAAATTTGCAAATAAATTAATCCGAAAGTTGGTAAATTTATTTTAAGGTTAAAATAATAATCTTCGAATTAATTAATTAATTTCAGAATATTAATTTCTATTACATACCAAAATTAATTTAATATTTGTAGAGTGTTAAAATTTGCATTTTAGCTTGTACAAATTATTTGGCTGCATTTATTTGATATTCTTGGTTTTTATATTTAAAGATTTATTAATTTGAAAAGTGATAAGGTGTTGTCAATTAAATATTTTTCAGAAATATTAAATTGACTTTAAAATTTGCTAAACTCAATTCACCCCCCCCCCCCCCCCCAAGTATAATTTGGGCAACAATTGGTATCAGAGCCAGTGCTCTTCTTATTTTTAGATTTAACAATCTTACAGTTAAATATCATGTCATATGTTACAACATGCCTTGGTGAAGGTCAGTCCATTTTTAAACCTCCTCTATTTTCTGGAACTAATTATAACTATTGGAAAAAAAAGAATTAAAATTTTTATTTAGTCACATGATTATGAAGTTTGGAGAGTTGTTATAAGTGGTCAATTTGTTCCTATAAAAATGGTAAATAATATTTCTGTTTCTAAAGAAGAAAATGAATGGAATGAAGTAGATATTAAGAAAATTCAAATAAATACTAAAGCTATGAATATTTTGCATTGTGCACTTGATGTAAATGAGTATAATAGAATTTGTTGTTATGAATCCGCTAAAGAAATTTAGGACAGATTATTATAAGTCACATATGAAGGAACAGGTGAAGTTAAAGAAGATAAAATCAGCATGCTTGTTCATAATTTTGAGTTATTTAAGATGAAACCCAATGAATCTATTTCTGGTATGTTCACTACATTCACAAATATTATCAATGGTCTTAAATCTCTTGGAAAAACCTATATTAACAATCAGTTGGTGAGTAAAATTCTCAGGTCATTACCGGTAACTTGGATTACAAAAAAGTTGGCTATCAAGGAAGTAATAAGAGAAAGAACCATCTCTCTTGATGAGCTTTTAGGTTCTTTAATCACTCATGAGATGGAACTCAAGGAATTTGTTTAAGAAGAGAAACCTAAAGCAAACATAATTATTGTCGTCAAATCTTCAAGCAAAGATGTAGAAAGTAAAGATGATGATATTTTCTTATTGGCTAAAGACTTCAAAAAATATATTTCTTCCAAAAAGAAAGCCAAAGAAAGAAGATAAAAATATTCTTCAAAAGAATTCAATGATGATACTCATTATGAAGTAAGATGTTATCATTGTGATGGAGTTGGACACACTAAGCCTAATTATCCAAAGTATAAGAAATGGAAGAAGGCATTAAAGTCCATCACATGGATTGACTCCGACACTAGCCCTTCCGATGAAGATTCAAATGATAATGAAGTTGCTCATATTTGTTTCATGGCTATAAAAAATGAGGTACATTCTAACCTTGAAACTTCTAGTGAGGGTGATAATAATGATATTGATGATTATGAAGCTTTACAAAATGTTTTTGATGAATTATGTGAAAGTTTTAAAGAACTTAAAAATAAATACATTGAACTTAAAAAGCCTCATTCTTTATTATGTACAAAATGTGATTTATATTTAAAAGAAATTGATGAGTTAAAATTAGAAAATCATTCTTTAAGAAAAGAAATTGAAATTTTGAAAATAGAAAATACTAGTAGCATATCCTTTGAGAAACTTGAACTTGAAGATTTAAAATTGAAAAGGAAAGTTGATATATTATTGCATATCTTGTCAAATTTTGTAAATGGTACAGATTATTTAGACAAGTTGTTAGGTAGTCAAAGATGGATGTTTGATAAATCCAGAATTGGTTACAACACTAATGAAAATGAGAAAAACTTCCAAAATTATTTCAATCATCAGGTTAACTCATTATGCACTTATTGTCGTAAACAGACATTTTTCAGAATTGTGTCCATATAAATTTAGAAAAAGGAAATTATCTTGGATTCCTAAAGGAACTAAGATGTATGCTAACCCCTATTTACCTAACACATTTTGGGTACCAAAATAAAAAATCTTTAGAGTTGTGTAAGATGCATTTTGAGATGGAATGTGGATTTTCAAGCCACATGAATTGGTATCATTACAAATTTCAAGTATCATTGCCTAATGTTGGAAATGGCATACTTGGAGAATTTTTCATGGATATATCTTTGATATTGCTAAGGTGGTAAGAAACAACATTTTTGAACTTCATATCTTATGATGATTTAACTTTATGATCTTAATTGATAAATATTTCATAAAGCATATGAGCTTGATGTCGATAATTTAAGTCCTCACTTGTAAATTTATACATTTATTTTTTTTGGTGATTTTATGTTGTATGATACATACATTTGATTTTAATGATAAATCTTTTCAGATAAAAAAAATCATATATTTTTTTGTGTTACATCTTGACATATTTTTGTGAATAATAATTTTGGATTAATTCATGACTTTATTGTATATTAATTTGAAATGAAAATGTTATATAAAATTTGTTCGTCATATGTGCTACTTGTTGATTTTATAGGACTCATTGATTGTGATGATATGATCATATTAATCTTTATGAGTTAGCTTTATTACGTGATACATGATTTATGTCATTATTTAAATATTTGCGAGATTCTTGAAAAATATTATTTTTGGAAGAAAATGACACTTATGATATTTTTTTTTTAAATCGAAAAATCATATGATTAATTGAAATTGTTATGATCTGTGCTTAAATCGAAAAATCATATGATTAATCGAAAAAATTCTATCTCATGATTCATCATCGTTGAGAGATGATGCACTAGTAAAGGTGCTTGGTCCTGAACGTCCGGGTCATGTTCGAGGTCTTGGATTTGGGGTCACGCCTACAAAGGTAGATGCGTCCTTACATAGTATTGCAAGGGTAACGGCTCTTGAAACTCAAATTCAACAACTTTTGCAATGGAAGATGCACATGAAAAATCGAATGACACAAGGAAATGAACGAAACTGTGGTATTTTTTTTTAATTAAATATGATTCAATACATATAGTTTTTCCCTTATTTTGTTTTTATATACTTCACTTGAAATTTCTATAGGGTCAACACGAGGGTGGTGGGGACGCCATGCATAATCACGCACATACTCTAAAGGTTATTGTTAATGAATTATCTTAGTCTAAATTATTTTACTAATTGGATTAATAATTTTTTTATTTGTTTTCTTTGCACTATTTATTAGTGTAATCGAGAAAGTTCATGTACACAAAGTGCTCCACACATAAATTCTCCTTGAAAATTGTTACGTTGGTTGGGGATGGGAGAAGAAGTGGCAAGCGTATAACTTGATTCTACAGACCCGAATTCACTAGTGCACCACCAAATCCTTGGGCCTGATTGCTATAAAGTATGGGTTGTTGAAATTTTTGTGCCCAAAGTGCCAGTTTTTTTGTACTCGGATTCATTTTTTATACTTGATGATGCAAAAGTAAGTACCATAGCATGGCCACATTGATACATTCGTTTTGACTAATTATGTGAGTGGAATAGTTATAGTTCTTGGATTTTATTCTAAGAAATTTTCTTTGACATTCTCTTGTATTGATTTCAGAAAAACATAAAGAATCAAGTGGGTATGGTGTTTCTTCTTTGCTTTTTGGATTGAAGGTATACTTATTATTTTATTTTTTTTATTACAAGTGTGTAGTTAATTTACAAGAGTATTTACTAAAATTATTTTCTCAACAGGTACTTATTTTTGGAAGATGTTGAAGAGATTTTGGGTGGAATGTTTTTTAAGAATGCTAGTAGTTATTTTTTTATGGAAGATTGCATTTTAGCTTGTTAGGCTATGCTCGTTTCATTATAATCCCATGCTTTTATGTGACTTGTAACACCCAAGTATTTATTCCTTCTACTGTTTTGGGCACGACTTTGATATTATGGTTATGAGTACATATTATAAGTTCCACTTAATTATATAAGTTTGTTTTAAATTTCAAGAATTGTGGACTGGCTAATTGTGATACAATCATATTATGTGGATATGTTAATGTTAGTATAAGCAACAGGCATTTGAGAAGCTAATTTTTATAAAAAATATTATACACTTTTAACGACATATTTTGTACATCGTAAAATGATAATAACGACGCTTATATTTAGTTGTGTACAATATTAATGACATGTACGTTCAGTCGTAAAATAACATTCACAACACATAATAAATAGTCATGAAATATTTTTTTGGGTAATGACTTTTACCACGAGTAACTAAGTGTCGTGGACATTTGTTTCAATGACATTTGGTAGGTGTCGTGAAATAGTTTTACGACACCACAAGGTGTCGTGGATATTTACGACTAGTAACTAGGTGTCGTGGATATTTATTTCAAAGACACTTGGCAGGTTTCGTGAAATATTTTTGTGACACCACAGAGGTGTCGATATAGAAGGTAACTTTCTATTACACCCCCTTCAACGACTACATAAAATGTGTCGCGGAAACAGTTTCACAACACATATCAGGTGTCGTGGAAAGCACTTTTTCTTGTAGTGATACTTGTATGAATGTTCTACTTACTTGGGACAGTAGATAGTTAGATAGTATACATCTACAGAAATGAGTTAAGTAATGAAACTTAATTAACGGGTTAAATGAGAACATAAGGGAAATGTTAGTATCAACACTAATAACGTACAAGAAATGTTAACTATCGGGTATCATGTTGTACGCACGACACGGGGATAAATGTGTCGCAAGTAAGTTGGATACTTATGTCTACTTAGCATGGGTATTACAACTAGGTGGGCTAAGTAGAAAGCATTAGGCATGCACTATAGTTGAGAGGTGAGGAAACTCAAGAGAGTGTACGCGAACCTAACATGTGTATCTAATAAATAATTTTAAATTGTGATAAATACTTGCTAAACGTTTTCAAAATGTTTTGGAAACTAATGTTTGCTATAAATATTTTCCAAAACCTTTTAGGTGTCCAACCGCAGGGACGCTAGACTTGACAATCCATTCCAGGGATGATTAGCTACAACACTGTGGAGACTTATAGGACTTAATTATACGCTTCCATCTTGTATTCCTAGTGTACGATTTCATTTCAGTATCTCAGTTGGGCATTTTGACCTATTTAGACTTTATTTATTTAGTTATTCAATTCATACTTATATTTGGATTCATTTACTTATTGTTGATTTTCTTTTGGGATTCGAATTTGTAGCCGATGGTTTTTTCGACAAGAATTTTACCTATTTACTCCTTGTGATGGTTTAGACTCTATTAATTGTGTGAAGGTTTTAATTTAGTTTCTACTTATTATTATTATCGGTTTAATGAAAGATAAAATTTGACACCGACTTAATTAACTAATAGGTTATTAGTAATTAATATGATTTTTGACAGTGGTGCTAAGAATGATCCAAATGGTAAACCGGTTTAATTTAATAAAGGACTGATCACCCGATATTTAATTGGGCGGGGTGTCGCAAACATTTTCGTCCAGAACTATACCTAAAAAACAACTTTCAAACATGGCATGCACAGTGGACGTATGGTCTTTATTCTACTACTTCAATTATAATGGCATTATGCTTGTGATTAAAAGATCTAAATAAATATAATACGAATAGGTCCAACATGTTGGGGCTTCCTCCAAAAAAGGATTTAAATTAATAGAATATAAAAGACCTAAAGGTGGATGATTTTACGGTGGTGTTCAAATATTTTTCAAAATCAAACATTAATATATAAATTCAAATGAAGAATGAGGTTGCCTTATGTCAAAAACACGTTACAAAATCTAATTGGGGTGTGTAAAAGACATAACTAAAAGGTTATTAAGGGAATGCTGGACAAACGAAAATTTTAACCTAAGATCAACAGTAACCATAAGATCATTTCTCATGCTGAACCATCACTGTTGATGTAAAAAATTAGATTATATCTAATTATTTAATCACAGATAAATAAAATGAGACAAAGAACTTTTAAAGTGGTTCAGCCTTATAAGAATGGCCTACGTCCACTGTTTTTGTTATTGATGACTGTTTGGGAATTCTCGATTACAAGTTCTATCAAGAAATTCTGACCCTCTTACAATGAGGATTGTACAATGTATTTATAGCCCTGAGGCTGTAATGTGAAAAGGTAATACATTCAATGCTTTACATGTGAAAGGGTAATATATTAAATGCCCATTAAGGGTATACATCTGAATGATAAGCATTTAATGAACAGTCAGACTGTTGATTTTCCTGCTATTAATGCTTTGTTCGAGGTGCAGCTCGATCGGACCGCCTAAGCTGCTCGGACCGCCTAAAGTCCTCAGTAATCAAAAGTTCCTCGGTACTTAAAAGTTCCTCGGAGAGTTCTTGTACGTCGAAGTGTCTAAGTTCCTCGGGGAAGCAGTGTTCCTCGTTGTAGTATGGTTCCTCGGAGCGTCTGAGTTCCTCGGAAGTGCTTGTTGCTGCCACGTAGATTGCCACGTGTCTTCACTCGATTGAGCCATGTCAGCAGATTAAATTTGGTATCAACAGAAGCCCCCAATGTTTCATAGTTCAAAATTTGAGGAGTGTGGAACATTCTTTATCGGAATATGGTAGTTTTAAATGGTCGTCCTGATTTTTAGGGGTGTTTCCTTTGTATTTATTTTTCCTTCCAAATTCGTAGAATCAGGCTTTTTTGAATTTTTATAACTGCCTCGATCTCCATGTACTTTTTGTCCTTTTACCACCGTGAGAAACCGAAAAGGTTCGGTGTGTGATAATTGATTTAAATTAAATTCGCAAGTTTTCAAGTAACCCTTATTTAATTAGAGTCTACTTTTAAATCAAATAAATTCAGCCCCTAAACATCCATCTACGGTGCGTGTGTCAACCCATAAACAAATAAAGTATGCGAAACAAGTTTAAGGAAAAATCCCCGCAGGGCAAAACGTTTTATTTCACTATAATAAGTAAATCACAACTTATACAGATTACAATGAAATACAGTGACACACGAATATCCGCAGGTGTCAGTCGGTGTCGTCAGCAATGAATCCACACACAGCGAACCCACATGAACCTCAGTCCAATCAACAAAGGAAGAACCGCAGCACTCCTCAATGACACGCAGCCATAAAACTTTGTAGAGACTCCCTCAGCAATGACACGCAGCCCTCGATTGCAAATATCTCTCCACAAAGGTTTGAACAAACACAAGGTTGTGTTCTTGGGTTACCAAAAAGATTCACAAAGGTTTGGCAATTGTGTGAATCAAAAACCTAGAGTCTTGGGCTCAATAAGTGAAGACTTAGAGTATTTAGGACTCTGAAAATCGTCTTGAAAAGTCTTAAAAAACAACTCCCCGAAGTTGGCTTTAAATAAGAAAACTTTGAGCCTAAAAAATCTCGAGCAGATCTGGCGAAGTTTATCCCAGGCGGACCGGTCCGGCTTGGGGGCAGATCGGTCCGATTGATCGGATCGGTTCTTTTATTCTGAGGCGGATCGGTCCTGTTGTGACCGGATCAGTTCTTTTATTCCAGGCTTCACCGGTTCGCTTGCGGTCTGGGGTATACTGGATCTGCATCAAACGGATCGGTCCGATTAGCCGGATCGGTTCTTTTACTGTAGGCAGACCGGTCCGGTCTGTCAGACTTGATTTCTCTTCTTCTATTGATATTCGGATCCGTTGATGAATGTATGAATCTTGAATTTCTTCAACGGTGTAACGGCGTGCGACATAATAAATTGTTAATGGACAAAAATGTCCTTACAAATCTCCCCCTATGTCTATACCGGTACATACATAAAAACAAAACATCCGAATTATCAAACAACTAAAAATGCCTATACAAATCTACCCTTACATGAACCCAAAACTGGAAAGATACAATTGAATAAGACTACAGCGTTTGCTCTTCAATTCTTCAGGAATCTCAACACTTTTCTCATTAGGGTGTGCAATCCAATAATAATCCATGTAGTACCTACACACATGAGAAAAAGCAAAATACCAAGTGACATATCGAGTTTGAAATGAGATAATATATGATAAAAACATAAGCAACATCTCAAAAACTCCTCCAAAATTCAAACTCCCCCATAATATGATAATTCTTTCTCCCCCTTTTTATGATGTCCCCAAATAGACAAATGAGAAGAATGAATCAAATAAGCAAAATCGGGGTGTCACGGTATACAAAACAGGGCATCAAACAATATGGTAAACGTGCTCTTGCAAGGAGATGCACATAAACAAATGCACAAACTATTTTTGATTTTTCAATTTTTTCATACAAAGAAAGGATACCAATTTGAACAAATATGGTACAAAAAAAAACATACCATGGATTTAGACTCAAACAACCAAGTCATGGAAATGGAATGAATGGGTGTGAACACATTCGATAGGTAAATCAACTCAATCAATCATATGTGCATGATGCATATGTGTGCCCCTAACGAATGAACATCAAAAGTACCCTTAGGTGTAAAAGTTTGTTGAATTTAAATGACATCGTTTTATGCAAATCAACAAATCAAAGTCAAATGATTTCCAAACCAATAACGTCCAAAACTATATAGCGCATTTTCAAGAATTTCAAGGACGTGCAAACCCGTTTTTAAATTCTCCAACCAAACTCCCTCATATATATATTCTTTTAGAGGTGTATAAACAAAATTCTCAAACTTTGGAGAATTGCTGCAAAAACCTAAATGGCCCCTTTTTGGCATGAATAACTTTTTATTGCCTTTCAATTTTTTCGGTCTCTTTTAACCTCTTTGGACCTCGGATAATAAAATTCCTCAATTTTTAGGTCCAATTTAACGGTGGCTTTTGCGCAAAGGATAGATGATTACCTTTCGCAGCCCCTACCCGTTTTCAAACAAAGCACACAAACTCACAAAACGGTTATTATATGCACAATTTCCTTATAAAAATTATCGCGCTTGGTTCGTTTTAAAGACAACATTGAAGTGAAAACACCCAACCAACATGTGATAAGATAAGCACAATAATCAATCAAATCCGTGCATGTGTGCAATAAAGGAAACATGAGTCAAACATGTAGGAAGAAACACTTAATCACATCTTAATGACTCCAAACATTATAAAGCACAAGGATGAATTGACCTATTGTCTCAAAACACTATCAAATAGTCACATGAAAATAATGGAATGATGTTGTGACTTGGTCATCCAAAGTGTTCATCCATAAATGGTGGAAAAAAAAACAAAAATCTTTTTAGATTTTCTCAAAATTTTATCAAAAAAAATAAAACATACAAAATGATACATACTAGCAATAGGCAAATAATGTCATCATGAAAATCACCCTATGCTAGTAAACAAGTCAAACCTCAATCATTATGTGCGGAGGGGTTTTCCAAAGGTGGTGACAACTTATGAAAAACCTCCATCAATTCTTGTGAAGTTTTGACTAAAAACTTAACTTGCTCACCTAAATGTGCAAACTCTCTCATGTAGTCTCCGGGAGCATGTAAAGTATCATGTGTGCCAGAAACACGTGTAGAAGCAAAACGTGACACATACCCCAACTTAAAGCAAAATTCCCTAAGGTGTCCTCTCCTCTTGCAATGTGAGCAAACATAAATAGGCCTAGGAACACCTCTCTCAAAAACTCTAGGACGCACTCTCCTAATAGAAATGGGACGCCTAGGTGGGTTAGGGGGAGACACGTGTGAAACTGTCACTAAAGTGGGAACCGGCTCGGGTGCTAATTGGGAAGAAGAAGCATCGTCATGACTTATTCCTAACTTCTCACCTTTACCCTTAAGAACCACCTTTTCAACCTTCTTAGGTGCGTTCTCAAACTTGACTTTGACCACCCTGGAATGTTCGAGATCACTCTCGAGTTGGGATACACGTGTCGTCAGACTAGACAACGTGCTGGTCAAATCACACTTCTCCTTTCTCAAAACCTCCTTCTCTTTATCCAAATATAAAACCCAAAGACCTAAATCCCTATTATACTTCTTTGTTTTCAAGGTCTCGGTGTACAAATCTCTAAAATCTTTTTGGAGCTCACTTTCATCTCCACTTTCACTCTCACTTTCTCCCTCACTTGAAGCGCTCAAACCATCACTATCACTTTCCTGTGCACTATTGTGGGACAAGGTGGGTGTGCTCGCACGACTAGAAAAAGCTACAAACTTCTCACCACTAGTCTCATCACCCTCACTTTCACTACTATCACTAAGTGTGGCGGGCATAGCAACTTTCTTTCCTTTCTTTCTAAGCCACGTAGGACACTCAAACGACTTATGTCCCTTACCCCCACATTCAAAACAAGTGACGTTCTCAAAATCTTCCTCACACTCCTCATCGGATTTATTCTCTTTTTCCCTCTCACCACTTTCTTTGGCCTTTCCTTTCTTTTTATTTTTCTCAAAAAAATTCTTTTTATTGGAAGAATTATTTTTGTTTATGTTGAGAAATCTTTTAAAAATTTTTGCAAACAAGGCCATGTCATTAAAATCAAAATCTCCCTCAGAATCGATCTCACAAACTTTTTCTTTCTTTTTCTTAAAATGAGTTTTTAAAGCAATGCCATTATCCTTAGCCTTAATGGTTTTGGGAAACATATCAATCTCATAGGTTTGAAGATCTCCTACAAGTTCTTCCAACTTAAGTGATTTCAAATTTCCCAAGGAGTTCAAAACAGTGACTTTGGAATAAAGCGTTTTGGGAGAGATCTCAAAATCTTTTTAACGACACGCGTGTTATCAATCACCTCACCCAAATTAAAACATGTGTTAACAATGTCCAACAAACGTGCATAAAAATCATTAAAGCATTCTGACTCAGACATGGTGATAGTCTCAAATTGGGTGGCCAAATTTTGTAATTTTGACTCTTTAACCGCGTTCTTACCCTCATGTGTCAATTTCAAAACATCCCAAGCCTCTTTAGACGTGGTGCACGTCATAATTCGGCGAAACTCATCAGGAGAGACAGCTCCAAAAATAGCACTCAGACCACGGGAATTATAATTGGACAATTTATAATCATCTTCAGTCCAGGCTCACACGGGTTTTAAAGTGGTGATGTTATTAACTGTGACCGTGGGAGGAGTCCAACCATTTTCGCAAAGCAACCAAACACGCTCATCAATAGATTTTAAAATTGATTTCATACGAGCTTTCCAGTAGGCATAATTAGACCCGTCAAAAATAGGCATCTGATTATATAAGTGCTCCATAAGAAAAAAATGCGAATTTTCACAAAACTGATTTAAAAAAAAATCAATATCACACGATTTTGCGGAAAATAGGAATACGCAATAAATTAGCGCAACCTGCTCTGATACCAATTTGAGAACGCGCGTAATATCGATTTAAATTAAATTCGCAAGTTTTCAAGTAACCCTTATTTAATTAGAGTCTACTTTTAAATCAAATAAATTCAGCCCCTAAACATCCATCTACGGTGCGTGTGTCAACCCATAAACAAATAAAGTATGCGAAACAAGTTTAAGGAAAAATCCCCGCAGGGCAAAACCTTTTATTTCACTATAATAAGTAAATAGCAACTTACACAGATTACAATGAAATACAGTGACACACGAATACCCGCAGGTGTCAGTCGGTGTCGTCAGCAATGAATCCACACGCAGCGAACCCACATGAACCTCAGTCCAATCAACAAAGGAAGAACCGCAACACTCCTCAATGACACGCAACCATAAAACTTTGTAGAGACTCCCTCAGCAATGACACCCAGCCCTCGGTTGCAAAGATCTCTCCACAAAGGTTTGAACAAACACAAGGTTGTGTTCTTGGGTTACCAAAAAGATTCACAAAGGTTTGGCAATTGTGTGAATCAAAAACCTAGAGTCTTGGGCTCAATAGGTGAAGACTTAGAGTATTTAGGACTCTGAAAATCGTCTTGAAAAGTCTTAAAAAACAACTCCCCGAAGTTGGCTTTAAATAAGAAAACTTTGAGCCTAAAAAATCTCGAGCAGATCTGGCGAAGTTTATCCCAGGCGGACTGGTCCGGCTTGGGGGCGGATCGGTCCAATTGATTGGATCGGTTCTTTTATTCTGAGGCGGATCGGTCCGGTTGTGACCGGATTGGTTCTTTTATTCCAGGCTTCATCGGTTCGCTTACGGTCCGGGGTATACTGGATCTGCATCAAACGGATCGGTCCGGTTGAGGGCGGACTGGTCCGATTAGCCGGATCGGTTCTTTTATTGTAGGCGGACCGGTTCGGTCTGTCAGACTTGATTCCTCTTCTTCTTTTGATATTCGGATCTGTTGATGAATGTATGAATCTTGAATTTCTTCAACGGTGTAACGACGTGCGACATAATAAATTGTTAATGGAGAAAAATGTCCTTACATGCCGGTAGCGTAATCATTTCTTTTTGTAATCATTAACTTTACCATTTCCCAAGGCAGAGTATTTAAGCATCATAGACAATCCCATCGTCTTCTACTTTTTCAAATTTGTATCTTCGAATTTTCCATTGTCTTACTCTCTTGTGCGTTCATCCTTTCCATCGTTCGTTGTCAACAGATCCACTCTTTTTCTGTAAGATCTTCTTCCTTCTCCTTCATTTCCTTCTTTCATCATGGTTTATCATGTAGAATCGATTGATAAATTTCGCTTTGCTTTCTCTATTCCTTCCTGGGTTATTTTGGAAGAGCTTTCTGATCCTTCAGACTATTTTCGTTTGGCTAAGGGACATTGGTTCCCCAAACTCTTTATTGCCGAGTGTGGATTTTCTTTTCCTCCCAACCCTCTATGTCTGGAATTTTGTCAATACTTTGACGTTGTTCCTGCAAGAATAGCCCCCAATACATGGAGAATAGTTAATGGGGTTCATAGACTAAATCAAATTCATGGAACTCGCATAGGAATTCCAGAAATCATGTTTTGTTATAGATGGGCTATTGGGGATAATACTTTTTATTTAAAAACTAGATTTTTAAATAGGGCTTTAGTGGTCTATCTCCCGGATGCCAATAGGGACTATTTTGAGCACGGGGTTGTTATAAAAAATTGGCAACATGCTCCTTTATCTGGAGATAAAGTGTATTAGGGTCCCAGATGCCCTCCCTATGGCAATGGGATAGGTTATTTTTATTTCAGTTTATTTATTTTGAAATTATGCTTCTTCTATGTTTGATAAAATGTGCCACTTATATTTTAATTTTTATTTATTTACAGTTGACAGTAAAAGAAAGTGTCCAAAAGAGGCAGACGTTAATATAAGGCACTTAAAACTTATCTGGAGTTTGCATCAAACTGTTGCTGACGAGCACATTAGGTCAGCTTCATATCTGCTGCAGTACAAGAGCTACACCACCTCTTTCACTGCTCGTCCGGTGATAAGCGACGCAGAGCCAGTACCAGCTTCTACCAGTTCTTCGCCTGAATCACACATTCCTTTAAGTGAAAGGATGATGAAAAGAAGACCTCCCACCTTATTCGAGAAACCTGCCTCTGGTACTGGAGAGGCAAAAAGAATTAAGATTGACGTCCCAGGAGAGGGGACGAAGAAAATTGATGCACCTTCCTCGGCTGCTCCTGTGAAGGTTGTCGAGAAGCTCCCAGTGGTCCCGAGCAAGTCCGCTACTCCAGGAGAATTGATTGTAATATAACCTCCCAAGAGTTCATCCTTGGTCGAAGCTGTTCCTGTTCCTCCGAGGAGGCTAAAGAAAAGCTCCTCGGTCAATTTAGCTAACCCCGTCTCTCAGCCCCCGACTAGTGGAGTTCCCACTTTTGTTCCCCCGAGATCTGCCATGAGCTCGGTGAAGACTTGGATCATTCCCAAGATTCAAGGCATTGAAGAAAACCTTTATCGGGACACAGTTACCACATTGGCATCTCGCCACATTGCTTCTATAAGTCCTATTATTTTGAACTTTTCGTCTTTCCCTTGTTATATCTGTCTCTGACTTGCTTTCATTTTCTTTTTTCAGTTGGTGAACTGCTTTAACACAATTTTGAAAAAGGATGAAGCTATTAAAGCTTAAATCTCCTCGTCTGGTGTAGAGGAAGCTTTGATAGGTTTAGGGCAGTCTCTGAAAGAGTCTCTCCAGAAATATGCTGATGATAAGGCAACTTGGGAAAAGAAAATTGCCTCCACTGAGCAGGAGAAGGCTCGAGTTGTTGAAGTCTCCAAGGAGTTGGAGAAAAAATTAAATAGTCTAGAGGAGAAGAATAAGGAGCTTGAGAGAAAACTCAAGAATGCTGAGGAGTTTGAAGATAAACTCAAAGTTGCTGAGGAGGAATTAATCCAACTTCGCGAAGTAAGTCGCCAGAAGGAAGAAGTTGAGAATAAACTGAAGACTGCTGAAAATCTTCTATTCGAGAAGCTTTCCTCAGAGAAGTTAAAGAGAAAAATGGTTGTGAAGAAGTCTTTCAGCGCCGGCTGGGACAAGGGGTGGAACAAAGGCTTAGCTGCCATGATGTCGCAAGTTGAATATGGCAGCCTTAAATACTTTAGAGATGGGTGGGTCGCTTCTCTACAGGAGGTGAAGGTGGATGAAAATTCTGAACTCTTTCAGCGACACATCCCTGGTCCCCCTCCAACTCCTGAAGACGAAGAAGAGGACGAAGCTGCCTCCGAAGTGTCTTCCATGGTGATGGGAGATCAAGTTTCTCATCCCCCAGCCATCCAGCATACAAATGAGGAACTCGCTACTTCCTCCGAGCAACCTCCAGCACTTCCCCAGCTACTATCTGCTCCATCCGAGAAACCTACTTCCTCGTCCCAGCCTCCCGAGAAAGTTTTGGGAGATAAGGAAAAGGTGTAGAGTTGTTCGGACTTCTATCTATTTTATTTTTCTTTGACAAATGTAACCTGAACCATGTAACTCTGAACCTTGTGATATAATAAAACATGAACTTTTGTTTTTGCATACTGTTGTCTCTTCTTCATGCTCTGTTTTGATTATTGATTACTGCTTTTTCTTCCTCTACTAGTTTCTGGCCAGGATGGAATTACAGTCTCCTCATGATACAAACTTGTTGCGGCAATGTAGTGAATATTTGAAGGCTGGTCACACAGATCTGAGTGCAGCACAAATCGTCGACATCCTCGGCCAAGATGATTCGGAACAAGCAATTGAGGCTTACCAATATTTGAAGTGTCTACTTGATCGTGCGGTGGCCAATAATGTAGCTTATTATGACATGACCGAGGATCTTCAAGGCACTCTTGAAGACCTTCAGCACCAATATAAGGAATCCACTTCCCTCTTGCACGAGGGGTACGAGAAGAAATATCAGCAAATCATTGCCGATAAGGGATACGATAAACTTTTTCCTGGCTACGATGTAAGGGAGAGAACTCTGATGGGTGAGGTCGAGGAGTGCAGACAAATAGCTGAATTATTAGAGCAAGAGAATAACAACCTGCAAAGAGGGTTGTCACAGTTGAAGTCTGCAGCTTCCACTTCAAAAGCCTTGATCCTAGTGACTGATGAGGGATTTTCATTCTTGGAGGTCGAGAACGCCAACTTGAGGGACGAATTGGAGACCTTGAAGAGATCTGGCCCCTCTACATCTTCTCATGGATGAGTAAGAGCTCCTCGGGGATGAGCAAGAGCTGCTCGAATTCCTATCGAGGAACAGAGGACTCAATCTTCCTTAGAGAACCAGGATTTCCAATTAATAGCGAAGAACCAGGCATTGGCTGAAATGTCAAAGAAGATCAGGGACCTAGAAGAGCAGCATTCTACGCAAAAGTCTGTCTTGGAGAATAAAGAGCTCTTCATAAAAAATCTCCACGATCAGATGGAAAGATTGACATATCAATTCCACAAACATCCCAGGGAGTTTTGGATGGCTGGGTACAACGAGGCTCTCTACCACTTGGACGATCGTATCCAGAATGCCAATAATGAGGGCTACAAACAGGGCTGGTTGAATGCCTTAGGTGTGATGCAACTGGAACAGGGTCATTACCTGTGGGATTACCATAATCTTGGGCTGCTCGATCTTCCAGTGCCACCATTCAAGCTCGGCATGAGTTGGATCCCTGCTCGGGCCATCCCTCAGTGCTTAATTTCCAAGTATCTCGGCGACTACAATCTCCATTCAAATGTCGAGATATCTCGTCCCGAGCACCTCCTAGATCGACCATCCGTGATGAATATTAGGATGTTAAAAGATCTTAACTTCATAGATTCTCCTCTTGCTTTAAATGATTTGCCTGCTGGCGAGGAACCTGTTTGAAAAGCAGAGGGGAAGAAACTAATAGAGTAGGAATTTTGATGTAATAGTTAGTATACATTTCATTCTCAATGTAATTTGTTTTTTATTTTAATGAAAGACTTTCATTTTTGTTCGCAATGTTAATTGCTATTTTCTTGTAAAACACTTTACATCTGTGTATGTGTATCTGTTAAAAAGATAACAATATTGTGTTGTTTGTCGATCAACTTATTGTCGACTAGCTTGAATTTGTGGTGGTCATTTGGCAAAAATGAAGTTTTGTTTCTCGACCAACTTAGTAATAAAAAGTCACGAGTATCAATAATTTTGCTTGATTATTTTCTCGTATTCATAAAATGTTTCCGACCAACTAAGGTCGGTAAATTTTCCTTTTCGACCAACTACAGTTAGTGGGTTTTTATCCCCGACCAGCCATATTTCGTGGATTTTTCCTCTACGAGGAGCTTTGGCACTTTTTTGGAATAATTGTAGCTCCCGACCAACCTTAGTTGGCATTTTCGAGAATATATTTACTTCCTAACCAACATAAGTTGGCATTTTTAGGAATAATTTTACTTCCCGAGGAACACATAGTTTTACTTCCTGTAGGAATACAAGTTTTACTTCCCGGAGGAATACAAGTAGCTTTACTTCCAGGAGGAATACAAGTAGCTTTACTTCCTGGAGGAATTACTTCCCGGAGGAATATAAGTTTTACTTCCTGGAGGAATACAAGTAGCTTTACTTCCTGGAGGAATACAAGTTTTACTTCCCGGAGGAATATAAGTTTTACTTCCCGAAGGAATACATTTATTTCTCGACCAACCTTAGTTGGCGTTTTCGAGAATAAATTTGAGTAGTCTGAGCTAGCTTTGCCGAGTAGTGTGTAGCACTAATATTACCCGAAAAACTTTCAATAAAAGGAGAGAATATCCATCACTGATAATACTTGCGCAGGTGCTCTGCGTTCCATGCATTCTTAAACTCCTCCCCTTCTAAAGTTGCTATTCGGTAATTTCCTGGTCGAACAACTTATGTAACTCGGTATGGTCCATGCCAGTTTGCCTCCAGTTTGTTATGCTTTTGAATTACTTTCTTCAGCACATAGTCTCCTTCTTTCAGGTCGCACTTCTTCACCCTCTTATTGTAGAATAAAGCTGTTCGTTGTTGGTACGCAGCATTCCTGATTGCTACTTCTTCTCTAACTTCCTTGAGCATGTCTAAATCCAATCTTCTTGTTAAGTCGCTGATAGGGGAATTGAAATTCAGTACCCTGTGTGTTGGGAGTCCCAACTCGGCAGGTATAACAGCTTCACTTCCAAATGCCAACATATATGGTGATTCTCCAGTTGCTACTCGGGGAGTAGTTCGGTAAGCCCACAGTACTGACTGTAATTCGTTGATCCAATTTGCTTTCGCATCGTCCAGTCTTTTCTTCAAGCCATTCAGCAGTGTTTTGTTTGTCACTTCAGTTTGTCCATTGCTTTGAGGATGGCCTGGCGCTGAGTGGATTTTCAAAATATTTGATTGATGACAATAGGCAGCGAACTCCTCGTTATCAAATTGTGTTCCATGGTCTGTGATGAAGCCATGAGGAAGACCATATCGACAAATGATGTTCTTCCAAATAAATTGGTACACCTTGTCGTACGTCATCTCAACGAGAGGCTCAGCTTCAACCCATTTAGTAAAATAATCCATTGCGACGACGAGGTACTTGAATCTTCCTCTGGTCGTTGGCAGTGGCCCGCCCAAATCTATTCCCCACATAAAAAATGGCCAAGGGTAAGTGATGGGTGTCAATAATGCTTGTGGAGTTCTTCAGATGGAGGAAAAGCGTTGGCACTTGTCACATTTCTTGGCATAGGCTATATAATCAGCCCTCATCGTCGGCCAGTGTTATCCCTGCGTCATCATCCTTTGCAAAAGTGTTCGACTTGCTACATGGGCTCCACAGGACCCTTCATGGACCTCTTCAATCAAATATTTCACCTCGGTGGGATGCACACATCTTTGCAAACCTACTATCATTCCTCGTCTGTATAGGATGCCATTAGTCAGTATATAACGAGCAGCCTTAAACTTCAATTTCTTGACCGCGAGCTTGTCAATTGGTAATACTCGTTATTCAATATATTCCCTGATGGGATCCATTCATGATGATCCTAAATCGAGGGTAATAAAGTTCGTCGTCAGATCTTCATCTATACTCCGACCAGCTAAAACTTCAATTGGGATCGTTCTTCGTAGCTCGGTACGAGTAGCTGATGCTAATCGAGCTAGGACGTCTTCTCTCGCATTCTCCATTCTTGGTATTCTGACCAACTGAATAGCAGCAAATCCTGATACCAACTCCATCATCTTTGCATGATACTTGATCATTAATTCTCCTTTGGCTGCATATATTCCCAACATTTGATTTACGATTAATTGAGAATCACTAAAAATAATAACCTACTGCGCCTCCATAATGTTTGCCAAATTAAGACCTGCAATCATGGCCTCATACTCAGCCTCATTATTGGAAGCTATGAATTGGAAACGTAGGGCGTATTCCATGTAGACCTCGTCTGGAGTGCTCAAAACTATCCCTGCCCCACAGCCTGTTGTGCAAGATGAGCCATCTACGTATAGCCTGCATATGGGTAACTCGTCTTCAAATTTATGATCTGACAGAGTTCCTCGATGAAATATTTGTTGCTTCTTTTCATCCTCCCCTGATATTTCTTTCTCTTCGTCGATCATCTTTTCTTGCCCTTTTACCAACCTGAGTTGGTTTGAGCTCGAATTTGATAAACCTGTAACATCCACTTGCCCTTTTACCAACCTAAGTTGGTCTGAGCTTATGTTTGATGATCCTGTAACATCCACAGGTTGATCAACAACCAATTTTTTCTCCTCGGGGGTATTAGGATAGGTGAACTCTGCTATAAAATCTGCTACAGCTTGCCCTTTTAGCGATGATCTGGGTTCATAAACTATATCATATTCACCAAGCTCTATTGCCCAGTACATCAATCTTCCTGATTTTTCTGGTTTATGAAGGGCTTGCCTCAATGGCATATCAGTATATACTACTATGGTACGAGCCTGGAAGTATGGCCTCATTCTCCTACTTTCCTTGATCAATGCTAGTGCCAATTTTTCCAGCCTTGGATATCTGATCTCTGCTCCTCGAAAGGCCTTACTTGTATAGTAGATTGGTTTTTGTACTCCATTCTCCACTCTTATCAATGCCGAACTGACTGCATTCTCGGACACTGCCAGATACAAGTATAATTTCTCTCCCATCACTGGCCTGGATAACGGTGGAGGTGCTCCCAAGTATTTCTTCAAGTCTTGAAAATCTTTCTCACATTCATCATTCCACTCAAAAGTCTTTCGAAGTGTTTTGAAGAACGGGAGACATCGATCAGTTGCTCGCGATACAAATCTGTTGAGTGCTGCTACTCGTCCTGTAAGACTTTGCAATTCTTTCTTCGTCGTTGGAGATCATAGCCCTAATAGAGCTTTGATCTTTTCAGGATTTGCCTCAATGCCTCGTTTATTGACAATGTACCCGAGAAATATGACTTCTCGTACTCCAAATATGCACTTCGTCGGGTTCAGCTTCATTTGATATTTATCCAGTTGATCAAAAGTCTGACTTAAGTCAACTAGATGATCGGCAGCTTTCTTGCTCTTTGTCAGCATATCGTCAACATAGACTTCCATATTGCAACTGATTTGTTCAGCAAAGACCTTGTTCATCAGCCGCTAATATGTCGCACCTGCATTTTTCAAACCAAAAGGCATAACATTATAATAATAAGTTCCCCTAGGGGTAATGAAAGAAGTACTCTCCCTGTCTTCAGGTTTCATTTTAATCTGATTGTAGCTAGAATAAGCATCCATGAAGCTCAGCAGCTCGTGTCCTGAGGTAGCATCCACTAGTTGATCAATTCGGGGCAACGAAAAATGATCCTTTGGACATGCTTTATTGAGGTCGGTGAAGTCTACACACATCCTCCATTTGTTGTTCTTATTCTTCACCATCACCACATTTGCTAACCAGTCAGGATATTTAACATCTTCAATAAAGCAGGCTTTCTGGAGCTTCTCGACTTCCTCCTGTATAGCTTGATTCTTCTCGGGACTGAATACTCTTCTTCTCTGCTTCACAGGCTTGATCCCCTTATTCACATTGAGTTCGTGACATAAGAAATTTGGGTCTATCCCTGGCATATCCTCATGACTCCACGCAAAAGTTTGTTTTCTGCTTCTTAGGAAAGTTATCAATTCCTGTTTTAGTGAGGCTTCCAACGATGAACCTACTTGAGTAGTTCGTTCAGGATGTTCATCGTCCAGGATGATGTTTTCAGCAGCTTCCACCACTTGACCCTTCACGAGTTGCGACTCATCTCTAGGATCCAATGTTTTAATTTTTGCCCCTTCATCCACTTGATAAGTAGTAGTCTTTTTCCTTGATTCCTCCAGTTCCTCTTGCTCGGCGGATGAATAATAGCATTCCCGAGGTACTTTCTGGTCACACTTCACAACTCCTACTCCAAAATTTGTTGGAAATTTTAGGCACTAATGCACTGTAGATGGTACATCCTTAAATTTCTTCAATCATACTCTTCCCATGATGATATTATATGATGATTGAACATTCTTATCCATCACAAAAAAGCGTATTCTTTTTGTCCGACAAACAGGTCACGTACCAATGAATATATCCAACTTGATCGTCCCAAGTGGAAATATTTTCTCGCCAGCAAAACCGAGGAGGGGCCTATGATAAGGCTCCACTTGAGATAGCTTTAGATTTAAACTGTTGAAGCACGAGTAGAACATGATGTCTGCCGAGCTACCATTGTCTACCAGTACTCTTGAGATCATTACCTCTTTCATCCTCATCTTGATCACGAATGGGTCATCATGAGATACAAAACTCCTGCGAGGTCGTTCTTTGAGAAACCGATGACCAATTTCTCTTTGTTCACCTTTCTCGGACGATCCTCTTCATCTATATTTATTCGCTGAATGTACGAGCAAGCTTTAGCCTCACAGAGGTAAGTTTTTCTCTCTGCAGTAAGGTCTCCTCCTCCTGCATCTCCACCTGTAATAATATTACAATCAACTGATCCAAAGCGTATTGAAAATACCTCACGTTCTGGCTTTCATGGTCTCTTGGGAAGATCGGGCTCGTCTTCTGGATCAACTTCATGGTTTCTTTTTTTGTTCTCCTCTGCTCGACGACGAGATCTAGACCTCTCTCTTGTTCGGTCATTGTTCCTTCTTTCGCTTATACGATCAACGTACTTTGCCAGCTTTCCTCGTCTGATGAGTGTTTCAATCTCATTCAAAAGAGCTATGCAATTTTTGGTCATATGTCCATGATCTTTATGAAACTCGTAATACTTTGCTTTATTCCTCCGATCAGGGTCTGCCTTCATTTTCTCTGGCCAGTTTAATTCCTCGTTGTTCTTGATTTCTTCTAGAACATGGTTGATATCCTTCTTCAAAGGAGCATAATTATCGAATTTCTTTATTGCGTCCCATACCGATCTAGTTCTTGAATGTTTCTCATTACCATTGTTCTTATGATCTTTCTTTTTAGCTTTATCACCTTTCACCTTGGTTTCTTTGGCATCCATATTCTTCTTCGCAGCCATAGCCTCCTCGACATTCATAATCTTGGCCGCTTTTCCCATCAGATCTGACATGGTTCTAGGTGGATCTTTGGCCAAAGTGTAGTACAACTTGTTGGGCAATAGTCCACTCATCAAGGCGGTAATCGATGTCTTCTCCTCATAATCAATTACTCCGAGTTTCTCGTTATTAAAATGAGTTATATAATCTCTGGCACTCTCACCAGCCTTTTGTCTAACACTTAAAAAATGCGCTACTCGTTTAACTAGCTTTGCCCCAAAATAGAAATTCCCAATGAATAACTCGGCCAGTTGAAGAAAAGTTGAGATCTTACCCCGAGGAAGATTATTATACCACATTTGAGTAGATCTGGTAAGACTTCCCGAGAATGCTCTGCATCTCATCTCATCTGGAATAGCATAGATGTCGGCTGTAGCTTGGTATTGTTCTATATGAAGGACATGGTCAGTCTTTCCATCATATTTGGGAGTCACAACAGGTTCTTTGAACTTTGATGGTGTTGGAAAATCTACAATGGCCTGGAAAAAAGGTGTTCCTCGAATAAAAGTTCGTTGTAAAGGGTTCTTGGCTTTAGCCATTTCCCCTAATCTATCCTCCATCCTCTGAATAGAGCCTTTCTATGCATCATTTCCTTCCTCGGGCCTATTAGTTCGAGCAACTGATCGCGTTGATCTGGCTTCCTGGGATCTATCTTGACGAGCAGGTGGTCGCGACTGGGCAGATCCTTCCCTTAAATCTGATGGTCGTCGAAAACTACTCGATGCGACTTTAGGAGGACTTCTACTCCTTCTAGGTCCCAATCGATTGAAAGGTGATACCCTGCTCAACCTCTCTAGCGCACTAGTCCTTTCTGGAGAGAGAGTAATACGTTGTTCAGTATCTGTGGCTCGCACTGACGAAGTTCGTTCAGGTTGATAAGAAAAATCTTCAGACTCCTCATTGTGATATGAATTAGTACACCTAGTACGCGAAGAAGATGCACGGGTATTTATTTGAATACTTCGTGGTCTTGAATGGGTTGGTGAACCACCATGGAGGGTTTGTATGAGTTGTCGCATAGTTTCTTGCATGATGGTCTGGCCCTGAGCCAGATTTGTCATTATTCCAGCCAGATCTAGAATATTTGGCGGAGCAGATGGATTTGGAGGGCTTCCAGCGTTTCGATTGCTAGATTCTGGAATATCAACCATTTGTGATGGATTGTTTTTTATCAAAAATGATATTACCAGTCGTTTCCCAAGGACGGCGCCAATTTGTTGATGTAAAAAATTAGATTATATCTAATTATTTAATCACATATAAATAAAATGAGACAAAGAACTTTTAAAGTGGTTCAGTCTTATAAAAATGGCCTACGTCCACTGTTTCTGTTATTGATGACTGTTTGGGAATTCTCGATTACAAGTTCTATCAAGAAATTTTGGTCCTCTTACAATGAGGATTGCACAATGTATTTATATCCCTGAGGCTATAATGTGAAAGGGTAATACATTCAATGTTGTACATGTGAAAGTGTAATATATTAAATGCCCCTTAAGCGTATACATCTGAATGATAAGAATTTAATGAACAGTCAGACTATTGATTTTCCTACTATTAATGCTTTGTTCGAGGTGCAGCTCGGACCGCCTAAAGTCCTCAGTAATCAAAAGTTCCTCGGAGAGTTCTTGTAGGTCGGAGTGTCTAAGTTCCTCGGGGAAGCAGTGTTCCTCGTTGTAGTATGGTTCCTCGGAGCGTCTGAGTTCCTCGGAAGTGCTTGTTGCTGCCACGTAGATTGACACGTGTCTTCACTCGATTGAGCCATGTCAGCAGACTAAATTTGGTATCAACAATCACTTTAAATCAAAGAAACATGAATTGAAAGTTCATGATAGTTGAATATAACTGACTCTAACTCTCATTTGAGTCATATTAATAAATTATATGGTAAAATAATGAACACCGAAAACTTTAAGCTAAATAAATACTAAAAATACCTTTCGTAGTTTATGCCGATGATCTATCGAACTAGTATGAACCGAATGGGAGGCACTCAGGACATGTATCTGTCTCCTCGCTAGTCTAGAAGGTAATATGGAGTCTCAGTCAGCTGATGTTTCATCGGGGCTGCTCGATGGACGAGTATTTTTCTTAGCATTTCTCTTTTTCCTTGGCATACTGAATAGGACAACAATTGGAATAAACCAACAAATCTCATAAACAGCTATGAACCTAAGATAAAGGTATAATACAAGATCATAGAAAAATCCCAAAACAGGGTCTTAAAACCACTAAAACTTCAAATCAACTATTGTAAATCCTTAAAGATATAAGGAATCAACCTAAAATATCTAATGATGGTATAAATCACTATAAATCGAAATAAATAATGTACTTACTACCGTGATTGTAGAAGAAAATATACACGAATGAAAATTAGGGAACAATGCCAACGATTAGTGAAACACTCCTCAAAATGATGACTAACTGAGAAAACAACTTTGAAAATTGGTTTGGGATTGAAATTTGCCTAGGATTTTTGGCTCGGGATGATTTTTGAATATTAAATATTCAAATGAACAACTGAACTTTTAAAAAACCCCAACACCATTCGGATGGACAGGCAACCGTTCTCACATGGCTGTTTGAATTCCCTCAATTGTATATGCCTTGAGTAGAGAGGAAAGTGACTGAGCCAAAGTTTATGCCTTAGTCATAGAGAGAGTGAGATCTCAACGGAGGTGGTCAGATCTGATTGGGGGGGGGGGGGGGGGAGAAATTTTGGGCGTTAGGAGATAAGAGAGTTTCGTGTGTGTGAGTGGGACTTTTGAGTTTTAAGGGTGAATTTTTCTAAAAAAAATCACTCTGAAAATATTGGATAAATATTAGTAACACTTATACTAGATTACTACCAGTATTTTATTATGATAAAAAATAATGGTATAATACTGTTAGTAATAAAAAATAATTTGTTACTAAAAGAGTGTTTTAGTGTAATGTGTCGGAGATGCCAAACATCTTTCTTGGTGAATTATTGTGGCCCGGAAATAGGTGCCAGAAGCTCATTAATTGTTGTATGCGATGCAGATGAACCACAAAATGGGGAAGATCGAGGCCTGGCATTTGACTGAGCTGCAAGAGGTCGTCCATGGATATTCTAGAAGGTTGTTTGAGTATGACGAGTATACCCACAATGGCCATGCTTAAACCCTCTCTTATCATCTTTCTTCCCTACTCTTTTGGGGATGGGTTTATGCCATTATTGGGTTGTGAGAGCAGACCCCTCAGATAAAGGTACTTCTAGCTTATTCTTTGGATTCATGACTTTTTTCCTACTTTCCTTAGTTTGGATATAGGAAAAAAACATCCCTAACAGAAGTAGGTGGATGATATATCCCCAAGACTTGCACCCTGGATCACCCAGGAACTCATAAATCCAATTTCATTCTACTATTCCCCAAAATTATTTAACATCAGCTGCACAAACTAGTGTGTAGTCTTAGTAGTGGTCCACATCTCCCCACTTGACACGCGAAGTATGGTAATAAGTAGAAGGAGAAAGATCATCTTGTTCAATTTTGCATTATGTTGTTAAAGCGCTTACAGCTTAGCAAAATTAGCAACGGATGAGTAGGTCTCTTTAATAGCATCCCATAACTCTTTAGTCATTTTTACAAACTAGAACCCTTTGTTAATATGTGGTTGCATTGACTGTAACAACCACGTCATAACTAATGCATTTCCAGCATTCCAATCTTTGAATTTAGAATCATTCTTGTCCATGCACATGATAGTTTCATCAATGTGGTCAATCATTCTTCTACCTATGATATGCATACGCACTGATTCAGCTCACTGCATATAATTTGTCTCATCCAACATAATAGTGGTGATATACAGGCAATGACGATCATTGTTACTACCTATTGTTGGAGTAAGACTTGATGAAGACCCAGGTCCTCTAGATCTTAGCTCTAAATACATGTTCTAAAATTAGTTTTGGGGTTATACACTCCTCAAATACAAAATAACAAGTGTGCATCTCTCTGGAACAAAACAACACATAAAAACCCTAAAAAATAGCGGAGTAATTCATATATAATTCACAAATGACAAAAAAACAGTGGAGTAACGCATATACCTCAATCATAAAGAACAAGGACATAAAAACTTATCAGAACGTAGCGATTTGAACATGTAGATACCTCAATCGAGAAAGTTGTGAATGTGATTAACCCTACACCCCTGCAAAAAACTCCCATATTTGAATCTCTCCAAACCCTACCCACAAACTAGGGATTGTACTACTTACCCTTAAAATTTTACACACCATGCTCTGATACCATATTAGATTTATGAGATAGTCAATTTACATAATAAAGGAAGAATAAGAGAAGATATGAGAAAAATAAGAGAAATAAGAGAGAAATCAGCAAAAGAGGAATTGAATTAATGAATACATTCATTCTTCCCATCACTTTCTATTTATATTAATAACTTTAAGATATTACATAAGTTCCCTACATAGTTTAAATATAACATAATATACCATATAACTATTACAAATAAAACACGACAACAGTTATTTTAGTTCATATTTTACTTTTGTGGCACTAGACTGCAAATACATTATATGGAAACAACACGTATAAGTATTTCAAAAGAGATCCATAGTTTTATTATTTTATATAATAAATATTTCTTACCCACATCAAAAGTATTGATTAAAATGGAAAACTCAAAAAGTAATAAAACCACTCTCATTTTTTCCACCCATTTCCCAATGTATCATAAAAAATAATCGATTTTTTAATTATTTTCCAACTTTGTAGTCAAACACACCTTTACTTCTAATAAATTTGATGAGTTAAGTTTGATGAATAATTGTGATTCCCATTCTTAGGACATTTAGGACTCCGTACTTGCCATACACTACATCAAAACAAGTGAATTATAACGGGAAAAAATCGTCACAAAAATATTTGTAAGGAATTAAATGCGTTAGAAAATTGTCATTATTTACTTTACTAACAAAATTCGTTATGGATAAAATCCGTTAGGAATCACATATTTGTAACGGGCAAAAATCGTTACAATGTATATGTAACATATTTGGCATTGGTACACATGCCATATATTAGTAACAAATTTTAGGAAACTGCAACAGTTTTGAGCCGTTAGAAATATATAATTTGTAATGGATAAAATCCGTTACAAAATACATTGTAATGAATCGGGAGTGTCATATATTTGTAACGGTTAAAGCCCATTAGAAATATTATTATATTCTAAAAGATATTAATTTTTCATTAAACAAATAGCTACACTAGTAATAATTTGTGCTCAACTAATGGCAATGCATAACTAATGCCCACAAATTTCACTCAAAACTTTATTCCAAAACGCGCGTGACAAAATGAGTGACATTACATTTCAGTGATTAAACCAAAATAAAATTATATTTCATTTGTAACCATTAAAATACCCAGAAAAAAATGAAGTACAAGATAAATCATCTAGTAATTAACTATAAACTTGAAACGAAGTCTAACATCATTGAAGTTCCATACATATTATTCTTCACAAAAGTAGTCTTCATTATCACTTATCTGCCAAGCTCTGAATGGAAGAACTTCCATGACTTCCCCGAGATGCACTTTCTGGATCAAAGATAATATGAACATTAGAAAGACTAATCAAAGTCTCACCAGAAAAATATATTTTCCTCGAATATATGACTTAGAGCTCCTTCAAAAGAGGACTCTGGGTATTTCCTAGTGAATCTTGGGCAAAAACAAGTTGTTCTTTAGCTAGAAGTTTATATGGTGATTCTTTCAATAATGTGTTTAGAGTAGAAATTGCAATAATTATTGTTTGTGGAAGTTGATTTTTCAAATTCTTTAAGAAATGTCTTGAAAATACATAAGTCTTAACATTAAATTTTTAAATTTGGAATTTACTTGCTTACAAGGCTACTACTAATTATGACTTAGAAACGTAATTTCAAAAGTGGGAAATATATATTTTCAGTTTATAATATGATCCAACAAGCACTAAACCTCACCTTCGCATTCACTCAGAATTTTTGAAGATGAGACTGGATCAATCCAAGACTACATAGCCAATAACAACAGAACCCTGTTAGAAATCAGATTATGCGTGATAAAAATAATGGAAATAATCAGATTCAATCTTACTAAGATTTAAGTCTAGTAGATCTACAATGTCTAAAGGAGCACATTTATAGAAGCACCCGTACTTGCTCTGGGGGTCCCCAATGCCAGTATCAGACAAGTATAGGATACCAATACTTGCCCAATATGTGCCGATACAAATAGTATACGCCCAAAAAGTATCCAATTTTTTTTAATTATTTATTAAGCAATATGTCGGGTTACGCGAGGATACAAATGATAAGTATACCAAAGAAAGATGATATATTTTGGTATGCACATAAAAGCATTGTGATGACTTGCTTTAACATAGAAATAAAATTCAAAAATTACCCACTAATTATATATTTTTCTAATTACACTAGGTTTTAGGTTGTGCATCCATGTTCTAGATGTGTCCATTTTCTACTGTTTTTTAAATTGTTATGTTGCTGTGTGTGTGCCCATATAGTGATATTTGCGTACTATTTATTGTACACTTCTTAGGTAGTATAAATCTATCAAAACGTTATTATAACTCAGAAGAAAGA
The DNA here is from genome assembly GCA_949130495.1 of Sambucus nigra. Lineage (NCBI taxonomy): Eukaryota > Viridiplantae > Streptophyta > Magnoliopsida > Dipsacales > Adoxaceae > Sambucus > Sambucus nigra. Next base: position 180,358,127 of record OX422212.1, on the reverse strand, counting down.
ATAAATGGGGATTTACCATAATAATAACAAATCTATCAGTTGTTGGCTCTAGTCCAATATGAGCTCCTATAGAATTAAAAAAAATTGTAAGTAAGGATCATTTGCACTAATTATTATAATGAAAATTGTAAGAATGACGAATGGTCGAAAATTAACTTACCTGGGTAGTTTCATTTAAGTAAATGTTTAATAAATGTATTTTTCCCAGTTAAGTATTGAACCAAAAGTATAACCATGGGTTTAGCATCAAAATCACTATTTGTTTGTGCATGACAACATCACTATTCATTAATACATCTAGAGCTCCATGGTGTAACAAATGAAAAAACAATGTATGTACACAAGAGAGATGAAGAAAATATGACTCTCACGATAAATATATCTATAAAAATATATTTCTAATCTACTCACCAATGAAGGAGATTAAAAATCACTAAAACAATAAGCAACTTTCAAAGGCTTTATCTTTTCAATGTACATTCTCTTCAAGATCTCAGTTATTGAAGTAAAGGCACTGAGCGATGCCTGGGAAATAAGTGAAGATGAGGGAGTGAACATATTAGGAACAAATAAAAGATAAACTTCACATGTTACATATCCTAGGTCTTGAAACCGTATAAATCCGTTATTTAAAAAAACATATAAATTCATGATGATAGCCAAACAATCTGTGAATGAACAATTATACAAATTGTGCTTGCCTGCTGTGATTTTTACATTCTTCCCCCAACCCAAAGACTAAAAGCATGTAACTGACTCAATAAACACTTACTTACCCATAAAAGGCCTTCCTTGTAGTTATTTGGCATGTATGTGAATAAACAATCCATTTGGTTCCTTCACGAGCCCTAATTCTCTCTCAATTCCATTAAAATTTTTCATTTGTGACAGAGATTGTGACAATTTGGTATCAGAATTATCGATACTTCAATGCCACACGAGATAATGGAGGAAGGTAAAAAGTTTAAAGACCTAGAAGAATCAGTAAAAACATGATGATCGAATTCAAGGCATTTAAGACATCGCACAACAATGATTAGACTCTATGAAACTAATGGAGACCATAATGAGACAATTTAAAGAACATGTGGGAAATGTATTAACTAAGAAATTCAAAGGCATAGGTAAACAATCGAAAAGATTTGGATATGCGTTTGCTAGCACTGGACCCAGATAAGAACATTTTAGGGAGAATGGAATGGTATAAATGAGATGAAGACACAATCAGGAGGGAGGATCAAGTTCAAGAAAAGTGCCCAAACTTGATTTTCCAAAATTTTATAGAAAGAATAAAAAATAACGGGTTTGCAAGTGCTGAATTTTTTTCCCTATCATTCTATGTTAGAAACACAAAAAGTAAGATATGCTTCCATGTATATGGAAAGCTCCGCTAATAAAAGATAAAACACCACATGCTTGGACATATCCATAGAATTAGATTGTAAAGAAAAATTAGTCAATTTTTATGGCCACTATAAACAACATATTGCACTCAAAGACAAAAAACTTAAAGGAACCAAAAAATGAATAAATCAGAAACAAAGATTAAAAAAATGGTGTAGTTGTAGTAAATAAGAAATTTGATAACAAATAACAGTAAGAATCAAGAACTCCGGTCAATGTCTTCGAGCATGATTCCTTTAAGACTCTTTTTCGTCCAAATAGCGGTGTCCCTTGGGAAGACTTTATCCTTTATAAATTATTTAAGAACAACAAGATCTTCAAAAATGGTGTCCCTTGAGAGTAGTAATCTACATAATAGTCAAATACAACAGATTAAGTAATAGTTTCTGTCACACCCCGCTAAACTTTGGCATTGGCCACCACTAAAACAAAATCGGGTGCGAGTAAATAAAATACCATTCTTAGCAGGAGACAAATATGGGACATAAATAAAATAATCCACAAGATTAATAATTGAATCAATCCCAAAAGATAAAAACCAACTGTGCGATTAGATAGCCATCGCATGATAAAACTCCAAATAATAATCTATTCTCCAATAATATAAAACTGAATAATCTCCAATTGACTCCACAAAGAAATATATGAATAAAACCCATAACAACTTTGGAACTAAATGGCCCAATCAAAATCATGGAACCAAGTGGCCCAATCAAAATTATAAACTGTGTCTCAATGTAAATACGAAAGAAAGAAAACTAAACTAAACTAATACGCATAAAGTAAATAACTCCAATTGCACCTCCAAGAAAGTCTCCAAATAATCCTATGCAACATTTCCAGACTTATTCCTGAAAAGGTCAGTCAACGCACGAGATCAAAGCCTCGAGCATGAATACACACTACTCTACTCAAATAGGGTCCGTGAACCTAGACAGTAGCATTATACATGATAAATATCACAATAAAATATTTTCATTAAACGAAATATAATTAAGCGAGATAGCAAAAGTCACTAACTACCTTAAGTAATTGTTATTCACAATGCATACCAATATGATTTTAAATAATAAATCCCAAAGTTGTTAATTTAATTAAATCAACCCAATTTATCATTCTCCTCAATTTATTATTAGTATAATTTTAGCGGCCTTTCGGCCATGGGTGGTCTCCTACCAATGTTTTACACTTCCCATTGTCAGTGGCCTCTGGTCCATTTAAACTGTCAACCCTGCCCTATGTCAAGGTTCCACACACGACACGGTATAAATCGTCTGTTGATCCGTTTAAACTGTCGGTCCCTGACACAATATGTCGCCACCAATTTTAATACCCGTTTTTATCTTAGCCATTAATTCTTATTTTTTCAAATTCTAAATTATCAAATTACCCCACCCTTTTTCGATGTGATATCCTCACAAATACCCCTTAGTCCCACACCTAAGGGTCCCCAAAGTACACATATGTCCTATCCTACATACATGATGAATTACCAACATATATCATGCCCTAGTCTCATGCTTATGCTAGCGTAATGATAGTAAAGTATAAAAATCTACTCCACCCCGAAATATAAAACCCGAAGAATCTACACTACTTATAACTAAGGCTTACCCACTAGTCTCATACCTAGTAAGAATCCTATAATAGAGGTGAACAATATACTACCCACAAGCCCCTCGTCCCCGCGATGGAAAAAGTGACTAAAACAAATCACAAAAACAGTATTCAATGTGCACAACATAATAATTTAATCATAAGGGTCCCAATTTACTTTAAATCAATTACTAATACTGTCGTTGATTTCAACACAATTAATTCCATGCAATAATGTTAAATTAATTAACATGCAATATTCTTCAATATGACATAATCATTCTCTATATAAATCGTTTAATTTTTATAAGTGTGTATGCGTACCATATAACATATAAATAATCTCATAAAATTCTACATGAGAACCTACACCCAAAACCATAAAAACCAAATAATCTAACCTACGCACCCAAGGGTTTCAAAGATTAATTCATATTTAAAAGTTTCATAAAAGCAGTCCCATAATTAAGTGTCAACTTTCTCTAATTAAGTTACTAATTGATTTTAAGAAATACTTCTAACTAAGTGTTTAGGCGACACTTAAAATGCATAATACTAAAGTAAAGGAATAGTGTATTCATGCCTGCGAGCAAGATGACGAAAATGTGGTAACACGGTTGGATTCCTCTCGAAAAATTAGACAAGAGTCGTTCCTTAATAATCTTGATGAAACCCCAATTAAGCCTTCAAATCTTGTGCCAAAATCTTGATTAAGTTGGAGGTTGATGTTTGTAAATGAGAGGAAAATAATCTGGAAGTGTTCTTTGGTGAAAAACTTGGTGAAAAAATGATTTGAAAAGTTAATCCACGAATTTGTTATGATATATAAAGGATTCAGAGTTTGATTAAGAAAAGAGTTTGTATCATACATAAACACACAAAAAAAACATTTCAGATGATCGGACCGTTGTAATTGGCTGAAATTTGGCAGCGTAGTGACTGAAGACGAGAGGAAGATGCACAAAAAATTTAAGCTCGATCTGACAGTCTAATATTTTTAGATATTATTTTTTCAGAGAGTTTTATGTTTCGAGGACTCTTAGAGAGTTTTATCTTTTGAGGACTCTTGGAAATGCCCCAAGACTTATATATACTCACATTAGGATTCTTGTAATCTAGCTTTCCGAATTTCGAATATAAAAACAAATATATATTTAATTATTAAAAATAATTAAATCCAAAATTTTATTTTTCTCTAATTTCTAAATTAAATAAATAATTAATTAATACAAACATGGGGTGTTACATACTTCCCCACTAGCAAAGGAATTTCTTCCTTGAAATTAGACGAAGCATAAACATTAAACGTAACTCGCGAAACATAAAATAAGGCTCACATATGCCTACTCGTTGAATGCCATAATTTGGCGCCCATACACCCAATCCTACGCACACTTACCCCACGAATATTAATATATATATATATATATATATATATATATATATATATATATATATACATACTAGGGTATGCCCATGCCTGAAGGCACGCTGATAATTTTGAAAAGCATAAAGTCGTGCCTTAGTGCGATGGCAAGTGTCCTCGCCAAAGCTGCGGCTGGACTGGGGTTCGAGACACAGGAGTAGCCTCTTTATATATGGTGGTAAGCAAACCAACATCTGCCTATTCAAGCACATGAAAAAGCAAGGTACATAACTTGCCCAAAATAAACATACGCATATTGCAAGAACAAAAGTGAGGAATAAATGCAATATGTGAGACTTAAACCCAAGACATCGTTAGATCTTAAAGCCAAACTCGAAACTTAATGGAAAAATGGATATATATGTATTTATGGTCAAGAAACTTAATGGATAAATGGACAAATGCTTATTTTAGAGATGAAGTGTTGACATAAGTATCAGTTTAAAATAATCCTTCATTCACCCTTATTTAACAAATAATAAACAGTCCACCAACTTATACAAAAAATTGAATCAGTTACCACATGAAGCAATCAGAATAGGTAAAAAATTGACGAAAAAACTTGCGCAAAGCAGATCCAACAATTTAAAATAAGAAACTTCCAACTTTAAAGGCACAAAAATAATAAAACGTGTTTGATACTAACCTAATACTAAGCACCTATAAGTGTAGCATTACTCATATTTATTATGAAATTGAAATGTAACTAAATCATCTACTTGAAACTAAATAATAAAGAACCCATAATTCAATAATATCTCCATCAAGACGAGTATTAATTAAACCACAATTTTTTGAAGTACACTTAAAAAACAAATAGCTAGTACACTCATACTATATGTATAGTTGCGAGAGTAGGAATTAACAAAAATTGACATTTGTCCTCCTCCCACACCACATACAATGCATATGTTCAGTTCTAGTTCAGTCTGTGTAGGCAGTATCTGTATATTTATAGTAAAAATCGCATCTCTACTTCGTCGGCATAACCACCAAATGCGTCGTCATGGAATCCGACTTCGAAGTGATCCTAGCCATCTACTGTGTGCAGTTATTTGCATAATCAGGCTCATCGCAGTTTCTCATTGCGCCTAACTGCACTGCATGGGTGGAGCCTTTATTAGCACTGCATTTAGTCCATGTGCAAAGCCTTCTCCTCATACTCGGTCTACCCTCTAAGGCCAGCCGTAATGAGCACTGCATTTGGATTCCAAAACCTTCTCCTCGTGCTTCCAGAGTCGAAATTATCCTTCTCTTCGTGCTTCATTCCATCCCCGCAGTGATTGTGGCTTACACTTATCATTTATCACTACATTTGCTGCTTCTAGGACCTTTTATTTTTGTTTTAGTTTCTCAATGTGCGTCTCAAAAACCTGCGTCTTTCTTACTCGAATAGTACATACACCTGTGCTCACTAATTAAATAAACATATTTAAGTAATACATTACATACTCTATAATTAGAAACTCAAAATAACAGAATATAAACACTTGTGAAGAAACTGGAATCCATGAGAGATAAATATGTAAACATGTAAATGCTTCATGGTTTTCACTAAAAATAAATATCAAACATGCATAAATTCCCATAGTCTCTCATTCTAACATAAACATACACCTAGTAGCATAAAAATTGCAAAGTAACATGATATGAAATAGATACTTCATTGTGGAGTTATGGTGAGTTCAAGTAAGAGGAATGAAAGGAAACATATATTGAGCAAAACACCATATTAGGAAGGAAAGCCATGTATTTTACGTCCTCAATTTCAAATATGTAGAAGAAAACGGAGAAGAGAAAACAAAACATGAGCAGTGCAACAACGGAAGGAAATATAGTACAACTGTGGAAGCTATCCTTTCCTCATCCTTTCGGTTTCTGCTGGATTTGCACATTGAGTGAACCATTTATACCTGCTTCGGTCATTTACACCTGCTTCTGATGCATTTTCTCTATACTCCATTATGATGGTTTTTCTTCGTAGTTCGAAGTATATCACACAAAAGCATACTCTGAAGTATATCACAAATTTGTATACAACGTTCTTCATCGCATCCTCAAACCTCGCAAACTCGACAAAATAACCCAAGCCCAACTCAAAGAATCAGAAAACATTAATTAACGCATTAAAAAGAGGGAATATGATACCATCCATGTTTAAACATTAGGGACAGGCATTGACCCCCATACCTTAGTTTAAGTGGTGGATTGTTGAGGTTCCTTCTCTAAGCATTGACGTGAATATTTGGTAAGAAACTCGTCAATTATTTCATCTAAATGAAACTTGATCCCTTTGGTGATGAGGTTGGAAAGGAAAAGAAGGCTGCATAAGGAAAAGAATGTTGCATAAGGCTGCATAAGGAAAAGAAGGTTGCATAAGGAAAAGAAGGCTGGAAAAGAAGGTTGCATAACCTTACCTTTAACCTTGTCAACTACAAAAATTAGAGATGACATTTCACTGAAATATATATAGCATCATATATGGTTGTTTTGAGGAGACAACAATGGGATTTCAAGGTTTAGTATATACTAACAGTTGTAGTATTTTCTAGAGAAATACTACAATTGATAACATGCTACATCTTGAATACAAAAATGTGGGGGCTAAGGAAGCGTTAGCCTATCTTACCTGGCAAATAAAATTATGATAGACATTGTGCATCGGTATATATAAAAAAAGATGATTGCTTGGCCTTAGAATAATCATTTTCGACAATCAGTTGCACCACAATAGTAAGCCATCTGTCTTATCTTTCCACAGGACCCATAACACTGTCAAGGGCGTATCCATAGTTATACATGAACTCCTGTAATGATGGGATATTAAAGGAAGCAAATAGCATCACCAAAGCTAGCTTAATGTTGTGCAAAAACTGAGTAGCAACAAAAAGAGTTTGGGGTTGGGGATATTAACATACTATCAACAAAATAGTGTCAAATAACATTACTAAAAGAGGCCTTTTGCAAAATACAAAGATTATATATTAACAAATAGGTTAAAGAAGAAAAAATACCTTAAAACCACCAAAAACTCTTTGATCACTATGAGAAATGTTAGAGCTCTACTAATATATTAACATCTAGTTTTACTAATTACTAATTTCATCAAATCCTCTTGCAATTATCCTCATAGAACCACATGTAACCTATTAAAACTCCCATCCAAAACATACCTAAGTTAGTGCAACATTAATTCATTTCTTTATAATAGCCCACCCAAAGTACAGTGAATTGATATTAGTTTACAATGTACTCGGTGCAACACTAAGTCATCTATTTCTTTATAGTAATTTTAACAATTCATCTACCTATGAGGATGATACACAAATTAAATTTTTGATTGTAAAAATGCCTACAACACACTTGATAATCAACTTATAGCATGTTATATTACTACAACATACCCCACGCAGGAAAATTCTCCCCGTTGACAAAAACATAAAATAGTAGGACTAAAGACCAACGATGATAAATAAGTCAGAGATACCTAAAAATTTGCAAAATGTGCATAAAACAGATCCAAGGTGGAATTTTGGCAGCTATCTCTTAGCTATGCCATATAGTTATCTCTTAGCTATATGGTAACTATCTCTCAGCTATGCCATCCCATATTTCATCGTTGTTTGGATACACAGCTATGCTCTACACAGGTCTGAGCTTCTATTTTATTGGGAATGGTCTCAAAGGCTAGCATATTAGGACCTGCTTCCATAAGACCTTGCAATCTTCGGTTAAATCATGGTTAAATCTAAACTACCCAAATTTGAACTGTCAAAAGTAAGCATATTTTAACCGTCAATTTAGATCTGCAAAACCAAAAAAAAAACTTATACTATGAGCGATTTGAACTTGTCGACACTTAAATTGTTACTATAAGACTACTAAATTAACACAATATGCAACAAAGCTGCAAGACAGGAACGCCTCAGGCCTCTTGTTAAAAAAACAACTGTCTGTATGCACGATAGCTTCTTTAGTTTTTAAACTTCCAAACGCCAACAAAATGACATCTAGCGTAGGCCCGTTCCAAACGCCAATAAAATGAAGAACCTTACGATTGAAAAGTCTGTGGTGAGGGGTGCAAATGGTCTTCTAATGACGTTGATACTAATCACATATGCATTTCTCCAAACACCTATAATGAAGTTACAAAAATGTCAAATCTAAACATATATTACTTTGTGTACAAATTAACTTTAGCACTCAGGTGGAGATTTACAAATAGTCAAAATAGATAATAGAAGAGAATTAAGATTTATAATGTACAAATTCACAAACCAACTACCATGAACAAACATATCAGCAAGAAGTTATCCATACATATTATAACTCCAGAAATCACAAATACAAACTGGAAAACCTTAAATATTAATTAAAGTGAATTTTAAAGCACTTTAAGATATAATATAAGAGAGAAAGAACTTTGAGATATGGTTTTCCCATCCGCATAGATAGATATAAAAATCATGAACAAATACACGTGGTATATAAAAAACATGCATAGATATAAAAAAAAACATGAACATATATAATATAAGTAATGCAAGCAATGTGTTATATGATTAATTCAGTCATTAGAGCTTAGTAGTCCTACTATTGAAGTAACTCAATTTACCCATTATGCATCTTAACATTAAAAAACATGAACAGATACACGTCTCGAACATGTAAGCCTTCTAATTCTCTTCATTATTAACACAATGTGAGCATGTAGTAACCAAATATATAACGTGCAAAAATATTTTCAGTAATTCTTGGAAGCATCTAAGCAAATTGCAGGCTGCAAATAATTATTGTCAAAGAATTGACAACACCATTAGCTCGTGCGTGCTCAGTTCTGTTTCAATTTGGGTTGTTCGTACGTGCTCATTTCTATTGCCAATTTTGATTTTTCTTATCTTCAATTTTCATAGGAGAGATGTCTACAATCTTCATCATGCCATATTAGGTCCTTTTTTTCTCCATAATAACAACCGGGGTTATCACAAATGCAATAAAAGATGGAGTTGGTCGACCTCATCCAGATTTTTTTTGGCATTATTTTCTGGATTGAAAAAATGTTTATGATCAATGGGGAAATGTTATATGTCATGGTGAAAAAGGTTCATAAGAGTTTCCCGAGTGGGCATACTTCATCGTCCTTCTCTATAAAGATAAAAGTGTTTATCACAGAGCAAACACAAATTAAAAAATATAACGAAAATGTTCCAAGAAAATTGAATACCCAAACAGATTCTCCATCACCATCACCATCACTATATAAACTCATTCACCATAGGAACACCATATAAAGAATCCTCGAGCCATTAGTATATCAGGTCTAATTAATATATATATATATATATATATATATATATATATATTAGGAAACTTGAAAGAAAATATAAAACTCACATTGTCCGTCAAAGGTTTACCTAAGAAGATCCATAAATCCCGAAGGTGTACCTGTGCTTGGCGTATCCACAACTAAAGCTCATATATTAAAGCAAAAAAATTCGTCAATTGATATAAAAAAACATAATATCTGATAATATCTATAAAAAAAGAATATTTGTTTATATTTGTATTATATGTATCATCCAAGGAGGTTCCCACAGTAACAAAAAAAATTATGTGCTCAGTATACAAAAGTACAACATGAGGTGTCCTGCTAAAAATTATAAATTATATTCGAAATTACAAATTCTAAAGCAATTAAACTATCTCAAAAAATTAGTAAACCGCATTCAAAACCACTAATAACAAAAAAAAATAACCTCTAAAAAAATATACCAGACTAAAGAAACAATCAGAATAAACTGTGTTTGGGACTAAAACCGAAATAAAGAAAGAAAATAAACGCCATTCGAAACCAAAAAAATGCTAAGTAATGGGTATATTTCAAAATAATGGGATCGTTTCAAAACCAAATAAACCCCACTCAGTAATGGGTCTGTTTCAAAATAAACAAAAAAACGTTCATGAAATCTATAGAGGGAAGTATAAAATGGGTTTGTTTAAAAAAACCGCTCACGAAACCTGTGCTTGGGGCTAAAACCAAAATAAAGAAACAAAAAAAACATTCATTAAAAATTCTCATGAAATCTATGAAAGTTAAAAATGGATTTGTTTCAAATAGACCTTTGTTTGAAACCCACAAATAGTTGTCGGAGAGATCGCAGTTCACTAACAAAAAAACACAACAAAGGGAGAGATCGTTGTTTTCTAAAAAAAGGCGTACAACTAAAAAAAATACCTTGGTTGAGGTCGTTGCTAGAGTTAGTTGCAAGAGATCGTTGATGCCAGAGATTGTTGCAAAGGAGAGAGCAACGAAGAGGGTAAAGTGAGAGAGAGAAAATTATGAGAAAAGACGTTTGGGTAGTGAGGTTTAGGGATAGAATCGGTGGAAGTAAAATTCTATTATACCCTTATGTTTGAATTTTGAAGAAAAGGGGGAATAAATTACAGTGTGTCAAAAGAGGGGGAAACCAAAATTTTTAAGGGTAAAATTGGAAGGGAAAAAAATTCATCTTATGATGTCATAGTTGAATCTTATGACATACATAAGTTTTGTAACTTATTTTTTATATATATACACACACACACACACACACACACACACACACACACACACACACATAACTATGAAAGTAACGATGCACCACGCGCTCTCGCAAATCACCACTCGATTCTATTTTCGATAATCTTTGCAATACACAAATCCTCAAATCAAATCACATCGCTGCATCGATATAAGACATACCCAAATTTTATACTAATGATCTTACAAATAATTAACGTCTCCAAAATCAACTCTAAAGATCCTCACATCAAGCTTACTAATTCTAAACTCAATGCGTACAACGTCCTCAACAAAAAATTTCATATCTCCAAGAAACACATCTAACACGTATTTTAGACCCAATACCTTAAGGAGTACGAATCAACAAAGGGAATCAAAGATTGGTAACGTGAAGATAAACGAACTCACAACCTACGAGATCGAGGACCATGCTCTAATATCATCTTTCACATCGCGCTAAATTCTGGCGTCGACCGCCACCAAAACTAAATCGGGCACGAGTAAATAAAATAACATTATTAGCATGAGACAGATATGAGACATAAATAAAACAATCCATAAAATTAATAATTGAATCAATCACAAAATATAATGACCAATTGTGCGATAAGATAGCCATCACATGCTAAAACTCCAAATAATAATCTAATCTCCAATAATATAAAACTGAATAATGTCCAACTGACTCCATAAAGAAATATATGAATAAAACCCATAACAACTTTGGAACAAAATGGTCCGATCAAAACCATAAACTGCGTCTTAATGTAAATAGGAAGGAAAGAAAACTAAACTAAACTAATACGCAGAAAGTAAATAACTCCAGCTACACTTCCAAGAAAGTCTCCAAATAATCCTATGCATCTTTTTCAGACTTATTCGTGGAAAGGTTAGTCAACGTAGGAGGTCAGAGCCCCGAGCATGAATACATATTACTCCTCTCAAATAGGGCCCGTGAACCCAAACAGTAGCATTATACACGATAAATATCACAATTGAATATTTTCATTAAACGGAATATAATTAAACGCGATAGAAAAAGTCACTAACTACCCTAAGTAATTGTTATTCACAATGCACACCAATATGATTTTAAATAATAAAGCCCCAATATGTTAATTTAATTAAATTAACCCAATTTATCATTCTCCTCAATTTATTATTAGTATAATTATAGCGGACCTTCCGCCACAGGTGGTCTCCGACCAATGTTTTACACTTCCGGCCTCTGGTCCGTTTAAACTGTCGACCCCGCCCTATGTCAAGGTTCCACATGCGACACGACAAAAATTGTATGTTAACCCGTTTAAACTGTCGATCCCTGACACATATGTCGCCACCAATTTTAATACCCGTTTTTATCTTAGGCAATAATTCTCATTTTTTCAAATTCGAAATTATTAAATTACCCCACCCTTTTTTGATGTGAGATCCTAAAAAATACCCGTTAGTCCCATGCCTAAGGATCCCCAAAGTACACATACATCCTATCTTACATATAGGATGAATTACCAACATATATCACACCCTAGTCTCATGCCTATGTTGGCGTAATGACGGTAAATCATAAAAATCTGCCCCACCCCAAGATATAAAACCCGACAAATATACACTAACTAGTCCTATGCCTAAAAAGCATAAATTATAATCCAGGCTAACCCACCTAGTAAGAATCCTATAATAGAGGTGAGCAATATATTACACACAAGTCCCTCGTCCCCACGATGGAAAAAGTGACTAAAACAAATCACACAAAACACAATTCAATATGCACAACATAACAATTTAATCATAAGGGTCCTAATTTAATTTAAATCAATTACTAACACCGTCGTTGATTTCAACACAATTAATTCTATTCAATAATATTAAATTAATTAACATGCAATAATGTTCAATATGACATAATCATTCTCTTTATAAATCGTCTAATTTTTATAAGTGTGTATGTGTTCCAAATAACATATAAATAATTCCATAAAATTCTACATGAGAACCTACACCCAAACCATAAAAACCCAATAATCTAACCTACGCACCCAAGGGTTTCAAAGATTAACTCATATTTAAATGTTTCATCAAAATAATACCATAATTAAGTGTCCAGTTTCTCTAATTAAGTTACTAATTGATTTTAAGAAAAACATATAGTTAAGTGCTTAGATGACATTTAAAACGCATAATACTAAAGGAAAGGAATAGAGTATTCATTCCTGCGAGTAAGATGAAGAAAATCTGGTAACAGGGATGGATTCCTCTCGAAAAGTTAGTAAAGAGTCGTTCTTGAACAATCCTGATTAATCCCCAATTATGCCTTCAAATCTTGTGCCAAAACCTTGATTAAGTTGGCGGTTGATGTTTGTGGATGAGAGGAAAATAGTTTGGAAGTTTTCTCTGGTGAAAAACATTGTGAAAAAGTAATTTGAAAAGTCCATCCACAAATTTGTTGTGATATATAAATGATTGAGAGTTTGATTAAGAACAGAGTTCTAATCAAATACAAACACACAAAAAAGAACATTTTGGACGCTCGGACCGTTGGAATTGACTGAAATTTGGGGGCGTAGTAACTGAAGATGAGAGGAAGCTACACAAAAAATTCAGCTCGCTCGGATGGTCGAATATTTTTATATATTATTTTTTCAAGAGAGTTTTATGTTTCGAGGACTCGTAGAGAGTTTTATGTTTTGAGGACTCTTCTAAATGCCCCAAGACGTATATATACTCATACTAGGTGTCTTGTAGTCTAACTTTCTAAATTTCGAATATAAATACCAATATATTTAATTATTAAAAATAATTAAATCCAATTTTTTTTTTCTCTAATTTTCAAATTAATCAAATAATTAATTAATAAAAACAAAGGGTGTTACAATTTCTTGACAGAAAAGAATGATGCATTTAATTCACCCTTTTATCCACAAATTATATGTATCCATTTCATTAGACGTTAAGTATAAGAGTAATGTGTCAAAGCCCCAATCTTTCAAATCTTTCAAGTGTTGAAGCGGTAGTCCAAGGGTCTATTAAATACACATATAGATTGATCTACATAAAAAACTAGATATACGCAAAATCCTATATGGCGAAATAAGGATTTACCTTCGTAATATCTTTGACTGAATCTCGTCTTGGCACATATCACATGTAATGACAGTTGATCAAGAACGCAAGCCTGATGCACCTCATGGTCTTCTACTATATATTCTTGATATGAACAGTCACGAGCAAAGTGTGGGCTCTTTCTTTGTGATGACCTTCTCTTATCTTATCTTCTTTCCTCTCTGTTACCTCTATTTCTCACAAATCCTAATTAGGGTTTTGAGTATCAAAGAGACACGTATGGCTTAGGAAAGATTGAGTCTTAGGTGCATTTATATAGGCTACATAGGGCTATGTTTCGGTCGGATCGGATCGGAAAATGCCTATTCGGAAAAAATTCTGATTTTTTCATAAATAAAATAACTATTCCGATTTCCGATCCGATTTTTTCGGAAAATTTAAAAAAATTCCGAATTTGGAAAAATAGGAAAATCAGCAAAAATCGGAAAAAATCGGAAATTCACAAAATATATTAAAAATCCAGAAATTTCGGAAATTCCAAAATTTCAAAAAATAAATTATGGATTTTTGATTACTCGAAATTCTCATTTTAAAGAAACAACGAAAATAGCTTAACCCAACATGTAAACACATGAGGATTTGGCTCATTTTTCATTTGTGTAGAAGTTAGGAGGATATTCTCCTTTTATAGAGCATATTTTGGAGCCCTCTCCCTCTCCCAACCGATGTTGGATATGGGAAACTTTCAAAAAATCGGAAAAGAAATCGAAAAAATCGGAAATAATTCGGAAAAATCAAATCGGCATAGTTTCGGAAAAATCGAATCGGAAAAATCGGAAAATCGGAAATTCATATGTATTTCCGATCCGATTTTTTTCGGAAAAATCGGAAATCGGAAAATCGGAAATCGGCAAACTAAAATTTCATTCCAAATTCGGAAAAAATCGGATCGGAAAAAGGCTACAAATAGGGACCTAAAGGAGAGATAAGGATGTGGCTCGTAATAAACATGGGAAAACCTAATCCTTTCCGAATTCTAATCCCAGTCCATTAATTATAATTAATGCCACTAAATAATTATAATTGCAACTCCACTCCTTAACTCAAAATTATATTTTGATTTCCTCATTATTAATTACTTAATTCTCTCCGTGTTAAGGGTACAGATACCCGTTAATAAAATAAATTACCAATAATTTATTTGAATAATTTCTTTAAGCCCTTGAGTGGTCTATCTTAACTTATTTGCAGTGTCTAACTATTATAATCCACTTGTAGGGTTTGACACATACGAAACATATAAGCATCTCAAGGGGTATCGCCCGTCTCTATACCGAGATATGGATTTCGTCCAAAAAATACTTTCACCATACATTAATCACCGTTACGTAATCTATTAAGATTATTGATCCAATAATTAATCTCACCCAATAGGTTATAGGAATAAATAACTAATGCATGTGTTCGTGAATCATATCTAGATTAAGAGACTTAAATAAGCCTAAAAATCACAACGTGTACATTGTCTTATAAAATCAGTATAAAGACAATGACCTTATGGTGGTATCTTTTGAATACACATAAAGTGTACTTGAAAAATAATTTAAAACAATATCGTTTTTCGTAATCAAGATAAACCTAGTAAATTATTGTGCTACAATCCTACTGATGGTTTGTACAGTTCCATCTAAGACAGTGAATAATAAAACATATATTCCACAAGAATTGGTGATTTTATTATCCATGTGTAAGTCGTACTCTACACACCAAAACATCATCGGAGCAGAATAAAACACGTTGACAATATATAAAATAATGTATATATTTTGTCCATACATGATTCTCATTAAATTAGGAAAAACTGATTTTATTTCAACAATAAATCCATAACTGAAACTATTACATAAAGCATGGTTTTAGTCTACTTTTATAAAAATCTCCCACTTAGACTCAAAGCCATATTCCAATGCATCTCACTCCCATTCTATCTATGTGACTATCAAAAGTCTTGGCTGGTAAGATCTTTGTGAAAGGTTTTCCCAAGTTTTTCTCTGATGCAATCTTCATAAGTGTGACATCATCCCGTTGCAAAAATTCTTGAATGAGATGATACTTTCTCTCAATGAGTTTACCTCTCTTATGTCTCTTGGGTTCCTTTTAGTTGGAAATCGCACCGCTATTGTCACAATAAACTGTAATAGTCAATTGATCTAAAGGTTCCACTCCTAGTTCCATTGGGAAGTTTCTATGCCATACTAGGTGACTGCCTCAGAGGATGCTACATATTCACCTTCCATAGTGGAATAAAAAATGAAAAATTGCTTGATACTCCTCTAACTAATGGATCCCCCTCCTAGGGTAAACACATATCCACAGAAAGACTATCTGGAATCTCTATTAGACTGAAAATATGAGTCTGTGAACCCAATAAGCATTAGACTCTCTACCTGGTAAACTAACATATAATCTCATGTTCTTTTCAAGTACTTAAGTATATGCTTTACCGCAGTCTAGTGTTCTTGCTCAAGGTTAGATTGAGACCTACTAACTATGCCAATAGAAAACCAGATATCAGGTCTAGTGCATAGCATATCATACATAAGGATCCCAACTTCCTAAGTATAAGGGATGCCTTTCAACTTCTCTATCTCATCAGTTGTCTTAGGACACTGATCCTTGGAAAGAGATATTCCATATCTGAAAGGGAAGAACCCATTCTTGGAATCTTTCATGCTAAATTTGGCAAGAATAGAATCGATATAAGTTGGTTGTGATAAACCCAACATCCCATTCTTGCAATCATGCATAAGCTTAATCCTAAGGATGTGACTAGCTTCTCATAAGTCTTTCATATCGAATTGGTGAGACAATCACACTTTGACTGAAGATAAGACTACAAAATCATTTATAATGAGAAGAATGTCATCCGCATATAATACTAAAAATGCCACTATCTTTTTGTTGCATTTCTTTTACACACAAGACTCATTTGGACATTAATCAAAACCAAAAGATTTGATTGCCTAATAAAAAAAATGTGCCAACATTTAAATGCTTTCTTCAATTCATAAATGGATTTCTTAAGCTCACATAATTTATGCTCTAGGCCTTGGGAAATAAAACTGTCGACTGCACCATATAAATACACTCATCCAAATTTCCATTAAGAATTGCAGTCTTAATGTCCATTTGCCAAATTTCATAATCGAAATGAGATGCAATGGATAAGAGAATTCAAATGTACTTCATCATAGCTACCGATGAGAAGGTTTCCTCATAATCAATGCCCACTTTTTGAGTAAATTCTTTTGTAACAAGCCATGCCTTAAAGGTCTCAACCTTCTCAGCCACCCCTATTTTCCTCTTATAGACCCACTTGTATCCTATGAGTCTTATCCCTTCGAGTGAATCTATAAGTCTCCATACCAAATTGGAATACATAGATTCCATCTCATAATTCATAGCTTTAAGCCAAAGTACTACATCTTTATCTTGGATAGCCTCGTTGTAGTTACAGGGATCAACTTAGAGTTCATCAGGCTCCTTGTCATAAGACTCTCCCAAGAACATAAACCGAATAGGTTGACATACAAACCTCCCACTATGATGAGGTAGTCCTTGTGCTGGTGTAATAGTGTCAACACATCATGTTACTTCATTCTGTACTAGTGGTGTTAAAGAATCTTGTTGGTTCCCTCGCAACTCTTTATGAACAACTTTACTTCTAGGTTTATAATCCATCATATAATTCTCTTCCAAGAATCGGGCATTGGTGGTAATAATAACTTTTTGATCCTTAGGATCATAGAATACATAACCCTTAGTTTCTTTAGGACATACTACAAATAAATAAACTTTTGATCTTGATTTCAACTTATTGGGATCCTTCTTCAGTACATGTACTGGACTACCCCATATTTAAATATGTTTCATACTAGGCTTGCACATAATACACAATTCCTTGGGTGTAGTAAAGATCACCTTTGAAGGTACAAAGTTTAGTAAATAAGTTGCCATTTCTAAATCATGTACCCAAAAGGAATCTAGGAGATATGTATAACTCGACATGGACCTAATCATTTCCAAATGATTCATGTTCCTCCTTTCTGCTACTCCATTTTACTTAGGCATACTGATGATGCTAAGATTTAGCACCACCGGATAAGTGATAATTAGCTCAAACAGTAGTAACCATGGAAGTCATAGAGATGTATAAGTGTATAAGTATGTAGAAGGGGATGAGTATAAGAGGAAATAAGATAATGATGTATAGTGGTTCAGCCAATTTGGCGTCCATCCACTGTGAGTGTGTGATCCACTAAGTATGGGAACTAATGGCCTTGGATATAATGCACATAAGCTCACTTTCTCTCTCTACTGTGTGTACAAGCAGAGTTTTAGCTAGGATTACAATAAATTGATCGATCCCCTTATAGGGTTGTAGGTGACAAGTATATATAGGTCTTGGGGGGTGTAGTGTACCCCCAAGTATGCATGGTGCATGTGAATGGTGATCTAGCCAATCCCCTGTTGACACCATGGTGCATATGCATGGTGCATGTGCATGTGAATGGAGCCTGATGAAGGGTCGGCCCCCTGAGGGGTTGTCTGGAACCTGATGAAGGGTCGGCCCCTGGGGGGTCATCTGGAACCTGATGAAGGGTCGGCCACCTGAGGGGTCATCTGGAACCTGATGCAGCGTCAGCCCCCTGAGGGGTCATCCGGAGACTGATGAAGGGTCGGCCCCTTAAGGGGTCGTCTGGAGCCTGATGAAGGGTTGGCCCCCTGAGGGGTCGTCCGGAGCCTGATGAAGGGCCGGCCCCCTGAGGGGTCGTCCGAAGCCTGATGAAGGGTCGACCCCCTGAGGGGCCATCTGGTTGGAGGGTATATATGGGTATATCAATCACCCCCCAGCCCTCAGCCATAGATGATGCTGAGATGGCTGAGGGATAATGTTGCTTTTGAGATAAGTGTATTGTCTATTGGATGAGTGACACCTGGGCAGATACTCGTTGTTGTTCCAGTTTCCAAGGTGTGGCGGCTGCACACGACCTAGGACTTTGTGCCCTAATGATGCCCTCCTCGTGGGCTGTGCTCTGCCTCGGTTAATGGTCCCACTCATTACTAAGGTATTTAAGAGATTTTTAAAACCTTTCCTTCTCTTCTTCTTCTTCGCGCCCAAGCTCTCTCATTCTAGATTTCCAACAGACAGACCTGTATATTTCGACATTTCGAGTTTGGCACCCTCTTTCTCCTTCCTCAGGTAATCCCTCTACCCCAGTGTCCTCTTTTACTTTCATTTCTTTCTTTGCTTTAGGCTTGTATGGTCGGACTTATGCTATTTTATATTATTTCTGGCATCTTCTCCGGCGACTGGTTTTTGAGTGTTCTTGAGCTTTCTTGAGTAAAACCCTTGATTTCTTTTGTTTCGATCCAAAAGTCCAACCTGGTCAACTGTAAACTTGTTTGTAGCTAGCTTAGTTAAAATCTCTAAGTGTGGGGTCTTCCCTTTAATGCTTAGGAGGCTTTATAGTTTAGCATCTGAATTCCCATCCTTGAGAGAGAAGCTCTTTGCAGAGATCAGACGAATAGAGGAAGAGGAAGAGAGGAGACGAGGGGCCGACCCTAACTGGGTATAATCCATCTTTCCCATTCCTCTAGCCACAATAAAACCATTTGAACCGTCTGAGTCTTGTGGGTCTTCCCATTGTCCAGCCGAGTGTCATTCAAGTGAGATGGACGAGAGAGCATCCTCGCCAACTGGCGCTGGACCTTCTGGTAGAATAGAGACATCTGACCAAAGCCCGGGCCGACAAGCCGAGGGTGTAGTTTCTTCTGAGGCTGTCCCTGTGACGACCCTATCTCCACATGCTTTTCAGATGGCCTTTCCCCAGGGGCATCTGGAAGATACTCAGGCCGAGGGAGAGGGGACTGAGGACGAGGGAGATAATTCAGATGACTAGGTTGATACCTCCCATGCCTCGTCCTATATCTCCTCAGTTAGGGATCGCGACCTCTTATTGTGGAGGCATGCCTATGGAGTGCCCCACGGCATAACTATGAGGGTTCCCTCTGAGGACGAGAGGGTTTTTTAGGGTGAACAGGGTGAGGTTGCAGTATATGAACTAATGTTCAAGGTAGGTGTCAGACTCCCTTTACATCCGTCCGTCATAGACATTTGTTCGGCCCTAGGCGTTACCCCCTCTCAACTTCCTCCCAACTCTTGGAGGATGATCCTGGTCTACATCTCCCTGTGGAAGAATGCTTTCACTGATGAGACCTCGGCTGACGTATTCTTGGCCTGCTACAATATCACCTCCTCGTCCAAACAGCCTGGGTACTATCATCTAGGGGCGAGGAGGTCTGAGAAAAAATTCTCCACGTGGCTCAAACCTCCAACCACTATTGGAAGAAGAGATTCTTCTTCGTCTCAGGGGAGTGGGAGTTCTCCGCCGAGGCACGACCTGTAGTCGATGGTCTGAGGGTCCTCAGAAGATGGTCTAACCCGTCAATGAAGGCCAGGTCAGACCCCGGACTTAGCCTGGAAGAGAAAGATATAGTTGAATATCTGAGAGGACGAGGGAGAGGGGTGAACTTCCAAAGTTTGAAGATCTGATGACCCCTCGGCTCTTCAAAGAAGTTGGTCTGAAGGTCGACCCCCTTACAGAACTATGTAAGTTGTACTTTTCTTTACTTTTTTCAAGTGTTTCCTCTTCATCTCTGTACTTTTCTGACGTGTCGTCTTCTTTTCAGATCGTCCTCCTGGTATATCAGATTCTCTCTGGGAAATGACTTCTCCTAGTTTATTATCAGGCTTGGCCAGGAAGAAAGGCAAGGAGCCTCAACAAGCTCCGAGGAAGACGAAGGCCGTGGGGCCGACGGTTGTTGAGACGACAGCTGATAGCCACAAAAGAAAAGAGCATGAGATTCCTGTTGACCCTTGGCCATATTCTCGGACGAGGGCAAGGGTCGAAGCATCTGAAGGGACTACTTCTTCATCTAGCATGGGGGCCTTCTGGTCCCAGAACTTAGAACATCTGAGGGCCGAGCCATCATCGCTCATCGCAAATTTGAGGGTAGCTAAGGCATCAATGTTTTCTGCCCCCTCGGCTGCTGATTACGAATATCTGTCAAAGATGCCTCCAGCCAAAGTGTATGACTATGTTCTGCACGCTCTAGCCCATGTTTTGGTCTTGATTCATTTCTTTAATTGCATTCTTTCACCAACTGTTTCCTCGGCCTCTTGACATCTGTTTATTTTTCTGTGCAGTCTGTATGCGCCTTTACCTCGGTAACTAAATGGATGGCTGAGAATCAGGAAAAATTCCATGAGGCCGAGAGGGCCATCCAGCATGAGGCCGACCTGCAGGCTGACTTAGATACTGCAAAAGATGAGCTAGAGAGTGCCAGAACTGAACATGCACGAATTATGGACGAGCTGACGAGACAGCATGATGAGGATCTGAAGGCCAAATACTTGCTTCTGAAGGATAAGGATGAAGACATGAGCCATCGGGAGGCCCAGTTTAAGATTGAGCTATCGGAGGCTGTGAAGAAAGCCGAGGCAGATGGTGTGGAAGCCTATAAACTCTCCGATGAGTTCCAAGGCTTCGGCCTCCTAGTACTTGGAGAGAGGGATAAGGACGGTTTATCGGTGGGTCGTCCTCAAGTTCGGCGACGTCGTCTCTTCTGTCCATCCCTCTCTGGAGGCCGTTCAACTAGACGACCCCTGATTGTCGAGGCTCTAACCCAGGTGGAATCCCAAGTGTAAGTCGAGGGGGTCGGCACATATGAAGATCAGCCAGTTGTGGTCATTGAGGAAACCCCTCTTGTGGATGTGGAGGCCCTGCCTTCTGATATTGTCCCATAGGGTGGTTGTCTGTAGCCCACACCCTTCTGATGTAATTAACATTTTTGTACTCAATCTTGTATAACACTTGATATTTCATTTATACTATCATCTCCTTTGATGTCTTCCATGTTTTTCCTTTTGCATTATTTGTGTTGTGAATCTTTGTTAATGCTACAAACCTCTCCCTCGTCTCTCTTGAGGGTGAATCGAGGGGTCGTCCCCTGGGTTGGCCCTCATTATAGCCGAGGATTAATCACTAAATTAATGGTTTTAAACACAGTATTCCCTCATCTTTCTTGAGGACAGTGGTGGGGTTGTCCCCCCCACTGGCCCTCATCATAGTTGAGGGTTAATCACCAAATTAATGGTTTTAAACACAGTATTCCCTCGTCTTTCTTGAGGACAGTGGTGGGGTCGTCCCCCCCCCCCCCACTGGCCCTCATCATAGCCGAGGGTTAATCACCAAATTAATGGTTTTAAACACAGTATTCCCTCGTCTTTCTTGAGGACAGTGGTGGGGTCGTCCCCACCACTGGCCCTCATCATAGCCGAGGGTTAATCACCAAATTAATGGTTTTAAACACAGTATTCCCTCGTCTTTCTTGAGGACAGTGGTAGGGTCGTCCCCTCCACTGGCCCTCATTATAGCCGAGGGTTAATCACCAAATTAATGGTTTTAAACAAAGTATTCCCTCGTCTTTCTTGAGGACAGTGGTGGGGTCGTCCCCTCCAATGGCAGTCATCATAGCCGAGGGTTCCAATTACCAGAATAATGGTTTTTAATAAAGTCTTCCCTCATCTTTCTTGAGGACAGTGATGGGGTCGTCCCCTCCACTGGCCCTCATTATAGCCGAGGGTTCCAATTACCAGATTAGTGGTTTTTAATAAAGTCTTCCCTCGTCTTTCTTGAGGACAGTGGTGGGGTCGTCCCCTCCACTGGCCCTCATTATAGCCGAGTGTTAATCACCAACTTAATGGTTTTAAACAAAGTATTCCCTCGTCTTTCTTGAGGACAGTGGTGGGGTCGTCCCCTCCACTGACCCTCATCATAGCCGAGGGTTCCAATTACCAAATTAATGGTTTTTAATAAAGTCTTCCCTCGTCTTTTTGAGGATAGTGGTGGGGTTGTCCCCTCCACTGGCCCCCATTATAGCCGGGGTTAATCACCAACTTAATGGTTTTAAACAAAGTATTCCCTTGTCTTTCTTGAGGAAAGTGGTGGGGTCGTCCCCTCCATTGGCCCTCATTATAGCCGAGGGTTCCAATTACCAGATTAGTGGTTTTTAATAAAGTCTTCCCTCGTCTTTCTTGAGGACAATGGTGGGGTCGTCCCCTCCATTGACCCTCATTATAGCCGAGGGTAGTTCTCTAGTAGATGTTTTCATGCGTACTAGAACTGATAACCACAGGATGAGGGGAAACACTGATATTTCTCATTAATTTTACAAGTGTTCTGTTAGAGCAACTCTTATTACAATTATGGTCTATCAAGACCTTACAACACTACTGATAGTATTTTTTCAAATGATCTGCATTCCAGGGGTTGAAAAAGGGTTCCCCTTCTAGGTTTTCTAGTCTATAGGTCCCAGGGACGACTTCATTGATGACCCTATATGGGCCATTCCAATTAGGATGTAGCTTATTAGGCTTTTGCCAAGTCTTCTTGAGGACCAAGTCCCCCACTGCGATTGGCCTCTGTTTCACCCTCTGACTGTAAAACCTTGCGGCCCTCTGCTGGTAGGTGGCCTGCCTTATCTCAGCGTCCTCCCTCATTTCCTCAATCAGGTCTAAGTTGAGTCTCCTCTCTTCTGTATTTCTCTGGGGGTCATACATTTGGACCCTATGAGTAGGAAACTCAATCTCGGTGGGGATGAAGGCTTCTGAGACATAAGCTAGCAAGAATGGGGTCTCTCCTGTAGAGGTCCTCACTGTCGTCTTGTATGCCCACAACACGGCATATAACTCATCGACCCATCTTCCTTTTGCCTCCTCAAGCCTCTTCTTGATTCCATCTAGGATTGTCCTGTTTGTAACTTCTGTTTGCCCATTGGCCTGAGGTCGGCATGGGGTGGAGAAATTTTTTTTGATACTCACCCTTTCACAGTACTTCTGTAGAGAGGTATTCTTGAACTGAGTCCCGTTATTCGAGATGAGGGTGTTGGGGAGACCATATCTGCATATAACATTTTTCCAGATGAACTGGAAGGTCTTCTGTTCTGTAATTGTCACCATTGGTTCAGCCTCCACCCATTTTGAGAAATAGTCAATAGATACGATGAGGAATCGATAGTTATTGACTGCTCTTGGTAAGGGTCCCACTAGGTCGATCCCCCACACTGCAAATGGCCATGGGGATGTAATGGAGGTAAGAGGCTGATGGGTTTGGTGAGGGATGGTGGCAAATCTCTAGCATTTATCGCACTTTTTTACATATGCCGCGGCGTCTTTCCCCAAGGTCGGCCACCAGTACCCTTGGGTGATCACCCTCTTCGCTAGGGATCTGCCCCCGATGTGGCTTGAGCACGATCCTTCGTGCACATCTTGCAAAAGGGATGATACCTCAGATGGGTGCACGCACCTGAGTAAGTGGAGTAAAAATCCCTTTTTGTACAAGGTATCCCCAATGACGGTGAACTTTGCAGCCCGGTATCTCAACTTCTTCCTTTCTTGCCTTGCTTCTGGCATCTCCCCCTCTTTAATGCACCTGATCAGAGGGTCCATCCACAAAGCTTCCTGAGAAACATTTAGGCAATTGCCAAGTGTTCCCTCAGCGTCTTCAATAGTTGGTTGAAGCAAAATTTCTACTGGGACCGTCCTCCTGATGTCTGTCCTAGTTGCCGAGGCCAACCTCGCAAGGGCGTCAGCACGGTCATTGTCGAGCCTAGGTATCCTCTTTAATTTCACTTCTCTGAAGCCTTTCAGTAATGACCTCACCTTCTCAAGGTACCTAGCCATCCTCTCGTCCTTGGCCTCGTAGGCTCCTAGTATCTGATTCACTACTAGCCTCGAATCACTGTGAACCAAAATATGGCCGATACTAAGTGATCTGGCCAAGGAGAGGCCTACTATCAAGCCCTCATACTCGGCCTCGTTATTGGAGGCCTTAAAGTTGAACCTCAGGGCATACTCAATGTCTGTGCCGTCGGGTGCTGATACTATTAACCCAGCTCCGCTCCCGCTTTCGCAAGAGGACCTGTCGATGAAGAGACTCGACATGGTGTGTTCTTCTAAGAAACCTCCCTCGGTGAGTGACCCCTGTCTAAAGAGATATCTCCCCTCTTCATTTTCAACCACTTTCCTTCTAGCGGTGCTCGTCTCAGCCTTATCTGTAGGCGTGTCGGTGAGCTCACCCTGTCGGGTATCTATCTTCCCGAGGCCCTCATCCTTGGCTTCATCATCTTCCCAAGTAAATTCATCCACGAAGTTTGCCAATGCTTTCCCCTTAATGGCCGTCCTAGGCTGATACACTATGTCAAACTCCCCCAGTTCTATAGCCCAGGCCATTAACCTCCCTGATTTTCCAGGCTTGTGTAAAACCTGCCTAAGGGGAGAGTCAGTGAGGATGACCATCGTATGGGACTGGAAGTATGGCTTTATATTTCTTGATGCATGGATCAAGGCGTAGGCCAACTTATCCATCCTTGGATATCTTTGCTCTGCCCCCTTGAGTGCATTGCTGTTAAAATACACAGGCTTCTGTATTCCATCTTCGTCTCTCACAATGGCTGCACTGATGGATGACTCTGAGACGGCGAGGTACACATAAAGTCATTCACCCTGCACGGGTCGTGACAATAGCAAGGGAGACCCCAGGTATGATTTTAACTCCCTGAAGGCCTCATCGCATTCTTCACTCCATTCGAAGGATTTTCTGAGAATTTTGAAGAATGGTAGACACCTGTTTATGGCCCTAGATACGAACCTGTTCAAGGCAGCAACTCTCCCTGTGAGCCTCTGAACGTCTTTAATGGACTTGGGGGTCTTCATCTCAACAAGGGCTTTTATCTTTTCAGGATTGGCCTCGATGCCTCTTTGGTTGACAATGAACCCCAAGAACTTCCCTGCTCCGACCCCGAAGACACACTTGGCCGGATTAAGCTTCATCTAGTATTTTTCCATCGTATTAAAGGTCCTCTGCAGGTCTGCCACATGATCCTCTGCCTTCAAACTCTTAGTCAGCATGTCATCTACATAGACCTCCATAGACCTCCCAATTTGGTCTTCGAACATTTTATTTACGAAGCGCTGGTACGTTGCCCCCGCATTTTTTAGGCCAAAGGGCATGACCTTATAACAGTATGTCCCCTTATCAGTGATGAAGGCTATCTTCTCTGAGTCTTCAGGGTTCATGAAGATCTGGTTATACCCTGAATAGGCATCCATGAAGCTCATGAGCTCATGGCCTGCAGTTGCCTCTACCATCTGGTCAATGCGGGGGAGAGGGAAGATGTCTTTAGGACAGTGCTTGTTGAGGTCTGTGAAGTCCACACACATTCTCCACTTCCCATTGGCCTTTGGAACAATGACTGCATTGGATAGCCATTCGGGGTAGATGACCTCTCTGATAAACTCAGCGTCTTCTAATTTTTTGACCTCATCCCTAATGACCTCATACTTTTCTCTAAAGTAAATTCTCCTCTTCTGCATTACCGGCTTCACTCCCTCTACCACATTGAGCTTGTGGCACATGATTTCAGGGTCAATCCCCGGCATATCTACATGACTCCATGCGAAGGCGCTTCGTCTTCTCCTCAACAGTTTAATGAGGTCTTCCTTGATATTGGGCTTCAGAGACTTGCCGACTTGGACAGTTTTTTCCGAGTCATCCTCATCGAGGATGATGGATTCTACCTCTTCCGCGGCCTCTCCTTTATTGAGCTTCGTCTCGTCCCTGGGGTCTAGGGTATCAATATTGTAAGTGGTCTTAGCCCTCTTGTGTGCCTCCCTTTCTTCAGCGGAGTTGTAGTAACATTCTCGCGCTGTCGTCTAGTCTCCCTGAACTTCCCCCACCCCGTAAGGGGTAGGAAACTTAATCATCTGATGGACCGTAGACGGCACAGCTTCAAACCATTTGAGGGCCACACGTCCCAGTATGATGTTGTAGGCCGAAAACACATGCTCATCCATCAAGAAGAAACTGACCTTCTTGGTAAGCCATCTCGGCCACTCGTTCCCCATACTAACATCGGCCTCATACACTCCCAAGGGATGAACATTTTCCCCACTGAATCCAATCAATGGATGATGGTATGGGACGAGTCTAGCACGGCTGATACCTAAAGCCTTGAAGCACGTCCAAAACATTACATCTGCAGAACTGCCCCCGTCGACCAATATCCTCGGCACCTCACACCCGTGCACCCTAGTTGTGATGACGAGTGGGTGGTCATGTGGGGCTAGGAGGCCTTTAAAGTCCATTCTCGAGAACCCCACTATCAGGGTGTCCATATCAACCTTCTTCCTCTTTTCTGACTTGGCCTCCAGGGAGGTTGAGTGTACCGTCTTCATCACTGCCTTGGCCTCAGCCACATGGGCCTTCCTGTCAGCGACCTTAGACCCTCCTCGTGCTAGACCCCCGAAGATCATTCCCACTCCTAGAGAGATTATATTAAGCCTCTTGCCAGGGCCTTGGTGGTCTCTCGGCGGGAGGTCAGGGTCGTCCTCATCATCAGAAGGGTCGTCCCCTCTTTTTTGAGGTCCCTATCTACATGCATCGCCTCGCCTCTTTCTGGGGTCGTCCCCTCGGCCCCTCTTGAAGGAACCTTTGTCGACGTACTTTCTGAGCTTCCCTTCTTCCAGCATCTTCTCAATCTCATCTTTCAGAGCAAAGCATTTGTTTGTCACGTGGCAATGGTCTTGGTGAAATTCGCACCACAGGTTCTTGTTCCTCTTGTTGGGAGCTGCCCTCAGCTTCTCAGGCCACTTCAGGGACTGGTCACTATTTATCTCATTGAGTATCTGCTCACAGCTGACCGTCAGAGGGGTGTAACCAGCGAATTTGTCATCCGTAGACCTCTTCTCCCCTCTTTGTTCTTCTTAGGGTATTTACCCCCAATAGCGCCTCCTTTTTCATCTTCGTATTTTGCGTCCATCGCCTCTTCGGCGTTCATCACCTTTCCTGCTATTGACAGCAATTCATCTATCATTTTAAGGGGGTCTTCAGCAAGCTTCCATAACAGCTTCCCCTTTTGGAGTCCTCCAATCAGGGCTGTCATAGCTATGCTCTCCTCATAGTCTTCCACCTCCATCTTCTCTTTATTGAATCTAGCTATGTAGTCCCTCAGGCTCTCACTCTTCCCCTGCTTAACATAGAACAGGTGGGTGGTCTTCTTCTGTGGCCTCACCCCAAAGCAAAAGTTGTGGATGAACAGGTCTGCCAACTGTTTAAAGTTTTCAATGGAATTTTTTGGAAGAGACGTGTACCAGACATGTGTAGCCCCAGTCAGGGTACCATAGAAGGCACGACACCTCATCTCATCTGAGATAGAGTATATGTCTGATGCTGATTGATACATCTCAACATGGTGGACAGGGTTGGTGCTCCCGTCGTATCTTGGGGTGACCACAGGTGGCTTGAACCTTGATGGCGTAGGGAAGTTGACTATCTTTGCCACAAAGGGTGAGCCTATGGTGTATCCCTTCTGAAGAGGGTCCCAACTCTTCAGTATATCACCGATCTTATCCTCTAGTCGCTGGATCGAGTCATTCTAGGGCCTCGCAGGGTCGGCTTGGCCGATGTTATCCCCTATCGCCTCTTTAAGGTGGACGGAGGGTTCTGCTGCGGCAGGCCTGTGTTGGATGTTTACTTCCCTTTGACCGTCATCCCGTCCTTGGGGTCGGCCATCTGTTGCCTCCCTCCTGGACCTCGCATCACTCTTTGACCTGGATAATTTTTCCTGCAGGTCATTTACTGGGCCCAGCCTCTCAAAGGTCGACCCCCTGCTCAAGCGATCAAAAGCAGAGCCTCTCGGGCGATCATCAGGATTTTGTCTTCCGCACTTTCCTCTACTATCCTGGAAAGGTCGTACATTATTGTTGGAGACCTCATATGGTTCCCAGCATTCTATAGGGGCCTCATCTCCCTCCAGATCGTCATACCTGTCCTCAGGGAAAGGGTTTCCTTGCCTCCCCAGGCGTAGACGTCGGGGGTCAGTAACATCCCTACGCCGCTGAGGGGGTGGTAGGTCTTTGCGTGGTGCCTGGGGTGGTCCCCTGGCCTCATGCTGTCCTGGTGCTGCTGCAGGAGTAATCATCTCAGGTGAAACCCCTGGTGGTCTTAGCATGTTTTGGCTTAGAGCTGTGAACTGCTCATGCATCATCCGCTGGTTTGCTTCCAGAGACTTTAAGGCTGCTGCCACATCAGCCATCTCAGACTGAGGTGGCGGCTGACTGGAACTGGGTCTTCCCCCATCATCCGGCTGGGGAAGCGGTGGCGGTGGCATTTCAGGTGCCATGTGTTTGAGCTATGAAAAGCTGAACTGAAGAAAAGACTGGTGAGCTTGAGAACCTTAGTGGGTCTCTTTCAATGGTGAAACATCTCCTCTCAGGGGGAGAGCTGGCTCACCACCAGAGTGCCCAGTGAGGTCAAGTTGTACAAAGGAAGAGATGTCTCCTCGTTCCCACAGACGGAGCCAAACTAATGATGCTAAGATTTAGCACCACCGGATAAGTGATAATTAGCTCAAACAGTAGTAACCATGGCAGCCATAGAGATGTATAAGTGTATAAGTATGTAGAAGGGGATGAGTATAAGAGGAAATAAGACAATGATGTATAGTGGTTCAGCCAATTTGGCCTACATCCACTGTGAGTGTGTGATCCACTAAGTATGGGCACTAATGGCCTTGGATACAATGCACATAAGCTCACTTTCTCTCTCTACTGTGTGTACAAGTAGTGTTTTAGCTAGGGTTACAATAAATTGATCGATCCCCTTGTAGGGTTGTAGGTGATAAGTATATATAGGTCTTGGGGGGTGTAGTGTACCCCCCAAGTATGCATGGTGCATGTGAATGGTGATCTAGCCAATCCCCTGTTGACACCATGGTGCATATGCATGGTGCATGTGCATGTGAACGGAGCCTGATGAAGGGTCGGCCCCCTGAGGGGTCGTCTGGAACCTGATGAAGGGTCGGCCCCTGGGGGGTCATCTCGAACCTGATGAAGGGTCGGCCCCCTAAGGGGTCGTCTGGAACCTGATGCAGGGTCAGCCCCCTGAGGGGTCGTCCGGAGCCTGATGAAGGGTCGGCCCCCCTGAGGGGTCGTCCGGAGCCTGATGAAGGGTTGGCCCCCTGAGGGGTCGTCTGGTTGGAGGGTATATATGGGTATATCACACACCAAGTGTAGTTAATTAGGATGTGATCCCTTAAACTTAAAGATATTGCCTAAACTCCCCTAAGAGGTACCCCCCACCATGATCTGCTCGTAGTGCCTTGATACTTTTACCTTGATGCTTCTCCACTTCTGCCCTATAAATTTTGAATTTCTTAAAGGCTTTGGACATATAGTGCATTAGGTAAATGTATCCATACCTTGAGTTATCATCTATGAACGTCATAAAATACTCAAAGCCCCCTCTTTCCCAGGTTATCATCGATCTATATGTATCAGAATGAACAAATTCCAATAGTTATTTATCTTTATAGCCCTTGGTCAAGAAAGTCCTCTTGATCATCTGACCTTCTAAACATGATTCACAAATTGGAAGTGCCTCCACTTCTAGTGAGCTCGATTGCCCACTTACTACCATTCTATGAATCCTTTTTAGATTAATATTACCTAGGTGTGAGTGCCAAATGTATGTTTGGTTCACTAAGGAGGGATCCTTTCTCTTTAAATTTGGTCCAATTGATTTATGTTGAACATTAATTTGTTGTGAGGAGAGATATAAGTAAAAATATAAAGATAATCAACTAATATACCAAAATAAATAAAAGATATATATATATTTTAAATAATCACGACTTTATTAAAAGAAACTAAATATCCATAAAAGGCTAAGCAAGAAACTGATATTAAATTCCTTATAATAAAAGATTTATAAAGACCGTCTATTAAAAGTAAACTCCTATCATTACTAAATCTTAAATAAACGTCTCCCACAACAACCCTAGCCAATATTATATCATCTCTCATAGTCAGATAAGTATCTCCATCACTTAATCGCCTAGTTTTCTGGAACCCCTATAAATAATTGCATGCATGATTAGTGGTTCCTGTAATACCCCGTAATTTTAATGACTTTTAAAATGAGTTAAATTAAAAGTTAATGGGATTAATTGGAATTAATTATAAATTAATTAGTTTGGATTAATTCGGATTTTATATTACTTGTGGATATTGAAATATATGATTCTGAATATTACTTAGTGATATTTA
This sequence comes from Sambucus nigra, assembly GCA_949130495.1. Classification (NCBI taxonomy): domain Eukaryota; kingdom Viridiplantae; phylum Streptophyta; class Magnoliopsida; order Dipsacales; family Adoxaceae; genus Sambucus; species Sambucus nigra. Next base: position 180,326,846 of record OX422212.1, on the reverse strand, counting down.
AGTAATATATGAATATGATGTTATTTATATTGTCGTGAGTTACTAACACGGTAATTATGAAACTTTAGTCGCAACGCGGTATGGGACATGTCGGGACTAATTTAAATAAATAAAAAGAAAACATTATTTTGGTCGTTTTGATTGCGCCGTTGCATCCAGAAGGGTTGAAATAGTCAGAAAAGTCTATTTGGGTGTTGGATTTGGGTCTCGGGTCAATTAGGAGATGAAAGGACACCCCGAAGGGGCATTTTAGTCATTTTATTTGGGAGATGAATAGTAATTTCGGGATTTGTCTTATTATAAAGGTGATGGATTAGAGTAACGTAGGTTCATTTCATTTGATCACAAAACACTTGAGAGGTATTAGTGTGAGAGAAAGTGAAGAGTTTCTTGGGAGGAGAAGAGGTTGCTTAGGAAGGAGGAAAGACTTTTGGGGCAAGCCAAAGGGGATTAACCACCTTCTACCACCAGCACCACCACCGAAAAGTCACCGAAAAATAAGGAAAGGATTCTAAACCATCATCACCAAAGGTTCAGACCTACATAATTAAGGCAAGTGTAATTCTTGCTTTATTTATTGCTTACAATATCCATGCTAGATTGGTTAAGTAAGAAGTATGAACTTACATTATTTAAGGATGAACTATAGAGTTTTTGGAATTTATTCTTGATATGAAAATTAGATAGAATAAATCTTTTTCTGTTTTAATGATTTAATCCACGAATTTTGGGTTTCAAATGATAGAAGAAGTTTGAGTTATTATGATTTTTGGAGAAATAAGAACCTATGAGAATTATGGGAATAATAGGATTTAATCCAAACTATTTGATGATTTTAGTTTATTTGATTATTAGAATCTGATCATATATCTTGTTGTATCAATTGAGATTAATTAGGAGAAGTTTTGGATTGATTTGTGTTGGTTTTGATGAGAAAGAAAATGGATAAAACGCATGAAAAAAATTGTTGAAAAGGACGAACATTATATGATAATTTTAGGTCTGTTTTAAGAGGAAATTGGCAGTGTGCACTCGACTTTTTGTATAAAATCACGTTCTGCACAACTTTGGAGTTTTAAAATTGTTTTAAATTGGAGCTGAAAAACCTCAAAATTGTAATTTTATATTTCTGGCACAATATACCTTTATCAAAAAAAAAAATTGGAAAATGGTAATTTGGCCTATGGTGAGATTTTATTAATTTTGGTAGTTAACAAGGAGCGAGGGACTTGGGATAATGTTGAAAAATTATTTGGATTTGAGGATTAAATTTTTATGAGAGATATCTACATAATTATATTATGATTTAGAGGAGAATAATTGTTATATCTAGTAAGGGTAATATTGATGATATATTTACGGGTACTTGGGTCGAATAAAATATTATGTGAGTGATAACTACATAAAAAAATATGGTGATAATCATGATTACAAGTGTTTATAGTATTCAATAAATACAACGGGTACTTGTGATAGGATGAATTTCTAATATGATATAGGTAGTGTAAGTACCTAATTTTATATAGTAGATGATAATGCCTATTTGATTGATTGATAATTTATGTGTATGACATACCTAGCTTACTTGCTATTGAAGGGAGGTTTGCGCCTGAGGGCAGTCATGTCCTGATGAATCCATGGGATTTTTGACTTGTCGCTCGAGAACATAGGACTTAGGTCGATTACCATTAGTGACAACAATGGTATAGAATTGTCATTTGGGTGAATAGGTATGTGCGTAGCCCAAATGTTTAGGACTATGTTCACCTCCATTATTTGTGATTCGAGGAATCTTTACCGAACCTATAGTCCCTTATACGGAAACAAGCTATACTGGGACATGATAGCAGAGTAATGCATGCACTGCAGTTGTGTCTCGGGTGTCGTATTGTATTATATATATGTGTGTGTGTATATATATATATATATAATGAATTGAATGAATATATATATTGGCTAGATCTATCTTTTGTGTGAATTAAGTAAAATTGAAAGATAATAGTATGTAATTAATTAAGTATGATAATGCTTAATTATGTTGAATAAATAAAAAGGCTTATCCATGTTGAATCTTATTAGATATATGTAAATTATGAGGGATAGATATGGTCTATGATTAGATGATACAGACTAGTTAGAATGGAGAATAGTAACTAGTATGATTTAGAGGTACGTTAGGTGTGCACTCTAGATGAGGGGTGAGAATCTCAAGAGAGAGTCCGATAATCTAACATGTATATTATAAGTTATAAATATTGCAATTATTCACTTGTTGTTTTCAAAACTATTTTTACCATCCGGCTCTGACCCATTTCCTTACATATTCTCTTTTCTCTCTTGTATCTTCTATATCAGGTGTCTAGCGGTAGGGACACAAGCCATAGAGGATTATGATGGTTGACGAGCTATGGAGATATGGAGTATTGTTTAGACGTCTTCAGTTATTTGATTCATACTCTGTTGTGATATTTCATTTAGGGCATGTCGCCCTAGAGGATTTCAGCTGTATCTTTTCTACTTGAGTCAGGATTTTATACTCGTGTCGTTGTGTTACATTTACTATTGTTGGGATTTATGTATTGAGATATTTTCTGAAAAGTTTATTCTAGTTGCATTTAAATTCTATTGTGATATCTATTCAGTTTATTATTGTTGTGGATTGTAATGTGTAGAATTATTCGAAATGGTAAAATGAAATTTTTATTGGAGAGTTTTTAACACCAGCTAAATTGAGTATTATGTGATAGGAAAATATTTTTGACAGTGATGCTAAGAATGAACCAACTGTATATTCTGATTTAATTGGGTATGGGACTGATCACCCGGTATTGTTAGGCGGGGTGTTACAGTTCCCATATCTACGCAGCAGGTACTGGTAGTATGAACTACAAAGCATGATTGAACGACAAATGAATGGAATTTACCCGCGTTGTTCTATTTATTGCAAAAAATCAAACAATTATTCTTCTAGTGTCCTGACTGCTTATAGTGGAAACACTTGCCCTTGGGATTTTTCACACGTCCCTGAGGCCCACGAAATGCCTGAGGGACCACAACCAGTTTTTGAGCCTTCTTTTTCTTTTTATTCTTTCCCATAGGTTTAGAAGTAGAACATTTCTCAACAACAAAAGCACTTTTGACTTCATGATGAGTCCTTCAGCTACTTATACTTTTGTTCCACCAAAAAGTAAAAAAGTTTGTTCATGTTTCAATTTAGGTGGAACTAATTGAAGGAATCATTCAGTGACTGGAAAATAATATCAAACTCGGTTTCCTCCTCGATTTTCACTCTAAGGATTTGAAGCTCATTAAGAAGTGACATAATCTTTAAAACATGTTCCATCACTAGGGTCCCTTAAGACATGTTTGGGTTCACGAGTTCTTTTATGGCAACCTGCCTTGCATTATGATTCTGGTCCCCAAACATATTTGATGTTCATTATCATGTCATAGGCATGGCCCATTGATTGATGCTAATGTTGCAGAACATTTGACATAGATGCCAAAATGTAACACCGCCCCATCTCATCTGCCTTAATCCATTTCTGGTAAGCTTAGGTTTCCTGTTTGGTCACCCCCCACCAAGTTGCTTAGGACATATCTCATAGAACACAAACTTGCACCCTTCACCTATCAACACATTATCCAAATTCTTTTTCCAGTCAATGTAATTAGGTCCAGTTAATTTGTTTTCTTTGAGAATGACAATAAGTGGATTGAAAGATATTTCTATCTTAATTCTGAGAATTAAATAAGAAAATGAATTATTATAGGGCATAAAACCTTTTGAATTCTAATTAAAATATGGTCCCCACTATCAATTTTAAATGAATTCATCCCGATTACCATTTGAATAGTATTCCTTTTTAGAAAACCTACTTTCCAAAATAAATTAGGCAGACTAATTCCTTTTAATTTTATTATCTAGACAAAACCTATGTCATATAAAATTAAAAAGTCGACTATTTGGTCAAACAAAATCATAGCATTCCTCTTTGGATAACCTACCATTATTTTATGTCTAAGTGTATACCACTAACTAATTTTAGATTATGTCTTATCACATGGACTCCTGTTTTAGGGGTTGCCTATGTGTATAATGAATCATAAATTGCCCATAAAGAAACTTGTACCTACCACTACAATAATTAGCATTCCTCATTGGAGGACCTACTTATTATTAGAAGTCTATAAATCGTTGATGGAGACCGTGGGATTTTCTCTTGGAAAATTCCCTCTCCCACTTAGTAATTTAAAAAACTTTGTGAGGGTTACAAAAAAAATGTGTCTAATTGTTTTTAATTAATTTGAAAAATCAAGGACATTTGATATATTTCCAAAAATATCAGGATATTCCTATTTTAACATATCAAGCAAATGTGTGGTAGATAAAAAATTTAAATACCCTTGATCATTATTTAAAAAATGAATATACAATTTTTTACTCTCTAACCACACATATTAATGTCCATAATTCAAAATAATTATGAATTATTCACATTGAAATCTACATGATCTAAGTCCGGTTAGTATTGCATGTTGTCCATAATTATAAGGCAACTTTTAACACATATTAACAACCCAACAATTAAAACATGAATAATGAAGACATAAATCAACATAAAGAGAAAAATCGAGATAAATGAGGATTTCCGACTATTGTGATCAAGGTACAACTTTGTCGTAGATTGTAGTCCTCAACAGTCATTCTTGAATCCAAACATTTCATGTTGCCACTACGTTGGGACAACATAGGATTCCACCTGCCCGGTCAGGTGGCAGGGTCGAGGGAGCTCCCTCGTTTTGGTCTAGGGGTAGCACGCCCGAAACCATGCACTGTTTAACACTACCAAAACTGAGTTCTGTGTCAAAAATAGCATCCGATCACTGATCTAGTTTTGCACTCCTTTATTGAAAATCACGATCAAAACAGTAACAAATTAATAGGGCTTTAATACTAATTGAAAATCACGATCAAAATAGTAACATGGATGAGTTCAACCTATATACGATATCAATAGGACTCTGATACCAATTATTAGAGCGGTAGTCCAAGGGTCTATTGAATATGCATAGAGATTGAACTCTCGAAAAAACCTACACATACACAAAATCCTATAAGGTGGAATAAGGATTTACATTCGAGATCTGTTTGATTGTTTCTCGTCTTAGCAAAAATCGTAGGTTATGATAGTTGATCAAGAATGCAAGCCCGATGCACCTCATGATCTTCTACTATATTTCTAATATTAACAATCACAAGTAGAGTATGGGCTCTTTCTTTTAACCACCTTATCTTCTCTTCTTTCCTCTCCACTGCCTCTCTTTCTCACAAATCCGAATTAGGGTTTTGAGTATCAAAGAGTGATGACTGGTTTAAGAAAGGATGAACCTTAGGTTCATATATATTGGCTATAGTAGGGACCCTAAGAAGAGATAAGGAAGTGGATCCTAATGGGCCTGAGAAAACCTAATCTTTTTCGAATTCTAATCCCAGACCCTTTATTATAATTAATACCACTAAATAATTATAATTGCAACTTCACTTCTTAACTCAAAATTATATTTCGATCTCCTTATTATTAATTACTTAATTCTCCCCACATTAAGGTTACATATACCGTTAATAAAATAAATTATTGATAATTTATTTGATTAACTTCCTTAAGCCCTTGGGCAGTCCAGCTTAACTTATTTGTAGTGTCGGACTATCATAATCCACCTGCAGGGTTTAACACATACAAAACTTATATACATTTCAAGGGGGTATCACCAGACTCTATACTGAGACGTGGATTCCATCCATAAAATACTTTCATTATACATTAATCACTATTACCCAATCGATAAATATTATTGATCGAATACTAAATCTCACCCGATAGGTTAAAGGAAGAAATAACTAGTGGATGTGTCCATCAATCATATCCAAATTAAGAGCCTTAGGTAAGACTAATAATCATGAGGTGTACATTGTCTTATTAAATCACTATAAAGACAATGACCTCAAGGTGGTCCCGTTCAATACACATAAAGTTTACTAGCAAAATAAGTTAAAACTATATTGTTCTTCATAATCAAGATAAACCTACTAAAATATTGTTCGACAACCCTACTGATATGCATCTAGTTCTATCTAAAATTATGAACAATAAAACTTATATTCCACAAGAACTGGTGATCTGATCCTTTGTGTACAAGTCGTACTCTACACACCAGAACACCTACTGAGCAGAATAAAAAACAACGGCAATATATAAAATAATGTGTACATTATGTGAAAATACTCTTACTAAATCGTGTAACAAAAGTTAAATCAGTTGAGTAAGATCCGAATTGTTTTCTTAAAGAAATTCTTTTCTAAAACAATTATAAGAACACAAGATGTCTTTGATTATTATGAACGTCAAATTTCAGTTACGTGAAATGAGGTTTTAAAATCCCAACAACTAAGAAATTAAAGTTAAAGTAGTGCATTAGTATGACTGAAGAAATTAAAAACACACAATGCAAGAGAATTTTTAACGTGGTAAAACTCTACCCAATTGGGGAAACATCCACGGAGGTCTCTACACCTCAAAACTAATGTATGAACGTATTCCATCACAATTAAGTATGTCGTATACCGCTACAATCGTCGAAGAGGTTCAAGATCAAATACGCAAATTAGACGAGTCCGAATATCATGTTTTGTCAACATTCAAGCCTCCACAAAATGAATTTGGTAAAGTTGTATTTTTAATTCCTTAATAATTCACTTAGGATATCGGGATATTTTTTATAAAATATTTTTAGAGTGTTGGAGCGGAGCTTGAAATGTTTTTCGTCAAAAATATATTTTTCGGAGTTTTTGAGGCGGCGCAGTTAACGAGGAAAAGATAAATGAAAAATATTGTTTTAATCATCTCGTTCAAACGACACCACACGTCCTTCAAATGATAGGTTGTGTCATGCGATGTATCAAATGACACTGGATCTCGTTCAAACAACATCCTATCTCGTTTGAACGACCCACCGCCTTAAGTTTTCTATTTAAAGGACTCTTCAACTCCATTTTCCACAAAAGTCTATACATTTTTCATTCTGCAAAACAGTGCTATAGCGACATAACACTTTTGGCTTCTTCTTTTAGAGTTTAATCTCTTGTTTTCAATTTCACAAAAAACCCAAATTGTTCATGTGAATTATTTTAGAGTTTGAGAACACACTTCGTTGGTGCCCATACTTTTGTTGAGAAGATTTTAACATCATATGGCTATGTGTCATTGAGGTTTGCTGCGTGTGAATCTTTTCTAAAGTTAGGACTGCGGTTCTTGTGGATTGCTGGATGTAATTCAATGGTGACAATGTCGACTGATGCCTGTGGATATTCATGTGTCAAACAACTGTACTTCTTTGTAATCCGTGTAAGTTGCGATTTACAAATTATAGTGATATTAAAGGTTTTGCCCGAGGGGATTTTTTCGGAACTTTGTGTTGAATATTTTATTTATGTTGGTTTGACACATGTACGCACGTAGCTAGTTGATTTTGAGGGCTGAATTAATTTGATTCATAAATTGACACTAATTAAATAAGATTATGATTAGAATTTGTGCATCTATTTAAATCAGTATCATGCTGCTTTTTCAAATTGGTATTAGAGTAGGTTACACTAATATATCGCATATTCCTTCTTTTCGCAAAATTGTGACATTAGATGCCCCCTCCTATTGACACAAATTAGAAAAATCTATCTTGTGAAAATCTCAATTTTCCAATGGAACACTTATGTAATTGGATGCCGCCTCATATTAACAAAAGTCAAAGTTTTAATATTTAAATAGTTTGAATTTGACGTTGACGAAAAGAATTGAAGTTTTGAAAAAAGAAAATTCTCGTTTTAAATCCATGATGGATCTTTTGCAAACGGTTCAAAATCAAAGAGATTTTTATTATGAAAAATGTGTTTCTTTGGACCAGGACTTTAATGCTTTAAAATTGCCCAAAAAGGAGAGTGATGACAGAGTCCTGTTTTTAGAAAAAGAGTTGGAGAACTTTAAAAATTCTAGGGTTCCTGATTGTGCCATTGAGGATAATAGTTTAATTAATGATTTTATGGCACGTCAAAAGACTCTTAAGGATAAATTTATTTTAATTGAGAGTGAGCGAGATAACCTTTTAGGTTTTATTGATGATTTGAAAAAGAAGTCCCTCAAATTGGAAGAGTCTAATTCTTTGCTTGAGTCTAAAATTTTAAAGTTGAAAAATGATTTGAAAGACTGGAGAAGTGTATGTAGTGATGGTAATGGTTCGTCTTGTTCTCATGCTTCGAGTGTTATAGCCAAAACCATAGTTTGTTTTAGAGGGTAAACCATTTCCAAGGACCCATAGGTGTCGTTCCACCCGTTTATACATATTCACATTGTGGTAGGAAAGTTCACCTTAGGCATTTTTGTTTCGATCTTCAAAGAAGTCCTAGGAAGTTGAAGTCTAGTGTTTCCTTGGTTCCCAAAACCCCCATGCGTCGTTGCACACCTATTTGGGTTAGGAAATCACTTTTAGAGGCACTAGATGTTACACTAGTTGATTCTTGGTTGCTTGCATATGATTCTTCTCTTGCTATATCATATAGATGATTGTGTTCGCATGTTTGTCACACATTAGTTGTGCTTCGGGTTATATTCTTGCTAGTGTTATGACTTGTGTACCTTTTGTATTAGTTTTTTTTTTAAATTTTGAAAAATACAAAAAGATTTTATTTTGATATATTTTTTGAAAAACCAAAAAGATTTTTGTTTTTTGAGAAAAATTGAAAAATCCCAAAAGAGTTTTGTATTTTGTTTACACCATATATGAATGGACATTTAGGATGACCGATTCACAACATCATTCCATATCCATGTGACTATTTGATAGAGTTTTGAGACTATGTTGTGTCATTCACGTGCTTTACAAAGTTTGGAGTCTTTGAGATGATATATAGTGTTGCTACCTACACGTTGGACTTATTTGTCCTTTATTGGACACATGCACGGGTTTTTTTGACTTTTGTGCTTGTTTATCACATGTTGGTTGAGCGTTAACATCTCAATTTTGTCTATACAAGAACCAAATGCAATAAAACTTGATAAGAAAGTTGTGCATGTTATAAACCGTTTGTGAGTTTGTGTGATTTATTTTGAAAAACGGAAAAGTGCTACGAAAGGTATCTTTATTTTTCCTTTGCGATAAAGTCACCATTTAAATGGACCTAAAAAAGTAAGGAATTGAAAATTATTCGGGCTCTAATGAGGTTTAAAAGAGCCCGAAAAAATTGAAATGCAATAAAAAGTAATATATGCCAAAAATGGCCCTACATGTTTTAGTTTCATCACCTCATAAGAAAAATAAAAATCATTATCGTTTAATGAGGGAGTTTGGATGGAATTTAAAACGGTTTGCACGTCCTTGAAAGTCATAAAAAAATATTAAATAGTTTTGGACGTTATTGGTGTGGAAATCATTTATACTTTGATTTGTTGATATGATTAAGACGATGTCATCTAAATTCAACAATTTTACATCTAAGGACTATTTTGATGTACATTCGTTAGGAGTACACTTATGCATCGTGCACCCATTCATTTCGTTTCCATGATTTGGTTATCTAAGTGTAACTTCATGGTGTGTGATTTTTGTAACATCATTTTTGCATTTTTGTGAAAATTTTGAAAAATAAAAAATAGTTTATTTTCCTTGTTTACCGTGACACCCCGATTTGATTTATGTGGTTTATTATTTTCCTTGTCAATTTCGGACAAATAAAAATGGGGAGAACGAATTATGATTTTATGGTGGAGTTTAAGTATGGGGGAGAATTGATTACGCTTTCATGTTTATGCTTATATCATTTCAAACTCGATACGCCACGACGTATTTTATTTGTCTCATGTGTGTAGGTACAATTAAATATCATTATGTTATATACCCTGATGAGAAAAGCTTGAAGTCTTGAAGATATTATTATTGAAGCAAAGTTTGAAGACTTGATAGTTTATCTTTCCACCTTTGAGTTTATGGGAGGATATATTTGTATAGGTAATTTTTTAGATTGATAATTCAGATGTTTTTATTTTTTACCGGCATAGACATAGGGGGAGATTTATAAGGACATAGTCCGTCATAATTAAGTATGCCGCATACCGCTACAACCGTCGAAGAGGTTCAAGATCAAATACGCAATGAGATGGGCCCAAATATCAAGTTTCGTTAACAATCAAGCCTCCGAAAAATGAATTTGGTGAAGTTGTGTTTTTAAGTCCTTAATAATTCACTTAGGATATTGGGATTTTTTCACAAAATACTTTCGAAGTGTTGGAGCGAAGTTTTAAATGTGTTTCGTCAAAAAATATATTTTTCTGAGTTTTTGAGGTTGTGCAGTTAGTGAGGAAAAGATAAATGAAAAAAATATTATTTTAATCATCTTGTTCGAACGACACCGTACCTCGTTCAAACGATAGGCTGTGTCGCGCAATGTATCAAATGACACTGGATCTCGTTCAAACGACATCCAATCTCCTTTGAACGACCCATTGCCTTAAGTTTTCTATTTAAAGCACTCTTCAACTCCATTTTCCACAAGATGTTAGTACGTTTTTCATTATGTAAAACAGTGTTATATCGGTAGAACACTTTTGGCTTCTTCTTTCAGGGTTTAATCTCTTGTTTTCAATTCATAAAAATTCCAAATTGTTCGTGTGAATTTTTTTAGAATTTGAGAACACACTTTGCCGATGTTCATACTTTTGTAGAGAAGATTTCATATCATATGGTTGCATGTCATTGAGGTTTGTTGCGTGTGATTCTTTTCTAAAGTTAGGATTGCGGTTCTTGTGGATTGTTGCGCGTAATTCATTGTTGATGATGCCGACTGATGCCCGCGGGTATTCGTGTGTCAAACAACAGTATTTCATTGTAATCCGTGTAAGCGATTTACAAATTATAGTTAAATAAAAGATTTTTCTTGAGAGGATTTTTCCTGAACTTTATGTCGTATATTTTATTTATGTTGGTTTAACACATTCATGCACGTAGCTAATTTATTTTGAGGGATGAATTAATTTGATTCATAAATCGATAATAATTAAATTGGTTTGGGATTGAAATTGGTGCATCTATTTAAATCGGCATCACACCGCTTTTTCAACTAAAAATCCACTAGAATGAGTTTTAGGTTACAAGCAGGAAATGAACTAAATACACAAATACATACTTACATCTAAGTTAAGAAGGTATACCAGCTCCGTTAGGTTACTCAGACTTCTTTAAGGATCTGATTAGTTCTTGTCGTCCTTCAACTTGTCTTCTTCGCTCCTTCTTTTTGTCACCTCGAAATGGTCAAAATCTCTCTACCAACATATTATTTTAAGTGATGTTGTGTGAAGTTGGTGCGAGTAAAGTTCCTAACACATGAATATACTCACACACACTTATACAAACAATTCCTAGGAATTGCATAAATTTTCTATGTATGAAATGCACTATTTCACACTACTGAAATTAAGTATAATCTTGAAATCTTAGAATTTACAGATCTTTGTTATCAAGAATCTTTTAAAAAGAAAGATCCTTCGAATCTTATTTTTATATAAGTTTTTAAAAATGAAAAACTCAGATCTGAAATATATAAACCGTAGTTTCAGTTTTGTAAAACGAAATAGAGATTTGTTGGATAAAACTTGATAAAAAAATTTAAACAGATCCAATAAGAGAGGTTGATTTCTAAACTAAAGAAATCAAATCTTTACACTACTAATTGACTGTATCACTTTTGAATTAGAAATACAAGTTTCTATGAACAAAAATGAGTTATAATCCATAGTGAAGGTGTTCGACGAGAGATTAAAACCAATGAGGTGTTAAAAAATCAAAGCAGAAACCCTCAAACTCTCAAACTCTCAAAAATATTTTCTGAAAAAAATCGGCAAGAGTTTTGTTAGGATTTTGTAATTTATCTCGATGTATTTCTCTCTCTTCTCTCTCTCTCTCTCTCTCTCTCTCTCTTCTCTCAAACCTTTGATCTCCCAAAGATTGTAAATGATGGGATAATGGTTCTTATTTATAGGGAGGATATCTGGAAGGTCGAACATAATTAACGGTTGGGACGAGTTTGACTGTTCAAAGACTTAATCTAAAGGCTCACAATGCACCTCCTTTATTCGCTCGATGATTGGTTCATTAGGATATCACAGGGATCATCTTAGAAAAATGGAGAACGTTGTTAAAGGTTGATCCAACGATGGTAAATGATTCCCAGGATTGTGAGTGTAAACAAATACAAATCTAACCGTTGTTATGCCAACACGTGTAAGGCTCAGATAGAATGAAAAACGCATGCTTTTGAAGTTAAAAAATTATATTTGCTACCCCAGAATTATGTAGCGCTTTCGAATTCTACCCATCACATATTTTAGGAAGTGTTGGAAATACAATTTAATCCCAAGCATTTTAAAACCCTGAACAATTTTCATTACTTTAAAACCCTGAACCATTTAATTCCAAACATTTTAAAATAATTTAATCCCAATCTTCAAAACAGTTTGCATTACTTTCAAATTTAGAATTTTTTTTAAACATTGTTGAAACATGCTCCTCAATTCCAGTAAAATAGCTTTGTATTTATTTTCCAAAATCTCATTTGACTCTAAAAGTTCTTTGATTTTTTCAAGAAAAGACTTAGTTTTATATTCATGATCCAAATATTGAGTGGTGTAGTCCTCAGCACTTTGTTTTACCATAAAACTTAGGGCTTCTATTTTCTCAGTACGGTCCTTGACTATTTTTTCAAGTTTAATGCTCTTCCTAAGAGTTTTGGTATAAAGTTTGTGAATGTCTAGGAGGTTGTCATTATCGGAGTCACTAAGTGTAGTGTGTGGATTGTCCCCTAACGCTTCATACCTAGCACTCACGCACACATTCAATTTGTCATTCAAACGTTCTCTTTGACTCACACACCCTGTATATGAACTACTAGTAGTTTCAACATTAGTAGCATTCTCTAGCAAAGAATGAAGTGTAGGCTTACCAAAAGAAGACAAACCAGTAGGCAAAATATCATGCGACATAGCAAGATTAGACATTATATCATCACGTTCAGCATGAAGTGTAGTCTTACCATCAGTATATACAATCTTAGAAAAGAATGACGTACAAGGATTCAACACATTGGGTAATTCAGTCTCATCATTATTTGAGTCATTAGAATCGTCCCAAGTCTTATAAATATTGTCCCTATTGTTTTTTATTGTTCTTATTCATATTAATTCTACACTTACTGGCCATATGACCTAACTAGCCATATCTAAAGCATTCAATCTTTTTAAGGTCTTTGTCAGGTCTACCATTATTATTAGTGTAGTGTTTTTCTTGTCTTTTCTCATGAGGTTTGCTATTAGAAAAATTTGATTAAGAAGACTTCCCTTGTTTAGAAGAAATATTGTTTCTTAATATCAAAATCCTTTTAAAATGTTTCGATAGGAGGGAAAGATGATTGTCTAAATCATCTAAGTCACATTCCTCATTAGAATCCAAGTCAGTATTAGGAACACCAAGGTGTGGTGAAGTCACCTTAGACTGAAAGACGAGGTTTGGACTGGTGTTTTTTATCATTGGAGAGTTGTTTCTTAAACTCTAATTCCATTTCCACTGTTTTGAGTTTGCTACTGAGGAGTTCTAAAATGAGATTTGGATTATCCATCTCCTCAATTTCATATCTTTTATTATTAAATTTCAGTGGAACTTAGAATTTTAAAAACTATCCTTTTCCTATCATACACAATGCCATTAGCATGAAGTTTGGTAATTACATCAGTTAACTTAATGTAAAACTCATCAAACGTTTTAGTCTCAGCCATCAAAAGTGTGTTATACTGTTGTATAAGCATTTGGGTCTTGGCAACCTTAACACGTGTATCACCTTCATGGGCAGTGAGCAACGTGTCCCAGGATTCCTTATAGGTTAAACAAATAGATATTCTCTTAAATTCATGTCCATTGATCGACATAAAAATAGCATTCTTTCCTTTATTCTTATTATAGGAGGCTAATTTTTCTTCCTTAGTGAACCAGCTTAAGATTTTTTTAAATCTTATAGTACTACCTACTGTAGCAGGCTTAGTTGGGTGTACATAATGATTTTTTATAGCATTCCAGGCTTCATCTCCCAAGGTACCTTGGATGAAGGCTATACTCCTTACTTTTAAGTAAGGGAAGTGAGTCCCATCAAAGAGGGGAGGCCTCGATAAGTTTCCCAGTCTCTCAAATTTCTCTTTCATACTTGGTTATTTTTTAAAACAATCTCAAAAAACATAGGATCTTAGAATGTTTTGGAAAAAAGTACACCGCTCTGATACCAATTGAAAATACTCTTACTAAATCGTTTAACAAAATTAAATCAGTTGAGTAAGATCTTAATTGTTTTCTTGAAAAAACTCTTAACTAAAACAGTCATAAGAACACAAGATGCGTTTGATTATTATGAATGTCAAATTTCAGTTACTTGAAATCAGGTTTTAAAATCCCAACAACTAAGTCTAGCAGTAAATTATTATAACTGTAAAATTAAAAACACATAATGCAAGAGAAATTTTAACGTGGTAAAACCCCATCCAATTGGGAAAACATCCACGGAGGTCTCTGCACCTCAAAACTAAAAATCCACTAGAATGAGTTTTAGGTTACAAGCAAGTAAATAAATAAACACACAAATACATTCCTAAATCTAAGTTTGAAAGGTATACCAGCTCCACTAGGTTACTCTGACTTGTTAAGGATCTGATTGGTTCTTGTTGTCCTCCATCTTGTCTGCTTAGCTCCTTCTTTTCGTCGACTCTAAATGGTCAAAATCGCTCTACAACACACTATTTTAAGTGACGTTGTGTGAAGGTGTTGTGAGTAAAGTTCCTAACACATGCATATACTCACACACACTTATACAAATAATTCCTACGAATTATAGAAACTGTCCAAGTATGAAATGCACTATTTCAAACTACTAAAATTACTTATATTCTTGAAATCTTTGTATTTATAAATCTTTGTTATCAAGAATCTTTTAAAAAGAAAGATCCTTCGAATCTTATTTTTATACAAGTTTTTCAAAATGAAAAGCTTAGATCTGAAATATATAAATCCTAGTTTCAGTTTTGTAAAAGGAAATAGAGATTTATTGGGTATAACTTGATAAACCAAATTAAACATATCCAACAAGAGAGGTTGATTTCTAAAATAAAGAAATCAAATCTTAACACTAAGTGACTGTATCACTTTTATATTAGATCTACCAGTTTCTATGAACATACACGAGTTCTAATCCTTAGTGAAGGTGTTAGACGGGAGATTAAGACCAAAGAGGTGTTGAAAAATAAAACCCTCAAACTGTCAAACCCTAAAAAATAATTTCTGAAAAAAATTGGCAAGAATTTTGTTTGGATATTGTAATTTCTCTCAATTTATTTCTCTTTCTTCTCTCTCTCTCTCTCTCTCTCTCTCTCTCTCTCTCTCTCTCTCTATCTATCTATCTATCTATCTATCTATCTATCTATCTATCTATCTATCTATCTATCTATCTATCTATCTATTTCTCTTTTTCCTCTCAGACCTCTAATCTCCCAAAGATTGTTAATGAGGGGATGATGGGTCCTATTTATTGGGAGGATAGAAGGGTCTGGAAGGTCGAACGTAGTAAATGGTTGAGATGAGTTTGACTTCTTCAAGACTTAATTTAAAGGAACACAATGCCCTGCCTTTATTCTCTCGATGATTGGTTCATAAGGATATCACAGGGATTATCTTAGAACGCATGGAGAACATTGATAAAGATTGATCCAATGATGGTAAATGATTCTCAGGTTTGTGAGTGTAAACGAACACAAATCTAACCGTTGTTATGCCAACATGTTTAAGGCTCAAATAGAATGGAAAATGCATGTTTTTTAAGTTTAAAAAAATCTTATTTGCTACCCAAGAATTATGTAGCTCTTGCGGATTCTACCCATCACAAATTTTAGAAAGTTTTGGAAATACAATTTTAATCCCAAACATTTTAAAACCCTAAATTTTAATTTTAAAAAAAGGTTTTAAATGTTTAAAAATTCCTAAAAAATCCTTAAAAATTGTAGAAAAATCCTTTTAGCTAAAAATAACACACACCCCTCATATATGTCCTAAAATATGATAAATGAAATCCTAGAGTGTGTAGTGTTGTTGGATTTCTACCTCTATGACCATATACCTTGTTCATGTAGACATCTTTTAGATCATAAAGAGGCAATGAGGCATAGGGAATGGCACAAATTTTGTCTATATTTCCAAATTAGATAATCTCCTATATAGTAGACTCAAGAAGTCACATATATAGTGTGCTTCATTATGTCAATACATGATTCTCATTAAAATAGAAAAAAAAAATGATTTTATTTCAAAAATAAATTCATAACTAAAACTATTACAAAAAGCATGGTTTAGTCCACTTTTCTAACATAAAGTACCTCAGAGGCCTTCCTCTATATTATGAAAAAAAACGAATGGGAAAATCATCAAATCATTTCCTTTTAAAAATAAAATAGTAACTTACAAACTCAAAGTAATGCAAAATGTTGGAATAAAAAATGGTTCGTAGGCAACTGCCATACAATTTTTGCATCCAAGAATATGTGAGATCAAAATATAATATTCAAAAGTCAAAAGAAAAATGTTATCTTAATGATCTCGACTCGATAATAAATTCAATTTATCTATATTAGTATTTTCCATAATTTTTAAAATCTAAAATTAAGCATCAATAAACCCATTTATTGATGAGTTCGGCGTTTAAGATCCAAATTTATCCAAAATTTAGAAAATTACTCTCCATTTATTTATAACGATCAATGCAAGGAAGATAATTTTTTTATACCAGTAACTGATTTGAATATATACAATATAGAGAATGAAAATCATTCGACGGAAAATGATAATCGAAGTGGATTAAACTTGCGCCTTTTAGCATTTGGTGAGTCTTTTTTAATTTCGGTCTGCTTCACAAAAAAAGAGAGAAAAGTTAGTTGATTTTTTTCCAATGAATAGGAATGTGACGTATTTTGTTTTGGTCCATTAGAATTCGTAAAAAAATGACTTGCGTTGAGTTAATTGTAGAGGGCTACTTTCTTTGGGTAAAGTCCAAAGAAATGAAAAAAGAGCTCAACTTATTCCAATTTCCTATACCGTATTCTAGAGTTGGATTCTTCATTCCCTTGTTTAATGTAGAATTACCTTATCTCCACTTTCTACGCATGTTAAACCCCATATTATTTTCTGTCAAGATTCTTACCTCGTTAATGCCATAACTCCGTTCTAGACCAACTGAATTCTACTATTCTCGACTTAATTCTCCATAGTAATGTCTTCAATTTTAGAACTCCATGTGTATTGTGTTGTGTGTTGTATATATATATCAATTGTGGGTATGAAAAAAAATGAAAAAAATCAGTTGGGGGTAGTGAGGAATATGATGGGTATAATAGAAAAGGAATGGGTAGGACTATATGACCATGGAAATAGATGGGAAGAGAGAGGGTTTTGGTGTGAATGAATGTTCAAAGTGGAGATATAAATGGCGGAGATACAAACGTATCTTGGGGTTAGGGGTGGATGGGAACTAGTGGAACCCACAAGTCGAATAGAATAGTGAATGGAATGGGATTTATTGGATCTCATTTGTTAAGACACATGGTGCATCCACAAATAAAGACATCGTTTTTAAATTAAGATATTAGATTACTCAGTTTTGGATTTTCTCTCCCCCAAGTTAAAAGACGAGTTCACAATATCAAACAGTTTAGCTTAGAACTCATCAAATATTTCACTTTCCTCAACCTTAATGGTTTGGAAATGAGTGGTGAGGTTTTGGAGTTTGGAAGCCTTAAGAGCACTAGTTTTTTCACTTTCCTAAACTCTTTAGACGTCTCACATGTCATAATACGGCAGAACTCCTCTTGTGTGACAAAACAAAATAGAGCATTTAAACCACACGACTCATCCTCACGCCATGATTCTACGGGTTTTAAAATAATAATTTCTCTGTCTTTGGTGGTTTGTGGAGTCCACCCTTTAAGTATTGCTAACCAAACCCACTCATCTATAGCCTTAAGTGCTGATTTTATACGCATTTTTCAGCATGCGTAATTAGACCCATCAAACATCGGTGCCATAGAAATCGAATGACAATATGAATAAAAATCACCAAAATTAATGCCTAAACATGGATCTAAACATGATAACTTAGTGTTATAGCTCTGGTACCAATTTGAAAGTAGCTACACAGGGTAGGGTTTTAACAACAAAAGTCAATTTTTTAATTTTTCAAATTAAATGAATAAACTTAAACAAAATTAACCCAAATAAAACTTTGCACCAATTTTAAAACGAGTTGTTATGATAAAACGATATACCAAATTTAATATTCTTAACCTAAAACTTTCATCTAAGTGTTAGAAGATAAAATAAATAAATAAATCGTACAACAAGCCGATGTATGAGGAAAATCCACAATGGAAAAAACCTTGAACGACCCAGCCACACAATTTACTATAATGAGGAATTACAAAAGTCCATAGATGACTTACTACACAAAGTTGACATCCCCCCAAGCCTTGATGCATATTTAATCTTTAATCTCTCCTCCACAGTGCTACGCAGGAGTCTACCCACGCAAGTTGCCACAATGTGTGAGTCCACATACGTCTCGGTATTTCACCGAATAGGCTCAGCAACCGTATATGGATATGAACACGAACCCGCCACTTCTTCATCGCAACACCATACCACAGAGTCCATCGCTTGTAAATATCATCCGTATAGAACGTACTCAACAAAGATGAGTAAAACCTTCTTGGTGCCCACAAAATAAGATCTCAAACCATATGAAGATTAAAACTTGGATCTTTAAAGTATTTGGGTGAAACTAGGGTTTAGGAGATTTTGGATATAGATGAGAAAATAATTTTAGCCAAAGTCTCTACAAAAACTGATTTAAAACCCCCCTTCATATAGAAAACAAATCCAAGCCGGCATATTTTTTGAGACAATTCGTTCTAACAAAAACATAAGGTTCATTCGAATGAAAACCTTATCTCGTTTAAACAAACTTAAACCTCGTTCGAATGAAAATGTGATCTCATTTGGAATAACTTCAAACGAGCTTCAAACGTATATACGTCTGATAAATAAAAGTACCCCGTTTGATGTTCATTGGAAGGTCGTTCTAACGAACTTCACATCTCGTTTGAATGAACTCTTAATCTCGTTCGAACGAACCTAAAAAAATATTTTTCTTCTGAAAAAACATTTTAAAAATAACTCCAAATATTTTGTAAAAATAAAACACCCATAACTAAATTTTCAAGGATCAAAATCATATGCATTCGTACCTGAGAGATCCTCAGAAGCATGAAAATGAAATGTGGCACGAAACACGACATGATGATGCAATCTTTGAAGATTTACTGCTACATCTTTAATCAAACACGTCAAAAGCTTGAAAGGGAAAACACCAACCCCTAACCTATGACTCAAATTTTTTTGTCCGGAATTTAGCCAATATAAATTTAGTCAATCAAAAAATTTTCCTTACATCATTTAAATCTATCTTATTCCAAACATGAGGGACGATGAATAGATGACGTGTCAGGTCATTCTAGTCATCACATTCCCATCCCTACCCTTTGATGAAGAAGAAGTGATGCCTCTAATCGTGGTTGGAGAAAGGGAGTGATGTAACGAATCTTTCACCTTTGCGCCTACAAGTGAGGATATACCAACCCCCTTATGAGGCCATAGGTTTATAAATGATAAAAAATTCCCCCACTATCAGAGGATGGTCGACGTCGAATAGATCATATAAGTGTACCATGGTGTCAACCAGGATTCTCTGGGCATTTGGTATAAGTTAGGAAAGGGCAAGATTGATGAAGGAAAAAACATCACGAATAGGCTTCGGAAGGGTATTCCAAGCCCTTCTTGAAAAAAATGCTCATAAAAGAAAACTTCCCCATTGCGGGCATTCGATGCCCAATTAGACTCTTCTTCAAGACGAATGGACAAGGCCTTTGGGAGAGCAAAGTTCACCCCAATAATTAGCATTCTCCTTAAACATGTGATTTATGGTCTCATAGGGGCTTTGGGGGTTGCCCCTAGTATTTTCAGTCTGATGGGATTAGATGAGTCCCTTTCTTAGGCGGTACTTTGGGCTCTAGTCCTATTGACATTTAATGAAGAGGATCCTCGGGTAGAGACCCCCTATTTGTTATGCTCTGGCCAAAATGCGTTTAAAATTTCTACCATGTTTATGAGGGTCCGTTGACACTAAAGCCTCTCTTTTTAGGATAGGTTGAGAGAAGGACCGTAAGGTTGTAACCAGTCAAGATATTAAAACAAAAGGGAATCAAGGAGAATAAAGTTTACAATATGAGGGTTGCCTTCTGGAAATCGAGAAAATAAGTTGCTAATTCTAGTAAAATGAAATTAACATCCTAGACTATGATACACTAGGACTATAAAAGTTAAAAGAGATAAAAATGGAAGAATAAGCGTACCACTAAGAAGAACAAGATAATGAAGTAAATCATATACTTTCACTCTTGAGATGAACAAACACGAGGTCCTAATGCGAAGTAAGGAGGAGTTCACAGGAAACATATAACAAAGGATTTGAGAGTGTAAGGTTATTTGAAACAAGGCTACTGGAGAAGAAAGTAAAGAGAAATCTCTGGTTGTATGGAGAATACAGAATGTAAAATTTTGAAATGAAGGTTTGGGAAGGCTTTTATACTAAATGGGAGAGACCCATGCAAATTTAATGGATGGATTTATACAAATCACACAGTTGGGGGGTTTGGTGGCGTGTAGGGTGGGTTCAAATTACCACGTGCTCCTCGGGATCCTACGCCTCATCAGGCGTGGAATGGTTATAGCGCCTCATTCAATCAGCATATCACATCGGGACTGACTATCGCTAACTCATGATCTCTTCCCAGATCCTGACATTAGGACAAAATCCTAAGCAGATCTCCAAAAATCAAAACTAATCCAACTTTCACATTCACCATTGGTCATCACAAATAGATAAACATGTGCATATCTCGTTCAGTCTTCGGCTCATCTTCGTGAATGTAAAAAGTTTGGGGGTTAATTGATGAGGGATATTTTTGGTTAGTTTGCTGCAGAACGGGTGGTATTGTAAGCCGAACAGTTGATTGGGAAACTTATGTTCCCAGAAGTAGTAATTCACTAATCATAATTGTGGATGATCGAACGCTCCTACTAGGCTAAACGTCCTGCTTTGTCAGCTAAACTATTCATCATCGTCAGTCAATTGATCATTGGGTAATTTGTACTCATAATACTTTGTCAACAAGCTGTTGCCCCAAACGACTATTACATTCCTTATTAAAGGTGTTGGGAATCTTGGTGAACAGAAGACGTGTACATGCAAAGCTTCTAATGGCGAACATGTGTACTCCTCAATTCAAATTCCTCCAACGTGCATGCAATTAAGTAGGAATGTAAATAGTGGGTATATAAAGCCTCATGTAGCGCATAGGAGGGGGATGTTAGAAAACTCCAATACTCAATGCAATTCATAGTTCCTACAGTAATAAAATAACTCACTCACCCCTTCTTCCCGTGGACATAGGCCGAGCCCAACTGAACCACGTACATCTCGTGTTAATCTTCTTTACTGCATTCTTTCTTTACCAAGCATCGTGAACTATTATTTACTATCATTGTGTTGTGTGCGTGAGAACTGAATTTCTACCCCAACATAATATATCACAGAGGGGGAGGTTTTATTGGCTAGAGTCCCAATTTTAACAAATTACTAAGAAATAATCCTAGGTATACTGAAAGACAATAAAAAGATAAATCCTAAACTAAATCTAATAACTAACAATACTTTTCCTAATATCTATCAACTACGAATAAAAATAAAAATAAAAATAAAAAGATTGCAATATAATTTCGATCAACAATCTGGAAATCTCAAGTGCTCAATAATCAAACCTGAATACATCATCGCGATTGCAAATATGGATGATTGGCAATATTATTTGTTCTTTATATGAAATTCACATCCATCAAATTCTTTCTTATTTTTCTAAAATCATATTGATCAATTTTTTTCTAAAATTTTATCTTCCAAATTAATCCTACTAAGAAACTAATAATAGGCGTTGGCATGACTACCGTCTTATCGTTGAAAAGACAATTAGGTGGTGGTTGGTAGAGATATATGATTGTTCATACAAGAGAAGCTTCAACCCTTATCTTTTTCAGTCATTTATTAGTTTCTAAAGGTGATTAGTTAGCAAATAAAAGGGCCACAAGTTATGGTTATCAATCAGTCTCATAAGAATGTTCAGGATAGAATAAGGAGAAATAATCTTAGTTTAGAGCAATGTTACCCCTTCAGACAATTTGAGATGCTCTATCCCTCCTTGAGTTCGCGTTCCGATTCTGGCGTAACCTTTTAGAGAACTTTAATGCCCCAGAATCTGTTATCGGATATTCAATTTTCAACTCGGTCGCGGAATCGGGCGATATGCAAAAATATGCTATTTAGAGAGCGCAAACAATATCGAAAAAATATAGAACATTTAAAAAAAATAAGATTAATTATGTGGACGAATTAGATACGTTTAAACCCATCATTTAATATGCACTGCATTGTACAATTGGTTATATTGAAGCTCGACAGGCTTGTCGGATTCAATATTCTATGATAAACCAATATTAATATAAAAAATAATCTAATGAAATATTTTTGAAAGAATTTAAAACATCATTGTGCAACACATTACTTTTAGTAATTTTAAGAAATTCTAAACAATTTTTCAAAGAATTCTAAACATTTTTTTTAATAAAACATTAATAAGTTATAGAAATTCTAAACATTTTTGTACAACACATTATTTTCAGGAATTTTTAGAAATTCTTAACATTTTTTAAGAATTCTAAACATTTTTTGTACAACACATTAATTTTAGGAATTTTTAGAAATTCTTAACATTTTTTACGAATTCTAAACATTATTTGTACAAAATATTATTTTTAGGAATTTTTAGAAATTTTAAAATTTTTTTAAACATATGTTGTACACATTATTTTTTTTAAATGTATAAATTATGTACAATTAATGATAACAAGTATTTTTACGTACAAATAAATATTTTACGTACAAATAAATGTTTTTTGTACAAATAAATGTACAAATGAATATTTTATGTACAAATACATTTTTTTATACAAATAAACATTTTACATACAAATAAATTCTTTTGTACAAATAAATGTTTTATGTGCAAATAAATGTTTTATGTACAAATAAATGTTTTATTTACAAAAAAAATGTTTTTTGTACAAAAAAATGTTTTTTTGTAAAAATAAATGTTTTATATTCAAAAAAAAGTTTTTTGTACAAATAAATGTTTTATATACAAAAAAATGTATTTTAATATTTTTGGGCAATAAACATTTTTTTTATACCAAAAAGTTTTTTTGTACACAAATAACATTTTTTGTACACAAGTAAGTTTTTTTTTTGTACACAAATAACATTTTTTTTATTCCAAAAAATTTTTTTTTGTACACAAATAACAAAGGCCTTTTTAATGGTTTACTTCTCTCGTTAGAAATAAGAGTGTAACAAAAGGGTAAAAAGGGGATTATGGACAACTTTTAACATAAAATAAAGAACGCAAAGTAGGCTCTCTCACTCAACCAGAGAAAACGCAGCCTTGTGGTCGGCTAAAGAGTTTGCTTTACTATGGCTTGAGGAAGGGTGGAGAAAAAAGGCTTGAGTAAGTGGGGTTTTATAGGTCATAAAGCCAAAAAATGGATTGTGAGTTGTAAAATGCTACAAATCAGTTGATAAAGGTTTGATTTTCTTTATATTTTTGTCTTCTTTCAATCATTTCTTCTTGCTTTTTCCCCGTGACTTCAACTGGCAATTTTTAATGGTAAAAAAAAATTAAACCCGCCGAGATATCTCCTGTAGCCCCGATATAGTGCCGAGTTAAACTTGATGTGCCGATATATCGGCGATATGACCCGATATTGTGCAATTTAGTTTTTTTACTCGTGTCTCGTAACCGATATGGTGACAGCGATTCCTAGTCCACTCGACCGATTTCGAGTTGACTCAGGTGCTACTTTGAACCATGTTTTAAAGATAGGAAATATAAACTATTTATAAATAAATCTGTACAACTGTTGTCCATCAGATCTGTTATAACAGAGAACTGGATGAGTGGACCTGATTGAGTGAGTTTGTTATTAACTATTCAGTTAGTTACAAAGTGGTTGTGATCCAGATTCAATGTATCTATTGTTAATCCTATTGACCCACCTCAAGATAAAGGGGTTGAAGAAGATCTTCAGCTTGGATTTTAGAAGAAGAAACGGTGAAGTTGTTATACCTTTAGTGAAAACATCAGCAACTTTGTTGAGCAGTAGAAATGTAGAAAATATGGTGAACATTAGCTTTCACAAGCTCCCAGATAAATAAAAGTCAATACCCACATGCTTTATTTTGTAGTGGAAAACAGGGTTGGAAGCTAGAGCAAGAGCAGAGATATTATCACACCATAATCTAGGTTGTTGAGGAAGGATGACAGAAATATCTTTGAGAAGATGACAAATCCTAATAGTCTCGGCGAAGGCATAAGCAAGAGACCTGTATTCAGCCTCAGTTGAAGACCTAAAAATAGTAGGCTGCTTCCTTGCTGACCAAGAAATAGGGTTGCCATCGAAGAAAATACAATAACCACTAGTAGATATCCTAGTGCCAAGATCACCTGCCCAATCTGCATCAGAGAACCCATCCAAAATCAATTTTCCTTCCGTGAAGAGAATGCCATGATCAGGAGTACCCTTCAAATATCTAAGAATCCTCTTGACAACAGCAAGATGAGCAGAAGAGGGATTATGAAGATGTTAACACACTTGATTGGCAGCAAAAGTAATATCTGGTCTGGTCCATGTGAGGTACTGAAGAGTACCAATAAGAGAACGGTATGGGGTTTGATTATAAACGAGAGAACCATCATTAGCACTTAATTTGGAACCATGAGCAACAGGAGAGGAACAAGGCTTGGCATCTAACATGTCAGACTTCTGTAAAAGATTCATAGTGTATTTAGTCTGAGATAAAAAGAGGCCTTTTTTATCTCTATGAACTTCCAAGCCTAAAAAGCAATGAAGGGAACCTAGATCCTTCACAAAAATCTAAGACCAAGTTGAGAAATAACCTCTTGAGATGAAGAAGTGGAGTTACCAGTGATTAAAATATCATCAACATAAATTAACACAATGGAGATTATACCTTTGACATTTTTTATGAACAAAGAAGGATCATAAAAAGATGTTGAAAACCCAGGTGTGACGAAACATAATCAGTTTTTGAAGGATCCTAAAAACTAGCCGGTTGAGTCATATAGACAACTTCCTTTAGATGTCCATGTAAAAAATCATTGCTGACATCCAACTACCTAATCTCCCAATCAAATTCAACAGCAAGAGTAAGAACAACTCTGATTGTGGTAGGATTTACAACAGGACTAAAGGTTTCAAAATAGACAATACCCTCGTGTTGATGAAGTCCCTTGGAAACCAATCGATCCTTATACCTTTCAATACTACCATCTGCCTTTTGCTTTATTCGAAATACCCATTTACATCCAACTAAGTTTTGACCTGGTTGAGGAGGAACTAGTGTCCAAGTCCTCGACTGTTGTAGAGCCTCAATTACAGTATGCATAGCTTACCTCCAATTTGGGTCCTTATTAGCTTGGGAAAAACATGTGGGAGTGGGAGGAGGTAACTGTGAGAGTAAGGCTACAAGAAAATGACACTTGGTGGTAATAAGAGATTTGGGCTTAAAAATAGCATTTTTAGACCTAGTATCATGGGGTGAGTGTTAATGGAGTTAGTGGGATAATTAGAAGGAGGAGAGGAAGAAGAAGAGATGGGAGTAATGACATTAGAAGGTGCAGAGTGTGGGAGAGACTCGAAAGAAGTAAAAGTGGAGTGAGAGGGTGTAAAAAAAGAAGGAGGGGATGTGGACAAAATAGGTGATGAAACTGAAAAAAATAGGAAGTTGCGAAAGTGAAGAGAGAGTAGGTGGTGTAGGTGGAGACACAGGTGATTGGGGAGTTTCAATGTTACCAGGAGTGGACACAACTGGCATAGGAAATATATGTATAGGGAAGACGGTAGGCACAGGAACTTCAACAGAGGAAGTAGGTGAGGGAGAAAAAATAGAGAAATCTATAAAAGGAAAGGAGTTTTAATTGAAGACAACATGTCTAGAGATGTGTAAAATGTGACAACAGTGTGATACCGATTTAAATTAATTCGCAAGTTTCCAATTAAATCTTATTTAATTAGAGTCTATTTTTAAACCAAATTAATTTATCCCCTAAACATGCAACTACGCGTGTGCATGTGTCAAATGACAAATAAAAAAAGCATGTGACACAAATTTCAGGAAAAATCCCCGAAGGGATAAACCTTTTATTTCTAAAACTCTAACAAGTTTACAAGACCATTGAGTTATATACCATCTTGGTTTCGCACATAAGAGTAACGCAGGGTGTCTTCGTCAAACCTTCAAAGTAACGGCTAGAAATCAGCAGTGGTTCATACGCAACTATACTACAAGGACGCGTAGTCCAGACACGCAGTCTAAAATCTTCACAAGGACTCTCTCCACAATAGCACGCAGTTATCGGTTGTAGATCTCTCCCCACAAAGAATGAACAAAAACAAAGTGTGTTCTTGAATACCAAAACAATTCACCAAAGCATATGGGATTTTTGTGAATTGAAAACAAAAGGGATGAAAACCCTAAAAGAAGATGTCAAAAAGAATTCTGCAGATTCGCAGTTTTCTGCCTTTCAAAACGCTGGGATTTCTTGATAAAAACGAAACCATTTAATCAGTATTTATGGAAAATTGTGCCGCCTCGATCGTTAGAACGAAAAGGGAATCTCGCTCGAACGAAGTACACGTGTCGTTTGAACGACATCGCGCGACATCTAATGTTGCTCGAACGAGGTGGTGAACTCGCTTGAACGACCTGAGCGTCAAAATCAAGGAACACTACAGGACATAGAAAATTAATCATTCTCAAATTTTGACGAAAAAAGTCCGCTCCAACACTCAAAAAATATTTTGAAAAAATATCCCAAAGCTCTAAGTGCAAAGTTAAGGTATTTAAAACATAACCTTACCAAAGTAAACTTTGCGGAGGCTTTTTGATGAAGAACCTTGATATATTCGAATCCGTCTTGATGTAGATTGCTCTTGAACTTCTTCGACGGTTGTAACGATATACGACATAATTAATTGTGACGGACATTTATAAAAAATATGTCCTTACAAATCTCCAACTATGTCTATGCCATAGCGTACATAAAAGCATCCGAATTATCAAATACCAAAATTCTTATACAAATCTACCCTCCCATAAATCTCAAAACTGAAAAGGTACAGATTTTCAAGTTCTCAAACTTTTCTTCAAAAAATCTTCATCAAATCTCAAAGCTTTTCTCATCAGGGTGTGCAACATAATGATCTTCAATCTTTGTACCTACACACATGAGATAAAGAAAAAACCTTCGTGACGTATCGAGTTTGAAATGATATAAGAATAAATCATTAATATATCAAATCTCCCCCATACTCCATAAACTCCCTCATAACATGATAATTCTTTCTCCCCCATTTTATGATGTCCCCAAATAGACAGATAAGAAGAAACAATAAAAACAAGGAATGCCACGACAAAATGCATAGCAAACATGAATCAAACTACGCGCATGCAAAGGTATATCTAAAAAAATTCCACAAACTATTTTTGGATTTTTTCAATTTTTTAAAAGAAAAAATAATGCTACAAAAATCACACACCATGGATTTATACTCAAACAGCCAAGTCATGGAAATGGAATGAATGGGTGTGAACTCAATCAATCATATATCCACGATGCATATGTGTACTCCTAACAAATGAACATCAAAAGTATCCTTAAGTGTAAAAATTATTAAATTTAGATGACATCATCTTATGCAAATCAGCAAATCAAAGTCAAAGTGATTTTCACACCAATAATGTCCAAAACTATTTAACGCTTTTTTAAGACATTCAAGGATGTCCAAACCCGTTTTAAATTACATCCAAACTCCCTCGTGCATATTTTCTTTTAGAGATAATCTAAATTCTCAAACATTGGAGAATTGGTGCAAAAACCTAATGACCCCTTTTTGGCATGAATTTCTTTTTATTGCCTTTAAATTTTTTTGGACTCTTTTAAACCTCTTTGGACCCCGGATAATAAAATTCCTCAATTTTTCAGGTCCGATATAATCGTGGCTTAGTATTCGCAAAGGCCAAATGAACCTTTCGCAGCCCTTCCCCGTTTTCAAATAAAGCACACAAACTCATAACGGTTCTTACATGCACAACTTTTTATCAAGTTTTATTGCGCTTGCTTCATTTTTAAAGACAGGATTGAAGTGAAAACACCCAACTAACATGTGATGAGACAAGTACAATAATCAAACAAATTCGTGCACGTGTGCAAAGAAGAAAATCATGAGTCAAACATGTAGGAAGTAACACTTAATTACATCTCAATGACTCCAAACATTATAAAGCACAAAGATGACATGATATATTGTCTCAAAACACTATCAAATAGTCACATGGATAAATGGAATGAAATTGTGGCTTGGTCATCCTAAGTGTTCATCCATAAAAGGTGCAAACAAAATACAAAAATCTTTATGGATTTTCTCACAAATTTTATCAAAATAAAATCTTTTTGTATTTTTCAAAATTTTTCTAAAAAATGGAAAACATACAAAAATAATACATACTAGCAATAGGAAAATAATGTCATCATGGAAAACATCATATGATAGTAAACAAGTCAAAACCCAATCTTTAGGTGCAGAGGGTTTTTTCAAAGGTGGTGCTAACTTATGAAAAACATCCATCAAATTTTGTGAAGTTTTGACCAAAAATTTAACTTGCTCACCTAAATGAGCAAACTCTCTCATGTAGTCTCTAGGATCATGTAAAGTATCATGAATGGGTGCATGTGTAGCAAAAACACGTGTAGTAGCAAAACGTGACACATAACCCAACTTAAAACGAAATTCCCTATGGTGTCCTCTCCTTTTGCAATGGGAACAAACATATATAGGCCTAGGAACACCTCTCTGAAAAACTCTAGGACGCTCTCTTCTAATGCGAATAGGATGCCTAGGTGGGTTAGGGTGAGAGACATGATAATCTAACACTAAAGTGGGAACTATCTCGGGTACTACTTGGGAAGTAGAATCACCGTCATGACTTATTCCTAAACTCTAACTACTACCCAAAATAGGATTGAGAACCATCTTTCCAACCTTCTTAGATGCGTTCTCTAAAGGGACTTTGACCTCCCGGGCACATTCGAGATCACTCTCGAGTTGGGATACACGTGTCTCCAGACTAGACACCGTGTTGGTCGAATCACACTTGTCCCTTACTACAACAATCAACTTCTCACTCAGACTCAATTTCACCTTTTCAAGTTGACTTGTTTTGGCCTCAAACTCGCCCAAAATCTCAATCTCTCTCCAAAATTTTCACCTTGAGACTTAACTCTTTATTCAATTTTTTTGTCTTTAAAGTCTCAGCCTACAAATCTCTAAAAGAAATTTGGAGTTAACTTTCACACTCACCTTCACCCTCACTCAAAACACTCAAATCATCTTCCTTGGGGGTCTCATGAGAACTAGTCCCCTCACCTCCATCCAAACTAGGTGTGCTAACCCGACTAGCAAAAAACGCGACACACATGCCGTTCTCTTTTTCATCACCCGAATAAAAAACCTCTATGTCACTATCACTAAGTGTGGCAGGCATGGCCACTTTCTTTCCCTCTCTCCTTAGTCTAGTGGCACACTCATACGCCTTATGCCCTTTACCCCCACACTCAAAACACGTCAAACTTTCTAAATTTTCCTAACTCTCATTTTCTTTTTCTCTCTCCTTCTCTTTCTCACCTCTTTCTTTGGCATGTTTATTTTTCTCAAAAAATCTCTTATTGGAAGAATTATTTTTGTTCATGTTGAGAAATTTTTTAAAATTTTTCGCAAACAAGGCCATATATTTTAAATCAAAATCTTCCTCAAAATCGGACTCACAAACTTTTTATTTCTTTTTCTTAAAATGAGTCTTTAAAGCAACACCTTTATCCTTGGCCTTAATGGTTTGGAGAAACATGTCAATCTCATAGGTTTGAAGATCTACTACAAGTTCTTCCAACTCTAGTGATTTCAAATTTTCCAAAGATTTCAAAACAGTTACTTTAGGAATAAAGCGTTTTGGGAGAGATCTCAAAATCTTTTTAACGACACGCATGTTATCAATCACCTCACCCAAATTAAAACTGGTGTTTATAATGTCCGACAAACGTGCATAAAAATCATTAAAGCATTTAGACTCAGACATGGTGATAGTCTCAAATTGTGTGGCTAAATTTTGTAATTTTGATTCTTTAACCGCATTCGTACCCTCATGTGTCAATTTCAAAACATCCTAAGCCTCTTTAGATGTGGTACACATCATATTTCGGCGAAACTCATCAGGAGTGACAACTCCAGAAATAGCACTCAGTCCAAGGGAACTAAAATTTGACAATTTAAAATCGTTTTCAGTCCAATCTGATACAGGTTTTAAAGATGTGATATTTTCAACGGTGACAGTGGGAGGATTCCATCCATTTTTGCAAAGCAACCAAACACGCTTTTAAACTAGATTTCATATGATCTTTCCAATATGCATAATTTTTCCCATAAAAAATAGGCACCTTATTAAGTGAACGTTCCACTGAAAAAATAGCACAAAATCGATTTTTCAAAAAAATCAATACCACACGATTTTGTGAAAAATAGGAATACGCGATAAATTAGCATAACCTAATCTGATACCAATTTGACGACGTAAGAAGTCAAATTGTATTAAAAAAACTAAATCCTTGAAAAATCAGGATCACGCGATAATTTAGCGTAACCCTCTCTAATACCAATTCGTAAAATGTGACGACGGTGTGTGATACCGATTTAAATTAATTCACAAGTTTCCAATTAAACTTTATTTAATTAGAGTTTATTTTAAACCAAATTAATTTATCCCCTAAACATGCAACTACGTGTGTGCGTGTGTTAAACCATAAATAAATAAAGCATGTGACACAAATTTCAGGAAAAATCCCCGAAGGAAAAAACCTTTTATTTCTAGAACTCTAACAAGTTTACAAGACCATTGACTTACATACCATTTTGCTTTCGCCCACAAGAGTAACGCTCGGTGTCTTCGTCAAACCTTCAAAGTAACGGCTAGAAATTAGTAGTGGTTCACACGCAGCTATACCACAAGGACGCGCAGTCCAGACACGCAGTCTAAAATCTTTACAAGGACTCCCTCCACAATAGCACGCAATTGTCGGTTGTAGAGCTCTCCCCACAAAGAATGAAAAAAAGAAAAGTGTGTTCTTGAACACCAAAAAAATTCACTAAAGCATATGGGATTTTTGTGAATTTAAAACAAAAGGGATGAAAACCCTAAAAGAAGAAGTCAAAAAGAATTCTGCAGATTTCTGTCTTTCAAAATACTGGGACTTCTTGATGAAAAAGAAATCATTTAATGAATATTTATAGAAAATTGTGTCGCCTCGGTCGTTAGAAAGAAAAAAGGATCTCGCTCGAACGAATTAGACGTGTCGTTTGAACGACATTGCGCGACATCTAATGTCGCTCGAGCGAGATGGTGATCTCACTTGAACGACCTGAGCGTCAAAATCGAGGAACGATACAGGACTTAGAAAATACTCATTCTCAAATTTTGACGAAAAAAGTCTGCTCCAACACTTAGAAAATATTTTAAAAAAATATCCCAGAGCTTTAAGTGCAAAGTTAAGGTATTTAAAACATAACCTTACCAAAGTAAACTTTGCGGAGGATTTTTAATGAAGAACCTTGATATATTTGGATCCGTCTTGATGTAGATTTCTCTTGAACTTCTTCGACGATTGTAACGGTATACGACATAATTAATTGTGATGCACATTTATAAAAAAACATGTCCTTATAAGATGTAAACTCTCCCTGTATTAGGATCGAGACACATATAAACTTTGTGATCCAAATCATAACCAATAAAGACACACTCCTTACTTCGGGGTTCGAGCTTATTTTTGGCATATGGTTTGAACCAGGGGTAACAAGCATAACCAAAGACTTTTAGGTCACAGTAGACAGGGGGTTTATGAAAAATCATTTCCATAGGAGAAAGGAAATTAATAGATCTGGTAGTGTGAAAAGCCTCTACCCAATAATAATCAGGTAGATGGGATTGAATGAGAAGAGTTCTACCTACTTCAACTAAATGTTTATGTTTGGACTCAAGAACCCCATTTTGCTCAGGAGTGAGGATAAGTAAATTGAAGATCTATACTATGAGAAATAAGAAAATCATTAAACTCAATATAAAGAAATTCACCACCACCATTAGTATTGGCGGTCTTAATTTTTGTATCAAGAAGATTTTCAACCAAACTTTGAAAGAAAGAAAGAGATGTGTAAGACCAGATTTAGTAAACAAGGGAAAAATATAATAGTACTTATACCAATCATCTACAATGTTGACATAATATTTGTATCCACTGACAGATGGGACAGGGGAAGGTCCCCAAAGATCCAAGTGAATAATTTCTAAAGGTGCATCAGTGTGTGATACAGATGATGTAAAAGGAAGATTATGGCTTCTCCCAAGTTTACATTATGAACAGAAAATTGGCTGCAAACATGAATTCTTGACTGGTAGGTGTTGTTTGATTCATTAAATCGATTGAAATGAAGGATGTCCCAGTCGTTTGTGCCAAAGTGAAGAGGAGGCGCTGGAACTGAAGAAAGATGCAGTTGATGGAAATATATAAGAAGGTGAAGATATCGTTGTGAGAGGAAATGGATATAGACCATTCTTAGTTGGCCCTTGAAAAACTATCCTCCCAGATGCGAGATCCTTCACAAAAAATCTGTTTAGTGTAAAAATTGGTGATCAATTATTATCTTTTGTGAATTGGTGAACAAACAAAAGGTTATGTGAGTCTTAGGGAACATGAAGAACATCTTTCAACATAAATTTGTGTTTGTCATCAAAAGATATAATTAATGAGTCAATATTAGTAATATTCATACCTTTTCCATTAGCAATAGCAACCTTGTCATTGCTAGGATATTCAATAGCAGATTAAAGGTTGGATATATCTGGAGTGATATGATTACTTATCCCAGTATCGGCGTACCAAGGATTATGTCCAAAAATGTTAGCTGAGGCAAGCATGGCAGCAATGTTTTGGGGATGAGATCGGCCTTAATAAGAGAAATTAATATGATAGTAGCATTTAGTAACAGAGTGTCCCACTTTGTTGAAAATT
This sequence comes from Sambucus nigra, assembly GCA_949130495.1. NCBI lineage: Eukaryota > Viridiplantae > Streptophyta > Magnoliopsida > Dipsacales > Adoxaceae > Sambucus > Sambucus nigra. The sequence continues at coordinate 180,293,301 of OX422212.1, read as the reverse complement.
TGACAAGTAGGTCTCTCAGAGAAATTTTTACGATAAGAATTAGGAGGAAAAGATCAATTTGAGGAATTGGAATAAGGAGTAGTGTTGAAATTGGGATTTTGATTTTGATGATTGAAGAAGTGACCTTTTCCCCGAACTTTACCAAAAACATAATATTGATTTGATTTAGTAAACTTAGAGTATTTGAAAGGAGGATTAGCAGCAAGAAATGCAAGATTTGATTCAAGGGTAAGAAGAAGCTTGGATCTCTCTTTTAGGGAAATTTCCTCACTAAGCAAAAGATTGTGAAGTTCATCAAAAGTTACAGGAGGATATAGAACTCTAATAGAAGTAGAAAAAGGACCATATTCGGGAGGTAATCCTCTGAGAATGTTAATAAGAAGTTCACGATCATCAATAGGGCTACTAGCAGTTGAGAGACGATCTGAAATTTGTTTAATTGTATTTAGGTAATCTGAGATCGAGAGATTTTCTTTCTTGAATGCAAAAAGTTGGTCAAATGATTGAATAATGTGAGCAGTTGAAGCAGTAGAAAAACGTCATTCAAGCATACTTCATAGTTCTTGGGAGGTCGAAGCTCAAATAATGAAAGAAATAACAGTTTCTAAAATTATTGACTTGATCCAGATCATTAAAGTTTTATCAGTGTCAATCGAGTCAGTATATTTTGGATTTTCATCATTGTTTTGATGTTTTTCATCAGTGAGAGATTATGTCGGATAAGGTTTGGATCCATCAATGTGACCTACGATTTGGAATTTACGAAGAATAGGGGAAAAATTGATTTCCAAATAACATAATTGTTGGATTGAAGTTTAATAGGAATGATATTAGCTATTGAATTTAGAGATAGGGAATAAATTTTAGGTGCATCCATGGTGAGTTTGAAGTATTTACTGAGAATAGAAAAGAAGATGGTGAAATTAGGGTTTCGGATCGGAAGAAAAAAAAGTTGTTGAGCTATTTCAACTATGATACCATAATTGAATGAATAAAAGGAATGATTTTAATTATATTAAAGAGAGGAAATATAAACTATTTATAAACAAATCTATACAACTGTTGTTCATCAGATCGGTTATAACAGAGAACTAGATGAGTGGACCAGATTGAGTCAGCTTGTTATTATCTATTCAGGTAGTTACAAAGTGGTTATGATCCAGATTCAATGTATCCCGTGTTATTACTATTAGGATATTCTAACATTAATATTGCGTGAGCATTCTGTTAGGAGGAAAGATAGTGTTTTCAGCATCTTTTGGGCCTATTGAAAAAGAAATTTGAAAGGCAATTCCATCTTATGTGTTGTGGCAGTAAGATCTTATACCTTCTTCAAATATCCTAGATAAAGTAATCCATAAGGAAACTATGGTTGAAAACCTTCCTCTTAACAGAATATTGGCACATGTGCAAAATAAAATACACATCAACCACAAGACATGAAATCATGCAATCTTTACTGTCATAGTCTCCTCAATACGATGATCCATAAACATTTGCCAAGACCCATATGACAACTATTTTGTTACCATGGCGTGACTATTGTTATGGTTAAGGACCATTGCTGAAGGCTTTCAATCTGATGCAAAACTTAATAATATAATGACCTAACGAAAATTTATCAATGTATATAATTTGTCTGACAGAAGAAGAGTGAATGAAAGTAATCACTAAAGTTAAGTTGATTTTTTAATTAGGCCCTCGCTTATTAATATTTTATTCTAGCCTTTAGGGATGCATATAAGATGTTTTAGTTTTTGACACAATGTGAGCGTATTTTTAAAATCATTAGAGCATATTTTCTCTTAAGAAAAAAAATGACTTTCAGCTATTTGTATAGACAACAAAATTTTATGAGTTTTTTGTATGGATAAAGTTCTATCACAGGTATTGGAATGAAGATTTGTGTAGGATATTTATTTTTCCCAAATAGAAAAAAAGAATCAAACTAGAACCCTTGAATTCATATAATTCAAAATAAGATTATGATGATAATAATAGCATAGTAAAATAATTCCTACCACCAACTCAGTGAAACATTAGTTTGCCCATAATTTCATGCCAAATTTCATTCTTCACACAATATCATTACTCCCCCATAGTGCGTGCACCCATGCACTTGCCAAACTTTTTTAACTTCTTGTGTCTATAAATTCTATCAAGTCAACCAACGTAACAAAGTAGAGAGAGCAATCTCGCAGACATAAAATTGTGGTAGTAAAAGAGAGTCACTAAGGTAAAAAAAAGATGAAAAATCCATCCAATAATAAAATATATGGGGGTGAAGTATATACTGTCATATAATGAATGTTCTAAGAGCTTTAGAAATGTAAGATGCCAACTGCAGAACACCAGAGTCGCTGGTTCTGCTCTGGCTTACACACAACACACACAAAAAACACATCGTTTTGGAGGAAAGGAATCGTCAAATGTTATATGTTAATTCCAGTAGTCAAAGATAATGTTCCAATATGCCTATATACATATGACTTTTAAATTACCACGATTCTCGTACTGGAAAGAACTCAAATTTTTCGTCAACCTGTAGTTCTCCCAAAGCATGATCATGCAATGCTGAGTTTTGAGGCACTTGATTGACCTTAAAAATATCTAACAAAGTGCGAAGAAATATTTTGAAGTATATTTTCTTTTGATTTAGGTTAAAACTGTATTTACAACAATTTTTGTTTGTTATTTATGATCTGTTTGATTTCTTTTGCATGGAAAATAGTTGTTAGATTTATGAGATAGTCCATTTACATAATAAAGGAAGAAGTAGAGAAGAGTAGAGAAGCATAAGAGAGAGAAGAGAGAAATCAGTAAAAGAGGAAATGAATGAATGTACATTCATTTTCCCCATCACTTTCTACTTATATTAATAACTTTCAGATATTACATAAGTACCCTACATAGTTTAAATATAACATAACACACAGTATAACTATTACAAATAAGACCTGACAACACTCTCCCTCAAAGTGGTGCAAAGACATCTATCATGCCCATCTTGACCAAGAAATGTTGTAAACAAGTTTTTCTCACACCATTAATCAAGACATCAGCCACTTGATCTGTCATGTTGACATACAGAGTGTAATTTAATCCAAGACGAAGCTTCTCCTTGATAAAATATTTATAAACTTCAATGTGCTTTGTCATGTCATGTTGGATTGGATTGTGGGCAATACTAATGACGGCTTTTTTGTCACAATAAAAATTCATTGTCTTATGAGCAGGCCCGTAGACACATCAACTCGCACACTCTATGTGCCATGGATCTGAACTCAACTTTTGCACTAGATCTAATAACTACATACTGATTTTTGCTTTGCTATAATAAAAGATAATCTCCAACAAAGGTGTAATATTACGAAGTGGATCGCCGATCGATGACGGACTCTTCCCAATCAGTATCAATTTAAGCTTCAATACATAAGTGACCATGCTGCCCTAAAAGATATTATTTTCCTAGGGAACTCTTAAGGTATTAGAGGACATGATATGCAAATTCTAGATGTGGTGTTATTGGAGCACATATAAAGAGGATTATCACCCTAATAACATAAGAAATATCCGGACGCATAAGAGAAAGGTATATAAGAGTCCCAACCAAATGTTAAAATCTTCCCACATCAGTTAATGGCTCCCCATCCGTATTATTGAGCCTATGGTTATGCTCAATAGGGGTATCAACAGTCTTAGCTCCATGTTTAGCCCTATCATTCAACATATGTAACACATAATTTCGTTGAGAAATTATCACTCCTTTCTTGAATCTCCACACTTCGATACCAAAGACGTATCTCAATAATTCAAGGTCTTTAACCTCAAACTCTTTTCCCAAAAATGTCTTCACTACTTGTATCTCTTTCGAATTTTCTCTGGTGATAACAATATCATTAACATATACAATAAGGGTAGTGGTGCACTTTTGGTTCCGCTTGATGAAGAGTGTATGGTTCGCTTGACTCTGTGTGTATCCTACTATATTCAAGCATTATTGGACCTCTCAAACCAAAAACGTGGAGACTGCTTAAGCCCATACAAGGCCTTATTTGGTTTTCACCCTAAATTATGTCCATCATCAAACTTAAATAATGAGGCATCATCATTTATACTTCTTCCTCCAAATCTCCATGAAGAAAGACATTCTTTACATCCAACTGATGCAAAGGCCAAGACAAATTAGTTGCCAAGGATAGAAGAACATTAGTGGATTTCATCTTGGCAACTAGAGAAAACGTCTCTTGATAATCAATCCCAAAATAATCGTGTTTTATATATCTTAATTTTTCCATCAGTTTAAAACTTAACTATGTATACCCATTTAAAGCCTGTTTTTTTCTATCCTTTGGGCAACAGAACAATATCCAAGGGTATTCTTCTTCTCAAGTGCCTTCATTTCCTCAAATATGTCTTCCTTCCACTGGTTCTGATTAAGGACATCTGAAATATTAGAAGGAATATAAACAAAGGATACATAAGAAATGAAATCACGATATGTAGGAGATAAGGAATCATAGGATACAAACTAAGATAAAGTGTGTTTCGTATAATCACGAACACCCTTACTAAGAGCAATAGGAACATCAAGATCGAGTGAGGGATTACCTAAATAGAGGGAGAATTTTTTGTCCTGGAGTGAGACAATGTCTTATTATTCTCTCCTAGTATATAAAAGTATCTCCTTTGCGTGTTTCAAATCATTAGTGTCAGTATTAATAGGCATAGACTCCCCCTGAGTAGGTATAGGCTCCCCTCATTAGAATATTCCCTCTGTTCAGGTTATGGAATAGGACATGGGTTCTCTATACTTATAATTTCCCATTCTAGAGAATCCTGAGTAGTAGGGAAAAAATAGAACCGACTCAAAGAATATGATATCCATGGAGATAAACCGACGATGAGTAGTAGGATTATAACACTTATACCCCTTTTAGTGGTATAATACCCCATAACACACATATTGGACTGCCTTTGGATCCATTTTATTCTTACAATGATGTATGTGAACATAACATACACAACCAAACACTTTGGGAGGAGTAGTGAACAATGGGGAGTGTAGGTATAAAATTAAGACCGGTGATTGATAGCCGAGAATTCAAGAAGGCATGCGATTGATTAAATACATCGCGGTTAATGTTGTATCAGTCGAATGTGATTTAGGCACTTTCATACCTATGAGAAGGGAATGATATACCTCTATAATATAATAACGTTTTGTTTCATCTTTACCATTTTATTGTGGAGTATCAACACATGATGTTTGATGAACAATCCTATTATGAGCGAAAAAGGAGCCAAGACCACCATACATAAATTCCCCTCCATTATCGAATCGAAGGATCTTAAGGGGACACCCAAACTGAGTACACATCATCTTATAAAATATTTGAAAAATAAAATTAAGTTCATTTTTAGTTTTCATAATATCAAGCCAAGTATAACGACTAAAATTTTTGATAAACACAAAGTATTTAAAATCAAGTTATTAAGTAGTTGGTTTAGGACCCAACACATCAGAATGAAAAAGTTGTAATGGATTTATAGTTTCATTAATTCTAAAAGGATAGGAAACACGACATTGTTTTGCAAGAACACATGCTTCAGATTTTAGCTCAAAAGGGGCAACAGATGAAAAATTAGGGAGTAAACATTTCAAAACAGAAATATGTAAATGCACTAATCTATTATGCCATCACATTAACACATCTTTATTATTATTACTATCCCTAACACTAGTTTTATTTGCAACATAACAAGATAGCCTCGTTTTCAGTAAATATAAGCCATTGTCTTCACGTCCACTCCCAATCGTCTTCCCCGTGTCCAAGTCTTGAAAGAGACAATGAGATGAAAAAAAGGTTACACTACAATTCAAACTTTTGGTAATGTGTCTGTTGATAAAAAAATTAGTGAGCTGATGTGGATCAATTACATGAAGACACGTTTCATCCAATATGGCGTAAGTTTAATGTACCGAGCTACTCAACATATCGAGGAACTGGTTAGGAAGATCAAACGATAAAGACAAATTCAATGAATATTCTTACCATATACAGATGTATATGCCTATTTAATGACAGCATATTGTATATTCATACTGACAGCCCAAGGGATATAAATACATTGTAATACCCTCATGGAGGGTAAGTTATTCTAAGCGAACATAATTGAGATCAAGGAAAGACACCCAGTAATACAAGACAGTGAACGTAGGCCATTTCATTAAGGCTGAACCACTTTGAAAATATATTGTCTTATTTCTTTATTTCATATTTATCTGTGATTAATTAATTAGATCAAATCTAGTTTTTTACATCAACATATTGGCGCCATCTGTGGGAACGACTATACGTAGTCTTTTTCACTAAAAACTTATTATACATGGAGGACATCTCAGAATCTAGCAACAAAAATAATGACGGGAATCCTCCAAACCCTTTTGCTCCTCCAAATACAAATAGTATCACATGGATCCTAGAAAATTTAGCCAGGGGACAAATAGGTATGTAGGAAACCATGCGACAGTTCATTCAAACTGTTCCAATTGAAGCATTTGCCCAATCAGGTCAATGAAGCACTCATAGAAGCATGCGTCCACCATCTTCACACTCTAGACGCACTGAACTCCATCATACCAAAAATTCAAGTGATCCATCCTATCAGCCTCGTTTAACTTCTCCTATAATAATTTTGGATTCTAGAGAAATTATCACTCTAATTCCAGAATGAACAAGTGCCCTGGAAAGGTTCAGTAGAGTTTCACCCTTCGATCGTTTGGGCTCGGGGAGGAATAAAAATCCTCCTCAGATTGTTTCGAGAAATTCTCAATAACCCAATTATTTAAGGGAAGGCTCATCCCAATCACATCCCAATCCCAGGCCAACAGCTCCTACAGAAAGATCCTAAGAGGAGAGTTCTACGCGATCTGTTGCTTGTGCGAACATAAACAAATCAAAGGTCGGTAATGATGCATGGAAGGGATCTATTCAGATACTGGAAGATAGGTTAGGGGAAATGGTTAAGGCCAAAAACCCTCTCCAAATAACCTTTATCAAAGGGTCTCCATTTGTACAAGCATTCGTGGACTTTCCCACACCATCAAAGTTCAAGACTCCTATGGTCACACCAAAGTACGATGGTAAAATCGATCATGTCCTCAAAATAGAGCAATACCAAGCTGCAGTAGATATCTATGTAGTCCCAGATGAAAAGAGGTGTAGAGCATTCTCGAGAACCATTACTGTATCTACTCAGATATGGTATAACAGCCTTCCTCGGGGGAAGATTGCGACCTTCTATCAACTGGCCGAGCTCTTTATAGGAAATTTCTATTTTGGTGTAAAGCCAGTTAAAATGATAGCACATATGTTGAGTGTTAGACAAAAGGCAAAAGAAAGTAATAGGGATTATATTTCTTATTTTAACAACGAGAAACTGGAGGTCATAGACTATGAGGAAAAGACATCTATTACAGCTCTCATGAGTGGTCTTTTACCAGCAAGTTATATTACACTTTAGCCAAGGATCCTCCCAAATCCATGGATGAATTGATGGCTAAAGAAGCCAAGATTATGAATGCCGAGGAGGCAATGGCTACGAAAAAAAATGTTGAGTCAAAGGCAGAAGCTAAAGATGAAGGCAAGTCGGAGAGCAAAGATCACAAGCATAATGGTAGCTCTAGTGATCAAAATGAGGATGAAGGATGTAATCATTTCAAGAGTGCTGGTAGATAATGGTCGCTCGACAGACATCATGTTCTACCCTTATTTTGATAGTTTGAACTTGAAGCTTGGTCAGTTGGACCAGTATCATAGGCCCCTCATCGGGTTCTTTAGGGGAAAAGTTTTTCAACTTATAACGATCAAGTTAGACATGCTGATTGGTACTTGGCCTGCTTGTAGATCAGAGAATGTGAATTTCTTCGTAATGGATAAAATTGTCCAATCATCCTATAAAATAATCATGGGGAGAGTAGCCTTAAAAAAGTTTGGAGCAGTTCCGTCCACTGTACATCAATGTTTAAAGTTTTTGACCAATTTTTGGGTTTGAATTATGAAGGGCGATCAAAAAGTAGCTCGAGAATGCTACTACTCGTCTGCCGAGAAAGAAGAATTAGAGAATGCTAGGAAGAAAACTACCACTTATCAACTGGATGAATCTGATGAGTCTGAGATTGAAATCTTAGACCCAAGAGATGAAATGGAACACGTTAAGGGACAGGTCATGGAGGCGATAGAAAGCGTTATTCTGGATGACGATCAACCCAAAAAAATAACTCATATTGGTGCTTTACTTGATCCGATATTGAATCAAGAGCTGGTGGTATTTCTAAATCACAAAAAATAAGTATTCACGTGGAGTCATGAAGATATGTCGGGGATAGACCCATCTTTCCTATGTCGCGAGCTCAACGTCAACAAAGAGATCAAACCAAAGAAGTAACGAAGAAGAGTCTTTAGTCCGAGAAGAATTGAGCTATTCAACAAGAAGTGGAAAAGTTGCAAAAGGCTTTTTTCATCGAAGACATCAAATATCCTGATTGGTTGGCTAACGTTGTGATGGTAAAGAAGAAAAATAATAAATGGAGAATGTGTGTGGACTTCACATACCTGAATAAAGCTTGCCCGAAAGATCATTTCCCTTTGCCCAGGATAGATCAGTTGGTAGATGCAACTTCAGGGAATCAGCTGTTAAGCTTCATGGATGCCTATTCCAGATATAATCAAATTAAAATGAACCAAAAGATAGGGAAATTACCTCTTTAATTAGCCCACGAGGAACGTATTGTTACAATGTTATGCCTTTTGGTCTTAAAAATGCAGGTGCTACATATCAGCGGCTGAAGAACAAGGTGTTTGCAGAGCATATTGGCAAAATATGGAGGTGTACGTTGACGACATATTGACCAAAAGCAAGAAAGTAGCTGACCATATAGATGATTTAAGCCAAACATATTATTAGTTGGAGAAGTACCAGATGAAGCTGAACCCGACCAAGTGCATTTTTGGCATACAAAAAGGCATGTTCCTTGGGTACATTATGAATCAAAGAGGTATTGAAGAAAATCCTGACAAGATAAAAGCTTTTTTGGAGTTACAATCTCCAACCACCAAGAAGGAAGTGTAAATCCTTACGGGGCGTATTACAGATCTCAGCAGATTCGTCTCCCGAGAAACAGATAGATGTCTTCCATTCTTTAAGGTGCTCAGAAAGACCTTTGATTGGAACAACGAGTGTGATAAGGCGTTCTTAGAGTTGAAGAGATACTTGGGGACACCTTCTTTATTGTCTCGACCGGTGGCAGGAGAAAAATTATACCTGTACATAGCTATTTCAGAAAGTGTAGTCAGCTCGACTTTGATACGAATATAAAGTGGGGTACAAAAACCAGTTTATTATACGAGCAAGGCATTCAAGGGAGGAAAGATCAGGTATCCAAAACTTAAGAAGTTAACATTGGCGTTGATTGACGTGAGCAAGAGGATGAGACCATATTTTCAAGCCCATACAATAGTGGTATATACTGACATTACACTCAGACAGGCTCTACATAAGCCAAAAAAGTCTGGAAGATTGATGAATTAGGCAGTGGAATTAAGAAAGTATGACATTATATATGAGCCAAGATCCTCTCTCAAAGGGAAGGCAGTGGCGAATTTCATTGCTGAATTTACCTAACCAGACGTCTCCGATTAGGATGCTAAAAGAGCAACAAAAAATATCCCCAAGCAACTCCCAGCAGCAGTATTTCCAGAAGAGATGGTTACCGATCAACCAGAATCCTTTAGTAAGGTGAAAGAGTTGAAAAAGAAATATGAAGAAAGGAAGGATAAGATATTTCATCAAAGGGTTTGTCAGACCAGCGTTTGATGATAATATCCCTATATGGGATTTATATGTCGATGGATCTTCATGTGCAATAGGTAGCAGAGATGGAGTTATTCTCAATAATCCAGATGGGATAGATATAGAATATGCTCTACGTTTCCAATTCCTGGCTTCCAATAATGAAGCTGAGTATGAAGCCGTAATTGTGGGCCTCAACTTAGCTAAATCATTAAATATAGAGCAAAATTATGGTGTTTAATGATTCGCAACTAGTGGTAAATCAGATGTTAAGTCTTTAGGCTTCAAAAGGGGAGTTCATGTCAAGGTATTTAACTAAAGCTATGGAGATTGTATCCAATTTGGAAGTTGTCCAAGTGATTAGAATACCAAGACTAGAGAATGCAAGGGCATATCCACTTTCTCGATTAGCTTCAGCTATGCGCACCGAGCTACGAAGAATAATTGCCATTGATATACTTGTAAGCAGAAGTATTGATGAAGATTTGATGGTGAATTTTATTGCTTTGGATATGGGACCTTACTGGATGGATCCCATCGGGGATTATATCGAATAAGGTACTTTACCAGCCAACCAACTGGCAGCCAAGAGGTTGAAGTATAAGGTTGGCATATATATCTTAGGCAATGGAGTTCTGTACAGAAGAGGTGTGATAGTGGGTCTGTAAAGATGTGTTCATGCGGCAAAAGTTAAAAATCTAATAGAGGAAATTCATGAAGGATGTTTTGGAGATCACGTAGTAGGTAGAACTCTTTTATAGAGAATAAATACGCGGGAATACTATTGGCCAATAATGCGCGCTGATTGTATAACTTATTCCAAGAAATGCAACAAGTATCAGCGATTTTTAACTATACGAAGAATTCCTCAGGTGCTACTAACACCAATCACTTCACCTTCTCCATTCGGTATGTGGGTTATAGATTTAGTCGAGCCTCTTCCAACTACAAGAGGATGATAAAAATATTTAGTGGTCATTACTGATTACTTCACAAAATGGGTAGAAGGTGAACCTCTCGTCGATATAGCCTACGAAAGGGTCTATCAATTCATCTGGAAGAATATTATTTGCAGATATGGTCTTCCCCATGCCTTTATCACTGATCACGGTACCTAATTTAATAATGATGAGTTCGCAGCATACTGTCCATAGTCCAACATTCAAAAGATTCATTATGCATTGGGTCATCCCCAAAGTAACGGGAAAACAGAAGTGACGAACAAAAATCTACTAACTGGGTTGAAGAAGAGATTGGATGATGCCAAAGGAAATTGGATCAACGAGTTACACTCAGTGTTATGGGCTTACCGAATAACTCCCTGAACAGCAACTGGGAATCCCCTTACATGTTAGCTTTGGGGAGTGAAGTAGTCATACCTGTTGACTTAGGATTACCTACTCATAGGGTGCTTAATTTCAATTCTCCGGTAAGTGATTTGATGAGAAGTTTGGACTTCGACATGCTCGATGAAGTAAGAGAAGATGCATCAATCCGAAACGTCCCTTATCAGCAAAGGACTGCCATGTTCTATAATAGAAGAGTCAAAAAGTGTGATCTCAAGGAAGGAGATTATGTGCTCAATAAAGTAATTTAAAAGCATAATAAGTTGGAAACCAACTGGCATGGGCCCTATCGTGTCACAGTTATTGTTCAACCTGACACCTACAGAATAGAGACTCTGGAAGAGGACGAATTAAAAAATGCTTGGAATGCAGAGCACCTGCGAAAATAATATTAGTAATGTAACTGTACATACACCCCATTGTTTTAGTATGAATGAAAATGATGATTTCCACATTCGTTTGTTTTATTTTTTTTCGGAATACTAGTGCTACACACTACCCTTACTTCGAATTTGCAGCAGCAACAAAAAATAATCCAAACTTTTTCTATCAACTAAAAGTTGGTCTGCATCAGCAATCACCAACTAAAAGTTGGTCGATATCAACAACCACCAACTGAAAGTTGGTCGGCATCAACATAATCACCAACAACGTTGGTAAAACAATCGAGCAAGGCAAGGCGTGTTCGATTATGGGTGACCCAAGTGGTATCTAAACTAGGCAGGAAGATGGGTAAAATATCCACTGTCTAGGTACCAAGGCAATTATTTACTTAAATGATTGTCACAACTAAGCAGGAACATGGGATACAAATAATACCATTGCTTAGGCATTCATGGGTGATAAGTCACTACAACTAGGAAAACACATGGTACAAAAGTTCCATTGTCTAGGCAATCAAATCAACATGGAGCAAACTGCCCATTCAAATATATATATATATATATATATATATATATAAAGTATAGCATAATTATAGTTGATATCATATTATAAACAAAGATTGATAAGATAAACATCATACAATTAATTTATTTCCAAGGAAACAAAATTACAAAAAGATGATTTTCTTCGTTAAACAATCAATAACGAAATACAAATAGCCTATTCTACTGTTTCTTTCTTTCAGATTTAGGCACGGGGTCCATTCCAGCTGGAGGATCATCTAGAGCAAAAGAAGAATTGATAAAGTTCAGGCTCTGTAGCATTATGGTGTTGCTTGAACTTGGTTAGTCTTGCAAATGAGGAGGTATAAATATATCAAATTCTTCATGAAGACTATAATCACCAAGATATTTGGAAATCAAACACTGAGGAATAGAGCTAATTGGAATCCAGCTGACATTTAGTTTAAAAGGAGGTACTGGTAGATCAAGTAATCAAGGATCATACCAATCCCACATCTCAATCCCTTACTCAGCCTTTATCACAGTTAGAGCATTCAATCATCCCTGTCTGTATCCCTCATAATTTGATTGCTTCAACCTGACATCCAGATGATATAAAGCTTCATTGTATCCCCCCATCCAGAACTCTCTCAGATGCTTATGAAATTAATAAGTTAATCGTTCAACATGCTGATGAAGCCTCTTCACCAAACTTTCCTTATTCTGCAATGCAAAAGTCTGGTTGGAAAGTTGCTCGGTAAGCATTTGAATCTTCTGGGACATCCCATCTAGAGCTTGATTTTTTTCCTTCGGTTGAGCAGCTAGATTTTTTAAAGCCTGTTGAGTTCTAGTCTCTTTAATGCTACTTTGACCAACTCTTATTCTAGCCCGAGAAGTGGATGCAGGTCTGACTCTTTTCAAAGCTTCTAATTCTTCTCTTAACGAGGCATTCTCAGTCTCCAAAAAGGAAAAACCTTCATCATTAACTGGGGCCAGAGATCCAGAGGAAGAAGCAGAGTTTAATTGTCTCAGTTCTTCTCTTAAAGCAATATTTTCTTCCTCCACCAGCTTTGCAATGTTTATATGTTCCTCAATTTCAAGTTTTAGCACACTCTCTCTCTTATTATGGGCTGAGATGAATTTGCCATAAGCCCGATCAGCGCTCAATTGTGGGTAATTCATCCCATAACCTTCATGCAGAAGAGCAGTGGCTTCCTTGTGTTGAAGTTAGAGTTCTTCAACCATTCCTTAAAGATCTTCAATCATTTCGTAGTAAGCTACATTATTTGCTACAACCCGATCAAGTAGACATTTTAAATACTGATAAGCTTTAATTGCTCATTCAGAGGCATCAGTTCTAAGAATATCAATTATTTGTGCTTCAGTGAAATCTGCACGACCAGCTTTGAAGTAATATTTACACTTCTTCATCAAATCTATATCATGAGCTGACAATAGTTTCATCCTGGCAATAAACTAGCAACGAAAATTAAAAACAGATCAACAACATCCTAGCTATATTGAACAGTAAAGGAGAAATTCAGAATAAATAACAAGTCCATTTTATTAATCATAATAGAGGAGCGTACAACCAAACGTATAAAATAAAATAGAAAAGCAAAAATTTCCGAACAATATTACACCTTCTCCTTATTCCCCACAGCATCCTCAGCATATTTTGAAGAAGGGATTGGTTGTTTGGTGGGAAGCTGATCTTGTTCGGAAGAAGTTATTATTTACTGAACTTTCTCGGAGGATTGAGGGATAGTCACAGCAGGAGGTTGTTCTTACATCATCAAAGAAGATTCATCAGACCCATATTCATCTTCTTCCTCTTCTTCAATAACAGGGGGACCGTGAACATGTCTCTAAAATAGTTCAGAGTCCTCAGCGACATTAATCTCTTTCAATGCTGCAACCCATCCGTCCCTAAATAACTTCAAACTTTCATACTCCATTTGAGTAGAGGCAGCAGTTATAGCTTTGTTCCACCCTTTGTCCCAGTCAGAGCTAAAGGACTTCTTCCCAGTAACTTTTCTCTTCTCCCTCTCTGAGGAAACGCTCTCTCTGAGTTGATCTTCAACAGATTTAATTTTCTACTCAATCTCTTTCTTACGCCATTCATCCTCTTAAAGCTTTCTCTCATCTTTCTCCTTGCTGGAAGTGACATCTTTCAACTTCCCCCTGCCTCCTTGGAAGCATTTATAGCTTGTTGTCTGGCTAGGTTAGCTTTTTATTCAGTATCCATAGATCTTTGTCGAGATAAATCAGCCTTTTTTTGTAGAATCCACGGCTTGTTGTTAAGCTTACTCAGCAGCATTAATTTTATTCTACCAGAAAGCTTTATCCTACTTATACTTATGTCGGGAATCCTCCAAAGATTTTGACGACCCAGCAAGGGCTTCTTCTACTTCACTGTAAGAGGAAGCATGTTTAATAGCTTTGTCCTTCTCCAGGATACTATTAAAATACACCAAAAACTGCAAAAAAAAAGAGAAACTCAAGTCAGAACATGAAGACTGCTTGCAGAATTAAAATGACAGGTATAATGACACTTATTTATGCAAGATGGTGGGCTGCTAAATCAGTGAATTTTCTCCGAGGAGTGGAAGTCTCAGCAGCTCAGCAGTTAGGAAGAGTTCCAGACCAGATCAATTTCTTAGCCAATCCAGGAGTAATGAGTGTTGGAGAACTAAACCTAAAAGAAAGAACTTCAACCCTCGTAGGTTGAACAACATCATCAATGGTCTTCTCATCAAGACCCCTTCTCAATATTTTCAAAGGAGCAACCTCTTCAATCAAAGGTGTTGTCTCTTCTCGAATAACAACAACCCCTTCAATCAAAGGTGCAACCCATTTTGGAGCAACAGGGGGATTCTTGTTGACCTCCTTGATAGCTATGACTGCTCCCACAGATGGAGCAATATCCTTTTTTTTTTAGTCCCTTAAGCTGGAACATCTTCTTTGCTTCTCTTTGCCCTATCAGCACTAGGTACAATCTTGGCAAAGAGATCAGTCATTGCCCTCTTCATCATCAGATTAGCAATAGAAGTGCCCAAACCAGAGGAAGATTCTTCAACAATTGAAGAAGATCTTGGATCCTGTTCAAGATCAATGACTAAAGGAGGAACAAGAGGCCTAGCAATAAAAGAGGAAGTTGCGTTCTTATACTTCAGCAAATGGGAAGCAGACCTCACGTGCTCCCCAACGACTGATTGATGCAAACCCTAGATAAATTTCAAATCCTTTATCTTAATATCACTCTCTTTTAGGGGTTTTCTTTTACTATCAACTGCAAATAAAAAAATGAAAGAGCAAAAGTCAGTGAAACATTTTATCAAACAAAAATAGAGTTGGCTCAAAAATAAAAACAACTTATCCCATTGCCATAATGCGGATATCTGGGACCTTGGTACACGTCTTTCCCCTTTAGTGGGGGTGTTGCCAAATTTTCATCACAACCCTATGTTCAAAATAATCCTTATTAGAATCAGGGGGATTGACCACTAATCTCTGTTAGAAAACCTAGTTTTTAAATAAAATATGGTGTCGCTGGTGACCCATTTGTAACCATACATAATTTCAGGAATCCCTAGACGAGTTCCATGAATTTGATTCAGCCTATGTATGCCATTAACTACCCTCCATGTATTTGGAACTACTTTTGCAGGTACAATATCAAAATATTAGCAAAATTCCAAACACAAGGGATTACGCGGGAAAGAAAAACCACATTCTGCTACAAAAATAGAGGGAAACCAATGTCCCTCAGCTAAAGAAAATAAATCATAAGGGCAAGGAGGTTCCTCCAAGACAACCCAAGAAGGAATTTCAAAATCGACTCTAAACTTATCTAATGACTCGATAGGGTAAACATGATGACTAAGGCAGAGAAAGAATAAGGAAAGAAGAAATTCTTACAGAAGATTAAGGAATTAGCTAAGACAAATGACTTTAAAGAACGTTCGTAAGAAGAAAATGAGAAGACAAAGAGTTTGGAAACAAGATAGAAAAAGGTAAAAGACAATAGGATTTTACCGTCGTTATATATGATGCATCAGAAAACGAGAAAAGTAATGATCACACATGAAAACTGTTGTGTTCCCGATGGTTAATCAAAGGAAAAAGATGCAAATGCCGAAGCGTTCGTGAAAAACTCAAAAAATTTACAAATTTGCCATTTTTCACTCAAAATTGTTATACAAAGTGGAAAATATTCACAAGAGTTGCAGTTCTATAATTAATCAAGACGTAAAAGATGTGCCAAAGAAACTCTTGGGTAAAATGCTCTACACTCTCATATCAAAACTCAACTGTGAAACATTGGGGGCTTCTGTTGATACAAAAATTAGTCAGCTGATGTGGATCAATTACATGAAGACACGTGTCATCCAATATGGCGTAAGTTCAATGTACCGAGCTACTCAAGATACCGAGCAACTAGTTAGGAAGATCAAACGAGAAAGACAAATTCAATGAATATTCTTACCATGTATAGATGTATATGCCTATTTAATAATGGCATATTATCTATTCATACTGACAGTCCAAGGGCTATAAATACATTATACTACCCTCATGGCGGGGTAAGCTATTCTAAGCGAACATAATTGAGATCAAGGCAAGACACCCAATAATACAAGACAGTGGACGTAGGCCATTTCAATAAGGGTGAACCACTTTAAAAATCTCTTGTCTTATTTCTTTATTTCATATTTATTTGTGATTAATTAATTAAATCAAATCTATTTTTTCACATCAATAGATTGATGTCGTCTGTGGGAACAAATATACGTAGTGTTTTTCACTAAAAACTTATTATACATGGAGAATATCCCAGAATCTAGCAACAGAAATAATGACGAGAATCCTCCAAACTCTTATGCTCCTCCAAATAGAAACCATATCACAAAGATCCTGGCAAATTTAGCCAGGGGACAAATAGCTATGCAGGAAACCATGCGAAAGTTCATTTAAACTGTTCAAATTGGAGCATCTTCCTAGTCGGGCCAACGAAGCACTTATAGAAGCATACGTCCACCATCTTCACGCTCCAGACACATTGAACCCCATCATACCAGGAATTTAAGAGATCCATCATATTACCCCGGTTTAACTTCTCCTATAAGAATTTTGAATTCTCAAGAAAATGTAACTCTAATTCCAGAACGAACAAGTGCCCTGGAAAGGTTGAGTAGAGTTTCAATGACCAAATTGCGTCGAAGAGGAAAAGAAATCCTCACCGTATTGCGTCGAGGAATTCTCAATGACCAAATTATTTAAGGGAAGGCTCAGTTCAATCACATCCTAATCCCAGACCTGCAGCTCGTGCGAACATAAACAAATCAAAGGCCTGCAATAATGCATGGAAGGGGTCTATTCATAGCTTAGAAGACAGGTTAGGGGAAATGGTTGAGGCCAAAAACCCTCCCTAATGAACCTTACCAAAAGGTCTCCATCGGTACAAGAAATCGTGGACTTTTCCACACCATCAAAGTTCAAGGCTCCTGTGGTCACACCTAAGTACGATGGTAAAATCGATCATGTCCTCCACATAGAGCAATACCAAGCTGCAGTAGATATATACGTAGTCCTAGATGAAATTAGGTGCAGAGTATTCTCAGGAACCATTACTGGATCTGCTCAGATATGGTACAACATCCTTCCTCAGGGGAAAATTGCGACCTTCCATCAACTGGCCGAGCTCTTTATAGAAAATTTCTATTTTGGTGTAAAGCCAGTTAAAAGGGTAGCACATCTGTTGAGTGTTAGACAAAAGGTAAGTGAAATTACCATGGATTATATCACTCATTTTAACAATGAGAAACTGGAGGTCATAGACTATGAGGAAAAGATAGTCGTCATAGCTCTCATGAGTGGTCTTTTGCCAGCAAGCTTTATTACACTTTAGCCAAGGTTCCCCCAAAATCCATGGATGAATTGATGGATAAAGCAACCAAAATTATGAATGTCGAGGAGGCAATGGCTACGAAAAAGAATTCCGAGTCAAAGGCAGAAGCTAAAGCTGAAGGCAAGTCGGAGAGAAAATATCACAAGCATAACGGTGGGGGCAAGCACTCGAAAGGTAAGGAAATGTTTGAACACTTAAGGAAGTATACAAATTATACTCCCTTGAAGGTGGATATAAACCACGTTCTGGAGTAAATCAAGAATAACGAGGAACTAAATTGGCCAAACAAACTAAAATTAACTCTCAAAAGAAGGAATAAATCCAAGTATTGCGAGTTCCATAAAGATTATGGTCACACGACCAAGAAGTGTGTAGCTCTCCAAAATGAAATAAAGGCACTCATTATACGTGGAAAGTTGAACAGGTATGTTGATCACCAGAAGGGTGGGAGGACCAATAACAGAGCTCGACAGAGGTCCAAATCTCCTTGCCGACCAAGAGATGATAAGAAGAGGGACCCTGAAGAAGACCCCAATCTCCCAAAAAAGTTGAGACAACCTGAATGTGAAGTATTTTCAATTCGTTTTGGTTCATTCGATTGTAACATGATTACAGGTGGAGACGCGGGACGAGGTGATCATACCGTCGCGAGGAAATCTTACCTCAATGAGGCTCAAGCCTATTCCTATGTACAACGAATAAATCTGGCAGAAGAAGATTGCCTGAGAAACGTTAATAAAGATAAGTTGGTTATTAGTTTTTCTAAAAATGACCTGGAAGTTATTTTGTATCCTCGTGATGATCCTCTAGTGATTAAAATAAGGATGAAAGAGGTAATCATTTCAAGAGTGTTGGTAGATAATAGTATCTCGACATACATTATGTTCTACCCTTGTTTTGATAGTTTGAGCTTGAAGCTTGGTCAGTTGGAGCCATATCACAGGCCCCTCATTGGGTTCTCTGGAGAAAAAGTTTTTCCACTTGTAACGATCAAGTATGACATGTTGATTTGTACCTGGACTGCTTGCATATCAGTGAAGGTGCATTTCTTCATGTTCGATAAAAATGTCCGGTCAGCCTACAGCATAATCATAGCAAGAGTAGGCGTGAAAAAGTTTTAAGCAGTTTCGTCCACTGTACATCAATGTTTAAAGTTTTTGACCAATTTTGAGGTTGGAATTATAAAGGGTGATCAAAAAGTAACTCGGGAATGCTACTACTCTTCTATCGAGCAAGAAGAATTGGAGAATTCTAGGAAGAAAACTACCACTTATCAAGTGGATGAATATGATGAGTCTGAGATTAAAACCTTACACCCAAAAGATGAAACGAAACTCATTAAGGGCCAGGTAATGGAGGCGACATAAAGCATTATTCTGGATGACGAACAACCCAAAAAATAACTCAGATTGGTGCTTCACTTGATCCGATATTGAAGAAAGAGCTGGTGGTATTTTTAAAGCACAAAAAACAAGTATTCGCATGGATTCATGAAGATATGTCGGGGATAGACCCAGCTTTCCTATGTCACGAGCTCAACGTCAATAAAGAGATCAAACCAGTAAAGCAACGAAGAAGAGTCTTTAGTCCGGAGAAAAACCAAGCTATTCAAGAAGAAGTGGAAAAGTTTCAAAAGGCATCTTTCATCGAAGACGTCAAATATCCTAATTGGTTGGCTAACGTTGTCATGGTAAAGAAGAAAAATAATAAATGGAGAATGTGTGTGGACTTCACATACCTGAATAAAGCTTGCTCGAAAGATCATTTCGCTCTGCCCAGGATAGATCAGTTGGTAGATGAGGCATGAGCTGTTAAACTTCATGGATGCCTATTCCAGATATAATCAAATTAAAATGAAACCAGAAGACAGGGAATGTGACTCTTTCATTACCTCAGGAGGAACATATTATTACAATGCTATGCCTTTTGGTCTTAAAAATGCAGGTGCTACATATCAGCGGCTGATGAACAAGGTGTTTTCAAAGAATATTGGAAAAAATATGGAGGTGTACGTCGATGACATGTTGACCAAAAGCAAGAAAGCAGCTGACCATGTAGCTGATTTGAGCCAAACATTTGATCAGTTGGAGAAGTACCAGATGAAGCTGAACCCGACCAAGTACATTTTTGTCGTACAAGAAGACATGTTCTATGGGTACATTGTGAATCAAATAGGTATTAAAGAAAATCCTGACAAGATAAAAGCTTTGATGGAGTTACAATCTCCAACTACCAAGAAGGAAGTGAAAAGCCTTACGGGGCGTGTTATAGATCTCAATAGATTCGTCTCCCGAGAAACTAATAGATGTCTTCCATTCTTCAAGGTGCCCATAAAGACCTTTGAGCGGAACGATGAGTGTGAAAAGGCGTTCTTAGAGTTGAAGAGGTACTTGGGGACACCTCATTTATTGTCCCGGCCAGTAGGAGGAGAAAACTTATACCTATACTTAGCTGTTTCAGAAAGTGCGATCAGTACGGCCTTTATACGAATAGAAAGCGGGGTATGAAAACTAGTTTATTATATGAGCGAAGCATTCAGGAGAGCAGAGATCAGGTATCCAAAACTTAAGAAGTTAACATTGGCGTTGATTGACGTGAGTAAGAGGATGAGACCATATTTTCAAGCCTATACAATAGTGGTATATACTGACATGCCACTCAGACAGGCTCTACATAAGCCAAAAAAGTCTGGAAGATTGATGAATTAGGCAGTGGAATTAAGAAAGTATGACATTATATATGATCCAAGATCCTCTCTCAAAGGGCAGGCAGTGGCGAATTTCATTGCTGAATTTACCTACCCAGATGTCTCCGATTAGGATGTTAAAGGAGAAACAAAAAATACCCCCGAGCAACTCCCAGCAGCAGTATTTCTAGAAGAGATGGTCGCCGATCAATCAGAATCCTTTGGTAAGGTGTAAGAATTGAAAAAGAAATATGAAGACAGGAAGGACAAGATATTTTATCAAGGGATTTTGTCAGACCAAGCCTTTGATGATAATATCCCTATATAGGATTTTTATGTCGATGGATCTTTATGTGCAATAGGTAGTGGAGATTGAGTTATTCTCAATAGTCCAGATGGGATAGATATAGAATATGCTCTACGTTTCCAATTCCAGGCTTCCAATAATGAAACTAAGTATGAAGCCATAATTTTGGGCCTCAACTTAGCTAAATCATTACATGCTGAGAAAATTGTGGTGTTCAGTGATTCGTAACTAGTGGTAAATTAGATGCTAAGTCTTTGGGAATTCATGTCAAGGTATTTAACTAAAGCTATGGAGATTGTATCCAATTTGGCAGTTGTCCAAGTCATTAGAATACCAAGACTAGATAATGCAAGGGAGGATGCACTTGGTCGATTAGCTTTAGCTACGCACACTGAGCTATGAAGAACAACTCCCATTGAGATACTTGCAAGCAGAAGTATTGATGAAGATTTATTAGTGAATTTTATCGCTTTGGATATGGGACCTTCCTAGATAGATCCCATCAGGGCTTATATCGAAGAAGGTACTTTACTAGCCGACCAACTCGCAGCCAAGAGGTTGAAGTATAAGGTTGCCATATATGACTTAGATAATGGAGTTCTATACTGAATAGGTGTGATAGACGGTCTACAAAGATGTGTTCATCCAGAAGAAGTTAAAGATCTAATAGAGGAAATTCATGATGGATCTT
This sequence comes from Sambucus nigra, assembly GCA_949130495.1. NCBI lineage: Eukaryota > Viridiplantae > Streptophyta > Magnoliopsida > Dipsacales > Adoxaceae > Sambucus > Sambucus nigra. The sequence goes on along the minus strand of OX422212.1, from coordinate 180,271,618 downwards.
TTGGAGCTCACGTAACAGGTAGAAATCTTTTATAGAGAATAAATACGCAAGGATACAATTGGTTAACAATGTGCACTGATTGTACAACTTATGTCAAGAAATGCGATAAGTTTCTACAATTTTCAACCATATAAAGAACTCTTCAGGCACTAATAACACCAATCACTTCAACTTGGCCATTTGCTATATGGGGGATGGATTTATTCGGGCCTGTGCCAACTACTAAAGGACGATTCAAATATTTGGTTATCGTTGTTGATTACTTCACAAAATGGGTAGAAGTTGAACCTCTCATCGATATAGCCTATGAAAAGGTCTATCAATTCATCTAGAAGAATATTATTTACAGATATGGTCTACCCCATGCCTTTATCACCAATAACGGTATCCAATTTGACAATGATGAGTTCGCAGTGTACTGTCTACAGTCCAATATTCAAAAGATTCATTCTGCATCGTGTCATCCCCAAAGTAACTGGCAAACAGAGGTGACGAACATAACTATACTAACTGATATAATTCATAATACCAGGTCAATAAAGGAGTCACTTATGACGAATCAATTATCAAGTTTAGTACTATCAGTTAGTATTGCTTCGTAAACTGATATGACGAATAATGTTACTTTAATATATTCAATACTAACATCTATTCAAGTTTAATACCATCTATGCTAGTATTGAATATTAAACTTATATGACGAATAGTTATACTTTAATACCGTCTATTAAACTGGTATTAAGAATCATATTAATTAGTAGAGTTTAATAAAGAACTTTAGTGACAAAATATAGGAAGAAAAATTTATGAGCGTTAGAGTAATTTTCTTTGTCCCACCTATCACATTAATTTAATTTGGCCCAATTACACTACGTTGACATCACCACTGTCTAATATTGAATATGTCAATCGAAGGAATAATGTTCATAGTTGTAGTGACTTTATATAACATTGTGACCAAAGTAACACAAACATATTGTGTAAGATGAGATTAAATATGAGATAAAGGGATACAATTTTCTTTATTTTGTTTATACATTAAGAAACTAATAGTTTAATTTTTTTGCAAAAGACCACCCAGATACGTTCATGCGGACGATTACAGATGCCATTGTTCATGCGAACTCGTACTAATTATGAAAGCAACCCTTGATCTTGATGTACAAGTGTGGGATCTGAAATTTAACCTATATAAAAGTATCCACAAACAATCACATTACATAAGATCTACAAGGAAAAGGCCCATGTAAGGAAAGACACCTCAAATGGAAGTTTCTTACACTCAACTTGAAAAGGCATTTTCTTTACAAGAGAAAGAAGGAACCTCTCACTTTTCCTAAAAAGTAGTTACCTATGAACATCTCAACTTTCTCACGTTTTAATGATAAACCACATTTAGGGATGGAAATTTAACCCGGTCCGTAGGAGTCCCGCCATTCCCCGACCCTAATGGGGCTGGTTTTAAAACCCGATTAATGAATTAGGAGTGGGTATGGGTTTTAAATGGGGTGGGTTAGGAGTTAAGTTAAATAAAACCGTCCCGCTCCGTCCCGGCCCGTTTAACTTATGCCTACTTAATTACCCTTTATGTGTATGTTAACTATAATAAAACCATGTATACACACACACACACACACACACACACACACACACACACTAAAAAAACCTTTATTTGGAGGTTAATTTTGTAAAATATCTATGTTAAAACATGGATTGAGAATTAGGGGATTATCTCACAAATTGAAATACAAACCATTATAGACCTCTAAGACTATAATGTAATAATTTTAATTTTACTATTTTTAAAATTAACTCAACCCATAGGAGCTCGACCCACCCCGTTTATTAAATGGGGCGGGTTAGGAGTTAATTTAAATAAAAACCAACCCACCCCGTCCCACCCCGTTTATTAAATGGGGAGGGTTAGAGTTTTTCCAAACCCGCCCCGTTGCCATCCCTAACCACATTGAAACTCCATCAATTTGGTGAGGAAGTCACATTCTCCTCCGAGTTACCACATTTTGAGCCGATTTCCTCAATAAACTTCTCAACTTGAATAAATCTAGTGTTAGACATAATTCTATATTACATTCTGATGTAAAATTGAATTGAATATGAGATTTCGGGCCAAAATGAGTTTTTATTGGTTATCTTAAAATACGGGTCTGTAATGCAATGAGATCGACTTGTTCATGCGAATGGTTGCAAATCTCATTGGCCATTAGTTTGACACATGGAAATCTAGCTATGCCACTAAGAACCATGCACACATTTAAAATCTGTGTCGTGCGAACGCAAATGCACAAAATGACATTTTTAAGTCGTGTCTAGTAATAATGATCAAATACCATTTTCTTCTAAATACTTTATAACACTATTTTTTTACAATTTTACAAGTTTAAAAGACTCAAAAAATGTGCATGTGGTCAAATCTTAGATGTTAACATATTACAACCTTCAAAAGGGATATCAATGTGCGCCTTGGTCAAAAGCAAAGTATATATACTGAATTGGTAAAGTCAGAGAAAGTGAGAGACTAACTAATGGGATCAAGTCTCCCAACTATGATATCTATATGAAAAAAACTATATGCTTTCTATGCAAGACTCAAACGTTTTGTCACGGTATTAGCAAACTAACATATAGGGTTATAAAATAGACAGATACATAGTCGATACCATATTATCAATTATCCATTTCCATTTAAAAGTGTACTATTCGTATTCTTATCAGTATCCGCTCAGATTGTATGCACAATTATATTTATCTGTATCCTTTCAGATTTTCCAAATTTGGATAATATATGTATCCATTTACATTATTTAGTATACATACTTTGTGCTTATTAGCATATTGCATCCGGGAAAACTCCTTTGGAAACTCAGTGAGGATCCTCCAAAGACCATGATCAAAATCCTATCTTCGATCGAGAGGATCATGAATGCGGAGGAGGCCATGACAGCCAAGAGAGGAGACATGAAGGAGTCCAGTGGAAACAAGTCCGCTCAGTTGAAGGATAAGAAAGGAAAGAAGAGATCGATCGAGGATAACTTTGCCAAGTACACTTCAGTGGTGATGAGCCCTGGCATGATTCTTAATGAGATGAAGGATGACAGAGCACTTCGATGGACAAAAAAACTCAAGTCCCCTCCTCACAAGAGAGACAAGAGCAAATGATCCAAGTTTCACCAAGAGCATGGGCATACAATCGACAAATGCTTTGCCCTAAAGGACGAGATAGAAAAACTATCGAAACAAGGTAAGCTTCGGAAATATATAGACATGAGTGGTGACAAAGATGATTCTAGGAAAAAATCATAATAGGAGGAAATATGACAAGATAAGATGAGAGGCCCCGACTAATAGGAAGGATGATGAGTCTGATAACGAGGGAGACGACCCCGAATTTTTAATAAAAATCCCGAATGCAAAGGGTCAGCTACATATGATATATTTTAATGTAAAAATGATATGTGTAGGATTGGTCGATGGCAACACGGAGCCCATCAACCGTAAAGCCCATATCATTGAGGCCAACTCAGCGCTAAAGAGAATGGATTGAATTCAGTCGAGATAGAGGCTAGGTCGAGAAAATTAAAGAAGATGGATATGGATACCCAAGTCATGGGGTTTTCCATGCTTGAGTTTAAAGGAATCCTGGCTCCTCAGGATGACTCGTTGGTGACCAACATGAGAGTTCATGGATATGATGTATCCTGTATTCTAGGTAACAATGGAAGTTCGATCGATGTTATGTTTTGGAATTGCTTTAAAGGGTTGAAACTCAAGAAGAAGAGGCTACTCCAGTATCATCAGCCACTGATCGACTTCGGCGAAGAGAAAGTTCGCCCATCGGGGTTATTTAAGATGGATCTATGTATGGGCACCTGGAATATGTGCCTCGCAAAGAAGGTTATCTTTTTTTTTCAGGGAAGAACACGTCTACTCAGCTTATAATATAATTTTAGGAAGAGTACCCCTCAAGGAGTTTAAGGTCGTACCTTCTACGGTTCACTAGATTATTAAATTTTTAACTCCCTACGGAGTAAGGGAAGTGGTGACTAAGTGGAGGCTCAAGAATGCTCCTTTGTTTTGATCGTGGAAAAGGAGGCCCATAAGAGAGATACGACCTCGTACAACACTGATACTCTCTACCCGAGAGATGAGAAAAAACTTTAAAATGGCGAACCAATCGAAGAGGTAGAATTTATCGTCCTCAATGAGGATGAGCTAAAAAACCATCTAGGTCAGTTAGTTCCTGAAGGCCGACATTAAGAAAGAGTTAGTGAAGTTGCTAAAGAAAAACAAATCATTTTAACATAGAGCCATGAAGATATGTCGAGGATTGACCCTATTTTCATCGGCTGAATATTGATGAGAATATGAATCCCGTGAAACAAAGGAGGAGAACTTATGCCAGGGATCATTACGAGGTTATTCAAGAAGAGGTGAAAAAACTCAAGACAATTGTATTCATTCGTGAAGTCTAATATCTAGAATGCCTGTCCAACGTTGCTATAGTGCCAAAGGCTAATGGTAAGTAGAGTATGTGTATTGACTTTACCAGCCAAAATAAGGCTTATCTTAAAGATAGCTTTTCCCTGACCTGAATTGATCAGATGGTAGATGCTACGGATGGATTTGAACTGATGAGTTTCATGGATGCGTATTCGGGATATAATCAAATTTTTATGCACGAGGCCAAAGCCAAGAAAACTTCCTTTATCACTGATAAAGTAACATGTTTTCATAATGTAATTCCATTCGGCCTAAAGAAAGAGAGAGCAACCCACTACAGGTTGGTAAATAAGATGTTTGAGGACCAGATTAGGAAGTTAGTGGAAGTCTATGTGGGCGACATGCTAACGAAGAGTCTAAAGGTCAAGAATTATGTGACCGATCTTGAGTACACATTTGACAAAATGGATAAATTTAAGATGAAGTTAAATCCTGCAAAGTGCATTTTCGATGTCAACGCTGGGAAGTTTCCAGACTTCATTATGAACCAAAGGGGGATAGAGGCCAACCTTAAAAAGATCAAAGAGCTAATTGATATGCAGACAGCAAAAAACATCAAAGACATTCGGAAGATAACATGATGAGTTTCAACACCTGATGATGCTGGAAATAGCACCGCCCTTCAAGGTGTTTGTAAGCTCAACTCAGTGTTAACAATGGCAGTATAAAGGTATATAGAAGAAGGAGGTGAGGAGAAGAGGATTCACACCGAAATATAAGTGGTTCAGCCAATTAGGCCTACGTCGACTGTGCAAGTGTATGATATGTATCACTGTATGAGGACTCTAATGGCCATAGATACAATCTCTCAAGGTTTCTCTCTCTACTGTGTATTTAGACAGAGTTTCAGCTAGGGTTTCCAATTCGGGATCCCTCTCCAAGAAGGAGAAGACAATTATATATAATACCTGGGGGTGTAATGCACCCCTATGCATGCAATGAGCATGTGTGTGTTGATCTAACCAATCGGATGAAGACATCTGTCACTATCACATGTAGAGAATGATGACGAAATATTCCCTCACGTGAGGGGAATAATTCGGTTATAACTGATTTGTGTACACGTGTTCCTAGCCACACATATGCGCATAAGAGCTCGGCCATCTGTGACTGGTTGACCTAGACCCAGCGAGAGAGCCGAGGTAAGGCATGTTGAGCTATAACGTCGTCCTAGGCCGAGGTAGTGGTGGCAAAGCAGGAACGTCGGCCGATCCCTACCCGAGATTGATGTTGATGATGGGGAAACCTCTTCATCTTTCGAGCCAAGGTTGCAATCCTTGGAAGACCAGGTGGATAATCTCCCCTTGGATCATGGTGACCTCACCTGCCGAGGTAGCTAGAAACATCGTCCGTGGCCGACCTTGCCTAGGATGAGACTGCTAGTTGATGAATCCAAGCTCCCTCTAACATCTGTCATCTCCACGGCCAAGGTTGATGTCTCTGTGCCGAGAGGGTACATTCAAGGCATATCAATCACCCCCTAGCCCTTAGTTACATATGGGAGAAGGTGACTATGGGGTCTACAACTCCGAGGTCCTTTTGCTTTGTACCAATGTTCCTTTTTAGACACTTGTTAATTGATGAAATGGATAGCGTGTTTGACAAGTGTGATGACGATGGCTGCCTTTTGGGCTCCCAAGGCAATGATGGGCCTTGGGAAGTGTGCACTCATACTTAAGGGTTTAAACCCTATTTTTATTCTCTTTCTTCTTCATTTCTACATTCCCTCGCCTGAAACTATCTCTCTCTCTCTCTCTCTTCAAGGGCTTGCTTAAGGAACTGGGTGACTTTTTCTTGCAACTCTCTCTCTTTCTTCTTCACAAATTCTCTCGGGTATCGTTTATCTCCCCTCTCTCTCCTTTTATTTCATTTTTCTGCCTTATTCTTCCATTCGTTGCATTTTTTGGCGAGCTTAGGCATTTTTCGGTGAACCTATGAGTTTTTCGGTGAACTGTTCATTCGTTGTTCTTGCTTAAAGCCCAATTTCGATCCTTAGTCAAATTACCAACATTGTTTATTTAGGAGAGTCACAAGTATAGGGTCTGCCTCATATGGTCAGACCCCTTTACCAACTCTTAGAGGAATTTCTCTCTCTTAGGGAGAAGACCTTAGCTAAATTAGACAAATAGAAAGAGACCAGGAGGAAACTCGTAGGGAAAAGGCGTTCCCCCTCAGGCCTATTTTTCCATAACCTCTGAAGGTCATATACCCTGAACCAGCCGAACCAGTTAACCAAGCAGAGGTCCCAGCTGATCCTTCTCCAATGTGAGAGTCTGAGTCATCCACCTCAGACCCTATGTCTGTGGACTCTTTCCAAGAGGCCATGTACTTTTCCACTCTACAGGATCAGGTCCCTGATCAAGCCGAGGTTTCCAGTCGGGCCTCATCTCATAAAAGTTTATGTACATCAACCTCTTCCTCAGAGGTTTAAATTATTGGACCAAGTGTGGCTGTTCCACCTATCCTTGAAGCCATTCCTATATCGGTTGTCATAGGGGATGAGTTCGCTCGGAGGTTTCCAAGTGGTGCCCCATCTTCTGCTCGGGCCGACGTTGAGCTAGATGACGATGATGGTGTTGAGAGTGATGTTGACACCTCAGAGGCGGTCGAGATCGAGAATATAGTTAGCGAGGTCGACCTTTTGGCCTTCACACATCTATATTCTATAAGTCCCTCTATAAAACTCAGGAGACCTCTGAGGGAAAAGAGAGCTTATGATGGCCGGGATGGTGAGATCTGCTTGTATGAGCAGAAGTTCAAGTTGGGATTTCGTCTACTTATCCATCCCATCATCAGGGATATATTGGCCTACAATAACTTGGCTCCTTCCCAGTTATCACCCAATGCTTGGAGGGAGATAATTGGAGCCATTATCTTATGGAGGGTTGTCCATCACTCAGACCTTCCCGTCCAAGCAGAGGTAGAGGAAGAAAGGAGGGGATCGTGCCATACCCATTTCTTCTGAGGATGCGTTGATTGCTCATCTTGAGAAATTGAAGATTGGAGATAGTGTCATTGGCCAGAGTCTGAAGGCCCTTGATGCTATCGACGATGTCACGACTAAGTCTAACAAGCGCTTTTGCCACTCACTAGATAAGCCTCTGCTTGTTGAATTCTCTATTCATCGTTCTATCTAAGTAAGACCTTTAAATTTTTACTTCTGAATTAGACAAGTGTAACATCGGCATTTGGACTACTTCGGACCTTAAACTGACATCTTTACAAATGTTCTGTAGGGTCTCCTCACCATACATCACTATGTTAACTAGACCTTGGGGAAGCTCCCTCTGATAGAGAAGGGCTAAGAGGCTGAGAAGACTGAGACCACTTTAAACGCTGTAGTGGAACGTCTGAAGGCTGCTCTGAAGAAGGCTGAGAGCGACGTGAAGGGACTTCAGAAGGATATGGACAAGCAGAGGCAAGATCACAACACTGCCCTAAAGACTCAGGCTGACTCTCTCCAGCGTAAGGTCGATGTGGCTGTCAAGGCTGCCTTGGATGATGCCTCCGAGAAGATCTTGTAGGAGTACAAGGTCTCTGATGAGTTTGTCAACTTCGGCTTTGAATATCTGGAGAGGGGGGTCAAGACCACTGGAAAATGGGCTACCATGAAGGAAAAGGAATCAGGAAGCCTTGCAGCCGCTGACTTCATCGGCCTGGGTTATGCCGACCCCAAGTTTGCTCAGGCCCTGCAGGAGGTTGAAGAGGAGGGAGGTGCTGCCCCTACTGAGACTGCCCCCAAGGAAACACCATGACTGTAGATGCTGGTGTCCGAGATGACGAGGTGGAGGTGACCACCCTCGTCCAGGGACATGTAGACATGTCCACTAACCCTGAGCCTGCAAACACTTAATTCTTGTGAAGCTTTAAGCAATCTTTTGTAACTCTTGATTTGTTGTAACCCCTGATAAACATTGTTACTTTGTATCTTTACATTTTTGTAACTCCCAACTTAATCTGTCAACCTCTGAGGAGGGCTTTTATTTCTTCACTTACTGAATTGTTTATTGGAATGATTTTCTTTGCCATGCATAGGGTTCAATTCTGAAGCCTCGGTACAACGATGTCTTAGTTGAGCCAAATGAATGGTTTTTAAAGTCTGAGGTAATCCAAGCATAGTGTCTGACCTCAGACCTTGTCACCACATTGTGGTTATAAAGTCTGAGGTCATCAACTAAGATGTTTTCCTCATAAATAATTTCACCAAATTAATGATGTTAAGGGTCTGAGGTCATCCAAGTATGGTGTCTGATCTCAGACCTCTTCACCACATTGTGATGTTATAAGGTCTGAGGTCATCAACTAAGATGTTATCCTCATAAATAATTTCACCAAATTAATGATGTTAAGGGTTTGAGGTCATCCAAGTACGGTGTCTGACCTTAGACCTTGTCACAACATTATGATGTTATAAGGTCTGAGGTCATCAACTAAGATGTTATCCCCATAAAATTTTCACCAAACTAATGATGTTAAGGGTCTGAGGTCATCCAAGTATGATGTCTGACCTCAGACCTTATCACCAAATCATAATGTTATAAGGTCTGAGGTCATCCAAGTATGATGTCTGACCTCAGACCTTGTCACCAAATCATGATATTATAAGGTCTGAGGTCATCAACTAAGATGTTATCCTCATAAAAGTTTCACCAAACTAATGATGTTAAGGGTCTGAGGTCATCCAAGTATGATGTTTGACCTCAGACCTTATCACCAAATCATGATGTTATAAGGTCTGAGGTCATCAACTAAGATGTTATCCCCATAAAATTTTCACCAAACTAATGATGTTAAGGGTCTGAGGTCATCCAAGTATAATGTCTGACCTCAGACGTTGTCACCAAATCATGATGTTATAAGGTCTAAGGTCATCAAATAAGATGTTATCCCCATAAAATTTTCACCAAAGGGCACAATGAACCAAGAATTGACATGGAAATTGATCTTCTCATTAACAATCCCTTCATAAGATGATACATTTACACAAACTCTTACAACATCATATGTAATACTTTTTTAGATGAACAGCATTCTATGGGTTGGAGAAAGGTTCCCCCTCGAGGTTTTCTAGCTTGTAAGTTCCGGTTACAACCTCCTCAATCACTTTGTAAGGACCATGCCAATTTGGGTGAAGCTTGTTTGCCTTCTGTAATGTCTTCTTCAGCACCAGGTCTCCCACGGCAATGGGTCTTGAATTCACCCTTTGGTTGTAGAACTTTATTGTTCTCTGCTGGTAAGCTTCTTATCTAATCTTTGCATCTTCCCTTTGCTCTTTAATCAGATTTAGGTCTAGTCTTCTCTCCTCCCCATTCTTATCGTGGTCATAGGTCTGAACCCTATGAGTAGGTAGTCCTACCTCTATGGGTATGACGGCCTCTGAGCCATGTGATAACATAAATGGGGTCTCCCCTGTTAGTGTCCTAGCCATCGTTCTATAGGCCCACAGCACAGCATAAACCTCTTCAGTTCATCTTCCCTTAGCCTCTTCCAACCTATTCTTGATCCCGTTGAGGATTGTTCTGTTGGTGACTTCGGTCTGACCGTTTGCCTGAGGTCGGCCAGGAGAAGAGAAAATTTATTTTATCCCAAATCTTTCGCAATATTTTTCTAGGGAAGAATTCTTGAACTGGGTTCCATTGTCCGAAATGAGGGTATTTGGGAGGCTATGTCTGCATATGATGTTCTTCCAAATAAATTGGAAGGTCTTCTTCTCTGTAATCGTGATCATCGGCTCTGCCTCTACCCACTTGGAGAAGTAATCAATGGAAACTATCAGAAATCGGTAATTATTTGCAGCCCTTGGTAGGGGACCTACTAAGTCAATCCCCCTTACTGCGAATGGATAAAGGGAACTGATAGACGTCATAGGATGATGAGGTTGATGGGAGATTGTGGAGAATCTTTAACATTTGTCTCACCTCTTCACGTAAGCCGCAACATCTTTGGCCAAGGTCGGCCACCAATATCCTTGCGTGATAATCCTCTTCGCCAAAGATCTCCCTCCAATGTGACTGGAGCAAGAACCCTCATCTACCTCCTGTAGGATGTGGGGAACTTCAGTGGGATGAACGTATCTGAGGAGAGGTAAGAGGAATCCCTTTTTATACAGGACATCTCCTACTATTGAGAACTTTACAGCTCTGTACCTCAATTTCCTCCTTTATAACTTTGACTCCGGTAGCACCCCCTCTCTGATGTATCTGATAAGGGGATCCATCCATGAGTCTCCTATGTTTAAATTGAGGAAGGGGTTACTGACCTCTTCTTCTTCAATGGTTGCTCTGGGCAAGATCTCAACAGGGACTGTCCTTTTGATATATGTCCTCGTTGCCGAAGCTAGTTTTGCTAATGCGTATACATGACTGTTCTTTTGCCTAGGTATTCTCTTTATCTTTACCTCTTCGAAGCCTTGTAGTATCGTTCTCACCCTCTTCAGGTATTTGGACATCCTTTTGTCCTTGGCCTCATAAACTCCTAATACTTGATTAACAACCAACCTTGAGTCACTGTGAAGGAGGAGGAGTCTTGTACCAATGGTCCTCTCCAAGGAGAGGCCTGCTATCATGGCCTCGTATTCTGATTCGTTATTTGACGCCTTGAAGTTAAACCTTAGGGCATATTCGATCTTAGTACCATCCAAGGCTGAGAGTATCAGCCTCGCACCACTCCCACTTTCACAAGATGCCCCATCAATAAAGAGTTTCCAGATGTCTTTATCTGATGAGAAGCCACCTTCTAACATTATTCCTTGCCTGAAGAGGGTCCGGTCTTCCTCATTCTTGGCTATTCCATCTCTGAATCTCTTGGTCATAACCTCTTCCAGGTGTCGGAGGACGTTATAGTTTGACTCTTCTGTAGTCTCTTGATTATTCTCAACTTCTACCTCTTCCCATGTGAACTTAGCGACGAAGTCTGCAAGTGCCTGCCCTTTGATGGTTGTCCAAATCTGATAGGTAAGGTCATACTCCCCTAGTTTAATGGCCCACACCATCAATCTTCCTGACTTTATGGAGGACCTATCTTAGTGGGGAGTTAGTGAGGACGACCATAGAATGGGCTTGAAAGTAGGGCTTCATCTTCCTAGAGGCATGTATCAAGGCGTAGGCTAACTTTTCTCTGCGAGGGTAATTCTGTTCAGATTCCTGAAGGGCCTTACTGTTAAAGTATACGGGCCTTTGAACCCCAACATCCTCTCATACAATGGCCACACTTATAGCCAATTCAGAGACCGCTAGATAAACAAACAGCCTCTCTCCCATTATTGGCCGAGATAAGATCAAGGGAGACCCAAAGTATGACTTGAGTTGATTAAAAGCCTTATCACACTCTTTGTCCCACTCGAAGACCTTTCTAAGCACCTTGAAGAACGGAAACACTTGTCGATCACCCTGGAAACAAATTTGTTGAGCGCAGCCACTCTTCCTGTAAGCCTCTGAACGTCCTTGATACTCCTAGGTGTCTTCATGTCGAGCAAAGCCTTGATTTTCTCAGGGTTCACCTCTATTCCTCTTTAATTGACGATGAATCCAAGAAACTTCCCAGCTCCTACCCCGAAGACACACTTTGTCGGGTTGAGTTTCATCCTGTACATGTCCATGGTATTGAAGGTATTTTCCAAGTCTGCCACGTGAGTGCAGGCCTTTAATCTATTGGTCAACATATCGTCTACATACACCTCCATAGTCTTGCCTATTTGATTTTCGAACATCTTATTCATAAGACGTTGATATTTTGCCCCTGCATTTTTCAATTCGAAGGGCATCACCTTGTAGCAATACATCCCTTTGTCAGTAATGAAGGTTGTCTTTTTTGAGTCTTCAGCATTCATGAAGATCTGATTGTAGCCTGAATACGCGTCCATGAAGCTTATGAGCTCATGTCCTACAGTTGCATCTACCATCTAGTCGATCTGGGGTATGGGATAACTGTCTTTTGGGCAAGACTTGTTCAGGTCAGTAAAATCTACGCACATTCTCCACTTTCCATTGGCCTAGGGCACAATGATTGCATTTGATAGCCACTCTGGATATATCATTTTCCTGATGAATTCAGCCTCTTCCAACTTTCTAACCTCTTCCCGAATGACGTAGTACTTCTCCCTAGAGTAAACTCTTCGCCTTTGATTTATTGGTTTTTCATCCTTAGATACATTGATTTTATGGCACATGACCTCGGGGTTGATGCCAGGAATGTCTGTGTGACTCCAAGCGAAGATACTCTGCCTCTTCCTCAGGAATTTTATTAGCTCTTCCTTGATCTCCATTTTTAAGGCTTTACCTACCTGGACGGTTTTTTCCGGCTTGTCCTCATTGAGGACGATGGATTCTACCTCTTCCGCGGCCTCTCATTTCTTTAACTTTATTTCATCTCTAGGGTCAAGTGTATCGATGTTATAAGTGGTAGTTTCTCTCTTATGAGCCTCTCTCTCTTCAGCTGGGTTGAAGTAGCATTCTCGTGCTATGGTCTGGTCACCCTGCACTTCCCCTACCCCATAGGGGGTCAGGAATTTTAGTATTTGGTGAACCGTTTACGGCACGTCTTCAAACTCCTTAAGGGCTACTCTTCCTATGATGAGGTTATAAGCTGAGAAGATATTTTTGTCCCTAACGAAAAAATTAATCTTCCGAGTTAACCTCTTAGGCCACTCATCGCCCATTCGCACGTCCATCTCATACATACCCAGCGGATGGACCTTTTCACTGTTAAACCCCATTAACGGATGATGATAGGGTACCAACCTAGCTCTGCTCAGACCTAGGCTTTTGAAGCAGGGCCAGACCATCACATCTGCTGAACTTCCTCCGTCTACAAGGATTCTCTGCCCCTCACATCCATGAACTCTTGTCGTGATCACCAAAGGGTCATCATGTGGAGCTAGGATGCCTTTGAAGTCGAGTCGGGAGAACCCAACTACGAGAGTGTCCATGTCAACCTTCTTTCTCTTCTGCGTCATTTCAAAAGACGTCAGGTTTACCACTTCAAGCTTGGCCACTGATTTGGTCTCTGCCACATGAGCTTTCCTGTCAGTAACCTCAGAACCACCCCCCGCAAGTCCTCCGTATATGGTGCCAATGCCAAAGGAGATCATACCAACCATCTTCACTGGGGTGTTGTCATCTTTTGGCGAGAGGTCTGGATCGTCTTCGTCATCTCCATCTGAATCACCATCTCTTCTCGCTGTGGTATCCTCACGGCACTTGTCGTGTCTCTTCTTTTTGGGGTCTTCCCTTCCTTTTTTGGGATCTTTACTATCAACATATTTCCTCAACTTTCCTGACTTCAACATCTTCTCGATCTCATCCTTCAAGGCGAAGCACTTATCTGTTATATGGCCATGGTCTTGGTGGAATTCACATCATAAGTTCTGGTTCCTCTTATGTGGAGGAGCCTTTAACTTCTCTGGCCATCTTAGGGATCGGCCATTCTTGATCTCATTGAGGATGTGTTTGCAGCTAACCGTAAGAGGGGTATAATGCGCAAACTTATCATCAGCTGACCTCTTCTTTCCATCCTTCTTTCTTTGGAACTTTCCCCTGCTACCGCTGTTCTCGTCTTCATACTTAGCAGTCATGGCCTCTTCGGCGTTCATAACCTTCCTCGCAGTTGCTAATAGCTCCGCCATGGACTTTAGAGGGTCTTCCGTAAGCTTCCACAATAACTTTCCCTTCTAAAAACCTCCTATGAGGGCGGTCATGGAAATATTCTCTTCGTAATCTTTAACCTTAAGTTTTTCTTTGTTGAACCTGGCAATGTAGTCTTTTAGGCTCTCATGCTTGCCTTGTTTGACGTACAACAGATGGGCGGTCTTCTTTTGAGGTCTTACCCCAAAGCAGAAATTGTGAATGAACCGTTCAGCCAACCCCTTAAAGTTCTCAATTGAATTCTTCGGAAGAGATGTAAACTATATGTGTACAGCTCCTGTCAAGGTCCCGAAGAAGGCTCTGCACTTCATCTCATCTGGTATCGAGTAGATGTTCACCGCTGACTGGTACATCTCAATATGATGTAAAGGATTGGTGCTCCCGTCGTACTTGGGAGTTACTGTAGGTGGATTCAACTTAGCTGGGGTAGGGAAGCTTACTATCTTAGCCACGAACGGAGAGCCCTCTGAGAAACCTCTTTGTAGTGGATCCCGAATTTTGATGAGGTCTCCTATCTTCTCCTCAAGACGTTGGATGGAGTCATTCTATGGTCTTGCAGTATCTTCCTGGCCGAGGTTATCCCCTGCCACCTCCAAGGGGTGGAACGAGGGTTCCCAAGCCACGGCACGACGCCTATTATTTACCTCTTCTTGGTCTCTTCCTCATCCTCGTTGGGGCCGACGTTGCCTCTCTTCCCTTTTTGAGACTGCTGCACTTCTCGACCTTGACAACCTTTGTCTTAGGTCATTTACTGAGCCGAGCCTTTCAAAGGCTGACCCTCTGCTCAGTCGATCAAAAGCTGATCCTCATTGTTGGGCTTTGTCACCCCTTCGGCCTCCATAACCTTGGCTCCGGTTGGCAGGTCACCCCTTCTAGGACGTCTTCCGCCTCTAGATAA
The DNA here is from genome assembly GCA_949130495.1 of Sambucus nigra. NCBI lineage: Eukaryota > Viridiplantae > Streptophyta > Magnoliopsida > Dipsacales > Adoxaceae > Sambucus > Sambucus nigra. Next base: position 180,256,561 of record OX422212.1, on the reverse strand, counting down.
TCATACCTGTCCAGAGGGCAAGGGTTTCCTTACCTCCCCAGGCGCAAGCGCCTAGGGTCAGCAACGTCCCTCCTCTGTTGGGATGTAGGTTGGTCCTTTCGCGGTGCCCGGGCTGGTCCCCTGGCATCAGGATGGGGCTGAAAAGTCGCCGGGGTGATCATCTTCGGTGAGACTCCAGGTGGCCTCATCATATTTTGGCTGAGCTGTGCAAATTGCTCCTGCATTGCTTATTGCATTGCAACCAACGACCTCAAGGTTGCGGCCACCTAAGCCATTTTGGATTGGGGCGGTGCCTGGCTGGAGCTAGGTCCTCCTGCTCCAGGTGGCGGAAGAGGTGGTGGTAATTCTGGTGCCATGTGTTAACACAAAAGAGCTGGTGTAGAAATGAGCTTGATACCTTACAGGACCTCTTTCAATGGTGGAACAGCTCCGCGCAAAGGGGGGAGGCCTGGTTCACCACCAGAGTCTCCGGTGAGGTTATGCAGAAAAAGAGGAAGAGACAGCTTCTCGTTCCCACAAACGGAGCCAAAAATGATGATGCTAGAAATAGGACCACCCTTCAAGGTATTTGTAAGCACAACGCAGTGTTAACAATGGCAGTATAAAGGTATATAGAAGAAGGAGGTGAGAAGAAGAGGATTCACACCAGAATATAAGTGGTTCAGCCAATTAAGCCTACGTTCACTGTGCAAGTGTATGATATGTATCACTGTATGAGGGTTCTAATGGCCATAGATACAATCTCTCAAGCTTTCTCTCTCTACTGTGTATTTAGACAGAGTTTCAGCTAGGGTTTCTAATTCGGGATCCCTCTCCAAGAAGGAGAAGTCAACTATATATAATACCTGGGGGGTGTAATGCACCCCCATGCATGCAATGAGCATGTGTGTGTTGATCTAGCCAATCGGATGAAGACATCTGTCACTACCACATGTAGAGAATGATGATGAAATATTCCCGCATGTGAGGGGAATGATTCAGTTATAACTGATTTGTGTACACGTGTTCCCAGCCACACATATGCGCATAAGAGCTCGGCCATCTGTGACTGGTCTCAATCTCGTCCTAGAAGAGGATGAGGTGTTGATGTAGACCCAGCGAGAGAGCCGAGGTAAGGCATGTTTAGATATAACGTCGGCATAGGCCGAGGTAGTGGTGGCAAAGCAGGAACGTCAGTCGATCCCTAGTTGAGATTGATGTTGATGATGGGGCAACCTCTTCATCTTCCGAGTCGAGGTTGAAATCCTTGGAAGACCAGGTGGATAACCGACTCTTGGATCATGGTGACCTCACCTGCCGAGGTATCTAGCAACGTCGGTCGTGGCCAACCTTGCCTATGACGAGACTGCTAGTTGATGAATCCAAGCTACCTCTAACATCGGCCATCTCCACGGCCGAGGTTGATGTCTCTGAGCCAAGGGGTACATTCAGGGCATATCAACACTCATTTGTTTCGTCTCTTGGGCAACGGATAAATGTCTTCCATTTTTCAAAATTTTGAGGAAAGCCTTTGTCTAGGACGAAGAATGTGAGAAAGATTTCAAGGAGCTAAAAACCTACCTGGGGTCGCCCATGCTATTGTCTCGACCCTATGAAAGAGAGAAGTTATTTATGTACTTAGTTGTATCAGAGTCTGTAATTTGTGCAACCATTGTCCTCAAAGACGAGGGTGTTCAACAGACAGTGTACTTTAATAGCAAGGTGATACGTCACGAATATTGCATACTCGCGCCCATTATCTTTATGAATTATAGCACTTTTATGTTATTTGTGCCTATATTTATGCTCATTAACTATATAACATCTATTATGTATGTTTATATTCTTTTCAGGGTTTAATTGAGCTTTTGTAGGTATTGGAATGCTTAAAGTGAGGATTAGTTGCATTTTAGAGATGTTGCATCATTGCACTCAACTTCAAGGGAACTTTACATATTTCATACTTCATCTTTGACTCAGTGACATTCCACGAAAGTGTATTTCATTGAGTTAGCTTCGCATGACTGCAAATGACACGTCGTTTTGAGTTCGGATGAAGAAGTTATGGCCGATTCCGTAAAGATCCTTTTCTCCTTAGGATGGACCAAAGGACACCAAAAAATGGAGGACCGTTCGAACCCCCGATCGATCGGTGATTCAGAATAAGCCTTCCAAGTGAGGCAGAGCCACTTTTCCGTGACACCCAATCAACCGCCCCCCTGGCCGCGGTCAACCGGTCATAGAGGATATCCGACAGTTTTCCCTTTTAATTTTTTTTAATTTATTTCTTTTCCCACTTAGTATATAAGTGGGATTTTGTGTAAATATAAGATATATATCTTTTTAGATAGTTTTGGGTTAGGTATGTTAGGGTTTGGAGAATATTTTGGGTGTGACTTTTCTCCCTCCTAGGGTTTACCCATTTAGGTCATGTAAGAACACTATTCATTATCTCTCTCCTTAAATTCAAGCTTTCATTATTTTGTTCTTGATTTTTTATTTATTTCATCTCTTTATAACCTAGATTTATTACTTTGATTTACTTTCTTTCATTTATTTCTTTATGTTTCTTTCTTGCATTTAAATACGTGTCTTCCATTATGTTGTGTAGCTAACTTAGTTTAAGTTGAGATTGATTGAACTCACCTTGAGTTGATTTGGTTTCTTTGCTTTGGTGATGGATTTTATGAGACTAATTCGACTGGGTTGTTCTTAATTTTACGCCTAGGAGGTTTAAAAGGGTATATCATGTATGCTCCGTATTTACGACCTAGCATGTGTAATTTTCGGGGTATTTATTGACGCCAAAATCATAGTAGGCTTTTATGACGATTTAGGAGCTGACAACTCTAGATTTAATTAATTGTTGAAATGAGATTAAATCTTGATAGGCTTATCTTCCCATTTAACCATTTATATTAATTAACTCGAGGTGATGGATATTAGTCTCAATCTTTAGTTTTTATCCCTCTTTGTAATCGTAGTTTAAACACATGCCTAGTATTATCTTTTCTTTTGTTAACAATTATCTTTTACACTTTTATTCCTAAAGTACTAAATCATTTAAAGTCTAGCAACATTTATCTGTGGATTTGAAACCCGGACTTGTTGTTATACTCCTTTAAAAGAGTTTAGTCATTAGTGTAGGTTTTTGTATTGAAGCGGTTAAATGAATTCAACGACTGGCGTACTGGCGTTGTGCTATGTTTCACCCTCGATCATAATGGAGCCATTATCGAGGACTTGTTTGTTTTAGTATTTACTTGATTTAGTATTTCGTAATATTTTTCTTTCTATTTTTATTATTAGTTAACTATTTTTATAGGATTCTATATTTGAGTGCCAAGAAACGCTTGAATTTGCCGAACACACATCACCTTGTGAAATTTGCTATTTTGAGCTATTTTGGAGGTAAGCATGTCTTATTCTAATTTTTTCGGTAATCGTAGTGATAATTCTCAAAATCCCTTTAAACCTATGACTTTTGGTGAATACTCTCAAAGTTAAAAACTTGAAACATCTAAAATGTCATGGGATGACTATTACCAAAGTCAAGTTATGTATTACGGGAAGTTTGAGAATGATTATTCTGATTTTGGGCCTCAAAATCCTTATGATAAGAATGTTGAAACGATTTGCAGTAGTTTTCAAAATTCTTATGATAATTATTTTGATAGTAGTTCCGAGGATAGTTTCCAATTTTCTCATTTTCAAGAATCCATACCTCCACTAATGACTTTGCTTGAAGGTTTTCTCATTCTTGAAAACAAAACTTTTGAAAACAGGTTTCGGGAAGAAAATCATTTTTGAGAACAAGAGTTGGATGCATTATTTTAATCCAACGACGATTTTTCTTCAGAGACTTTTGAAGTCGAGGAATGTTTTGAACCAAATGAGGAATTTTTGCCTACTTTGGAACAAACCATTCTTTACTTGGCCCATGGTATAATAGATAATGAAAATAAGGAAGAAGTGGACGTAGTATCCACTTGCAATGAAATGATTTCTTCTTTGGTCCCCAAAGAATAATATTTCATTGAAAATGATCTTATTTCCTTCGAAACTCAATCTTCAAGTGATGATGACTCATCATTTTAGTTTGAATTTATTTTATCACTGTCTTTATTCTATATTGTTGAACTGATACAAATATTCAATCAATTAGTTCCAAACTTTAAAACGTTTAAACCTTTCACCGATGAAGATTACTTGCTCGAGTTGCTTTCCATGAAGGTAATTTTTCCTCCGTGTGCGCCACATACGATTCCAATTGCAAAAAGTTTGGGAGGAAAATCTATTTTTTTGGATCCCACGTGTATTCGTCACCCGTTCAATCCAACCCCCCCATTATCTCCCCTAAAATTTTAATTGATGATGGTTCATTTATTCCGCCTTACACATACAGTTCGTTGTTTGAACGGAATTCCTATTTTCTGGAAGGTATGCATGCAAGGGAGGGTTAGCTGTTGATCCTTCAAAGTCAAATCATTTTTTGGTTGGACCCTCAAAATTTTCAACTTCTTGTGTATAGTTAATTAGAAGTTAAAATTATAGGTTGTAAATAGTTAACTCTTTTTATATTTTATTTTTCTTATTTTTTTTATTCTTTCTTATTGTCTAGAGTAATTAGTTAAGTTTGAGTTATTTGTTTTTTGTTATGCTTGGTTCTAGCATGTTTTGTAGAATCATTGGACTTGTACTTTCACGAGATCGCTTCATTTTGGGTAATATCACTATTTTCCTCTCTTTGACTTGGTTCCTAATTTACACTGAGGACATTATCAGTTTTAAGTTAGGGTATGTGGGATATTCTATCCATTCATTGGTAGTTTTTTTATTTGATTATATGTTCTTCCAAAGCATGCGGTAGTTTCTTTGCTTTGATTATATGTTCTTCCTCAGCATACTTCCACTTGTAAAAAATTAAAATTTTCAAAAATATTTTCTTTCTTTTTTCTGCTTTGTTGGGAATTTGTACCTTTGTTTTCAATGATAAATTTCAATAAATGCCCGATCCAATTGACAATTCAATGATGCATGCTCTCGATTTTAGAATGTATTAGAATTTAGTCCTCAATTATTGATATTCTGAATAACTTCATGAGTTAAACTTTAATCCCATGAGAACATGATTTTTTCTTGTCTTATTGATTTGGTTTAAGATTTTTATAACTCGGTCATCTTTTATTGCATTGTATTTATTTACACCTAGTGAGCTATGTTCTTTTTTTCTTTTGTGAGTGTTATGCGTTACTCTTTCCTCCTTGAAAACGTTGCAGTCATTGGTAATCTCACTAGTCTTTCATTGATCGTTCATTAATTGAGTTCATTTTAAAATGTGTTACTTGATCATAATTTTCAAAGTTGTTTCGACTCGAGAATTGCATAAACTATAGGAAAATATCATATTCATCTTTGTTACATCACCGATATTGATCATAGCTATCTTTATTATATCACCCATATTCACCTTGACCTCACTTTAAATATTTTCCCTCAACATCCCCTTTGAGCCTTAATATAACCCTTCGTTTCATAACCCCAAATCCCATAACCGACTCCACATTGGAGTAATAAACCATAAATTTCACCTTCCATACCTTTGTTTGGAATGATACTTGGGATTGAATGATGTTCGTGTTACGTGGTTGCAATTAAGCATGTGAGAGTGTGAAAGAAAAGAAAAAAGTGAAGAAAAAGAAGAAAGAGAGAAGAAAGAAAACAAAAGAAAATAAAAGAAAGAGTAAGAAAAAGAAGAAAAGAAAAGAAAGAGAAAGTTTCATTTATGTACAGTTTTCAATAACCTTTGTTTGCACTATCAAATTTTATAACCAATGCTTGTTATGAAAATTATATTCCACTTTTGAAATTGCAAATAATTTTTTATTATCCCAAGTTTTTCATTCCTGGACAACTTTGAATCTGTACATATTCCCTTCGTTTCATAGCCTTAGCCCCAAACCTACATTATAACCCTATAAAAGTCCAATGTGATCTTAAGGTACGTGTAATTCAAAAGTTTAAATAGTTTTCATAATCTGTGAAAATACATTTCACCCCCTTTAACGATGATATATTTTATTGAGATTACATGTTTTTTATGTTATACATAGTGTTCTTCATTAGTGACATGTGCGCGGCCTAGTTTCCATTTAAATTTACTCTTTTATGCCCACATGTCCCATGTATTACCTCCCATTCTAAGTGATTTCATTGTGTTGAGTTTAATATCCGGTGATGATTGTTTTATGCACACTTTAATGCTTATCCGATTTGTTTAAATTTTTGTCAAATCATACTTTGCATGTGCTCGCTTTTCCTCCCACTTTTAATGTTTCAATTCTATGAGGTTCATTCTATAATGTTAATAATACGAACTTTTATGTGTATTCATTCACTTTTCATGATTTTGGGTGTGACTTCTCTCCCTCCTAGGGTTTACCCATTTAGGTTGTGTAAGAACACTATTCATTATCTCTCTTCTTAAATTCAAGCTTCCATTGTTTTGTTATTTCTTTGTTATTTATTTCCTCGCTTTGTAACCTAGATTTATTGCTTTGATTTACTTGCTTTCATTTACTTTCTTTCATTTAAATACATGTATTCCATTATGTTGTGTAGCTAACTTAGTTTAGGTTGAGATTGATTGAACTCACCTTGAATTAATTTGGTTGCTTTGCTTTGTTGATGGATTTTACGAGTTTAATTCGATTGGGTTGTTCTTGAATTTATGCCTAGGAGATTTAATAGGTTATATCATGTATGCTCCATATTTATGACCTTGCGTGTGTAATTTTCGGGATATTTGTTAACGACAAAATTATAGTAGGTTTTTATAACGATTTAGGGGGTGACAACTCTAGATTTAATTAATTGTTGGAATGAGATTCAATATGGATAGACTTGTCTTCCCATATAACCATTTATATTAATTAACTCAAGGTAAGGGATATTAGTCTCAATCTTTAAATTTTATGCCTTTTTGTAATCGTGGTTTAAGCATATGCCTAGTATTATCTTTTCTTTTGTTAACAATTATCTTTTACACTTTTATTCCCGAAGTACTAAATTAATTAAAGTCCAGCAACATTTCTCTATGGATTCGATAACCAAACTGGCCGCTATATTCCTTTAAAAGAGCGTGGTCAATAGTTTATGTTTTTATATTGAGGTGGTGAAACGAATTCAATGAACATACTGACATTGCGCTACTTTTCACCCTAAATCACAAAGCTTTGCATGGGGCCGAGCTCTAGTATCCGAGAATAGAAAAGCTAGCTTACACGCTAATACATGATTTAAGGAAGATGAAGCCTTACTTTCAATCCCATATAACGGTGGTGCTCACCAACACTCCTTGGAGGCGGGTTATTCATAAACTTGAGAAATTGGATAGGTTAATGACCTGGTCAATTGAGTTAGGTGAGTTTTACTTCGTCTACTAGCCATGGAATGTAGTTAAATGGAAAGATTTTGCAGACATTGTGGTTGAGTTTACACGATGAGAGAGAAGTTGAAGAAGCAGTATCGTTAGTCGTACAGAAAGAAGTTACTAAAAATGTTGTCCCGACCAACATCGAGACAGAGGATGCCGCCAAAAAAGATTTCATGTTCAAGGATGGGATATTATTTGAGGATCCTTTATCATATAAATGTCCCATATGGAGCCTCTTTGTTGACGACTCCTCTTGCAAAAAAGAAAGTGGAACCAGACTGATAATATTGACCCCTGATGGAACGGACATCAAGTATGCCTTGAGATTTAGCTGCATGGCATCAAATAATGAGTCAGAGTATGAGGCCTTGCTAGCAAGTATCTCCCTCACCAAGGTATTGAACGTTGGTTAAATAATCGTCCACAGTGACTCACAGTTGTTTGTGAGCCAAATTTTAGGCATTTATGAGGACAAAGACGAGAGGATGGCCAAATACTTGGCTCGGCTTAGGAAAGTAATAGTAAGCTTTAGGGAGGTGAAAATGAGAATAATTCCTCAGCTTGAAAATATCTGAGCCGATGTTCTAGCAAGGCTAGTGTCGGCCCTAAGTACAAAGATCTAGCGCACAGTTCTGGTGGAAATTCTACATAGGCAGAGCGTAGAGGAATACAACAGTGGAGTTGTGTTCTACTTAAACTTGAATTTGGTAGAGTCATTCATGGATCCCCCGATTAAGTACATTCGGGATGGCAAGCTCCCAGACTCCAAGGCTTAGAGAAAGAAGCTTAGATACAAAGCAGCAAACTTCACAATCATTAGGGGCATTCTATATAAAAGAGGGTTATTATTACCTCTACTTAGATGTGTTCACCCTTCAGAGTTTGGCTATGTCCTACGAGACATCCATGATGGGTCATATGCAAGCCACATAGGTGGAAGGTCTCTTGCTAAAAGGATAATTACCTATGGTTATTTGTGGCTGAAACTCACTAATGATGCAACCCAGTATGTTAAAAAGTGTGACAAGTGACATATATTTTCTACTATGCCTCACCATCCTCATTAACCACTCTCATCCATCACTGCATCATGGCCATTTACAGTTTGGGGCATTGAATTGGTAGGTCCTCTTCCTAAGGCATCATGCAACTACCAGTATCTGATAGTAGCAATCGATTATTTTTCAAAATCGGTAGAAGCCGAAGCTATGATCTCCATAACCGAAGTTAAAACATTCAAATTCTTTTGGAGGAATATCATCTACTGATACAACTTTCCTTATATTTTGATATCAGATAATGGTAAATGATTTAAGAACCATTCATTGGAAGCCTACTAAAAAAAGGTCGGCATCAAGCATTTTTTCTCGACCTCAGATGGACCAAAAGCCAACGGTTAGACCTATGATCCGATCTTGGGCTTACATGATGACTGAAAGGGCGTGAACGAGTTAAATACCATTTATGCTTATATATGGGTCTGAGGCAGTCATCCTTACCGATCTTAGGCTTTCCAATCACAGAGTTCAGACCTATGATTCGAAGGCTAATATTGACAAGAGGAGGCTTGATTTAGATTTGATTGAAGAGAGACAAGATGATGCAGAAGTTCGACAGTCAGCTTACCAATAGAGAGATACCATATTCTAAAACAAGTGGGCAAAGATTAGGCCGATAGCTATGGGTGACCTTGTTTTAAAGAAGGTTGGGCAGAAGCCGAAGAAACTAAATCCTAATTGGTATAGGCCATATAGAGTATCCAAAAAGTCCCAGGAACATACAAATTGGAAAACATATATAGGTAACCCTTCTCTAACCCTTGGAACGCTGACCATCTCAGAAGAGACTATCAATAGTGTTGAATTATGCGACAGTGAATTGTTCAGTGAATTCTAGTGAACTCTTCTCTAACCCTTGGAACCCTTCTCTTTTTTAAATGAATTCTAATGTATCAACATACTTGTACAACAATGAAATATAAATGAACAATTTCAAGTGTTGGCTCATATTTACCTTTCAAATTTCTTCATCATGTAAGGACATATTTAATAACTCATGATTTACATTCGAGTATGTCGTATACCGCTACAATCGTTGAAGATGTATTCAAGATCAATCATGCATCAAGACGGATCCAAATATCAACATACTTCGGCAAAAAAGCCTCTGTGAGATTAATTTTGGTAAGATTGTGTTTAAGTCCCTTTACGGTTCATCTAAAGTGTTGGGATAATTTTTATAAAATGGTTTTAAATTGCCGAGGCGTTATTTTTTGTCAAAATTATTTTTTCTAAATGTTGAGGTGGAGTTTATTAAACAAAAATTGACGCTTTGGTCGTTCGAGCGACATCTTCCTATCGTTCAAGCGACATTGGCATGTCACGCGATGTTGTTCAAGCGACATAACATCTCCTTCGAGTGAACAACTTAAACAATTCCCTAATTACCCTAGACTCTATGTTTTACATTCCCGAAGGAGGAATAATGGCCCCTTTCCTAGTCCAAAATGAAGCTAAACCAACCCACTATTACCACATTGACCTAGTCATAGAAGAAGATTCTTATATGGTCAAATATTTGTATTACGATATTTGGCACCTCCTTAAGCACGGTGGGTACCCCCAAGATTTGAAAAAGAAAGACCAAGTAACCCTCCGCAAACTGGCTACCCAGTACATTATTTGTGATAAAGCACAATTCAAAAGAAACTTCGATGGAACCCAGTTACACTATATCACAGGGGCTGAAATTGAAAAGATAATGCATAATCATGGAATGCGGACCCCATATGAATGGCTATATGCTCACTAAGAACATCATCCGAGAGGGTTACTATTGGACCACCATGGTTCAATATTACACCATCTATGTTCAAAGATGCCTTAAATGCCAACAGTTTTCCAATCTCCAACACTTGCCTCCGCGAGAATTATACAACATGACCTCTCCTTGACCATTCTCCATATGGGACATCGATATCATAGGGAAAGTCACACCCAAAGCCTCCTATGGGCATGAGTTCATCTTAGGTTCCATTGATTACTTCACCAAATGGGTCTAAGGCGAGTCATACACAGTTCTAAATGCTAAAAAGGTATCCAAGTTCATTCGAAAGAACATCATATGCCGATACGGGGTCCTGCACGGGGCTAGTATCGAATAATAGGTTACATTTCAAGGCAGAGGTCATAAAATTGGTCAACGAGTATAGAACTCAGAGGAACAAATCTTCTCCTTATTGACCTCAAACCAACGGTGCAGTCAAAGTCGCTAATAAGAACGTCAATGCAATCATCAGAAAGATGATCGAGAGTTGTTGAAATTGGACTGATAGGATCTTGTACACCCTTTGTGGCTACCATACTTCAGTTCGAACATCTACTTGGTCTACCCCTTACTCTCTGGTATACGGCATGGAACCCGTCCTACCCGTCGAGTTAGAAATTCCCTCACTACGCATCATGCTTGAAAGTAAAGTCAATGAAGAAGATTGGCATCAGAGCCATATTGACGAGTTATCACTTTTGGATGAAAGGAGATTGAAGGCTCTATATCATATACAGGGTACCATCGTCGGATAGAGAAATCGTTCAATAAGAGAGTCAAGGACTATGGTGTCCAAGAAGGGGATTTAACCCTTAAAGAAATCATAGAAACAATTTTTTACCCTAAAGGGAAATTCAAGCCTAAATGGAGTGGCCCATACATCGTGAAGAAGATCATGTCTGGTGGTGCCGCTATGATCACCGACCTCGATGGAAAAAATATGGCGCGCCCAGTCAACCTGGACCGTCTTAAGAAATTCTAACCCTAGTCCTAAATCTTGGTGCGCTATGACTCTCCTAACCCCCCTTCTATTCTAAAAATAAATAAATAAATCTTCATTTCCCTCTACCCAGAACTACGTGGGGCCTAATCCTCTAAAAACATTTTTACTTTAAAAAATGAAATTCAAAACATTTTCAAACCCCCCAGAGGTACGTAGGCAGTTCATAGGCTTCACATGGGCATGGCCCCCTTCTATTTCATAAAATGCTATTCTTTTCTGATCCCCGAGAACGACAGTTCGTTTTATCGTTTACATGAACAAAAGGATTATGTATGCCTTAGACATTGGTAGAAATAATTCAAATGCAAAACTCATCAAGAGGAACAACAATATAATTAAAATCAATTTTATTCCTTGTTGAGAAATATCGGTACAATTACACAAAATATCAGCGTAGGGTGGCAAACAACTCCCCCCGCCAACCATACTGTCCTAAAAATATATCAAAACAAACTATACAAAATCTTCACAAATAAAACTCCCCAGAGGATTCTACCAAATACAATGCCATACAAAATCTTCCAAAAGCCAAACACATGACCAAATAAAATGCCATACAAAATCTTCACAAATAAAACTCCCAGAGGATTCTAACCACAACTACCAGAGGACCTATCTCCATCATAATCTACATCTTGGGGTCCCCAAACTTCTCATGCCTGAATAGAATGAGAAGGCTCTCCATATAACGGTAAGCCCGAACCAGCCTGGGAAAACCCATTATACCCCCATTCCATGGTGTCAAACATGGAAAACCATCTCTGTCCGATCACCTCAACTAACATCTTAGCCACTACCCTTCTCCATAGTCATTTCATGTAATCCCCACAAACGTGCCAAACTCTGCTAACAGCTTAGGAAGGACGGGTCGATGGCCGACGATTCTCCTATAAAAAGCCCAATCTCATGTGCATACATTCTATCAAATCCTCCACAAACTCCAGTGTCCGAGGTGGCATAATATTTTCCCATCCAAATTGACACAAAAGAAATAATGGAAAGTAGAAATAGGTCTGCCGGAGGCTAGCTAACTGAACGTACTGGTATTCCTCTAGTTCTAAAATAGGCTGCAACTCCCCCAACCAAGGCACTGAGAAACGCAAACTTTAAGCCCCGTGCTCCACAAACCAACTCTTAATACTCAGGACTAAGATGATGAAGTACAAAAGGATATTCATGAGCGATGACCAAACGAAATCTCTCATACAACCACATAAACATCATAACTAGGTTGCCCAGAAAGTCAGAACAACCTTCCTGCCAAGCATCTAGACCGTTCATGGTCTCCGCCAGTATCATTATCGCAGGATTGCAACGATATGACATCCACGCTGTAATTACAGCAAGTTAAGGGTCCACTAGTAGGACCTCAATCACCAATAGCAACATTGAAGTTAAGATAAGGATGACAGCTTCAGCAAAGTCAACATAATTATAATATGTTCAACACACCAAGTTTAACACAATCCAATGAAGGCGACAAGCCCCACTTTACAACCCAGCTTTTTATTCCCCTAATCCATATACCGACCAAGCCGACAGGGCCTTCCTCTATTCAAAAACATTCCAAATTTTTTTTACCTTGTCTAAAAAAAATCCCTTCAAAAGGGAAGCTTTTTTCAAACAAGCCTTCGAGGCCATCTTCTACTCAAACATAATAAAAAATTTCCAAAAAACACACTTATCCTACTCTTTCTCAAAATAAAAACTCAGTAGAAAACTAAAGTTCATGTCGAGTAAGTCACTAAATCAATATAATCAAACGAAATATGCATATCTTTTAGCATTTTTTAGCCTCTTTTCAGGTGCAATGCCGCTACATCAAGCATGCAAACGTTAAGCTCCCAAAGTCAACGATGAGCCTGTAAGGAATCCCAAAGGGAAAGAACCAGAATTGGATGTCACCTCATCTGCCTGACTGCTCTCTCCCCCGGATACCAGGAGTATCCAAACTTGTGTGCAATCAATCGACGCAGCTCCGTATTCCCCTAGTCACACCAGTGTGCTGGATGGTTGTTCCCTAGGGATAGAAGGTCACCTGCAAGATCCCCAGCAAAAAGTCAATATCTAAAAAATGACATCGAAGAAAGGTGGTCTCAAGAGGAAATAAGAATTCTCCCAATCGACATTGTCGCTTCCCTATCCAAGGCAGTCCAAAAGATTGTGCCACTGTTGTTTGGCACCCCCTACACCCTTCCAGTCGGCACCTCCCTGAAATTTCGTACAAAAAAATCCTAAAATTCCTCAAAAATATGTGAAATTCCCCCAAAAATTCCTAAAATTACCAAATAAATATTGGAACATTTATTCACAAAGAAAACCATCTTTCATGCTCCCAAACCCCCAACCAAATTAATATCACAATTTATCCCCAGCTTAAAAATTAGCATGCCCATAAAGCCCACTACAATCCCCTAGTGGAATCCCAGAACCTCAAAGTCATCAACTTCTTCCCCAATAATATTTCCAAATACAACTTCCTCAGTGGAACTTTAAGCCAATCAGATATCTTCTTAGTGGATCCTCCAAGAAATGCATTCACCAACAAAATCCCGAACTCCTTAGAATTCAAAAAGATTCCCCAGCGGAGCTTCCCGTTTCCCCGGCAAAATCCCAAAATCATCATAAGATCAAACTGCTTCCCCAGTAGAGCTACATAAATTTCATAATCCTCAGACAGGATACCCTCTCCCCAGTGGAGTCTGTATAATCCGCAGACAGATACCCTCTCCCTAGTGGAGTCTCAAATACAAGTTCCCTAGGAAAGCTATTCCTCAGTCCTACTAAAGGTCCTCAGAATTGATCTCAACGAATAGAATTGGTCGTCCCTATTTAAGGTCCTCATAATTGACCTTAAATTGCAGAATAGGCCACTCCTACTTAAGCCCTCAGAATTATCTTTGACCCCGAAAATCGATCACATGTGCTTAAGATCCTCATAATTGACCTCAACCCACGAAATTGTTCACTCCTACTTAATCCCTCAAAATTAGCTTCGACCCGCAAAATTAGTCACTCCTACTTATGGTAGTAAGATCTGACCTCGACCCGCAGAATCAATCACCCCTACTTAAGCCCTTAGAATTGTCTTCGACCCGCAGAATCGGTTGCACCTACTTAAGGTCCTCAGAATTGACCTCAGCCCGCATAATTGATCACTCCTACTTAAGGTCCTCAGAGTTAACCTCAATCCAAAAAAAATCTCACTTCTACTTAAGGTCCTCAAAATTGATCTCGGCCCACATAATCGGCCACCCCTACTTAAGGCCTCAGAATTGGCTTTGACCCGCTGAATCAGTCATATCTACTGAAGGTCTTCAGAATTAACCTTGACACGTAGAATCAGTAACTCCTACTTAAGCCCTCAAAACTAGATTCAACCCACAGAATTGGTCACTCCTACATAAGGTCCTCAGAATTGACCTCGACCTGCAGAAATGGTCATCCCTACTTAAAGTTCTTAGAATTGAACTCGACCCTTAAAATTGGTCGCCTTTACTTAAGTCCTTAGAATTTAATTCGGCCAGTAGAATCGATCATCCCAGTTTTACCTTAGGTCCTCAGAATTGGTCTCGTTTGAGTCAATCATCCCCGTCCCTTAGGTTCGCAGAATCGACCTCTTTCTCAAAACATCATGTGGTGTATGTTCGACGACTTTCACTTATTCTATGCTCACCCTTCAAGAGGATATATAAAAAACACATTATAGGACACACCTAAGTCTTTCCTTAGGTCCCTAATACCTCCCCATTTCACTACAAACACTAGGTCTTACTTCGGGTACTGATCTAGAGGCTAATGGGAGATCTCGGGCCTTGTTTGACTCCGATCAACTCTATCGTCAAAATAACATCTTAATAAATCCTCAAAGGGATCCGAATCCCATTTCCAATATCCCACCCCTCACATAAATCGGCATAATGATTCGAACAAACGGACGCTTTTATCATTAAAACCCGATCTGGAGGCCACTGAGCATCCTAGGCCCCGATTTGACCCCAATAAACTTCATCGTCCAAGTGAAAGCTCTTTGAATCATTAAAGGGTGATAAAACCCCTTTTCAACGGTCCACCCTATGCATGAAACATCATAATAGTTCAGACGAACGACCCATTTTCCCCCAAAAATTAATTTAGAGGCCACCAGGCTCTCCTGAGCTCCGTTTGACCAAGGTCAACTCTTCAGATCGTACGAGACTAAATGAATCTTTGTAGGTCACTTAATACCCTTTGCAACGTTCCACCCTGTATGTGAATCAGCCTTACAAAACGGACAAACGACCCGTTTTACTCTAAAAGGTCACCAGGCGGTTCCTGGCCCCGGTTGACCAAAGTCAACTCTCCGAACCTAGAGAAGCTCTTTGTAATGTTTAATTACCTTGCATAAATTTTCCAATGGTTCGCCCTGTGCACTATTCTGACATAAAGTTTGGATGAACGACCTATTATCGTTCGACGATCTCCAGTTCAAAGGACCGACGGGCGCTTCCAAGCCCCGTTTGACCCAAAGTAAACTCCTGAACTCGGGAGAGTCCCAAAGACTCGTAAAGGTCTCTGAATTAAATTTCTAATGGTATGCCCCATGCACGATTTTGATCAATGGATTACGTTGTATGACCATTTTTTCAGAAAAATCTATAAGAGATTGTCAATTGGCAGGTCCATTTCCCTGCCTAAGGGCAATGTGCCTAGGGTTACCTATTAATTGGAAGGGCTAGGGCTATGTCGATCGGCATCCCCCTACCAAATAATTATTGGTCATGAGATCACTCCTAAGACACACCTCAGATCCATCAATATCAGTAATCTCCGCAACATTCTCTCGAAGTCAGTGTTGTTTCCATAACCAAACCCAATTCAAATATTTTCCTTCCATAATTTATTTTACCAAACTTGGTAAATTAACTTCCCTCTCCTCACATCACTTTCATCCAAGTGTAATGGAATCCCTTCAACATCCAAGATCAAGCTCAAGATCTCCATGAAGGTCCAATATCTCACTTTCTCTCTAAATTCCCTTAATTTTGTACCAATTTATTTAATTATTTACTTTAGCATTGTATTCCTTTAAATCACATACCTTGACATACCATTTTATCAGTACTATTGCAAATAAGTTATTTTCTATATAAAAAACCCAAACCAAGAAAATGAGGGTTTTGCTTATAAATTCCAAGCTGGAATTCTCACATTTTTCTCATACCAAAACACCTTTTTCTACACACACATACATAAGAGAAATCCCAGGTGGGATTTATGGGATAAACCCCACCCTTATGCCGCATGCAAACTACGTGGACTTTGATGCCTTTATAGGTTACGTAGGTATTTCGATCTAAAACTCGAGACTCCAGTCCAATTTCCCATTTTCATCCTTCTTATCTATACATTGCTCACATATATCATATTTGTGATTAATATTAGCATTTTATCTAAAAAAATTATCGTTCCTTCCTAACGATCAATACCTCGATAAATGTATACATTGTACTTTGTAAATATTATTTCAAAAACATTCCTATGAACGATCTCACTCTATCTTTTCCATGATATAAGTCGGGAGTTTCTAATCTCCATCTGTATATACACGCACAAACACTTTATAGAGAAATTAAGAAAAATAATAACATAAGCCCATGAGAGACCGAAAGGGCGGGATGGGTCCTAACACCTTTCCATTTTGTAACTTAGCCCCCGAACCTCTAAACTATTTGTTTTGTAAGCATTAGTTAGTCGTTGATGTGGTTCTCTCGAGGCGGCGACATGTTCTTTTGCCTGTTTTATGAAAAATGGGCTAGCGACTCCATCTTTTTACATCACCCCATATGGGCGACGACCAAAGTGCTCCCGAAAGAGTAATAAAAGGGCGTGGGACCTTCCACTCCCTCCCCCATGCGGGGAAGGCATGGGAATGGTATGGTCATAACCATAATGCTTGCTACAATGATCAAACTTCCACGGTCTCCCCAAATAAGATGGCACACTCGCATATCCACTACGGTGCACAAAATCTCATCATGGTAGTAGATAATGGAAAACACTACTAGGCATTGTGGTCTAGGGGCAAGTTAATCAACCACCCAATACGACACGTGGTCAATGACTCTGTGGGAATCTTTAATTTATCTGCCATCTCTTATGCACTAAAATTATCACTAGCTCCATTATCAATAATCACCGTACATAGCCTCCCCTTTATGGTACAACGAGTAAAGAAAATACTCGTGCGGATGCACGTATCATCACTAAATGGGGGTGATTAGGGATCCGCCAATCTCGTTATTAGGACGGTCTGCATATAGGCGATAGAAACTCCTACAAGTTCCGCTTGGATATGGAAAAATGAGTCTCGTCTTCGATAAATAAATTGGACAGTGGATAATGGAACATGGGTAGGAATTGTAAGGATACCCAATGAGGAATATCCTTTGTAAATGGGGTTGGAATTATGGTTTGGTTCCATGGTTATTAGTTAAAGGTTTATGGATTGGTAAGAAATTCGAGTAATGGAGGAGGATTGGGAATCCCTTGCTAAATTAGGCTTAAAAGGGTTAGGGTTTGAAATTGGGTTAGGGATAGAGTTGAAAACAAACTTTTCTTAGGGAATAGGAGTAGAGGAATTAGAATTTTTATTTTGATTGGATTGGGATTTTTGTCCAGAACAAAGGATTTGAAAATTGGCAGGGGGTGAGCTAGGCGGTGATGTTGGATGAGGGTGGAGAAGGCAAGCGAATGCCGCAAAGGATGACCGACCATTTTAGATAATGTCTGACTAGAATAAGGCAGGCTGGCTATTTTTCGGCAGGTTCCTAGGTTCGGGTGCCAACGTGTGGTGGGGTTTTGAGTGGTAGGGTGTTAAGCACAGGCGGTGGTGAGATTGTAGGGGAATTTGGAAGATTACGATTTATAAGTTCTTGGGATTCTAGGTTAGGGTTCCACGAATATGTTTGAGGGTGTGCAATAATTCATCCGGGTGAGACCAACTCGAATCCCATTCATGGATGAACATTTTATTCCCAAAGAAAATGAGGATCTGATACTAATTTGATGTAAAATAAACTACGAAAGAGTAAAAGTTTAATATACACAATAATAAAAACAATAACAAGTAGAAGAATTCATTAATGGATCTCGGTTTCTCTTTCTATAATCTCATTATCAAAATGTCAAAAGTTGTACAAAAGGGGGCCCTTGGACTATTTATACTAAAGATTCAAAAAGATTAAAAAAATGACAAATCAAAGAAAGATAAAAAGGATGTTCATGTCCCTATGCTCCTGCACCACAAATATATGATGAAGAGCAATTAGAATTATCTTTATCTCAAGAAGAATTTATACCATTTCTAGTATATTGAATTTATGTCATTGCTCGAACATCTTGGTGAGTTTAATAAAATTATCTTTGGTTTATTAAGCTCACATGTTGATATTGATGACGAAAATAAAGCTTTGTTGCTTCTAAATTGATTTTTGGACTCATGTGAACAATCGAGCACCATACTACTATATGGGAAGGACAAATGAAAGTATAATAATATCTCTTAGACATTGTCAAGAAGTGAGAAAAGGAAGAATAAGAGTGATTCTCAGTCTGATGCGTTAGTTTTGCGGGGTAGAATTGAGAAAAGAATACAAGGTGAAAGAGGAAGCTTTAGGTACAAATTTAAGTCCAAGAGCTTAGAAAATGTCATGTGTTACAAGTGCGAGAAGAAAGGACATTTTAAGAAGGATTTTCATAATCTAATTGCAAGAGATTATAAGAAATCGATGGTAGAATCTGTTATTTCTGTCACTTTGGAGGATGATGAATTTGAGAGTATATTGATAGTTTCTTCACTAAAAACTCTTCAAACGAGTGGATTCTTGGCTCGAGTTCTCTTATCATATGCTCCCCAGTATAATTTTATTCCATATATTTAATAAGGTGGATGGAGGTTATGTCTTTATGGGTAATGACCATGTTAGTGGAAGGGTATTTGAAAAATTAGATTGAAGATGCATGATGGAGTGACTGGGATTCTCAAGAATTTTTGGTATGTTTCAGAGTTAGAGCAGAATTTGATTTTTTTTAGTGCTTTAGTTTCTAACGGGTGAAAGATTTTACTCGAGGAGGAATTTCTAAAGGTTGTATTGGATGCTTTGGTGGTGATGAGAGGAAAGAAGAAGGGGAACCACTATTTTCTTCAAGGGAGAATAGTAGCATATCATGCATCGATCTTTGATGATAGAGAAGAGGTGAAGATGGATTCAACTAGGATTTAGCATATGCATTTGGAACATGCAGGGAGAATTCCATGAAAGTGTTGTGTAAGCAAGGGTTGCTAAAGGGTGTGAAAAGTTGCCAGATGGGTTTTTATGCGCATTACGTTCTTGGCAAACAAACACAGATCAAGTTTGTCATGACGACATATTACACAAAGGGCATACTTGATTACGTTTACACAAATATTTAAGGTCCTTATAAAATACCATCTTTGGGAGGTAGTAACTACTTTGTGATGCTCATTCATGACTATTCTCGGCAGACTTAGGTCTATACCATGAAACACAAGGATGAGTTCTTTGGGATTTTCTTAAATGTAAAAAGATAGTGGAGAATTAGACTGAGAAGAAAATCAAGATTCTTATGTCAGATAATGGTGAGGAGTACCGATATGATTGATTCGTATCGAATATTACATATTTCCGTCCTTTATCTTTATGCATTCTAGCGCTTTTACGGTACTTAATGCCTATATTTATGCTTATTAACCAGACAACCTTGGATTTGTATATACCCATGATTTACAGGGGTTAATTATGCTTTTGTAGGTATTGGAATGCTAAAAGTGAGGATCCATTGCATTTCGAAGAAGTTCCGTCGATGGACGCTTCTTCAAGGGCATTTTAGTAAATTCAATTTTCTTCTCTAACTCATGAAAACTCTACGGATGCGTAGTTCATCGAGTTAGCATCGCATGGTCGCAAACACCGTGTCGTTTGGAGTTCGAACGAAGAAGATATGGTCGTTTCAGTTTACAACCGCATTTCTCCCTTTTCATGGACCAAGGGCTGCCAAAAACAGAATCCCGGCCGACCGGGCTTAGGCCCCCGATCGACCGCATCTTCAGATTTGGCCTACGAATTGAGCTAATGGGATGGGACCTGTTCTATCGATCGATCGATGGTTTTTATCGATCGATCGATCGATGATCTCTGATCGATCGATCGATCATACCAAATATTTTGCAATTCGTTCCTTTTCTTTTCTTTTTTTCTTTATTTATTTTGTAACTTACTATAAATAGGAATTTTGTTGTATTTTATGATATAGTTAGATATTATTAGAAGGTATATAGTTTAGGTTAGGGTTTGGAGGGTGAGAGCCCATTTTTCTTCCTCATTTGGTGTAACAACATTTGGGTTCGTAATTTGAACTATTTATCTTCCCTTCCATTTAATTCAAGTTGTATTTTCCTTTGTTTCCATTATTGTAGTTTAATTCACATGCTTTATAATTTAGGTTTACATGCTTTGATTTAATAGCTTTCTAATGTAGATTTATTGCGTTTATTTATCGCGTTTATTTACCGCGTTTTTAATATGCTTTCTAGCTAATTTAGTCTAGGTTGTGTTCGAATTGAACTCACTCGGGTTGACGCGTTGCTTGGTTTTGGTGATGGTGTTTACGGGTCTATTTTGGGTGTGTTGTCCTAGTTATTACGCCTAGGAGATTTGATGGGGCATATCATGTATGTCCCCTTCTTATGACCTTTCGTGCGTAATTTTTGGGGTATTTGTTGACGCCAAGATCTTATTAGGGTTTTATGCGGATTTAGGGGCGTGATAACCCTTGATTCAATTAACTGTCGAAACGAGACGCATTCGTAATAACTCGTCGACCTATGTATCCATTTTATACAAATTAACTCGGGTGAGGGATATTCGACGCAACTTGTGGTTTTTACCACTTTGTTAATCTAAATTTATTTTCCCTCGCCTAGATTAATCATTTTCCCTTTATGCATCTTTTTACTTTTTAGTTTGTAATCACCTTTTACACTTTTATTTAGGAGTATTAAATCATATAAATTCTAGCAACTCGTCTCTATGGATATTTTCGATACCCGGACTTGGCCGCTATACTCACCCCTTGAGTGTAGTCATAAGTTTAGGTTTTTGTATTGAGGTGGTGAACAGAAAACAACGATCAACGTTTGACACGCCCTACTTTTCACCCTTGATCAAAATGGCACCGTTGTCGGGGATCGAACCCTATAGCGGCCAAGTCTGGGTATTGAAAATATCCACATAGACGAGTTGCTAGAATTTATATGATTTAATATTCCTAAATAAAAGTGTAAAAGGTGATTACAAACTAAAAAGTAAAAAGATGCATAAAGGGATATAGGAGAGGAAAAATAAATCTAGATTAACAAAGCGGTAAAAACTATAGGTTGAGTCGAATATCCCTCACCCAAGTTAATTTGTATAAAATGGATACATGGGTCGACAAGTTATTATGAATCCGTCTCGTTTCGACAGTTAATTGAATCAAGGGTTATCACGCCCCTAAATTCGCATAAAAGCCTAATAAGATTTTGGTGTCAACAAATACCCCAGAAATTATGCACGAAAGGTCGTAAGCACAGGACATACATTATATGCCCCGTCAATTCTCCTAGGCGTAATAACTAGGGCAACACACTCTAAATAGACCCGTAAAAACCATCACCAAAGCCAATCAACGCATCAACCCGAGTGAGTTCAATTCGAACACAACCTAGACTAAATTAGCTAGAAAGCATATTAAAAACGCGAAAAATAAACGCGAAAAATAAACACAATAAATCTACATTAGAAAGCTATTAAATCAAAGAATGTAAACCTAAATTAGAAAGCATGTGAATTAAACTACAATAATGGAAACAAAGGAAAATACAACTTGAATTAAATGGAAGGGAAGATGAATAGTTAAAATTAAAAACCCAAATGTTGTCACACCAAATGAGGAAGAAAAATGAGCTCTAACCCTCCAAACCCTAACCTAAACTATATACCTTCTAATAATATCTAACTATATCATAAAATGCAACAAAATTCCTATTTATAGTAAGTTACAAAAGAAATAAAGAAAAAAAAGAAAAGAAAAGGAACGAATTGCAAAATATCTGGTATGATCGATCGATCGATTGATCAGAGATCATCGATCGATCGAATAGGTCCCAGCCCACTGTCTCAATTCGTAGGCCAAATCTGAAACCACGGTCGATCAGGGGCCCAAGCCCGATCGACTGGGACTCTGTTTTTGGCAGCCCTTGGTCCATGAAAAGGGGGGAAATGAGATTGCAAACGGAAACGACCATATCTTCTTCGTCCGAACTCGAAACGACGCACCGTTTGCGGACACATGATGCTAATTCGACGAACTACGCATATGTGGAATTTCCATGAGTTGGAGAAGAAAAGTGAAATGACTAAAATTTCCTTGAAGTAGCATCCAGTGACGGAACTTCTCCAAAATGCAACGAATCCTTACTTTTAGCGTTCCAATACCTATAAAAGCACAATTAACCCCTGCAAAACATGTATATATCCAAATTCGAGGTTGTATGGTTAATGACCATATATATAGGCATTAAGGACCGTAAAAGTGCTTGAATGCATAAAGATAAGGGGCGAAAATATGCAATATTCGATACGAATCACACTCCCTAACTTAAACATTGCTAGTCCCTTGTAATGAAACAAATAAAACCAGTCCACAGAGAGCAGTGCAAGACGTGTATATGCATTAAAATATAAAAGCCACTTTCGTTGGGAACACGATTGCATTTAGCGTATGCAATAAGCCGTTAAACCCCTAGGTTACCCTAGTGGACGAGTGTCATCTCGTGAGGGCTTTCAGGGATGAAACCCACAAATATCATAAAGTTTCCTCAATATATGCCCAATCACATGCGACAAACCCAACAATAGTGAACAAGATTTCATACGCATTATTAGCAAACATAATGAATTCAAACAAAAGTCCAAATCATTAACATTATAGAATGCACTTCATAGAATTGAAACCTTAAATGTGGGAGGGGAGCGAGCACATGCAAAGTGTGATTTGGCAAAAACTTATATAACCCGGATACTAAATAAAGTAAGCATACATTCAATCCTCGTGGGCATTACCCTCATCAAGCGAATTCACTCGAAACAGGGAGGTAACACACAGAACATGTGGGCATAAAGAGTAAATATAAATGGAAACTAGGCCGCAAACATATCACAGATGAAGAACACTAAATATGAAATTAAAAATTATAATCTCAATGAAAGGATACTGCCCATTAAAGAGGAGAAACGCATTTTCACAGATTATCAAAACTATTATGACTTTTAAATTACATCAACCAAAAATCACTTAGGACTTTAATAGGGTTGTAATGTAGGCTAGGCTAAGGTACGAAATGAAAGGAATGTATGTACGGATTCAAAGTGTTCGGGATGAAAACTCGGGATAATGGGGAAATGCGGGCAATAGTAAAATTGGAAAATAAGTTCCAAAAATGCATTAGATATAACAATTGGGAGAGTAATCAAAGCTTATTGAACTATATACACAACATTTACAACTTTCTCTTTCTTTTCTTTTCTTTTTTTCTCATGTTTTCTTTTGTTTTCTTTTGCTTTTCACTTCTCGTTTTCTTCTCTTTTTCTTCATCTCTATTCTTTTTTTACTTTTCTCACTCTCATAAGCCTAAATTACAACCGACATCACAACAACATCATTCAATCCCAAGTAACATTCCAAACAAAGGTATAGAAAGTGTATGTATGGTGCATAACTCCAATTCAGAGTTGGTTGGGATTTGGGGTTATGAAACGAAAGGTTAATATTTAGGCTCAAAGGGGTTAACGAGGGTAAACATATAAGGGTGAGATCAAGGCTAATATGGGTGATATAACAAAGACGACCTATGATTATTTCCAAAAGTTTACGCAATTCTCGAGTCAAAACAATATATGAAAATCATGCTCAAGTAACACATTTCATGGATGAACTCAATTAATGAACGATCAAATGAAAGAATAGAGATATTACTGACAAATTCAACGTTTTCAAAGAGGAAAGAATAGTGTATACACTCACAAACGATGAAAGGTACAAAGCTTACTCGGTGTAAGTATATACAATGCAACAAAAGATTACCGAGTTATAAAAATCTTAAACCAAATCAATAGAACAATATAAGTGCATGTGCTCATGGGATTAAAGTTTAATTCATGAAGTTATTCATAATATCAATAATTAAGACTAAAGTCTAATAACTTCTAAAATAGAGAACATGCATCATTGGTTTGTCAATTGGATCGGGCAATTATTGAAATTTATCATCGGAAACAAGGGCAAAATGCCCAAAAAAGGAGAAAAAAGAAAGAAAATCATTTTGAAATTTTTGAATTTTTTTAAGAAAAGCATACTAAGTAAGTAACATGTGAGCAAAACACATGGACTAAAATAAAGAAATGGACAGAATATCCGACACCCCCTAACTTAAAACTTGACATTGTCCTCAACGTGAATTAAGAACAAAGTTAAAGGGAGGAAAATAGCAATATTACTCAAAATTGGAGTGATCCCTATAAGAACAAGTCCAAAGAATCTACAAAACAAGTTAGTACCGAGCATAGCAAAAACAAATAACAAAAAGTTAACTAATTACACTAGACTAAAATAAAAGGGCAAGAAAAAATAAAAAGAAATAATAAAAAGCTAACTATATACAACCTACTATTTAGGCTTCACACTAACTATACACTAGAAGTCTAAATAGTTGAGGGTCGACCGTAAAAACTATTTGACTTTGGAGGATAACCGGTGTACCCTCACTCTCAAGCATGCCTTCCGAAAAATATGAATTCTGTTTGAAAAATGGAAGGCATGTGTAAGGCGGAAGAAATGAACCATCGCCAATTAAAAGTTTTGGAGGGACGATGGAGGGTTTGGATTGAATGGGTGGGAAAAACATGTGGGGACCGAGAAAAGACGAATATCCTCCCAAGGATTTTGAAATTGGAATGGGAGGTGGCGCACACAAAGGCAAAGATGTGATCATGGAAGGCGACTCGAGCAAGTACTCTTCATCGGCGAAAAGGTTTAAAACATTAAAGTTTGAAATCGAATCATCGAGTACTTGTGACGATGTAATAACAGAGAATGAAAATGGGGATGAAAGAAAATCAAACTCATGAGATGAATCATCATCACATGAAGATTAAGTTTCGAATGAAATAATATCATTTTCAATGAAATGTACTTCTTTGGGGGCCAAAGAAGAAATCATTTCATTGCAAATAGATATTACGTCATTTTCATCCTCACTTTCAATATGTATTACACAATGGGCAAAGTCAAGAATGGTTTGTTGCAAAGTAGGCACAAGTACCTCATTTGGTTCAAAACATTCTTCGACTTCAAAAGTCTCGGAAGAAAAATCGTCGTCGAATTCAAATAATAAATCCAATTCATGTTCCCACAAATGATTTTCTTCCCGATAACGATTTTCAATTTTCTCATTTTCATACATACGCAGGCCCTCACCAAAAGTCATAGGTCGAGGTGCGGATCCATGAAAATGAAAACTTTGAAAATTACCATCGGACTTAAACAAAAACTCATTATTATAGGAATTTTGAAAACTATTGCAATTCGTTTCAAAATTTCTATTATAAGGAGGTAAAGGCCCAAAATCATTACCATCATCATCAAAATTCTAATAACCTAAGTTTTGACTTTCGTTATACTCGCCCAAAGTCATATTTGAATTTGAAATTCTTTGGGATTCTAAGTATTCACCGAAAGTTATAGAATTACGGGAATTTTGATAATTATAACAATGATTACCGAAAGAATTGGAATAAGAAATGCTTACCCCAAAAATGGCTCGAAATGGCGAATTCCACAAAAATATGCGCGCGAGAGAAATTCGAGCGTTTTTATGTGCCCAAATGTGGAAGTCCTAAAAAAATGTTAGAAAATAATACAAATAGAAAGAAAATACTACGAAATACTAAATCAAATAAAGTCTAAAACAAACTCATCCCCGGCAACGGCGCCATTTTGATCACCGCGTGACAAATGAATGCTCGTGTAAGGGCACGGTCATTGTTTTCGTTTCACCGTGATAATACAAACAAACCTAAATTACGACTACACTTGAGGGGCAAGCACAACGGTTCGAGTATCAAAAATCCACTGAGACGAGTTGCTAGAATTTATATGATTTAGTACTCCGAAATAAAAGGGAAAAGGTGATTTACAAACTACAAAGGAAAAATATGCATAAAAGGGAAATGGTTAATCTAGGCAAGGGAAAATAAATCTAGATTAAGAAAGCGAGTAAAACTATAGGTTGCGTCGAATATCCCTCACTCGAGTTAATTAGTATAAAATGGATACATGGGTAGACGAGTTATTATGAATGCGTCTCGTTTCGATAGTTAATTGAATCAAGGATTGTCACGCCCTTAAATCCGCATAAAATGCTAATAAGATTTTGGCGTCAACAAATAACTCAAAAATTACGCACTCAAGGTCGTAAGCACGGTACATACATGATATGCCCTGTCAAATCTCCTAGGTGTAATAACTAGGACAACACACCCGAAATAGACCCATAAACACCATCACCAAAGCAAAGCAATGCGTCAACCCAAGTGAGTTCAATTCAAACAAAACCTAGACTAAATTAGCTAGAAAACATATTAAAAACGCGGTAAATAAACGCGATAAATAAACATAGTAAATCTACACTAGAAAGCGATTAAATCAAAGCATGTAAAGAAAGCACGTAAATTAATCTATAAAGCAGGAATAAAGGAAATACACACTATATTAATGGAGATGGAAGATGGTAGCACAAATTACAAGCCCAAATGGGTGTTAATCCAAGAGGAAATGAAGAAATGAGCTCTCAAACCTCCAAAGCCCTAACCTAAATTACCTAAAATCGATTATATAACTTACTATCTGATATTTACAATAAAATTTCTATTTATAGTAAGTGGAATTAAATTGAAAAAGAAAAGAGAAAAGAAAAAAAAAAGCCAAAATATCTCCAGAAAATAGGGGATCGATTGCTCGATCCCAAATGATCGATCAATCGATGGTAAATATATCAGCCCACTGTCTCCCCACGATTTGGCAAAATCGAAGGATCGATCGATCGATCAAGCAAGTGCCAGCCTACTGCATTCATTTTCCTCCTCTTTTCTCCTCTTTTGATTTCATTGTCTTTCTCTTCCGCTAAAATCACCGTAACTTCTTCGTTATGAATCGGAATTACGGAAGCTTGTGAGGAGGGATACAAATTTCGTGTAGATGTTGGGCTGCCCAAACTGTGAAAAGACTAAAATGCCCTTAAACGTGCGATTGTGTACGAAAATCGAGCGGAAAGCGTCCGAACTTCACACTTAGCATCCAAATACCTATAAAAGCTCAATTAACCCCTGCAAAACATGTTAATGTAGAAATTCGAGGTTTTCTGGTTAACGAGCATAAATATAGGGAATAAGATACCCGAGGGCGCTAAAATGCGTAGGTTCGAGGGAAGAAATACGCAATATTTGTGTACTTAATCATTGAATCATTTAGGCTTGGGATCAGACGCATGAGATATCTAGGGTTGTTTGGGTTGGGATATACTTAAAAATAACTCAAAGACGATAGGAAGATGCGTAGTGATATTGTAGCCCAAATTTAGTTATAATCTTATTTTATATAAACTTATTGTTTACGTTGTTGTTATACCTATTTTTATAGGTGATAGGTTGTTGTTGATGTTGTCAACTTGGGATAATTTCATTAGCATGTATACGGTATCAGAATTGATTTTCTCTTATTCAATAGTTGTTTACTTCTTTATACTACTTGTTTAGTTTTCGTTTTTCATTTATGCTTAGAATGTTACCAAATCTTTTTATTCCCTCGATTTTTGTATTAAACCTGATTAATTATGTACGAATTTTACAAAATATCACACTACTCTTATTGAATGTTCAAGTGAAGACGTGGAGGTTATGGAAGGGGGTCCTAGTCAACAACGGGGAGAAAAACCATCTTTGGCTAGCAAAATATAACCTAGGGTTCAAAATCCCATGAGGAGATATAACTTAGATGATAAAACAGTTGCAGATGCATTATTGATTTATGGTGATGAGACTACTACGTATCGTGAGGCAATGAGTGACACTCATTATAACGAGTGGAATGTTACCATACTTGAGTATATCGATTCTATTCATAATAACCAAACCTGGGAGAGTGTGAAGTTTCCTATGGGGAAGAAGTTAATATTCTGATGTTTGTTACAAGGTAAGGCTAGTGTTGATTACAATGAAGTGTATTCTCCGATGGTGAAACACACTTTCATTGAAGTGTTATTGTCTATTATGGCGCATTTTGACTTAAAGCTTGAACAAATTGACATCAAAATGGCATTATTTTATGGGAGTCTGGAGGAGGAGATTTATATTTCTTAACCTGAGGGATTCAAGAGTTTTGGCAAGGAAAATCATGTGTGCAAATTGTGAAAGTCTTTGTATTTGCTGAAGCAATCTCCTCGGTAGTGGTACAAGCGATTTGACACTTTTATAGTGGGCCAGAAATTCACACGGAGTGATTTTGATAATTATATCTATTTCAAATGGATTAAGGAAGGTACTTTCATCTATTTACTCTTGTATTGATGACATGGTCATTGCTTGTTTGATCATTATGAAAATTGGCAAGATGAAGGCTTAATTGAGCTAAGAGTTTGAAATGAAAGATTTGAGTAAAGCTAAGAAGATTCTTGTAATGGAGATTATTAGAGAGGAAGAAGGGAATGTTTATCCTTAGATAAATAAAATACATAGAAAAGGTAATGTCACAATTAAGTATACATGATACAAATCCTGTGAATATTCCTTTAGCTGCACACTAAAAACTCTCGACTATGACGACTCCGAGGATCGAGGATTAGGTGGATTTTATCGCTCAAGTTTCATATGCGAGAGTGCATTGGGTATCTTGATAAATGCAATGGTTTATACTTGGACAGATATGTCTTCAGCGATAAGTATTGTGAGAAGGTATAGGGAAAATCTAGGAAAAAAGCATTGAAATGTGGTGAAGTGGATTTTTCGGTATCTTTGGGGATCACTTGATGTGGAATTTATATACCAACTGGTGGAGAAGTCACGTGTTTGGGGGTACACAGATTCAGACCCTGCAGGTGATTTAGACAAGCATTGATCGACTACGAGTTATATTTTTACATTAGCTAATGGTCCGATGAGTTAAAGGTCCATGTTGTAGGCCACAATTATATTGTCTACTACAGAGGTGGAGAATATGGCACAAATGAAAGTTATTAAAGAGGTGGGATTACACAGGATTATGTAGAGTTGCATTGTGATAGACAAAGTGTCATCCAGTTGTCCAAGAACTAATTTCATCATGAGAGTACCAATAACATTAATGTATCACTTCATTTGATGCGGGTGGTTATCGATGGGGGTGTTGTTGTTTTAAAGTAAATTAGCATCAAAGATAATCTGATTGACATGTTGACGCAGGTGGTACAAGTGGTCCAGTTTGAGCATTGTTCAAACTTGATAAATGCCCTGTATTATTGAGACCCTCTGGGGTTATTTGATAGTGGTGTTTCTAGATGATTGGGTTGATGTATGTGAGTTGCGTTATTCGTTCGCCAAGGTGGATATTTGTGGATAATTGTCTCAGAATAGCTGCCCAAATCTTTTCTGCCTAAACACGTGACCTTATTTCGCTACAACGAAGATTTTTTCGTTGCAACGATGGTGGTCACGAGTTTATCCGGTGTTTTGAGGGGGCTTTCCCATGGAACTCTCGACCAACAAAGCCCGAGTTCGCTGCAACGAACGGTCATCAGAAAAGTGCGAAAATGGGTTTTAAGTGAGGGTGTTTTGGGTATTTTTCCCATGTTTTCTCACTTTTATAAATAGAACATTTTAGGGTTCCAAACCTAAGTTTTTAAATAAACCATTAACTAGCATTTATTACTATCTCTCTTATATATACATTGCGAGAATTAGTGAGCATGTGTGTGTTGTAACTCTTGTTAATTAAATTAAAAAAAAAACCATCATTCGTAGATATAGACATATTAGTGAACCACGTACATCTTGTTTTGTGCTTGTTGGTATTTATTTTCTCTTAGTTTCTCATTACTTTACATTGACTTTGTATTCTCTTGTTATCTCTTTGGGTTATGCCCATCTTGAATCAGGTACATGCATGTATCACTCATTTGAATGAGTATCTGTACAACAAAAGAAACCATATTAGTTATGTCTAAGTCAAAGCCATCTTTATATGTCCAAAGAATTTTTAATTTGCAGCTTGAAAAATTAGGGGCAAACTATCTAGAGAGTTGCAGAATCTATAGTGATGTGATGGCGTATAACGAAAACTATGTAGAATTTAGCTTACACGGGGGCTTATCTTTTGTGAAACCTTAAAATCATGAAACACGTGTGTTATATGAGTTTGTATTGGCTCCTTAAAGTTAAAAAAAAAAATTAGGCCCAAGTTATTGACCGAAAGCTAATTGATTGACTGATGTGGTAACACTAAATGACAAAAAGGGGCGCTGGAAATGAAAAAGGTTAACCGTAGGGTTGTAAATGGATATTAGAAAATCCATTTGCGAATATTTATCCTAAACGGATACGAATATGGATACTCTATAAAAATATCCAAGAAAATGGATACAGATACAGATAGTACTAATATCTGACACGGATAATCCGTATCCGATGCGGAGTATCCATTTTACCGGATATTCGTATCCATCAAACATATATTTAAAATATTACTAATAATTTTAGTATTAGTATTACTAATAAAATAATATTAAAAAAACCTTAATCGTTTATTCCCTAAAACAAAACAAACACAATACTCCACTCAAAACAAAAATACCCTAAATTTATTATTTTGTTGGGTATATTATAAAATGTCATGCATTATTATTTAATTAGGTATATTATCATGAAGTTACACTAAAGTTACAATACACCATATCACACACAACATACATCCACTAAAGAACATATACTCCACTCAAACAAAAAAAAACTAATTTCATTTCATTTCTCTTTCGTACAAAACAAGAGAAAATAAACACTCATTTCACTCCACAAAAAACTCTCATTCCTCCACCTCCACCTCCACCACATCAGCCCGCCGCCGCTTCTCATCAACCCCTCAGCTGCGCATCAACTTTGTCTCTCCGCCGCTCCACATTCCCTCCTCCCGCAATAGAAAGTTAGCAACAACAAGTACATATAAAATAAAAATAAAAATATATAACTGTATTTATATATTGGTTATGTGGTTGTTCATTAGTTTCCTTAATTATAAATAAATTTAGGAGAGAAATAAAAAAAGTAAAGTGATGATTTTGATTGTGATGACAACTGAAGTTAACAACTGGTATATTATATACAAAATAAAAATGTATACTTATTAAAATAAAAATATCAATATGTTTTGAAAACTAAAAGGTCCATGAGGTTATCATTCTCAATAAAATTTGATTTAATCTAAAAGTTGCATATGTATTTATACTGTTATGGAATGTTACTGTTATTTATTTATTTTGGATGGCTTGAAGTTATATTTTTGTAAAGTATGAATGGATTCAAGCCATATTATCATTATGGAAAGGTACTATTATAATGGAAGCGATGAGGTAGTAATTTTGTTATATATTTATTTGGATTTGATTGGATTTCATTGGATTGGATATTTTAATAGTTAATTTTGTGATGACTAAACAATATAAACGGATACGGATATTATCCGAATTCGAGGTATCTGAGCAGATACGGATATGGATAGTTGTTTTAACTATCCAGTGGATACGGATACAGATACGAATAGTGCATCTAGATAACAGATACGGATATGGAAAACATGATATTCGATCCGTATCCGTCCGTTTATCACCCTAGTTAACCGATTGGAACTCAAAACAAATATAATACACCTTTTCATTCTCAACCCTTTTTTCCTTCCACTTTCTTCTCCTTTAGGAGCTTTCAAGCTTTCCTTCTAAGTGTACAACCATCATCAATCATTAATAGATTGAGTAGAAATTACTCTACAACCTGTTTTTCATTCATCGCATTTAATCAAGTAAGGGGTATTTTCAATTAATCTAATTATATATTTAGGTAAATAGTAGATTTTATGAATTTTTTTAAAAAATTTATTAGTTCGTGTTTTAATTTTTTTTAATCAAACTATTTAGTAATTTTTTAATTCTTAGTGTTTTATTTATTTATTTTGATCCCTTATTTTTTTCAATAATTTTTTTGGATTATTAGCAGTTTTTGGGTATATTTGTTCTTCTTTATTATTGGTTGGGTGTCATAGTATGTTGTATTGAACTTTGGGAGGGCAATTTTGAAGGAATCTCTCATTAAATCCATTTGCAAGCTTTGCCTTTGTTGGCAAATGTCTCATTTGCCCTTATAAACTTAAATAACAAACTTTATTTATTTTTTTAATTTCTCTCAAATTTGTATTTGAAAAAATTAAAGTTAAAATAAAACAAAAAAAATATTTTAATAAATATCCAGGATAAAAAAAATAGAATAAAAGAAACAATTTTTGGTTTTTCAAATAAATAAAACTTTGGATGAAAAAAAGGAACAAAAAAGAGTTTTATTTTAATTTTCTTTAATTATAACAAAAATGCCAAAAAATCAGTTTTTTATATAAGTAAGAACTAGAAGGAAAAAGAAAACAAAAAGGAGTCATTTTTTTCATAAGTAAAAACTAGGACTAAATAAACAGTTTCGAATATATGAAAAAGGGGACGAACATAGAAAAAAATAGTCTACTTGCCTTTAATAAATAGAAAAAAGAGGGGAAAAAGAGAAAACTAACATTTTTTTCTTCTTTCAATAAAAAAACAGAGTAAAAAAAGAACAAAAAAACGGTTATATGTTTTTTAATTAAAAAATTAGGGGAAAAAGAGAACACAAATCACTTTTTTTTTTAAATAAATAAAAACTAAGACGAAAGGGAAAAAAACAATAAAGAAATACCGGGACAAAAAAAGAGAGAAAATAATTGTTATTTCTTTTTTTAATAAATAACAACTATGAGGAAAAAGTGAACATTTTTTATTTGTTTTTTTCTAATATGAATAAAATTCGTGACAATTTTTTTTTTTTTAATATATGAAAATTGGGACGAAAAGGAGAAAATGGTTGTTTTCTTACTGGGGTGAAAACAGAGAACAAAAAAAAACGGTTGCTTATTTATAGCAAAGAAAAAGTTTTTGAATCGTATTTTTATTTTATTTTATTATTGTTTTGCTACAATTGTTTTCTTTGATCAAAGCTTCTGTCCAGTATTCAGTAGGTGATAAAAAGTTCAAAATTTGTTTGTTGGCTCGCTATATGGCGGTGATGTTGTTTTTTTTCTTCTTTTTATTGGTACAAAGGATAATCTCTAGACCTCAAGATTAATTCCTCCACCTTGAACAAGATTTTTTATAATAGAAATTTAATTTTTATTGTCCATTATCCTAAAACGCAACTGTCAAGTTTCAATTTCAAATTCAAGTACTTAAATTTACAGCTACACACTCCTCTACCAACTTAGAGAGCCTTGGGTCGGCTATATGGGTGTTAATGAAAAGCTGGGTGTTACCGGGAGACCAATTTTGACCGGCTAAACCGGTTTCATTCATTTTGAGATTTCAGCTATTTTTGTCTTGTACTGTATATGCCAACTCATTCAGCTTCAAGTGTTTCTCAACAAAACTCGGTCACATTAGAAATGCTCTACAGTTAATGAACCAAATACGAAACGTACACCAAGATAGCTTTTTTGTATAAAACTGTGAACAGTATGTATGATTCTTTAATTAGTGGATTACTTGCCTTCGTAGCTAGGTAGGATTCTTGCATGAATTTCTTGTGAACATTTTGGTACGAGGAAAGATAGTGTTTTCCTCATCTTCTGTACCTAAAATAAATAAGTAACTTGGAAAGCGCAAAGGCAACTCCAACTTGTTTGTTATGAATTATAGAGCAATACAACATTTTTGTCTTAGCCTCCTAATTTATGAGAATTCTTTTTGGGGTGATTGGAGGAACTTCATTTACTCAGCCCCCAGACTGTTGGCAGCAAGAAGAAAACTTTATTGGGATACCTACATAGAAAATCAAAAATAGGATTTTGTTATTACGAATATGTTGAATTATTAGATTGTTAAAGTTCATTTCTGTTGGAGTGATTGATAAAGATGTAGTGGTCTGCAGATGATCATTGGGATTGGAGAATCCAACTCCGGTGTTTGACAAAAAGAAAACCGTAATATCCCAATGCAGTATGATCTTTAACCTTCTTAATTTACTACCAAACAATGTACTCCATAAAAAGTGACACGGAATCTTAAACAGCCAGTTGAATGCAACACTTGGATTGCTTTCTTCTGACTATGTATTAATTAAATTCGCTTCCACACCACATAAATCAAGGAAATTGTTAAACAATAAAATACAAAGACATGACGAGAACCCAGCCACAAAATATATACCCCACTACTCTAAAAATAATCATTTGTCAATTGTTACTATAGTTGTGGCTGTGCTCATTCCAAGACAATGCTCCTCATATTTTTATCAAACCTCCTAGAACTGAAAGACATTTTTTTTTATTACCATGGCATGCGGTCTATTTGCACAAGGCTTTCAATCTTTCAACTATAACAAACTTAATATAGTGACCAATAATCTATTGGGATTAAACATTTTTTTCCTAATTATTAATTTAGGAGTCAAAAGTATTTTTACCATGTAATGAGATTGAAAGACACTAGTGACTAAACTACCGTAGATCTACAGTTGAGCCTTTTAGCAGGAGCTCAGATATTGATATTTGATTTTAGCTATAGGGATGCATACAATATGTTTCAGTTCCTAACCATTATCTGAAAGCTACCCCTTATTTGAGTGTGCTTTCAAAATAACTTTTTTCAAATGGAATGCAAAAGCGGTCAAGAATTTGGCTATTTGGACAGACTTCATAGTATTATGAATTTCTTGCACGGATAGAATTCGTTCATGGGTTTTGATTGAAGATTTGTTGAGATAGTTTTTTCAGATAAGGAAGGACGGACGGAGAGAGAGAGAGAGAGCATTACATTAGAAGCCTTAAATTCACTCTCGCAATAATCTTGTAATGTTGATTTTAGTGAAAGAGTCCTACACTCCTACCACAAATCAGTTAAACATTAGTTGCTCAAAATTTCACTCCAAGGTTCATGTAATAGCATTATCCCTTCTAAGGAGAGAGATGCGTGCAAGCTGTTTGAACTTGTCATGTTTATAAAATAGGTACACTGAGACAAAAAGGAATGAAAATCTATCCACTAATAAAATATATAGGAAGTATTTATTTCTCCTCACAGAGAAATATGGATGGAGATAATCAAAGCACTAAGATCTCTGCAAATAAAGGGTGGCAGACCGAGAACACCAGAAGTAATGACGTGATCATCGTTGGAGCAGGAGTGGCTGGTTCTGCTCTGGCTCACACTCTTGGCAAGGTCTCTCTCTCTCTATCTCTCTCTCTCATAGTTTTGGAGGGAAGAAATGGTTGAGCGTTAGGTGCTAATTAACATATGCATGTGTATCTGTGTGTACACGTGTATATGTTTATGCATATGCATATGTACATATTTACGATCATTCCACCGAAAATGACACCATGCCTATTAAATGAGCACAATATATTTTCACCATTGCTCTTATTGAACAGAAGCCCCCGGCAGCCATCAGCATATAGTGCTTCCAGTGTGTGATCCTACCATGCTATGTTTAGAGGTGTTTAGTCACCTTTTGATTTGTATGGAAATGTTAAATATCTAACAAAGTGTAGAAATATATCTTTAAAGAACATTTTCTTTTGATTTATCGGACGATATATATTTACCACACTTTTGCTTCTAACTTCCAAAAATATTTTACGTATCCAATTTGAGAAAGGATTTCCTAGCTGCCATAGTCACCTTTTCAACCTCAGAAGGTCATCCTTTGGGTGTTTTTAGCCTTTACGGTTTTACTGAAAGCACTTTTGGTCTTTCTAGAGTAAATAAATAGAGAGATTATATGAGGAAGGTTATTGAAGATTTGACCATTTGTTCTTATACATGAACAAAGAGCCTACCAGCAGAGAGGCTCATTAGTTGTTTCGTTTGATGCCTTGATTGGATTATCATTTGCATGCTTTGTTTAAATTTGATCGAAAATATTAGTTTTGTCTACTTGATTCAGGATGGACGTCATGTACATTTGATAGAAAGAAACTTAACTGAGCCTAAAAGAATTTGTGGTGAGGTTCTACAGCCTGGGGGCTATCTGAAATTGATTGAGCTGGGTCTTGAGGGTAAGTATAACATAAAGGGGTGTGCATTTGAAGAGACTAGGTTATGTTATATGTTTTTATATAGAACTAAAAGGTTGGTTTTGAGTCTTGTAACTTGGCATATATCCATACGACTGCAGATTGTGTGAAGGGCATCGATGCTCAACCAGTGCTTGGATGTGTTCTTTACAAGGATGGTAGAAGTATTGAACTCCCTTACCCTTTGGAAAATCATCGTTCTGATGTGGCTGGGAGAGGCTTTCACCATGGGCGTTTTGTACAAAAGATGAGAGAGAAAGCTGCATCTCTTCCCAAGTACAACTTCCTTCCCTTTTAAGCACTTCCATTATATCTTATGAGTTATTATCTCCTCATAAAGGTCAACTTTGACAAATTTATGATGCAAAGTAGTTGAAACTTTCTGTTTATTTCTCTAAAAGCTACAGATTATACAAGATACATCAATCTCAATTGATCCAACCCCATTTCCTTGCTTGCATATGATATAACTACTGCCTGGAGTTACTTTGGTGAGATAGGATTATTTTTTATGTTCATGCGAGTCCACGGGGACTTAGTTGTATTTGGGGCTTGTTATATTCTGATATCTATTGGGTTCTTTTCCATTTTAATTACTTTTATTAAGTTAGGGATACTGTGCCCCTTTTAGTCTCTTCATTTTTTGGGGTTATCTTGACTATCTGATACCTATAAACATGGCCCTTGCTAGGCATTGTACTCACTTTATATTAATATTTGAGATATTTTAAGGATGGATTGGATGAGAGAGATACCCTTTTATTTTCAAATGTTGTGAAAATGATTCCTTTTACATCAAATAGTCATCAAGCTACATTCGATTTTGATGTATATTGTAGTCACTGAAATTGTTACGAAGTCATGGATAAAACTCAGAGGACCAACGCACCACTCCTCCAAATCAGGCCCGCGTCGCCCACAGTCAATCAGCACCAATCCCCTATCATAGCGCCCTCCCCCCCCCAAAAAACGCAACCCAAAACCTTCCTGATATGAAACCTTCACCACAAACCATCCATGTACGATGGTGAACCACTAAACAATTACCACACACCCCTCACTTCAGATCGGAGATCTACCCGACTTTATCGGCATTGAGTGATCCTCGCCAACGTCCATCGAGGCCTAGCCACTTATCCCCGATCCTCCGATGTCACCCCAACCACTAATAACAACTAGGATCCCTAGATCTGAATCAAGAAGTACCAAAAATCCTAGATCTGGGGGTTGTCCGTGCTTCCCCACCTCCGGCAAACCATCCTAATGATGGCCGGTAACAACCCCATGACCTCGCGCATGCCCTCCAATGGTCGACGTCATCACAACAGCAAATCAAAGCCTCAAACTAGGGATAAAATCCGTAATTACCTTTAGGCGCTGACAACTTTGATACCAGGGTCTACTTTGTCGATGTCATGAAGAGCCTCTCTATTGGTGTCTGATGGCTAATACACCTATGGTGAGTAGAATGGCGAAAGATCTGATTGGTGTGACTTTTTTTATAACCCAAAAAAAGAATTTATTAAGAGCACGAGAAGAAAAAGAGCCTTTCCCAGGGCCTTACAAGAAAATAAATCTAATTAGAGTAACTAAATCTATGAGGCCTATATATACTGGAAGGAGACCTAAGATTGTATTTTAGAGTGACTTTATCCACTGGAAGGAGTCCAAAGATTGTATTTTAGAGTGACTTTCTCCTCTGTACTAAGAGTCGGAAAGAAAAAAATATGTTTTTTCTATAAGAACGTTCAACTTTGTAATCATCACTCTAGCTTTAGGTGTCAAATTTGATGCTTCTAGCATCCCCGAATATTTGGATTCCGAATTATTTTCCATCACCAACTTGTGCAGTAAAGCTTAAATTATAGATGCGTCACTCAATTGATCTTTCTTTAAGGTTTATAACAAAAATGTTTCTCTTATTGCTCAAAATTTTAAGTTATAGCCCAAATCTACCCCTCCCTCTTTTGATTACCAGTAAGAGTCGAACATATTTGCACAAACCATCCCTTGCAAATTTCAGCCACATCCCTACCTTTATTTTTCCTTATTCCCTCACCCCCACTCTTCTTAGACCTACAATTCCATACCTTCTATCCTGGAAAATTATCCCCCCCCCCCCCCCCCCCCCACCTCTAACAAATTTATTTTAGCCCATGTATTTTCCTAAATTACCAATTCTTCATCAAAAACTTTAAAAAGACATTACCAATCCCCTTACTTTTTTTAAAATTATGAATCAACCCCTTTTTCAACTTTTTCGCATGGGATCATCATTTCAAATGACTATATACCCCGTTTGGAGGTGGATGACAAACAAAACCTCGCCAATATCGAAGAGTTGATCAAAATATGGAAGAATGGCCGATTCCCTCACTACAACAAGGTTATGTGTATTCGTTATACATGGATTTCGGACGATTGCTACAAGGAGTGCTATTAAAGGGTGACTGAATGGCTTGGGTTTCTCGAGACTTTGAAAGTAGAACGCAAGGAGGTCGAGCATGAGTAAAATATGGAGCTATTCAAATTATGTTCATCCACCGATGTCATAGCCTGTCAGTTGTCCGTGAGTGGGGCTTCCATGGTTGTCCATGTGACCATTGAGTTTGATGATCGTATACCCTCCGTTCCGCCTACCCCAATCGACCTTGCATGGATTTCTTTCCCATCTTTGGGGAAGAAGATGTTGGATTCTTAATTATAGATTTCTTTGATATATTTTTTGCAGGTCGTTTGATGACTCTCATGCATTTTTGCAATTAGCCGTATGGTATGGATGACTTCTTCCCACTCTTTGGGAATGATGATGATTTTAATAAAGTTAGTTATTTCTAATGTTCTTTTTGAGATCAATGTGTTGCGGTTGGTGGACGTGCTTGAACATGGGTATGTGGACCTATTCTGGGAGGTATTCGAGACATGTTAGATTGATTTTTAGTTCTATACTTCGAGGAAGATCATAGTGAGTGACATAGTCCTCAATTGGCATCGCTAGCCCTCTTTGAAGCACTAGTGTTTTGATTATCATGGTGGAAAGGTCTATTACCAGTTCACATTTGTC
This sequence comes from Sambucus nigra, assembly GCA_949130495.1. Taxonomy (NCBI): domain Eukaryota; kingdom Viridiplantae; phylum Streptophyta; class Magnoliopsida; order Dipsacales; family Adoxaceae; genus Sambucus; species Sambucus nigra. The sequence continues at coordinate 180,216,769 of OX422212.1, read as the reverse complement.
GGCCAATGCATCATAAACTTTTTCTAGTTGGTATGTCGGGTATTTTCGTGGACGGCTTCTCTGGTCAGTTGAATAAAATGACATTATGCATATACTTCTAACGATGATCACCCCTCCCGTTTTCACGCTCAGGTCAAGTTTTTCTTAGTTGGAGAGAGTGATTTATGAGGGACCCTGGGACTTAATTGTATTTTGGGCTTACTTTATCCATTTGGTAATTTTCCATTTTAATTATTAGTATTAGGATATGAGTAGTGTTCCTTATATTATTCTAGTGTGCCCTTTTTATTCACTTCACCTTCTAAAATTATCTTAGGTAGAAAGATATTGTTAAAGTATGGAGCCTAAACAACAATTGTTGACTCTCTATAGCAATTGTAGGCGATAGGATTTTGGCAACGTTTAACAAATGGGCTGGTGAATGATTCAAAATCAAGAAGATTGGTGATTTTGTTCCCCAAATCTTGCCTATAAATTGCCAATGGAAGCAATAAGCAAGACACATGAGCACAAATACTAAATTGTGTAAACACATAAGAGAGTGAGATATATTAGAGTGGGAGATATATCAGAGTGTGTAGTAGATAGTGTTAGCCTCGACAAAATTAGCGAGTGGGGTTAGCGAGATACAGTGTAATGCAGGATATACAGAGTTAGTATTTTTGGAGTACGAGTGATACATAATGCATGTTTTATAAACATCATCATTATTAGTGAGAAAAGAATGTGAGTCGTGGCCGTAACCAAATTGATGAACCACGTAAATTTCTTATGTTTTGTGTGCATTATTATTTTTGCATTATTTTCTTGACCCATTAAATCCCAAGGTCCTGGCCAAATTATTTGCGTAATTTAGTTGCGTATAATTTCCTAACAATTGGTATTAGAGCTTTTGATTGGCGAACCGAATGCACAACAGGCACTTACTAAAAATTACTCAGCAAAGTACATTTTTGTATCCATTCTTTTTGTTCAAATGAGAGTAATGACTATAGGAAAAAAGTCCAAAATTTTCCGGTATGACGGCACAAATTTTGCATTCTGGAAAATGCAAATAGAAGATAACTTATACCAGAAAGATCTTTATGTACCTTTGGGTGAAAAACTAGAGGAAATGAAAGATTCGAAATATGAACTGATGGATCGAAAAGCTCTTGATATCATAAGGCTATCATTGTCAAAGTCAGTAGCCTGCAACATCAAAAATGAGAAGACAACTAGATCTCTCATCGCGGCCCTCTCCAGTATGTATGAACAGCCTTCTGCAGCAGATAAAATCAATTTAATAAAAAAGTTATTTACTATGATGATGTCAGAAGGAACAGAATTCAGAGAACATCTCAGCGAGTTCAAAGAAGTGATAGGCCAGTTAGATGCGATGGACATGCCTTTCACTAATGAGATACGTGCCTGTCTAATTCTTGAGCAGTTTCCTGATAGTTGCAAAGGCATAATTACTGCAATCACCGGATCTGCAGAAAGACAAAACTGAAGTTCGATGATGTAGTTAGCACAATTATGACTGAAGAAAATCAAAATTGACCAAATGGTGCTTCTACCTTAGTGTCATCCTTGAACGTCGAAAGTAGAAGCAGAGATTCAAACAAGAGCAGAGGGCGCAACAAATTGAAATCCATAAATGGCAGGTCGCAGTCTCAAAATCCCAGAAATTCCAACAACCAAAATCAGAACTAGAAGGTTATCGAATATTGGAACAGCGGAAAGATTGGGCACCACAAAAATCAGTGTAGATCCCCGAAGAAAAAAAAAGAGAAGACGAAAGAAAACATCGTAATAGAAAAAACATGTGATGCACTGATATGCTCTTTGGAGAGAAAGTCGGAGTCATAGGTGCTAGACTTTGGAGCTTCCTTTCATGCGACCTCCAACAAAGAAATCTTAGTGAGTTATTCTCCAGGAAACCTTGCCAAGGTGTATCGTGGTGATGATCAGACTTGTGATGTGGTTGGCAAGGGATATGTACAAATTAAGTTGAACGAGTTTGTATGAAAACTGAAGGATGAGAAACACATGCCCCATTTGCGAAAAAATTTGATCTCGGTGGGCCAGTTAGCAACAGAAGGTTATGTCATAACCTTCAATAGAGATCAATGGAAAGGTTTCATAGGTGTAATGACATTCGCTCGTGGCAAGAAGAGTGGTACACTCTATATGGCGGCGAACACTTATGGGTCAATTCCAATTTCAGACAACAAAGATTATCTAAACATATAGCATCAAAGACTTGGTTTCATGAGTGATAAGGGGCTCAAGATCATGCACTCCAAGGGGAAACTACCAGATATACATTCAGTTGACACTGACCTAAAGCTGCATCTTTGGGAAGCAAAAGGGAGTTATCTTTATAAAGAGTGGCAGACCACCAAAGCGAGAAAAGCTTGAGCTGATTCACACAAATGTCTGTAGGCCAGCTACTGTCTCATCCATTAGCGGGAAGTCATACTTCATGACTTTTATTAAAAAACATTCCAGGAAGGTGTGGGTTTATTTCTGGAGGCACAAATCAGAAGTGTTCGAAGTGTTCAAAAAGTGGAAAGTCGTGGTGAAAAATGCAATAGGCTTAAAGATCAAGAAGTTGAGATCCGATAATGGCGTCGACTATGATGACATTGGGTTCAAGAAGTTCTGTTATGAAAATGGCATCAGACTTGAGAGGATTGTGCAAGGGACACTGCAACAGAATGGCATAGCAAAACGGATGAACCGAACATTAATTGAGAGAACTAGAAGTAGGCTTATACATGCAGGATTACCCAAGCAATTCTGGGTAGATGCAGTCAACATATCAGCCTACTTAATTAACAGAGGACCATTAGTACCATTAGAGCATAGAATACCATAGGAGGTATAGAGCGGTAAGGAAGTAAAGCTTTTACACTTGAAAGTCTTTTGGTTATATATCATATGTGCATATTAGTGATCAAACTAGGGGAGATCTTGAACCCGAATCACTAAAATGCACCTTTATCGGATATGGTGGAGATGAGTTTGGGTACCAGTTCTGGAATGACCAGACCAAGAAGGTGATCAAAAATCAAGATGTGATATTCAATGAGAAGGTGATGTACAAGGTATAAATGTACTACAGTTTAGTGGTGTAACATAATGTGATCCCATGTACATTGATCTAGATGATATTACAAATAAGAGTGTGACATAAAAAATAGATGAAAGCTCTCAGTCAGACGAGCCAACAACATAGAGTAGCCTACAACAGACTGACACACTACAGTCTCCACATCCGATTGAAAAGATCCTCCCGGACTCATGTACCAAATAGGAAGTATATGAATTATTTGTTGCTCACTGATTGAGGTGAAACCAAATTCTATGATGAAGTATGTCAGGTAGAGGATGCTAGCAAGTGGGACCTCGCAATGAAAGATGAGATAAAGTCCATTATCTCTAACAATACATGGGAGCTAACTGAGTTACCTATGAAAATGAAGGCTTTACATAACAAATGGGTGTATCGAGTCAAGGAGGAACATGACGGTTCTAAGAGGTCTAAGGTAAAACTTATAGCCAAAGGCTTCTAGTAGAAGGAAGTAATCGACTACACCAATACATTTTCACCAGTTGTAAAACTGACTACCATTCGGTCAGTTTTAAGCATTGTTGCAGCAGAAGACTTGCACTTTGAGCAGTTAGATATGAAAAATGCTTTCATCTATAGTGAACTTGAGGAGGAGATATATATGCATCAACTGGAGGGTTTCTCAGAGCATGGAAAAGAGAAACTCGTTTGTAAATTGAAGAATATCTTGTATGGTTTGAAACAAGCTCTAACGCAGTGGTATAATAAGTTTGATGGATTTATGAAGACAAATGACTATTACAGATGCAACACTGAATATTACTACTACTTTAAGAGATTTGAGTCTAGCTACATATTTTTCTACTTTGTGTTGACGACATGTTAGTTGTCGGTTCAGACATGGGCGAAATTAAGAAATTGAAGAGGCAGTTTTCAAGTGATTTCGATATGAATGATTTGGTCACAACAAGGTAGATTCTTAGGATGAGAATCCATATAAACAAGTCTAAAGGTACTTTGGAGTTATCTCAGGCAGAGTAATTTGGGCATGTTCTGAAAAGGTTCAGCATGAGTGATGTTGAGGCAGTTAGCACACCATTGGTTAGTCACTTTGGCTATCCAAGGAACAGTCACCTAAGATAGAGGACGATAAAGACTTCATTGCTAAGGTTCCTTATACCTCAGCCATTAGAATTCTTATGTATGTCATGGTTTTCACAAGACCAGATATTGCTCACACAGTGGGAGCTGTGAACAGGTTCATAACTAATCCCGAAAAGCGACACTAGGAAGAAGTTAAGTGAATATTAAGTTCCTGAGAGATAATACTAACAAATGCGTATATTTCAAAAGAGGTGAGTTGACACTCCAAGGTTTTGTAGACTCAAATTTTGTTATTGAGGTAGATCACAAGAGGAGCACTGTCGGTTACGTTTTCACACTACTACTGCAGTCAATTGGGTTTCGCGGATATAGAAGATAGTAGCATTATCCACTATAGAGACATAATACATAGCTGTGACAAAAGCCAGTAAGGAGATGATCTGGTTATAAGGATTGTTGGTAGAATTGAGATTCAAACAGGTGAAGAATGTTTTGCGCAGTGACAGCCAAAGTGCTATACATCTAACAAAGAACTAAATATTTCATTTGAGGACCAAGGACATCGGACTTCGTTATCGTTTCGTCAGATCACTTTTAGATGATAGGGTGTTAACACTTGAGAAGATCCACGGAAGCAAGAATCCAACGGACATGTTAACCAAGACAGTGACTACATATAAACTAAAGTTGGGCTCAACTTCAGTGGGTCTTCAATAGTAGAAGACGGGCAAGTCTCATACCGAAATTTTACTAATTAATGAAGTTTTTTTCTGGCATTAGTCTCCAAGTGGGATATTGTTAAAGTATGGAGCCTAAGCCACAATTTTTGACTCACTATACCAATTGTAGGCTATAGGATTTTGGCAACTTTCAACAAATGGGTTGGTGAATAATTTAAAAATCAAGAAGGTTAGTGATTTTGTTCCCCAAATCTTGTCTGTAAATTGGCAATGGAAGCAACATGTAAGATACATCAATATAAATACTAAATTGTGTAAACATGCAAGAAAGTGAGATATATTATAGTGAGAGATATATCAGAGTGTGTAGTGGGCAGTGCTAGCCTCCATAAAATTAGTGAGTGGTGTTATTGATATACCCTATAAGGTAGAAAATACAAAGTTGGTATTTTTAAAGTGCAAGTGATACAGAGTGTGTGTTTTGTATACATCATTATTATTAGTGAAAAGAGAGTATGAGAAGTGGACATAGACAAATTGATGAACCACGTAAATTTCTTGTGTTGTGTGTGCATTATTATTTTTGCATTATTTTCTTAGCCCATTAAATCCCAAGGTCCTGACAAAATTATTAATGTAATTTAATTGCGCCTAATTTCCTAAAAGATATCTCAATCCTATAATAAGTCCCTTGTCCATGTATACTCCTTTAATTCTAAATGTTTTTTATGTGAAAATGCTTCCGCTTATTTTGTCAACTGATGTTAAACTTTTTTTTTGTATTATTTCCCTTTAGGTAATTTAAAAGCTAATGCATTCCTCTTTCTTTTAATTATCCTTTAGTGTAAAGTTGGAACAAGGAACTGTTACATCTCTTGTTGAAGAAAAAGGGACAATAAAAGGAGTTTGGTACAAGTCTAAGACTGGTCAAGAAATGATAGCATATGCTTCTCTCACAATTGTCTGCGATGGATGTTTTTCAAATTTGCGACACTTTCTTTGCAAACCTAAGGTGAAGATGCTTTTTATTCATTTGTCACTAGTAATCCCAATATTAATTTGTTTAAATCGGTTAACATTTATATACATTTCCTTTAGTATAAGTTTATAAAATAATGATTTTATCATCTCCACTATTATATTACAACTATTTTTTTTCTTGCACTTTCGAACAAACATCCTGTTATTTTACTTTTCTTCAGGTAGAAAGGCCTTCTCAAATTGCTAGCCTAATCCTAGAGAATTGTCAACTTCCACAAAAAAACTATGTACATATCATTTTAGGAGACCCTTCTTTTATGATGTTGTATCCTATTAGTAGCAATGAGGTACGTTTTTCTATCGATTTACCTGGCCAAAAAATACCTTCCATTTCCAATGGCGATATGGCCAGCTACTTGAAGACCATGGTCACTCAGGTATTTCTAACTTCTTTTTTCTTTTCCATGAATGAGTTCCTTATTGTGTTGATTTAATTGTGATTGTACTTCTTACCCCTCGGAGATGCTGACAAAATCTTTCAAAGCTAATATTCACTTTTTCTTTTCTAGTCTCTGAAAATGACAAAACCTTATTCCTGAAATGTTTGCAATGGATCTGATATTCAGCTTTTTTTCCCCTCAATTACATCATAATGCTTATCAAGGATGAGATTATATGTTTCCTAGCCAAACTAATATTGTGTAAGGACTTTCTATTACATGACCATTTAATGATCCCGGTGATATTAAAGATTGAAGTGAATTCATAATTAGTTGACTTCTGTTTTGTCATTTACCAAAAAATATTAAAATTACGTAAATCACTTTGAATATTCATTTAGATCATGTATTTTGAAGTCTAGTTATTGTTTCTCAATTTAATTTTACTTGAATTTTTGAACTAATGAAGAGATTTATGTATTCAGGTCCCCCCTGAGTTGTACGGTGCATTTATGTCATCAATTAATAAAGGAGGAATAAGAACAATGTCAACTTGTTGCATGCCATCCAGGCCCAATCCCACTCCAGGTGCACTTTTACTAGGGGATGCATTAAACACGAGGCATCCAATAACTGGAGGAGGAATGACAATTGCTCTGTATGATGTTGTTCTTATTCGAGATCTCCTTAGGCCAGTGAGAAATCTGAAGAATACTTATGAAGTGACCAAATCTCTCCAACTTTTCTATACCATGCGTCAGGTAATTAAGCAGCAATCCTATATATATAACAAAAAGGAAGGTAGGTGTAATATTCAAACAACAAGAAATGTATCACATTTAAAGCTTACCTGGCATCAGGTTCCACGGTCATCAAAGCATGACACTATTAGGTGGATGCACCAGATAGTAAACTCCACAAAGGAGGCGATAGCCACTTGTCTATCCTATTAGGTGTGTGCCCGTTGCAAAGCTTGGCATGATAACATCAACTCCGCCAAGAGGCTCCCTGCCATAGTTGAGCCGATGAACTGTATAATTAGCTAGTGCCATTACAGCAACAGTAAGATAGAAGTCTTTAACACAACGGACTCTTCATTAAGGGTCTCTCTATGAAGTATGGATACTTCATTAAGATTCCCTCTACCGATATTGAATACATCTCAGATATATGGATACACAAGAAACTTGTCCAATATGTATCCGAGCCTATCTGGAAAATAAAAATAAAAACAATAATTTTGGATAACTGGACACAAAGCTTATATGTATCCATGTGTCCTGACTTTTTTTTTTATACACCTGGGGCAAGAGGGGATATGGCCATCATTTGAGAAGAGGGGCACTTTCGTAATTTTTAATGAGGCCGTTTTAGAAACTAAAACAAAATTTCTCATATTGTTTTTAAAGATGTTAAAATTTGTTAATGTTTTATACAAATAAAATTATATTATAACAATGTCTAATTATCGTATCCCAACCATATCGTATGTTAGTGTTTTGAGTTTTTCTTTATCTCGGTATCTATATCATATCGGATCTAAAATGTGTATTCGTATTCGTACCCTTGCTTCTTAGGTTGGGAATTAGTAGGATATGTGAATTTAATGTTGGAACAGGTTCCCGCTAGGGCACCTTCTTGTCTAGCATTTCTAAAGAAAATAAAGAGACCACTGGAACCAGCATTTGTAATCAAGAAGAGCATAGGTTAGATAACTTATCCCACTGATGATAAGCCCTAGCCTAACTCCTGAACACCTAACTCCTGAACACCATGCCGGTTGTCTCCTAATTAAGACGTTGGCACACTCCTGGACTATATAAACAAGGGATAATTCAAGGCTAGTCCTATTTATTAGGTCAAAGATACATCAAATTCCAATAACTTTTTTCTAATGCACATAATCTCACAATTTCTCTCTTTAACAGCACAACCTCCACCCCCACCCCCACCCTCACCCCATCCGAGACTCACTGGAAACAGCTCACCGAAAAATCTCGCCGAATTTCTCGCCGGAGTGTTTTTCTTTCCTCGTTTCTCTCTCTCTCTCTCTCTCTCTCTCTCTCTCTCTCTCTCTCTCTCTCTCTCTCTCTCTCTCTCTCTCTCTCTCTCTCGTTTATTTCTTTATTTTTTCTGGTCCGCACCAGCGACATCATCCCCCGAGCTGGAGAAGAAGAGTTTTCACTGGAAAAGTGGAGCTTTCGCCCGAAAAAAATGAAGTTTCGATTATTTTGTCAAAAAATATCGAATATATAGTGTTGTTTGATAGATCTTGACGAGTAGATTCCAAATATAAAAATTTTGTGAATTTTGGATTTGTAGATTGGAACTTATGGACTTTTAAAGATTTGTTTTTTTTTAAAACGACGTAACAATAGGTTACCTTTGACACCATTGACTCAGTCAAATGATCTCTTGGCTCATTGATCAAGTGAATGAGACTTGAAAATAATTAGGCCTATAAACAACATAAAGAAACCATCTTCACAATTCCAAAACCTTAGCTCTTTAGAGCTGTCACCCTGCCTGTTAAAGAGCTCATCAATACACTAAGCCACTCTTAGCATCCAATACCTCAGGCAACCCTAACAGTGTTGCACCAATTGTCACACTCATTTGATCCAATTATTTATGCACCCATTTAGTTTTATGCCTTTCAATCATAGAGCAAATCCCACCGAACTTTTTAGACTTTTTAAACACTAAGGATGTGCTTAAGACCTTAAATTTACTCTTTAACATATTTTCATAAAATTAGCCAAAAAAAGACTCTTTTTCGTATAAATTTGCACCAAAAAAATAACCATTTATATTGGATAAAGCGGGTTGTTCAAAAAAGAAGTGATAAGGAAGATGAATTTAAGTTGCAAGAAAGACAAACTAACTTTGTTTTATTTGCAGCCAACAGCATTTACGTTGAATGTAATGGCTGGTGCCTTCTACAAGCTTGGAAGTTCTCCTGGTGAAGTAAAGAAGCAAATTCAGCAAGCATGCTTCGATTACTTGAGTCTTGGACCGATTTTTACAAGAGGTGTAGTGGCACTAAGTTGTGGTTTAAATCTTCACCCATTGACCTTAATATTCCATTTCCTTGTTCTGGTTATCTACATGGTTGGTTGGCTGTTACTTCCATTTCCTTCCCCCAAACGCATTTCTGATGTTGTTAGATTGATTTGGGTGCGTGATCTTTTTGTGTTTGTTTGTTGTTTGATTCCTTTCTCTCCCCCCCCCCCCCCCCCCCCCCCGCCCCCACCCCCGCAGTAAGCGTGTCTTATATATAATATTATGTTATTTTAAACTCTTGACATTTATGTTTTTTCTCAGGGTATGGCAATAAATTTTGGAGCTTATGAAAAAGGACCTGTTATTGTGTGAGACACTATGGGAGAAATGAACTGAAGAAGCTAATACATTCAGTAGAGGTCTCATAATAAAGTTGAACCCATTTATGATGCAATAATGATTGTAATTCAGATTGTTGGGCTACATTATTACATTGGGAGCGAGAATCCCCTTACAACCTAGAAAATTATAACATACTGTCATAAACATGAACCTTATTCCACCTATGGCCACTTTTCTGCTAAATTGATTGCAATGGTTGATAGGTTATGTAAGTCTCATTGTCATTGATTAACATACTGCCAATTCTGATGGGTTTTGATTTACCAAGTGCACAATTTTTATAAGGGCCTTCTCTTGATGCTCGAAATTATTAAAAAGAAAGAAACTCGTGGGCATCCCTAGTATTTCTCTCTTTCAAAGCACTCAATCATACTTTAAACCCTCAATTTCCTAAACACAAATGTCTATTAAGTTGTTAAAATCTATCTAGTGCATTGGGAAGATACATTTGATGATTCTCATCCGAAATATGTAACTATTCTCTTTTAGACCGTGGAGTTTTTACGTTTGTATGTTACACTTTTCATTGGAATAGCTCAAAAATGCAACACTAAGGAAAAAAAATATAAATCCGCACTATATCACCAACTATATTAGCATTGCTCGTTGGTTAACTTTCTATTATTTTTAAATTTAGTTCACCGGCTAAAGTGAGACACATATCTTGAAAAATTAATATCCCCCCAACTATATAGGATTTGCGTAGGATATTGTTATCGGGTCTTATTTGTAATAGTTATATGGTGTGTTAAGTTATATTTAAACGATGTAGGTTATTTATGTAATATCTGAAACTTATTAATATAGTTGTAAAGTAATTATGAGAATGAAGATATTCATTCATTTATTTCCTCGTGACAGGTATTCATTCATTTATTTCCTCCTGACTAATTTCTCTCTTCCTCTTCTCTGTTCTTCTATTCATCTTCCTTTATTATGTAAATTGATAATCTCATAAATTTAACATGATATCAGAGTGTGGTGCGTACAGTTCTAAGGGAAACTAGTACAAACCCTAGGGTTTGGAGATATTCAAAGATGGGAGTTGTTTGAAAGGGTATAAAGTTAATCACATCAACATCTTTCGCAGATCCAACTCCACAATGAGTTGATTAAGGATTCCAAGGGTGTACGGTTTGTTCCGATCATTGTGTTCTGATAATTTTTTCCATCCTTGTTTATTGTGATTGAGGTATATATGTTACTCTATTATTTTTTTTGGTAGTTCATGAATCAGATATGAATTGTTCCGTTATTTTTAGGGTTTGTATATAGTTTCAGACTTTACCATATAAGTTGATGTTGTTTGTGCTAAAGAGGTAGTTCTCTACACATTTTTTGTTCAGTTTTTAAGGAATGTATAATAAAAAAATCATTTTAAGAATATGTCTGGTTCAGGTATGAGCTCCGAAGGAGCTGGGTCTTCATTAAGTCTTATTCCAATAATATATAATAACAATGATCATCATTTAGTCATGTATATCACCACTACTAGGCTGGATGAGACAAATTATATGCAATGGGCTCAATCAGTGCATATGCATATCATAGGTAGAAGAATGATTAACCATATTGATGGAATTGTCACGTACCCATCTAAGAATGATCCGATCTCTAAATAATGGAATGCTGAAAATGCGTTAGTTATCACGTGGTCATTATAGTCAATGCAACCACAAATTAGCAAATGGTTCTTATTTGTGAAAACAGATAAAGAGTTATGGGATGTTTTTGAAGAGACCTATTTATCAGTTGGTAGGAGTGTAAACGGATATTTAGAAATTCGAATCCGTTCGGTATCCGAGTCCGAATTGTGCGGATATTTATCCGAAAAACGAATATGGATACGAATATGGATAGTGTGTTAAAATATCTGAAAAACGAATACGGATACAAATAGTATGTGTATCCAACATGGATAATCCATATCCGAGACGAAGTATCCATATTTACAGATATCCATTTTTTCGGATATCTGTATCCGTATTGTATTTAGTAATAATTTACCATTAATATTAGTTATACATAATTAGTATTTATAATATTTATTATATATAATGTAAAATTTAAATATATAATACAAAAATGTTAATCATCTCTTTTCACTCATCAATACTATCTAAAAAGAAGCTAAACTCTTAAAGTTGGTCATATGACCAAATTACCCTTTTATTATAACATCTTATTTTTGTGATATAACCCCACTCAAATCCGTTTCAACTCTTGATAAATATGATTAATTTTAGGGGATCTTCCTATTAAGTCCCGTTTGAAGGGGATATTTCCTATTAGGTCCTATCACAACATTTTTTTCTTAATAGGTCCCATTTGTGCATACAGTGAATATTCACTGTATGTTTACAAATGGGACCTATTGGAACAAAAATCTTATTTCATGGGACCTGATGGAGCAAAAAAAAGATGTTAGGATCTATTGAACTACATACTTAGTAAACGGAACTAATTGGTAAAAACTCCTAACATAATTAGTCCCGTTTACTAAGTATGTAGTTCAATAGGTCCTAACATCTTTTTTTTACTCCATCAGGTGCCATGAAATAAGATTTTTGTTCCAATAGGTTCCATTTGTAAACATACAGTGAATATTCACTGTATGTACAAATAGAACCTATTGAGAAAAAAATATTATGATAAAACCTATTAGGAAATATCCTTTTCAAACATGACTTAATAGAAAAATTTACCTTTTTACACAATTTAAATTCTTCCCTCCCGCACCTCTCTTTTCATTTTTGGTCTTTTGAAGTTCAAAATCCAAATAAAAACTCTCGAACTCCCACAGACCGACGATGGCCTCTTGGAATTCTGAAATTCTGATTAGATGACAATACGGTTTATATCACATCCTAGGACGATTTTCTTGAAAGATCAATCAACTTTGATGGCTAGTACGAAACATTATATTCATCACATTAATGGCTCGTGGTCGCTAATACAACAAAAGTAACTTGAAAAGAATAGACAGGAGCGTAACCAAATAAGAAAGGAAGGGGAAGGAAACAATAGTATTGTTAAGTCTTCTGAGTAACTAATTGGTTTTTGATAAAATTACTAAGACTTGTTGGGGGTGATTCAATTTTTTTTCTTTTCAAGCCATTTGATTCTGGTTTTTGAAAAAAAAAAGTTCAAAACCCAAATCTCTTATCTTGCACTGTCAGCTCTTCCACCTGTCGATCATCAACACCTCAGCATACCCCCGTGATTGAAGATAGAAACTGAGAGAGGATTTAGGTTTGTAAAACAACAAGAAGGTTTAATGGGGTTTGTGCAGGAAAGGTATGTTTTTTTTATAGAAATGGTGGAGCATTTCAAGACCAAAAAACGCAAGGGAAGTAAGGAAGGAAGTGTGTGTCGCCTTGGTTCTTATCCACTTTTCAACTGTGAAAACGGTGGACAGTGATTCTTACAGCACAAGATTTATAGTGAAAGGCCCACTACTAGATTGCAAATATTTTTAGCCTAAACCCAAGGAACCTTCTATTCATATACAAAGTTTGCCAAAAACTGTTGACCATTAGGCCAAGAATTTTTGGAGAAGATCTTAATAATGAGTAATCTATTATTATTGAGTTTTCCTCTTCAGGCATGTTAGACTTCCTATTGTTGTAGTAGTATAAGAGAGAAACCACTATTTTTGTCTAAACCAAAAAACGTGGGCCTTTTTAGAGTTGAAGCCATGGTATAATTTGTTTGGGTATATTATTTTCTATCGGAATCGATATAATTTGCGATTAAAGATTTGTATTTCGGGGTTTTGAGACTAATTAAGACACTCATTTTATTTTGAAGATACAAAAAATTCTTACGTTTCAAAAGTATAAATGTTAGTCTCTCTCTCTCTCTCTCTCTCTCTCTCTCTCTCTCTCTCTCTCTCTCCCCAATTTAGATTTATTTGTATTTCTTAACTCATGCACATTTGTATAACATATTCGTTCCACAAAATTAGTTAATTGACTTATAAATAGTTATTTGATCAACTCTTTAGTCAATGTTCATAACTCTCTTTGATGTTGTCTTATATGTAATCATTGTTTTCATGATTTGCATTTGTAAAGTTGGGTGGTAATATGTATTTGGATTGGCATGTGTAATATATATATATATATATATATATATATTTGGATTGGCATGTGTAATATATCATGTTGTGCCATAGCATATCTTCAAAGAAACATCCAACACCATCGTTGGGAGGCACATCTAGCAGCACAAAACAAGGTCAGTGAATTGAGTGAGATTGTTGTACCCCGCACTAATCTGTATGGGAAAACAAATAGACACCTTTTTAGATAAATTTTGCAATTATAGGGACTTGGTTATTTAATTGGTGCCTATTTTGTTATAAAATAACTTAGGTAAAATAGCAGGAATTCGTTAATAATAAGTGAATACATTGTAATGTGAAATGTAAGGTCCTGTTAATGATAAAACCGATGCCAGTATTCCCGAATGTTGAATGATGCTTTTTTTAATTTAACGAAGCGCAGGAGTTGTGGGGTGTGCATGAGGGGTCAGGGTATTTATACAACAATTCGTCAAGGCAAGAGATGGGTGCACTGGATGTTTTTTCAGATTCATGCTTCATAATGTTGAAGTTTGTTTTATGGAAGATGCTGCGATGCATGAATAAAGACATACAATACCGTAATACATTCCTTTAGTCTATGTTAATTCTTGTTCCTAGTATAAACAAACAAGGGTAAATAATAAGTAAAATGACATGATGTTAATTTTTTTTTTATTTTCCTACGTTTACTCACTAAGCACATAAATTATGTTGCCAAGGCAATTACTCGGCTATAAGGAATTTCATCAATTAAGGGGTCGTATATATAATATATTGGATTAAATTACCACACACACAAACTCTTGAGTAATTCATAAAGGCACAAATGTAAAATAAGAACCCCAAAAATGATCTTTGGATTGTGTGTTACAATATGTAGATTATTCTAAAGTTAGTTGATATTACATTTGGATATACCTTTTGATTTGGAGTTTGAAAACTGAACATAATGCTTAGATTGACTACTTGAATACATTCACACGTGTAATGGACATGGGCACACCTAGTTTAAAAAAATTAAGAAATAATACTTTTTTAAAGTCAAAAGATAATGAATGGCTTAAAAAGAAAAAAGAAAATAATAAAAAAGAACAAAAAACGGACAAAATAAACTCAAACAAAACATTTGACCTAAAAACGTTTTCTTTCATTTTACCCGTTTTCCCATTCTCCCTCATTTTTGGCACACACCCTCTTCTCCAAAACCTTCCCTCTACTGGTAACTTGGTAAGAACCTCCCCCCCCCCCCCCACTCCTCCCCCTACCCCACATAAGCACCTACATCAACACAAACACACACATGCACACAATAACATAATAACACACACAGGCACACAATAACTGACACACACACAGACGCACACAACAACACATATGCACATAGATACACATAACAAATATTAGGAACAAATTATTGATTCTAATTTCTAAATTGTTGATTGTGAAATGGTAGATCAATTTTTAATTCTAAACAGTTAGGGCCTGAAGTTAGGGCTTGAATTTTTTTTATAGTGGTATTGATACTAGATGTCAAAAGAGACAAGTCAATTGTAATGGATAAGAAATGTAAATAAAAATGGATATTATCTGAATTCGGAGAATCCGAGAGATACGGATATGGATTGTTGTTTTTACTATCCGGGGGATATAGATATGGTTATGGATAGTGCATCCATATAAAGGATATGGATACCATGGTATCCGCTCCGTGTCCATCCGTTATCACCCCTATTAGTTGGCAATTTTACTAAGCTGTATGAGATTCGACAAGAGATCGCAAAATTCAAGAAATATGGTCTTTCACTTAATACCTATTACCATACTCTACGTGGCAAGTAGGAAGAGGTTGACCACTACCAAGACTACATACCAATTTGTGCAACTGATGTTAAAGCATTTCGATATATGGTATAACAAAATTGCATCTATGAGTTCTTAGGTGATCTTTACCCATAGTATGAACATGTCAGGGTGCAAGTATTGGGGATATATCATGCATATACTTTTGTTAAGGAAGTTTTTTCATATATCCAAACTGAGGAAAGCAAGAAGAAAGTCATGAAAAGTCAGATCTACAAATGCCTTTATCTGAGAGGTCTTCTCTCACCACCCAAAAAAGGAACAAACCCATCACCCAAAAGAGTGAGGAAGCAAGATGATAAGATCAGGCTGAAGTGTGACCATTATAGGCATACTCGTCATACTAAGAAAACCAGCTAGAATCTTCATGGAAGATATCCTGCCGCTCAGTCAAATGCTACGCCTCGGTATGCCCCATATTGTGGTCCATCTATGGTGCATACAATAGTTAATGAGACTCCAACATCTACTAGTCATGTCCTTCCCAGTCCATAACAATTCACCGAGAAATATATTGTGTATCTTCGACAAATATTAACTCAACTTGATTCTAATCATAGTTTTTCCTCTAATTTTGCTCAATACTTCTCATTTGGCAAATCATGTTTGCGCTTCATCTGATGCGCTTCCTTGGATCATTAATTTTACGCCTACTGATCATATGACTGGTATGGCATTCGGTTTTTTCTCATATAATGTGTGTTCTGGTAGGGAAAAGATTAGAGTCGCGGATGGATCATTCTCCTCCATTGCAGTGAAGGGCACAATTCCTATCTATTCTAATATTACCCTATCATATGTTGTTCATGCTCTATATTATACCAATAATCTTCTCTCTATCAGTCACATTACCAAAATCTTTAATTTTAGCGTAACATACTTTCCATCTCATTATCTCTTTTGGGACTTGGACACGGGGTAGATAATTGGGAGTGAACATGAAGACAATGGCTTGTATTTGTTGGACATGAGGACATCTTGTTATGTTTCAAATCAAATTAGTGTTAGGGGCAGTATAAACAATAAATATTTATTGATACAATGGCATAATAGTCTAGGACATCTACCTATTCTTATTTTGAAACGTGTACTCCTTAAATGTGTATCTGTTGCACCTTTTGAGCTATATTGTGATGCATGTGTTCTCACAAAATATTGTCATGTTCTTTATCCTATTAGTATTAATTAAACTATAACTCCATTATAATTTTTCCATTCTGATGTGTGGGGTCCTGAACTAACTACTTCATTACGTGGTTTTAGATACGTTGTTGTGCTCATTGATGAATTTAGTAATTATAATTGGCTTTATCTTATGAAAACTAAAAGTGAAGTTCATTCCATTTTTCAAGTATTTCATAAGATGGTGTATACTCAGTTTGGGTGTCCTCTTAATATCATTCGATCCGATAATGGAGGGGAATTTATGTATGGCGGCCTTACCTCATTTTTTGTTGATAATGGGATTATCCAGCAAACATCAAGTGTTGATACCCCACAACAAGATGATGTAACTGGAAAAAAAGATCGTCATATTATAGAGGTGTGTCATTACTTTGTCATAGGTATGGGGGTACCTAAATCACATTGGGTTAATGCAACATTAACCTCAATGTATTTAATCAATCGCGCTCCCTCTCAGATTCTCGGCTATCAATCACCGATATCTATTTTACACCCTCACTCCCCTTTGTTCACTATTCCTCCCAAAGTGTTTGGTTGCATTTGTTATGTTCACATATATCATTAGTAGGATAAAATGGATCTAAAGGTATTTCGATGTGTGTTACTTAGGTATTCTACCACTAAAAAGGGTATCGGTGTTATAATCCTACTACTTGTTGTCGGTTTGTCTCCATGGATATCACATTCTTTGAGTTGGTTCCTTTTTTTCTCCTTACTACTCGGGATTCTCTCCAGGGGAGATTATAAGTATAGAGATCCCATGTCCCATTCCATTATACGTCCCTACACAGGGGGGTTCCTAATTAAGGGGAGCCTATGCCAACTCAGGGGGAGCTTATGCCTATTACTATTGACACTAATAATTTAGAATATGAAAAGGAGATACTTGTATATACTATGAGAGAAAAGAATTCAATTGTCTCACCCTAGGACCAAGAAATATCCCTTAATCCATGTATTCCCTCACCTGATCTTGATGTCCTTATTTCTCTTTGTAAGGGTATTTATGATTGGACGAAACATTCTATATCTCAGTTTGTATCCTATAATGCTTTATCTCCTACATAACGTGCTTTCACTTCTTCTGTCTCGTCTGTTTTTATTCCTTCTAATGTTTCAGATACCCTTAGTCAGAGAACCATAGGAAGGAAGCCATGTTTGAGGAAATGAAGGACCTTGAATAGAATAATACCCAGGATATTGTTACATTATCCAAAGGAAAGAAAGAAGTAGGCTACAAATGGGTATACACAGTTAAGTTTCACGCTGATGGAAAAATTGAGAGATATAAAGCATTATTGGTAGCAAAGGGCTTCACTCAAATAAATGGGGTTTATTATTAAGAGATGTATGCTCCAGTGGCCAAGATGAACTCCATACAATTTCTTCTTTCCTTGGCATCTAATTTGTCTTGGATTTGCATCAGTTAGATGTAAAGAATGCTTTTCTTCATGGTTATTTGGAGGAAGAAGTGTATATGATAATGCCTCCTGGTTTCAAGCTTGTCGATGGATATGATTTAGTGTGAAAACTAAATAAGGCCTTATATGGGATTAATCAATCTCCATGTGCTAAGTTTGTGAGCCTCAACACAGTTGTGATGAGAGTAAGGTGCACACAAAGTCAGACGGATCATACACCATTCATCAAGTGCCACCCAAATTGCATCACTTCCGTTACTGTATATGTTGATAATATTATTGTCACTAGATATGACCCGAAAGATATACAAGCAATAAAGACATTCTTAGGAATAAAGTTTGAGGTTAAAGACCTTGGATTATTGATATACTTCCTTGGCATCAAAGTGTGTTGATCCCAGAAAGGAGTGTTTTTTTTTTCAACGAAAGTATGTGTTAAATATGTTGGTTGAAATGGGTAAACTTGGATCTGAGCACGTTGATACTCCCATTGAGCATAACTATAGGCTCAATGATATGGATGAGGAGCCATCAACTGATGTAGGAATATTTCAGTATTTGGTTAGAAGACTTATTAATCTTTCTCTTACACACCCGGATATTGCTTATGTTATTAGTGTGATAAGCCAATTTATGCATGCTCTAAGAACATCACATCTATGATATGCCCTATATGTATCCAATAGCTCAGAGACATCAACCTCGGCCAGGGATATGGCCAAGGTTAGAAGGGCCTTATATTGGAGACCAGCGATCTCGTCCTAATCAAGGTTGGCCATGACCGACGTTACTAGTTACCTCACAGTCAGACAGCAGTTGAGGTCTTCATGATCCATGGGGGCAGTTATTCATCAGGTCGTCCAAGGCTGGAAACCTCGGTTGGGTGCAAGTTGAGGTTGCAAGGAATGCATCATCATAACCAACTCGACTGAAAATCATCCGATGTTCCAAACCTACTACTGCATAACCTCGGCCCAGGCCGATATTATGGCTCCATTTGCCTTACCTCGGCTTCACATGAGCCGAGGCCATTATGAATTATCTCGAATTGGGCAATAGACAGACTTTACCAACCTCGTACTCTTCCCGGATGAGGTTGGTACCAATCACAGGTAGCTGAGCCTTTATTCTCATATGTGTGGCTAGGAACACGTGTACACAATCAGTTTTAACAAATCAATCCCCTCACGTGGGGGAATATTTCATCATCATTCTTTACATGTGACAGTGATAGATGTCTTCATCAGATTGGCTAGATCAACACATACATGCTCATTGCATGCATAGGGGGTGCATTACACCACCACACATTATATATACTTACCTTCTCCTACTTGGATAAGGATCCAAAATTAGCAACCCTAGCAAAAAACTCTGTCCAAATATACAGTAGAGAGAGAAAGCTTGAGAGATTGTATCTATGGTCATTAGTGCCTTATTTTAGTGACCATACTCACTCACTTACACAGTGGATGTAGGCCTAATTGGCTGAACCACTTATATATTGGTGTTCATCCTCTTCCCCTCATCTCAATCTCTTATATCTGGTACACTTTTGTGCTGTCATTGTTATAACTGATTTGAGCTTACAAACACCTTGACGGGTAGTATTGTTTCCAGCATTATCATTTTGGTACCGTCTGTGGGAACGAGAAGCGATATCTTCCTCATTTTGTGCTTAACCTCATCGGAGACTCTGGTGGTGAACCAGGCCCCACCCCTTACGTGGAGCTGTTTCACCATTGAAAGAGGTCCATTAAGGTATTAAGCTCATCTACTACTCAAGCTCTTTAGTATTAACATATGGCACCGGAACTACCACCATCTCTTCAGTCTCCTGGTGCGGGAGGACCCTGTTCCATCCAGGCACCGCCTCAGTCCGAAATGGCAGAGGTGGCTGCAGCCTTGAAGTCCTTGGCCGCAACGCAGCAAGCGATGAAGGAGCAATTTTCACAACTCAGTCAAAACATTATGAGACCACCTGGGGTCTCACCGGAGATGATTACTCCGGTGGCCGTTCAGCCTCATCCTGATGCCAGGGGACCCCCCTAGGCATCACGAAAAGACCAATCTACGCCTCAACGGAGGAGAGATGTTGCTGACCCTAGACGTTTGCATCTGGGGAGGCAAGGACACCCTTGCCCTGAGGATAGGTATGATGATTTGGAGGCAAAAGATGCTCCCGAAGATTGTTGGGAGCCGTATGAGGTTTCAAATAACACGGTTCGTCCTATTCATCAGAGCCGAGGTTGTGGGGGCCAAAGAGGTGAAGCCCAGCAAAGAGGGTCAACTTTTGATAGATTAAGCAGAGGGTCGGCCTTTGAAAGGCTCGGCCCAGTAAACGACCTACGACAGAGGTTGTCGAGGTTGAGAAGTAAGGCCGGCTCACAAAGGGAAGAGGGTCAACATTGGCCCCATCAAGGCCGACCCCACATGGGACGAGGTAGAGACCAGGAAGAGGTCAACAATCGACGTTGTGCTGCGGCTGGGGAACCTTCAGTCCACCCCTTGGAGGTGGCTGGGGACAACCTCGGCCAAACCGACGTTGCGAGACCATGGAATGACTCCATCCAACGTCTTGAAGAAAAGATACGAGATCTAATTAAAATACATGACCCACTGCAAAGAGGTTTCTCATAAGGCTCCCCATTCGTGGCCAGGATAGTGAGTTTTCCAACCCCGACCAAGTTTAAGCCACCTACGGTGTCCCCTAAGTATGACGGTAGCACCAACCCTGTACATCACATTGAGATGTACCATTCAGCGACGGACATTTATTCAATACCATATGAGATGAAGTTCTGGGCCTTCTCCGGGACTTTGACGAGAGCAGCACACATATGGTTTACTTCTCTTCCAAATAATTCAAATGAGAACTTTAAGGGGTTGGCTGAACGATTCATTCACAATTTCTATTTTTGGGTAAGACCTCAAAAGAAGACCACCCATCTGTTGTACGTCAAGCAAGGCAAGAATGGGAGCCTAAGAGACTACATTGCCAGGTTCAATAAAGAAAAACTTGAGGTGGGAGACTATGAAGAGAATATAGCCATGACCGCCCTCATAGGAGTGCTCCAGAAAGGAAAGTTATTGTGGAAACTTGTTGAAGACCCTCCCAAGTCCATGGCAGAGCTATTGGCTACTGCGGGGAAGGTCATGAATGCTGAGGAGGCCATGGCTGCCAAGTATGAGGATGAGAACGACAGTAAAAGCGGGAAGTTACAAAGAAAGAAGGACGGAAAGAAGAGGCCAGCTGATGACAAGTTCGCACACTATACCCCTCTAAAGGTTAGCTGCGAACATATCCTCAATGAGATCAAGAATGACAGGTCTCTAAGGTGGCCGGAGAAACTGAAGGTTCCTCCACATAAGAGGGACAAAAACTTGCGGTGCGAGTTCCACCAAGACCATGGCCATGTAACAGACAAGTGGTTCGCCTTGAAGGATGAGATCGAGAAGATGCTGAAGTCTGGAAAGTTGAGGAAATATGTTGATGGCAAGGCTCCTAAAAGGGGAAGAAATGGCTCCAAAAAGAAGAGAAACGAGAGGTGTCGTGACGATACCCCAACAAGAAGAGATGGTGACTCAGATGATTCAGACCTCCCACCAAAAGATGACAACACCCCAGTGAAGAGGGTTGGTATGATCTCCTTTGGTGTTAACAGCATATGAGGAGGACTTGCAGGGATTGGTTCTGAAGTGGCTGACCGAAAAGCTCATGCGACAGAGGCCAAGTCAGTGGCCAAAATTGAAGTAGTAAATCTAAAGTCTTCCGAGATAACGCATAAGAGAAAGAAGGTGGACATAGACACTCTCGTAGTCGGGTTCTCCCGACTCGACTTCAAAGGCATCCGAGCTCCACATGATGACCCTTTGGTAATCACAACAAGAGTTTATGGATGTGAGGTACAGAGAATTCTTGTAGATGGAGGAAGTTCAGCAGATGTGATGTTCTGGCCCTGCTTCAAAAGCCTGGGCCTTAGTAGAGCTAGGCTGGTACCCTATTATCATCCGTTAATGGGCTTCAGCAGTAAAAAGGTCCATCCGTTGGGCATGTATGAGATGGACGTGCGAATGGGTGATGAGTGGCCTAAGAGTTTAACCCGGAAGATCAATTTTTTCATTATGGATGAAAACATCTTCTCGGCCTATAACCTCATCATAGGAAGAGTAACCTTTAAGGAATTTGAGGTCGTCCCGTCGACGGTCCACCATATGCTAAAATTCCCGACCCCTTATGGGATAGGGGAAGTGCAGGACGACCAAACCATGGCACGAGAATGCTACTTTAACTTGCTGAAGAGAGAGAGGACCATAAGAGAGCAACTACCACTTATAACATTGATACACTTGACCCTAGAGATGAAATAAAGTCGAAGAAAGGAGAGGTTGCAGAAGAGGTAGAATCCGTCGTCCTCAATGAGGAGGAACCGGAAAAAATTATCCAGGTCGGAAAAGCCTTAAAAGCGGAGATCAAGGAAGAGCTGATAAACTTCTTGAGGAAGAGGAAGAGTGTCTTCGATTGGAGTCACGCGGACATGCCTGGCATCAACCCTGAGGTTATGTGCCACAAACTTAACGTTAGTAAGGATGCTAGGCCAATCAAACAAAGACGAAGAGTTTACTCTAGGGAGAAGTACGACGTCATCCGAGAAGAAGTCAGAAAGTTGGAAGAGGCTGAGTTTATCAGGGAAGTCATATATCTGGAGTGGCTTTCGAATGCAGTCATTGTGCCCAAAGCCAACGGAAAATGGAGAATGTGCATAGATTTTACTGACATGAATAAGTCCTGCCCAAAAGACAGTTATCCATTACCTCGGATCGACCAAATGGTAGATGCCACTGCAGGGCATGAGCTCATGAGCTTCATGGACGCGTATTCAGGATACAACCAGATCTTCATGGATGCCGAAGACTCAGAGAAGACAATCTTCATCACTGATAAAGGGGCATATTGCTACAAGGTTATGCCCTTCGGATTGAAAAATACGGGGGCAACATACCAACATTTTGTGAATAAGATGTTTGAGGGAAAAATAAGCAAGACTATGGAGGTGTATATAGACGATATATTAATGAAGAGATTAAAGTCCTGCACCCATGTGGCAGACCTGGAAAGGAAATTCGATACCATGGACTTGTACATACTAAAACTCAACCCTGTGAAGTGTGTCTTCGGGGTAGGAGGTGGGAAATTTATTGGATTCATTGTCAATCAGAGGGGAATAGAGGCGAACCCTGAGAAAATCAAGGCTTTGCTCGATATGAAGAAACGAAGGAGTATCAAGGACATTCAGAGGCACACTAGAAGAGTAACTCCACTCAACAAATTTGTTTCCAGAGCGACGGACAAGTGTCTTCCATTCTTTAAGGTGCTCAGAAAGGCCTTCGAATGGGACAAAGAGTTTGACGAGGCTTTTAATCAACTCAAGTCCTATCTCGGATCTCCCTTGCTCTTATCTCGGCCCATAGTAGGAGATAAGTTATATGCTTATCTAGCACTCTCTGAATCAGCTATAAGTGTATCCATAGTACGTGAAGATGTTGGGGTCCAAAGGCCTGTATACTTCAACAATAAGGCCCTTCAAGGGTCAGAACAGAACTATCCTCGGATGGAAAAATTGGCCTACGCTTTGATACATGCCTCGAGGAAGATGAAGCCCTACTTTCAAGCCCATTCTATGGTCATCCTCACTGACTCCCCACTAAGACAAGTCCTCCACAAACCTGAGAAGTCGGGTAGATTGATGAAATGGGCCATTGATTTGGGAGAGTATGACCTTATTTATCAACCCAGGGCGACCATCAAAGGGCAGGCACTTGCAGATTTTGTTGCTCAGTTCACATGGGAAGAGGCCAAGGTTGAGAATGACCTAGAGACTGCAGAGGGGTCAAACAGCAACGTCTTTCGAGATCCAAAAGAGGTTGTATTCAAGAGATCCAAAAACGGAATAACCTAGAATGAAGAAGACCAGTACCTCTTCAAGCAAAGAATCATGTCAGAAGGGGGATTCTCATCAGATAAAGGCATCTGAAACCTCTTTGTTGACGGGTCTTCTTGTGACAGCGAAAGCGGTGCATGGCTAATACTTTTAGCCCCGGATGGTACCAATATTGAATACGCCTTTAGATTTAACTTCAAAGAATCAAACAACGAGTCAGAATATGAGGTCATGATCGCGGGCCTATCCTTGGCTAAGACCCTAGGGGTAAGACAACTCCTACTTCATAGTGACTGAAGGTTAGTTGTTAATCAAGTGTTGGGGGTTTATGAGGCCAAGGATGAAAGGATGGCCAAATACCTAAAGAGGGTGAGAACGATATTAAAAGGCTTGGAAGAGGTAAAGATGAAGAGAATACCTCGTCAAAACAATTATCACGCAGACGCACTAGCAAGGTTAGCTTCGACAACCAGAACAAACTTCAGAAGAACAATTCCAATAAAGATCCTGCCCAAGGCAACCATTGAAGAAGAAGAGGTAAGTAACCCTTGCCTCAATCTGAACCTAGGGGACTCATGGATGGACCCCCTTATCAGATATATTAGAGAGGGAAAACTGTCGAATCAAAGATAGAGAGGAGAAAACTGAGGTACGGAGCTGCAAAGTTCACGATCGTGGGAGACGTCCTATATAAGAAGGGATTACTATTACCTCTCCTCAGATGTGTTCATCTCACAAAAGTTCCCCACATCCTACAGGAGGTACACGAGGGTTCTTGCTCCAGTCACATAGGAGGAAGACCTTTAGCAAAGAGGATTATTATGCAAGGATATTGGTGGCCGACCTTGGCCAAGGATGCTGCAGCCTACGCGAAGAGGTGCGACAAATGTCAGAGATTCTCGACTATTCCCCATCAACCTCATCAGCTTATGACGTCAATCAGTTCCCCTTCGCCATTCGCAGTATGGGGAATTGACTTAGTATATCCCCTGCCAAGGGCTACAAATAATTATCGATTTCTGATAGTTGGCATTGATTACTTCTCCAAATGGGTAGAAGTCGAGCCGATGATCACGATTACAGAGCAGAAGACCTTCCAATTTATTTAGAAGAACATCATATGCAAACATGCCTTTCAAACAACCTCATCTCGAATAACGAAACCCAGTTCAAGAATTCTTCCTTAGAAAAATATTGCGAAAGAGTGGGGATGAAATAGTTTTTCTCTTCTCCACGCCGACCTCAGGCAAACGGTTAGACCGAAGTCACAAACAGAACAATCCTCGATGGAATCAAGAAGAGGTTAGAAGAAGCTAAGGGAAGATGGACTGAAGAGGTTTATGTTGTGCTATGGGCCTACAGAACAACGACTAGGACACCGACGGGGGAAACCCCATTTATGTTAGCACATAGCTCAGAGGCCGTCATACCAATAGAAGTAGGACTACCTACTCATTGGGTTCAGACCTATAACCTTGAGAATAATAGGGAGGAGAGAAGACTCGACCTAGACTTGATTGAAGAGAGAAGGGAAGACGCAGAAATCAGGCAAGCAACTTACCAGCAGAGAACAACAAAGTTCTAGAATCAAAGGGTAAAATCAAGACCCATAGTCGTGGGAGGTCTAGTATTGAAGAAGACGTTGCAGAAGGTAAAAAAGCTTCACCCGAATTGGCATGGTCCTTACAAAGTGATTGAGGATGTTGTACCCGGGACCTACAGGCTAGAAAACCTCGAAGGGGAACCTTTCTCTAATCCTTGGAATGCTGCTCATCTTAAAAAGTATTACATGTGATGTTGCAAGAGCTTTCATGTAAATGTATCATCTTATGAAGAGATTATTAATGAGAAGATTAGTTCCCGTGTCAATTCTTGGTTCATTAACTTGGTGAAAAATTATTTATGGGGATAACATCTTAGTTGATTTCCTCAGACCTTATAACATCATAATTTGGTGATAAGGTCTGAGGAGAACATCTTACTTGGATGACCTCAGACATTAGACATCATTAATTTGGTGAAAAAATTATTTATGGGGATAACATCTTAGTTGATTTCTTCAGACCTTATAACATCATAATTTGGTGATAAGGTCTGAGGTGAGACATTGTACTTGGATTACCTCAGACATTAGACATCATGAATTTGGTGATAAAATTATTTATGGGGATAACATCTTAGTTGATTTCCTCAGACATTATAACATCATAATTTGGTGATAATGTCTGAGGTGAGACATCGTACTTGGATGACCTCAGACATTAGACATCATTAATTTGGTGAAAAAATTATTTATGGGGATAACATCTTAGTTGATTTCCTCAGACCTTATAACATCATAATTTGGTGACAAAGTCTGAGGTGAGAGATCGTACTTAGATGACCTCAGACATTAGACATCATTAATTTGTTAAAAAAATTATTTATGGGGATAACAACTTAGTTGATTTCCTCAGACCTGATAACATCATAATTTGGTGATAAGGTCTGAGGTGAGACATCGTACTTGGATGACCTCAGATATTAGATATCATTAATTTGGTGAAAAAATTATTTATGGGGATAACATCTTAGTTGATTTCCTCAGACCTTATAACATCATAAATTGGTGACAAGGTCAAAGGTGAGACATCGTACTTGGATGACCTCAGACATTAGACATCATTAATTTGGTGAAAAAATTATTTATGGGGATAACATCTTAGTTGATTTCCTCACACCTTATAACATCATAATTTGGTGACAAGGTCTGAGGTGAGACATCGTACTTGGATGACCTTAGACATTAGACATCATTAATTTGGTGAAAAAATTATTTATGGGGATAAAATCTTAGTTGATTTCCTCAAACCTTATAACATCATAATTTGGTGACAAGGTCTGAGGTGAGACATCGTACTTAGATGACCTCAGACATTAGACATCATTAATTTGGTGAAAAAATTATTTATGGGGATAAAATCTTAGTTGATTTCCTCAGACCTTATAACATCATAATTTTGTTGACAAGGTCTGAGGTGAGACATCATACTTGGATGACCTTATACCTTACACCATCATAATTTGGTGACAAGCTCTGAGGTGAGACATCATACTTGGATGACCTCAGACCTTAGACATAATACGGTGAAAAATTATGTTGAGACTTCAGACCTGAACACACATATCATGACAAAGAAAAGCATTCAAAGAACATTCAGCAAATAAAGAAATAAATCCCTCCTCACAGGTTGATATAGACAAGGAGTTACAAGTTACAAGGTAACTGAGTTTGCAATCAGAGGTTATAGTTTGAAATGCATAATAAAAAGTTACAAAAAGCTTCAAAAAAATGGCCTCAGGGTCTACAGCTACATTGTGGGCATCCTCGGCCTCATTCCCTTAGCTGATGTTGGTCACCTCGGCCCCATCATCTCAGAGGTTGGCACCCTCAATCTCTATAACATCCAGTGGTGCAGTCTCTGTAGGGGCAGTATCTTCCTCCTCAACCTCTTGAAGGCCCTGGGTAAATTGAGGGTTGGTAAAGCCCAGACCAATGAAGTCAGAGGTTGTGAAGCTCCCTGACTCCTTCTCTTTGGCAGCCGTCCATTTGCCAGTTGCCTTAATACCTCTTTCGAGGTATTCAAAGCCAAAGATGATAAATTTGTCAAAGACTTTGTAATCAGCTAGGATCACCTCAGAAGCATCCTCAAGGAAGCTTTCACTGCAGCATCAACCTTCTACTGAAGAGCGTCGTCCTTGGCCTTCAGGGAAGAGGTGTGTTCCTTCTTATGCTGGGAGATCTCTTTTTCCAACTGCTTGACCTTCTTGTTAGACCCTTCAAAGGAAGACTTCAGACGATCCACCTCTACATTCAGAGAGCCTTGCACCTTCTCGGCCTCTTTGCCTTTCTCGATGAGGGGCAACCTCTTTTGAATCCAGTTGGCCAAATGATGCATAGCAACGATACCCTGCAAAATCAAGGATCAGACGTATGAGTTCAAATTCAAAGCAGAGGTTACACTTCAGAATCAAATTGAAATTCAAATCTTACCTGAATAGACCCGTGCAGTCCAAACTTAGCCAGCAGGGGAGTATCCATGGAGTGATAAAAGCGATTGTCAGCATCGGTCATAGCAGAGCCGATGGCATCCAATGCCTGCACATTGTGGCCTATCGGACTGTCACTAATTTTTAGTTGCTCCAAACGAGCAGCCAATGTATCAACAGAGGATATGGGGACGGCCTTTTGGGCTTTAATCGACCTCTGATCCTCAGGAGTAGAAGTTGTGGTTTTCCTCTTCCTTGTGGCATCGGCCTTAGACGTGTCGACACCCTGCTTCGAGGGGGAAGGAGGAGGTGCATTCAGACCTACCTTCTTTACCAACTTAGTGAGACTGGGGGCAGACATCTCCCAGATATCATCTGAAATGCCTTCAGGGAGATCTGCAAATAGAAAGGTTTGAGTTATAAAATCAGAGACATAAAAAGCCAGAGGTTTAACTCGTTGAAATAATAAAATAAGCACTTATGGAGCTTAGTCAAAGGACTTCCCCCAAGGCCAGTCTCAGAGAGATAGTAGGGGGTGATCAGATGTTCGAACTTGACCAACAGACCATGCTTCCCCTGATCTTGAAGGTCTTTTACTTTTTGAAGATTATTTTGGCTTATCGTCAACCCTGACAGCCATTGACACCTTGCCCCATCTCAGGGGTATCCTCCGCTCTATGTTCGAAGAGGGGACACAGGGGCTAAATTCCCATGCCCCCAAGGCGAAGAAATATCACGGTTTCCAATTATGATTTGAAGTTTGGGTAACCTTTAACATCTTCTTAGTTGACTTACGAGCTAAGAAATGGTAATAGCTCGGATGATTCGTAGCAGAGGAAGGGATGTAACATCCAGAGAAGACCTGGACAGGAAGGTCTGAATGGTGGACTGCCCTCCATAAAACTATAGCTCCAATTATAACCCTCTAGGCATTGGGGGATAACTGGGAAGGCGTTAAGTTAATATAGGACAGTATAGCCCTAATGATGGGATGAGTGGGCAGACAAAACCCTAACTTGAACATCTGCTCGTACAAGCAGATCTCACCATCTTGACCGCCGAAAGCTCTCTCGTCCCTCAGAGGTCTCCTAAGTTTTATGGAGGGACCTATGGAATATAGATGTCTGAAGGCTAAGAGGTCAAGTTCGTTGACACTGCTTCTATCTCGGCTTCCTCTGAGGTGTCAACATCGCTCTCGCTCTCATTATCCTCGTCTCGATCAACGTCAGCTAGAGCGGACGAGGGATTACCTTTAGGGAACCTCTGAGCAAAATCATCCCTTGTATCAGCCGATAGGGGACAACATCAATGGGAGGTCAAAAAGCTACGCTTGGCTCGACAACTTCAACGTCTAAAGAAGTTCGAGATGTGCTAGACTCGTTATGGGACGAGACACAGCTCGAAACCTCGGCTTGGTCAGGGACCTAATCCTGCCTAATGGAAAAGTCCATGGCCTCTTAAAAAGAGTCCACAGACATAGGGTCTGAGGTAGACGACTCAGACTCAGACATGGTAGTAGGTTCTATTAGGACCTATGCTGATTTAACTAGTTCAGGTGGCTCAGGGTATATGACCTTCAAAGGGGGTAGAAAGATAAGTCTGAGGGGGAAGGCCTCAGCCCTACGAGCTTCCTCTATTTGCCTAATCTTTTCTAAAGTATTTTCTCTAAGAGAGGGGAAGTCTTTTAAAAGATGATAAAGAGGTATGAGCATGTGGGGATGACCCTACACTTGTAGAACCAAGCCAAAAAACAAACAACTTGACTGGAACTGCCTAAAGATCAAACTGGGTTTTGAAAAAAGAACAATTAAGAATAGTTCACTGGAAAACTCTTAGGCTTGCCGAAAAACTCACCAAGTAACCGGAAAACTCATAAACTCGCTGAAAAATGCAACAAATGGAAGAACAAGGCAGGAAAAAATGGAGAAGAAGAGATGATTGACGATACCTGATGGAATGCGAGGAGAAAAAGAGAAAGGTTGGTAAGAAAAACCCACCAAATGCACCCTTAACCGAGGTCTTGTAGAGAGCGAGAAAGCAAAAAAAAGAACAGACGAGAAAGTGAGGAAATAAAGAAGAAGGAAAGGAAAAAGGGTTTTAACCCTCGATATTCTCTTACACACGTCCCAAGGCCCATAGTTACCTTGGGAGCCCAAAAGACTGCAATCATTGAGCTTTCCAGGCATGCCATCTACTTCAACAGTTGACACTTATCTAGAAATTATTGGCACTAACAGAAATCCAACCTCGGACATGCATACCCCTTAGTCACCTATTCACATAGGCAACTGAGTGCTAGGGGGTGATTGATATGCCCTATATGTATCCAACAACTCAGAGACATCAACCTCGGCCAGGGATATGGCCGAGGTTAGAAGGGCCTTAGATTGGCGACCAACGGTCTCGTCCTAAGCAAGGTCGGCTATGACTGACGTTACTAGTTACCTCACAGTCAGACAGTAGTTGAGGTCTTCATGATCCATGGGGGCAGTTATTCATCAGGTCGTCCAAGGCTGGCAACCTCGGTTGGGTGCAAGCCAAGGTTGTAAGGATGCATCATCATAACCAGTTCGACTGAAAATCATCCGGTGTTCCAAACCTGCTACTGCATAACCTCGGCCCAGGCCAACATTATAGCTCCATTTGCCTTACCTCGGCTTCACATGAGCCGAGGCCATTATAAATTATCTCTATTGGGCAATATACAGACTTCACTAACCTCTTACTCTTCCAGGCCGAGGTTGGTACCAATCACAGGTAGCTGAGCCTTTATTCGGATATGTGTGGCTGGGAACATGTGTACACAATCAGTTATAATGAATTAATCCCATCACGTGGGGGAATATTTCATCATTATTCTCTACTTGTGACAGTGACAGATGTCTTCATCAGATTGGTTAGATCAACACACACATGTTAATTACATGCATCGGGGGTGCATTACACCCCCCACACACTATATATACTTGCCTTCTCCTACTTGGATAAGGATCTGAAATTAGCAACCCTAGCGAAAAACTCTGTCCAAATATACAGTAGAGAGAGAAAGCTTGAGAGATTGTATCTATGGCCGTTAGTGCCTTATTTTAGTGACCTTACTCACTCACTTGCACAGTGGACGTAGGCCTAATTGGCTGAACCACTTATATATTGGTGTTCATCCTCTTCCCCTCATCTCAATCTCTTATATCTGGTATACTTTTGTGTTGTTCCCATTGAGTATAACTATAGGCTCAATGATATGGATGAGGAGCCATCAACTGATGTAGTAAGATTTCAGTATTTTGTTGGAAGACTTATTAATCTTTCTCTTACGCACCCAGATATTGGTTATGTTGTTAGTGTGATAAGCCAATTTATGCATTCTCTAGGAACACCACATCTACAAGTTGCATATCATGTCCTATGGTACCTGAAGACTTCTCCTAGGTTGGGAATATTGGTTAAGCAGCATGGTTACTTACATTTTGAAGCTTACACTAATGTTGATTGGGCAGGGTTTATCATATATCGATGATTCACTTTGGGATATTGCACCTTTATTGGAGGTAATATTATTTCATGGCAAAGTAGGAAATAGTTTTTCATTTCTAAATCAAGTGCAGAAGTTGAATTCAGATCCATGGCACATGGAGTGTGCAAGTTAATGTGGCTGCGGACCATGTTCGATAAGTTGGGTTACCTGTAACACCCCGTATTTCAGAGGATAAAAAATGTAAATAATTTGGTAATAGAAGATTTAATTAATTGGGAGAACTTAATTAATTTGGTGATTTGCAGAAATTATTTAATTTTGAGAATTTATATTAATTTGGTGAATTAAGATTTATTTAATTCAGGTTATTTATGAAAATTCACATGTGTCATAATTTGGGGTGGAAATTTGAGAATGTTATAAAGTAATTTGGATGGAAATTATGAGTGCATGATTGACTCCGTATAGGTCGAAATAGTCGAAAAAGAGTACTCGGGGGGTAGTAATCGGATCTCGGGATAATTTTTGGCATAATCGGGCCCACACAGGAGTGTTTGAGCCATTTTAATTTGGCCCATAAGATTAAAAACGGGATTAATGAAATAAAACCTAATTGAGGGAATTGGGGAAGTCATAACTCAAGGAGAGAAACCCTAGAGCTGCAGAGGAAAACAATGGGAGAAATTGGGGAACCTTTGGTAGCCAAACTAAAGGAAGAGGAGTGTGTTGTCAAATATTAGTCTACAACAAAGGAAATCAGACCCTACAAAATTAGTCAGGCAAGTAGGTAAACTTGCTTTCATTTAAATTGCGGTATTGCGATTCATATCATGGTCGGTGTAAACCATATTCATTTTGGGATGAGTGATTATAGTAAAATTCGGTTTTGGAGGGTATCACATGTTAAATTTGGATTTTGAGGATTTAAGCATTAAGGGTGAAATTGATGTTTAATTGATGTGAGAATAATATCATATGAGGCTATAATATGATTTAGAATAAAAAACCTATAGAAATTATTTTTGAATTCGGACTATTAAATCGAATTGAGAATTGTGATTGAAGGGATATTGAGAAAAACCCAATTTATGAACCCTAGAATTTTAATGAAAATAACTTAGGATTAATGTCATATATTAGTGTGTGAACATGTTTATAGATGAAATAAATATGAGAGATAAAGTAATAGAAGTCTGGGTTGAAGTTGGAAAGCTTCAGAGTTTAAAAATAGTGGAAAAAACAATCGGGGAAAAGGACTGATATCTGGTTGATCGATCGATCGACCCAATTCGTCGATCGATTAACCCCTTCAGTTATTGTAAAATATGAGATTGTATATCTTTTCATCACGGTCGCGTGGTCACCAATCTCATTTTTTTTCTGATTTTTTTTGGATTTGATATGATTTTTCTACGATAGGGTGCATGAGACCGACATCTTTAGGAAGAAATAAATTTGGATTATTTGGAGATGTCCGTAGATGAGTGAAGGACTTTGGAAAAATATTAAGGAACATTATTTTATCCTTGGATTATATAGGTATGAATCCGGGGTATGGATTTATGAGTATTTATAATGAACGACACTCGACAATATATGTCGAAAATATACGACCGTATTCGAATGGGAATTTTGGATGAATTCAGCATACAGGCTGGTATCTTAAGGTGGAAGTTAATTGATAGAAATTAAATGGAACCTAATACTTAAAGTCTTATGGGATGAGTATTAAGGACTATTAAATTTAATAAGGGTGTCAAACTTATCAACCGAATTTGGTGAAATGAATTCTAAAAGGTTAAAATACGGACCAATAAAGGGAGTCTTGTCATTTTGGTTGAGTGACACCACTTGGATAAAATTAATTGAGGTGATAGTAATTAAATTGAGGGTCGATATTTTGACTCTAATATTTCTCAGGCTAGTGCTACGGGAGTTAGGCACAGATTAGCCGATTTAATTTATTTTAGAGATATATAATAAATTACCAAATAGTGAATTTAACAAGAGGTGTTAACCTTAATAGTGGATTTTTATGTAACAAATTCTAAAGGGTGAAGATATGGACCATATGAGTGAGTCAGAGTATTGTATTTGGGTGACATTACTTTAATAAATTAATTAATGTGAAATTGATTAGATTAATTGGTGTAATTTGAAATGTAACGGATTCGGGGGATGAGCGAACCTATGACTTAGATCAGTAGGACATGAGTGAGTTACCTACTCAAATATTTTAAAGGATAATTGGCACACTTCGAGTAGTGAGGGATACTCGGGAATATATGATAAGAAGTGTAATTGGAATTAATAATATGTAGGATATTCGGGAGATATATATGCTATGTATGGAATATATGATATATGTTGTGTGTATACCTATACTAATTTGTATGATTTATTATGTGTATGGCATACCTACCATACTTGCTATCACGAGAGGTTGATTTTCGAAAAAGGACCATCTTATCGTGTGCCTTCGGGGGGATTTAGATTGGTACCTTAAGGACATAGAACTGTGAATGACTTATTTGTGAGTTGATAAGTCAGCTGGCCATGGGAGCGTAGGTATGTGCGTGACCTATGGGTATGTGAACTATGTTTGCCTCCAATATGTGTGATTTGTATTGATACGGTTCCAGAGTGACTCAGAATCCGTAGTCCTTTATACAGTGCGTGATGTACCGGGACTTGATAGCAGAGTATGCATGCACCGCATATCTC
This sequence comes from Sambucus nigra, assembly GCA_949130495.1. Classification (NCBI taxonomy): domain Eukaryota; kingdom Viridiplantae; phylum Streptophyta; class Magnoliopsida; order Dipsacales; family Adoxaceae; genus Sambucus; species Sambucus nigra. The sequence continues at coordinate 180,182,378 of OX422212.1, read as the reverse complement.
AGCCTAGGGGTTTTGTATTCTATATATATAACTAGTGTGATAAATATATATACTTGTGAATTATTCTTCTACGTGTGTTTGGTAGATGATGTACCAGGACATTGTAGCATAATATACTCGCACCGCAACTCAGCTTAGGGTTGCAGTGTTAGTATATATATAACAAAGTGATATATGTATATGTGTGATTTTATTCTATTGTGTGGGTTTAGTATAAGAGAAAGATAGTGACATTAAAAATAACTATATTATGGGGAGAAATAACATATACTGAGAAATTTATAATGGGATAAAAGACATGGAAATTCGGTAACATATTGTATGGGTAATACGGGTGGGTACAATGAGTTAGTATGTAGAAGGAGACTTGTTATGCCTAGTTAGGTGGGGTAGCTTAACTAGGAAAGGTAGAAGGAAGGCGTTAAGTGTGCACATTAGATGAGGGGTGAGCTATGTCTCAAGAGAGTGCGACACTAGCTTAAATATGAAAAGTGTGCATGCATATTTAATTATTGCAATTTAACTGCTTACTAAATATTTTCAAAATGTTTTACTTGGGCTCAGACCCATGTCAAAATCTTTTCCAAAATATTTTAGGTGCCCAGCCACAGGGACGCCCAGTTTGAGGATTCTATTCAGGATGCGTATCTGCAGCTCATGCGAAAGTTGTAGGACTTTGCTATAGACGTTTCTCTCATTTATTCCTAGTGTAGGAACTTTTCAGTACTCATTTGGGCATGTCGCCCTCAGATTTTGTATTTAGTTTACTTATCGGACTTTGTGTATCCAGGTTATTATTTCAGTTACTATTGTATTTTACTATTGAACTGTTAGTTGATTCGGTTATCTTGATTTATATTATTCATCTGTGTGGGATTCAGTTATTAGTTGTGCTTATGGTTTTATTATTATTATTATTATTATTATTATTATTATTATTATTATTATTATTATTATTATTATTATTATTATTATTATTATTATTATTTATTTTCTGCTTGTTTTTAATTAATGAAAGATAAAATTTTGCACCAGTCTAATTAAATTACTAGGTGGTTAGTAACTTTAAAAGATTTCGACAGTGATGATAATAATGAGCCATATGAGACCAACATTTTATTTTGATCACAGTTTGGCCACCCAGTATTTTAGTAGGCGGGACAGATGGTATCAGAGCATCAGGTTCTAGACTCCATAGGATCTGTGCGGCTTATTACATTTCAGCGTAGCGTTCTTTGATATAGAGCCTTATTATAGGATTGTTGTATTCCTTCACATATACGACTTATGTTCTCCTGCGATTAAGTATAGCTTATGTGATTTATATATGAGTTCGGTTGGGCTTCGTACATCGAACAACTTTGGGAAGACTAACAAGGTCTGTTAGAAGGACTGCAGGCGGGGAGGCTCAGCAGAAGGCATGGAACATTCTGTAAACGGTGATCGCGATAGAAGTCACCATAATTATTGTTTACGATAGACCGCGTTAGGATAAACACCAGGGTGCATTAGTTTCCCAAAACACCTTCGTAGAAAGCGGTGGTGCACATTCATACTCACCCAGTGCAATCGGTAAAGGGGTGGCGTCGGGGGAACTCCTTTGAAGAGCCATCCGCGAGGATTAGAGAAAGAGGGGGAGTGTAACGGGTTAATGGAAAGAGATAACCCAAAGTCAATTGAGTAGGGTGGAGTGCAGTGGCACCTAGGGTTAAATTGCAGGGAAATGTTTTGCTCATAGGAGCGGCGTAGTAGTGGTGGGAGTCGGTCACCACAACTATGTATAGATACCATGGATAACGAGAAAATAAATTGGTGAGTTAAAACAAATGATGATATGTTCAAAAGATACATTAGACACTCAGGATAATGCTATGCTAGAAGAGGTTGTCACTGAAGAGGATATTTTTCAAGCCATTAAGTCCATGAATGTAGATTCAGCTCCAGGACCTGATGGATTTGGGGGCATTTTTTATTCCACTTGCTGGAGTAAAATCAAAGATGGATCTATTTTTAGAAAGTTATGGATTGTAAAAATGGAAATATTCAAAAGATGCAAACTTTTGGGTAATATACATAGTATTTTCCAACAGGTAACAAACATGTTTTCAAAACAAACTGACTCATCTATTGAGCCGTGTGGTGTGGCGGTTGAGTTATTTTGCAACACGACACCTGATGGGTTTAAGCGAATAAATAATTGTATAATAAATTTTCACATAACTAAAAAATAGAACAAGTAACAGAACATAAAAGTACCTTATTAAATATTTCAGATCATTCTAAACGCGTAAAATATAATAGCAACAAATTTAGTATACATCAATTTATTTTGTTGATATCAATTTGTATATATCTGTATATATCGATGTGCAAAAGCATGAAAACAATAAATTAAAATCAAAATCACAAAGGAATGGAAATTTAGTGTATATATCTAAATCGGAAACGATAGAAGTTGTAGAAGCAATCACAAACTGCATAACCAATCTGGTGTAATACATCAATGGAAAAAACATAGAGTACATTTTCATACATCAATCTATGCACTCAGTGGAAAAAAATAGAGTGTACATCAATCTAGTTTGGTACTATTCCAATTTTGGTGATGTCGATTACTATGTTGAGTGACATTAAAATGTTACAGTACATTGGGCCCAAATCCCCTATATAATCCTACTAAACAATCATCAACTAGAATACCTGAACCAATCATTCCAAGAAGACAATTACAATTCATTTTATTTCAAATTTATTAAAAAGAGTCTCATAATACAACTCAATTATCCTAAAAATAGGACTAAGAGTTTCAATGTATTTCTTATTTTCTCTCTTTAAGCTACATGTTCAAATAAAATAGTGAGAGGGCCAGCATGAAGCCATTCTCTTGCAAAGAAGCAGAACGACGAATAAAGATTAGAAAATGTTATTGATGATGATAATATTATAAGGTGGAATGAAACTAAAATGATAACTGGTGTAAGTATTGTTATTAGGGAAATTGCTCCGTTGAATGTTAGATTTGGGATCCAGTTGCTTGTTATTACATTCCGTGGATCGATGTTAGGACTAGTTATTATGATGTTCTCAACACGTGTTAGGTTTTTATCTAGTTAGTGTACATAAGAGCTTATAATAACTAGATGTGGCTAATGTGATGAGAAAAAGTATTAATAATGATCAAGCGTGAGAAAGTATTCATAATGATTGAATGATTTTATTCTTCCCTGCATTCTTCTCTATTACTTTCAGTTAACCCCCAATGAACTGTGAAGGTGGTTTTTCCACGAGTTGCTGGAAATAAAAATATTATCGCAAATAATATTTAGTGACGAATTGTGTATTTTTAGTGGAAAAAATATTTCTCTATAAATCAAGACTTTCTTAAAGTGAAATCATATTAATGGCATGATGTCTTCCAAAGCACGTGAATTGGATGTTCAATAATAAACAAATATATCAATAATTCTGACTAAAATTTACACAAACTAGCAAACAAATATTTTCATAGATTAATTTAAAACATATACTACAACAACCTGTTGGCAATACAGGTTTTTAATTGGCACACCCACATCTCTAGCAAAGATTGTGGGCTATTATCCACATTACACACAGAACCCGGGCAACGAGTCTGGCCCAAATTATTTTTTTTACTATGAATGGACACAAATCCACATGACCAGCTCAATAAAATGGATTCACTTCTTTAATTTCATTTATAAATTATGAAATGAACCGAAAAATATTTTGAAATGATGACTCGGAGTGTAGGTGATACAAACTTATAGAAAAACAAATGACTTTGTTCCAGGAACGAAAGAGAGTTCGTCAACGATTACTAAATGTCAAACAATAATGATGATATTAGATAAACAATCATACAAATATAATACGCACCTTATTCCATATCTTCCCCATCACATTTTTCTTCCCCTCTTCCTGGTAGGACCTATCTGCACACAAACATAAGTGAGGGTGTCCTTCACACTCGATTAGGGCCAACTGTGAATTTTTTTATTAAAATAAATAAAAAGAGCTTAGTTGTATGAATTCAAAATGGGCTTTAACTTCGATGTCACAACACTTGTTGTAGTTGCTGATCGGTTGGTTGAGAGATGATCAGGTTACACTGTGAGGATAAACTGTGTGAGGATGTTGCCATCAAAACAATCGCAGCAACATGTCATTAATGCATGGAGTCAATACTCACACAAGTGAATAGGATTGTTCGATACGGGGTGAATCTATACAAAGGAATAAAATAGCAGTACACCCTCAATTGAACACATGATGGAATGTATGGTACAATTAAATAGCTTTATACTCACCATTTATGCCATAGGCGCAATAATTTTTCATGAGAATCCAATGTATGGTACATGAACATCAAGATTACAAAATATCATAAATGTATGGAGTCAAATACCTAAATTGCAAAACTCGAAACAATAAAGTTACTATATTTATATCCGAAAGAAGTAAACAAATATGTACCATAAATGAAATCTATACAATAAAAAGCATAACAAATAAGTAGATTTACAAATTAAAGTTAAGAAATAACATAGACATCAATAACAACGACGAAAATATAAATAAAATGATGGAATATGTCCCACAGGTTTAACTCTACCAATTTCAAACAGATAAGAACTTAATGATCTTGATTTAGGGGTTAAAAAAATATAACGTCGCAGTCCTACATGCGAGTACGGTATTTGCAATAAAGATAAAGTACGTCGCGATGGAATCTGACGAACACTAACCAAAACATGATCTCTTAAAGGTCATGTTCAATGTTGATTCCACATTTAACAATATCCTTGGGGGGGGGGGGGGGGGGGGGGGTTAATAAAAATACATATAATTTCAAATTCAAGGGTATAACTCAAACTTGACAATATTTTGAATTTAACCTAGATTTTATCATATGTATTAATTTACACCCCAAATTTTATTATTATTGCAATACACCCACAAAAGTAATACAAAATTCACAAAGTACACAAAATATCATCCTAAAGTGTCACTTACGTATATTGTCAAACACCTACGGGACAATAAAGAAAATACGAATTTTCAAAATCCCTTAACTTAGCTAAGACATCCAAATTATAATCAAGAAAATAGAATACCAAATGTTTAAATCAATATAAAATATCAAATTCAAGCCAGAAAATAGACACAAGCACTCTCAGGGAGAGATTTAACGGTGAAAATTGAAAACAAAAATAAAAAAACCTAGAGCAAATAATGGTAATATAAAATTTGTGAAAATAACATTTTAAACAACAAAATAAATCTTTGCAATTGAAGAGCAAATAATGGTAGTATAAAATTAATACATCTTGGCATGCCTACTCATCTTTAATTCAATATAAAATAACAAATATAGTACATTCAATAAACAAAAGAAGCATAAAAAATAATTTACCTCTCAATACATAAGAGAGAAACAAAACCCCAATTTTGACGTGGGAATGGAATACCCAATTTCTCAACCTACAAAACAAAAGAAAGATAAATTGCCAAATGTACACATTAAACATAAATAAGACAACAACCTTAGCTTGAAACGAAATCAGTTTCTTTAATTCATAGGTTACAAACGGAAACCCCGGCATTTATATAAAACAAAAAACAACACATGCATCAATCTAGTATGCACCCAATATAGTATGGCGGGAGAGAGAGAGAGAGAGGGAGATGGGCCGAGCGAAATCAAAGCAGAGAGAGGATGAGAGGGTGAGCAAGTGAGCGAGAGTGAGATAGCGGGCCATAAAGTTAGTATAATGATTTTTTAGGGTATTTTATTTTTTAGTAAAGTGTGTCAGATTGTCATTAAACTATGCCAGAATTTGGCACAGTTTTAAACGGTGCTAGAGTTTTAATATCGGGTGTACCAAATTGCTATTTATGGTGTGATGATATACCTCAATCGCGAAGAATAAGGATGGGATAACTGGTCAGAACATAGTGATTTGAATAAACCCTACAACCTTCCAACCCAACCAACTCACTGCGGAGTTGGATTCACGAAAGGTGTGGATGTGAATAACCCTACACCCTTGCAAACAACTCCCATCTTTGATTATCTTCAAACCCTACACACAAACTTTGGTTTGTACAACTTGCCTTTAAAAATTTACACATCACGCCGTGATACCGTGTTAGATTTATGAGATAATCAATTTACATAATAAATGAAGATGAAGAAGAAAGAAGAAAAAGATAGAGAAGAGAGAAATCGACCAAGAGGAAATGAAAGAATGAATACATTCATTCTTCCCATCACTTTCTATATATATTATTAAGTTTCAGATATTATATAAGTACCTTACTTATTTTAAATATAACATAACACACCATATAACTATTACAAATAAGACTCGACAATATGCACCACCTTGAGGGGGAGTGTTATTGGGTCTTATTTGTAATAGTTATATGGTGTGTTATATTATATTTAAACTATGCAGGGTACTTATGTAATATTTAAAACTTATTGAGGTAATCACGAGTCAAATGGCAATTCTAAAGGCACTACACCATTTGAGAGAGAGAGAGAGAGAGAGAGAGATAACTAAGCTTTTACTCCAAAGTTTAGGTTTCCAAATAAGGAAGAGGAGGGGTCTAATTATAATATAGGAAGGTGAGAACTAAAGAAGAAACTAAATAACGTGGGACTTATGCCCATCTAAATATTACGCCTGATACTTAAGTGCTCACCTAAACCCCAACCTCTAAATAAATTAATACAATTTGAAATGAAATAAAATGAAAAAATGGAACATAAGATGATTATATGATTAACTAATATATGGAGCGAAAAATAAAAGAGGATATAACCAAAATACCCCTCGAATCACATCAGGCTCCCCTTCTTAGAAACCAGTCCACCCTTGAACTCAAAGGGGGATGCCCTACTTGTTGTCGGGCAAGAGCATGATCAATGCATGCCCCGTGTCAACGTAATCATCCAACGGGTAATCGGGCATATGAGTCATTGCCATCAGGGCATTAAGGCACAAAGTAAGATAAGCAGAAGATCGATGACTAATACAACCACATTTGAAGCACTTGAAGGTTGGAGCATGGTTTGGAGGTGGTGCAGCAGTGGCTGAAAGAAAGGGAAAGAAAGTTGGAGATAATGAAGGAAATATAACGGTGGTCACTAGAGGAGAAGGGACCCAAGAGGAGGCACGGGCTGCAGCTACTAAATGATGTATCTCGATCTTGGTGGCATACTCCAATGACTTAGCAAAAGTGGGTATGTCATGAAAGGTCAAGTATCTCTATGTGTTGGATTGGAGGTTAGTGATGTAGTGGCTAATTCGTTGCTCCTCAGACTCTTCAATTCGGGCTTGAGTACACAATAATTGAAAGTGCTCCGTATAATTAACCATTGTTGTCTCCTGGTGAAAATTCTAAACTCTAGTGAAGAGGTCCCGATCATATGTAGGTGAAAGAAAGGAGAAAAGTAATAGAGCCTTCACTTCGCCAAGTTTGAATCGGTGGAAGACCTTCAACCACCCATCTCTATTATAGATCATGTCACTAAACAGCGGCAGACCCTGAAACTTCATCACGGATAATAGAACACGCTTGCATCTCGTAACGTGTTTGTAATTAACCACGTGATCCATTGAAGAAATCCAATCAACAAATGCATCCAATTGATTCTGGTCGTAAAACATGGGTATATCAACTCGAATGTCCCCATGCAAACTCTGAGAGAGGAACTGAAGAGCTAAATCAAACAGGTCACCCCATGGCGGGGCAGGAATCACGGAGTCATCACTTATGAGGAGATCCTAAAAATAAACAAATGGATCCTGCCTTGTGATATGGAATGAAGGAACTGGGGCATGGACATGAGGTGAGGTGGTGGTGGATCTGCAACTGGAGGTAGGGGAATCACCGAGTAGGGGAGAGAATGGTCATGGGCAAACTGGGGATAAGCGTTGAGTATATGCCCCTACTCATTGCAATAAAAGTATGGGAGAACATCTAGAATAGTTGGGGTGGGGTAATGATATCTGGTAGCGGAGTAGGCAAGTTAGGGGTAGAATCCAATCACGAATCTGGGGGAGGGAGTTGTGTGGGTAGAGGAAGAGGAACTAGATAACTGACTCCCGTCAATCTGAAACGGAAGAGGGGGCTATAGGGGGAGTGTGAGTGGTAAAATATGGGTGAACAAAGGTTGGGGCAAGGTTGGATGATGTAACGGGGGGTGGGGTGGAGGGTGGTGGATGTATAGAGGAAATAAAAAGACCATTGGTAAGGTGTATAGGATGAGGGATAGGCATTGAGATCATAATGATAGGGGTGGGTGGGGTTGAAATGGGTGGGACTAATGTTTAGGGGTGGTGTGTGGTAGGTGGAGGGGTGAGGGTAATATATGGATGGGAGTGGGTGATTGAATGGATGATTGAGAAAATAATAGGGGTGGGGGACTGAAATTATGATGGAGGGTGAGAAGTGGGTGGGCAAGGGAGGAGGGAGGGATAGGTGGGCGAGATAAGGGTGATAGGTGGGTGGAAAAGGGTTACCATATAATTAGGTGGGTGGGATAATTTAGGGGTTATTTAGGCTCTGAAAGTGAAAATAATAGGGATTTAGGAGGCTTGGGGTGCTGCCCCACCCCGGTTGGTCGGAGTTTCGGCGGTCCGGTGAACGAAATTGGCTAAACGGTATGAAAATAGATAGGGTGGGTCACCCGCAAAAATGGAATATGGATCCGAAATCAAATATTTAATCGGACCACCTGAAGGGGGTGAGGGAAGGGCATCGACTTCGTCAGAGCCGAGGAAAAAAAAAGGAGATAGAGGTTGTTTTAGGGGTATTTTAGGGTGGGATCTTTGAGAGAAGTTGTGGATTTTGATGAGAAGAGAGCGTTGGAGAATTTTGGGGAATTTGAAATTATTTTTGGTGGCTAAAAAAGTGGTGGCAGGGGGCTGGCGGTGGCAAGAGGGTAATAAAAGGCTATTTGTGAAATATAATGGGTGGGAAGTTAAAGTGGTGGTGTAGTGTTATAGAATTAGGATTAGTGTTTAGGTGGGGGAAGATGAATATGGGTATTGGGAGTGTTTGGGTAATGGGTTAGCATAGCGTTAGGGTTTTGAAAAATAAATTACATGTGTTGGTTGAGTGTGGTCATGTGTTGCCCCATGAGGGAGGCCATTTCTTCTCTAATTTGTTCTTTCATTTGGATAAATCTCCCATCAATTAAAAAATAATTTAAATAAAAAAAAATTGCTGTGACACCTCACAAGCAGAAATGAAAAAAATTATAGTGAGAGGAGTGAAACCTCACTCTGATACCAATTGACTTAACCACGCATCTAATGGAAAGTCTAAAGGCACTGTACCAATTTAGAGAGAGATATATAACTAAGCTTTTACTCCAAAGTTTGGGTTCCCAAATGAGAAGGGGAAGGGTATATTTATATGATAGGGGATGAGCACTAAAGGATCAACTAACCAACGTGGGACTTATGCCCATCTATACAATAAGCCTAATATTCAAGTGCTCAGGTAAATCCTATCCTCTAAATATATCAATACAATATAAAATGAAATAAAAGGGAATACAACATAAAATGGAGCCAAAAATAAAAAAGGATATGACCAAAATATCCCTCAGACTATATATTAATACAAATAGAAAGTGATGGGGAGAATGAAGGTATTTATTTATTCGTTTCCTCATGGTTGATTTCTCTCTTCTCTAGACTCTTCTTCTCTTTTCTTCTTCCCATCTTCCTTTATTATGTAAATTAAGTATTTCATAAATCTAACAGTTATAATTAGGGTTAATGTCGTAGGTTAACTTCATATCCTTCGAGCTGATTGATTTTAATTGGGATTGATATTTTTAGCATATTAAACCTAGTTTAATGTAATAGCGGTGGTGATGGGGTCAGATTGGCATTGAAAAATTAAATACTCAACGGGATGAGATAAACTACCCTACTAGGATTAATTTTTACTGCTAAAAACTGAATGGACGCAAGTTCCCAACAATAATTGTTATTTCATCTTTTAAAATATTGAAATGTTTTGATTTGTTTAGCAAGTGGGAGAGCCAATTTTTACGGATGGTGCCACTCCCATGTTAATAAAACTAAAGTGGAACTAAGATATAGTTAGGAGAGGATATGGTGCAATAGTTGTTGTATTTGAAACTGTTACCATTATTTCCTCATATGTAAATAATATGTCAGTTGAACTTGAACCATGTGTTCATAATAAAATTCAGAAAAGGAAACATTTATTCCACAAAATATAATGAAAATAATATCAATTTCTCTCTCCACTAGAAATGTATATCAGACAACCTGCAAAAGGAATTAGAAAAAAAAAACTTCTAATCAGGATGGATTGGCATTTTATGGAAACATCTCTATATTAGTACACTCTTAATGACTAACTTTTTAATTTATCATTTAGAGTTTGTGAACACATAGATGGTAGTTTAAGCATTTTCCTTTATTATTTGATCTTTACATCTCTCATTTCCTTTTAGGTTTTTACGCAAGTACTGATCAATTTCTTATAAAATGCAAGTCGAAGAAATTAATTCGACCATGTTACCAATGTTACTTGGTATGTGGGTCTCTTTGCTATGCATTAGGGAAACGAGTACATGGTACATTTCTTTAGACGATACGCGGTACTACGGGGGTACGCTTAATTATTTCACTAGACATGATTATAATGCTAAAGAACACCACCAAGAATTCACTAAAAATATTTGTAGTGTATAATATCAACATTGTAAAATATAATAATAAAATATATGAACCCTTCTTTTATCATATTAGTTGAGAAGCCATTTTTCTTCTCATTTATTCTATTATTGGAGTGAAAAGTTCCATCATTATCAATAATAGCTAAAAGTATCAATGTTAAAATTAGGAATTCCACATTTAAAATTCTGAATCACGAACCCCTAATGTTTCAGATTGTATGACCCCGAATCGTGGTATGTATGGGCTATAGTGATTCTGGTAACTATGCATGTGACTAGTTAGCAGTAAGAAATGGCATGGCCAGAGAGCTTCATCCCAACTTCAATTGTTTATCTCTTTATTTATTTGTGGATTTCTCCAAAAAATATTTTGAACGTAAAAAAATGATACTAAAAGAGCTAGAAGTTATGACTTTTATAGAATCACACGCAATCTAAAAGGAGGTTACAGGTAAACAAAAGGAAAATAGAAAAGTATATGTGTGCCTTGATAACATAAAAATTGAAAACGGTTTTGTCCTTTTCTTAAGTGTGTACTGTAGGGGTGTTCAAAAAACCGACTAGATCGACGGACCGAACCGACACGACACGACCTGAACCAACTCTTTTTTCGGTATTTTTTTCTTAATCGGTCTAGTCTCGGTTTATTTTTTTCGAGGACCGACCGAGTCAGTATGGTCGACGGTTTACAGTTTCAAAAACCCTATTAGGGCCAACCCAGACCGACTCTATATAAATAATATATTTTTACATATATATTTATATATATAAGATGAATAAATAGTGAAATTATATAGTTTAATAGTTGATTAGTTTAAATTATAGTTTAATCCAATAATAGGTTTGTTTTAATTGCAAATTTTGATATTTTTTAGTGTTTAATGTTTGAAAAAAATAGATTCGGTTATATTTTATTGTTATAAATTATGTAATTCATTAATGTGAGGACCGATGGGTTAGATCGGAATGACCTTGTAAAAAACTTAACCGACTAAGGTCGGTTAACTGACATTATCGGTCCGGTCTCGATCCATTTTTTAGATGACCAACTAAGTCGGTCTTATAAAAAAAACTCAAAATCGAACCGGACTAGACCACGAACACCCCTTGTGTACTATATACAAGGCTAGACTTTCGTGGTTTTTGACTTTTAAATTGTGCAAAAGAAGTATTGTGAATCTTATATATAATTTTAGATGGCCTCAATTAATATAATCATTTTGTATCTATAAAAGAGAAATGTACCCACTCGTCTTTTTCACCCTGGACCTAGATTATAAGGCAAGTTGCCGGTATAAGTGGGATAGGATTCCAATTGCCCATGCCACTCCCGCCCCCTAACTTTATCCAAATTCATCAATAGTTAAAGATAATAGACAAATGTCTTATTCTTCATCTTGTCAGGAAGGTGCAACCTATGATGTACAACAAATATGCACTGGAATAATAATCTAGTTAGCTCGTCAGGGCACCGCTCACTTTTGATGTCTCTTGAAACATGTCGACAATCTAGTTAATTTGTAAAACATATGATGGTTGGCATTCTTTTTTGTTTTCTTTTGTGGCTACTCCCAGACAATCAACTAGAAGTTATATGGTTTTGGTGGGCTATAACTCCCATCGCCCATCATCTCCACACATAGACGCTCTAACTACAGATCATTTCAAAATTTAGAGTAGGTCATCAAGTGTGAGGGTTATCTCTTCGAAGGGAAACTTAAAAATGTTAGTCTCAGGATGCCACCTCTCGATGAATGCAGAAATTAATACATAGTGCATATAGTGATGATTGTGCTGGATTAACCCCATTAACCCGAACATATGAAACCTATCCTATACTGTTTACTTTGTTTTTCCAGTGGCCAATCATTTATTTTAGTCCAATGGTTCACACATAATTGTATTCCACATTTGGGATACATAATAAACATTGAAGAAGGTTAATTGATATGTCATTTTCATTTATTGTAAAACTATGAAATAAAGTTAAGTTTTTGATCGAGAACCGGTCTATAATGCAAATGCAGTACGCTTAGTTAAGTGTTTTGGTGACGAAGATGATTTGGCCCACCATAATCTTATGGGGTTGCAATGGAGTCTCCCTTGTTATATGAACATGCCTCAATTTTTGATTCACCGTCTTCACCAATAGCATCGGGGATATTCGTAGGTTGTTCCCACTCATGTATTGTTTCATCCTATATAGGACTAAAATCCTCCTCATGTTCAATACTGGTACTAAGTATACTTGTACCTCAACTATAGCACTCAGTTCAAGCCTTTATTTCCTCTCAGAAGTTAATAGGGGGCAATTTATTTCTCCTTGTGTACATCAATTTAGGTACGAAATTACAATAGGAAACAAATGGAAAAAATCCTGAACGGTCCAACCACACAAAATCCACTAAGTACGAAATTACAAAAGAAAACAACACAATACTTACAACCCAAACTTGATGCCCTCGCAATCCTGCATGCTGTTCTTTCCTTCGACTTCAGCTCAGTGACATGTAGGAGTCCAGTCGTGAAGATGCAACAACATGTGAGTCCACATATGTCTCGGAATTCATCAATAAGGCTCAAAAATAGTCACAAACAAGGATTCAACCGTATGTAAACCAACGAGCATAGAATCCTCCATAGAAAACAAATCTCAACAAGATGTAGAGAATAAACTATGGTGCCAAAACACGATCTCAAAACATATATAGGTTGAATCTTGGATCGTAATCATGTTTGGTGTAAAGTATGGTTTGTGTTTGCAAAAATAAATCATAGTTGTAAACACCACATTGTAGGACACCCTAAGTCTCTCCTTAAACCCCTAGCACTCCCCCTTTCCACCACAAACCTAGGTCATACTCCGAGTACCGATCTAGAGGCCATCGAGCGCCCCTGGGCTCCATTTGACTCCGATCAACTCTTCCATCATAGAAAAAAATCTTTGAATCTTCGAAGGGAATTAAAATCCCTTTCCAACGGTTTGCCCCGTGCGCGAAATAGCATAACCGTTCGGACGAACGATCAATTTTCCCTCAAAAATCGATTCGGAGTCTACCAGGCGCTCCCGGACTCTGTTTGGCCAAAGTAAACTCTTCAGCTCAAACAAGAATGAATGAATCTCCAAATGGAATTGAATACCCTTTCTAACGATCTACCCCGTGCGCGATTCTGACCTAGAGTACGGATGAATGATCCGTTTTACTCCGAGAGGTCACCAAGCATTTTCGATCCCCGTTTGACCAAGGTTAACTTTATGAAGTAAGAGAAACTCTTTGGAATGTCGAAGTACATCCCCTAACCTTTCCAATGGTCTGCCCCGTGTACGATTCTGACTTACCATACGGACGAACTATACGTTTGTGTCCGGCGATCTCCCGTCAAAATCACGGATGTGCGCTTTCGAGCCCCATTTTCCCAAAGTCAAGTCCCGGAACCGAGAGAGGTCCAAAGGACTCTCTAAGTCCCCTGAAATAGATTTCTAACGGTATGCCCTGTGCACGATTCAGATCAATGGTTTTTGCGCTACAGTTATTTTTTCAAAAAGTCGGCATGGGACTGCCAATTGGCAGGTCCTGAACCATGCCTATCGGCATAGTGTCATGGGTGACCTGCCGATAGGCACCCCCTGAGGTACACCGATTGCAACACCCTGACTCTATAAATAAGGGACATGACCTCACCCCCAAGACATAGCAAACCCATCATCATTGATATGCCCCAAGTGTAACCTCGGCATAGAGACATCAACCTCGGCCGGTATTATGGCCGAGGTGGGGCATGTCTTGGACACGCGATATCATCCCTCGGCCATATCAAGGTCGGCCCAGGCCGACACTACCATTAGCCTCTCCAAGGGACGTCACAAGGATCGGCAGCACTCTTGGATACCTTGGGATGGCAACCTCGGCCAGACGTAGGCCGAGCTCGCAGCAAGCCAGCAGCAACCTCGTCAAGACACCAGTTCAATCTCGTCTCAGGCCAACCTTGCCCATTGTCTCGGCTAGGATTAGGCCAAGACCTCCATCGAATACTCGGACTGAACAGGTATCAAGACTCACCAACCTCGGCCTATCCAAGGCCGAGGTCATGCACCAGACGCAATAGCCGAGTACCTGCTGACATTTAGATAAGGACACGTGGACACAAATCAGTTATAACAAGATTATTCCCCACACGTGGGGAGAATATTGCATCATCATTCTCTACATGTGACAGTTATAGATGGCACTCCCATATTGGTGAGGTAACCACACACATGCTCATTGCATGCATGGAGGGTACATTACACCCCCTAGGTACTATATATAGAGGTCATCCTCTACCTTGCAAAGGGATCCCCAGATATTCAACCCTAGCAAAAACCCTGTCTAGACACACAGTAGAGAGAGAAAGCTTGAGAGATTGTATCCATGGTCATTAGTGCCTTATTGTAGTGAGGTTATTCACACACCCACAATGGACGTAGGCCAATTTAGGCTGAACCACTCATATTCTGGTGCTCTCTCCTCTTCCCCTCATCTCATTCTCTTACTTTGCTACATAACTATGCTGCCATTGTTGTTCTTAGATTGAGCTTAAAAACACCTCATCTGGTGGTGCTGATTTTGGCATCATAATTTTGGCGCCGTCTGTGGGAACAAAAATCTATCTCTTCCTCTTTTTCTGATTAACCTCACTGGAGACTCTGGTGGTGAACCAGGCCTCCCCCTAGCGCGGAGCTGTTTCACCATTGAAAGAGGTCCTGTAAGGTACTAAGCTCATCTGCTACTCAAGATCTATAGTGTTAACATATGGCACCAGACTTACCACCGCCTCTTCCGTCGCCCGGAGGCGGGGGGCCTAGTTCCAGTCAGGCGCCTCCCCAGTCCGAAATGGCGGAGGTAGCTGAAGCCTTAAGATCTTTAGCTGCAACACAAGCAGCCATACAGGAGCAATTTGCACAGCTCAGCCAAACTATGATGAGGCCACCTGGAGCCTCACCGGACATGATCACTCCGGCGGTAATTTAGCCTCATCCTGACGCTAGGGGACCACCCCAGGCACTAATGAAGGACCAACCTGCACCCCCGCGGAGAAGGGACGTTGCTGACCCTAGGCGATTGCGCCTAGGGAGACAGGGAAACCCTTGCCCAGAGGACAGGTATGATGATATAGAGGCGGAAGAAGCCCCTGAAGACTGCTGGGAGCCGTATGAGGTATCGAATAACACAGTACGGCCTCTTAGGCAGAGTCAAGGTTGTGTCGGCCGAAGAGGTGATGAGGCCTAACAAAGAGGGTTAGCCTTTGATAGGTTGAGCAGATGGTCGGCCTTCGAGAGACTGGGCCCTATAAATGACCTAAGACAGAGACTGTCGAGATCAAGGAGCGTAGCAGGATCTCAGAGAGGGAACAGGCAGGGTCGGCCAGACCAAGGTCGACACGGTGAAAGAAGAGGCAGGGAACAAGAAGAGGTCAACAGCCAACGTGTCTTGGCAGGGGAACCCTCGGTCAATCCCAAGGAGGTGGAAGGGGATAACCTCGGCCAAGTCGATGGCCGAAGACCATGTAATGATTCTATCCAACACCTTAAGGAGAATATAGGAGACCTCATTAAAAGCAGGGACCCATTACAAAGGGGTTACTCAGAGGGCTCCCCATTTGTGGCTAGGATAGTGGGGTTCCCAACCCCAGCTAAGTTCAAGCCTCCTACGGTCTCTCCCAAGTATGATGGCAGCACTAACCCTGTGCATCATATCGAGATGTATCAATCGGCAGCAGACATCTACTCGATACCCGATGAGATGAAGTGTAGAGCCTTATCTGGGACCTTAACAGGGGTTGCACACAGTTGGTTCACCTCCTTTCCGAAGAACTCAATTGAGAACTTCAAAGGCCTGGCTGAGCGGTTCATCCACAACTTCTGCTTTGGGGTGAGGCCTCAAAAGAAGACTACCCACCTACTATATGTCAAGAAGGCCAAGGGTGAGAGCCTAAGAGACTACATAGCAAGATTCAACAAAGAAAAGCTGGAGGTAAAAGATTATGAAGAGAACATAGCCATGACCGCCCTTATAGGAGGTCTCCAGAAGGGGAAGCTATTGTAGAAACTGGTGGAAGAGCCCCCTAGGTCTATAGCGGAGCTACTGGCAACCGCGGGGAAAGTAATGAATACAGAAGAGGCAATGGCCGCCAAGTATGAGGATGAGAACCGCGGTGGCAGTGGAAAGTCCCAAGGTAAGAAACATGGGAAGAAGAGATCGGGTGATGACAAGTTCGCTCACTATACTCCTCTGACTGTGAGCTTTGAGCACATCCTTAATGAGATTAAGAGTTACAGGGCTCTGAGATGGCCAGAGAAGCTGAAAGCCCCACCACATAAGAGGAACAAAAACCTATGGTGTGAGTTCCACCAAGATCATGGTCACGTCACAGATAGATGCTTCACTTTGAAGGATGAGATTGAGAAGATGTTAAAATTTGGGAAATTGAGAAAATATGTAGACGGTAAGGCTCCTAAGAGTGGAAGAGATGACCATAAGAAAAGGAGGGATGACAGATGTCGTGACAACGTCCCGGCCCGAAGAGACGATGATTCAGAAGGTGATGATGAAGATGATCCGGATATCCCACCAAAGGATGACAACACCCCGGTGAAGAGGGTTGGTATGATCTCTTTCGGTGTTGGCACAATATGCAGAGGATTTGCAGGTGGTGGATCTGAAGTAGCTGATAGGAAGGCTCATGTAGCCGAGGCCAAATCAGTGGCCAAGCTTGAAGTTGTGAATCTAACGTCTTCCGATACAGTACAGAAGATGAAGAAAGTAGACATGAACACCCTCGTAGTTGGGTTCTCCAGACTCGACTTCAGAGGTATCTTAGCCCCCCATGATGAGCCTTTGGTCATAACGACGAGGGTGCATGGGTATGAGGTGCAGAGGATCCTCGTAGATGGGGGGAGCTCGGCAGATGTGATGTTTTGGCCTTGCTTCAAGAGCTTAGGCCTTAGTAGAGCAAGACTGGTCCCCTATCACCACCCCCTGATAGGCTTCAGTGGTGAAAAGGTTCACCCCTTGGGCATGTATGAGATGTACGTACGGATGGGTGACGAATGGCCTAAGAGGTTAACCAGGAGGATTAATTTCTTTGTGATGGACGAGAGTGTCTTCTCGGCCTATAACCTCATCATAGGAAGGGTGTCCCTTAGGGAGTTTGAGGCTGTGCCGTCAACGGTCCATCAGATGCTAAAATTCCCGACTCCTTATGGAGTAAGGGAAGTGCAAGGTGACCAGACCATAGCGCGAGAATGTTACTTCAACTCGGCCGAAGAGAGAGAAGCCCATAAGAGGGCCACCACCACTTATAGCATTGATACTCTTGATCCAAGAGATGAAACAAAATTGAAGAAGGGAGAGGTCGCGGAAGAGGTAGAATTCATCGTCCTCGATGAGGACGAGCCGAAAAAAACCATCAAGGTCGGAAAAGCCCTTAATTCGGAAATCAAGGAAGAGCTGATAAACTTCCTCAGGAAGAGGCGGAGTGTCTTCGCATGGAGTCACGCAGACATGCCTGGCATCAATTCTGAAGTGATGAGTCACAAGCTCAACGTAGCCAAAGATGCCAGGCCTATCAAGCAGAGACGAAGAGTCTACTCCAGGGAAAAATACAACGTCATCCATGAAGAGGTGAAAAAGTTAGAAGAAGCTGAGTTTTATAAGAGAAGTTACCTATCCGGAGTGGCTATCAAATGCGTTCATCGTGCCTAAGGCCAATGGAAAGTGGAGAATGTGTGTCGATTTCACTGACCTAAACAGATCTTGCCCAAAAGACACCTACCCCTTACCTCGGATAGATCAGATAGTGGATGCTACAGCAGGACATGAGCTCATGAGCTTCATGGATGCGTATTCAGTCTATAACCAAATCTTCATGGATGCCGAAGACTCAGAGAAGACAGCTTTCATTACTGACAAAGGGACGTACTGCTACAAAGTGATGCCCTTCAGTCTAAAAAATACAGGGGCAACATACCAACGTCTTGTCAATGAGATGTTCGAAGAGCAAATAGGGAAGACCATGGAAGTGTATGTAGATGATATGCTGACAAAAAGCTTGAAAGCTTGCACTCATATAGCAGACCTTGAGAAGACCTTTGATGTGATGGACTCATACAAGATGAAACTCAACCCAGCGAAATGTGTCTTCGGAGTAGGATCCAGGAAGTTCTTGGGATTCATCGTCAACCAGAGAGGGATTGAAGCGAACCCTGAAAAAATTAAGGTGTTGCTTGACATGAAGACTCCTAGGAGTATCAAGGATGTCCAAAGACTCACAGGGAGAGTGGCTGCGCTTAACAGATTCGTCTCTAGGGCGACGGACAAGTGTCTCCCATTCTTTAAAGTTTTAAGAAAGGCCTTCCAATGGGGCGAAGAGTGTGAAAAAGCCTTCAACCAACTCAAGTCCTACTTAGGGTGTCCCTTATTGTTGTCTCGGCCCATCGTAGGAGAAAGGTTGTTTGTGTATCTGGCAGTCTCTGAATCAGCTATCAGCGCGGCCATCATACGGGAAGAGGATAGGATCTAAAGGCCTGTATACTTCAACAGTAAGGCCCTTCAAGGGTCTGAGCAAAATTATCCCCGTATGGAAAAGTTGGCTAATGCCCTAATACATGCCTCAAGAAAAATGAAGCCATACTTCCAAGCTCACTCCATGGTAGTCCTCACTGACTCCCCACTAAGGCAGGTCCTGCATAAACCTGAGAAGTCCGGGAGATTGATGACATGGGTCATCGAATTAGGAGAATATGATCTTACCTACCAGCCTAGGACAGCCATCAAAGGGCAGGCCCTCGCGGACTTTGTTGCAGAATTCACCTGGGAAGAGGTCGAGACAGAGAAAGGCCTAGAGGAGGCCGAAGAGACAAACCGTAGTGTCTTCCGAAATTCGGAAGAGACGGCACCAAACGTCTTCTGAGATCGGGAAGAGGTCATCTCAGGCAAAACCCGGAGCAGAATAAAAGAGAACGAAGAGGATCGATACCTCTTCAAGCAAGGAGTTATGACAGAAGGAGTCTTCTCATCAGATACAGACATTTGGAGCCTCTTAGTTGATGGCTCTTCATGTGATAGTGGAAGCGATACGGGGCTAAAACTCTCGGCTCCAGATGGCGCCAATATTGAATACGCCTTGATATTCAACTTCCAGGCCTCAAACAACGAGTCCGAGTATGAGGCCATGATAGCAGGCCTCTTATTGGCAAAGACTCTTCGCGTAAGAATTCTCCTACTCCACAGCGACTCAAGGTTAGTTGTCAATCAAGTGCTGGGAGCCTATGAGGCCAAAAATGAAAGAATGGCGAAGTACCTGGAGAGAGTGAGAAAGATGCTAGAATATTTTGAAGAGGCAAAATTGAAGAGAGTGCCTCGATGAAGTAACAGCCACGCTGATGCATTGGCAAGGTTGGCTTCGGCAATGAAGACAGAGGTTAGAAAGACCGTTCCGATCAAGGTCTTAGAAAAGGCAACCATCGAGGAAGAAGAGGTATGTAACCCTTGTCACGATTTGAACCTAGGAGACTCATGTATCGACCCGCTCGTCAGATACATAAGAGAGGGAGAGCTGCCTGAGTCCAAAGTAGAGAGGAGAAGATTGAGACATAGAGCTGCCAAGTTCTCGATGATAGGAGACGTATTGTACAAAAATGGATTTCTATTGCCTCTCCTTAGGTGCGTGCATCCCACGGAAGTTTCCAGGGTCTTATAGGAAGTCCATGAGGGTTCTTGCTCTAGCCACATAGGGGGAAGGCCCTTGGCTAAGAGGATCATCACTCAGGGGTACTGGTGGCCTACCTTGTCCAAGGACGCTGCAGACTACGTGAAGAGGTGCGACAAATGTCAAAGGTTCGCCACTATCCCTCATCAACCCCATCAGCCTATGACGTCAATCTCTTCTCCATGGCCATTTACGGTATGGGGAATTAACTTAGTAGGACCCTTGCCAAGAGCTGTCAACAGCTATAGATTCTTGATAGTTGCCATTGACTACTTCTCAAAGTGGGTGGAGGCAGAGCCAATGATAACAATCATAGAGCAGAAGACTTTCCAGTTCATTTGGAGGAATATCATATGCAGATACGACCTCCCAAACACTCTCATCTCAGACAATGGGACCCAGTTCAAGAACTCCTCTTTAGAAAAATATTGCCTAAGAGTAGGAATAAAGCAATTCTTCTCATCTCCTGGCCGACCTCAGGAAAATGGCCAGACCGAGGTCACAAACAGAACTATCCTGGATGGGATCAAGAAGAGGTTAGAGCATGCGAAGGGAAGATGGGCTGAAAAGGTCTACGCTGTGTTTTGGGCCTATAGAACCACGGCAAGGACACCAACAGGAGAAACCCCGTTCATGCTGGCATATGGCTCAGAGGTCGTCATACCAACGAAGGTAGGGATCCTAACTCATAGGATTCAGACTTATGACCCTGACAATAATGAGGAAGAGAGGAGGCTAGACCTAGATCTTATCGAAGAAATAAGAGAAGACGCAGAGGTTAGACAAGCAGCCTACCAACAGAGGGCAGCAAAATTCTACAACCAGAGGGTGAATTCAAGACCCATTGCAGTGGGAGACCTAGTGCTAAATAAGACCCTACAGAATGCAAATAAGCTTCACCCAAACTGGCATGGCCCCTACAAAGTGACAGAAGAGGTTGTGCCTGGAACCTACAGGCTAGAAAACCTAGAAGGAGAACCTTTCACTAACCCATGGAATGCTGATCACCTAAAGAGATATTACATATGATGTTGCATAGAGTTTTATGTAAATTTACCATCTTATTATGAAGAGGTTATTAAATAAGATCAGTTCCCATGACAGTTCTTGCTTCATTCTTAGATCAGAGACTTATTATGGGGGTAACATCTTAGGTGATGACCTCAGACCCTCATAACACCATTACGTGGTGACGAGGTCTGAGCTCAAACACCATAATGAGATGACCTCAGACCCTTAACATCATTAATTTGGTGAAGACCTATTATGGGGGTAACATCTTAGGTGATGACCTCAGACCCTCATAACACCATTCAGTGGTGACGAGGTCTGAGCTCAGACACCATAATGGGATGACCTCAGACCCTTAACATCATTAATTTGGTGAAGACTTATTATGAGGATAACATCTTAGGTGATGACCTCAGACCCTCATAACACCATTCAGTGGTGATGAGGTCTGAGCTCAGACACCATAATGAGATGACCTCAGACCCTTAACATCATTAATTTGGTGAAGACTTATTATGGGGGTAATATCTTAGGTGATGACCTCAGACCCTCATAACACCATTCAGTGGTGACGAGGTCTGAGCTCAGACACCATAATGGGATGACCTCAGACCCTTAACATCATTAATTTGGTGAAGACTTATTATGAGGATAACATCTTAGGTGATGACCTCAGACCCTCATAACACCATTCAGGGGTGACGAGGTCTGATCTCAGACACCATAATGAGATGAACTCAGACCCTTAACATCATTAATTTGGTGAAGGTTAGTTATGAGGATAACATCTTAAGTGATGACCTCAGCCCTTCATAACACCTTTCAGTGGTGACGAGGTCTGAGGTCAGACACTATAAATTAGATGACCTCAGACACATAACATCATTAATTTGGTGAAGATTTATTATGAGGATAACATCTTAGGTAATGACCTCAGACCCTCATAACACCATTCAGTGGTGACGAGGTCTGAGGTCAGACACTATAAATTAGATGACCTCAGACACATAACATCATTAATTTGGTGAAGATTTATTATGAGGATAACATCTTAGGTGATGACCTCAGACCCTCATAACACCATTCAGTGGTGAAGAGGTCTAAGGTCAGACACTATAAATTAGATGACCTCAGACAGATAACATCATTAATTTGGTGAGGATTTATTATGGGGATAACATGTTAGGGGATGACCTCAGACCCTCATAACAACATTCAGTGGTGACGAGGTCTGAGCTCAAGACCATTGGTTGAGTTTAACAAGACCATTGCAAAAAGACAAGATTAGAAAGAGGACTTCAGAGGTTAAAGATCAGATTACAAATTAATTTTTAGCAGACACCATAACAATGGAACTAAGAATGAAAAGCATCACATGACATTCAATGAAAAGAAAGTGAAGATGGTCCTCATAAGAGGTTGATATATATATTCAAAAATGATATGTTCAATGATTATAGAAACTCCATAATACAATGAGTTACAAACAATAATCGAAAAATCCTAAGGGTTTGAAAGGGGAGTGTTGACATCCTCGGCTTGATTAGTCACCTCGGACGCATCATCACGATGGTCTGCCCCTCCAACCTCGTTGACCTCCAATGTAGCAGTCTCTGCAGGAGCGACAGTCTCTTCCTCAACCTCCTGAAGAGCCTGGGCGAATTGAGGATCAGCAAAGCCGAGACCAACGAAATCAGAGGCCTTCAAAGTGTCGGCCTCTCTCTCCCTGACGTCTGCCCATTTAATAGTGGCTTTGATACCTCTTTCAATGTATTCAAAGCCGAAGCCCATGAACTCATCTGAGGCCTTGTAGTCAGCAATTATCTTCTCAGAGGCGTCATCAAGGGCGGCCCTGACAACTGAGTTGACTTTCTACTGCAGAATGTCGTCCTTAGCCTTCAGTGCAGCAGCATGATCCTTGCCGAGCTGGGATATGTCCTTCTCCAATCCCTTCACCCTCTGCTCAGAGTCCTTCAGCTCAGACTTGAGGCACTCGATCTCTGCGTTCATAGTACTCTGGACTTTCTCGGCCTCTTACCCCTTTTGTATGAGGGGCAGCTTCCTCAGGGTCCAGTTGGATAAATGGTGCATGGCTGTCAAGCCCACAGTGGACGTAGGCCAATTTAGGCTGAACCACTCATATTCTGGTGCTCTCTCCTCTTCCCCTCATCTCATTCTCTTACCTTGCTACATAACTATGCTGCCATTGTTGTTCTTAGATTGAGCTTGAAAACACCTCATCTGGTGGTGCTGATTTTGGCATCATCAAGCATCAGTGATCTCAGCAATATTCTCTCGAAATAAACAAAGTTCCATATTAGAAATTCCATTCGAGCATAAATACCCGTCCTTTTCACACCCAATTTGACAAATATCCTTATCTCTCATCAACATCCATCAACATTCAAAGGAGTTCATCCAAGATCCAAGCTCAAGCTCCAAGGAAGGTCCAATTCCTTCTCCTTCTCTTTTAAATCTCTTATTTTTGTATAAGTTACATTAGATTCATAATCTAGTTTCACTTTAGTTCATACATATTAACATCTATGCTTTTATTAGTATATTGCACATACTCTATTTTCCATAAAAAAAACAAATAAAAGAGGGTTACACCCGTAACTTTCGAATGAAATTATCCACCACACTTTTTCCAAAACCAAAAACACATTTTCTACACGTACACACCTAATAAAATTCAGTTCGAATCTATGGGATAAAACCCACCCCTATTCTACATTCAAACTACGTGGATTTTGATGACTTTCTAGGCCACGTAGGTGTCTCAGATTAAAATCTGAGACCCGAGTCCAATTTTCTAATCTTCCAATTTCTCTTATTTTCGAAATTTCTCAAATCCCTCATTTTTATCATACGTATACATATAATATGCTTGTTCGCATTTCATCCCACACATATTATCGTTTCTCAATAAGGATGAATATCCCGGTGAATACTCATATTCTATCTTCTACATTTATTACTATTTTGGGAATATTCCTGTGGATGCCCTCACCCTATCTTTTCCATGGTATGTATCGAACGATTCCAATATCCATTATATAAGCACATGCACACACTTCACGGGGATAAAGTAAAATATTAACATTTGCCCATGAGAGACCGAAAGGGCGGGATGGGTGCCTAACACCTTCCCATTCCATAACTTAGCCCCCGTACCTTCGATCTATTGGTTTCATAAACATCAGTTTGTCCTTGATGACGCTCTCTTGAAGTGGTAATATATTCTTTTGCTTGTTTTGAGAAAAATAGGCTGGCGACTCCATATCTTTACATTCACCCCACACCGACGATGGCCGAAGCCCCTTTTTGAAGAGAAGGGTGCGAGACCACGGCGCAGTTCTTCCTCAAGGGATCCTCCTCCTCCTCCTCCTCCTCCCCCCCGAAACAAACTCCGCGTACCACCCGAGATGGTCACAATAGTTGGTTAAGAAAACTTAGTGAACTTTTTGGAAGAGTTTATGAACTCTAAAGCATGGAAAAAATCCCTTCAATAATTGTTGCTCCACACTTCATAAAAAGGTGGGAAAACTGAGATCATGGGTTAGTGGGAGTAGTAGGAAAAAATGATTTTTTTTTTTTAAATGCTTTAGATCATTCGAATGACATGGTACCTCGTTCTAATGATGTACCCTTTCTCGTACTAACATTGATCAAATGAGCTATAAAACCAGTCTAAAAAATATTTGATTTACCTTGTTGAAGTTCTTTTGAACGAGGGTACCAATCTCGTTGGAACAACCTTTAAACGAGTTATCTAATGAGATTTTACGTAGACCAAAGCTTTAAAAAATTAAACCCGTTTGATACCTCATACGAAAGAGATAGGAACCTCATTCGAATGAGCTGTGAAAAATCATTCTAACAACTTTGCAAAAAAAATCTCTAAAATATATGAAGTTATTTTAAAATAAGCATAACACCCTATAATAAAATATCCAAGGCTTAACGTATATTTGAGAGATCTTTAGAATGTTGATGACGAGATATGGTACAAAACACGACATGATGTTGTGTTCTCTTTAACTTGGTCGCTACGCCTTTAACAAACATGTCATAGGCTTGAAAAGTCACTAACTCAAGTCCTACTATATAACTCAAAAACTTTTTTTCAGAATTAATCCAAAACATACACATTGACTTAATTTGAATTTTATCCATACAAATATCCCCCTCTGTCAAGCGATAAAACCAAAAATAAAAACACCTATCAGCTATCAAGATCAACTAAAAGACTCAATCCAGGCCCTCAAAGGAAAACGTACAACTTGATTGACTCAAACTCTGAGTAACTTTTCTCTCTTGTAAACTTCCTCACGTCATTTCAAGCCTACACACTTAAACACAACTTTAAATGCAAAAAGAATATAATGATAACAATATTTGCATAAGAATAAAATAATCATTCATCTTTGTCTAATAATTTATACCCAAGATAGGACGTATACCCTAGGGCAAAAATCTCTCCTAGACTAGAAAAATGAGAAGCCATTTCTCCCCCTTTTTTATCAGGATTAGACAAAGATTAAGGTGCATAAAATAACTAATTTCTCACCAATTAAAACAATTCCCCCTAAATTAAATAATGGATAATCATAAAAGAAAAAAAGATATCATGCAATTATGTATACTAATACAAATGACAACAAACTAACTCGATAACAAAGCACAACTAATCCAAACAATAAAAAATCGATACCAACTTTGATAACATGATACCAACTAAAATGCACTAAGCGAAGCATAGGATACTAATGTAAATAAGCTACCAATATGAAAAATAGCATTAAACCGATGACATACATGGAGTTGATGTAACCACAAAGATTAATAACAAACGATATGTGTGTGTGTGTGTGTGTGTGTGTGTTTGTGTTTTTGTGTGTGTGTGAAAAATATACCAATGAAGCATAGGCACATATTTATAGGTACAAACACCACACAAGACACTTAACAAAATGAGCTTTCCATATGCGTATAACATAAATGGGTCTAAATAAACATGTGGTAAACGGAGTAGAAGGGTGTGAACTAGATACAAAAGAGTTATGACCCAATCACTCACAAATATTCAAGGAGTTGTATATAACTGCAAAACTTTGTCAAACTAAGATTTATCCTCAAGTAACAGATGAAGTTAACTCAAAGAATAAATAAATACAATGCACACAAGCCTAGAATTTTGATGATTCTACAAATCAATAACATCATGACATGTTAAGCATAACTAGGATTCATTATGCAAACCCATTGGTCTTTAACTTTAACACCCTAAAAAACTAGACATATATCATATTACAACTCAAATCTTTTGACCAACCAATTTTGATGATCAATATTAAAAATATGGCCTTGACAATTTAATCTTTTCTTTTGCCTCTTATTTTTTTAGGCTCTTTCCAATGGTGGCCTTTCATGAGAGGAATATTTCTCCCTTCGAAGCCCTTTCTTATGCACACTCATTTTTTTTAATAAAAAATAAACTCACGGACAATGGTTCTTACATGCACAAATCCCTCTTAGTAAAAAACATATAGATGACAATATTGATGAGAGAACATATCACTTTACTTAAATATAACATGTGAAGTTAAAGTTCAAAAGAGTTCATCGATGTGTGTAAGGTGGCATATACAAAGTGAATCAATGTCAAACTTACTCCATGCAATTATTATTAAGAATAATCTAAGCATTGAACATCATAATCAAAAGTTTTAGCCACATGAATACATGGAATGAAGTGGATTCAAATATAAGGATTTCCCACATAAAATGTGTAAAACTAAACTACACAAAAATAAAAATAAAAATTGAGTTTTAAACCAATTTTTAAACAAAGATAACTCAAAAGGCAAACAAAATCTTTTTATATTTTTTTAATAATACCCAATAAATAAAAAATCAAAATACAAAATACTTAAACCACATACAACTAGAAAACACATCCACGTCTGATTCCCTAACCCGTATAGGTGAATCGTGATGCATCACTCGGGATTTGGGAGCCTTGGTGATTCTAGACTTAAACTTCCTATGACTATTTTTAATATCAAAGTAAAAGCTTTTAAGGTGACCCTTCCTATGACAATATCTGCATATAAATACACAGGGAATGTTACCTAAGGGTTGATGCTATGGTTGACTATCTCAAAATCATGGTTTTGGCTTTAGTAGCAGAAGAATCTTCATTATCGAAGTCAATCCCACACTTGTCATCTTTGATTTGGATGGTTCCTAATATTTTATCTAAATTTTTAGACCTAAAATCCAAATAAATTTTGACATTACTCGAGTTTATTAATCTATCCTGTAACTCCAAAATTATAGAGTGAAGCTAACAATGAGACTCATTAAAAGTAAGGGAGTCCTTCTTCCTAATCTCCATTAAAGGGAGTCCTTCTTCATATTCTCTATTAAAGGGAGTCCTTATTCATAATCTCCATTAAACTATTATATCTTTCCCCCTCAACTAGAGAGAGCTTCTACCTTAGAGTCTTCTTACATGCCCTAAGATCCTCAATTAATTTAGAATCATCATTACCTATGGCACGACCTTTAAACTTATCTTTCAACTTCAAGTTAGCCTTTTTCAATTTCATCGATTTCGTATACGACTCATAAAAGGCCACTTGGATTTCATTATTTTCCTCCTCTTCTTTATCCTCTTTTTCTCCAATCTTTCTACCAACACTTACTTGGGAATCCCAAATAATGGCCTCAGAAGTGTCACACCGATTTATCTTCAAAGGAAAACTTTTCACTAAGGCTCATATGACT
Source organism: Sambucus nigra (assembly GCA_949130495.1). Classification (NCBI taxonomy): domain Eukaryota; kingdom Viridiplantae; phylum Streptophyta; class Magnoliopsida; order Dipsacales; family Adoxaceae; genus Sambucus; species Sambucus nigra. The sequence continues at coordinate 180,154,069 of OX422212.1, read as the reverse complement.
ATCCATGAACGCGGTAAATTTGCATTGAATAGGGGAATCGGGTCCCTCTTTCGTTTCACTATTAGTAAGGGTGACATCGTATGTAATTGGTTTTTTAACCTCATTCTTCTTTTGGTGGAACACTCAGCTTCCCAATGGTCATACTCCTCGCACTTAGGCCTATTAATGGATCAGATTTTATTCGTATAGTCGGATATGGATTTTGAAACAAAATAATAATAACCCCATGACCTGATAAGAAATCGAACCGGGTATTGATTTACCCAAATATGATCTATTTATAACTAGATTTGATTATTTTAATGTGTGTGCATGTGTGTGTATGTGTGTGTATTATTTCCATCCATCGGATCACTTTTGATAAAAACTTAAAAGACATTATTTCGCTCATTTTTTCTCACAGTCATCACCACTCTCTCTTAACAAAAAAAACTCTCATACATACACCTCCCATTATCCCATCTCCTTTCACGGACTCCCCCCCCCCCCCCCCCCAAAAAAAAACAAACTCCTCCATCAACCCCTCTTCCCTCACTTACTCCCCTCAACCCTCAGTCCCTCCATCGCATATTCACAATCGCAGCTAATAAATTGTGCCAAACATGAACATGTAATGATTTTGTTCTTAGTTTTCATATATGTATAATATTATGTCTATGTGTGTGTGTGTGTGTGTGTTTGGTTTGTTTGAAATTTTACAAACTTATTTTGTTTTTATACTTCTAGAAGATTATATTTTTTCCTTTTCTTTGTCCTTTTTTACTAGTGGTAAGTATGGTTGAGTTATATTCTTTTCCTCGTTGATTGTAATACTTAAACTCCATCTTTCATAGACAGGGTTATTATACAATGGGCAATAATAATAAGAAATAATTTTGAGATATCATTTAAAATTTCACAATACGTGTCGTCTTTATAATAAAAGAGTGGTGTGTAATTTTCATTTTTTCTCGATTATTTTTTTACTAAATTAATTTTGTTTGACAAAATACTGTTATAATAATGACTATGATAATTTTAATTTGTTTGGCAGAACTAATTGTCGTGTTTAGATCCTCGTCATGTTTTCAACGGTCTAGGTTACGACTTTAAGGGTGATGATAACAGAATTGAAGTTGATAGTGAAGACAATATGACAATGATGAAACCCAACCAGCCAAAAAAGCAAAGAGGATAACATTAACAGTGTGGTAAGATTTTGTTAAATTTAATAATGATGGGGGTTGAGGATACGGATAAATATAATTATTACAAGAAACTTTTGTTGGTGATAGTAGTAAGGGTACTAATCATCTAAGATCCCACTTGACTTAGTATACAACTTCAACTCAAAAAGATGTATCCCAACAATTGTTAAATGTCTTTAAAAATATTGCAAATGGTGCTATAAAAATTGAAACTTAAAAAGTTAATCAAAAGAAAAATAGGAGGGATCTTTCATTAATGTTGGTGAAACACAATTATTCATTTAACATGGTGGAACATGAAATTTTTTGAGAACTTTTATAATGGATTGAACCCTAAAATTAAGTTAGTCTCATAGAACATGTGGGTACCCAAAACTAAGGTCATGGGCCTGGACGAGTAGCCCAATTCTGGCGGCCCAAAGTCCAGGCCCCCCACCTCTTATTTTGATTGTGATCCGGTCTCTTCCCACGTTCCCATCAAGGGAGGTTATAGGGAGAGAAGGAAGACGTGGGGGAATCCAACACCCCCACTCACCTAAACGTACATGTATATATTGAACCCTAGGTCCGGGGTAAAAGGACAAGTTGTATTCTCTGTAACCACTCTCCGGAGTATATAGAAATAACATCGACTACACCACCGTGGACGTAGGCACATCTTTGCTGAACCACGTACATCATTTGTTGTGTGATTATCATTTTACATTCCTTTCTCTTACTTGGTGATTGCTTTTTTCTTATCTATTTGTGTTGCATAATAATTGTCACCACAATTGGCGTCGTTTGTGGGAAATGTTCATCTTTCCCTGAGAAGAGCCCACACCAAGAAAGGAGTTTAAAATGTCTGGTCACAACAACAATGCCCCCCATGTAGGGGATATTCAAGAACCACCTGCTCCTCGCAGGATTAGGTCTGAAGTTCGACGTTCAGATCAGAGGGCTCGCTTGGAAAGGCCAGTCTCAGAAGAAAGACAAGGACCAGCGAGGTCCACAAAAATATCCAGACTGGTTGATGCATACGAGGCAAGGATCCACGAGCAGAGGGAGTCTTCTCGCAGATACGAGGCTGAGAATGCTCGCTTGAAAAGAAGACTGGAGAGAGAGCTTCATCCTGATAATAGGAGACGTCCATACCGCACTCCTAGCCCTCAGGCGAGCAAGTCTCGCAGCCGAGGAAGGAGCCCTAGGCGGGGATCTCAAAAGATTGAAGAAGGCGAATCAGACGACGACCTCCTCGAGCAGCTGCGAAGAGCTCGCCATTAACAGAGCCCTACTCGCAGCGACAAAAACATACGAAATCTGGTCCGCAGGGAGATATACCAACATCCGGCCCACCACGGTACCAGATCGACCCGAGAACTTGCTAGACGAGCTCTCAAAACCCAGATGAAGTCACCTTTCACGAGGGAAATAGAAGAATAAGAAGCCCCCAAGAAATTTGTCATTCTAAGGTTCAAGATCTACGACGGTAAGACTGATCCCATTGATCACGTCAGGCAGTACCGACAGGCCATGACCCTCTGGAACCACCAGGACGCGCTAATGTGCCAAATTTTTCCCTCGAGCTTGCATGACGTTACGCAGAAATTGTTTGAAAGGCTCCCCCACCGATCCATCAGAAGTTTCAAATCCCTGGACGAACTCTTTACGGCCCGCTTCATTACTAGTAGCTCCCATCCCAAAAGGATGGATGCTTTACTAACAATGAAGAAAACACCTCAAGAGACACTTCAAGACTACGCGAAAAATGTACTGGGAGTTATTCAATGAGATCGAGGATTTCTCGGAGGGGGTGGCAGTGGCCTCTTTCAAAATTGGGCTACCCATTTCTTCCCTTCTCTACCAGTCCCTGACAAAGAAGGAGGCTATGACTATTGACGACCTGATGGCCCGCATCGAGAAGTACGCTAAGGTGGAAGATGTCACCCGCCTCAGTACAGGAGAAAATGGTCGAGCTAAACTCACTACCAAGGGCAGTGACAAAGCTGAGAACCAGAAGAAATGAGGAAAGAACGGGTACAAAAATGGCTCCAAGAACGGAGGGAACAATGATGTGTCGAAAGCATTCCAGGCGGTCAACACCGTCTTCAAAGAACGAATTTATAAAATTCTCGCGACGATCAAAGATGAGCCATTCATCAAGTGGCCCAGAAAGATGGGAGGAGATCCCTCAAAGAGGAACAATGCGTTAAGATGCGCTTTTCACAAAGAGGGGGGACATAAGACTGAGCATTACAAAGCTCTTAAGTCTCACCTCGAGGAACTAACCCAGTCTGGGCATTTGAACGAGTTTGTGGAGAAAAGGGCAGAGAAAGTAGCTGCCAATAGAGAAGCGAGACCTAACAACGTGCTCGAGGATGACACTGGGCATGAGTTCGCGGTAATTCACGGGGCATCTGATGCCAAGCAGATCCAAGGAAATTCAGCTCGAATGGAGATGAAGAAACTTACAGCGGTAATGCAGGATTTTCAGATCGATCCAGTAAAGTCACAGTCAGGAAAGCGTCGACGAGCGGATGACGTTGACTATAACAAACATATTGTTTTCACAAATGAAGATCTGGTGGGAGTGAGAACCCCACATCACGACGCTCTGATCATTACCCTCAGGATAGCTAACTTTGACGTCGATAAGTTGCTCGTCGACTAAGGAAGCTCGTCCGAGGTAATGTATCTCGACCTATTCAAAAAATTAAAGTTAAGCGTCGCCGACCTAAAGGAAACTACTGTCCCTTTAGTTAGATTCACTGGAAAAATAACCATGCCCTTGGGAAGGATAGTATTACCGGTGCGCGCGAGAAAAGTCTCCAAGATGATCGAGTTTTTGGTAGTTGATATCGACTCGCCATACCAGGCCATCCTCGGCAGGGGATGGCTTCATGCGATGAAGGCAGTATCCTCGACCTACCATCAGAAACTCAAATATGTAATCGAGCGAGGAGTAATGGAGATCCACGACGACCAATCAATGGCAAGAAGGTGCTTCATAGCAGCCATCCGACCAAGGACAGAAAGGAAGGTCGATCAGCCCAACGAGAAAATAAAAGAAGGTCTGACACCTTCTAAATAGCAATTAAAGTACGGAAGTCTTAGAGTGGAGGAAACCAAGCTCCTCCCCTCCGAGTGGGTCGTCGAGGACCTGGTAGAAGTTGCGGCTGGAGATGGCGATAGTAGTAGAGTCTTCTTGATTGGAGCATCTCTCACCCACCAGGAACAAAAGGACTTGATAACTCTATTGAGACGCAACATAGATGTTTTCGCATGGGAACCATACGAGCTACCTGGAATCGATCCTAATTTGGTCTGCCATCAGCTGCACGTCGATCCTGCCTTCAAACCCATCACGTAAAAGGCACGACGAACTGCAGCCGAGAAGGCTAAAGCGATAGAGAAGGAGGTCGAAAACTACTGGATGCAGGATCCATACGGGAAGTATAATTCCCCAAGTGGTTATCCAACCCAGTAGTAGTTCCAAAAAGCAATGGGAAGTGGAGAGTCTGCACCGAATTCACTGACCTCAACAAAGCGTGCCCTAAAGATAGTTTCCCCCTCCCAAAAATAGACCAACTAGTGGACGCCACTGCAGCTCACGAACGAATGAGTTTTCTGGATGCATACTCAGGGTATCATCAGATCCCCTTGTATGCCCCTGACCAGGACAAAACAACGTTCATCAGAACAATTGGATTATACTGCTACAAGGTAATGCCTTTTGGGCTCAAAAATGCAGGGCCAACCTATCAGCGGCTGGTCACCAAGATATTCAAGGACCAGATGGGAAGCACCATGGAGGTCTATATCGATGACATGCTCGTTAAAAGTAAGAGGAAAGAAAATCACCTCTCAGACCTGTCAAACACCTTTAAAATCCTCAGGAAGTACCGAATGAAACTTAATGCAAGCAAGTGTTCTTTCGGTGTCCAGTAAGGAAAATTTCTTGGGTACTTGGTCAGTAAGAGAGGCATAGAGGCTAATTCAGACCAAATCGATGCAATTAACAGGGTAAAACCACCTCGAACAATCCGGGACATACAAAAGCTCACTGGTATGCTCGCTGCCCTAAATCGCTACATCTTTAAATCCTCTGAGAAATACAAGCCTTTCTTCCAGCTTCTGAAGGGGAATAAAATGGTAGAATGGAGCCCATATTTCTCGCAAGAACTGGTCGAGCTCAAAGCATACTTAAGCTCTCCACCACTTCTCATCATACCACGACAAACAGATTCTTTGTACCTGTACCTCTCCGTTTCCAGCCACACTGTCAGCTCTGCGCTAATATGCGAGGTTGCAGGAATCCAGCACCTTGTTTATTACGCGAGCAAGACCCTACTCGACGCAGAACAAAGGTACCTACCGTTAGATAATCTTGCCTACGCACTAGTAGTGGCCTCAAGGAAGCTGAAGCACTATTTTGATGCCCACACAATCATCGTCCTTACATCGCACCCCCTTAAGGCAGTCCTAAGGAAAGCGGATTTATCGGGCAGGCTGTCTAAATGGTCAGTCAAGCTCAAGAGATTTGACATCCAATTTCAACCAAGGACCGCCATCAAGGGACAGATCCTTATTGATTTCATAGCCGAATTCACGGGCGAGGTACCTTTCAACCAACCTCAACTACCAAGGCCAAAGGAGGACCAAGCGATAGTGGGAACCTGGAAACTATTTATTGATGGAGCCTCTAATTCAAAGGGGGGGGGGGAGTAGGCATTGTCCTCGTTACCTCAGAAAATACAATCCTTGAACAAGGAATCAGGCTTGGATTTGCAGCCTCCAACAACGAAGCAGAATACGAAGCCATAATAGCTGGCCTCCAGAAGGCACACACTTTGGGAGCAAAGCATTTACAAGTGTTCGACGATTCCCAATTAGTCTCCAATCAGATAAATGGAGATTATAATGCAAAAGATGAAAGAATGGAAGCTTACCTCGCCTTAGTTAAAAAATTAATGGCGAGCTTCGAAGAGATCAATGTCCAGCAGGTTCCCAGAAAGCAAAATAGCCATGCTGATGCCCTAGCAGCCCTGAGTTCGGCAGTCGACTCCGACCTAAAAAGAACCATCCCTATCAATTTCCTCACTCACCCGAGCATCCACGAGAGCATGCCACCAGGCGAAAATCAGGTACTCCAGGTGGGATCAGTTCCCAGCTGGATGAACCCCTTAAGGGACTATTTAAAGGATGGCACGCTCCGGAATGACAAGAAGACTGCCCATCAGATAAGAGTCAAAGATGCTCGCTTTCACTTATCCCCAGAGGGCAACCTGTATAAGAGATCCTTCTCCAGTCCCTACCTCCAATGCGTTCACCCAGGGAATGTCAAGCAAGTGCTACATGAGCTTCATGAAGGAATCTGTGGAAGCCATATCGGAGGAAGGTCTCTAGCTTTTCGAGCAATGAAGGAGGGCTATTGGTGGCCATACATGCAAAGGGACTCTGCGATGTATGTCCGCAAGTGCCTTAAATGCCAACTTCACGCTCCTTTGGTCCACCAACCTACTAGCGACCTAAAATCACTGTCCAGCCCATGGCCATTCACCCAATGAGGAATGGACATCATGGGACCACTGCCTACTGCCACCGATAATTGCAAATATCTGTTGGTCATAACTGATAGTGGATCGAGGCAGAACCCCTGGCGAACATTCGAGATGCTGATATGATAAGGTTCATATGGAGGAATATAATTACTCGCTTTGGCATCCCCAGAACCATCATCACCGACAATGGAACACAGTTCGAAAGCGGCTCTTTTCAGAACTTCTGTAATGAACTCGGTATCACACACCACTTCAGTTCGGTGGCCTACTCTCAGAGCAATGCCCAAGCTGAGGCTTCCAACAAAACTGTGATCGATGGATTGAAGAAGCGATTGGAGCGAGCCAAAGGCGCATGGGTAAATGAACTACCCCATATCCTATGGGTGTACCGAACCACTCCTCGACGAGCAACAGGAGAAACCCCATTTTCGCTGACATATGGCATGGAAGCAGTCATCCCACTAGAAGCAGGTTTGCTAACAATGAGGTCCAACCTTGTCGATCAGGGCCATAATGATATAGCATTACTCGCTGAGCTCCACCTAACCGACGAGCGCCGAGAGATAGCCCTAGTAAAACTAGCGAGCTATCAGCAACAGCTCACGAGGCTTTACGACAAAAGGTTTAACCCAAGGGCATTCCGGGTCGGGGACTACGTTCTAAGGAAAGTTTTGGGCAGCACAGTAAAACCATCAGACGGCAAGCTAGGCCCAAACTGGGAAGGGCCCTTTAAGATAACCAGAGACGATCTGCAGGGCGCCTATCACTTGGAAACGATGGAAGGCAGAGAAATACCACGAGCATGGAACGCAACTAATCTCAAGAGATTCTATTTTTAGATCTTTTCTATCGCTTATTCTTTTGTTATGTAACTAGAAGTTCATTTCCCTTATCATTAATGAAAGTTATTTAAACAGTTGCATTCTAATAAGTAACTGCTATAGGGGATTTATCGCACATCTTTTCCAAATGACAGGCACATTGATCACCACGCCTTAGCAGGGAAGTGTCCCTCCTCGGGTCATCGTTATGAAACACGAAGGACCTCTTAGCATTACCCCTGACAATATATGAATCCCCACAGGGGATCCTTTAGCAGGAAAGTGTCCCTCCTCAGGTCATCTTTATGAAACACGAAGGACCTCTTAGCATTGCCCTTGGCAATATATGAAGCCTTACAGGGGATCCTTAGGCAATATGGCCAAATTTTATACTGGTCATTAAACCTTTTTTGGTTGAATAAAATCCTGATCGGATAGAGCATCCAACACCAGGTGTGTCCTCGCCAACTGCCACACTTAGGCCTAAGGGAGTGTGACGACACGACCTAAAGGGTAAAGTGATGCACAAATGGTATCTCGATATTATACTGGACTGGGAGGACACTTACATGACAACACAAATTTAGAAGATCATAAAGCAACAAGAATATGAAGAATATGATGCATTTGTTTAGTCGACAAATTTTCCCAAAACACAAACTTTTCATTAATTCATCATACTTACAATAATGGTGATACATGTTTAGTCGGCGAACTCGCCCAAAGCATTTACACTATCAAAAATACAAAAAGAAACAACTAGAAAAATCTCAATGGGGGTGAGACCTCTGAGCGAGATAGTCAGCCACTCTAGCTCTTCGTCCGTCATCGGGAGCAAGAGCTAATTCTTCCTCAACCTCATTTGCATCCGACTCCAATAATTGCCGAGGAATAGCATCGATGGGGATCCATCGATCATCCCTCCAGAAGGGGTTAGGCATCAGGGTAGAGGAAGAAATCTCATGGCGATACCAGAGCATCGAGTTCCTCGGGACTTGCAGCTCCTTCAAGGCACTCAGCCACCCCCTGATAAAAGAAAGCTCTTCGAACTCTGACAATCTTGTTAGGGTATCTGACCAGCCCTGATCGTAACCGTCAGCCCACACTTACCGAGGACCTTTCTTGAACAAGTGCCACAACCAAGTGACATCCCTCTGGAGCCCAATAGCAATCACATATTCTCGATGGACATCACCACGGAGCTCTTCCATCTCCCTCTCTCGAAGCTCTTCCATTTCCCTATCTCGGCTCCTGCCAGCTCGCACCGATGAAGAACCTCGTAGCACATGATGAATACCGCTCGAGCCAGCCCTAGCTCTCATTGATGAAGAGCCTCGTAACACTGAAGGGGCGGTGCTCGGTGCGTGTTCCCTAAGTCGAGAGACCTCCTTCCTTAAAGCTTCATTTTCTTGCTGAAGCATCTCACCAACCTGATTGATCTCAAAAGCATCGAGAATCTTTGCTCTCAATGCATTCACTTCTTCTTGCACTGAAGCACCAACCTCTTCCATCTCCTGGAGCCTGTCCTTCAACTTGGCCACAAGTTCAGATTGCTCCTTATACTTCTAATTCCTAGACCTAAGGGATTTGCAAAGCTTAGCGAAGGCCTGGCGAACCTCAGGAATCGCATTAGGACCAAGGTAACTGCCCAATTGAGATGTGGAAGGAATATATTCCTCTACATCAACCAACTGCAAAGACATAAGGAAGCATAAAAAATATAGACAGAATCAGTGCACTGGAAAAAGAAGCCTTTTCATTAATGAAGGTTAAAATTACATCGAACAGCAAAAAGAAAGCTTACAGACAGAAAAAGCAAAAATACAAAGAAATCCTAGAAAATAGCTAGTTAACAACCTCAGGTTGCCCAGAGGTCGATGGTTGTTTCCCTTTGTCGGCATCAGCAGGGGCACCTCCCTCGGCAGGAGTAATCCCAGTCGCCAAAACTTGGGAAGCATCAGCAGGGGTCATCTTAGGAACAGGGTCAGCACCTTTAACAGCTGGGGAAGGGACTTCATCCACGGTTGGCTTTGGACTCGGGTCATGCTCTTCAAACAGGGGAGAGTCGATATCGACGCCAGCAGCCAAAAGGGCCTTGTTTCAGCCCTTCTTGAAGTTCAGACGACTAATATATCCTATCTGAACTTCAGCATCTTCATATGCTACAGCCCAACCAGAATTATATGAGTCCTCCTTAGCAGTGACAACCTTAAACTCCTTCTTCTTCAGCTCTTCAGAGAGCACCCTGTTCTCTTCCACAACGGCCAGCTTGCTCTAGCAAACCAAGTCGTAGGCTTGTTGCAGCTCCTTCATATCTTCAACTGCTGCGTCCCTCTCCCGGTTAGCTGTAGCAAGAGCCAGGTGGGATGAAATATGAGCAGTGTCAACGGCTTTAAAACTAGCCTCGAGCTCTTTACCCTTTAGATTTAGGGCAATGCTCTCTTTCTCCAGCTCGCTATTTTTCTTCACCACCTCATCGCGTGAGCGATACAGCACGGCGAAGTCAGTCACAAACTGCAAAAAAAAGAAGACATTAGGAGAGGGAAATGATAAAATTCATAAAAACATGGGAGAGAAGGGAAAAATCTTACCAAAGCTAGCCTTTGACTAGCCTGAAGGGCCAATTTCTCGGACCCTATCGCCCTTTGACGATCAGCTGGGAGGATAGCTCTCTCGAGCAGAGCGGGGGCCAACTAAGGAGAAATTGCAACAAAAGCCCCCTCGAGCAGCATGGACACTGGGACTAAGGCCTGCTCAGCCTTCGTTCTCGCTTCTACCCTCCTCTTCTCCTCCTCTCTCTCATTCTCTTTCTTCTTCCTCTCCTCTACCCTCCTCTTCTCCTCCATCTTCTTCTTCTCTTCTTACTTTTTTCTATCTCTCTCCCTTACCTGCTCTTCTTCCTTCCTCTTTCTCTCCTGCTCCTGAGAAGAGGACCGAGAACCAGTAGCCACAGTCCCAGAGCTAAATTTTTGCTTCTTCGACCTCTGTGCGAGAAGCATGTGGTCTTCATCATCATCATCCCTGATTAAGTTCTTCCTTGGAGGAGCCATTTCCTCGCTCGAACTACTATATATGATCGACGACCCTCGAGCTTCAGAAACCTCCCCACGATCAGAAGAACTGCTACTACTGGAACTCCCTCCCCCCAAATTGCTTACAACACCTACAATATCACTTTCAGAGTTGCTCTCCTCCTCGTCCAACTGGATAGGATCCGCAGTAGTCTCTTCGGAGAAATCAAACTCTGGGATACTGTCCACAGGCCTTGCTATGAAGCTAGAGCCAACGTTTTTATACTCGAGCAGAAAAGCAGTAGACCTGGGATGCTCGCCGTCACCCAAAGGCTCCCTTATGTTCCAAGCCTTAAACAGTTCAGAGAGACGGGCCTCGCTGAGAGAAGGCTCCAAGTTCTTTGACCTCGCTCTAGAAGAAGAACAAAGAAGAATAAAAAAAATCACAAGTCAGTAAAAATTGAAACAACAGAGAAAAGTTTACCTATGTATTCTTCCCCATAAAAGGGAACAGAGAACCTCTCAGACCTCAACCCTTCATATTGGGGAGAGAACTGCGAGTTTCTAATAAGGAAACCCTCTTGTCAGTAGTCCTTATAGGAATCAGGTAGATTTACTACCAATACCCTATCAGGGCTCCTAGCTTTGAGATAGAGGATACCAGAGCTAGTTCGAGAAAAGGAATAACAAAAATAGACCTCGACGAGCCCTAACCTAGTACCATACAACTGATTTATCCTATGTACGCCATTAACTATTTTCCACACATTTGGTGAGCATTGTGCAGGAACAATATTAAAATAGCCAAAGAAATGCAAGAACAAATCGTTGGGAGGAAAGGTGAGCCCCCCCTGGGAAAGCAACAAAACATGGATCCAGTGGGCATCATCTATCTGTCTAACGTTTCTAGGAGGGGAAACGCGGCACTCAATATCTACCCAATCAGGGACGTTATAAAACTTCCTAAACTCAGAGACCGACCTATTCCCAATCTTTGCCATTGGAAAACCCTAGAAAGTTACAAACTCAAAGAGAAAGTGCAAAGAAAAGGTACAGGAAACTTACAAAATAGAAGATCGATTCGAACGATGAAGAAGCACAGATCCAAACAAGAAGAAAGCAATGAGAATGGAGATTGAGAGAAGAAGGTACGAAGTGCTAGAACTCACAGGGGATGGAAGAGTGCTGGAAAGATTGAAACGACGATAGAAAAGTGGCTATTTCAGAAAACCTTCAAATTTTGCTAATCATAGTGCACTAAATACGAAGAGGATGCCGCCAAAATCAGCTTCAAACCTTCGAAGAGTTGCACGATGCACAGAAAGCCATTATGACTAATCATTTAAATTTATTGAGCCCAAAACATGGCCCAAGAAACTTAGGGGCAATTGTGGGTACCCAAAACTAAGGTCATGGGCCTGGACGAGTAGCCCAATTCTGGCGGCCCAAAGTCCAGGCCCCCCACCTCTTATTTTGATTGTGATCCGATCTCTTCCCACGTTCCCATCAAGGGAGGTTATAGGGGGAGATGGAAGACGTGGGAGAATCCAACACCCCCACTCACCTAAACGTACGTGTATATATTGAACCCTAGGTCCGGGGCAAAAGGACAAGTTGTATTCTCTGTAACCACTCTCCGGAGTATATATAAATAACACCGACTGCACCATCGTGGACGTAGGCACATCTTTGCTGAACCACGTACATCCTTTGTTGTGTGATTGTCCTTTTACATTCCTTGCTCTTACTTGGTGATTTCTTTTTTCTAATCTATTTGTGTTGCATAATAATTGTCACCACAGAACACTATTAGGTCCAACATTCTAGAGTTATACGAGGAAGAGAAGGTTAACCCTTACAATATTGAAGAAAAAAAATCTTATAAGATAACTTTGACTACATATTGATGGACTTCATAGCACCTACATGTTTTTTATTTTTATTTGATGGGACATTACATTAATGATAACTGCATCTTACAGAAAGAAAATCTTAAACTATTAGTTCATTGAATAACCGATGTTTGTAAAATTCAATTAATGTTTATGAACTTAGACAAAAGTGAACGTGAATGTCTACATTTGATGGCTTCCCCAATGAGAGTAAAGTTTAAAAAATGTGGGAAGAATGTTGTTTAGTTCTAGTATTTGCAGTTGTGCTTGACCAGATGTGTAAGACGATTTATGTGGAGTTTTATTACTATAAGATCTATGGTATTCATGCTAGTAGTTATGTTTGGAGGGTGCATACTGCTTTTTTGCATTCGTATATTGAATATGGAGGCAATAACCTTCTGGTGTAGATTATATGGGGTTTGATTTGAACGATGAGAGTAGTAGAAGTACCTCGCTCACAAGTGCTTCAACCATAATTGATGAAGATGTGGACTTTCGTAATTGGTATAGTCAATCCTCAAACATTCAGGATTTTAAAAAAATTGAGGTGGATCGATACTTGTAAGAACCCGTATACCAGATAAAAGAAAATTTTAACATTTTGACTTGGTGGCAAATATGCAGTGGTAAGCTTCCATCCTTGACAAAGATTGTTTGAGATGTTTTAGCCATTCTGACCACTACCGTTGCTGCCGAGTTTTCTTTTAGTATTGGTGGTCGAATTATTGATGAAACATGTGCATCGTAGCTTCCGTAGATTGTAGAGGCTTTGGTAACCACGACCAATTAGGTTTAATTGTGAAAAAGGTCATGTAAATAATTATTTGATTAGAGTAGTTACATTTTTTATATGTTTTTGTTTTCGTATTATCTAATTGTTTATTATTGATTTTTTTTTAGTTGTACAAAAATCATAATGAATTTTGAACTCGTAAGAAAGAAGAAAAATAAATGGACTAAGGAAGTAAGTAGCTACTTCATTTGAGTAGAGAATTTTTTTTATTTTTATATTTTCATTTCAAGAACCATTGTTTATTATTTTCTTTTTTTAAGAAATGAAGGTTTATGGTGTGCGGTTTGGAAGTGAAGTATGACTTGGAAGTATAATGGAGAGTTTTATTTTTATTTAAGGGTGTTGAATTTAGAATTTAAAAGTTTCTATTATGTTTGTAATGGATTAAGTTGTTGCAAGTTTTTGGAACAATGTTGGATCAAGTTTGTAATATATTTTTGTTTGTTTGGATGTCGATGTTTGAAACTTTGAAATATATTTGTGTTCACTTAGTATTTTATTTTTGGAACATTCATTTAGCCCTTGCAAAACAGATTTTTTTTAATTATAAAATAGATTTTCTATTTAATGTAAAAGAGATTATTTTAGTTTATTGCAAAACAAATTTTTTCTTTCTAATTCAAAGCATATTTTTTTAGTATAATGAAAAATAGATTTCATTATTAATTGCATTACAGATTGTTATTTATTTATAACAAATCAATTCTTTTTTAAAATCAAATCTAATTATCGGGTTGGATTATCAAATTATTAGCGGAATCGGATTCGCTAATCTATATAAATATCCGTCGGATTATCAAATTCGACCTGAATCCGAAAATGTCAAAAGGATTTGGATGTGATGACCCCTGATGTGGTTCGAATCCAATTCATTTGTAGGACTAATCACATCCATAACACCTATTTGACTTATCCCTTTTAATATTATTATTAATATTTTTAGGAAAATTATCGACCTTATTATACTTAGACTTCTCAAATTTCTTATCATATTTAAATTTCTCTTTATTGAACTTGATAAATTTTCTGAACTTCTTAGCAAACATAGCCATATCATCATAATCGATGTTGGACTCATCATTTGAGACTCGTGTTTACTCCTTCTAGGATTATAAAGAAATTTTCTTATATTTCTTAGGATTTTTGGAGGTAAACATGTCGAGTTCATAGGTTTGAAGATCACCTACATGTTCTTCAAGTGTCGTAGAATTTAAAGTGTCTAAAGAGTCTAAAACTGTCACTTTGGAAATAAATCTTCCAGATAAGGACCTTAAGATTTTCTTTATGACTCCGTTTTTGATTATTTTCTTTCCTAATTTAAAAGACAATTTCATAATATCAGATAATCTAGCATAGAACTTATCGAAGGTTTGACACTCCTCCATTTTAATGATTTCAAACTGAGTGGTGAGATTTTTTCTTTTGGAAGCCTTAACAACACTAGTACGTTCATGAATGAGTTGGAACATGTCTCAAGCCTCTTTTGATGTTACTCATGTCATAGTATGATGGAATTCCTCTAGTGTGATCGCACCAAAAAGAGAATATAAACCTCGTGAATTGCAATTTCATAACCTACGATCATCCTCACTCCATATGAGTTTGGATAGCGTATAATCCCATACTAAGTTGTGGGTGGGGACTAACCAGTAGTTGTTTCTTGCCATACTCGTTCAATTTGATGACTTACATGTTAACCTCATACGCACTTTTCAATACGCGTAGTTAGAACCACTAAAAATTGGAAATCTCAAGAAGGATTAATTTTTCATATTCAAGCGTAAAAGTATTTAACACGATAGCTTAGTCCACCAGCTATAATACAAATTTGAAGTGGGAGTGAATACATAAATATATATGATGGGATGTTTCATATACACACGAGCCATTTTTAAATAGAGAATTTTATAAATTCAACTTTTTCTTAAACAAAATTAATTCAAAATAAAATTTTGCACCGATATTAAATAAGGTGTGATTAAATTGATTTTATCTTAAACCTAAGTGTAATACCCCGTATTTTTATAGCTTCTAAAATTAGGGGATTTATTAAATTTAATTGAGATAAATTAATTTAATTTTAATCCGGAATGTTGCTTTGAATATTTACTAGCGTGACGAGAGTTAATAATTATTGGAAATTTGTTATTTGTTGCATATTACTGGATGAGTATAGTAATATATGAGATTTACTTTTATAATGTTGTCAAGAGTGAATTAAATGACTATTTCGGAAATTTAAGTCGGGACGTGCCCGTGTCACGTCAGGACAAATTTTGTTAAATAAAAAGTGAATACTTTATAAGTTGTTCGTATGGTCGTTTTGAGTGCGCCAACGCGTCCGAAAGGGTCGAGTTAGTCAGAAAAGTGTACCCGGGGGTTTAGTTTGGGTCTCGGAGTGTTTTTAGGCCTAATTGGTGCCCCGGGAGGGCATTTTAGTCATTTTACATAAGTGGGTAATTAAACCCACGAATTTCAGCCTACCTATATCAGCCATTAGGTCAGCCTCTTAGGGTTAGAACATTCACAAATCAAGTGATGGCCATTGGAGAAGAGAGGAGAGAGCTCCAAGGCAATCCAAGGCAAAAAAGCCACCGATTTGCACCGCCACCAACACCACCGCGTAGATCACGAGTCAAGGAACGCAGCCATACCAAAATTAGCCGTGAATCTGCATACCAAAATCCCAGGCAAGTGTTTAAACTTGCTATTTTCTTTGATGCAATCTCCATGTTAGTTTAGGATTGAATTGTGATAAAAACTATGGAAGAAAACCCCATTTTTAATAGGAGAACCCATGTAGTAGTGATGTATATGTTAATTCTGGAAACCCTTGCCATGTAGAGGTAATAATCCACGAAATTTTGGTGATCATAATAAAGAAATATTGGAGAAAGATTCATTAGAAATCTGTTTAAGAAAATTCTAGGGTTCTTGATGATTGGACATGATTTTAGGTTGAAAATCCATGTTTAATGATAGTTATACACATGCTTTACGTTATAAACACCTGGTATAATGTTATGATGATGATAGTAGGATTTTTGGGATGATTAGAATGGAAAAACATAGTTTTGGATGAAGAAGTTTGATGAATCCCGTAACTGCATTTTGCAGAATTTTGCCCAGACCTGCTTGATCGATCGATCGAACCTAGAGCATCGATCGATCGAAGGTTCGATCGATCGAGCCCCAAGCTTCGATCGATCGACCCCTCCTGGCAGACTCCTATTTCCCTTGTTTAATAAGTTAAATTAAGTTTATCGTGAAATAATTTTTGGGCATTCTAAATAAAATGATTTGGGAGACATTGAGGACCAGTAGGGTATATGAAATAATGTTGAAACCTTTAATATTCAACGAGAATGATATTTATGGGATATTTACTTTAGGTTGTTAGATTTATGAATTTAAAGGGTGAGGTGCGTAAGAGAGTTACATTGGAATCTAATAAAGTCACTTACTGAATTTCAGATGTGTGGGGATATAATCCACGAGTGTTAGGTAATAAGTGAGAAAACCCTTCGAGTTAAGGTTAGGAATGAAACCTTATACGTAATTCTATAAATGTGAAATTAAGGATAAATGGTATAATAATGGGTGACGAGAAGAACCTATATTAATATGATAAAGTGGTATATTTATATGATTGCGTGTACATATATTATATACTTGTGATAATTCATGCCCACGCTACTTGCTATCCCTGAGGTTACCGCGCTGGGGCAAGTCTTATCTCGATGGGACCTTTATGGAGGATATTGACTTGTACCCTAGGAGATAGATATCCTTGGTACAGGCTATCGATGTGATAGTTCAGACAGTCCTAAGAGACGCAGGTATGTGCCATCCTCTTAGAGACTTGGAATCTATGCTTCGTCTCAATATTGTTTGTGTATTCATATTAATACAATTCGAGAGTGATTCCGATTGTATTCCCCTTAATATGAGTGATATGGGGTTCTGGATAGTAGAGTATGCACGCACCATAGTTTTATGAGGGGTGCTGTTATTTTATATATATTATACGAGTAGTTAATATATATATGAGATTTTGAAATTTGAAACTGCCTACTGTGATTTGATAAGTAGGACATGGTTGATGACTCTTATAGTAAATACTTGTTTGTGAAAAAAACAATATGTCACCGAGGAACTTTTTATATTAATAAAAAGCTAAAACGAGAGTTGTGCTTCTAATTGGAAGTATTCTTTGTAAACAAAAATATAGTTTGGTTTTGAAACCTTACGAGTAAGTAGATACGCTAAATTATTGGGAAGGTTAGTATAATAAAATGCTAAGATAAACCGTCGGGAAGGTTAGTGCGATAGGTGTGCACATTAGAAGAGAGGTGAGTATTTCTCAAGAGAGTGACGCACTAATATGTTGTTGCATTGGCCTGTATCAATTTAAATACTTGCTAAACGTATTTTAAAATCAAACACACTTTCGGGCTCTGACCCGTTTTCTCTCTCTCTCTATCTCTCTCACTCTCTCTCTTGTATATATATGTATGTATTACAGGTGCCCAGCCACAGGGGCGTCTTGATTAGGATCTTTTGAAAGGAACGCGCTGCAGCTTAGGTGGGAGTTGCAGGTCTCTGGATTAGATGACTTCATTCATTCGGATCTACTCTTAGTACTTTCACCAGTTGAGCATGTGTAGCTCTCTCCGTTATCCCGTTGTTATTGGGACATTTGTATATCACTTGTTTTCAGGATTGTTTCTATGGGTTTTATTCAGTTTGTATTGGTGACTTTAGTTTTCTTATGTTGACATTCGATTGACGAATGTATTATATTATTTGGTTTACTATGATGTGATTCTAAGTTGTAGAAATGTTGTTTTTAAATAAATAAATCTTTTTCTTTAATTAAAATTTGGAAAGCATGTATGAAAATGGTTTTGACACTTAGCTTAATTAATTAGGGTGTTAAATTGGAAAATGTATTCCTATCGACAGTGATGCTGAGAATGAACCAACTGTTTACCTTGATTTAATTTAATAAAGGAGTGATCGCCCGGTATTTAATTAGGTGGGGTGTCACAGGTGGTATCAGAGCATCAGGTTCTAGTGTCCTTAGGATCTGTACGGCTTATTATGCTTTCAGCGTTGCTTTGTTTGTTATAGAGCCCTATGTTTAGGATTGTTGATTCCCTTGACGAGATTTCGTTCTCCAGCTATAATGTGTATACACTAGTGAATTCTAATTTCGTTCGGATGTGTGCGTGTGCCGAGCGATGACGGATGTCAGAAGAGGACCGTTAAGCGTACATCAGGAGGCAGGGCTCAGTTGAGATTAGGAAATATATTCGAGGATGACGACCGTAGTCGAGGTCACCTCCATTATGGCACGAGAAGCCAAGACTTGAAAGGCGACTAAGATGCAGCAATAATTTTCAAATGCTGTTATAGTCAAATGAGGTGCGGGGGTAAACTTACCCAACGTTTTACAAAAACGTGTAGAGACTATCAACGGGAAGTTTTAGAAATACGAAAATTGTATGTGTCTTTACCAAAGGTGGTAAAGTATCCAAAGGCTTAAATGTAGAACGGAGTGTGGCAAACCGAAAGTGAAAATTTAGAGAAAAATTTTCTTGGCTTTCGGGAAGAAATTATAATGGTTGGAGACAACCACCAATTTTAAAAGTGGAATGCTATGCCTATAGGAGAACCTGAGGTACAGTGTTGACCGTATGTTCCTTCCTTAACTGTTCAGGATGAGAAGCAAATGTGGTTCTGAACTCTTCGAGGGAGGGCATATCAGGGGTCCATTCGTGAATTTGAATCTTAACCGTTAGCCAATTTTGTGTTAGAAGATATAGATACAAGTGGGGGGAAACGACTCCAAGTGGAAGACCAACTCGTAATTATAGTTGATAAAACTCGAGGAGGAAATTCTGATGGACGAACGATCCAGAGGTTGACATTGTCATATTGTGTCAGAATAAATGATAACGCTTCTTTGTGGAGGAAGTTAGAGGAATCAAAGAATTTAGTCGAGAATGAGACTGAATGCAACGGTGGTGGTATAGCACCACAGAAGGATGTGGATACACATCAGGAATACCATTTAAATGCTTCAGACAGTTAAATTCTTACCAAGTGATGGTAAATTCAGTAAGTACTAGTATAGATTGTAACATGATCTTTATGGCCTAAGAAGGCTATGGAACAACCGGGATGGTTAACAGAAATCGAGTCTACTAATGTCCGAGGAAAGGAAAATCCTAACCGGGTTAGTAGGACAGGTGATAGGTGAATTATGTGTTGAGGTATTTTGTGCGGAGTGAGATCGCTCACGATAATATGTTCCGAAGTAAGTATAAGGGCAAGAATACGGTGCCTAGTAAAAAGGCAACGAGTAAAGTAATTTTGTTTTGGTTTGGGCAGACGTGTTACGTCCGAAAACCATTTGTGCAGTCAAAACGATTGCCAGGATGGAAGTATAAGCTGTATCCTTAGGATGCGGCGTGTTTATGTGACACGAGCGAGTCACCATATTTTGATCATTTCTAGATTAGCATGTGAGACGAGTTTAATGCATATAATTAGAAATGTTACCATTATGTGAATATTTTTCCCTTAGTGTAGCGGGACTTTCTTTAGAGCTATCCGCGTAGGATGGGTGAGTATATTAACAGTGTTTTATACTTTATGGAGATTGCTTGTTGTAGTGATGCGATACACGAGTATGATTTTATCTTTGTTAAAACGTTATAGAAATGGGTAGTATGATAGTGGGCATTTATTGCAAGGCTATTGGAGTAATTGCATTGGTGCAACATGTTTCATGTTTATTTTAGCGAGACTTATATGTAAGAGAGTTGGACTCGCACTTATATTATCTATCCTAGAGACTTCGGAGGAGATAGTGGGCTCGAGATATTCGATGCCAATGTATGTATAGACTTTGTTAGTATAATTCCGTATGTATCGGGATTTACCATTGAGAGAAAAGATTTAACTCAGTATTATGTTTAGCACTCCGGACTTAGTGATAGGAAGAGTGCATTTCTATATTTAACCTTTAGAGATGTGGGAGTTAATCTTTATACCCTATTATTAGGAAAAGGAATTTCGAGAATTCCGAGTGTATGTATTCGAAGTTTTTAAATCCAATTACCATTAACCAATACGGGACGATAGTGAAATTGGTGAAACGTTCTTTGTTAAGCATAATTACGGAGAACTTGTAACTTTTCTGTCAAGGGACGGAATAAAGGGGTATATTCTATGGACAGAGGACCTAACGGATTTCGATAACCGACAATGCTAGGTAGTAGTGTATCGGGGGGGTGCCTTATTTGGATTTCGCTTTGCGAGACATCCCACGCATAAAACTTAGCGTAAGGTTGGAAATAGGGAGACGTTTGGTCACTTTTCCACGAGTTTGGTACCCTGATCGAAATGGGATCAAGTAATTATGTATGTAAGTTGGAAGTTGAATTTTGTTTTAAGGTTTTTGGAGCCGGATCTTGTGGTAGGAAAACATTGAAAGTTATCCCCACAGGTTGAGGGGTGGAACTATGATAAGGAGAATTTAAGAATTCTGATTTCTAGGGTGATTGAAGTACCCGAATATCATAACCGCTTACAGAACACAAGGTGAATAAAGAGTTGGAATGATTTTTAGCATGGATTACCTGGAAAGAACTTTATATCATACAAAAGAGATGACCTGTAATTATTCTGATGAATAGAGCGTTAGTGATTTATTTTGGTTGTTGTACCTATTTGGGAAAATTGTTGTACTTCTCTGAGAAAGGTTGAGAATTATTGTTCCTCTTTTATTGTCATGGAATTTGAATGCCCTATTCCTTATATTCCATTGAGTTTAGTTAGTTCTACAGATGAGTAGCATGCCGTTCGCTCTCCCAGGGCGGTCGGAGTGTTGCAAAAATGTGGGCATCTTGGTTAACTACCGTTAAAATGGTCCGAATCGAAGGGACGTGAAAATAGACGTGTGAAATATATGTTTGTGGGAATAGTATGACGAAGTGGAAGTGATAGAGTGGATTAAACGTCACATGAGGGGCGATAATCCATACATAAGTGTGCAATTAGAATAGCACGCCCTAACTTGATTAGAAGGCTTTGGAAGCCGTTCAAGAATTGGTATTCCTTGAATAGAGTAGAATTTAAAGATTATGAAGAACACCCGGAGCGGAGTCGTTATTAGTCAAGTGTGAGAGCGACTTGCGCATACAAAGAGTAAGGATGTTAGTATGGTAAAAGAGGTCCAGAAGTGCGCTTCGTGGAGAGAAGAGCACGGGTCGGAACTTTCGGCCTACTCCATGGAGGAAGGGGAGTATTACGTGTCACTTAATGTGAGACATTTCAAGGGAAGAATCAATGTTTAGCGAGACGTAGTGAGTAGTCTCTACATGCACCGCCCATAAGTAAGATTTGGTTGAAAGCGGAAAATCAACTAAAAAAAAAAAATTTGTGTTTATCGACAATTCCTGAAATTGGAAGAGGTCGGTAAAGTTGGTAAAATTCTTGGATGGGTTGCCATCGTCAAAACAAGATTAAGGGTTCATCCCGAACATGTGAATTAAGCCGATGAGAAGGAAGTGATTGATATTCCTTTGGGATCGTTTATTATATTAACTAGTATGCCCCAGACTTCCTTTGAAAGGAAGGATCGCGCCAGTGCATAGTCCGACACAGTATAAATTTCTGAATCAGGATGAGATTGGTAAATCCCACCTTTGATATGGGATTTTAGGAACCAGCGGAGATAAGGTTTCGTTTCGAGTAGGATGTACCACCTGTAGCCAGGGAATAGGCGCACGGTGAGTAAAGATTTGTGGAGCCACGTGAAGGAGATTTTGGAATCTTGATACGATGATTTCAAGAATGCTCTGTAGAAGCACTCGTACCTGGTTGTCACGTACAAGGTACTTATTAAGGTTTTGTTATGGAAGAACCTCGACTATTCTCCTTCTGTATGTTTAGAGGAGAGTAGATAATCAGAATTTTTGGATCGGTCGAGAAAATACCCGATAACTATGGTAGAACTCCACGGCTGTTTTAGGCGAACAAGTGATCAAATGTTCGTAATATTTTCTCAGAATGGGAGTTTTGTATATGAATGATCCGAGTATTTGTCTATAGTAGGGTGCGGCCTCTTAATGTTAGTGAGATAATGAAATGCATAACGTATAAGCATGACTTATGCGAATGTTTTCGGTTGGGAGCACAAGGTGAAGTATCTCTAATGAGAATGTAAAACAATGTTACTGTGAAGAAAGGGCTATAGTAATTGAGCACCGTAATGTGTAGTTAGTTTGTGTACGGAAAAGGATATCCAGAATTGTGCTATCGAATAGGCCTTATTTTCCGAATTTCGGGACGAAATTCAATTATTAGGGGGGAAGTATGTAATACCCCGTATTTTTATAGCTTTTAAAATTAAGGGATTTATTAAATTTAATTGAGATAAATTAATTTAATTTTAATCCGTAATGTTGCTTTGAATATTTACTAGCGTGACGAGAGTTAGTAATTATTGGAAATTTGTTATTTGTTGCATATTACTGGATGAGTATAGTAATATATGAGATTTATTTTTATAATGTTGTCAAGAGTGAATTAAATGACTATTTCGGAAATTTAAGTCGGGACGTGCCCGTGTCACGTCAGGAAAAATTTTGTGAAATAAAAAGTGAATACTTTATAAGTTATTCGTATGGTCGTTTTGAGTGCGCCAACGCATCCGAAAGGGTCGAGTTAGTCAGAAATGAAGCCCTTATACTTTTGACTCATTTGAGTCTAGACTGTATAAGAGCTCATCTAGTTTGGAAATTGTGACAAAATAGTGTCTATCCTAGAAACCAAAGAGCTTCAGAGATTGGGTTGCTTCTTCTTCTATCTATCATGTAATGATCCTAAGACTATAGCCATCACTCACACACTTAGAATTTGATTCTTGCATATCATATTGCACCCCTATGTGTTTTAATGTTGTGAGTGTGTTTAAATCCCTCAATTTGATTTTTAATAATTTTTTGGGAATTTAAAACATATTTTAAACAAGGTTTTATTTAATTAAAATTTGATTTATAAAGTCTTGGGGTTATTATATAAATATGGATTGTTGTGTTTATTGGCCTAAAGTTACTCTGGGTAGAAACCGAAAGCGCTAGAGACTTAAGGGTTGGCTCTGTAATTATTTTGGGACGCGCGTTTACCTTCGTTCACAGGCCAACACCTGTTGTCTTCTGATTGGACCAAACTGTGTTTCTTTACTGAGACAAACCATCGCACGCTTACAGCCCTTGGATCTATCCTTATCGATGGCCTGCATGTCTTTTGAGTGGATCCCCGTGTAATCCCTTTAGCCAATCATAGCCTGTTTAATCCACCGCCTGTTGTGAGCCCTTGGATTGCAGTCAATGGTGCTTGACTCAATCTCAGCCATTGTTTTTGAACGAGGCTCTGGAATCTTCTCCTCTCCCTATTTAAAGACCTTTCATCTCAGCCTTCGAAAGCTTTTGCCATTTTGCAAAGTCTCAGAGAATAGAGAGAGAGAGAGAGAAGAGAGAGAAGAGAGAAGAGAGAAGTTAGAGAGAGAAACCAAACCCTAGTTAGAAACCCTAACTTCGTCCAAACACTTCTCAAGCCCAAACTACTTACCTCTCCAGAAAAACCACCAAAACCAAAAACACCATCCTTAGTGTTTTTTTAGGTTTATGAGAGTTCTGGTTAAGAGATCTTGGGTTGCTGAAATCCTTGTGTTCATAAATCTTATTTCCAACTTAGACATAGACTCAGATCTTGTTTCTTTTTCAATAGAAATCATAGATCTGAAGTTTTTCATGTCACAGAACACTTAGTTGCATTTTTTTCTCATCTTGAGAATTTCGTTGTTGATTATTTTCTGTTAAAACATTTTTCTTCTTCAAAGATCAACAATAGATGTTTTTCTATTTCTGTTTTTACAAAACCTAACCTGACCTAGTGGGATTCGCACTTGGAGGGTTCTCAATCCACATAATATTTTCAAAACTGATTGAGAAAGGTCTTGACCGATTTCTTAAGCAAGATCTCCGTGGAATCTGGGTTATTTTGAAAGGTCGAAAAGGTTCTTGGTTTTGTAAGAAAGAAAAATAACAAATACACTGCATATAGACTTTATATGTGATTTATTAGGATCGTCTGTAACTAATAAGTGTGTGTGTGTGCATGCATGTGTTTTAGAACACCATTCACAAACATCTTCACACTACAAACACTCAAAGTGTTGGCTATAAGATTTGGTGAACATAAGTCGACGTAAAGTGCTGGAACAAAGAAGAGTTGACAAACTGAGACAACTACATCAACAAACAAGATCTGCAGAAAAGTTAAGGACGCCAGAGGGTACAATCCTGAACTTGTATAGATTTGTTTTTGTGTGCATGTTAGTTAAATAGGTTGTAACTCATATATTTGTTTTAGTGATTGTTTTTGTTTTACTCCGTAGAGGGAGTCGTGGATGTTTCCTCAAGGTTGAGGTTTTACCACGTTAAAAATCCTGAGTATCAATATTTCTACATCTTCTCATCCCTTTCTGTTTGTGTGCTGAGTTTAAAACATTTTAAACTGTTTACTAAAACTTGTTATCAAATCTTGTCCATATCTCGTACATAATTTTGTTAACACATCTTGTGTTCAAAATCGTTTTGATTTAAGTAAAGAGTTTCTTCAACAAACTTTCGGAGTTGCTTAAATAGTTTATTTTCATAAACGGCTTTGGCAACGCTATTTCAATTGGTATCAGAGCTTTTGGTGAACTTTTTTCAAAAAGATCCTGAGTTTCTGAAACTGTTTTCTCAAAATCAATTATGGACGAGAAAAACGAAAGATATGGTAACTTGACCAGACCTCCAGTCTTTGATGGAACCAATTTTTCTTACTGGAAAGTAAGAATGATTGCTTTCATTCAAGGCACTCTGGGAGATGATGTCTGGGATATTATTGAAAATGGATACTTTTATCCAACTAAACCAGCCACTGATGGAAGCAATGAAAGGATTAAGAAAATATTGAGTGAGTTTACTCAAGAAGAGAAACAGGTTTCTCGAAATAATAACAAAGGCAAGAACGCTATATTTATGTCTATTAACGAACATGAGTTCAAGAGAATCTCATCCTGTACCACTTCCAAGGAAGCATGGGATACCTTGATTACTGCACATGAAGGAGACTCTAGGGTAAAAGCTGCTAAGACTCAGATGTTAATCCAACAGTATAATACCTTAATCATGTCTGAATCTGAGTCTTTCGATGATTTCTATATGAACCTTACTGATATTGTCACTAGACTTCATGCCAATGGTATAACTTATGATAGACAAGAAATTGTGTCTAAAATTCTGAGATCATTACCACAGAAATTTGACAATAAAAGATATGCTATTGAGGAGATGTGTGATACAAATCTTACTCCTGAATTACTCAGTAGCAAATTAAGAACTGTGGAAATGGAATTAGAGTTTAAGAAACAATTGACCCACACTAATAGGAAACATACCAATTCCAATCTTAGCTTTACCTCTAAGATGATTAAACCTGAGTTAAACACCTCTAGTAATGATTCTGATGAGGACTGTGACTTAGAAAGTCTAGATAATCAGATTGCCCTAATGACAAAACAATTTAAGAAAATTGTTAAATTTAGAAACAGTGTTGCAAATAGACAGGGCAAGTCTAATTATACCACTCCTTCAAATCACAAACCTCATGAGAAACCTCATGACAAACAGAACAAGGACAACACAAGACCTCACAGAGACCTCAAGAAGACTGAATGCTATAGATGTGGTAAACTAGGACACATTGCTCAAGACTGTAGAGTTAATTTAAATGCCCAAAACAAACACTCTAGAGCCAATATCTGCAAAACCTGGGATGACTCAAGTGATTCTGAAAATGAGGAACTTGAGACATCTGATGGTTTTGATCCTTGTTTAGCCTTCTTTGCCAAAATCATATACAATGATGACATTCCTATGCTTGATAGTGAGGATGAGTTTAGTAATTCTAGTTCTGTTGCTTTGAATCATACTTTAACTGGTTTAGATGCTTTACTTACTGAGAACATTAATACCTCTTCCTCGGGGTGTGTGAGTCAAAGGGAAATCGATACTGCTGATGTCAATGGGTGCGTGAGTTTAAGAAATGAAACCTTAGGGGTCACTTCACACACCTCACTTAGTGACTCAGATAATGATGATCTCCCAGACATCCACACTCTATATACTAAAACTCTAAAGAAAAGCACTAGACTAGAAAAGATTGTTAAAGATCTTACCAAAAAGTTAGAGGATCTAAGCCTAATGGTAAAACTGAATGCTGAAGAGTATACTACACAATGCATGTCTCATGACAGTGAAGTTAAAGTGTTTGATGAAAAACTGAAAACTTTGACTGAAGCTAATGAAATTCTGGAGAAAAAATACAAAGGGACATTATTAGAATTGGAACAAACAAAAGAAAAGACAGCAACTGTTTTCAAAAAATTTACCAAATTTGAAAATAATTCTAAATGTTTTGAGGAATTCGTTGCTGAATCTAAAACCAATTCTGATGATAGAACTGGAATAGGGTTTTGCCCCAATTTGAAGACACAAACTAAACATGTTGAACCTATCAAGTTTGTGTCAGGAGGCAAAAGACCTATTGAAACATGTCCAGACTTTCATTCTCTAAAAACTAAGTTTGACCATCAAAACACCAACACTGAAGATGCAAGTTGCTCTAAGCTTGAAAGTTTATCAAAGGGAAAATATGTCTGCCCCCCTATTAGGAAAAGTGAACCTGCTTTCAAATCTGTGCTACCTAGGAATAAAATTCAGCCTCAAAATTTCTCAAAACCTTTGTTTAGAGACTTTCCTAAGGAAAACCCTATTCTGAGCAATCTTTATTGCTCCTATTGTGATATATATGGTCACTCTTTCGATAATTGCTATGCTAGGAGACTGATTAAACCTATCTACAACACTCCTATGTATCATAACTTTAACTATTCTAGGAGGAGTCGTAACAATCATGTCCTTCCCAGGCCACCAGACAAAAACTCTAACTATAGGAATAGAAGGACTAAACCTAAAAGGACATTTACTAGAAGAATTACCAGAACCTTTTCTAAATCAAATGCTCAAGAATTCAAATTTATTCAAAATCATGCGCAAAATGTTTTTCAACAAAAATCTAATGCTCGCAAATTTTATCAAATAAGAGCAAACAAGCGCAAACTAAAAACAAGGGCAATTTGGGTTAGAAAAGATGATCTAGCACCCCAGATGAAATGTAACATTGTTGTTTCTGCTCTAAAAGCTGAACTTACATCTTCTGGTTGGTACTTGGATTCTGGATGTTCCAAGCATATGACAGGTGATGATACAAAACTTTTAAATAAAACCCATTTTGATGGTGGAAAAGTTGTTTTTGGTGATGGTATATCATCCCAGATCATAGGCAAAGGAACCCTTAAAGAAAAAGGACTTCCTCTTCTTGAAAATGTTCTCTTAGTTAAAGGTCTTAAGGCTAATTTACTTAGCATTTCACAATTCTGTGACTCAAACTACACTGTTACCTTTTCAAAGAACAATTGCAAGATTTTAAATGAAAAGGGAGAATGCTTAATTACAGGATTCAGGACCCCTGACAATTGTTATACTGTCATGTCTAGTTCTGAAATCTGTAATGTTGCCAGAATGGATGACAACGAGATATGGCATAACAGAATGGGTCACATTAATTACGAAAATTTGAGTAAATTGTCTTCTCAGCAGATAGTTAGAGGAATACCAAAAATTAAACCTATTCATAACATTGTCTGTGGTCCCTGTCAAGAAGGAAAAATTGTTAAAGCACCTCATAAAAGGGTTAAAGATATCCTTACCTCTAATCCCTTAGAACTCATCCATATGGACCTAATGGGTCCTTCTCAAACTGTTAGTCTTTGTGGACACAGTTATATTCTTGTTATGGTTGATGACTTCACCAGATTCACTTGGGTAGCTTTCTTAAAACAAAAATCCGATACTTTTCAAACCTTTTTAAAGATTCTCTTACGGATTGAGAATGAAAAAGACACTCAAGTGAATAGAATCAGAAGTGATAGAGGTGGTGAATTCAAAGACACTGGTATTGTAGAATATTGTGACTATAATGGTTACAAACATGAGTTCAGTGCTCCTAAGACCCCTCAACAAAATGGAATAGCTGAGAGAAAGAATCGAACTCTTCAAGAGATGGCACGTGTCATGCTCCATGCTAAGAAATTACCTAAGTATTTTTGGGTAGAATCTATTCGTACAGCCTGCCATCTTATTAATAGAGTCTATCTTAGAAAGAATTCGAAACAAACCTCTTATGAACTTTGGTACAATAAAAAGCCTAATCTTAAGTACCTTAGAACCTTTGGTAGTACCTGCTATGTTTGCAAAGATAGGGAACACTTATCTAAATTTGAGAGTAGAGGAGATAAAGCCATATTCTTAGGTTATTCACCTAACAGTAGAGCTTATCGAGTGTATAATCTTCGCACTAAAACCTTAATGGAATCCATAAATGTAATTGTTAGTGACACTACTGTAGAAAGCAAGACTAGTGAATTAACTATAGAAGAAGAATCGTCAAATATTTTAGAAAATGACTCTTCTGAAATAGATAATTCATTACCTATTGAGTCACCTGAAGTACCTAACTGGGTTTCTAAAGATCATCCCATAAACAACATAGTTGGTAACCCTGGTGAACCAGTACGTACAAGATCCCAACTTAGAAATTATGCTCTCTATGCTTGCTTTGTTTCTCTTTTGGAACCAAAGAATGTAAATGAGGCATTGAATGACTCTCACTGGATTTCTGCTATGCAGGATGAACTTTTACAATTTGTCATTCATGATGTTTGGTTTCTTGTTCCACGTCCTGATCACAAAAAGGTTATTGGTACTCGTTGGATTTTCAAAAATAAAACTGATGAAAATGGGATGATAATTAGAAATAAAGCTAGACTAGTTGCTCAAGGTTACTCCCAAATAGAAGGACTTGATTTTAATGAGACGTTTGCTCCCGTTACTCGTTTAGAATCAGTTCGTCTGCTTCTTGCTATAGCTTGTCACATGCATTTTACATTATATCAAATGGATGTTAAATCTGCGTTCCTTAATGGAATACTTGCCGAGGAAACCTATGTAGAACAACCTAAAGGGTTCATTGACCCTAATTATCCTAATCATGTATTTCGGTTGAAAAAGGCTCTATATGGTCTTAAGCAAGCTCCTAGAGCCTGGTATGAGCGACTGTCCAGTTTTCTGCTGGACAAAGGTTTCAAAAGAGGTGGAAATGACCAAACCTTATTTGTCAAACAGTTTGGCAAACACATTACTATCGCTCAAGTCTATGTAGACGATATCATATTTGGATCCACTTCTACCTCAGAAGTAAAATCTTTTGCTGAAATTATGAGTAAGGAATTTCAGATGTCCCTTATGGGGGAGTTACAGTTCTTCCTAGGTCTCCAAGTCAAACAACAACCAGATGGCTTGTTTCTTTCGCAGACTAAGTACGCATTAGAGATAGTTAAAAAATTTGGCCTCGAGAGTGCTAAAAGTGCTAAAACGCCTATGAGTACTACAGAGAAATTATCTAGAGATGAAACTGGAACATCTGTAGACTCTACCTTATATCGTAGTATGATTGGCACATTACTCTATCTGACTGCCTCGCGTCCTGATATCATGTATGCTGTTTGTGTTTGTGCGCGTTATCAAAATAACCCCAAGGAGAGCCATTTAAACGCTGTTAAACGCATAATTAAATATGTTAAAGGCACTCTAAATTTAGGAATTTGGTACACGAATGACACACCTAGCACTATTATTGGGTACACTGATGCTGATTGGGCTGGGTGTACTGATGATAGTAAAAGCACTTCAGGCGCATGTTGTTATATTGGTAATAACTTGGTAGGATGGAGTAGTAAAAAACAGAACTGCACATCTCTCTCGACTGCTGAATCTGAATACATAGCCGCCGGTAGCTGTTGTGCCCAATTGTTATGGCTTAAACAAATGCTAAGTGATTATGGTATTCTAGAACCCACACTTCATCTCTATTGTGATAATCAAAGTGCGATTAACATTTCTAAGAACCCAGTTCAACACTCGCGAACTAAGCACATTAAAATAAGACATCATTTTATTCGTGAATTAGTTGAAACCAAGGAATTAGAAATCAATTATCTTTCTACTGATCTACAACTTGCAGATTTATTTACCAAACCTCTTGATTTTAATAGATTCGTTTCTTTAAGAAAATCTATTGGTATGATTTGTGCTGAGTAAATACGTGTTATGTTTGCCAAGTTCCTTCCCTTTGTCCATTTGAGACAAAATGGGGGAGAAATTTGAGTCTACTGCATATACTAAAAAGCTTGATCTTAGTAATTTTTTGCAGGTATTCTTCTTGTACAGTCATTCTTCATTGTAATAATAGGATGTTAAACTGTATATAGTTGAGTTATGTAATTTTTGCTTTCTAGGATTTGGGTAGATAGAACCTTTATAGGAATAAGTTTTTTTTGTTGTCGCCCTACGAGTTGAGATGACTCAAAGGAGATTTTGTCTCATATTTCCAAAGGGGGAGATTGAAGCCCTTATACTTTTGACTCATTTGAGTCTAGACTGTATAAGAGCTCATCTAGTTTGGAAATTGTGACAAAATAGTGTCTATCCTAGAAACCAAAGAGCTTCAGAGATTGGGTTGCTTCTTCTTCTATCTATCATGTAATGATCCTAAGACTATAGCCATCACTCACACACTTAGAATTTGATTCTTGCATATCATATTGCACCCCTATGTGTTTTAATGTTGTGAGTGTGTTTAAATCCCTCAATTTGATTTTTAATAATTTTTTGGGAATTTAAAACATATTTTAAACAAGGTTTTATTTAATTAAAATTTGATTTATAAAGTCTTGGGGTTATTATATAAATATGGATTGTTGTGTTTATTGGCCTAAAGTTACTCTGGGTAGAAACCGAAAGCGCTAGAGACTTAAGGGTTGGCTCTGTAATTATTTTGGGACGCGCGTTTACCTTCGTTCACAGGCCAACACCTGTTGTCTTCTGATTGGACCAAACTGTGTTTCTTTACTGAGACAAACCATCGCACGCTTACAGCCCTTGGATCTATCCTTATCGATGGCCTGCATGTCTTTTGAGTGGATCCCCGTGTAATCCCTTTAGCCAATCATAGCCTGTTTAATCCACCGCCTGTTGTGAGCCCTTGGATTGCAGTCAATGGTGCTTGACTCAATCTCAGCCATTGTTTTTGAACGAGGCTCTGGAATCTTCTCCTCTCCCTATTTAAAGACCTTTCATCTCAGCCTTCGAAAGCTTTTGCCATTTTGCAAAGTCTCAGAGAATAGAGAGAGAGAGAGAGAAGAGAGAGAAGAGAGAAGAGAGAAGTTAGAGAGAGAAACCAAACCCTAGTTAGAAACCCTAACTTCGTCCAAACACTTCTCAAGCCCAAACTACTTACCTCTCCAGAAAAACCACCAAAACCAAAAACACCATCCTTAGTGTTTTTTTAGGTTTATGAGAGTTCTGGTTAAGAGATCTTGGGTTGCTGAAATCCTTGTGTTCATAAATCTTATTTCCAACTTAGACATAGACTCAGATCTTGTTTCTTTTTCAATAGAAATCATAGATCTGAAGTTTTTCATGTCACAGAACACTTAGTTGCATTTTTTTCTCATCTTGAGAATTTCGTTGTTGATTATTTTCTGTTAAAACATTTTTCTTCTTCAAAGATCAACAATAGATGTTTTTCTATTTCTGTTTTTACAAAACCTAACCTGACCTAGTGGGATTCGCACTTGGAGGGTTCTCAATCCACATAATATTTTCAAAACTGATTGAGAAAGGTCTTGACCGATTTCTTAAGCAAGATCTCCGTGGAATCTGGGTTATTTTGAAAGGTCGAAAAGGTTCTTGGTTTTGTAAGAAAGAAAAATAACAAATACACTGCATATAGACTTTATATGTGATTTATTAGGATCGTCTGTAACTAATAAGTGTGTGTGTGTGCATGCATGTGTTTTAGAACACCATTCACAAACATCTTCACACTACAAACACTCAAAGTGTTGGCTATAAGATTTGGTGAACATAAGTCGACGTAAAGTGCTGGAACAAAGAAGAGTTGACAAACTGAGACAACTACATCAACAAACAAGATCTGCAGAAAAGTTAAGGACGCCAGAGGGTACAATCCTGAACTTGTATAGATTTGTTTTTGTGTGCATGTTAGTTAAATAGGTTGTAACTCATATATTTGTTTTAGTGATTGTTTTTGTTTTACTCCGTAGAGGGAGTCGTGGATGTTTCCTCAAGGTTGAGGTTTTACCACGTTAAAAATCCTGAGTATCAATATTTCTACATCTTCTCATCCCTTTCTGTTTGTGTGCTGAGTTTAAAACATTTTAAACTGTTTACTAAAACTTGTTATCAAATCTTGTCCATATCTCGTACATAATTTTGTTAACACATCTTGTGTTCAAAATCGTTTTGATTTAAGTAAAGAGTTTCTTCAACAAACTTTCGGAGTTGCTTAAATAGTTTATTTTCATAAACGGCTTTGGCAACGCTATTTCAAGAAAAGTGTACCCGGGGGTTTAGTTTGGGTCTCGGGTCGTTTTTAGGCCTAATTGGTGCCCCGAGAGGGCATTTTAGTCATTTTACATAAGTGGGTAATTAAACCCACGAATTACAACCAACCTATATCAGCCATTAGGTCAGCCTCTTAGGGTTAGAACATTCACAAATCAAGTGACGGCCATTGGAGAAGAGAGGAGAGAGCTCCAAGGCAATTCAAGGCCAAAAAGCCACCGGTTTGCACCGCCACCAACACCACCGCGTAGATCACGAGTCAAGGAACGCAGCCATACCAAAATCAGCCGTGAATCTGCATACCAAAATCTCAGGCAAGTGTTTAAACTTGCTATTTTCGTTGATGCAATCTTCATGTTAGTTTAGGATTGAATTGTGATAAAAACTATGGAAGAGAGCCCCATTTTTGATAGGAGGACCCATGTAGTAGTGATGTATATGTTAATTCTGGAAATCCTTGCCATGTAGAGGTAATAATCCACGAAATTTTGGTGATCATAATAAAGAAATATTGGAGAAAGATTCATTAGAAATCTGTTTAAGAAAATTCTAGGGTTCTTGATGATTGGACATGATTTTAGGTTGAAAATCCATGTTTAATGATAGTTATACACATGCTTTACGTTATAAACACCTGGTATAATGTTATGATGATGATAGTAGGATTTTTGGGACGATTAGAATGGAAAAACATAGTTTTGGATGAAGAAGTTTGATGAATCCCGTAACTGCATTCTGCAGAATTTTGCCCAGACCTGCTTGATCGATCGATCTAGCCTAGAGCATCGATCGATCGAAGGTTCGATCGATCGAGCCCCAAGCTTCGATCGATCGACCCCTCCTGGCAGACTCCTATTTCCCTTGTTTAATTAGTTAAATTAAGTTTATCGTGAAATAATTTTTGGGCATTCTAAATAAAATGATTTGGGAGACATTGAGGACCAGTAGGGTATATGAAATAATGTTGAAACCTTTAATATTCAATGAGAATGATATTTATGGGATATTTACTTTAGGTTGTTAGATTTATGAATTTAAAGGGTGAGGTGCGTAAGAGAGTTACGTTGGAATCTAATAAAGTCACTTACTGAATTTCAGATGTGTGGGGATATAATCCACGAGTGTTAGGTAATAAGTGAGAAAACCCTTCGATTTAAGGTTAGGAATGAAACCTTATACGTAATTCTATAAATGTGAAATTAAGGATAAATGGTATAATAATGGGTGACGAGAAGAACCTATATTAATATGATAAAGTGGTATATTTATATGATTGCGTGTACATATATTATATACTTGTGAAACTTCATGCCCACGCTACTTGCTATCCCTGAGGTTACCGCGCTGGGGCAAGTCTTATCTCGATGGGACCTTTATGGGGGATATTGACTTGTACCCTAGGAGATAGATATCCTTGGTACAGGCTATCGATGTGATAGTTCAGACGGTCCTAAGAGACGCAGGTATGTGCCATCCTCTTAGAGACTTGGAATCTATGCTTCGCCTCAATATTGTTTGTGTATTCATGTTAATACAATTCAACAGTGATTCCGATTTTATTCCCCTTAATATGAGTGATATGGGGTTCTGGATAGTAGAGTATGCACGCACCATAGTTTTATGAGGGGTGCTGTTATTTTATATATATTATATGAGTAGTTAATATATATATGAGATTTTGAAATTTGAAACTGCCTACTGTGATTTGATAAGTAGGACATGGTTGATGACTCTTATAGTAAATACTTGTTTGTGAAAAAAACAATATGTCACCGAGGAACTTTTTATATTAATAAAAAGCTAAAATGAGAGTTGTGCTTCTAATTGGAAGTATTCTTTGTAAACAAAAATATAGTTTGGTTTTGAAACCTTACGAGTAAGTAGATACGCTAAATTATTGGGAAGGTTAGTATAATAAAATGCTAAGTAAAACCGTTGGGAAGGTTAGTGCGATAGGTGTGCACATTAGAAGAGAGGTGAGTATTTCTCAAGAGAGTGACGCACTAATATGTTGTTGCATTGGCCTGTATCAATTTAAATACTTGCTAAACGTATTTTAAAATCAAACACACTTTCGGGCTCTGACCCGTTTTCTCTCTCTCTCTCTCTCTCTCTCTCTCTCTCTCTCTCTCTCTTGTATATATATGTATGTATTACAGGTGCCCAGCCACAGGGGCGTCTTGATTAGGATCTTTTGGAAGGAACGCGCTGCAGCTTAGGTGGGAGTTGCAGGTCTCTGGATTAGACGACTTCATTCATTCGGATCTACTCTTAGTACTTTCACCAGTTAAGCATGTGTAGCTCTCTCCGTTATCCCGTTGTCATTAGGACATTTGTATATCAGTTGTTTTCAGGATTGTTACTATGGGTTTTATTCAGTTTGTATTGGTGACTTTAGTTTTCTTATGTTGACATTCGATTGACGAATGTATTATATTATTTGGTTTACTATGATGTGATTCTAAGTTGTAGAAATGTTGTTTTTAAATAAATAAATCTTTTTCTTTAATTAAAATTTGGAAAGCATGTATGAAAATGGTTTTGACACTTAGCTTAATTAATTAGGGTGTTAAATTGGAAAATGTATTTCTATCGTCAGTGATGCTGAGAATGAACCAACTGTTTACCTTGATTTAATTTAATAAATGAGTGATCGCCCGGTATTTAATTAGGCGGGGTGTCACACTAAGTATGCATCTTTGTGAGTATTACAAGATAAAACCACCACAATGCCCGATGTATGAGGAAAACCTAAATGGAAAAAACCTGAGATGCCCTAACACAGAATTATAAATGGACAGGACAAAACACTTACAACACAGACTCGATACCAATGCAAGCCTTGACGCTCTTCGGTCCATTGACCTATGCTCAGTAACATGCAAGAGTCCACCCGCGAAGTTGTAACAACGTGTCAGTCCACACCCCCTCAAAATCCACCGATAAGCCTTAACAATCATCACATACATGGAATCCACCGTATTTAAACCAACAAGCACGTAGTCCTCCACAAGAAACAAATCTCAACAAGATTTAGAGAATGAAATATAGTGCCAAAACATGATCTCAAAACACACACACACACACACACACACACACTTGTGTGTGTGTGTGTGTGTGTTAAATCTTGGATCGTAAACTAGTTGAGTGTAAACTAGGGTTTGTGTTTGGAAATATTAATCATTAATTATTAAGAAAAGTTGGTAAACTTTTTGGAAGAGTTTATGAACTCTAAATCATGGAAAAAGTCCCTTTAATAACTGTTGTTCCGCACTACTTAAAATGATGGGAAAACTTAGATCATGGGGTAGTGGGAGTAGTGCGAAAAATGGCGTTTTTTTTAAAACTCTTCGGGTCTTTGGAATCGTTAGTTTACGTGTCAAATGTCCAAATGACTTCCATTGTGCATTGTTAAATTTCCAATTCGCATTTTACTCTATTTACTTACTTAACCATGCATAATTAAAAATAGTTTATGAATTGAATACGATTACTAGCTCAAATATTAATTAAAAACATATTTCTAATAGTATATTTGATCTTGTCACACTTTAAATATTTTAATATAGAAAAACTTTAATCTAATTTGAGACATTCATTTTAATGTCAATGAAACCTTAGTTCAAACTTTAATAACTATCGTATAAAATAATAGTACAACACATTTTTCTGCTAAATCTGTATGGAGCTATCATGATGCATAAGGTTTTTACAGATTTTTCAAAAGACATACAAGAAAATAAAAAAATTAAACTTTCAAGTTGTAAATGTAAGTACTCCAATATCAATTTAACTAGTCAACTGTGGTTTTTCGTCCATTATGGACCCTAATGAACAAACACGTAAATTAGTGGACTCATATGCACATATACTAAGAACTAATGTACCACAAGCCCTATATGATTCTTTTTCATATAAATAAATAGCGTCACCTCTTTAAGACCATATTTTGCATACTCTAATTGGTAATATATTTATTTGAGACAACTTTGCATATTGTCTATAATTTATTTTTACATTATTATAATGCACAGTATAAATATAAGTACCCCAAGACCTGATGAGAATCTTTTTTTATATAGGTAAGTCTAGTGTTAGAATATTGTAAAATATTAATCAATTAAAAACCCCTTTTATCCTTTCTTCTAGTTGATACCGACCTTGTAAATGCAAATTATATTATATATGGATTTTAAAAATCTTAGTTTGCCAACCATATACCAACAATTTAATAGTTTCAGTATTTAAATCTTGATATTTTCATTTAAGTTTTAAGATGTTGATAACCATTTTCTATCAGAATAATTATTTATAAAACTCAAGTGTAATTTAAATTTGAAATCCCGTTCGATAATTATCATTAATAAGTTGAACAAATTCTTTGTGTGTATAAATATCCTATATATTTGACATATTTGTAGTGGATTTAACTCTTAACATATGTAAACTAACACATTTATCCTTAGTACTATGCAATAATATAAATATCCAATCACCTTCTTCTTCATTGTCAAATCACTAAGGGTCTCTGGGACTTATTTTTCTCTTTAAGCCAGATGGTATGGGTTATGCCTCGTACGGTGTGCGAGGTGATGGCGGCTTGGAGAAGGCCTAGGGGTTGGATTGGTTCGCGTTTGCTCTGGAGGATGGTTCCTCATTGTATTTTTTGGACCATCTGGCAGGAGAGGAACAGAAGATGCTTTGAGGGAGTTGATCTTAGCCCTTCTCGTATTCGGTTCTATTTTCTGAACCTTCTTCTTACTTGGTTGAAGGGAGGAAATGATTCGTCATTATCTCTCTTCCTCGAGTTTTTGGAGGAGTTTTAGGGGTCTGTGTTGCCTATTCTGAGGCTCGGCCTTGCGCCTTTTTGTTTGTATACTTCCTGTATACGGGTTTCCGCCCCCTTAGGCGGGTTTGGTTTAATGATTCATTTGCTTATCAAAAAAAAAAATAATATAAATAAACACAAAGATATATAAGGTTCATCAAAGTCTTCTTGCCTACATCCACAGGGAGAAAGGATACAGATAGATGATTTTATTAAGGTCAAGACTTGGGTGGTAGTATGTCATTTAAGAGCCAAGTCTTCTGTTACAATCTATTTAACAATTCTCTACTCACGATGGCATGTCTTATATATATATATATATATATATATATATATATATATATATATATATATATATATATATATATATATATATATATATATATATATATATATAATTATCATTAATAAGTTGAACAAATTCTTTTTGTGTATAAATATCCTATATATTTGACATAGTTGTAGTGGA
Organism: Sambucus nigra; assembly: GCA_949130495.1. Lineage (NCBI taxonomy): Eukaryota > Viridiplantae > Streptophyta > Magnoliopsida > Dipsacales > Adoxaceae > Sambucus > Sambucus nigra. The sequence continues at coordinate 180,115,852 of OX422212.1, read as the reverse complement.
TTTAACTCTAACATATGTAAACTAACACATTTATCCTTAGTACTATGCAATAATATAAATAAACACAAAGATATATAAGGTTCATCAAAGTCTTCTTGCCTACATCCACAGGGATAAAGGATACAGATAAATTATTTTATTAAGGTCAGGACTTAGGTGGTAGTATGCCATTTAAGAGCCAAGTCTTCTGTTACAACTTACAATCTATTTAACAATTCGCTACTCACGATGGCATGTCTTTTATATATATATATATATATATATATATATATCCTTCCTTGATTCTTAGTAATCTACATAATTAGGGCTTAACTTGTTGTTGTGGTTAAGTTATATACAAATTGGACTCTTTGTAATTTTTATCCCTATATGGATTAATTGTGATTTGATCACGGTCATACGCGATTGGCCTTATCGATCATATGCTAGCAATTAGTAGGATAACCACTAACCTTTAAAGTGTAAACTTGAAACTCTTATCCACATGTCCTACTTTGTAGTTCGGTGTGATATATTCTACTTTATTTTCCCCAAAAGTCAGGTGGAATAGGTATTGGGGGAGTGTAGTCATCTTGATTATTCATTGATGATGAGGTGGCATCCCCAACTTCCTTTAAGAAGTGACGCGTAACCCATGTTGGCACGGTTGGAATGCAATAATGGGGATATGCATATAATCCCTATGTCCTTAGGTCCTTAGAGCATGTCCAATGGTGGACATGCACGAAAGGTGTATATGCAAATTTGAATAGTATTTTTTACCTTTTGTCTGAGTAGTGTACAGAGTGGTGATTTGCAAAGATTAATCCTCAAAAGTTGCTACGAACATTTATAGTTCGTAAGAAGTATATTTTATGTTCTTACGAACTTCAGAAGTTCGTAGGAACATAAATATAATTGTTACGAACTTAAAAAGTTCGTAGGAACCTAAAATATATTTGTTACGAACTTTATTTGTTCGTTAGAATTGATACGGACAAATAAAGTTCATAGGAACCCTTACATAATTTGCACTCATTCTCTAAATTTGAAGAAACACTACAAATTCAACTACAAATTCTGTTAGCTTGTTTACACCATTGGAGGGCTACCATTTTGTATATTTAGAGATTTCTTTGGCTTTTACTCCCACCACTAGAGATGCTCTTAGGGTTATATTCATCGTCAATGCATGTCCCTAGACCATTATGGTGCCTAAAGCACGTGACTTAGGGCATGTGAGCACGTGCACCAAAAATAAGGCGATATCGTATCGTCTTGTCATTTCACAATTAAGGTGATTTTTAAACCCACCTTTTACTTTTCTCTGATTATCTATTTTCAGTATCCTCTTTATATATTATTCTTGTACGGATTATTCCGCATTTTAATAGTGCAAACTAAACGTGTGTCACCTGGTGGTGAGCTTAGAAATTATCGACTAAATTATAGACACACTCTTCCTCTATTTTTTGGGCTCACCGCCAGGTGACACATGTCCGGTCCATACTGTTAAAATGCGGGATAGTCTGCACAAGAGCAATACTACCTCTTTATATATATATATATATATATATATATATATAGAGAGAGAGAGAGAGAGAGATCTCCTATAAGAACTCCTTATGGTGCAGACCCTGGTACATACCATTTTTTTAAAATAGTAAAAAAATGAATTTTTTTTTATGAAACTTCATGGATATGATCTCCACGGTGGGAAGATAATCTCCAATTTTTTTTGTCAAAAAATTCAATAAAAAAACCGTTCAGATGAGGTGATATGTAAAAAAATTATATAAAAATGCATTTTCGACCGTTGAAATCTTGGCGATCATCTCACCCACTTTTTGGTTGAAGTTTTTAATGAAACTTCATGGATATGATCTTGATATTGAGAAGATCATATCCATGAAGTTTCATAAAAAATTCAATCAATAAAGCGGGTGGCGCCGACCCAACATTTCAACGGTTAAAAATGCATATTTATATCATTTTTTTACATATCACCTCATCTTAACGAGTTTTTTATTGAATTTTTTGACAAAAAAATTGGATATGATCTTCCCACCATGGATATCATATCCATGAAGTTTAATCAAAAAATTCATTTTTTTACTATTTAAAAAAAATAGTATGTACCGGAGTCTGCACCATAAGGAGTCCTTATAGTAGACTTTTTATATATATATATATATATATATATATATATATATATATATATATATATATATATATATATATATATGTGTGTGTGTGTGTGTGTGTGTGTGTGTGTGTGTTATATTTCTCTACTTATCATAGATTTCCATTATTCCCATATCTTATTTTTTTCTTCATTTTTAAAAATATCGCAAACAGTAAGTACTTGTTGTCGATTATGTTGTGGATTTGAGAAGAAAGTATAACATACCTAAGAGTGTAACTTTAGAATCCTTTGGAAAAAAAATCAAGTCATGCATCCCTTTTTGCTAAAATTTCTTGAGTTTTTCAAGTTGATGCTCTTGCAATGTAATGATAGTTTCTTAAATATAGTTATGGGGCCATTGTATTGATTTATGTCAGCAATCTTGTTTTGAATGAGATCAAACATTCTTATTCAATCTCAATTAGTAATGGGTCTAATTTTTATCATCTCAAGGATTGTAACACAAACATGAGACTGGTTGATTAGCTCCCTAAGTCTCATAAGAATAATGAGGATAATATCCTAATTTTTTTAAGTATTCCTATATGGAGGATGGATTAATTGTAAAGGTTGTATTACCCCGATGATAATAAACTCACCTAGTATTTTTATTAATTGTTTCTAATCGGTATTTATTTTACTCTTTCTACAGATTCCCAACAAATATAGAAGCATCACTAAGCATTGTTAGACTTACTTGACCTAAATAAAGTGTGGAAAAGGAGAACTCGATGGTGTTGGTTACTCCTGTAGAAAAACTCACATTCTCTTAGGACGTATATATCATTACTACCTTTAAGACCAACTTCACAATTGTCCCCAACGATACAACAACTGACTACATATAGGTCGGAGATGAGAAAACACCAGTTGACCTTGTAACTTTGTAAGAATGTGTGTAACACCCCCTTATTTCCATGTGCTGGGTGACCAGTCTGATATGTCAAATATAGGGGAGTGTCAAACAATTTATACCATCCTCAATATTAATTATAAAATAAAACAGTAAATAATTTAAACCATTCACACCAAAGACAAATGTAGAAAATAAATAAGTGGTACTAAATAATAAAGGTCTCCAAAACTAAGGGCCTGTTTGGTTTGCAACTATAATTCTGTTTTCTGTGTTTAAATACAATTCTAATAAAAATTTATGTTTGACAACCTGTGTTTAAACACTGAATTATAATATTTCTGTGTTATAATCAAGTTTTTCAGAAAACAACAAAAATGTGTTTTCTAACTTCTGTTTTTTATTTTTCAACTCAGAATTATTCATTCTTAATATTTTAATGCATTTATACCTTAATATATAATATACATACATAATACATTAATATATGTGCAATTCTTATAAATAAAAAAGTATATATATATATACACGTACACAAAATTACTTATATTTATATTATTAAATTATATAATATACTAAGATCCATATGTTAAATAATAATATGAATAGATGCATGATACTTATATATAATTTTATACGTGTATTATTAATATATTGAATAATATAAAATATACATATACTACATATGTATTAAAAAATATTATCAATTCATGTATGTATATAATTTTATTGTGAAGTATACATGCAATATCATTATAAGACACACACATGTGTGTGTGTATACATTCATGTATCATGTATGTATGAAAGTTTTATGTATATGTTTATACATATGCACATATATGTATAATATAAATATACATGTTTGCCAATTTTGTCAAATTTTCAAAAAACTGTATTTAAAAACATATTTACTAAACGCAAATCAATAATTATAAACACAAAAAACTGAATTTTAAAACTGTATTTAAAAACAGTGTTTAAATCGAGTTTTCAGAATAGAGAACCAAGCAGCCCTAAATAATTAAAACTTGATTTCAACAAAACTGCAAGTCTGAAAAGTGAGCAAATAACCATTATCGGAATATCCATGGATTCATAAACAATAACTTTAGAGTAAAGAATTGCCGAAATGTCTAACTAAAACCAAATGTTAAATCAAATAAGCCTCCTACTTTGAAGATAGTAAACTGGAGAATCAATTGAATGCATGTTTGGCTACTCAGCCTTGCTGTCTCGATTTTGAATACCTGAAAAACGTTTGGACCCCACAAACAAATAAGCAAGAAATATCTAAATTACTTATGAAGTATTAAATTTAACTTATTTACGCCTTATGCCACCCACCGTCGATACATTTACTATAAATATATCTCATCTCTCCTCTAATATAAGGCTTTTCTAACCATCTGTATCCATTCTAACCTCAGCATGCTAACTATTCTATCCCATGTATAATTCACTCCTCACGAAAATAATCAAATATAGCAAGTCTATTAATACAACTTTACTATTAAGTATTAACCCACACGGTAACAATGTTATTACCCTTGAATATTGTTTTAAAAGATAATAAAATATAAATAAAATAAAAACATTTGAAAGTGAATTTACTTTTTCTTGACATTTTTGCACCCTTACTCTTGAAAGTTGAATTAACACGAAAGTTGAATTAACACCCGTAATTATCGCTATGCAAGTTCATATTATGTTTGTAGGTTGAAGGGTTTTGATTGCATTCTTACTCTGACTCTTGGGTTTGAGTTACATGGGTCGGATGGGTGCTGTCGGATAATGGCTTTTTGTCTTTGGGAATCATGGCGGATGGTAGTTGCTGGCCGGACTTGAGGGAGATCTGGGTTATGGAGTTTGGATGAGCTTAATAGGTTTAAGGTGGGTAATGGGTATATGTGGGTTGTTGGGTTAAAGGTTTATGGAAAGTGGGTCTTGAACAGTAGGTCGGATCTTAGATGTGTAGAAGGGTGCAGATGGAGACTTGTTGTGGTCGGAACTTCTCACCGGAATGGGGGAATAAGGCTGGCAGTGGTTAGTCCGGCGAGTTTAGGCTATAGTTATAAGGTGGGTAGGTATGGAGGTAGGGGGGCGAAGAAGAAGAATGGAGGGTATGAGAGAGAGTGAGGGATGGTGGAAGTTTGTGAATAGTAAAAAGGGAGTTGATTTAGTGTGTGGAGGTGTTGGTTAGTGTGTGGGTGTGTGCGTTTAGATTTGTACCTAAAAGAAAAGAAAAGATAAGAAAAAATACTAAAATATTTATAATCCAAAATAAAATCTGAAAATAAATTTTACTAAAATTAAAAAGATAAATTCCTAATATATTAAAAAATAAAATATTTACAAGTAAAAAAAAATTAGAAAATATAAATCGATAAATTCCTAACCTGAAAATAAAACACTCAAAATAAAATAAAAACTAACTAATAAAAAAATTACTAAAAATAAATAAAATAAAATAACTAAAAAGATCTAATTAAAAGCACCCCTAAATATATGCAGACGCGGACATAATGGCACACACATAGTATATGATGTTTACGTAAGATAATAAAACAGTAAATAAAATAAAATAAAATGATAAAAATGACTCGAAAAATATAGAAAATAATAAAAATAAAACAACACACACATCAGGGTTTAGGATGGTTTGGATTTTGGTTAGGGGACTGGGTAATTGGTACCGAAATTTAGGTTTTGGCTCTTTTAATGCACATTTGCCACATTTGTCTTGAAATAAGGCTTTTAACTCTATAAGAGACGTATGACCTACAAGATAATCATAAATGTGCATAAGACCAATTTTATCGAGAATTAACAATTAATAACCGTCTATTTGGGGTTTTGTTTAAACACTTTTGGGTTCTTATCACGTGTAAGCCCAAACCATTACTAAGCTACCACATTACCATCCCATAACTCAGTACATCGTACCCATAATCAGTATGTAATATCCACACAATTAATCCTATAATTGGACCAGTTTCCCAAATTTAACAATTATATAAATAATTAATAACCTCCATAGCATCTACCATATAATACATACTAATAGTCTCATGCATGTATTTTCTAATGTCCGACCGAAGTATACTTCATTCATGGGACGTCTCATAAATAAAATCCCAACAAGTAAATCCCTGATAAATTTATGTTTAGCCACATCGTTTGTCAGAGTCTAATGGTATGAGAATCGTTAAACCAACATCCATAACCCCAAACATATTATAAACATATCAATTACCGTAGAGCACTAGCCTGAATCATATACCATACATGTACCAAACCAATTACTTTACCATCTTAATATAGAGCAATCAACCATCTCCATAACCACTATACATTATAGAGTATACAAGAGACATTAAATATTACCTCAATACAGAGTAATCAACCAACCCTGAACCGTACTACTATAAATTATTCAACTAATTATCACTATCCTATTATATACACAAATACACAAACTATTAACGTACCCGTGACAGAGTAATAAACCAATGCTGGCCTCATACACAATACATGTAAAGAAATAATAATCACATTTTATCGCATTATCCTTTTGATTAAATCATTGTAAGTTATACATATTAGTAATATATTATTTCCATTACTTGACTGAATACACTATGTCGTATGCCGAGAATGGTCAAAGGAGGTTGGTCACAATCCAAATCCGTGACCACCATAAAAATTACATGACCAAGGTTATTACCAAGGGAAGTGTTGACCTATATACATGGGATTGATCACGATTCCATACCATGGCTAATCCATAACCCGCTAGGTAGGAAAATTGGCCCTAGTTTTGTCAAGTTGAGGGCCACAGTTCCATATTGTGACCAAATTGTTACCAACCTTACTATAGTATAGTCACGATTTTGAACCATGACCCCAACTAGTGAGGACATTTTAATTTAAATTGCTCATAGCCCAATGGTTATGGTTTGGGACTGTGATAAAATGTGGGTGAATGTGTGGGTCATGGACAGAGACCGTGACCATTTATGGGGACCCGTGATAATTTGGTTAGTTATAGTGTTAGTCACGGTATTGAGTTGTGAGCATTTTTGTGCTATAAATAAATACCCATGGGCTTGTTTTTATTTCACCAACATTTTTCTCTTTCCCTCTTACTCTCTGCTCACTCTCTCTCTCTCTCTTTCACTAGTGGTCATTCTCTCTCTTTCTCTCACTGATAAAACTCTCTCTCTGTGTTTGTTTGTGTGTTAGATTAACCTAGGTTTTGTGTGTGTTTGTATTAACTTAGGGTTTTGTGTGTGTTTATTATTATATATATATATATATATATATATATATATATATATATATATATATATATATATATATATATATATATTGTGGGGTCCATAATTATGCAAGCACACGCTCGACATAAGCGCCTAGGTTTCATCTGCCCTATGTTAATGAAGAGCGCAAGTCATGAAAGACTCCCATAAATACTCCACTTGGAACGGATGAAGTTAATAAATGATAGGTCCGAATTCTTTGAGATATTTATTGACAGAGCTTAGGGCTCTCCTAAGATTCCCTATAAATGTAAACGCGTTCCCAATTGAGAGGGTTATGTGATATTGTATCATCGAGTGGTACTACAACTTTATCGACCAGTTTTATAAAGTTATAAATAGAAAACCCTAGACCCCATAGACGTAGGCACATTGATGAACCACGTATCTCTTATGTTTTGTGTGTGATTTCACTACTCTCCTTGGTATTTCTCTTTGTTTAGTTTATGTGCATTAGATACTATCATCATTAAGGAATTACAACCTACAATTAGCTCATCCGTGAGAATGATCTGAGTTCTTTTCCACTAGCCAATTTCATAAGATGTCTTACTCACCCAACCAATGTCATCAAAATCTCAAGACCACTAGAGGCATAATAAATACAATTTTGGAGACCCGATGGGTTATTCCCTAGACCATGACAATCATGATAATACGAAGGGTTATCAACCAACTCCTCCTTCTCAGAGGGTTTGATCCGAGATTGGTAATTTTTACCAATCCTCTGATGCATGTTACTATCCTCAGGAGGAGAAAATAATAAATACCGATGAGCTTTAACGGTCTAATCGAATCTCAAGGCATATAAAAAACTATGAAAAGCTCCTCCGAGATGAAAAGGGTACCAACAGGCACCAACAAGAGCAAGATTTTGCACTCTAATGGCACCTTGAGAAGCTATATATAAAAGCCCATAAGGATAAACACAAGTGTGTGTATGACTCACAAACTCTTAGCCCTCGAGTGATAAACGCTCACTGTTAAGGAATGATCACTCAGCGATATAAGAAATCCTCTCCTCGTCAGAGGTCTCCTTGAAACAGACCACGTTGTAACGAACGATAAGGAAATATAGAGTTCTATGATTTAATTAGGAAAGAGCTATAAATACATCATCTCCATCAAGGGGCTCTCACTTTAAAGAATATCACAAGAAGAGCCCTTGTTTGTCAGATTCCCTTAAAATGAGCTATAGATCCTCTTAAGAAATTTACTCCCCCACAATTCAAGGTATATAATTGGAAGACTAGCCCTACTGATCATGTCAGGAAATATCGCTAGAAAATGACATTATGGAACACCAACAAAGTATCAATGTACCGAATATTTCCCTCCACTCTTTGAGACACTTCCTATAGCTAGATTATTTGAATATTAGTTGCCACACCGATCGATGCCCCCTTAAAATAATTATTTGAATCCATCATAGCTAGATTCATTACTAGTAACACTCATCATAATTGGATAGATTTTTTTATGATGATGAAGAAAAATCCACAGTAAACACTGTGCGAGTACATATGAAAGTATTCAGAAGTATATAACGAACTAACAAATTGCAACAAGTAAGTCGCATTGGCATCCTTAAAAATTAGTCTGCCAAGAAGTTACATGATTTACCAATCATTCACTAAGTAAAAGGCCAATAAGATTGATGACCTTATAGAAAGGGTCGATCAATACGTCAAGGTTGAAGATATGGTAATCGGAGTTCGTCAGGAAGGAGATAAAAAAAAGCAATCCAAGAATGGGGATAAAAGTAGAAAGGAACTGAGAAAAAAGATCCCAAAAAATCGTTCAAGTTCATTAGCACGATGTTATATGTACTTGTCTATGAGATATTTTACAAGATTGGAGGTTGACAATATTTCAAGTGATCCGAGAAGATGTTCAGTAATCCCAAGAAGAAACCAAGCATTGAAGTGTTGATATCGTAAAGATCACGATATCAAGATAAAAAACTATAAGGCACACAAGTCCCACCTCAAGAAACTGGTCTAGCCTAGTTACCTAATTGAATTCATAGAGAATAAGGAAGGTTAAGTGAAATCGTTATTTAACCAGAGACTAGACAACATCTTAGACGAAGACATGGTACACGAGTTAGCGGTAGTCCATGGGGACCAAGACCAGTCTTGGACGAATGTTTAGGTCATGAATTTGCAGTGATTCATGGGGCCTTAAACCCAAACAAGATCAAGGGGAATGCCCTCAGTATGGAAGTAAAGAAACTTACAATAGTTATGGAAGCCTTTTGGATCAACCCAGATAAATCCATTATGAGAAAACACTAATGACCTGAAGATATTTATTATAAGAAGCACATTACTTTAAGCGGCAATGTTTTTGATGGAGTAATGACTCCGCATTATGACACTCTTATAATCACTCTCAGAATTTCTAACTGGGACGTGAACCCATTATTAGTGGATTATGGGATCTCCTCGGAAGTAATGTACCTCAAGATGTTCAACCAGTTAAGCATGCATGTAAAAAACTAATAATAAGCCACGATGCCCTTGGTCGGCTTTGCAAAAATTATGATGTTTCCCCTGGGGAACCCCATCTGGGCATGAGGAATCTATAAGATCATTGAGATCCTCATTCTATATATATATATATATTTCCTTTATAGTGCTATCCTCGAAAGAGGATAGTGGCATGCCACGAGGACTATTTTGTCTACCTACTACGAGAAGATATAATGCATTACCAACAAGGGAGTTGTGGAAATACGGGGAAATGAAGCTTTGTCCTGAGAGTACTTCATAGTTGTTATAGGGTATCTTCCTATAATGAATGATAGATTCTCATACTTATTTTGACTAGGCTTAAGAGTACTGTTAATAAAAGGTTGTTTGGTTAGCTCATCTTAGCTTAAACGATCTTCAAGATTTGATCCTATCTTTCAAAATCTAGGTTTATCTATGTTGATCATCTTTCATGTATTTCTCACGTGATATGCCACATGTTCGACAACGTGAAACGATTGGTTTTATTCCCTATAACTATTATTCGATGAAAATAAGATAAGGCAAAGGATAAAGCTACGAAGCTAGAAGAGGGCTCCGTACCCTCCATGTAGCAACTAAAGTGTAAGGACATTTTTGTCCATTATCAATATGTATGTCATACGCCGTTACACCGTTGAAGAAATTCAAGATCCCATCTACATCAACGGATCCGAATATCAAAGCGTCTTCAACAGCATAGCCTCTGCGAGAATGAACTTGGTAAAATTTTGTTTTTACGTTCCTTAAAGTTCATATTTAGTATTGGGAAATTTTTATAAAATGTTTTTTATAAAAATAAGGCGTAAGTTTTTTCAAGCAAAATGAGGCATTTATTTTTCTGGGTCAACCGGACCGATCCGGTCACAAACGGACCGATCCGTTTTGCTGAAGGCCAGTATACCCCGGACCGATGGCAAACCGATGAGGAGAAATAGCCGAACCGATCCGACCTTATTCGGACCGATCCGCCTCTTAATAAAAGAACCGATCCGGTCAAATCGGACCGATCCGCCCTCAATCCGGACCGATCCGACGGGGATAATCACTGCCAGATTCGCTGCAGATTTTTTAAGCTCAAAGACTTCTTATTTAAATCCAACTTCGGGGAGTTATTTTTTAAGACTTTTCAACACGATTTTCAGAGTCCTAAATACTCAAAGTCTTCATCTTTTGATGTGCCAAACATCTTTTTGATTCACACTAAAAATCCCAATTACTTTTGTGAATCTTTTGGAACCCTAGAACACAAGCTTTGCTACTGTTCATCTTTGTGGAGAGATCTTTGCAAACGAGGGCTGCGTGTCATTGCTGAGGGAGTCTCTACAAAGTTTTATGACTGCGTGTCATTGAGGAGAGCTGCGGTTCTTTCTTCGTTGTTTGGGCTGCGAGTCCTTGGAGGGTGCTGCGTGTATTCTCTTGCTGAGTTCAAGACTGCGTGTCTTTGTGGGTTGGCTGCGCGTTAATCCATTGCAGATTTCTCTATGTAATTGTAAGTTGCGGCTTGTATATTCATAGTGAAATAAAAGGTTTTGCCCTGCGGGGATTTTTCCTGAAATTGTTTGTTTTTATCCTGCATGCTATATTTTATTTGATAAATCATCTAGATGCATGTCTTAGGGTTTTAACTAAAATTTGGGATTAATTGAAATTGGTTTTTTATTTGAGAAGTCGCAATATTTCCGCTGTTGCTGCACTCTCAAATTGGTATCAGAGCAGGTTACGCTAATTTATCGCGTGATCCTGATTTTTCGAGGATTTTTTTTGATACAATTTGACTTCTCACGTCGTCAAATTGGTATCAGAGCAGGTTACGCTAATTTATTGCGTATTCCTATTTTTCGCAAAATCGTGTGATATTGATTTTTTTAAAATCAGTTTTGTGAATATTCGCAATTTTTCAATGGATTTTGATGGTTTTGATGATCTTCGATGTCAAATTTTTGGAAAAATCAACTGGAAAATTCGCACGAACTCTTGTTTTAAATCTTCTGTTGAAAACGAATCTGAGAGGTGTCCTTGTTGTGAGGGTGTTGGTCACACGTTACATGAGTGTACCACAAATTTAAAGAAGAAATTGAATAAACCGATTTCTCATGTTTCTACCCTTAGTGATTGTGATTCGGAAGAAGAAGTTTTTTATGCTTCTAGGCGAGAGTTTCCCATCCATGTGATTAGTGATAGTGAAGGTGATGGGAGTGTGGATGAAAGTGAGGAGGAAAGTGTAGATGAGCATGACTTGCAAACTGCTTTCAATGAACTTTATGCTGAAACTTTGAAAACAAAGAAAGAAAATTTGAAATTGAAAGCTCAATTGAAAGAGTGTGCCATAAAAAATAATGATTTTTTAGTTGAAGAACTTAGGGCTCATGTGAAAATTTTGAAAGAGAAGCTTGAGTACGTCGAGGGTGAGAGAGATAGTCTTAGAGGGTTGATGGAGACTATGAAAAAGGAGCTTTTAGAGTTTGAGGATTCTAAACGAGTACTTGAATCTAGGATAGGTGAACTTGAGGTGAAATTGAAAGATTCAAGTAAAGTGAAATTTGATTTGGAGTCTAGGTCTGAAAAACTTGATAAGATTTTAGGCACAGTCGAGATCAAAACGGATAGGGGTGGGATTGGTCTTGAAAAATATGTTGCACCCATTCCCACACGTGTGAGAGAGCCTCCTAGGATTGTTAAGAAAGAGGCACCTAAGTTTGTTAAAAAGGCGCCCCATAGGAACATCGTGAGAGAACCTCCTAGGATCATTAGGAGAGACCCACCTAGGCAAATTCGGAGAGAGCAACCGATAAATTTGAGGAGAGGGCCACCTTTAGGTAACACACACCGCCCGATTTACACTTGCACACATTGCGGTAGGCAAGGTCATCTTAGGCGATTTTGTTACAAGCTTTTAAATAGACCCAGGAAGGTTAATGAAAGAATAAATTCGATTCCCAAAACCCCCACACTTCGTTACAAATCTATTTGGGTTAGAAAATCGGATTTAGAGGCTTATGGTTTATTTGTCCACGATTCCCGTTTGCTTGCACGTGATTCACCCCATGTGAAATCTTTTGGTTGATTGTGATTGCATGTTTGTCATACACCAGTTGTGGTTTCATGTTATATTTTTACTAGTGTGATGACTTGTACTTTTTGTATAAATTCTTGCTTTTGAATTTTGTTTTTGAAAAATACAAAAAGATTTTATTTTGATAAAACTTTTGAAAAATCCAAAAAGATTTTTATTTTTTAGTTTACACCGTTTATGGATGAACACTGTGGATAACCGAGTCACAACATCATTCCATTATTTTCATGTGACTATTTGATAGTGTTTTGAGACAATAGGTCAACTCATCCATGTGCTTTATAATGTTTGGAGTCATTAAGATGTAATTAAGTGTTACTTCCTACATGTTTGACTCATGTTTCCTTTATTGCACACATGCACGGATTTGTTTGATTATTGTGCTTGTCTTATCACATGTTGGTTGGGTGTTTTCACTTCAATCATGTCCTTAAAACGAACCAAGCGCGATAATTTTGATAAGGATATTGTGCATATAAAAACCGTTTTGTGAGTTTGTGTGCTTTGTTTGAAAACGGGGAAGGGCTGCGAAAGGTTCTTTAGCCTTTGCGAATACTAAGCCACCGTTAAATTGGACCTAAAAAATGGAGGAATTTTATTATCCGAGGTCCAAAGAGGTTAAAAGAGCCCGAGAAAAAATTGAAAGGCAATAAAAAGAAATTCATGCCAATTATGGGCCATTTAGGTTTTTGCACCAATTCTCCAAAGTTTGAGAATTTAGATTACCTCTAAAAGAAAATATTTATGAGGGAGTTTGGTTGGAGAATTAAAACGGGTTTGCACGTCATTGAAATTCTTAAAAATGCGCTGCATAGTTTTGGACGTTATTGGTGTGGAAATCATTTTGACTTTGATTTGTTGATTTGCATAAGACGATGTCATCTAAATTCAACAATTTTTTTCACCTAAGGATACTTTTGATGTTCATTCGTTAGGGGTACACATATGCATCATGCACATATGATTGATTGAGTTGATTTACCTATCGAATGTGTTCACACCCATTCATTCCATGTCCATGACTTGGTTGTTTGAGTCTAAATCCATGGTGTGATTTTTGTATCATATTTGTTCATATTGGTATCCTATCTTTGTATGAAAAATTTTGAAATATTCAAAAATAGTTTGTGTATTTTTTTTATACCGTGACACCCCGATTGTGCTTATTTGATTCATTCTTCTCATTTGTCTATTTGGGGACATCATAAAAAGGGGGAGAAAGAATTATCATATTATGGGGGAGTTTGAATTTTGGGGGAGTTTTTGAGATGTTGCTTATGTTTTTATCATATATTGGTATCCATATTTATCTCATTTCAAACTCGATATGTCACGTGGTATTTGCTTTGTCTCATGTGTGTAGGTATGAAGATTGAAGATCAATATGTTGCACACCCTGATGAGAAAAGTTTTGAGATTAATGATTGTTGAAGATTGAAGAACAAACGATGAAGATTTAAACATTTGTATCTTTCCATCTTTAGGGTTCATGGGAGGGTAGATTTGTATAGATCATTAGTTGATAATTCAGATATTTTTTATGTATGTACCGGCATAGACATAGGGGGAGATTTGTAAGGACATTTTTGTCCATTATCAATATGTATGTCATACGCCGTTACACCGTTGAAGAAATTCAAGATCCCATCTACATCAACGGATCCGAATATCAAAGCGTCTTCAACAGCATAGCCTCTGCGAGAATGAACTTGGTAAAATTTTGTTTTTACGTTCCTTAAAGTTCATATTTAGTATTGGGAAATTTTTATAAAATGTTTTTTATAAAAATAAGGCGTAAGTTTTTTCAAGCAAAATGAGGCATTTATTTTTCTGGGTCAACCGGACCGATCCGGTCACAAACGGACCGATCCGTTTTGCTGAAGGCCAGTATACCCCGGACCGATGGCAAACCGATGAGGAGAAATAGCCGAACCGATCCGACCTTATTCGGACCGATCCGCCTCTTAATAAAAGAACCGATCCGGTCAAATCGGACCGATCCGCCCTCAATCCGGACCGATCCGACGGGGATAATCACTGCCAGATTCGCTGCAGATTTTTTAAGCTCAAAGACTTCTTATTTAAATCCAACTTCGGGGAGTTATTTTTTAAGACTTTTCAACACGATTTTCAGAGTCCTAAATACTCAAAGTCTTCATCTTTTGATGTGCCAAACATCTTTTTGATTCACACTAAAAATCCCAATTACTTTTGTGAATCTTTTGGAACCCTAGAACACAAGCTTTGCTACTGTTCATCTTTGTGGAGAGATCTTTGCAAACGAGGGCTGCGTGTCATTGCTGAGGGAGTCTCTACAAAGTTTTATGACTGCGTGTCATTGAGGAGAGCTGCGGTTCTTTCTTCGTTGTTTGGGCTGCGAGTCCTTGGAGGGTGCTGCGTGTATTCTCTTGCTGAGTTCAAGACTGCGTGTCTTTGTGGGTTGGCTGCGCGTTAATCCATTGCAGATTTCTCTATGTAATTGTAAGTTGCGGCTTGTATATTCATAGTGAAATAAAAGGTTTTGCCCTGCGGGGATTTTTCCTGAAATTGTTTGTTTTTATCCTGCATGCTATATTTTATTTGATAAATCATCTAGATGCATGTCTTAGGGTTTTAACTAAAATTTGGGATTAATTGAAATTGGTTTTTTATTTGAGAAGTCGCAATATTTCCGCTGTTGCTGCACTCTCAAATTGGTATCAGAGCAGGTTACGCTAATTTATCGCGTGATCCTGATTTTTCGAGGATTTTTTTTGATACAATTTGACTTCTCACGTCGTCAAATTGGTATCAGAGCAGGTTACGCTAATTTATTGCGTATTCCTATTTTTCGCAAAATCGTGTGATATTGATTTTTTTAAAATCAGTTTTGTGAATATTCGCAATTTTTCAATGGATTTTGATGGTTTTGATGATCTTCGATGTCAAATTTTTGGAAAAATCAACTGGAAAATTCGCACGAACTCTTGTTTTAAATCTTCTGTTGAAAACGAATCTGAGAGGTGTCCTTGTTGTGAGGGTGTTGGTCACACGTTACATGAGTGTACCACAAATTTAAAGAAGAAATTGAATAAACCGATTTCTCATGTTTCTACCCTTAGTGATTGTGATTCGGAAGAAGAAGTTTTTTATGCTTCTAGGCGAGAGTTTCCCATCCATGTGATTAGTGATAGTGAAGGTGATGGGAGTGTGGATGAAAGTGAGGAGGAAAGTGTAGATGAGCATGACTTGCAAACTGCTTTCAATGAACTTTATGCTGAAACTTTGAAAACAAAGAAAGAAAATTTGAAATTGAAAGCTCAATTGAAAGAGTGTGCCATAAAAAATAATGATTTTTTAGTTGAAGAACTTAGGGCTCATGTGAAAATTTTGAAAGAGAAGCTTGAGTACGTCGAGGGTGAGAGAGATAGTCTTAGAGGGTTGATGGAGACTATGAAAAAGGAGCTTTTAGAGTTTGAGGATTCTAAACGAGTACTTGAATCTAGGATAGGTGAACTTGAGGTGAAATTGAAAGATTCAAGTAAAGTGAAATTTGATTTGGAGTCTAGGTCTGAAAAACTTGATAAGATTTTAGGCACAGTCGAGATCAAAACGGATAGGGGTGGGATTGGTCTTGAAAAATATGTTGCACCCATTCCCACACGTGTGAGAGAGCCTCCTAGGATTGTTAAGAAAGAGGCACCTAAGTTTGTTAAAAAGGCGCCCCATAGGAACATCGTGAGAGAACCTCCTAGGATCATTAGGAGAGACCCACCTAGGCAAATTCGGAGAGAGCAACCGATAAATTTGAGGAGAGGGCCACCTTTAGGTAACACACACCGCCCGATTTACACTTGCACACATTGCGGTAGGCAAGGTCATCTTAGGCGATTTTGTTACAAGCTTTTAAATAGACCCAGGAAGGTTAATGAAAGAATAAATTCGATTCCCAAAACCCCCACACTTCGTTACAAATCTATTTGGGTTAGAAAATCGGATTTAGAGGCTTATGGTTTATTTGTCCACGATTCCCGTTTGCTTGCACGTGATTCACCCCATGTGAAATCTTTTGGTTGATTGTGATTGCATGTTTGTCATACACCAGTTGTGGTTTCATGTTATATTTTTACTAGTGTGATGACTTGTACTTTTTGTATAAATTCTTGCTTTTGAATTTTGTTTTTGAAAAATACAAAAAGATTTTATTTTGATAAAACTTTTGAAAAATCCAAAAAGATTTTTATTTTTTAGTTTACACCGTTTATGGATGAACACTGTGGATAACCGAGTCACAACATCATTCCATTATTTTCATGTGACTATTTGATAGTGTTTTGAGACAATAGGTCAACTCATCCATGTGCTTTATAATGTTTGGAGTCATTAAGATGTAATTAAGTGTTACTTCCTACATGTTTGACTCATGTTTCCTTTATTGCACACATGCACGGATTTGTTTGATTATTGTGCTTGTCTTATCACATGTTGGTTGGGTGTTTTCACTTCAATCATGTCCTTAAAACGAACCAAGCGCGATAATTTTGATAAGGATATTGTGCATATAAAAACCGTTTTGTGAGTTTGTGTGCTTTGTTTGAAAACGGGGAAGGGCTGCGAAAGGTTCTTTAGCCTTTGCGAATACTAAGCCACCGTTAAATTGGACCTAAAAAATGGAGGAATTTTATTATCCGAGGTCCAAAGAGGTTAAAAGAGCCCGAGAAAAAATTGAAAGGCAATAAAAAGAAATTCATGCCAATTATGGGCCATTTAGGTTTTTGCACCAATTCTCCAAAGTTTGAGAATTTAGATTACCTCTAAAAGAAAATATTTATGAGGGAGTTTGGTTGGAGAATTAAAACGGGTTTGCACGTCATTGAAATTCTTAAAAATGCGCTGCATAGTTTTGGACGTTATTGGTGTGGAAATCATTTTGACTTTGATTTGTTGATTTGCATAAGACGATGTCATCTAAATTCAACAATTTTTTTCACCTAAGGATACTTTTGATGTTCATTCGTTAGGGGTACACATATGCATCATGCACATATGATTGATTGAGTTGATTTACCTATCGAATGTGTTCACACCCATTCATTCCATGTCCATGACTTGGTTGTTTGAGTCTAAATCCATGGTGTGATTTTTGTATCATATTTGTTCATATTGGTATCCTATCTTTGTATGAAAAATTTTGAAATATTCAAAAATAGTTTGTGTATTTTTTTTATACCGTGACACCCCGATTGTGCTTATTTGATTCATTCTTCTCATTTGTCTATTTGGGGACATCATAAAAAGGGGGAGAAAGAATTATCATATTATGGGGGAGTTTGAATTTTGGGGGAGTTTTTGAGATGTTGCTTATGTTTTTATCATATATTGGTATCCATATTTATCTCATTTCAAACTCGATATGTCACGTGGTATTTGCTTTGTCTCATGTGTGTAGGTATGAAGATTGAAGATCAATATGTTGCACACCCTGATGAGAAAAGTTTTGAGATTAATGATTGTTGAAGATTGAAGAACAAACGATGAAGATTTAAACATTTGTATCTTTCCATCTTTAGGGTTCATGGGAGGGTAGATTTGTATAGATCATTAGTTGATAATTCAGATATTTTTTATGTATGTACCGGCATAGACATAGGGGGAGATTTGTAAGGACATTTTTGTCCATTATCAATATGTATGTCATACGCCGTTACACCGTTGAAGAAATTCAAGATCCCATCTACATCAACGAATCCGAATATCAAAGCGTCTTCAACAGCATAGCCTCTGCGAGAATGAACTTGGTAAAATTTTGTTTTTACGTTCCTTAAAGTTCATATTTAGTATTGGGAAATTTTTATAAAATGTTTTTTATAAAAATAAGGCGTAAGTTTTTTCAAGCAAAATGAGGCATTTATTTTTCTGGGTCAACCGGACCGATCCGGTCACAAACGGACCGATCCGTTTTGCTGAAGGCCAGTATACCCCGGACCGATGGCAAACCGATGAGGAGAAATAGCCGAACCGATCCGACCTTATTCGGACCGATCCGCCTCTTAATAAAAGAACCGATCCGGTCAAATCGGACCGATCCGCCCTCAATCCGGACCGATCCGACGGGGATAATCACTGCCAGATTCGCTGCAGATTTTTTAAGCTCAAAGACTTCTTATTTAAATCCAACTTCGGGGAGTTATTTTTTAAGACTTTTCAACACGATTTTCAGAGTCCTAAATACTCAAAGTCTTCATCTTTTGATGTGCCAAACATCTTTTTGATTCACACTAAAAATCCCAATTACTTTTGTGAATCTTTTGGAACCCTAGAACACAAGCTTTGCTACTGTTCATCTTTGTGGAGAGATCTTTGCAAACGAGGGCTGCGTGTCATTGCTGAGGGAGTCTCTACAAAGTTTTATGACTGCGTGTCATTGAGGAGAGCTGCGGTTCTTTCTTCGTTGTTTGGGCTGCGAGTCCTTGGAGGGTGCTGCGTGTATTCTCTTGCTGAGTTCAAGACTGCGTGTCTTTGTGGGTTGGCTGCGCGTTAATCCATTGCAGATTTCTCTATGTAATTGTAAGTTGCGGCTTGTATATTCATAGTGAAATAAAAGGTTTTGCCCTGCGGGGATTTTTCCTGAAATTGTTTGTTTTTATCCTGCATGCTATATTTTATTTGATAAATCATCTAGATGCATGTCTTAGGGTTTTAACTAAAATTTGGGATTAATTGAAATTGGTTTTTTATTTGAGAAGTCGCAATATTTCCGCTGTTGCTGCACTCTCATAAAGTATGGGTGACCTGGTGTTGAGGAAATGAGAGTTTCCCCTATAAATCAAGTAATGGAACTTCTTCAAGAAATATCATTTTATGACAGTCAACCTGAGATGAAGTTCTTAGTAAAAAACTCATTCACTAAAGAAGAGAAGGAAAAAATTGGTTATTTTCCTCAAGAGAAACCAAGATAGTTTTTCCTCACAGTCGTATGACATGTTACAAATACATACATATATGATGTGTCACAAACTCCAAGTGGATATGCTGCACCCACTAGTGACTCAAAAAGCGTGGTGCGACCCGATAAAGCTAAAGAAATTGAAGAGGAAGTGGGAAAACTTTTGAAGGCGCAATCTATAAAGGAATTTCAATTCCCCAAATGGTTGTCAGACCTAATTATCATGAAGAGAGGAAATGGGATATGGAGAGTCTGTATAGTCTTCATTGACCTGAACCAAGCATGTATAAAGGATATTTTTCCCTTAACCAAGATAAACCATTCTCTCGACGCCACCACCAATTATGTGTGTATGATCTTTTCGTTGTCTAGTTAGGTTACCATCAAATCCTGATGTTCTCCCCCAACTAAGAAAACACTTTCTTCATCACCACACTAGGTTAGTACTATGATAGGGTGATGCCATTTTGGGGAAACCTACTAGATACTTGTGATGACGATGTTCAAGAAGTAGTTGGGAAATAAAGTGGGTGTGTATATAAATGACATGTATGTGAAAAGCAAAAGTAAGGGGAGATCACCTTTTAGACCTCATTTAAACTTCTGAAGTCATTCGCTACTACATAATGAAATAGAATGCAAATAACTCATTTGGGATACAATTGGGAAATTTCCTTGAATATCTAGTCACTCTAAAAATTATTGAGGCAAACCCAACTAGATTGAAGCCATTATGAAGGTACAACCCATGAGAACTGTGCACGAGGTCACAAAGTTAACTGACATGCTAGTTGCACTCAATCGCTTGATAGCCAGATCCTCAAACAAGTGTCAATATTTCCTTCAATCACTTAAGAAAGAAATGAATGGAGTGTGGAATGGCGAATGCACAAAGGCACTTTAGGAAATAAAGAAGTATTTGAGCCGATCGCCACTGTTGACCATTCTGGACGATGAAGTACATGTACACTTGTATTTAGCAATGTCCAGTAGGGTTATTATCTCATCCTTGGTTTGTGAGAAGAACGGGGGCCATACTCCCATGTATTATGTGAGTAAAACATTACTCAATGCTGAAAAAAGATATCCACCTTTAGAAAAGCTTGAATATGCACTAGTGATGGGATATAGGAAGTTGAAATTACTTTGAAGTGGACACTATCACTATTCTAACCTCCTTCCCTCTGAAAATGATGCTCATGAAGGTTGACCAGTATGGATGGATGTTTAAGTGGTTAGTTTAACTTGGAACGTTTACTATCTAATTTTAGCCTTGGACCTCAGTCAAGGGGTAAGTCCTAACATACATCATCTCTCAGGTTGATAGAGCCTCAAATTCTATATTAACGGAGCTTATAATTCTAAGGGGGGGATGGACTATATTGACGATGCCTCAAATTTTAAAGGTCACTTAGTAGGGATAGTGCAAGTATACCTATAGGTAACTATTATTGGGAAATCCATTTTATTTGGTTTGAAGCCACCAATAATGAGGCAGAATATAAGGCACTAATCGGTAGGCTGAAGAAGGCTTTATCCCCTAGGCGCACATCAACTTTATATATTATGTGACTCAAGGATTGCATTAAACCAAATATCATGAGACAACAACACTAGGGATGAATGCATGGATGCATACCTTGGAGAGACTTAACAACTAGTTAATCTATTTGAACATGTACAAGTACAATAGTTCCCTAGGGGGAACCGCACTTTCTGCACTTTCCAAACTTGCTTCAACTTTAAGGGGGATATGAAACACACTATTAAGGTAGATTGTCTTGATCAACGCAACATCATTAATAAAAATATCAAGAAGGTTATGGACATTAATAGGGCCATGAGATGGATGGATCTGATAGAGCATTACCTGAAAAAGGATGCCTTATGAGATAATAGGATGGAGGTGCACAATATTCGAGTAAAAGCTGCTCGTTTTCACTTATCGGCTAAACATAAGCTTTATTGGTACTCTTTTTCATGGCCTTATCTCTAATATGTACACCCAGACGATGTAAAAAATACTCTTTTTGAGTTTCACAAGGGGATATATGGAAGCTACGGAGGGGCAGGTCATTGGAATTTAGGATTATGAAATAAGGGTACTAGGGATGTATATGCAGTAGGATACGATCGCTTACATTTGAATGTAAAATAAATTTTAAGTTTTCTCGATGTTGTCCTTGGCCTTTTTCCTAGTAGGGGCTTGATATCATGGGCCCTGCACCCCTCGCCTCTAGATGTAAGAAGTATCTGTTGGTCGGGACATATTACTTCTTTAAATGGATTAAAGTAGAAACCTTAAAGAACATCATATATATCAACGTGACAATGTGGAAGAACATCATAACACAATTTGGCATCCCTCGAATCATCATCACACATAATGGAACTCAATTTGAGAGCAACCTCTTCCAAAACGTCTGCGATGAGCACAGTATTAGGCACTACTAGAGTTTTGTGGCCTACCTTTAGAGAAATGGGTAAGGAAAAGCCTCGAACAATATAGTACTCAACGAAATAAGAAAAATATTTGAGAAATCGAAGGGTTCATAGATAAAATAACTCCTCTATATTCTCTAGGCATTTCGAACAAAGCCTGGGCAATGAATGGGGGAAACACTTTTTTCCTTATCTAATGGAATTGAGGTAGTTATCCCACTAAAGTAGGTCTGATGACCATGAATTCCACCTTAGTCGATCAAGACCTCAACATTAAAGAGATCATAGCCAAGCTTGACTTAGCTAATGAAAAAAGGACATTGTCTCTTGTAAAGCTCACCTTGTACCAACAACAGTTGGCGAAGAAGTATATCAGGAGGATCAAAGTGAAGAGCTTAAAGGTCGGAGACTACGTACTTAGAGAGATCATGGGAAATGATAAGAAAACCTCCGAGGGTAAACTCATGCCCAACTGGGAAGGCTCATTCGAAGTTATTAGAGATAATTTAATGGGATCTGTTGATACCAAATTTAATCTGCTGATGTGGACCCATTATTTGAAGACACGTGTCTTCAACGTGGCAATTATAAATACTTCTACCGATCAACTCACTGCCACCGAGCTATTCAAGCGCCACGGGCAACTCATACATTCTGAACAACTCAAGCGTACCGATCAACTTAGGCTCCTCGAGAAACTCATGGGCCTTGAGCAACTCAAAGCATGCTGAGCTACTTAGGCAGTCCGAGCAACTTAAGCGGTCCTAGTTACTTAGCGTACAGGGCATCCAAATCAAGAGAATCAAAGAGACAACTGCGCATTAAATGCTCATTATTATCGTACAGATGTATATGTCTACTAGATAACAGCGCATTGTCCTTTTACACATAAAGTCTCAAGGCTATAAATACATTGTAACCTCCTCATTAGAAGGGGACTCTGGATTTCTGGATAAACCACATATCGAGAATTCCACACAAATAGTCAGAAATACAAAAATAGTGGACGTAGGCCATTCTTATAAGGCTGAACCACTTTAAAAATCTTTTGTCTTATTTATTTTATCTGTGATTGATTAATTAGAGATAATCTAATTTTTTATATCAACAGATTGGCACCGTTTGTAGGAACGATTGTACTTATCATTTTTCACCAAAATAACTCATCATCTATGGCTGATAATCCTGAATCCAGTAATCGAAACACTGGGGCTCCTCCAAACTTTTTTACTCCCTCAAATGTTCAAGATCTAGCTGGTATAATGGCTAATCTGGCTCAAGGCCAGACGGCCATGCAAGAAACCATGCGTCAACTTATACAAACTGTTCAAGGAGGAGTGTCAGCTCAATCAGGACAACGAAGTGTCCAAAGAAATACCTGCCCATCCTCTTCACGAACTAGGGGAACGCTATTCCTAGAGGAATATCGATCTAAACACACCGAATCACACCGTATTGAGAGATCTAATGATCCTTCTTATCGACCTGGTCAAACGTCATCAGTACGAGCTACAGATTCTCAATGAAACATCACTCTATCTCTAGAAAGGACTAGTGCTCTAGAAAGGTTGAGTAGAGTCTCTCATTTGATCGTTTGGGCCCTAGGATGAATAGAAGTCCTCCTAGGATTGCGTCGAGGAATTCTCCACGACCATCCGATCTAAGGGAAGGCTCAGCCCAATCACGACCAACTGCTCGTAATGAAATATCCCAAGAGGAAAATTCAACACGATTAGCAGCTCAAACCAATAGGCCCGAGGAAGCAAACGACGCATGGAAAGGCTTTATTCAAAGATTGGAGGACAGATTAGGAGAAATGGATAAGGCCAAAAATCCTCTACAAAGGACTTTTGTTCAAGGGACACCCTTTGTATAGGCGAATGTGGATTTTCCCACACCATCAAAATTTAAAGCTCCAACGGTGACACCTAAGTATGATAAAAAAACTGACCCTATCCTTCATATAGAACAATACCAAGCTACTGTCGATATCTATACAGTTCCAGATGAGATGAAATGCAGGGCATTTTCTAGAACTCTTACTAGATCAGCCCAAATCTGGTACAACAACCTTCCTCGGGGGAAGATCGCAACTTTCTTTCAACTGGCAGAGCTCTTTATTGGGAACTTCTATTTTGGAACAAAACCTGTCAAACGAGTAGCACACTTATTGAGTGTTAGACAGAAGACAGGTGAAAGCACAAGGGATTATATTACTCGTTTCAATAATGAGAAACTCGAAGTAATTGATTACGAGGAGAAAATAAAAATTACTGCTTTGATGAGTGGACTGTTGCCAGATAAATTGTACTACACTTTAGCCAAAGATCCGCCTAGGACCATAGCTGAATTGATGGCAAAAGCAGCTAAAATCATGAATGCCGAGGAAGCTATGTCCGTGAAGAAGAATACAGACACTAAGGAGACCAAGGTCGAGGCTGATATGACTGAGAAGAAGGAGCAGAAGAATAATGGTGGAAATAGACAATCGAAAGCAAAGCAAGCATTGGAACAGCTGAAGAAATTTGGAAATTATACTCCTTTGAAGGTAAATATAAATCATATTCTGAAAGAGATCAAGAACAACGAGGAGTTGAATTGGCCAAAAATGAAGGCAGATCCTGACAAGAGGAATAAGTCCAAATATTACGAGTTCCATAAAGATTATGGTCACACGACCAAAAATTGCATAACTCGCTAGAATGAAATTAAAGCACTCATCAAACGAGGAAATCTAGCTAAGTATGTTGATCGCCGAAATGGTGGAAAGGCCAACGACCGAGCAAGGCAAAGGTCTAGATCTCCTCGTCGAGCAAATGAAGACAAGAAGAGAAGTCACGAAGAAGATCCATAAGATAACCAAGATGATCCTGATCTCCCCAAAAAACCAAGGCAGCCAGAATGTGAGGTATTTTCAATCCATTTCGGATCATTTGAATGTAATGTTATTACAGGTGTAGATGTAGGAGGTGGAGAACTAACTGCGGAAAGAAAAGCTTACCTCAATGAGACTCAAGCTTGCTCGTACATTCAGCAAATAAATCTGGCTGAAGATGATCGCCTGAGGAAGGTGAATAAAGACAAAGTGGTCATTAGTTTCTCTAAGAATGATCTAGCAGGAGTACTATATCCTCATGATGGCCCATTAGTGATCAAGATGATGATGAAGGAAGTGGTGAATTCACGAGTACTGGTGGATAATGGTAGCTCGGCAAATATCATGTTCTATCCATGTTTTGACAGTTTGAATCTGAAGCTAGCCCAGTTAGAGCCATATCATAGGCCTCTCCTTAGTTTTACTGGCGAGAAGGTTTTTCCACTTGGGACGATCAAGTTGGATATGCTTATTGGTACATGGCCTGCTTGTCGAACAGAAAGAGTGCGCTTTTTTGTAATGGATAAAAATATCCAATCAGCTTATAATATTATCATGGGAAGGGTAGGTGTGAAGAAGTTCGAGGCGATACCATCTACTGTACATCAATATTTAAAATTCCCAACTAATTTTGGAGTGGGAGTTGTGAAAGGAGATCATAAAGTAGCTCGGGAATGCTACTATTCATCTACCGAGCAGGAGGAACATGAAAAATTCAGGAAGAAGACTACTACCTATCAAGTAGATGAAATAGAAGATACAGAGATTGAAATGCTAGACCCTAGAGATGAGTCTCATCTCATAAAGGGACAGGTCATGGAGGCTACTGAAAATATCATTCTGGACGACGAGCATCCAGAACGAATAACTCAAATTGGTGCATCACTGGAGGTATCAATAAAATAGGAATTGATAGAATTTCTAAGGCGAAGAAAGCAGACCTTTGCATGGAGTCATGAAGACATACCAGGGATAGATTCGAATTTCTTGTGTCACGAGCTCAATGTGAACAAGGAACTCAAGCCAATAAAATAACGAAGAAGAGTGTTCAGTCCTGAGAAGAACCAAGCTATACAGGAAGAAGTAGAGAAACTATAAAAAGCCTCTTTTATTGAAGATGTCAAATATCGTGATTGGCTAGAAAATGTGGTGATGGTGAAGAAGAAAAATAATAAGTGGAGGATGTGTGTATATTTCACCGATCTCAATAAGGCATGCCCAAAGGATCATTTTCCTTTACCCCGAATCGATCAACTAGTGGATGCAACCTCGAGGGCATGAATTATTGAGTTTCATAGATAACAACCAGATTAAGATGAAGCCTGAAGACAGGGAGAGCACCTCTTTTATCACCTCAAGGGGAACTTATTGTTATAATGTTATGCCTTTTGGACTTAAAAATGCAGGTGCCGCATATCAACGACTAATGGATAAGGTGTTCGCAAAGTAAATCAGCCATAACATGGAGGTTTATATTGATGATGTGTTGACGAAGAGCAAGAAAGCTGTCGATCATCTAGTTGACTTAGGTCAGACCTTAGATCAACTAGAGAAATATCAAATGAAGTTGAATCCCACAAAATGCATATTCGAAGTATGAGAAGGAATGTTTCTCAGATATATTGTTAACCAATGAGGAATTGAAGCGAACCCTAAAAAGATTAAGGCTCTATTGGGGTTACGATCTCCAACAACGAAGAAGGAAGTGCAAAGTCTCACAAGGCGAGTTGCAACACTTAATAGATTCCTGTCACGAGCAACTGATAGATGTCTCCCATTCTTCAAAACACTCCAAAAAATGTTTGAGTGAAATGATGAATGCGAAGAGGCCTTTCAAGAGTTGAAGAAGTATCTAGGGACACCTCCACTATTATCTAGACCAGTGATGGGAGAAAGACTATACTTGTACCTGGCAGTTTCAGAAAATGCAGTGAGTTCGTCATTGATAAGAGTGGAGGACGGAGTACAAAAACCAGTATATTACACCAGCAAGGCTTTCCTAGGAGAAGAAATCAGATATCCCAGGCTAGAGAAGTTGGCACTAGCACTGATTGAAGCAAGCAGAAGAATGAGGCCATACTTCCAAGCCCATGCTATAGTGGTGTATACCGATATGCTATTAATGCAAGCTTCTCATAAGCCAGATAAAATAGGAAGATTAATGTATTGGGCAGTGGAAATTGGTGAATATGATATAATTTATGAGCCTAGATCGTCACTCAAAGGGCAGGCAGTGGAAGACTTTATTGCAAAGTTCACTCAAGAAAATGCTTTCGAAGAACAGGAGTTGAACACAAACCAACTTGTGGATGTTACAGGATCATCAACTTTAAACCCCGACCAACTTACGTCGATAAACGAGCAGCAAGATGTGTTGGAGGAGGACAAAAGGAAGTATCAGATATTCCATCGAGGAACTCTTTCTGATCAAGAGTTTGATAATAAAATGCCTATATGGAATTTGTATGTGGATGGATCTTCGTGCTCTACAGGCAGTGGAGCAGGGATTGTTTTAAACAGTCCAGATGATATTGATATGGAGTATTCTCTGTGCTTTCAATTTAAGGCTTCTAATAATGAGGCTGAATATGAAGCAATGATCGTGGCTCTAAGCCTCGCCAAAACTATGAAAGCTGAGCAAGTCGTTGTGTTAGGTGACTCCCAATTCATCGTAAATCAAATTCTGGGAGTGTATGCAGCAAAAGGAGAATTAATAATCAAGTATCATGCAAAAGCAATGGAGTTTGTATCAAATTTTACTGTAATTTAGTTGATTAGAATACCAAGATTGGAGAACGCAAGAGCAGACACACTAGCTCGATTGGCATCAGCCACACGCACCGAGCTACAAAGAATAATCCTAATAGAAATCCTGGCTGGTCGGAGCATAGACGAAGATCTAATGATGAAATTTATTGCCCTTGATTTGGGACCATCTTGGATGGACCCCATCAGGGCCTATATTGAAGAGGGGGATTTGCCAACTGATAAACTCGTATCCAAGAAATTGAAGTTTAAAGCTGCTCTTTATGTATTGACCAATGGCATTTTATATAGACGATGAATTATAGCAGGGCTACAAAGATGTGTCCACCCCTCCGAAGTGAAAGATCTGATCGAAGAGGTTCATGAAGGGTCATGTGGAGCCCATGTGGCAGGTCGGACGCTTTTGCAAAGAATAACAATGCAGGGGTATTATTAGCCGACCATGAGAGCTGATTATGTAGCTTATGCCGAGAAGTGTAACAAATGTCAACGCTTCTCCTCTATCCGAAGAACTCCCCAAGCATTGTTAACGCCCATCGCGTCTCCTTGGCCATTCGCCATGTGGGGAATAGACTTGGTCGGGCCACTTCCAACGACTAGAGGAAGATTCAAATACCTTGTGGTTGCTGTGGATTATTTTACAAAGTGGGTGGAAGCTGAGCCTCTCATTGATATGACATATGATAAAGTCTATCAATTCATTTGGAAGAATATTATTTGCATATATGGTCTCCTACATGCATTCATTACTGACCATGGAACCCAGTTTGACAACGAGGAGTTTGCTGCGTATTGTCATCAATCCAATGTACTGAAGATCCACTCTTCACTAGGACATCCCCAAAGAAATGGGCAAACTGAGGTGACAAACAGAACACTGCTGAATGGTTTAAAGAAATGACTAGATGATGCAAAAGGAAATTAGATTAACGAGCTACATTCTATGCTGTGGGCTTATCGTACCACACCACGAGCACTATTAGGAGAGTCTCCATACATGCTGGCATTTGGAGTGAAGATGTCATACCTGCTGAATTGGGTCTACCCACACATAGGGTGCTTAATTTCAATTCTCCTGTCAGTGATTTAATGAGAAGATTAGACCTGGATATGCTCGAAGAAGTCAGGGAAGAAGCAGCGATCAGAAATGCAGCATATCAACAACGAATAACTTTGTTCTATAACAAAAGAGTGAAGAAGTGTGATTTGAAGGAAGGGGATTATGTGCTGAAGAAAGTATTACAAAATAATAACAAATTGGAAGCCAACTGGTATGGACCCTACAGAGTAACAGGAGTTGTTCGTCCAGGATTGAAACATTGGAAGGAGAAGAATTCAAGAATGCATGGAATGCAGATCATTTACGCAAGTATTATCAGTAATTGAAATTCCTATGTAATGCAATTTCTTCACTATGAATAAAGTGCTCGATGTTCTACCCAGTTTCTCTCTTTTTGTTAATATTTTTTGGAATATTAGTGCTACACACTACACATCAAATTCAGAATAATTACCACCAACTTCGGTTAGTTGGGAACCAATTACCACTAACTCCGGTTAGTCGGTGAATCAATTACCACCAACTCCGGTTGGTCGGGAATCAATTACCATCAGCTCCGGTTGGTCGACAAATCAATTTCCTCCAACTTCGGTTTCGGGAACCAATTTCCTCCAACTCCGATTGGTCGAAAATCAATTACCACCAACTCCGGTTGGTCGACAAATCAATTCACTCCAACTCCGGTTGGTCGGGACCCAATTTCCACCAACTCTGGTTGGTCGGTAAATCATTTACCACCAACTCCGGTTGGTCGGCAAATCAATTTCCTCCAACTCTAGTTGGTTGGGAAACATTTTTCTCCAACTCCGGTTGGTCGGAAATCAATTACCACCAACTCTGGTTGGTGGGAAAATAAATTTCCTCCAACTTCGGTTGGTCGGGAACCAATTTCCTCCAACTCCGGTTGGTCAGAAACAATTTACCACCAACTTTGGTTGGTCGGAAAATCAATTACCACCAACTCCGGTTGGTCGGTAAATCAAATATAATCAACTCCGGTTGGTTATACTAAGCAGAAACATGGGATGCAAATCATTTCATTGCTTAGGCCTAAAGAGTTATAAGTCACTATAATCAAACAACAAATGGGACAAATTCCATTATCCAAAAACAAAACAGAATGTACATATCAAAATGTGCATATATTTATAAACAAAGACATTCTGCAAATTACTTAGAAGAAAATAAAATGGAAAAAGACTAAAAATTTCTTCATTCAAATCGAGTAGAATTACATATGATGTGAAGAATATACTTCATTACATAAAAAAATCCTATTTTATTGTTTTTTTCCTTTCTGCCTTTGAAACAGGTTCTACTCCAGCAGGAGGATCATTTAAGGTATAAGGAGAATTTATAAAATTTACATCTCTCAGCATTCTAACATTCATTACAGATGACTGATCAAGTAATGTTCTGAGCGAGATATCTCAAAGTTGGCATGAAGACTATAATCACTAAGATACTTGGAAATCAGACATCGAGGAATTGCACGAGCAGGAATCCAACTAAAATCAAGTTTAAAAGGAGGTACAGGTAAATCGATCACTCCAAGCTCATAATATTCCCATAAGTAATGTCCCGGTTCCAATTGTAGCACACACATAGCATTTAACCCTCCCTGCTTGTACCCTTTATTATTTGACTACTGGATCCGAGCATCAAGATGGTAAAGGGCTTCATTATACCAATCCATCCAAAACTCTATGGGTTGTTTATGAAATTGGTAAGTTAACCTCTCTAGTTGCTCATGGAGATTATTCACCAGAAGTTCTTTATTTTCCAAGGCAGAACTCTATGTAAATAGGTGTTCGCTGAAGTTCAGAATCTTCTTAGATATTTTTGCTAAGGCTTGGTTCTTCGCCACGAACTGAAAGGCTTGATTTTCTATAGCCGCCTGCGTTCTAGTTTCTTCAATAGAGACCCGACCAGCCCTAGCTCGTCCATGAGAATAAGATCTTGCTTGTCCGCGAGTAGATGCGGAGGATCCAGACCTTTTCAAAGTTTCTAACTCATCTCGTAAGTTGGCATTTTCTACCACTAAGAAATATAAACCTTCATCATTAACAGGAACCAAGGCTCCCGAGGAAGATGCAGTAGACTTGAGCTATTTTATCTCCTCTTGCAAGGCAATGTTCTCCTGCTCCAATAACTTGGCGATATGCTTGTGCTCTTCAACTTCAAGCTTTACAACACTTTCTTTCTTCTCATAAGCAGAGATAAATTTGTCATACCCTTTGTCAGCACTCAGTTATTGATATTTTTTCTCGTATCCTTGGTGCAAAAGGGTAGAAGATTCTTTATATTGCCGTTGGAGTTCCTCGATAGTTCCTTGGAGATCTTCAATCATCTCATAGTAGGTCACATTTTTGGCGACTTTACGATCAAGAAAACACTTCAGGTACTTGTAAGCTTCAACTGCTCGTTCAGAAGTATTTGAACCGAGGATATTAATGATTTGAGCTTTATTTAAATCTGCATGACCAGCTTTGAAATAGTCATTGCATTTCTTCATCAGTTCTGTGTCATGAGCTGATAAGAGCTCCATCCTGTCCATAAACTAATAAAGAGAAGAAATAAAAAGAATCAATAAGGATGCAGACAGAGTAAGTAAAAGAAAAGGTCAAGAAGAATAATCAAAGTTCGAATTTTTATTTCATCATGAGGCAAAATACAAAATATGAAGTTACATTCAATTGAACAATAAAGTAAAAGCCCGAGCAACTTTACACCTTCTCCTTGTTCCCTCCAACTTCCTCAGAAGGTTTGGAGGAAGAGACTGGTTTCTCGGAAGACAAGATTAGCTGCTCAGCAGAAGTGCTGGTTAGTTGTAGTTGCTCGGAAGGTTGAACAACAGGAACAACAGGGACCTGATCTCCAATCATCAAAGAAGATTCATCTGAAGCAGCTTCATCATCTTCTTCTTCTCCAGGAGAGGGAGGAGGGCCATGAGTGTGCTACTGGAATAATTCAGAATTCTCAGTAACTTTCAGCTCCTGTAAAGCTGCGACCCATCCATCCCTGAAATATTTAGGGCTGGCATACTCCATTTGAGAAGACATGGCAGTCAAGCCTTTGTTCCAGCCTTTATCCTAACCAGCACTGAATGATTTTTTAACAACCCTCTTCCTTTTTGTCTTCTCTGAGGAGGTCATTTCCCTAAGGAGCTCCTCGACAGCCTTCAACTTCTCCTCCACCTCCATTTTCTGACGCCCAACATCTTAAAGTTTGACAACTTCCTCTTCAGCAGACTTGAGCTTAACTTCCATCTCCTTGTTGCTTTGTTCAAAGACTTTGTTGCTCTGCTCAGACTCCGTCAATTTCTTCTCCAAATCCTTGGAGGCACTCACAGCTTGATTTCTTTCTAGCTCTATGGACTTGAATTGCTTCTCCCAAGCAACTTTATCTTCCTCGTATATTTAACGAGAATCTTTCGGAGATTGGGTCAGCCCAACAAAATTTTCCTCTACTCCTCCCGAGGAGCTTAAAGCCTTGATAGCTTCATCCTTCTTCAGAGTGCTGTTAAAATACGTCACCAGCTGGAAAAGAATAACTTTAAGTCAGTAAATGAACATAAAAAGTAAAGGGGTCGAGTTAAAAATAGGGTCGAAGTTAATGAAACTTACCGAGGCAATGTGTTGAGCAACAAGGGTAGTAATTCTCTCACGAGAAAGGGAATCTCAATGCCTTGGACTTCTGAGATAGTCCAGGATTTCACTAAGCTCACAGAAGAGCTCGAAGTAACAAAAGATGGAATAACAACTTCAACATTTGAAGGTTGAGAGACAGGTTCAGCAGGTCTCTCAGAAGAACTTTTCTTTAACCTCCTCAGAGGAGCAGGAACATTCTCAACCAAAGATGTTGTCTTTGTTGGTGATATGACAATAACCTCACTTGGAGGAGAGATAGCAAAAATCTTGCTTAGAGACACAGGGGGCTTCTCGCTAATTTTCTTGGCAACAATAGGAGGGGGTACATCTACGGTCTTTATCCCTTATTCTGGGACATCTTTTTTACTTTTCTTTGCCTCCACAGCAGTAGATGCAGACTTGTCGAAAAAGGAAGGAGCTCTTCTCCTCTTCATTAGATCACTGATAGGAATACTTGACTCAGAGGAAGAACCTTCCACACTAGTCTCAGAAGCTGGCACTTGGTCAAGATTAACTATCACTGGACAAGGACGAGCAGTGAAAGATGAAGTATAGCTCTTGTACTGCAATAAATAAGAGGCAGATATAATATGTTCCTCGGCAACAGATTCGTGCAAATCCCAGATAAGTTTCAAATGCTTTAAATTAATGTCATCTTCTTTTGGAGGTTTTCTTTTACTGTCAACTGTAACAAACAAAAACAAATGTCAATGATACATTTTATCAAACACAAAGAAAATAAGATTTCAAAAAATAAAAATAACCTATTCCATTGCCATAAGGGGGACACCTGGGACCTTGGTACACGTCATCTCCATTTAATGGAGTGTGTTGCCAATTTTTCATAACAACCCCATGCTCAAAATAATCCCTATTGGCATCTGAAAGATTAACAACTAAAGCCCTATTCAAAAACCTAGTTTTTAAATAGAATGTGGAATCACTGACAACCCATCTATCATAATCTCTGGAATCCCTAAATGGGTTCCATGGAGTTGATTCAATCTATGTACGCCATTAACTA
Source organism: Sambucus nigra (assembly GCA_949130495.1). NCBI lineage: Eukaryota > Viridiplantae > Streptophyta > Magnoliopsida > Dipsacales > Adoxaceae > Sambucus > Sambucus nigra. Next base: position 180,082,182 of record OX422212.1, on the reverse strand, counting down.
TCCTCCAGGTATTTGGAGCTATTTTTGCAGGTACAATGTCAAAATATTGACAGAACTCCAAACATAGGGGATTTGGAGGAAAAGAAAAGCCACATTAGGCCACAAAGAGACTTGGGAACCAATGTCCCTCAGCCAAAGAAAAATAATCAGAAGGTTCAGAAAGTTCTTCCAAAATAACCCACGAAGGGATTGAAAATTCAAATCGAAATTTGTCTAATGACTCAACAAGATAAACCATGATGAACAAAGTAAATAAAAGAAAGGGAAGAAAATCTTACAGAGAAAAAGAGATCAGGTGCCAATGAACGACAGAAAGAACGAAGGTACAAGATAGAGAGAAAATGAAGAGTTCAAAGATACATATTTGAAAAGTGAAAGACGATAGGATTTCTGTCGCGCTTAAATACTTTACCTCGGGAATAGAGAAAATCAGTGATTAAAACGGAGGACGTTTGCGTATCCGGCAGCTAAAAGAAGAAAAGGGGCACAAATATCGAAAAGGTCATGAAAATTCAAAATATTTATGAGGCCTGATACTATGCACTCAAAAAGGAGTTATATACAACGAATGTTTTCCTAAAAACCATACAAACCAATAATCTATGCAGTTTTCAGGCAGAATGTTCCATACTTTTCTTCAACATCAAACTTTGAAACATTGGGGGCTTTTGTTGATACCAAATTTAATCTGTTGACGTGGGCTCATCATTTGAAGACACGTGTCTTCAACGTGGCAATTACAAATACTTCTACCGATCAACTCACTGCCACCGAGCTATTCAAGCGCCACGAGCAACTCATACATTTCGAACAGCTCAAGTGTACCAATCAACTTAGGCTCCCCGAGCAACTCATGGTCCCCGAGCAACTCAAAGCGTGCCGAGCTACTTAGGCGATCTGAGCAACTTAAGCGGTCCGAGTTACTTAGCGTACAGAGCATCCAAACCAAGAGAATCAAAGAGACAATTGCGCATTAAATGCTCATTATTATTGTACAGATGTATATGTCTACTAGATAACAGTGCATTGTCCTTTCACACGTACAGCCTCAAGGCTATAAATACATTGTAACCTCCTCATTAGAAGGGGACTCTGGATTTCTAGATAAACCACATATCGAGAATTTCAGACAAATAGTCAGCAATAAAAAAATAGTGGACGTAGGCCATTCTTATAAGGCTGAACCACTTTAAAAATGTTTTGTCTTATTTATTTTATCTGTGATTGATTAATTAGAGATAATCTAATTTTTTACATCAACAGGATCCTACCACATAAAAATAATAAAGGGTAGAGAGGTTCCCCGAGCTTGGAATGCAACCAATTTGAAGATGATTTACTTTCACAGTCTAAGTTTATTTAGTTTATTTCAATTTTGAATTTTTTAAAAAGTTCTTTTAGACTCGTGTTCATCTTTTTTCATTGTTCCAAGTGGTAGACAAGTTAAAAGGCCTATCGGGATACGTTGGACACTCATTATTAACTGGGTCGAAAAAATCCTTGCTGGGGCACAAACAAATGCATTTTTTCTTTTTTGAATCTAGGCCTAGGTTTTGACATGATGACATATACTAAAAGGTAAGACCATGAGAACACACACTATAAATGGAAGCAAAATGCAAAAAATCTAATTAACACTTCAAGTTATTACAAGAAAATTGAAAAAGTAAACAATTTAAAACAAAATGATAAATATAATTCAATCAATTATCTGATTGGGATGACTCATTCTCTGACGTCCCAAATCCTGTAAGATGAACATCCAATAAAGAAAGAATAATGGTTGCAAACATATCTCTAATCCTTGACGTCCCCCCAAGACTCACCATATCGACCAAGTGTTTAGGTCGGTAAATTCCATCACCTCCATCAAGGTCCCAATCACCAAGGTAAGTCATTATCAAGATAACTTGAATGGCATATGTTGGGATTCACAAAACATCAAGCTTATAAGGAGTCTTTTGTTGATCAAAGCAACTCGGGTCGTACCATTACCATAACTCAAAATATTACCACCGTGAGGGCATTGATCCAACCATTTTTATAGCCAAAATTTTGAGCATCGTACAATATGGAGTCTATATTAAGGAGGACCTTATTTTAGCCATCTATATATATTTGACGAGGTTTCTTATGGAAATGGAATGTGAGATGGTCAAGCCTTTCGATCAAACTTTTAATAGTCGTCACTTTATCGAGCAAAGATTTATTAATCTTCTATATCTTTTCTACTAGGAATCCATCTTTCTTCCTTTTGGAGGAAGACAAACCCTTAAAAGTCACAACTTTGTCATTTGAAGACTTTTGAGTCTTCACCAGTTCCTCTCTCAGATGGGTGTTCTCTTCTCCTAAAATGGAAGCTCCCTCTTCATCATGTTCGTTTTGTATGAACTTGTAAAGTCTTTCATTCTCAACCCTCATGTAATTGTTATCCTTTTCTAGAATAATGGTGACCTCCCTAGCACCCATATACTCCATGTGAATAATAAAATTACTCCTCGAATGAAAAGACTCAATATCGGCCTGGCTCTTGTCAAATCCACCCTCTCTACTCAACTTGGAAAGAATCTAGTCAAAGTACGCCCTCGAGTTAGATAATGACTCCTTATTAATTCTTTGATCAATGAAAATTGATGTACGTAAGTCTAACCTTATCTGAATGAGACTCAACGTCAGCCTCATGACCTCTTCCAAGTGCTAGTCAGACACATTCGCATATTGACCCATAGCACGGAGGTCCATGTTAACTAGTCTCGACCTACAAGACCTCATCGTCGGGAGAAGTTGCATTTTTGTTCTCTACACAAGTTCTCTTATGTCTTGGCTTAGACACATCTCGGGCTCAAACGACACTGATAGGATAAGACCTACATAATGTTCCCTGGCAGTTCCACAGTCATGACTTCGTCATTTGTTGACCTCACATAACTCTAGAAGGTCGAGACTTTCATACAGATCCTCAATGGGGTTCCACGGTTTGTGTTATTCCTCTTAAAGACTACTCCCACAGTCTCGAATTTGCCGAAACCTATGGAACTACTATTAGTACCTCACATGGAGCATGTGATTTGTGCATCACCAAGACACGTGGACCAAACCATTACAGAAGATCAATCACCCGTGTGAGGGCATATTTCATCATTATAATGTACATGTTCATAAGATAGGTGGTTCTCTCCCATTGGTCCATCTACCTCATGCACGCAAGGTGCATGCTTGGGGATAGCATTGCGCACCCCCAATAATATAAAAATCTAACTTCATCTTCGTTACAAAGGATCAAAAAATTAATGACCCTACTGAAATGCTGCTATATTATAATCTAGAGAGAGAAAGCTTGAATGTATGTAACAATGGTCTTTAGTGCCTTATAGAAATACTAAACCATCATCAGCTTGCACCGTGGAGTAGGCCAAGGACAAACCGCTTAAATCTCAATGTCTTATTTCTCTTTCATCCCCTTTTCTATTTACATATATTACTTCGGTATCCTCAATTGTTGACATAGCTAGATATTGAGTTGCACATATCATTAATATAGTGATTACCAACATCATCATTTTGGTGCCATCTGTGGAAAGTGATTTTTCTACATCTTTATTTCCTTAGCTTGGACTCACTTCTCTTGCCTCGAACGCTGATCTAGATCCACCATTGTTGGACCTAAATCACTATTGCAACAGTTAGGGGGAGTGATCTTCAAGCTTTTCTTTACTCACAACTGATTTTAATCTCTTATTGCTTTTTATCTCTCTATTTACGAGTGAGTCTCGTCGGAGATGACATCTGACTTACCTCCAAACATTGGCCTAAGTTTAAGACAACCACCACCCCAGTCAAAAATGGCTAATGTGGTGGTGGTATTGTGATCCTTGGTGGCCATCCGACAAAAGATCAAAGAATAATTTATGGCATTTAGCTAAATAGTATTGGGGAGATATCCCGGTGACCTAGTGGCAGAAATGATAACTTTGACGACCAGAGAAGTGACAAATATGGTGATCGAGGGACCACCCTCAGCCCCACTCCAAGAGGTGCAACATTATCGTAGACAGAGAGATGTAGAGGACCCTAGGAGTCTCCACCTTATAATGCAAATTCAGGGCATCCCAGATGACCAAGACTGTGATAACGTGAATTACTCAGAGACATACAAGAATTTTAGTGATACCGTTCATCCCAAAGGAACACAAACCCTAACCTATTGAGGAAAAAGCCTATATCTGACTCTTGAAAGCGAACAGTGACCCTCGACTTTTGACAGATTGAGCAGAGGGTCGGCCTTTAATCGTCTCGACCCTATAGGAGAAAGTGGACGAGACAGGCAAACTCATTCTCTCAGCATTGGTGGATCAAGAGAAAATGGATGACGTTGTGATGAAAGAAAAGGGCAGAGCTGAGATAGAGATGACCAAAGAAAGGTAAATAGCTAATAGAGGACTGCTGGCCAAGAGCCAACACCAGTGGTAATGCCTATAGAAGGTGGAGGCGATAACGTAGTGGCAGAAGAAAAATTTTAGAATAGTTCCATCCAAAGGCTAGAGGACAAGATCAGGAAATTGATCAAGAGACGAGACCTAAGTCATTGAGGTTACACGAAAAGGTCACTATTTGTGTAAAGAATTGTAAGTTATCCCACCCCCATAAATTTTAAACCTCCAATTGTGATGCCGAGGTATGATTGTAGTTAAAATCCGATTCACCATATATAGATATACCAGTTGACCACCGACATATACTCGACGCCTGACGAGATGAGATATCGAGCTTTTTTTAGCATTCTCACACACATGGATCATATATGGTACATTGACTTGCCGAGAGGTTCCATAGATAATTTTAACCAACTGACCGAGAAGTTCATTCATAACGTCTATTTTAGCATAAAACTACCGAAGAGGGTAACTCATTTCCTCAATGTCAAGCAAGGAAAGAATGAAACTCTAACGAATTGCATCTCTCATTTTAACAAGGAAAAGCTGGAGGTAGAGGATTATAATGAGAGTATATCATTGATAGCACAGAGTAATGGCTTGCAGCGAGGCAAACCCCTTAGGAAACTCTTCTAAGATCCTCTAAAGACTGTGACATAACTCCTGGCCATGTTTAAATAATTATGAACGTGATGGAGGACATGATGGATAAGGGGGAGATACAAAAGAGGTTGGAAATAGTAAATCTGGTTGGGCCAAAGAAAATGAGGGAAAGAAGTGGTCCAATTAAGATAAGTTTTCCAAATACACTCTGCTGACAATGAGCCCAGATTTGATTCTTAATGAGATCAAGGACTATAGAGGATTGAAATGGCTATAAAAACTCAAGTCTCCTCCTCACAAGAGGGACGGGAGTAGTTGTGTGACTTTCACCAAGATCAGGGGCACATAACGGACAAGTTCTTTTCCTTTAAAGATGATATCGAGAAGGTGATAAAACAAGGTAAACTACAAAAGTATGTGGATAGGAGTGGTGACAGGGACGAGTCCAGAAAAAAGTATAAGGGGTCAAAAGAAGTTAAAATGCAAGGTTCAGGATAATAAGAACAACGATGAGTCTGATGATAGTCAGGGAGAGGACTCTGACCTCCTAGTAAAGATCCCAGATGCAAAGGGTCATTTGCATATGATCTCCTTTGGTGTGATGATGATATGTGGTGGCTTAGAAGGTGGTGGTACATAACCTACTAACAGAAAAGTGCATGTGATGGAAGCAAAAGTAACCCCAAAGTGGTTAGAGATAAACTCTGCTGAGACCGAGGTAAAACTGAGAAAACTAAATAAGGTTTATATGGACACACTAGTTGTTAAATTTTTCAAAATGGACTTTAAAGGAATCCTTGCTCCACACGACGACCTCTTGATCATTAGTACGAGAGTTCATGCATACAATATTTCTTATATTCTCGTCGATGGGGAAAGTTCAGCAGATGTGATGTTCTGGGAATGTTTTAAAGGATTAAAATTGAAGAAAAAGATATTGGAACCTTATCACCAGCTGCTGATCGTCTTCAATGGGGAAAAAGTTCACCCGTCAGAGGTTTTTGATATGGATGTGTGCATGGACATCTAGTTGAGATGTTTCACCAAGACGGTTAGCTTTTTTGTCATGGTAGAGAATGTGTTCTCGATTTATAATATAATTCTTATAAGGTAGCCCTCAACGAGTTTGAGGCCTTACCTTCAACGGTTCACCAAATGATGAAATTCCTGACTCCTTATGGAGTAGGGGAAGTACATGGTGACCGGGTGGAGGCTCGTGAATGCAACTTTGCCTCAACTTAGGAAATTAAGGCCCATAAAGAAGAAACCACCTCATACAACATTGACACTCTTGACTCGAGGGATGAGAAAAGAATGCAAAATAGTGAACCTGCCGAGGAGGTACAATCCATCATCCTTAATGAGGATGACTAAAAGAAATATTCAAATCGTCTCATCCCTGAAAGTTAAGATCAAGGAAGAATTAGTGAAGATACTAAGAAGAAGGAAGATTATTTTTTCCTAGATCTATGGAGATATACAGGGGATTGACCCCAATATTATCTTCCATTGACTGAAAATTAATGAAAAAGTGAAGCCCGTCAAATAGAAACATAGAACTTTCACAAGGAATGGATACAAAGTTATTTAAAATAAGGAAAAAATATTCAGATAGTTGAGTTCATCCGAGAGGTCCAATATCTAGATTGTCTCTCAAACGTCGTCACAGTGCCCAAGTCAAATGGGAAATGGAGGATGTGCATAGACTTCACCAACCTGAACAAAGCTTTTCGCAAATATAGCTTCCCACTACCTCGTATTGATTAGATGGTTGATACTTTGGCGGGGCATGAACTAATGAGTTTTATGGATGCATATTCTTGTTATAATCAAATCTTCACGCATGAGGTTGACTCCGAGAAGGCTTCCTTTATCACGGATAAAAGAACCTACTACTATAAGGTAATGTCATTCAGCTTAAAGAATTATGGGGTAACCTATTAGAGGTTGTTCAGTAAGAAGTTTGAAGACCAGATCGGGAAGATAATGCAAGTCTATGCATACGATATGTTAATCACAAGTCTAAAGGTCGAGAATCATGCAGCCGAACTTGAGCGCATTTTTTATATGATGGAAAAGTATAAGATGAAGTTGAATCTATCTAAGTGTGTCTTTGGGATATACACAAGAATTTTTATGGGTTTAATTGTAAACCAAAGGGTGCTAGAGGAAAACCCTACAAAAATTAAGGTATTGATTGACATAAAGAAACTGAATATAATCAAAGACCTCTAGAGGCTTACTGGATGAGTTACTTCTCTCAATAATTTCGTCTCATGGGAAACTGGTAAGTGCTTTCCATTTTTTAAGATCTTGAGAAAAGCCTTCATTTGGTACAAGGAATGCGAGAAAGATTTTCAAGATTTGAAGGTATATCTGGGTTCTCCAGTGTTGTTGTCTCGACCAATTCAGGGGGAGAAGTTATTTCGTTATTTAGCCATCTCAGAATCAGCTATTGGTGCATCTATTGTTCAAGACAATGATGGAGTCCAATATCTAATGTATTTTAATAACAAAGCCTTGTAAGGGGTCGAGCTTAAGTATCCAAAGGTAGAAAACCTGGCCTACATGCCGATTCATGCCTTAAGGAAAATGAAGGTATATTTTCAAGCACACATGATCTTGTTTCTCACTAACACTCTCTGAGGTAGGTCATTCATAAACCCGAGAAATCGAGTAGGTTAATGGTCTCGTCAGTTGATATAGGTGAGTTTTACATCATCTATCAACCCAAAAATGCAATCAAGGGGTAGGCTTTTGCATATTTTGTGACCAAATTCACATGGGCCAAAACTGATAATGTTATTAAATAAGCAGAAACATCGGTGATCATGCTAGGGTAGGTTATGGTAGATACTGCACATGCTGACACTATGAAGGTCAATACTATTGAAAGAGATTTATTATTCAGAAATGGAGTTTTATTTGAAGGGCCTTTCTCAAAAGGAGGACCAATCTGGATTATATTTGTAAATGGGTCGTCTTGTGAGAATGTCTATGGCGTTGGGTTGATACTATCGACCCTGGATGGAATAGACATTGAGTATGCCATGAGATTCAGCTTCAAGGCATAGAATAATGAGTAAAAGTACAAGGACCTATTTGGGGTTCTCTCTCTCGCCAAAGCACTGAACGTCGTCCAAGTGATTGCCTAGGGTGATTCATAACTAATAGTCAATCAGATTTGGGGTGTTTACAAAGCAAAATATGAGAAAATGGCTCGATATTTTGCCAGAGTCAGAAAAATGATGGCAAAATTTAATGAAATCAAGATCGAGAGGATTCCTCGACTTGAAAATAGCTAAGTAGACACATTGGTTAAGTTAGCATCGGCTACAAGGACTTAAATCAGATGATTCATCCCTATTGAAATGCTACATAAGCTGAGCATCAAAGAAGACAACAACAACCTTATGTTATGTCTAAATCTAAATGAGGGGAGTCTTGGATGGATCCACTAATAATTATAGACGGTGAACTGACAAATTATAAAGCTGAGAGAAAAAATTCGGATATCGTACAACAAAGTTCACCATCAGTGGTGAGGTACTTTATAAAAGGGGATTTTTATGCCCATTACTCAGATGTGTCCTCCTATCGAGACAAACTATATCCTTTGAGACATCCATGAAGGTTCTTACACAAGTCAAAATTATAGTCGGTCTCTGACTAGAGGATCGTAACCCAGGGTTATTTCTGGTAGACACTTGCCAAGGACGCGGTCGAGTATGTGAAGAAATGTGATCACTGTCAAAGATTTGGAAGCATCCCTCATCAACCTATCTTATCCATCAGAGCACCCTAGTTGTTCGTAGTTTGGGGGATCGACTTAGTCGGACCTATTATAAAGGTAGCGTGCAATTACTAGTGTTTGATAGTAGCGATTGATTATTTCTAAAAATAGGTGGAAGTCGAGGTTATGATTCCCATTACAAGAAGTCAAAACTTTCAATTTTTTTGGAGGAACATCGTATGCTAAAATGGCTTATCATACACATTAATATCAGATAATGATAAACAGTTCAAGAACCATTCACTAGAGGCTTACTATAAGAGGGTCGGTGTGAAATAGTTTTTCTCTGCTCCGGGTGGCCCCTAAGCCAACGGTCAGATGGAGGTCACTAACAGGACGATACTTGATGGGATTGAAAAAAAATTAAAAGACGCCAATGACATGTGGACTGAAGAGCTACACGAGGTCCTATAAGCTTACAAGACGACTGAGAGGACACCGATAGGCAAGACACTATCTATGTTGGCATATGGGTTCGAGGCAGTTATTTCTATCGAACTTGGAATTCCCAATCACATAGTCCAGACCTATAGCCTAGAGGCTTATGCAAAAGAGAGAAGATTAGACCTGGATGTGATTGAAGAAAGAAGAGAGGATGCTGAGTTTAGACAGTCAACTTATTAGCAGAGAATTATAAGGTCTTATAATAGGAGAGTGAAGTCTAGGCTGATAGTCATGGGGAATTTGGTTTTTGAATAAGGTCTAAAAAAACCAACAAGCTTCATCCCAATTGGCATGGACCATAAAGAGTGACTGAAGAGGTTGTGCTGGGAACTTTTAGGCTAGAAAATCTTTAATGTGAGCCCTTCTCCAACCCCTAGAATGCCGACCATTTGAAGAGATATTATCAATAACCCTATTTGTGTAAAATTATTGAAGTTTTTCTTATCAATGTATTTCCAAATGCATGAAAAAGTTTTGTTAACTCATATTTGTTTTGTCTATCGTCATCAACTGTTTCATGGTCTGAACCTTATTAAACTAAAGAAGAACATATATGGTTAACTAGTTTATAACTCTATCCCAACGATACAAGAGTTTATGAGGAGTTTTATCTCCTTCATATCCTCTCAATAATGCCAAGAAGGGGAATCAGTGTTATAACATCACTTTTGTGGTGAAAATAAATTAAAAAATCATTTATATAGTTGTTTAATATCATGTTCTGGTGAAATTATAACTCTATCTTGGCGATACAAGAATGTATGAGGAGTCTCATCTCCTTTATACCTCCCAATAATGCCAAGAGGGGGAATCAGTGTTATAATATTACTTTTGTAATGAATACAAATTAAAAAATCATTTTATATGGTTGTTTAATATTATTTTATGGTGAAATTATAACTCTATCTTGATGACATGAGAGTGCATGAGGAGTTTCGTCTCCTTTATACCCTCCTAATAACGTCGATAAGGGGATCAAAAGTGTCAAATTATATTAACATTCATCATACTCATAACATCATTCACCGGTGATAAAAAAATGAAATGTAGAGACTACAGTTCAAAAACACAACCATTCACATTCCCATTCAACAGACGATCAAAATATTTATAACATCCATCAAAATTATTCAAATGTTATGTGATACAAAAAAATACGGGAATCATTGTTCAGAAGTTACATCAAAGGGCTTAAGGCCACAGATGACCACCTGTTAAATAAGAAATTTAGTTTTTATCCTTCTCGACCACAATCGGAACGTTATTGATTGGGGGATTGGCAGGAGACTTTATTTGATATTCCTCTTCATTATTACCATCGTCAGCCCCAGCAGTGTCATCCTGATTGAATAATGTGGTCTCAGTCACAGACGCCTGAGCGACAGTCTCAGTTTCAACCTCGACGAGGGCAACAGTAGCCCTCGAGTCGGACAGATCAAAAGACTTCAAATCATTGATGAGTTATGGCTCGGCTTTATCGAAGGAGGGGTATTTCTTCAAGACCCATTGACTGGTCATCTTTTCCCCCTTTACAAGTATTGGAGGGCATAACTGGAAGACCCTTTAGACTCCTTGAATGCCTTAACTGCCTTTTCCACAACATCTTTAACGTTATCCTGGTGTTTTATTTGGATATCAACAATCTCGACCTAGTGACCCATCTTCTACGTCTATAAGTCCATGGTTTATTGCTACTTAAGTTTATCAATGGTGTTCTTATGATTCGTCTCTACATCCTTGAGTTGTTTCTTCAGTTTCTTATTGACCTTGATAGCATCATTAGCTTTTTGGACTACGAGAGTATTCTCTTAAACCCATTGGTTTAGATGATGAAGTAAAAGTACAGTCTACAAAATAAGGAAGACAGAGTTTGTAAAAGAAGAGATAATACTTCAGGGAAAATAAAGAACGGTTAGAAACGATACCTGAGTCACTTTGTAGAGAGCGAAGTCATTAAGCCAAGAGGGATCCATGGAATGGAAGAATCTTCTTTCGGACTCAGACATAATAGAGCCTATACCACCCTTGGATTTATTTTTATAATTGAGTAGTTAATATATTAAGACCATCAGTTAGTCCAGCCGAATAGTAGCTGTGGTATCAGAACTAATGGGTATTGCCTAGTCTGTGGGGGTTTTATACGAGGCATCCATTTTATTCTTTTTGTTGGTTGAAGGGACAGTAATGGTACCATCAAGTTCGTTATTCCTCTTCTTGAAATCTTTGACCTAAGTTATACCCCTAGTTTTGATATTTTTTAATGCGATTAAGGATATACAGTGGTCTAAGTCGAACAGATAGTCAAAAAAATCCTTATCGCTAAAGGACGTGCGAAAGGTGTTAAATGACCTGACGAGCAATCAATTTAGATTTTGTCCCTTTTTGAGTTCTTTGGCGTATTTACTTTGAGTGGATACTGACTCTTTATTGGGATGCAAGTGACCTTTTACCCTTTGAGTATTTTTTTACGGGCCATGGGAATGACGAGTTTGTATGTGCAGATGTGACGAATATTGGCACATGAGTTTGGGTACGTCTGGTACCTTGGTGAGAGATTTTTTAGGCAGATTGTGAAGGAGGGGGTGAAGGTCCCATCGTTGGTGCCCCCAGAGTATATAAGGCAGTGAGAGATATAACGGATGATGCCAGGGCAACGACAATGATGGGCAAGCTCTACATGCTCTACGCTGATATGGAATTAGGTTACGACTATCGAGATTTCATGACCATTTGGTTGATGCCTTCCTATATATATGACGTGGATAACATGCCTCCACCTACCATCTCTTCGATCAGGGGTACTAGTGCACCGGTGACATCGACCTATAACACAGGAGGTGATGCAGCTGTAGCGATGGAGGAGGCTCTATTTATTCAGGTCACTCCTCCTTCTTATCACTTCAAGTTAAGAAGTGAGGAGACGTAGAGGGTGACCCACTTTCCTCATGCGTCGATATCCGGGTTGATGGTCCTTACTGATGAGGCCCTCCGACATGAGGTATACTTCTCTTCTCTTCTTTATTTTATTTTTATTTCCTATTTATTTTCCTTTGTTCTTAATGACTTTCTCAACTTCTGTTATTTTCTGTTTCTTCCTCTTTGAAAACTTTATGAATGTTAACAAATTGGTTATAGGATATAGGATATAATGGACTGTATGGCGTCTATACCTTCATACTTGAAGAAGTTAGTCACTTCCTTCATGGTGTTGTCAGCTACTTTTAAGCAGAGTTTTGGCTCCTGGAGTAAAGGATCTACCACATGTCATAGGCATGTGTACCGTGGGCGATAAGGGTTGGTTTGAAAGGTTATGAGAGAGGGGTTGGGAAGTGTACCATTATATATCTTTATTTTGTTCCTGTAAAAAAATGTCATAATACCATAGAAGGATTATATATGAAAATGCATTTATTTTTATGTTTTTCTTGACTTAGTAACTTATTCTACATGCACTTTACTTTTTGGCTGAGATTTCTCATTTACTTATAAAGATGGAGATAAGAATGAAAATGGTTTTAAAAAATTTATATTTATGAAAAGATGAGTAATAAAAAAAGAATAACTCGGGGTTTAACTTTTTCAAAACTAAGAACTTTTGGAAATTGATTTTTGGGCAAAAGAGGAAAAAGATATTTTTATTAAAAAAAAGGGGGTCGCCGATCAGCATAAGGGTCAAGTCAAATCACTCCTTTGGTTTTGATTTCACTTTTTGCATACTTGGAATACTGGTAGGGGAGAGGGATTGATGAGATTTCTAGCGTTTTGTCTTTTTTGAGGACTTTTGGTTACAAAACGGGGGTTTGGGGAGTGTATTCTTCACCACTGTCCACATTTCTTTTATGTGTCTTTCTTCTCTTTTGCAAATGGCTCTCCTAATTTTTTGAGGTATTTTCTTCTTAGCTTGTAGTCTTGGAGGCCATGTGCCTCTATAACATCTACTATGACACCTTTAGCTTACGTCGGGTCTCCTTGTTGTGCAACCGTGCTATATAATGGAATCTGCTGGAGGTGGTGGTACAATTCTGGTACCCCAAAGATCACATTTTCTAGTTTGTCACAGACAAGGTTTACCCTATGTGGCTATCCCGGGCACGGTGTCCATTCGAGGGGGAGGAAGGATCCCTCGAAGAAGAAAACTATGCCGCGCTCTCGCACCCCTCTTTGAAAGGTGCTTCGACCTTCGTCGGTGTGGGATAAATGTAAAGAGATGGATTCGCTAGCCTATTTTGTACAAAATAGGCAAAAGAACATGTATCCACTTTGAGAGAGAGAGGCATCAAGGACAAACTGATGCATACGAAACCAATAGATCGAAGGTTCGGGGCTAAGTTACGAAATGGTAAGGTGTTAGGCACCCATCCCGCCCTTTTGGTCTATCATGGGCTAGTGTTAATATTTTACTTTATGTCGCTGTGAAGTGTGTGTGCGTGTTTATATAATGGAGATCGAAATCGTTCAACTCATACCATGGATGAGGTATAGTGAAGTCATCCATAAGAATGTTACCAAAATAATATATATAGCAGATATAATTTGAGCGTTTATCGTGATATTGATCATTATTAGGAAACGACAATATGTGTTGGATGAAACGCAAATAAGCATGATATATATATATATATATATATATATATATATATATATATATATATATATATATATATATATATATAAATGAGAAATTTTGAGAAAATTGGAAAATTGGACTCGAGTCTTGGATTTTAATTCGAGACACCTACGTAGCCTATAAATGCATCAAAGTCCACATAATTCGATGTGGCATAGGGTGGGGTTTATCCCATAGATTATAACGAAATTTTATTATATGAGTATGTGTAGAAAATGTGTTTTTGGTTTCGAAAAAAGTGTGATGGACAATTCTATTCGGAATTTAGAGGTACAAATCTCTTTTATTTGTTTTTTGGGTTTTTATCGAAAATAAAGTATGTGCGATATACTAATAAAAGTGTAGATGTTAAAGTGTACGAACTAAAGTAAGAACTAGATTATGAATTTAATTTAATTTATGCATAGATAAGGAATTTAAAGATAGGGAGAAGGAATTGGACCTTATTTGAAGCTTGAGCTTTAATATTGGATGAACTCCCTTGAGTGTGGATGAATGTTGATGAGAGAAAAGGATATTTTGCTAAATTGGGTATGAAAAGGATGGGAATTCAAGCTTAAATGGAACTTCACATGTGGAACTTCACTGATTTCGAGAGAATGTTGTTGAGATCACTGATGCTGATGGATTGCTTGTTGTTGTGGGAGTGAGGTCATGGATTCTATTTATAGGGCCAAGGTGGGTGTCGATCGACCTACCCTAGGGTGTGCCTATCGATAGGTAACCCTTAACACTTTTCTGATCGGCAAGGTTCAGGACCTACCAATTGGTAGTCTCGTGCAGATTGTTTTGGAAAACTGATCATAGAACGGTAACCGTTGATCCGAATCACGCACAGGGCATACCTTTAGAAAGGTAATTCAGAGACCTTTAAGATTCCTTTGGACCACTCCCAAGTTCGAGATCTGACTTTGGGTCAAATGTGGCTCGGAAGCACACGCTGGTCTTTTGGATGGGAGATCATCGGACGGAAACGGATCGTTCGCTTGTATGGTAAGTTGGAATCACACACAGGGTGGACCGTTGGAAATTTTAGGAGATGTACTTCGACATTCTAAAGAGTTTCACTCGGTTCGAAAAGTTGACCTTGGCGAACTAGGGCCCGAAAGCTCCCAGTGACCTTTCGAAATAAAATGGATCGTTCGTCCGTACCATAGGTTAAAATCGTGCGTGGGGTCGATTGTTGGAAAGGGTATTCAGTTTATTTCGGAGAATCATTCAGTATCATTCGAGCTGAAGAGTTCACTTTGGTCAAACGGAGTTCGGGAGGGCTCGGTGGCCTCCGGATCGATTTTCAGGGGAAAACTGATCGTTCGTCTGAATAGTTATGCTATTTTGCACATGGGGTGCACCATTGGAAAGGGGTTTTAGGGCCTTAGAATATTAAAAGAGATTTTAATTTGACGGTTATGTTGATTGGGGTCAACTCAGGGACTTGGAGCGCCCAATAGCGTCCGGATCGATTTTTAGTGGTAAAATGGTTCGTTCGTCCAAACTGTTATGCCAATTCGTTCATGGGGCTAACCAATGGAAAAGGTATTCAGAGACCTTTAATGATTCAAAGAGATTTCACTCTGACGATAGAGTTAACCTGAGTCAAATGGGGACCGGGGGCACTCGATGGCCTCTATATTTGTACTCGAAGTGCGACCTAGGATCTGTAGTGAATTGGAGAGGTGATAGGGACCTAAAGGGGGACTTTGGGGGTCCTAGAATGTGGTACCTATAGAGCCCCTGATGGGTGAGCTTAAAATAATTGATAACTGTCGAATAGACACCACATGATAGAGAGAGGTCGATTATGTGGACCTAAGGGATAAGGATGACAGATTCAAAGGGTTGAGGTTAATTCTAACCTAGAAGAAGTGATGATTGAGGGCAAGGTCAATTCTGGCCTAAAAGAGGTCACGATTGAGGGTCGAGGTCAATTCTGATCTAAAAGAGATGACGACCTCGGGCCGAGGTCAATTCTGACCTAAAAGAGGTGATGAGCGAGGGTTAAGGTCAATTCTGACCTAAAAGAGGTGACGACTGAGGGACAAGGTCAATTATAACATGAAATAGGTGACGACCAACGTCCAAGGTCAATTCTGACCGAATGAGGTGACGACAGAGAGTCGAGGTCAATTCTGACCTGAAACATGTGACAACCAAGGGATGAGGTCAATTCTGACCTGAAAGAGGTGATGACGAGGGCCAAGGTCAATTCTGACCTAAAAGAGGTGACGATTGAGGGCTAAGGTCAATTTTGATGTGAAAGAGGTGACGACATGAGGCCGAGGTCAATTCTAACCTAAAAGAGGTGACGACCTAGGGCCAAGGTCAATTCTGACCTAAAAGAGGTGATGATAGAGGTTTAAGGTTAATTATGATCTAAAAGAGGTGACGGGCGAGGGCCGAGGTCAATTATAACCTCAAAGAGGTGACGACCTAAGGCTGAGGTCAATTTTGACCTAAAAGAGGTGACGACCGAGGTCAAATTATGACCTGAAAGAGGTGACGATCTAGGGTCAAGGTCAATTCTGACATGAAAGAGGTGATGACTTAGGGCTAAGGTCAATTTAGACCTGAAAGAGGTGATGACGTGAGTTCGAGGTCAATTCTGACCTAAAAGAGGTGATGATGGGGGGTCGAGGTCAATTCTAACCTAAAAGAGGTGATGCCCGAGGGTTGAGGTCAATTCTAGCCTAAAAAAGGTGATGATCGAGGTCCAAGGTCAATTATAACTTGGAAGAGGTGAGGACTGAGGGTCGAGATTAATTTTTACCTAAAAAGAGGTGACGACTGAGGGCCGAGGTCAATTCTGACCTAAAAGAGGTGACGACCGAGGGTCGAGGTCAATTCTAACCTGAAAAAGGTAACGACTGATGGGCAAGGTCAATTCTGGTTGAAAGAGGTGAAAACAGAGAGTCGAGGTCGATTCTGACCTGAAACAGGTGATAACCAAGGGATGAGGACAATTCTAACCTAAAAGAGGTGATGACGAGGGACAAGGTCAATTTTGACCTTAAAGAGGTGACGATCGAGGGCTGAGGTCAATTTTGACCTAAAAGAGGTGACAACCTGAGGCCGAGGTCAATTATAACCTAAAAGAGGTGACGACCGAGGGCCAAGGTCAATTCTGACATAAAAGAGGTGACGACCGAGGTTTAAGGTTAATTTTCATCTAAAAGAGGTGACGATCGAAGGCCGAGGTCAATTGCAAACTCAAAGAGGTGACGACCTAAGGCCGAGGTCAATTCTGACCTAAAAGAGGTGATGACCGAGGGACAAGGTCGAATTCTGACCTAAAAGAGGTGACAATCTAGGGTCAAGGTCAATTCTAACCTGAAAGAGGTGACGACTGAGGGCCAAGGTCAATTTTGACATGAAAGAGGTGATGACCTGAGTTCGAGGTCAATTCTGACCTAAAAGTGGTGATGATGGAGGGTCGAGGTCAATTCTGACCTAAAAGAGGTAACGACTGAGGTCCGAGGTCAATTCTAACCTAAAAGAGGTGAGGATCGAGAGCCAAGGTTAATTCTAACTTGGAAGATGTGACGATTGAGGGTCGAGGTTAATTCTGACCTAAAAAAGAGGTGACTACTGAGGACCGAGGTTAATTTTGAGATAAAAGAGGTGGCAACCGAGGGATTAGGTCAATTCTGACCTGAAAAAGGTAACGACCTAGGGCTAAAGTCAATTCTGACCTAAAAGAGGTGACGACCGAGGTCCGAGGTCAATTCTGACCTAAAAGAGGTGATGATCGAGGACCGAGGTCAATTCTAACCTAAAAGAGGTGGCGATCGAGGGTCGAGGTCAATTCTGAACTGAAAGAGGTGACGACCCAGGGCCAAGGCCAATTCTGACCTAAAAAGGTGACGACCTAGGGCCGAGGTCAATTCTGACCTAAAAGAGGTGACGATCGAGGCTGAGGTCAATTCTAACCTAAAAGAGGTGACGATCAAGGGCCGAGGTCAATTCTGACCTAAGAGTGGTGACGACCGAGGATTGACGTCAATTCTGACATACAAGAGGTTGATTTTTCCTTCAGAAAATTTGGGTACTCCACCGGGGATGTGTAATCTTTCTCTAGGGATTTGGGGAAGCATTAGATTTTAGGCTCCGCTGGGGAAGAGGGAATAATCTGAAGATTTTTAGCTGGAAAATTTTAGAATTTTGGAGCGTCCTTTATAGATGTTATTGGGGTAGAATTATTTTCTGGAATTCCGCTGGGGATGTAAAAAAAATTCTTGGTGAAAAGGTTCCAAAATGAATTTGGCAATTTTCGGATTTTTTTCGAGATTTTCTGGTATTTTTTGGACCTTTTGTACAAAATTTTAAAGGGGATGCCAATTTGCATATATGGAGGGATGCCAAATGGCAGTGGCATGGTCTTTTGGGATGACTCGAGTAGGTGGAGGGTCAGTGCCGATTGGTGGGTGGCAGGGAGATTTCCTTGAGACCTTTTGTTCTTCATGGGGATCTGCAGGTGACCTCCAATTATTGTTCTTTCGCTTTGGAAACTTCTTATAGATTCATTGTTGACTGTGGGTACTTGGTGTTTGCATGCTTGATGTAGCGGCATTGCACCTGAAAAGGGACTCAAAGGATGTAAAAAAGATATGCATATTTTGTTTGATTATCATGATTTTGTGGTCTACTCTACATGCACTTTAATTTGCTGCTGAGTTTTTATTTTGAGTAAGAATAAAAGGAGTTTGTTTTGGAAAATTTTGAATATGTTTGAGTGGAAAACGACCTCAAAGGCTAAGTTGGAAAAAGAGCTTCCCTTTTAAAAGGATTTATTTTGAGAAAAAGTAAGAAAAATGAGTTTTTTTAAAAATTTTGAGTAGTGGAAGGCCTTGATGGCTCGATCATTAGTTACTGGAAGAATGATTTCTCTTCTGGAGGTGTTGTTGTCCGTGTATTTGCAGGAAGTGGGTGACGTTGGGTATGCTTGGGTTGTCATCCTAGGCCTTGTTTCAAAAGTTTTGTTGGTGATTGGGGAAACTCTAGTGGACCCCCAACTGGCAGTTATCGTTTCTTGGGTGTCTTATCGTCGCAATCCTGCGACAGTGATACTGGCGGAGACCTTTAATGGCCTGCATACCTGGTGGGATGGTCGTTCTGACATTCTGGGAGGAAGCCCCGTGATTCCGTTTATGTGGTTTTTCGACAGATTCCGCATGGTAGTCCTACGTGAATATTAATTGTGGGCGATTCCAAACTTCCTCTCGCACTACTTTATTAGCGTGGGCTTGGACATTAAGAGTTTGGGAGAACTGGTTCGTAAAGAACATGGCTCTAGGCTTGCATTGGTCCGTGACATGGTGGGGGGAGCTCTTTCCTATTCTGGAGCTCGGTGAGTACCAATACGTCTGACTGGTTGGCCTCAGGAAGACCTCTTTCTATTTTCCTTGGTGGCTTCTGCGCCAATACATTTGGGAGAAAACTGTGCCACTACGGACACTAGATTTCTTTCCTGTGGAGGACCTGATGGAACGTATGTGCATGCGTCTAGGCTCTTTGTGGGAGAATCGTCATCCGTCGACTCGTCCTTCCCAATCTGTTGGGCGATTCTAGTATATCTCAAAGGACTACATAAAATGGCTTTGGAGGAGAGTGGTCCCCAAGATGCTAGCTATGGATACTGGACAAAGGTGGTTTGCCTTTTCTGATACTTTAAAGGGAGGTATTATGGTCTTCCAAAGGCTGTTCCGGGCTTATCATTCAATGGAGCGTCAGCGGCATTCCCTCCAGTCAGGAGAGGTTTGGGGACCCCACGATGTGGGTGATGAAGGCAGTTCTTCTGGAAACTGTGGGTAGTCTTTTTGTGAAAATTTTTTAATGGGTTTGGTTTTATTTGTGATTATTTTGGTTATACTCTGTGGGAATTTTAGGAGTAGTGGGGGTTGGTTTTATTTGGTTCAGGCAAGTAGGTGTAGGATGGCGAGAGAAGTCATTTGAGTCCTTACGCTGATGTAATTGTATCAAAATATCAAATAATGAAATAAATAAGCTTGTGCTCATCTACTTGTGCCTCTTGATGATTTTTTCATTTGAATTATCTATACTAATCATTAAGGCATACATAATCCTTTTATTCATTTACATATTAAAATGAACTTTCGTTCTTGGAGGTAAGAAAAAAATATCATTTTGTGAAAAGAAGGGGTTGTGTTTATGTAAAGGGATGAGCTGCTTACATACCTCTGAGGATTTTAAAAATGGTTTGAAATTATTATTGTTTAAATGTTTTTAGAGGATCAGGCCCACGTAGTTCTGGGTAGGGGGAAATACAGAGATCTTTTTTTAGAATAGAATGGAGATGAGAAGATTCATAGCGAGTCAAGATTTCGGACTAAGGGTAGAATTTCTTAAGATGATACAGGTTGACTAGATACACCATTTCTTATCCATCAAGGTCGGTGTGCATAGCGGCGCCGCCTGATAATATCTTCTTTATGATGTATGGGCCGCTTCAATTGGGCTTGAATTTCCTTCTGGGGTCCCAAATGGGCTCTATTATTTCTTTGAGGGTTAATTCCCCTTCTCGGACATCGCGATCCTTGACTCTCTTATTGAATGATCCCGCGATTCGACAATGGTAACCTTGTATATGATATAGATCTTCATCCTCCTTTTGTCCAAGAGGGACAGCTCGTCAAGACGTCTTTGGTGCCAGTCGTCTTCATTGATTTTTCTTTCAATCATGATGCACAGTGAAGGGATTTCTAGCTCTACGAGTAGGACTGCTTCCATGTCGTAGACTAGAGAGTAAGGGGTAACCCTAGTAGAGGTTCGAACTGAAGTTTGGTTGCCCCAGAGGGCGTAAGGGATCCTGTCAAACCAATCTCGACAACTCTCAGTCATTTTACTGATGATGGCTTTGAGATTCTTATTGGTTGCCTTGACTGCCTGGTTGGTTTAAGGTCAGTATGGAGAGGATTTAAGCCTTTGAATCCCATACTCATCGACCACCTCTGTTACTTCTGCCCATTATTTAATACCAGCTCATGCGGGACCCCGTATCGACAGGTGATGTTTTTCTTGATGAACTTGGCCACTTTCTTGGCATTCAGGATTGCGTATGACTCGGCTTCAACCCATTTGAAGAAGTAGTAAATGTTGAACAAGATGAATTCATGCTCGTTAGATGCCTTTGGTGTAAATTTTCCTGTGATATCAATGCCCCATGTAGATAATGGTCAAGGGGAAGTCATGTTGTACAAATCCTGTGGAGGCAAGTGTTCTAGGTTGGAAAAATGTTGGCATTTGAAGCATTTTCGAACGTAGGCTATGTAATCTTGAACCATAGTAGTCCATTGGTAACCCTGTCGGATGATTTTTTAGTGAGCATGTGGTCGTTCATGTGGGGTCGCATTCCCCACTGTGGATTTTCTGCATAATTTCTTCAATATCAGCCCCTGCGATGCAGTGTAAATGGGTTCTATCAAAGTTTCTCTTAAACAGTGCTTTATCACAGATAATGTACTGGGCATCCAGTCTGTGGATATATGCTCAGTGTTTCTTGTTAGATCCTTGGGGATACCTACCATGTTTGAGGAGGTTCCAAATATCGCAGTACCAGTAGTCAACTACCTCAGGATCTTATTTTATGTTGAGCTCAATGTGGTAATAATGGGTTAGTTTGTCTTATTTCTAGACAAGGAGAGGGGCCATGGTTATTCCTTCAAGTATGTCAATCATGGAGGCTAAGGTGCAAGGGCGTCGGCTAGGTTGTTCTTTGCTCGAGGCACGTAGTGGAAGGTTATTTCTTGGAATTGGGAGCTAGCTCTTCAAGGTGGGCATGGAAGGGTAAAATTTTCTCATCCTTAACTTTCCATTTCCTAAGTATTTGATCGATGATAAAGGCTGAATCCCCATAGACATCGAGGTATCAAATTCCTTTCTTGAGGGAAACTTTAAGGCCTATTCTATATGCCTCGTATTCAGTCATGTTGTTAGTGCAGGGAACATCTAATTTGGTGGCAATGGGAGTGTGACAGTCATCAGGGGCAATTTGGAGGATCCCAATACCATACGCTCTCTTGTTAGCAACTCCGTAAAAGAACATTTACCATCTAAGGTCTTTTGGGAGGTACAGAGGATATTCTCATCGGGGAACTCGGAGATCCGGACATCGTCTTCCTCCATAAGGTAGTCAACAAGGTAGTCAGAGATGGCTCTTCCTTTCATGGCTCTCTGTGAGACATAGGTAATATCAAATTCAACTAGAAACATCAAATAATAGGCCATTCGGCTGGATAGGGTGGGCTTCTCGAGTAGGTACTTTACTATATCCATTCGGTATACAAGCTTCATGGGGAAGGAGAGCATATAATGCTATAACTTTTGGGTAACCCAGACAAGAGCAACACATGTTTTCTCCAAGGCAGTGTAGTTAACTTCATAACCAGTCAACTTATGACTAGCATAGTAGGTGGATTTATCTTTGCTATTTTCTTTAAGGTATTGGGCTAGCAAAGTCCCGGCTGCAGTATCAGTCACAGTTAGGTATAGGAGTAAGGGAAGATCAGGTTGTGGTGTCATGAGCACTAGAGGTTGGGTTAGGTATTGCTTTATTTGGTCAAAGGCTTCTTAGCAAGCTTCATTCCAGAGTTTGGTTGAATCCTTTCGAAAGAGTTTAAAGATGGGTTCACATATGGAAGTCAATTGGTTGATGAACCGACTGATGTACTATAATTTCCCAAGGAATCCTAGGACTTCCTTCTCCATTCGGGGTGGTGGAATCTCAAGTATGGCTTTCATCTTGGTAGGATCTACTTCTATCCCTTTATCACTAACCATAAATCCCAAGAGTTTTCCTTTGGTAACGTCGAAGACACATTTTTGTTGTTTAACCCGCATCTAGTACTGTCGCAGTCATTTAAAGAACTTTCGAAGAGAAGGAACATTATCATCCCTAGTCTTGGAGTTAATATAATGTCATATACATAGACCTCAACCTCCTTGTGTATCAGATTACGCAGAATGGTTGTGGCAGCCCTTTGGTAGGTAGCTCCAGGATTTTTTAGACTAAATGGCACTACAGTATAGTAAAAGGTTCCCCAAGGGGTGATAAATGCAATTTTCTCGCGATGATCAGGGTTCATCTTGATTTGGTTATAAATCCTTCAACGAATTACTTGAGAGCATGACTTGATGTATTGTCCACAATTATGTCGATGTTGGGTAGCGGGTAATCATCCTTCGGAGAGGCCTTATTCAAGTCTCGGAAGTCGACACACATGCAAATCTTTCCTCCTGATTTCAACATGGGTACGATATTGTCTAGCCATATGGAATATTCGATTACACAAATGAAGCCCATGTTCAAATGCTTGACTACTTCTTCTTTTACTTTGAGTGACCATTCGATATGCAGCTTCCGCAGCATTTGTTTGACTAGTTTTCATTTCAGGAGAGTCAGAATCTTATGATGTGCTATCTCAGGGCCGATGTCGGGCATATCTTCGTAGGACCATGCGAGGACATCCAAGAATTCCTTCAGTAGTTCTTCAAGTTGTGCACGCTCATGCTCATTAAGGGTAGCCCCTATCCTAATCTCGCGTATTTGGCTCCTATAACCGAGATTAATAATAACAATTTCATCTTCATTAACTGGAACGTAATTATGTTTTTTGTGATTAACCTTATTTAGATTAGTTAAGATTTGTTCATTTGTAAAGTCATCATAAAGAGTTTAATTAGAATCAAGACAATTAATGTAAGGTACAGTAAGATGCTCAAAATTTTCATTTATTTCATTAATATGAAAAATAGCATTGAGAACTTTATCAAAGGAGGTCTCAATTACATCAGAGTTAGGGGAAACAACTAAAGTGGAAAGGGAATAAACATCGGGATTAGGTTGAATAATAGTATGTGGCACAGGTGTAACATTCCAGTTAAGAAGAGGTGAATCAGCATCTTTAATAAGGTAGGATGGGTTTGACGATGAAGCCCATGAGTGGATCATGCGGAGTGTCAGCCGTAAAGTCTATAAATAGAAAGAATACTCGGAGTCACTTCCCTCAGAATCCCTGGTATCAACTATGGTCTCTCTAGTGAATGGTTGTGCACGGTGTTGGAAACTCTTGGCCTATGGGTAGCTCTCTTGAAAGAAGATTTCCATTTTTGGAATCATACTCTTATCTATATGGTCATACCAAGGTTCAGGGAAGTTGCAGAAGGGGAAGTCTTCACCTTCTTTGATGAACCTTCCATTTAGGGAATCTCTGGAGACAGTTCTCGCGCATTCAAATCTCCTCTTGAGTCGAGGCTGGTGGATCAGTCTGATTTCTTCTTCTGACGACTGATAGCCCAAGCCACAGGGAGAAAAGGGCCCCTTCAATATAATAGGTTCAGTTATCCCCTCTTGTCTTCGCCCTAGCCCCAGTCCCTGCATGAAGTGCATATTCTATAACATCTAGATTACATTGATGTTACCATGGGGGTCATATTCCGAAAAAACCCTGTCTTTGAAGTCATCCCCTACTAGGAGTAGGAGTGGTTCAATTCGGAATCCTGATAGCATCATATCGTTCACCCCGTATTGTATCTCAAGTACCGAATTACTGGTGCTTGCATTCTCGATATTGTCACTGTCTCCTAAGATGGTGATAACTTGTTCGTTGGTGAAGAACTTTAATTTCTAATGAAGGGAAGAAGACACACTTTTGATTCTACGGAGCCACGGTCATCCAAGCAGCAGGTTGAAATAGGATGAGATATCAATGACTTGGAATTCCACAATGGGGTTTATCGGGCCAGCCCCTATTGAAAGCTTGATAGATCCCATTACTTCTCGGTGGGTATTATCGTAGGCACGTACAGGAGTAGAGGTTGGATCTAGATTCCTCACCTTCAATCCCAAACAATTCAGAGTTCTTAATGGGCAAATGTTAAGAGTTGATCCGTTGGCAACGAGAGAGAGGGGGAGGTTTTCCCCATGACTTTAACGAAGATATTAAGACCATGATTATGGTTGGGACCAATCTTGGGGATTTTTTCTTCGAAGAAGGAGAGCATCCGAGTAGAGGTCATGGTTCCAACTAGGTTCACTTCTTCTGGCGTGGTTGAGGGAGGACATCTGGGTCTTGTGAGTAGCTTGATTAGGGCATTTTGGTGTAGCTGGGAATACATGAAAAATCCCCATAGAGTGATATTGGCTTGGGTTTTTTTCAATTGATCAAGGATCTTACTTTCTTCAAGGGTCAATTCTGGCATAGGGAGGTTCTCAACACCCTTTCGTTTATCGCTTGCTGGTAGTTGTGGACCTTCGACTTGATAATGTCTTCCTGGTCTGGTCATGTAGTTCACATAACAGGGGAAAAATAAAAATCTCGTTTATTCATCGATATAGGATTATTCATCCACCTTATTGATCTCTCCTAGCATCTCCTCGAATGATATCATCGCACATATATTGGCTATCATACTACTCTTTCCTGAATCTGGCTCATCACCTGAATCTTCAAAATCGCCCCCCCATCCGGTGGCAGAGATATTGTCTTTCCTTGCAAAGTCAATGCTCTCTAAAACTTCGCAGGCCTCTTTGTATAATTCTTCCCATTCTGTAGGGAGATTCAGAACTGAAGGGACCAGACAGCCTTGTAATTTCAAAGCATTAAGAAACTCAAATATGCTACAAATATCATGAGCCCATCGAAATAAATTTGCTATGAATTAGACCATGTCATCTAGACTGACTTCGTCAGTTG
The DNA here is from genome assembly GCA_949130495.1 of Sambucus nigra. Taxonomy (NCBI): domain Eukaryota; kingdom Viridiplantae; phylum Streptophyta; class Magnoliopsida; order Dipsacales; family Adoxaceae; genus Sambucus; species Sambucus nigra. Next base: position 180,056,574 of record OX422212.1, on the reverse strand, counting down.
GAACCACTCAATTATCAGATTCTCGAGCCCACTTTCAAGATTCTAAGAACAACCCACTGAATCTCTGACAGTTGATAATCATCTAGGAGGGCAATTTCAGCCCAAACTCTAAGAGTTGGTTCAACACTTCTTATAATTCTATATCTTTACCTCTGGAGCGGGTGAGAACAGCGATGCATATTTTGATGAGGAGGGATAAGGCTTGATCGACACAGTTGGTAGGGTGCAAGAGGAAATGTGGACATGTTTGGAGAGGTTTAGGGGAGTATATGAGTATGACTGGTGATTTACTTGGCATAATTTGGGTGGATGGGTCAAATTCTAGGTCTTCTTTTAGGAAGATGGCATTTGCATGATTCGGGAGTGGATTATGGGTATTGTTTGGTTTAGGATTAGCTGGTGGGGCGATGACACCCTGGTCAATCAGGCCTTGGATCATATTTTGGATATGGAAACATTGGTCGGTGGTATGGCTAGCAGTTTGGTTAAAGTCACAATGGGCATCAGGTTTGAATTTTTTCGAAAGTGGGTTTGGTAACGGATGAGGGTCCAAGGGTTTTATTAGGTTTAGGCTCAAGAGGGCCTGGTAGACTTTGGAGAGAGGAGCGTGAAGCTTGGTGAATTCCTTTCGGACTGGGTTTGGGTGACTTTCTGGTTCCCATGATGCAGAAGGATAAGAAATGTTGTTGATGGTGGAAACCGTGGTACTAGCTATTTTTTAAAATTTTCTAGAAGAAAAATATCGAGAGGGTTTCTTTGGTTGAACTTCTATCTTGGCAAGACCTTTTTCGATCTCCACTCCTACTTATCGGAGGGCTCAAAAGTGAGGGTAATACTATCCTCCAATTGTTGCTTGGAGATGGGGTAGGAAGTTATTCTTCACAATGCTGACTTGTTCTTCTTCAGAAGGTTGATTGGTCATGGTTGCTACTTTTTCTCTAAGTCATGGAGGGTAACATTTAGATCCTCATTGTACTTGTACTGTGACATGAACTCGCGGGCAACATCTTCCCAACTATGAATTCTGGACTCCTCAAGTGATAGGAACCAATGGAGAGCGCTATCCTTCAAAGTCTGCTGGAACATTTTGGCCATTATTTCTTCAAAAGCCCCTAGTAGAGTCATGGCATGGTAATAGCTACAGAGATGAACAATCCACTGCCTCCGAACTTCTCGATATTAGGCATCTTGAATTTTTTCGACAATCTGGCTTTAAGATAAGGCGATATGTTGGTGTAGTCCATGTAGTTCCCAGAGATTTTGTGTAAGGACATAAATTTCCAATTGAGTCCCCGTATTATTTTGACTTAAATCCGTGAACAAAATTGCTTTTGTAATATGTCATAGGGAGTTTTTTTTTTTCACGATACCACTTGGTCTATAACGTATTGAACAAAATTAAAGACGTTGCGGAAAGTTTTCAAAGAATTTATCATGCCGAGGATTAATTGGTGCAAGTTTAATCGTCTTCAAAGTTAATTGCATTCTGAGATCACTCAGGTATGAATGTGTATAATTAATGGTGCTCGAAATTTTTTTTATAAAAGATAACGATGTATTTTTATAAAGAAAAATATTTTAAAATGTTTTTAAAAGTGTTTTAACGGTTTACACTGCATTTTATTCTGATAAGATCGAAATAGAGTTTGACTAATTTGGATCGCTTTTAAAAGAGACGTTTTAATCAGAAAGTCAAACTTTTGCAGCGTCATTCAAACGACATAAGGATCTCGTTCGAACGAGATGCTCATGTCGCGCGAACGACGTGGTCTTGCAGTTCGAACGACAGGTTTTTTGACGTGGCGCTTAATTATTATTTAAAGAGCGTTTTCATCGGAGTTTTGGAGGTGTGCATTCTGGAAAAATAGTATACCATCCAGTATGTGTTTTCACATGTTTTCTATGGTTTAAAAAGCATAAACACATCCTTAGATTTTGCAAAGATCCGAGTTATCGTTCTTATATGTTTAAGTGATCTTGCGGCACCAAGAAGGTTTGTTCTACCATTGAACATCAGGATTTTGCGATGAAGAAAAGAGAAGGACTTCTTATTCGACATCGTAGACGAATCAAAGTCAATCGGTGGACACCGAGGCATACGTGGATGCGTGTGTTGTGGATAGGTATCGTGGAAGGCGTAATTTTTGCGTGGGCACTATTGAAGAACGGTAGAAGATCAGAAGGAGCGTCAAGACCCGTGGGGATCGAGTCATTGAGTAAGGATAATCTATCTTTGTAAAACCTTTGTTCATAGTGATTGTCTAGCTTGGGCCGTCCGAGGTTGTTTTCCCGTTTTGGGTTTTTTCCTCGTACATCCAGTGTTGTGAGTATTCTTTACTTTATTTTACTTGCTTTAATCACTAGATGCATGTTTAGTATTAATCAAGATAAAATTGGTTTAAAGTAATAATTGGGTTTTCACAACTTGGTTTGGTGCACATTAAAAGTTGCATAATTTTTGGTAAAAATTGGTTTGACTTGAAACACACTCAAAAAGGATATATTTTCAAATTGGTATGAGAGATAGAAAATATATTTTATTTATTTTGGGATCCCGTGTGTTTTCAAAGATGAATTTTGTATTTAATGAACTTTCTTGAACTCCTATTTTTATGGCACTAATTACACTTATTGAAAGATGAGAATGAGAAGTGCATTAAAATCAATTGATGAGCGTGTGTGGCTAGAATTTGAGAAAGGATAGACGCCCTCTGTCACTATTGTAGGTGAGGTCACTAGTTTAAAGCCTGTCGAGTCATGGACTGAAACTGAACATAGACTTTCATAATATAATTCTAAGGGTCTGCACGTTATTTCTTCACATGTCACACCGGAAGAATATAATAGAATTATGACTTGTGAAACATTAAAACAGGCTTGGGATATTTTGTCACTCACTAACGAGGGCAGTATCACGGTTATGGCGTCAAAACTTTAAAATCTCACTACACAGTTTGAGACCATTAAGATGTTAAAAAGTGATACTTTTGATGAGTTTTATGCTAGGTTGTCCAATATTGTCAACTTGTCGTTTAACCTAGGTGAGAAATTCCCGACAACCGTGTCATTAAGAAAATCCTTAGGTCGTTTCCTAGTGGGTTTGATGAGAAAGTGAACATTCTAAACTCATTGGGTAAGTTAGAGTCGACGAAACTAGAAGAGATTGTAGGTGACTTACAAACCTATGAAATCGACATGATTACCTCCAAGCAAGTGCCTAAAAAAGAAAAGGGTATTGCTTTGAAAACTCGAAAGGAGGAAAATAAAGTTTTGGATTCCGATTCCGATTCTGATTTTGAGGATGTTTCTTTGTTGGCAAAGAAATTTAAAAGATTTATTAAGTTTCAAAAGCAATCGAAAGATGCCAAGAAATTTAAAAAATTCAAGAACAAAAAAGTAGATCCCACGTCTAAGGATAAGTTTGAGAAGCCTAAGAGAGATGAGTCGGATAAGTGTTTTGGGTGTGAGGGGTACGGTCACAAAGTTAAGGAGTGTCCCACTAGACTTAAGAAAGAGGGCAAGCAACCCATTGTTTATAATTCCACCTTAAGTGATAGTGATCCAGAAGAGGGAGAGAGTTCCCCCATTGATCATAACTTTGTTGCGTTCATGGCATGTCATGTGAGCGACGACGATTCTCATGTGCATGACACTTTCGAGGAGGTTTTGAGTGTATCCCATGTTAGTGAGGGTGAAGAGAGTGACGAGGAGTAGGTAGATATGAAAGAGTTGCAAGTTTCATTTAATGAGTTGTATGCCGAGACTGTGAAAGTGAAAAAGGAAAATGCAAAATTACAAACTAAGTTGAATGAACGTGCCATAGAAAATAATGATAGTTTGATTGAGGATCATAGGGCACGAGAGAAGAAGTTTAGGGAGAAACTAGAGTTTGTGGAGAAAGAGAGAGATAATCTCCGTGGTTTGATGGAGTCCTTGAAAAAGGAGATTTTAGAGTTTGAGGAGTCTAGGCGTTTGCTCGAGTCTAGGATTCACGAGTTGGAGGAGAGATTGAGAGACTCGTCTAGAGTCAAGTTTGATTTGGAGGCTTGGTCAGAGAAGTTAGATAAGATCCTAGGCACCATCCAAATTAAGGGAGATAGGGGAGGTATAGGTTTTAATAAGAGAGTTGTTCCCATTCCCACCGCACATGTGAGAACTAGGATGGTTAGAAAAGGTCCACATATAGGTAATCATTACCACCACCACTACACTTGCACGTTTTGTGGTAGGAAAGGTCACCTTAGGCGTTATTGTTACGACCTTAAACAAGCTCCTAGGAAGTTTAAGAATAAAGTTGCCTTGGTTCCCAAAACACCCATGCATTATTTTATACCTACTTGGGTTAGGAAATCGGATTTAGTGGCTTTAGGAATAAAACTTCATGATTCTTGTTTGGGTGCACTTGATTTTTCCCATGCTAAATCTAAAGGATGATAGTGTTCCCATGCTTGTCATATACTAGTTTCTTCATGAAATATTCATTGCTAGTATAGTGACATGTGTATCATTTTGTATTATAGTTTTCATTTGTTTGAGTCCTATTTGAAAAATACAAAAAGATTTTGTTTTTGAGAAATTTTTTTGAAAAAACCAAAAACATTTTTCTTTTATTTGAGTCAAAATATGAAAAGCCAAAAAGATTTTCGATTTTTGTTTTTGAGTTTACATGTTTGATGTGGCATATTGGTGTGCTTGGATCCCCCATCGTTTCATTATACACGTGGCTAGGACATTTGGTCATTATTATCGATGCTTAGAATGATATTAACCATTGTTTATATGGGGTTGTTTCGAAGTTGATATGCATTTTGATTCGACTTTGTATATATGCTAACATTTCACACATGCACGAGTTTATATGAATGTTTGACTTCTCTTGCATAATTGAATTCGATGAGGCGTTCTTATGTCAATCTTGTCATCTATGCGTAAATAGACTTAAGGAGAAGTGTGCGTGTAAGAACCGTTTACCGTGAGGATTTGAATTAAAAAAAATGATGAGTGATTCACAAGAAAGGGCTGCGAGAGTTCAAAATTGACTCGTCGTGAAAGCCACCGTTTAAAAGAGCCCAAAAGAAAATGCAATATGATAAGAAAAGGGCCAAATTTGTTTAGTTCATTCCAAAGAAAATATGATATCATTAAGGGAGTTTGGATGGATTAAAAAATTTAACGGGTTTGCACAACAAATCCTAATATTGAAACATTACAATTTGACGCTATTGTTTGTAGAATCGTCAAAATTCTGGATTTGTGTGCGTGTAGTATGTTTAGTTCATTAAGCTCGCACTTTTATTTTCATATGGCTATGATAAAGTTTGATGATTTATCACTATTAATTATAGCTTCTTGATCGTTTTGATGTGTTGGAATTGTGACTCATTTGTTGTAGTTTCACGCCCATTCATTTCATATCCATGTTTGAGCACATCGGTACTATGTTTGCATGTAACTCACATTGTTAGTTTTTATCAGTTTTTGCATTTTGTGTTAAAAGCCTATTGTCTTAATACTGTTTTACTGCTGTCAGGCCCTTCCTGGAATTTTTTTGTGCAAATATTTTCACTAGGCAATAATATACAATATTTCTAGGAATCTGGGAAATTTTGGTAGGTCGCAAGAAGTCGTTTAAATGACATCTCCATGTCGCACGAACGACATATGCCCTTCATTCGAGCGACGTCCTCAACTCGTTTGAGCGACGTCCCTAGCTCATTCGAACGACATCTTGATTTCTGGCTTCTGATTGGTTTACAATCCACTAGTTTAAATTGGTATATTTTTGGTACTACAGGACATGTTTCTGGACTAATTGGTTTATATGCATGATTTATTGGTTCTAAATTGGTTTTTTGCATATAGTCCGTTTATCTCACCTGATTAATTTGCTATTTTCTTTATGTGATTCATTGGTTTACTAGCTACTGATTTGTCATTACTTGATCATATTTAGCTTGTTGTTTCATGATTATGTAGCAATTTCACATTGATTCAAATTAGTTTATATTCTCATGCTAGATATTTTCATTGGTTTATCTTCTCACCAGATTGTCTATTCGAGACAAAAAGGGGGAGATATGTAGGTGATGTAGGGGGAGATTTGATCATATTTTGGTTTACATATGTTTACAAATTGGTATCTCAAATTGGTAGTACACATTAGAATAAGTTTGCTGCTCAAATTGTTTAACACATGACTTTTCAGAGTTTATCCATATTGGTTATTCATATTGGTATCTATTGTTGTTTGGTATCATTTGGATATATATATATATATATATATATATATATATATATATATATATATATATATATATATATATATATTGGTTTCATTTGTTCCTCCATACTTCACTGGGTATTTGTTTGTCTGTTTCATGTGTGTAGGTATGCTTCAACGATTCGAGATTACAAGTCTACATCACATTCAGACAGTTCTTGCTTGTCGGTGCTACATATACTAGTATGTGTCCTCTATTTTTGATTTTGGATTTATGGGATGGGATTTAGGCATCATACGTCTTGACGGACCGGCTTAGGCATTTCAATGGTTTAGTTTTGTCCTGGAATAGTAAAAGGGGGAGATTTGTAAGGACATAAATTTCCAGTTGAGTCCCTGCATTATTTTGACATAATTCCGTGAACAAAACTGTGATTGTAATATGTCATAGGGAGATTTTTATTTGTCACGATCCCACTTGGTCTATGACGTACTGAACAAAATTGAAGACATTGCGGCAAAGCTTCAAAGAATTTATCATGCCGAAGTTTAATTGGTGCAAGTTTAATCTCCTTCAAAGTTAATTGCATTCCGAGATCACTCAGGTATGAATGCGTATAATTAATGGTGCTCGAAATTATTTTTTTATAAAAGATAAGGATGTATTTTTATAAAGAAAAATATTTTAAAATGTTTTTAAAAGTGTTTTAATGGTTTAAACTACGTTTTATTCTGATAAGCTCGAAATAGAGTTTGACTAATTTGGATCTCTTTTGAAAGAGACATTTTAATCAGAAAGTCAAAAAGTCAAACATTTACAGCGTCGTTCAAACGACATAAGGATCTCGTTCGAACGAGATGCTCATAATGCGTGAATGACATGGCCTTGTCGATTGAACGACACATTTTTTGAGGTGGCGCTTAATTATTATTTAAAGTGTGTTTTCCTCTAAGTTTCGGAGGTGTGCATTCTGGAAAAATAGTATACCATCCAGTATGTGTTTGCACATGTTTTCTAAGGTTTAAAAAGCATAAACACATCATTAAAGTTTGCAAAGATCCGAGTTATCATTCTTATATGTTTAAGTGATCTTGCGGCACCAAGAAGGTTTGTTCTACCATTGAAAATCAGGGTTTTACGATGAAGAAAAGATAAGTAATTCTTGTTCGACATCGTAGACGAATCAAAGTCAATCGGTGGACGCCGAGACATACGTGGACACGTGTGTTATGGACAGGTATCGTGGAAGACGAAATTTTTGCCTGGGCATAATTGAAGAACGGTAGAAGATCAGAAGGAGCATCAAGACCCATGGGGATCAAGTCATTGAGTACTGCTAATCTGTCTTTGTAAAACCTTTGTTCATAGTGATTGTCTGGCTTGGGCCGTTCGAGGTTGTTTTCTCGTTTTGGGTTTTTTCCTCGTATATCCAGCGTTGTTAGTATTCTTTACTTTACTTTACTTGCTTTAATCACTAGAAGCATATTTTGGATTAATCAAGATAAAATTGGTTTAAAGTAAGAATTGGGTTTTCACAACTTGGTTTGGTGCACATTAAAAGTTGGATAATTTTTGGTAAAAATTGATTTGATTTGAAACACTCGTAAAAGGGATATATTTTCATTCTGACTTGATAGAACTTCTTGGTCAACATCTTGAGGCCTTGTTTGACCTTGTTCAGTTCTTACTCTTTCTGGTCAACCTTCACGGGTAAGTTGGCCCCTGGATGGGCAAGGTTTGGCATAGAAAGCTGGGCTGGTAGGGGCCCATTAGCGGAGGAGCACATGGAGCATATTGGTATTCTTTAGAAACCCAAATAGGCTCGGGTGCAGGCGGACCCATGGCACGGCGAAAAATGATCTCAGGCTCTTCGAGGATCGGGAACTTATTTCTTTAAATCTCATGGACCTCGATTTGAAGGTTGTTAATTTTGGCTATGAGCTGAGCTAGAACCGTTAATAAATTTGTCTTTACATTTGGTACTTGATCCATGATCTCTATGGAAAGTTGGTGAATCTTGAACTCGAAGGAAGTAAAGGGATTGACAGAACTCCGAGACGTTTAGACTGAAGACCAAAGCCAATTGGGAGCCAGGCCAAAGGTATGCGATCGACCTAAGAAGGAGAAAAGTTGGGATTTATTTGAAAGGAAAAGGGATATTTGTTATTTTTAGAAAAAGGAGAAAAATCTGTTTGACATTTTTTTTGAAAAGATGAGGACAAAAATTTCTTTTTTTGAAGGAAAATAAAATGTTTTTGGTATTTTTGATAGAAGAGGAAAAATGTTTTGGGACACTTTTTGGAAAAAGAGAGGAAAAATATGAGAGATGGGTCTCAGCATAATTATTTTGTTTATTAAGTTATCACACGTATTTTATTTGCCTAAATGTAAAAAAGAAATGTTGAACGGGACCTGAGCCAGGAAGATTTGGGTTTGCAACATATGTAAAAACTATGGTTGGACTTGTAACTAGGCTCATGGGAAAGGTCTCGTTTTAAAAATTGTACAAAAATTTGGACGGCGTGCCAACCCATCATTTCGACGGAGTTTTGGGTAGAAACCGACAATCTAATATGTGTGTCCTATGCATGACACCTATATACAGGTATGCATTGGTTGGTTTAATTGGAAGGTGTTCCCCCCTTTGGTGTGACTTCCATGATATACGTCTTGCTTTTGAGGGTAATCGGTACGTGTGGACAAGCCATGTGATACACCTGAGTGTACATGAATTGCCTTACTATATACCTCGTGGGGATGATATGTTTGAGAGCGAATTCGATATACTCGACGTACGTGAATGAGTTCCCTACGATATACCTCCCATCATGACTTCGGTCAAGCGGTACGATACGGGGGAACTGTTTGATATACGTTGAAGGTACTTGGCCAATGGAAGGTAAGAGCCATATAGCTTAGGCTAACTGTGACCTGTTGCTTCAGTGCCCATCACGGAGTGACTCCCCAGTTACGGGATAAAATTTGGCTAATAGCAATGCTCTTTGGTGATGTTGTGTGTATCATGCACGATTCTTTGATTAGTATCTTATGGAGAGGGTATATTTTTTTTATCATGCCAAGCAGGGAACAAGGTACAAGTAGAAATAGTAAAGTTATACTAAGCATAGATAAGTGATGTGTGTGAGTGATGTGTAATTATCTTCAAGTGAGTGTGTGATAAGTGATCACGGATATATATAAGTGAAGGTCTGTGTTAGTGACACCTAAACATGAATTTCTTAGTGGTGTGTGCAATATGTGGATATCGGTGATCTTAGGTGCACATGGTGTGAAGTGTAAATGGAGAATTTTTACAAGTATGTGAATAGTGGCATAAGGAGGAGATACATATGTACAAGGAATAATAAAGGGGAAATGAGAAAATAAAACACCCATGCAAACATAGTATAGCCCTCTTAAAAATAGTCCCCAGCGGAGTCGCCATTGTGGCCATCCCGGAAGAGGCATTCGTTCGAGGGAAGGAAGGATCCCTCGAAGAAGAAAACTGTGCCGCAGTCTCGCACCCCTCTTTGAAAGGTGCTTAGGCCATCGTTGGTGTAGGGTAAATGTAAAGAGATGGAGTCGCCAACCTATTTTGCACAAAACAGGCAAAAGAACATGTTGCCAATTCGAGAGAGCGACATCAAGGACAATCTGATGCATACGAAACAAATAAATCAAAGGTTTGGGGCTAAGTTATGAAATGGGAAGGCGTTAGGAACCCACCCCACCCTTTCGGTCTCTCATGGGATAGTGTTTATATTTTTCTTTATATCCCTGTAAAGTTTGTGTGCGTGTTTATATAATGGATATCGAAATCGTTCAAATCATACCATGGACGAGGTATAGTGAAGTCATCCATAGGAATGTTCCCAAAATAATATACATAGAAGATATAATTTGAGTGTTTATCACGATTTTGGTCCTTATTAGGAAATGACAACATGTGATGAAAAATAAGCGTGATATATATATATATATATATATATATATATATATATATATATATATATATATATATATATATATATATATATATATATGTAGAAGTATGATAAATATGAAAATGGGAAATTTTGAGAAAATTAGAAAATTGGACTCGGATCTTTGATTTTAATTACTGAAGCCTACGTAGCCTATAAAGGCATCAAAGTTCACGTAATTTTTGGGGTTTTTTTATAGGAAATAAAGTATGTGAGATATACTAATAAAAGTGGAGATGTTAAAGTTTACGAACTAAAGTAAGAACTAGATTATGAATCTAATGAAATCTATGCAAAATAAGGAGTTTAAAGATAAGGAGAAGGAATTGGACCTTCTTTGAAGATTGAGATTTGATCTTGGATGAACTCCCTTGAGTGTGGATTAATGTTGATGAGAAAGAAGGAAATTTTCAAAATTGGATATGAAAAGGATGGGAATTTAGGCTTGAATGGAACTTCACATGTGGAACTTCACAGATTTTGAGAGAACGTTATTGAGATCACTGATGTTGATGGATTTCTTGTTATTTTGGGAGTGAGGTCATGGCCTATATTTGTAGGGCCAACGTGGGTAATGATTAGCCTACCCCAGGGTGTGCCTATCGGTAGGTAACCCTTGACACTGTGCCGATAGGCGGGGTTCAGGACCTACCAATTGGCAGTCTCGTGCAAATATTTCTAGAAAAATAATCGTAGAACGTCAACCATTGATCCGAATCATGCACGGGTCATACCGTTAGAAAGTTACTTCAGATAAATTTAAGAGTCCTTTCGACCTCTCCTGGTTCTGGGAGTTGACTTTGGGTCAAATGTGGTTAAAAAATGCACGCTGGTCTTTTGGACGGGAGATCGTCCGACGAAAATGGATCGTTCTTCAGTATAGTAAGTCAGAATCATTCACGGGGTGGACCATTGGAAATATTAGGAGATGTAATTCGACATTCTAAAGAGTTTTACTTGGTTCAAAAAGTTGACCTTGGTCAACTAGATCCCGTAAGTGCCCGGTGACCTCTCCGAATAAAACGGATCGTTCATTCGTACCGTAGGTCAGAATCATGCACGGGGTGGACTATTGAAACGGTATTCAGTGACCTTCATAGATTCATTCAGTCTCATTCGAGTTGAAGATTTTAATTTGGCCAAACGAAGTCCGGGAGCGCCCGGTGGCCTCTGGATTGATTTTTAGGAGAAAGCTAATCGTTCGTCCGAACGATTATGTTGTTTCATGCAAGGGGCAAACCATTGGAAAGGGGTTTCAGGGGACTTCGAAGATTCAAAGAGATTTTTCTCTGACGATGAAGTTGATTGGGGTCAACTCGGGGCTCAGGAGCACTCGATGGCCTCCGAATCGATTTTTGGTGGTAAAATGGTCCATTTGTCCGAATCGTATGTCGATTCGTGCACGGTGTGGATCGTTGGAAAGGGTATTCATAGCCCTTAAAATATTCAAAGTTCTTTTGCTCTAAAGATAGAGGTGACAGAGTCAAACGGGGCCCGGGGGCGCCTGATGGCCTCTAGATCGGTACTCAAAGTGCGACCTAGGGTTCGTAGTGAAATGGGGAGGTGCTAGGGACCTAAGGGGGGACTTAGGGGGTCCTAAAATGTGGTATCTACACCCTACTTATTAGGAGTTTTTAGCGATGGTGTGTGCTAGACCTTGTGCAGCGGCAACTATGTGCGACTTGTCTCATTTTCCCCGGGTCTCTTTCATTGAGTTACTTCATATCTCTCCCTCGGCGACTCATCCATTAGTCCACTGAGTAAATGTCACCCTTTGGCAGTTATGAACTCGGTGTGTCCAAGGTATTTCTCTATTGTTGGTTTTACCGGAGTTGTTGCCTTGGGCCTGAGTGCTAAGATGTTACTGGTAATAGATGACCCAATGGTTGATCCTCAGTTAGCTATGATAGTGGCGTGTATGTCTTTCCATTGTGGTGGTGGTGGCGAAGACCTTGAATGGTCTTTATGCTTGGAAGGTGGGTCGTTCTGAATTTTTGCAGGGGATCCCTGTGATGTTGTTCATGTGGCTTTTTGAGAGATTTCACCTAGCATCCCCTCTTGAGTACCCTATGTCAAGTGTCCCTAACTTTTTTATCCATCCCTTCTTTAGTTTTAGCCCTTCAATAGAGAAATGGGTTAACTAGTTCGTGGAGCATGGGGCCCGATGCCTTCACTGATTTGTGCCATGGTGAGGGGACTTGTAGAATATTTTGCAGTTGGAAGAGTAACGGTATGTGAGGCTGGTTGGCCTTAGCCAGACTGCCTTATATTTTCCTTGTCGGCTTCTTCATCTATTGGGTGAGAGACGATAGTGCCTCCTCATATAATCAACTTTTTCCTGGTAGAGGACTTAGCTGAGTCTTTACAGACGATACGGGTACCTTCGTGGCAGCACCGTCGGTCGTCTACCCGTCCATTACAATCTATTGGAGGGGCTTTGTATGTGTTTGGGGACGATCTGAGATGGATACGAAGGCGGGTGGTTAGGTAGATTTTTGAGGAAGCGACTGGACAAGGATGTCTTGTGTCTTTTCATACCATAAAGGAAGGTATTGTGGTGTCGAGAAAGCTTGTCAATCCATACCTCTGCATAGAGCGCATACAAACCAGCAATTAGGAGGAGGAGACCTAGGGACCTCTGGGAGAAGGTAATGATGATGAAGCAGGGTCATCTGGCATCTGAGGATGACATTTTGTGAAACTGGGGAATTTGTATAAGGAGGTATATGGAAATGTCTTGGGATGTTTTAGGATTGTTTTTTGAAGATGGTTATTTGGTAAGGATTGGGTAGATTATTAGGGGAAATGTTGGTCGGTTATGTAATTTAAAAAGGGAGGTCTGTTTGACTCCCTCTACTAATATTTCATGTAATGGCTTTGTTCCCTTTTGAAAATAAAAGTGATTTTGATCATATTTTTTCTTCCTTTTGATGAATTTTGTGCTTGAATTATCTATATCAATCGCTAAGGCATACGTAATCCTTTTGTTCATGTATATGAAAAGATGGACCACCGTTCTTGGGGGGTGAAAAGAATAGAATTTTATGAAAAAAGAAAGGACCGTTCCCAAATGTATTGTATAGGCTGCCTATGTACCTTTGTGGGTTTTGAAAATTTCATGAGTTAAAATTTGAAAAGAATTATTTTCAGAGGATCAGGTCCCACATAGTTCTGGGTAGGGGGAAATGAAGAATTTTTTTTAAAATAGAAGGGGGGTGAGAAGAGTCATATTGCGCTGAGATTTTGGATTAAGTGTAGAATTTCTTGAGACGGTCCAGATTTACTGGATGCGCCATCTCTTCTCTGTCGAGATCTATGAGCATATTGGCACTGCCTGTCAGAATTTTCTTCATGATGTAAGGGTCGTTCCAATTAGGTTTTAACTTCCCTCTGGGCTCCCAGATAGTATCTACATTTTCTTTGAGGGTTAGGTCTACTTCTTACACAACAGGATCCTTGAGTTTCCTTTTTAATGAGTGTGCTATCTGGTGATGGTACCCCTATATGTGGTATACAATCTTAAGTCTCTTTTTGAATTAAGAGTGAGAGTTGGTCATAGCGATTCTGATGTCAATCTTCTTCATTAACCTTACTCTGGAGTATGAGTTGTATAGAAGGTACTTCTAGTATAACAAAGAGAACTGCTTCCATTCCGTACACTAGAGAATAAAGGGTAGCCCCAATAGGTGTTCTAATTGAATTGTGGTAGCCCCAGAGGGCGTACGTGATACAGTCGGCCCAATCTCTGCAACTTCCAGTCATCTTGTTGATGATGGTTTTGAGGATTTTATTGGCGTCTTTGACAATGCCATTGGTTTGGGGATGATAAAAAGAAGATTGTGCCTTGGAACTCCATGCTCATCAACCAATTATGTGACCTCGGCTTCAAAATAGAGACCATTATCGGATACTAACTTATGAGGAACCCCGTATCAAAAAATGATGTTCTTTTTGATAAACGTGGCCACTTTTTTGTATTTAGTATTGCGTATGACTCGGCTTCGACCCATTTTGTGAACTAATTAATGGCAACTAGGATGAGTTCATGATCGTTGGAAGGTTAGGGAGTGACCTTCCCTATGATGTCTATGCCCCAAGTGGAGAAGGGCTAGGGAGAGGTCATGTTGTATGATTCCCGGCGAGGCAAGTGTTAGAGGTTGGCAAAATGTTTGGCATTTGAGGCATCTTTAAACATAAGCAGTGCAGTCTTAAACCATTATAGTCTAATAGTACCCTTGATGGATGATCTTCTTCACAACATTTATGTGGGACCCGCATTCCCCACTGTGGATTTTCTTCATCATACCTTCAATATCATCCCGCGCTATATAATGGAAATGGGTTTCATTGAAGTTTATCTTGAAAAGTGCTTTGTCGTAGATGATGTACAAGGTAGCAAGTTTGCGAAGGGTCGCCCAGTCTAGGCCTGTCAATGGGTAGGGTCTAGGCCCGGACTCGATCCAAACCTCAAACTTATAAAAGGGTCTAAGCATATTTTTTTGGACCCGAGACTCGAAGGCCCATTTATTACACGGGTAGGGTCTGGATCCTATACAAAACTCGAACCCAATGACCCGACCCGCCTTGAACATTATTAATTTTTTAAATATAAATATATCTTCATCAATATAACATGTAAGAGTTTAAGATAAAAAATTATATTTATGTATCTAAGAAATATAAGTAATATATGTTTTATTTGTATTAATAATATATTATAATACATTAAAAAATATTTTAATCTAAGATTAAAAAATAAAAAAGAGGGATAAAATAAAAAATAAATATGAATTAAATGTATATATTTGGCCAGACCCGGACCCGATCCGTTTCGATCTGATATGGATCCAGATCTGGATCTGATATTGTAGATCCGATTTAGACACGACCCGAACTCAGATTCGATTAAGTGCCTACTATATGGATCTGAATCTCCTTAGATCCAGTCCGAACCCGTCTCATTGACAGTCTTGGCCTCGTCTTTCTTATCAACATCTTGGGGATACCTACTATGTTTGAGGAGGTGTAAAATGTCTAAGTACCATAACCCTATCATGTCAAAGTCTTTTTCGATAATGTGGTAACAGTAGATGGGCGCACTTTATTTCTGAACTAGGAAAGGGGCCATTGTTATTTCCTTGGGCATATCAACCATGGATGCCAGTTTTGCAAGGGCGTAATCCAGGGTGTTCTTTGAATGAGGAAGGTAGTGGAAGGTGACATCTTTGAACTAGGAGGAAAGATATTCTAGTTGGCCGTGGAAGGGCTGGAGCTTCTCGTCCCTCACTTTTCATTTTCTAAGAATTTGTCAGATAATGAGGGTAGAGTCCCCATAGACGTCTAGGTGCTTGATACCTTTCTCGAGGGCGATCTTGAGGCCTATGGTGCATTCCTCATACTCTTTCATGTTATTGGTGCAAAGGAATCCTAGTTTAATGGCAATGGGGGTGAGAGCATCATCAAGAGCAATCAAGAGTATCCCAATGCCATACCCTTTCTTATTGGCAACTCCATCAAAGAACATCTACCATCTGATACTATTTGAGGTCCTCCTAATAGGTGGAGAGAATGTCTTCATCTAGGAATTCAGAGACCCAAAAATTGGTTCTTTTCATAGGATAATCGATAAGGTTATCTGAGGTGTCCCTCCCCTTCATGGTTTTCTACGTGACCTACACAATATTGAACTCAACTAGAAACATCAAATAGAGGGTCATTCGGCTTGACATGGCAGGTTTATCTAGAAAGTATTTTATGGGATCCAATTGGGATATTAGTCTGGTGGGAAAAGGAAGCATGTAGTGTAGTAACTTTTGTGTGACCCAGACCAAGATGACACACGCTTTCTCCAAGGAAATATAGTTAACTTCGTACCGTCCAGTTTTTTACTAGCATAGTAGATGACTATTTCCTTATGGGATTCCTCAATGTATTGGGCTAGTAAAACCCTTACTACGATATCAGTGATGGTCAAGTACATGAGGGGGAGACCTGGCTGTTAAGGTATAAGCACCAGAGGTTGGGTGAGATATTGCTTGATTTGGTCAAAGGCTTTTTGGCAAGCCTCGTTCCAGACTTTGATTGAATTCTTCTTGAGAAGTTTGAATATGGGTTCATAGATAGAGGTCAGTTCGATGATGAACCGACTGATGTATTTTAGTTTACCCAGGAATCCTGAGACTTCATTATCCATCCATGGTGGTGGCATCTCGAGTATGGATTTTAGTTTGGCGGGGTCTACTTCATTTCTTGCTGATCATAAATCCCAATAGTTTCCCTTAGCGACGCTAAAAACACACTTTTGTCGGTTAAGCCGTGTGCCCGTCCCTAGGTTTCAAATTCCCTCTAGAGCACACGCGGAGTGAGCCTTTTCTTGGGGCGCTCGGCCTTCGTCATTATGGGGGATAATTTAAAGAGATAGAGTCACCAGCCTATTTTTTTCAAAACAAGCAAAAAAGTATCGTTGCCTCGAGAGAATGACATCAAGGCCAATACTAATTCTTACGGAACCAAGTAGTTCGAAGATAGCATAAGGTGGGGTTGAATTCATAAATCCAAACAGGAAATTTCTCTTTTGTGTGTGGGTAGATAAAATGTTCTTTTAAACGTGAGAGTGAAATAAAATCCCTCTTTTGTGCATTTATGGATAACCTTATTTTTCTTCTTTTTGGGTTTTATATAAAAATAGATTATGTGCAAATACTACTAATAAAAAGTTGAGATTAATGGATGTGATGTAAGAAGTACTAAAATAGAATTAAGATAATTAATGCTGAAATGGAAGAATTAGAGAAAGAGATGGAGAATTGGACCTCCTTATGAGTGCTTAATGTTGACCTTAAAATGTAGAAGTGATGTCCTGCAATGGTATGAAAGTGGTATGGAGAGGCGGGGGAAATTACCAAGTGAGGTAAGAAAGTAATGGAAGGGAATGCGGAAAACGTTTTTTTTTAGGAAAGGGAACAACTCTGAATTCGAGATAATGTTCTCAAACTTACTAAGAGGGGTGCTAGGGGGATATTTTAAAAATTGAGGTCGTGGTATCTATTTATAGGGATAATGGGGGTGCTTGTCATCATAGTCCTAGACCTGCCTATCGGCATAGCACCTCGGGCACACTGTCGATAAGTAGGGTCCCTGGGGTGCCTCTAGGCAATCCTAAACTGGTTTTTTGAAAAATGAGCGTAAAATGCAAACCATAAGTCCAAATCATGAATGGGATGGGCTGTTAGAAAGGGTATTCTTAGCACTTTAAGTATACATTGAGCTACTCTCAAGTTTTGGAACTAACCGAAGTCAAATGGAGCTCGAAATCACCCAATTGTCTCTTGACGCGAGGTTTTCAGATGAAAATGGAGTAAGGTCGATTTGTGTATAAGGTGGACCATTGGAAATGGAATACATTACCCTTTAAGATTTCATTCAGATTCATATGTTTTGAAGAGTTGACTAAGGTCAAACGGATTCTAAAATCGCCTAATGACCCTTCAAAATAAAATGGGTCATTTGTCCAAGCTGTAAGACTGATTCGTTCACAGGACTGATCGTTGGAAAAGGGATTCAAAGTCCTTCAAAGATTCATTGAGCTTCGCTCGGATTGGAGAGTTAACCAGAGTCAAATAGTGTCGAGGAGTGCCCGGTGGCCTATAAAATCAAATTTGGGGGGGGGGGGTAAAACGGGTCATTCATCTTGATCGTAAGTCTTATTCATGCATGAGACAAATCATTATAAAGGGTATTCAAATCATTTCGATGATTCACTCAGATTTCACTCGAGTGGGAGAGCTATCTGGAGTCAAATGGGGCTCGGGAGCACCCAGTGGCCTCCAGATCAGTACTCAGAGTATGACATGTGGTTTATGGTGAATGAGTGAGTGTTAGAGTCCTAAGGAAGTTCTTAGGGGGGATACTAGGATTGGGTGTCTACATGCCTCATCTAGTATTGTCATGGTCGCTCAAAGAACTTTCGAAGGGCGGGAATGTGACCTTCCCGAGTTTGGACTTGATGATCATAGAGTCAGCATAAACCTTGACTTCTTTTTTAATAAGATCATTCAAGATGATTGTGTCAACCCCTTGGTAGGTAGTCCTAGAATTCTTGATCCCAAATGGCATGACAGTGTAGTAGAAACTTCCCCACGGGGTGATGAAGACAACTTTCTCTTGGTGATCAGGGTGTATCTTGATCTGGATGTAACCGATAAATCCATCGACAAATGATGTGTGGGTGTGATTGGTCATATTTTCCATGATCATGTCGATGTTTGGCAATGGGTATTCATCTTTCAAGGATGCCTTATTCAAATCCCGATAGTCGACACACATGCGAACTTTTCCTCCTAACTTCGATACGGGGATGATATTTATGATCCATGTAGGTTATTCGACCATGCTAATAAAACTCAGGTTTAGTTATTTGACTACCTTTTCTTTGACTTTGAGTGACCATTCCGTTCGGCGTTATCTAAACTTCTTCTTAATCGAATTGCATTTTAAAAATGGAGAGATGCCATGCTGAGTTATTTATGGGTCAAAGCTAGGCATGTCATCATAGAACCACATTAAGACTTTTATGAACTCTTTTAGTATCGCTTCAAATTGTGCCCGCTCATGATCATTAAGGGTGGTCCCTATCCTAATATCGCGTTGGTGGCTACTAGAACCAAGAATAATAACAATAGTCTCATTATCATTAGGTTGAACATAGTTATGTTGTTTATTATTTTCCTTATTAAGATCTATTAAGAATTATTTATTAACAAAATTAAAGTCATCAAAAGTTTGATTAAAATCAATGCAATTAATGTAAGGCACAACAAGATACTCAAAATCCCCATTTATTTCATTTTTAGGGAAAACAGTATTGAGAACTGCATCAAAAGAGGTCTTAGTTGCATTTACACTCTGAAAAGGAGAAACAAAAATAGGTGCAGATATTTGAATAGGATAAACAGGAGGGTTTGGTTGACCTCGAGAAGACTGGAGTGGGGTGGAATGCCAGTTTAGGAGAGGCATATTAGCATTTTTTATCTGAATGGATGGGTCCGACAACGCAGCATTTAGGTGGATTATGCTGAGACTCAACCCCAGTGTCTACAAATCAAAGGATTATTCAAAGTCACTACCCTTGGAGTTCTCAATAATTTCCATGGTTTATTCAGTAAGAGGTTATACTTCATGTTTCCAATCTTCGTCCCAAACGCTGTTGTCCTAAAATAAGATCTTCATCTCCAGTATCACCTTCTTGTCAGTGGGATCATACAATGGTTCAGAGAATCCAAATAAAGGGAATTCTTCACCCTCCTAAATAAATCTTTCGCTCAGAATGTCCCCCTAAAATAGTCTTTTCATGATCTAGGCTTCTCATCGGTCATGGCTAGCAGAGTGCTTTGAGTTTAGATAATGAAGATTCATAGCCTAGGACACATGGGAGAAGGGCCTCATTCAGCATTATGGCTCTAGGATTCCTATTTGGCATCACCCTAGCCCCATTCCGAGAATGAACGACATGTTATTTAACATCTAAATTACGTTGACATTTCCAATAGGGCTATGCTCTGGACAAATCCAATCTTTGAATTTGTCCCCTTCAATTTTGAAATTGGAGAAGAGCATGTTCTTAGTCCCGTGATAAATCTCCAATACTGGATTGGTGGTGTTGACATTTTCTGAATTGTCATCATCCCCTGGGATGGTGATAACTTGGCATTGAGCGAAGAACTTTAGTTTTTGGTAGAGAGAAGAGGATACCCCTCAAATGATGTGGATCCATGGGCGGCCAAGGAGTAGATTCAAACTTGCAGGTATATCGGTGACTTGGAGCTTGGTCAAGGGGTTTTCCTAATCTGAGTTTTATAGAACTCATTACTTCTCTACGAGTGTTGTCATAGGCACACATGGTGGCGGATGTGGGAGTGAAATTACTGACTTTCAATCCCAAGCAATTGAAAGTTATGAGTGTATAGACATTGAGGGTGCATCCATCATCGATAAGTGATAGTGGGACTGTTTATCCCAAAACCTCGAAGAAGATATTAAGTGCATAGTTATGATCAGGGATTTCTCCAATGTGTGATCCATATGGATCCAATGTATGATCCATTGGAATTTCTTCTTTAGAAAAAGAGAGGAGTCTAGTAGAGATAAAGGATCCAACTAAATTTACGGATTCTTCGGGTGTAATAGAGGAGGAAACTATGGGTCCAATGAGGATATTTATCAGGGAATTTTGGTGTGGCTGAGAGGATACAAAAAGTCTCCCCAAGGTTGTATTAGATTGGTTTTTTTTAGTTGATCAAGGAATTTTCTTTCTTCAATGGTCATTTTTGGCATTATGAAATCTTCATCAGTTCCCTTTCCTTTGTCTACTCTGGTTGAATGGGAAATCATATCTTTATAGAACCGTCCTAATTTATTCATGTGGTTTATAGAGGCGGGGAAGAATAAGAATCTCGTGGATTCATCAACTTTGGGCTGAATGGATACACAGTTGATTTCTCTTAACAAATCTTCAAAAGAGATAATTCCACAAAAATTGGTAACTAAACTGGATTCTTCATGATTCAGTTCATCATCTGAGCTATTGAAGTGATTGCCCCATCAATTGGTGATGATGTCTTCCTATTAAGAGTAATAAATGAATTCAATAACCTCTACGACTTCATCATATAAATTTCCCCAATCAATAGGGAAGTGAAAAAGTAAAAGAACCAAGTGTCCCTAAAGTTTCAAAGCAATGAGAAATTTAGAGATGTTGTAGACTTTCCCTGTCTGTCAAAACATTTCGTCTGTGATCTGTACAACATCATTTAGACTAATTTCCTCCACGGGTACCACCCACTCATCTGATTCTCGATCTTACTTTTGGGCTTACATGAATAGGCCACTGAACTTTAGGTAATCAATGGACATCTCAGTGGAAATTTTCATCCCGAATTTTCAATGTTGGTTTAACACAACAATTAGTTCCTTGTCTTCCCCCTCTAAATAGGAGAAGACGGTAATATAGGCTCTCATAAGGAGTGATAGAGATTGATAATTAAGGCATGTGGGTGTAGAAGAAACTATGGGCAAACCTTGAGAGGTTTGGGTGAGACGGAGGGGATGATGGGTACTTTGACAGGCACGATCTGGGTAGAAGGGTCAAATTCAAAGTTGCTTTAAAATATTGTCATTTGTTCCGGTTCCATTTGTTGGAAGAGGGTTATGAGTGGTGTTTGGCTTGGGATTAGCTGGTGGGGCGATGATACCCCAGTTTATCAGTCCTTAGATCATATATCTAATTTTAAATCATTGGTCGGTGGTGTGGCCTACGACTTGGTGAAAGACACATCAAGCATCACGCTTGAAGTTTTTAGGGAGTGGGCTTGATAATGTTTGAGGTTCCATTGGTTTGATGAGATTTTGGGCTACTAAGCCTAGTAAACGTTTGATAGGGGAGCATGGAGTTCAATGTACTCTTTCCTATAAGGATTGGGGTGACTTTTTGGTGCCCAAGAGGTAGAAGATTGTGATATGTTATTGATAGTTGAGACTGAGGAATTAATGGGCTTCTCATACTTTTGAGGTGTAAATTTTTCGATCAGCTTCTTCGGTTCAGACTCCACTTTGGTGACATTTAATTTGATTTCCTTACCAGACCCTTGGAGGGCTCGAAATTGTGGGTAGTACTATCCTCCCATGTATACTCAAATATGAGGCAATAAATTCTTCTTCACAATGCTCACTTGTTCCTCCTCTGAGGGCTTGTTGGTCATAATGGTGGCTTTCTCTCTCCACCTTCCAATGAAGCTACTGATTGATTCTATGAGTTTTTGCTTTAGCACCTCTACTTCCTTTCATATCACATTCAACTCTTAGTTTCATTTGTATTGAGATATGAATTTTTGAGCTACATCTTCCCAACTACGGATCCTAGATTCTTCGATAGACAAGAACCATTTTAGAGAACTTTCTTCCATGGTCTGTCAAAATATTTGGGCCATTATTTCTTTTAGGCACCGAGAAGGATCATGTTTTAGTGAGAGTTGCGTAGGTGTAAAATTGGGAGCCCACTGCCCCTAAACTTCTCGATGTTTGCTATATTAAACTTTTCTAACAATCTGGCCTTATGATAAGGAGACATATAGGTGTACTCCATGTAGTTTTTGGAGATCTTAACTTAGTTAAAATTTTAATATAGCAACTTGAGGTCTTCTTTGACTTTTTTAAATTATTCTTTTTTGCCATCCACAGGCACTGGTGGATTAGCCCCTGGCTGGGTGAGATTAGGAATCAGGAGTTGAGCGGGTGGCAACCCATTTACAGATGGGACATGTGGGGCATGTTGGTATTTTTTGGTACCCAAACAGTCTCGGAGGCAGGTGGACCCATAGACAAGGAAAAAGGACCTTAGATTCATGAGCTTTAGAAGTCTGGGCTCGAGGTCGTTACATCTCTTTGACATTGGTTTGAAGGTTGTCAATCTTGGCATTGAGTTGGGATAAGATGGCCATTAGATCTACCTGAACATTTAGTATTTTATCAGCGTTCTCTATGGATATCTTGTGGAGGTAGATTCCAAATTCTATTGAAGTAGTAAAAGAAGTAGCGAAGCTTCAGGGAGATTTGATGGAAGATCGAAGCTGATAGGGAGCCAGCCAAAGTCGGGTATACAATCGACCTGAGAGGGAGAAATGTTTTTGGGTTTATTTTTGGAAGGAAAAGGGAATATTATTGGTATTTCGAAAAAAGGGGAAAACATGCTTTCGGTATTTTTGGTTTTTGAAAAGATGGGAAAAGGGAGAAATATAAGCATGGTTATTATTATCATTAGGTTTCCACTTGTATTATATTTTTCCAAATGCAGGAAAGAGTGTCAGATAGGTCCCGAGCATTGGGGCAAAGGGTTTAAAATATAAGACATAGTTTGACTTGATTCCAGATATACGGATGGGGTTCTGTTTTTAAAAAAGGGAAAAATAGAGGAAAAATTTAGGCGGTATGTTGACCCAAAATTTTGACATAGTTTCGTATGGTAATAGGCAAAGTAATTATGAGTGACCTAAGGTTGACGTCTATATGAGCTTTATCCACTTGTTAGGTTAGTGGAAGGGTTCCCCCCTTTGGCATGACTTCCACGATATACCTCTTGCCTACAAGGGAAATCATTTATCGGTATGTGTGGACAAGTCATTTGATATACCTGAGTGTATGTGAATTGGCTCATGATATACCTCGTGGGGATGGTACGTGTGAAAGAAAATTAGATATACTCGACGGACGTGCACAAGTTCCCTGCTATACACCTCCCATCGTGAGTTCGATCAAGCGGTACGATGCAGGGGGGATCGTTTGATATACGTCAAAGGTACAAGGCCAATGAAAGGTTAGAATCATATCATTTAGGTTAACCGCACCCAGTAAAGTCATCACCCATCACGAAGTGACTCCCTAGTATGGAAAAATTGCACGAGCCTTAATTAGTGTATTCTGGAGAGATTTTTTTATTTGCATGATAAATAAAGGGAACACTACCACTATGAGGGATAATATACAAATAGCATGAAAAGTAAATCTAACATGGTTCTTTAAGACTATACTAAACATGGTGATACGGAAGCATGTGAACATATACAAGTGAGTGAGATGTGTATGGTGAGAGAGTGGCATAGGAATAGTGTAAGTGGTCTGTGAATATACACAAGTGTATATGTGTGCTAGTGAGCCTAATAATGGATCGTCTACAAGTGGTGTGTAAGATGTGTAAGTGAGCATGGAGATATATACAAGTGAGAGAAGTGTTGGTGTGTGCTAAGCTAAGCATGGATATTCTATAAGTGGTATGTGGAGCATGTGAGTAGCGATGAAACTATATACAAATATAAGTGTGTGAATTGAGCGTGGAGAAAATATACAAGAGTGAGTGAGTGAGATGAATATGGAGAATATATACAAGTATGTGAAGTGAGAATGTACAAGTGAGAGAAAAGTGATATATACATGAGAAGAGGGCATTGTTAGAGATAAGCATGAGATAGGCATATAAATAAAATAAGTAAATGAGTAAAGGGATTATGCGAGTGGGAGCATATGTACACATATAGAAAAATAGGAGAGCAAAGAATAACACTCGTGTACAAATAGAGTCTAGCCTTCTTAAAAATGCCCCTAGTAGAGTCAACACAGAGGCCATTCGGGGTCATAAGCCTATTTTTCCCCAAACCTTAAAAAGAATATCACCACCTCGAGAGAACAACATAAAGGTCAAACTAATGCAAGAGAAACCAAGTAATTTGAATGTCTAAGGACTAAGTTATGGAATGTGAAGGTGTTAGGAATCCATTGTGTCTTTTCGATTTCTCATGGGCTATAAATTATGGTATAGTGGAATCCTCCAACTCACATTATAGGGGGGAGAGACCGAACTCATCCGTAGGAGTGTACTGGAAAATATTGGTAAAAATATGATACAAGTGTTCGCCGAATCACAAATCGATATGGAAGATCGAATGCGCACATTGAACGAAACACAAGTATATAGGAGTCAATAACTCATGAAATAAATATAATAAGATATTAAAGATGTATAAAATGAAAAAGTAGAAGGATTCAAATCTCAGGATTGGCCCAAGACGCCTACATAGCCCAAGGGCATCAAAGTCCACGTAGTTCAAAAATTGCATAAGGGGGGTTAACTCATAAATCCAATTATGGGACTCCTCCTATGTGCATGTGAAGAAGATGTGTTTTAGGAGTGAAGACGTAAAAATGGAAGTCCCGCTTATGGAGTTTATGGATAAACCCTCTATTTGTCTTTTTGGGATTTTTTTTAAAGAAAATAGGTCATGTGAAATACTACTAATAAAGATTAGAGAATAATGGGTGTGATTTAGTGAAACAATAGCATAAAATAGAAATAAGATAAATAACACTTAAAAATGGATAAACTAGAGAAAGGGGTTGAGAAATAGACCTCCTTTTAGATGCTTGTTACGAACTTTGGAATAGAATTGTGATGATTTTGAAGTGTTATGAAAATGATGTAGAGAGTTGAGGTGAATTACCAAGTGAGGTGAGGAAATGAGGTAAGACCATGTGGGAAATGGACCTTTAGGGAAAGTTAAAGGTTCTGATTACGAGGGAATATTCCCTAATTTTTAGAGTGGGGTCTTTAGGTTGTTCTTGGTAAGGTGAGGTCATGGCCCTTTTTATAAGGGACAAGGGGTGCCGATCGTCATGGCCTCTAGCCTGCCTATCGGCATAAGGCCTACCTTGTTGGGCAAGGAAAAGGACACCATGTCCATAGGCAGGGTTCCTGAGGTGCTTATAGGAAGTTCAGGAATGGTTTTTTTGAAAAAAGGGTAAAAAATTAAAACCAAAAGTTCGAATCGCACATGGGGTGGACCATTGGAAAGGGAATTCATGTCCCTTTGAGAATCAATTGAGCCACTCTTGGTTTAGGGAGTTGACCGATGTCAAATGGGGCTCAAAATTTCTTAATGGTCTCTAGATGGGAGGTTTTTAAAAAAAGGGATCGTTCGACTGAACCATAAGGGTGATTCATGAATGATATGGACTATTAGAAAGGGGATTCAATGCCCTTCGAGATTTCATTGAGCTTAGCTTGGTTCGTAGAATTGACTAACATCAAATGGGGCCCGAAAGAGCCTGATGACCCTTTGAAATAAAGAGGATTATTCGTCTGAACTATAAGGTTGATTCGCCTGCAAATGGACCTTTGGAAAGAAGATTTAAAGACCTTCAAAATTTCATTGAGGTTTGCTTAGGTGAGAGATTTGACTAGAGTTAAACGGGGCCTAAGAGCACTCAGTGGGCTCCAGATCAGTCTTTGGAATAAAAAAGATTATTCCTCTTAAACGTAAGGCCAATTCATGCACGAGATGGATCTTGGAAAGAGGATTAAGTCCCTTAGAGGATTCGTTGAGCTTTGGTCAGGTAACAAAGTTGACTAGAGTCAAACGGGGCCTGAGAGTTCTCGGTGGACTCCATATCAGTACTCAGAGTGTGACCTAGGGTTTATGGTGAAGGGATGAGTGCTATGGACCTAAGAAGGTGCTTATGAGGTCATAGGATAGGATATCTACAAACATTATACGATGTCCTCAAATCATCATCTTACTCTTTGTAATCAGAGTTGCTAATTGCCATTTCAAGCAATCCATAAAGTAGTTGATCTTAAGGAAAATGGATCATACGAGCAATGTGCATCCACACACACATAGAACTTTGTGAAATAATAAAGGATAGTTCAAATAATGGCTCACCCAATTACCAATATGCATTGACCATGCTAGGTATAACTGCACTCTACTAGGCCAAACCACATCGTACCACAACACGAGGTAATCATCGGCTACTATAATTGATGGACCACAATCCACGACTACAAAAATTGAAGGAACGAAATGAGTTCAAAAGAAAGAATCAACCATTCTAAGAGGATCCCATTCGTAAGAACCAGAATATGTTTGCAAAAGGAGAAGCTATGCCATACACTCTGAAATCTAAGGCTCATCTCATACATTCTCATAGGATCCTAGCCTAGCCATACACCCTGGCTAGAGTCACCAACCGTGATGAATCGAATCAAGAACCATTTGTTACCATGAGAAAAAATCAATATACGAACCTATTGTACCTGGAGAAGTCTATATTGGGCTTCCCTCCTTAGGAGTAATGCCTCTACCTTTCATTTTTGGTCAATACGAACCGTTCCAGTCGATGAATGGCAAACCCATTTTATCAATGTTGTCTTTTTCCAACTCTCTAGTCAATGTGACATCGAGACCAACCTATAACACATAGGTTACTATGTTCTTTATCACATGATGGTTGTATCCCAATATTTCCTTACGCATGACCGAATTGGTGAAACACTTACCTCGTTATAACTACCAATCATCAAAAGATCATTACCGCGCAAATTCCTAATTTTTACCCAAACTTAATCTACGTGATGGCTATACCGATCGCCATTGGCATTATAAGGATAACAAGTACTATACCGAGAGGCACCTCCTAACCCACACTAGTTTGGCAAGACGTGCTAAGAACTAGTCCCTTCCTTGCTAGGGTTATTCTAACTTAACTGTCGATAATGTTAGTATCATAATCATGCTTTGATATCCCTTCTCGGGTGCCATATCCAAATATCTAACATGACATCATAAATATAAGTCTAAATGTATTTCCTATTACCTATTGAAATCGAGTACTGCATTTTCTACACTAGTCATCTTACGATAAACGAGCATCTTGCCCAATCATGACAAAACTCTCCAATTTCCCTTTGTAAGTGGTACCACTTATTTGTATCAAATCAGATGACCTAAACAAAGGCTACTTGATTTGATTCCTTAAAATTTCACCAGTAACCTAGGATCATCACATAACCCATAATACAACCATCATTAGAACACTAGCATTCTATGACACCAAATTTAACTAGTTCCCTAACGAGACCAAGCATATCCAACGTAAAAGTCATGATAAAAAACTAATAAGATTTCATTACATACGATCCTTTTATCGTAGGTATGTCCTACCGATTTCCCAATGTCCACATCTTGGCCATTAGGAACTCAGAAAGATACCAGCCTACAAGTCTCTTTACATCGTGAACTTCAACCATTGAACACCTCAAGGCGTCAAAA
Organism: Sambucus nigra; assembly: GCA_949130495.1. Taxonomy (NCBI): domain Eukaryota; kingdom Viridiplantae; phylum Streptophyta; class Magnoliopsida; order Dipsacales; family Adoxaceae; genus Sambucus; species Sambucus nigra. Next base: position 180,028,716 of record OX422212.1, on the reverse strand, counting down.
TAAGTCAATTTATATTTCTCAGTGATGCCACACGCAATGAGTCTTAAGGATACTCCAAGGACTACCGTAAATCATACTCACACTAACACCGCCTCACGTTCATCCATTACTTAGGTAGCTAAAATGAGCTAAGGTACTTAGATAAATATAGTATTTCCCTTTTTAATTAAAACTCTAGCATAGGTCTAACATACGTCTCTCTCCTCGAGAGCTAATAAAGGTCCAAAATCCTTTTTCCAATCGGTTGATGCCATAAACCACATATTAAACCTCAAACTGAAACTACTAAGGATTCTGGCCAGATATTGGACGTCGTATACAATCTATAAGACCCTAAGTCTTCGCTACCAAAGGGATCCTATTCCTCAAAAGTTTCATCATACTCAAGACTATATAGGGTTCACTCCTACATCACTTCAACCCATGATTGTTACACACATAACATACTTACCACCAATGGCTAGTAACTCTCATCATAGCTAGCGAGATGAAACTTTCAATCGATAATTACCAAGGAACTTACCTATAATGATAATATCTTTTCAACTTCGTTCGATTACACATCCTTAAGTGATGACCAACACGGTCTACATGCCAACTGAATTCTCAAATATTTATGACATGATAATACCCCAAGGATCAAGTTTGCCTAATCATACCATCATTATTAACTACCCATAAGTGCCTAACCAAGGAACTTAATGCGTATTTATCATAAAATCAATATCGCTTAGGCATGACACTCTAGTAACCTAATTTCCATTATTGACTTTAAACGACTCATGTCTCTAATTCGAGAGACGTCATTCACCTTCGTTAATATATTACTAAGACTCTCACATCATCAAGCACTGACACAAAGGAACCTCACATGAGAGAACATGGAATTCCCACTAATGGACTGCATGGACACTCGCAATATACTAACATATCTAAATTAGAAGAGTAGAAGCTATTAATGGCAACTAACTTGGCCACAAGCTACTTGGCCACACATTACCCGTCGACCTAATATCCTTGACTCTATCATAGAGAACACGAATCAAAACCATCACATGTCTAGCATGACCGGACCAAAAACAACACCTTAAGAGACATTGGGCATAGACTATTTGATTTATGTATCGAGAGACAAAAATTGGTGATGTCTTAGTTGTGTGTTGGAACCACAAATTTTGATGATTGACAATGCTGGGAAATAGTGCATTGGGAAAAGTTCTTTTGGGCATCATTGCGGGATGTTACACGTATGGACCTAAATAAATGTTGGGAGTAGTGCAACATTATTGGATGCTAGTGCATCAGTTTTAAATGTTAAATTATCGAACGTGTAGAGGAAACACCTTAAGCTGAGATCTATTACGATATATAGCCAAGAGAGTCGAGTAGTGCTGCAAAGCAAGCACTAAGAGAACTTTTGCACCATAAGTTAATGGGTGGGATAGTATCGAGAAGAATAAAATTATAACTTAGGGGGTAATCGAGAATACTTGTGTAAGAGGGTAGTTTAGATAAGGTGGAGGCATAACCCTTTTTTGAGTACAGTAATGATAAGTTAAAAAGCAACACTATTGATTAACCATAGGACATTAAAACATTACTCAATGAAGATAAATTCAGTTTAAGCTCACAGATCTCTCGTGTATAACTCAGAAGGTAATTATTAACTTTAGAAGTAACTTAACTATAGGGAGAGAGAAGTAAGCACCCTAGACACACCTTGGTAGGCAGTCAAACACACCAACCACCCACAAGAATCTCTGTCAAGTATTAAAAGCTTCGTAATAAATGACAATGGTGAGTGTGTAAAACTCCCTAGGGTTCGTAATAACTCTCTTTGATATATATTATCTCTAATAACAACTTCAGAACTCTCAAAAGATCATCATCTCCTCAGAGGTGGTTGGGGTCCTTAAATAGCCTCCCACGCCACCCCCGAGGCAACTCCGCCATTAATGCCTGTGAAAGACATCTCTCATACTTTATGTCACAAACATTAAATTCTTGATGCACTAGTTGTATCCACGTCATAAACATTAAATGACAAGGCATGCCTTTTGCCTAACCACTGTGTGTTAGGGGGCTGTTGTCACAGAGGTCGCTCACCAACTGTCTGACAGCCCCAAATACCACGGTGGTTTACTCAAGTGCAGGTCTGATATTGTCTAGCTGGTTACTGACATCAGATAAAGTGGATGTGAAATTAAGTAGAGGATTGTTTGGCTCAGAACTCAATTCCCGATGGAACTCCAAGATGCTCCACCCGAGGTTCCACAGTGAGGGTCCTTCGATGTTTTACCAGGTGTATCTAAGATGGTTAGGACAATCCCCAATGGTGCCTCACTTCTTAATCCTCCAAACCAATTCCCTCTAAAGTTCCCACGGCGAGGTCGTTCGATAGAGCATGAAAGCTCTCCCAGGCCCTGCCAAGCCTGGTCTCTCGCGAGTACCGTTTGATCTCACACTAAAACTCATTATTATTCTCATTACATCATTACAACTGTTATGGCTTCTAAACAAAGATACAATATGACTAACACAACAAGCTAAAGTATGAGTTGCCGCGCTAAGTTGCCTCGGTTTCTTAATCCCAAACATTGTTGCCAATGGGGGAATTATCCCTAATCTCAGGATTACCTTCAATCTCCCTCTACAACTTGTATGATACAGCCACGTCGAGAGAGTGCAAAAATGAACTTGAGATAAGTATGTTACGTATGATACGTTAGTGGTATTTATGTCGGTATTTTTGGGCTATAGTATATAATATGATGAGACCTTATGTTCACTGTTTCGAGATATAATTTATTTATGCTAGTTATCACCTGAAAGAGGGTATGGTCTATATATATTATTGCATGTCGCATAATAGACTTATAAAAAAGTTCTTGCATTGTTATATTTGATCCCAATGAGTAGGGACGATTACTGATGGGATTCAAGGTGGATATACTTATTATCAAGAGGGGAGATTTAACTCGTGATTAATTCGTGCTAAGAAACTAGTGATAGTAGGAGCACAGTATTATATGATGTCTTTTGTAACATGAGAGTGGACGAGTATACTTTTATGTTGGGAGACAATAATTTGGGGGGTACATGATATGGACTAAGGACCTAGCTGATCTCAATGACCGACAATGTTAGGTAGCAGTGTAACGGGGGGTCCTTGTTTGGATTTCGCTTTGTGAGACGTCCCACACATGAAACTTAACGCAATGTTGGAAGTGGGGGGATGTGTGGTCATTAGTACACAGGTTTGGTACCTTGGTCAATATTTACATATATGGTAATAACTGAGAGTTTAAAGTATATTATGATTTAAGACTAGTAGGGTCGAGTGACTTTCATGCAGATAAGCATGGGTACAGGGTGTATGGGTGCCCTCGGTAATTAAGTTATTTCTAATATAATTCGCGATTACAAGGGGTAGATATATGGGTAGCGATTTTAAGGGCATGTGAGTAGGGAAGTTTTCGAGGCTTGGAGTACTAGAATCATCTGAATTTCAAGGATGAAATTCCTTTGTAAGGGGGGAAGTATGTAAAACCATGTATTTTTTAGGACAAATAATTTATTTAATTTGAGGATAAATAACCTATGTAATTTGGTGAATTAGGATTTAAACTAAATTGATGATTTTGAGAAATTATTTAATTTGAAAATTTTATTTAATTTGGAAAATTCAATTTATTTGGAGAATTACGATGTAAATTAATTTGGGTTATTCTTTTAAGAATACATGTGTCGTAATTTGAGGTTGAAATTGGAGATTTTAGTTAACTAACTCGGATGATGATTATGAGTGCACGTTGGTTCCGAATAATTTAAAATAGTTAAAATTGAGTACTTGGGGGTTCTGTTCTTGTCTAAGGGACTTTTTAGACTAATTATAACTCATTTTGGTGACTTTGGGGATGCTTAATTGTAGATAAAAAGTCAAAACGGGATTAGACTTATAAAATGAAAGGTTTGGGCTTAGAGAATAGTTATTATCACAAAACCAAAGGTTAGGAGAGTTATACAAAGAGGTATAGAGAAAGTGAAGAGAATTGAGAAGGAATTTCAAGAGTTTAAGGGATGCTTTGAAGAATTTTTGCAAAAAAACATTCTTGGAGTGAAGATTTGGGAAGAAAATTCTTGGAGGTGTATCAATATCTTCACCAAAATAGGCCTCTACGAAATTATCCAGGCAAAACTTTCTTTCATTTAATTTGCAGTATTTCAATTCATGTCATGGTGGGTGTAAATCATATTTATTTTTGGTGGGCTTTCACATGGAAAATGGGGTTTATTAATTGGATAAATCATGTAGATTAAATATTTGATCACTATTGTGTTAAGATTCAAACATATGCAAATCTGAACTGATATTTACATACTGGTAAATCGAGGTTGATAATTTGGTATTCGAAATTAAAGTGGGATAAAATGAGTGTAGGAGAAATCATTCGGAGTATTACGTTTTACTATTAATAATTGTAAATTGATGATGTATATTGATATAATTGGGGAATTAAAACGGTGGAAATCGTATAATTGATTAAGGGTTATCAAAATTAATTATGAGTTGAAATGATAAACCTTGAATGTTTGATAATGGAGGATACAACACGAAGTAGACGAAGAGACTGAAATCGTAGGTTGTTCGAACGACCAGGAAAGTCGCTAAAGTGACACCGATTCGAACGACATCAGATGTCGTTTGAACGATGGCATGATTTTTACAAAATGCCAATTTTGCCCCTGTTGTCTTTTGGGATATTCTAAGGATTTAATTAAGTGAACACAAAAAGGGAAGAAAATTTTAGGGCCTTGGAAGTTGGGTTTTAAGATGTATTTTATTTAGATAGTGTGTCAATCTAAACAACTGGAATATGGTCAAATAAATTCAAAATTTTAAAATACGGACCAAGCCAGGGAGTCTGGGAATTGTGGTTGAATGATACCACTTAGAAAAAATTAAATGGATATTAATACCTAGGATATTGGGAGATAGTTATTACGAACTATTAATATTAATAAGGGGATGAACTTATTAATGGGACCTCGTGTGATAAATTCTAAAGGAGAGAGAAAACGGTGATATTCCCAAAGTGTACCCTCATACCCAGGGTCACTAACCTCGGCCTGTCTCACAACCGAGTTGACAGGAAGCTCAAAACAGCCATCAGAAATGTCGTATTTTGCAAGGTCATCCCTTCATTGACCAACATCGGCTGGACAGGAGCCGAGGCCAATAGCGTCTTATGAGATCAAGCCATTGCCAACGTTGTACTCTGCCTCAGCCGATGTTACTTCCTACCTAATGCCTAACCTCAACCATCTAAGTCGAGTTCGTGCTGATGATCAACAGGACCAAGCGACTATCGAACTCCTACAACCTCGTAGTCAGCCAGGCCAAGGTTATAACAAGTGATATTACATGTATGAGCATCCGCAAGAACATGGAAGGCTTGTAGCACGTGAGCAAATCAGTTATAACCAAATCATTCCCCTCACGTGAGGGAATATTTGGTCATCATTCCTTACATGTGGCATATCCAGGTGTCCACCTATGATTAGTGTATTCAACTCACACATGCCCATGGCATGCTTGGGGGTACACTACACCTCCCAAGCACTATAAATACATGTTTTCTCCTACCTTGGAGGGGGATCGATAATTGTAACCCTAGATGAAACTCTGTTAGTTTACATAGTAGAGAGAGAAAGAGATTGATAGATTGTATCACATGCCATTAGTTCCTTCATTATAGTGAACTTACTCACACACCCACGGTGGACGTAGGCCAGATTGGCCGAACCACTTATATACTAGTGTTCCTCCTCTTCTCCTCACCTCCCTCTACTAGATATTTACTCTTACTGCTGCCATTATTATTGCTATCTTGAGCTCATCAACACCTCATCTGGTGGTTCTATTTCCAGCATCATCAAACGGGCCAAGAGAGTGAGCTTGGGCAGGGTGGTTAGGTAACACTCTTTTGATGAAATTAATTGAGGTAGAAGTAAATTAAATTTAGGGTCGAAGGTTTGACTTGGATATTTAGGCTAGTGCTGCGGGAATTCAGGCAGGGAGTAGTCGGAGTGATTTATTATAGATATATATATATAATGAATTATTGTATATTAAATGTGATGGAAGGTGTTAAGCTTAATAGTGGAATAAATTCTAAGAAATAAGATTACGAACCGAGTAAGTGAGTCTAGGTATTGTAGTTGGGTGACACTACGTGAATAAATTAATTAATGTGAAATTTATTAGATTAATTGGTGTGAAGTAAAAAGTAACAAATTCGGGGAATAAGCAAATCTAGGATTTAAATCAGTAGGATATGGTTGAATTACCTATTGAAATATTTTAAAGGATAATTGACACACTTCGAGTAGTGAGGGATACTCGGGAATATATGATAATAAGTGTAATTTGAATTAAATAATATGTAGGATATTCGGGAGATATGTATGGGATATATGATATAGGTTGTGTGTATACCTATACTAATTTTTATGATTTATTATGTGTATGACATACCTACGCTGCTTGCTATCGAGAGGAGGTTGCGCACTGTGGGCAGTCTTATCCTGATGATCCCATTGGGGGGGGGGGGATTTAGACTTGTCCCGTGAATATAAGACCTTGGATATGTTCTATCTGAAAGTATGATAGTTTTGACGGTTGAATGGGAGCGTAGGTATGTGTGTGACCCATTTGGCATGGGACTATGTTCGCCTCCAATATGTGTGATTTGTGATGATGGTTCGAGTGAGATACTGAACCAATAGTCTCTTATACAGTGCATGATGTACCGGGACTTGATAGTAGAGTATGCATACATCACAGGTCCTCAGCCTAGGGGTGTCGTATTGTATATATATATATATATATATATATATATATATATATATTTATATTTATAATAATATATACTTGTGGTTTATTCTACTATGTGTTCTTGATAGATGATGTGTTGGGTTAGTATGTATATAACGAGGTGGTAAATATACACTTATGACTTATTCTATGGTGTGTAATTAGTAAATGAGAAAGATAGTGACATCTAAAATAACTCTAGTGTGCGGAAAATATAACCTATAATGAGAAATTCATAATTGGCTAATTAATCATCCAGTTACGTATTATATGGGAAATACGGGTGGGCACAACAAGTTAATATGAAGAAAGAGACTTGATACTGCTAGTTAGGTGGGGTATCTTAACTAGGAGAGGTTAACAGGCAAGCATTAGGTGTTCACATTAGATGAGGGGTGAGATATACCTCAAGAGAGTGCGACACTAACTTAAATATGAAGAGTGTACATGCATATTTAATTACTACAATTCAACTGCTTGCTAAATATTTTCAAAATGTTTTACTTGGGCTCTTACCCGTGTCAAAATCTTTTTCAAAACCTTTTAGGTGTCCAGCCACAGGGACGCCTGGTTTGAATATTCTATACAGGGATGCGCAGCTACAGCTCATGTGGAAGTTGCAGGACTTACTATAGACGCCTCATTCATTTATTTCTAGTGTAGGATTTTTACTCTAGTACTCATTTGCGTATGTCGCCCTCACTTATAATATTCAGTTAATTTATTTGACCTTGTGTATCCAGGTTACTGTTTCAGTTTACTGTTGTATTTTATTGTTGAACCGATAGTTGATTCAGTTACTTTTATTTATATTTTCCATCTGGGTTGAATTTATTTATCAGTTTATGATTGATGTTATAATTATTATTTACCTCCGCATGTTGTTAATTAATGAAAGATAAAATTTGAGACCAGACTAATTAAATTACTAGGCGGTTAGTAACTTTAAAAAAAATCGACGGTGATGCTGAGAATGAGCCATATGAGACTAACGTTTTATTTTGATAACGAGCTGGCCACCCGGTATTTTAATAGGCGAGGTGTCACGAGTGGTTACCTATGTGCACATGCAATTACTTCGTACATATCTATATCAAAGCATGAAACCATTTTATTCCAAAATGTTACTTATCCGATTAATTCCCTATAACCTTATAAAGGAACCCCTTTTTACTTGACTTGACATTTATTACTTCATTTAACACAGTTGGTTAAATATTTTAAACAGATACCCTTTTGTCTAGGAAAAGCACCTCTTTTATTGAAATTACCCATTTACTCACACCAAACTTACCTTAGTATTTTCCTTGAAATCACATTTCAATACATGCACATACCGTGTTAGAAAATACTTAATGTTATTGAAACTTTTTATAAACATACTCCTGTTTTAATCTAGGTTAAACCTCCTTTGGTTACTAAATTACCTAACTGATCACTTTACCATTCCATTTATTTCATGGACATTAGTCAACTTCACACTTACTTCTCCACGTTATCTTTTAACGGGAATATCTATTATTTCCATTCAAATTGGGTTTTCATTTCTTATATTCATCACACAACCCATTTCTTGACACGTTCCACCTTTAATTATCTTTTCTTAGAATCCTCTAAATATCCACATACTTTAATGGGCTCCACACCACCAGTTATTCAACCATATGCTCTGGACAGTGATTTTGGTACTTCCACACTAGGACTCCGGGCCCTTCTTAATATTCTCGATGTCATCCGATGTAATATCCGCTCTCGAACTAAGATACCGTAATTTCAATTTAATCCCCCCAACATATATAAACTCAAGCATATTCAAAAGAAAGATTAAACAACTCTACAAAATATCTACATTTAACCAAGTATACCTGAAGTTTTAATAATTGTAAACTAGACCCTAAATATTTTAAACTACCATAATTTGACTTATATTTAACCCCTAGACCCCAACTTTATATCAAATTCACTCGCTAGACATCAGCTAACCAAAAATTAGGATTTTAGCCACTATAGCTTTTTGAAATATACCCCTAAACTTTATAAAAATACACTTTTAAGGATATATAAGTATATACCTTAATAACCAAGGACTACAACCCAATTATTTGACATTTATATAAAACCCTATCAACTTCAGTCTCCACATAAGAAGATAATGTGAAAAATCATATGATTGAATCATGCACACGTGTGAGGTTCAAGTAAACATGCCTTAGACCTTTCAAAACTTGGATAAAATCACCTCCCATTTGAACCAATCAGACCCCCTACTCATAACTATAACAACCTCACGAGCTGAGCCATTAGAAATCACCTCTCCAGTATATTGAAAAATTCGAATTTTCTATCAAAACAATTACCTTATCATTTTATGCATTATATTCAGTTATTTAAATTCCAAACTATTTATGTGTTGTTATTAGGATTAAATCCAATAAACAGTAGAAATGTTATATGTAAAACCGTCCCTAGGTGAAAAAATATGAAAATCTGCCATTAAGGCTTGAGCTTTAACGGTAAACTTCGATATAATGCTTAGAAGTTAGGTTAAAAGCTATGAACATATTCATTAGATCCTTAGGAACTCTAGTGCAATGATCAAAATCCAAGAATTTAAACAATAAGGTTTTATTGACTGATAGTGTTTTCTGATTCAGAAAACTCAAAACTTTGAATTCTCCTCATATAAACTACCTCAAATCCTGAAATCAAAACCAAACCCCTCCTTAATATAGCAGAAACCTAACCATGTTCATACGAATACCTGCCATACTCTTAAAAGCTTCGAATGTTAAGTTAATTTTTTTTTAAAACACACAGTTATGGAACTCGATATATGTTGCATCTCAATCCATAAAATTAAGATATTTGGCTTCCTTGTGAAATTTTAGGTTGAACTTGCTTAGAAATCATCAAGAATGGCTTAAACATAAAAGATATATCTCAAGTCAAATATTTCAAACCCTAAAGTAAAAAATTGAGAGGTTGAAGATAAACTACTTGGCCAAAAACCTTGACCACGTGCGTGAGGGTGCGTGGCCAATCAATATTTTCTAAAAAAAAATCAATATTTGTATTTTATTTTTTTGGTCAAAATGGTATAAGGTAAGTATGTGTTTGGTCAAGCCTAGCCAAAGTTATGAAAAAATTAGGTTTTAATTTTAAAATACTTTATTGAAAATTAGGTTTTAAAGTATTTTAACTCAAAACGTCTTTTACACCAAATTTTAAATTTAATCCTATGTCCAAAATTTCAAGTCTTGGGTTATTTATAATTAAGCCCTTGGAACTTTAAAATTCACAGTTTTGGTTTAAATTGATCAAGCCCAACCTCAAGTCCAACAATAATTATTCACCCAAACATTTGTGCACAGATAATCATGTAGAAACTCCTCCCGATATTCTCTTTTAATACGTAAGCCGTTCGTAAGTACCAATCAAGTATGTCATTTTACCTCTTTAATAGTAAATTTTGCGTGCTTGTTTAACTTCTATTCATATCATTCTATGATAGCCCTGTTTGATTCCAAGCATGTGTAAAAATTACCATACTCATATGTTATTATATCACTAATTGTTTTAAATATGATCATTCAGATTAAGTTAAACCATTCACATCTAATAACTGATATTTATAACAATTCGTTGTAATGATTTAGTTCATCTTACACTATTGTGCATTATTATTTCTTGTAAAAGCATTAGTAAAAACTAGTGAGTAGACTATCGTGTTATCCCATGAAATTTTTCTACCTGGCCTATGGTCTCAGATGATTGAGAGCCCAAAATTTAGCTACATACATATGAGTGCCACTTTAATTCTGTGCCTAGCCAGTTATTATCCAAATGTTTTGGATTACTTATGATTTATTTTTACTAATGTCTTACTTATTTCTATACCCCTTAGTAAACTAGTAAGTATGGGATTATCTGTTCAAATTCCTTGACTTTCGTTTTATATGAGAAATATTTACTGTTAATTCCTTTTTCCTCCATATGGCCCACGACAAAGAGGATAGTATCTCTTCCCCTTGTGAGACACACACCGGTCTCCTGATTGCATAAGTGACTATTTGGCCGGAGACTGATCCAGATGGGTGCAAGGAGTGGCACTTTTCTATTTACTACTTTATAGTTCGAGTTGACAATAATATATAATTCACCTCTGCGGTGGTAAACTATGTGTACCATTTTAATAATGAATAAATTATGTTTTTCGCTTAACTTTAATTCATTACTTTCTATATACTTTCTTGTACATTCATACCAAAAGCAAGGTGTGACAAGTTGGAATCAGATCATGTTTTAAATTTAATATATCGCCGAGTTAGCAATCTATATGGGAAAAGTTTATAAGATATTAGTTATTTTATTTTTTAAATAGCTTCTTTTGTCACTATTACATATAAATTCCATGTTGCCATATGGATACGTGGGATTCATTTCTATTTAATGTGGACATTGGACCAAAAAATCATTTGGATAATACAATTAGAGAAGAGGCACTTGCAAGGCTCAGAGAAATGATCCACATTGTAGACAAAGATTGGGTAGGTTCAAGTAGTGACATAAAGCGGCTAGTATTGACTAATCAAGTTTTAGACAAAGTTTAAATGATGAGGAAAGTAGATTATTATGTTAATGATCCAGTCATACTCCAAGAGTCTATAAATCTTGTTTTAACTAATGTACCACCAACTCCACCACTATATCCTAACGCAGAATCCAATGGGGAACTCATAAATGGTGTATCTTCTAACACAAGTGACTCGACTGATGACGATCCACCCGAAGCTAATGACTACTTCGATGTTCCAGATTCTGACTCTTCTGAGAATGATGCTGCTATTCTCTCCTGAGGAAAATAAAAAAATCAAGAAAATTATCTCTCCTAATATGATACAGTAAAATAGAGTATTGTATATAATGTGTCCTATGAAAAATTAGGTGGTTGACTAACGTTTAACTAATGTAAAGTAAGAACTAGAGTGAGATATGATTGTATTATACCATAGAACTCTATCTTTGTATAATATAGTAGGCTTGTGATATATTCCTGCTTTATGTTCTTGATGATACGAGAAATCGGCCATAGGGCGTTCTCATATCAGCAGATCAAAAGTTATATGTGTGTGTTAAACAAGTAAGGCAAGTAAATAGAGAGAAGACAAGATATAGAGTGGTTCAGCCTTTAAAATAGGCCTACATCCACTGTGTTGCTCCGTTCTCATTATATGCGTTGCATTGTACAGTATAATCATGCCTAAAGTGGCATACAAATGTAAGAATGAAGGAGAGTACATGGCAGTACTGAGGATTCCAGAGTGCCGGATAGGTGGTTGCGATGTAGATGTGTGGCCTCCAAGTTGTGTTTTGGGGTGATGTAGAGAGAGTATGTGTTGTAGTGCCTCGGATGTGTCTGGAACCGATCCTTCACTTTCAGGTGTGATCCTCTATTTATGAGGTAGTGCGTTGAGTCACGTGCCCTGAGCACGTGGCGTACACCAAGTCTGCAGTAGATGTGGGTGAGGGTGTGCAGCCCAGAGTAGCAGTGCTGGGCTGTTGGAGGGGGACCGCGGACCCTGAGCTGGGGTGCCGCGGCCTCTTATGGAGAGGGTCGCACCCTACAGGAGTTCTGGTCGCGCCTTGAGTGAGATACCTTCCGCGGCCTGTGTGGCCTGAATGCGATTGTAGAAGTACTGCCACGGCAGGGTGCTATACTTGTACTATCAATAAGCCCCCAAGCCGTAGTGCCAAGGGAGATATATTGGGACTGCGGCTAAGTAGCCTAGGTGCCGCGGTGCTTCCAAAGCGACGATTCGTCTTCCGCGCTCCCTTATATAAATTGTTTCTGGCCGTGGACTTCATTATGTTTCCAAAACTTTTGAGAGAAAATCGAGAGCGAAACTCTGCACATTTCTTCTTGCATATTCCGGCGACCCTCTGAGGCGGTGTGTGGCAGTTCAAGGTGGTCTGTAGCTGATCTTCGCGATTCTCTTCATTCCCAGGTGATTTTTCAACCACTATTTACAATTTTCTTCCCTTTTTATGCCTTTCCTGGTTCATTTGCTAGAAATCTAGGGTTTTATTTGTTCGTTTTGCTTTTTCCCACATATGCTACATATGAAATACATATCACTGTTCTTGATGTTCATAGTCGAACCCTCTACATTCTGTGAATTTGATCTTAGAATGGTTAAAAATTGGATAATCAACTGTTTAGGATAGAGGCCGCGGCATGATAGGATTATAATAATCGTCTGAACTTGCAATTCTGCGTCAAACCGTGCTAAATGGCCGCGGTCCCTCAAGCCATCATCCGCGGCATGAAATCACCCCCTGGGTCATCTCGGAACAGCCTTAAAACTTTCATGAACACAAGACATCCATGTAAAATAACTGTAGTTGCTACTAGAGCATATCGAATTGTCTGAAGAATTAGGAATGGCCGCGGCCAGTTGGGATCGTACGGTACCATAAGCAATAGAGTTCGCCCATTAACAACTGTGTTAGGGACGTAATTCCAAACTTTTAATACTTAAAAATACCCTTCTGCGGCTTCTTGAAGTCTTACAAGTCATACTGGCTGCGGCGCCTAACTGCGAACTCTGCTTTTCAGGTACTGCTGCAGCCATATGAGCTTTGACCCAGACGAGTTCCTGAGAGGCTTTTGGGCAAAGCATTTTGGGACCTCTCCCCCCGAGCTTACTTCCGTGCCCCCTCTGAGATCAGTTGGGCCCTGCAAACTGAAAGATTGCCTGAACTGCGTGATAATTGACTCAGCCTCCGCGGACTCTGCATCTGGGAAGGATTCCCAATCTCAACCGATGGAAGAGGAAGCCAACTCAAGTACACATCCAATGGGTGTAGGAGATAATGCCGCGGCTGCTAGAAATAACCCAGGAGGCACATCTGGGAGGGCTGAGAGACCATTGGTTGCGCTTGATATCCGCGGCTCGATGACCCAAGATTGGGTTGAGCAGGTTGCTGAGGCTTTTGAATTTCCAGAAAATTTGGCGTGCTCAGCCCCTGCCGCGAACCAAAGACCGTGCACGGTTCTGTCCGACGATGGAATTTGCTTCCCTTTGCACGCCTTCATCTATGGGCTGTGGCTGCCTGTTCCTGTTCCCATCCGCCGCATTTTCCAGACAATGAAACTGGCCCCAGCTCAGTTAGATCCCAACGGTTAGAGAGCTGTTCTTGCTGCAGTTGTCCTTTGGGAGAAGTTGTTCAAAAAGGACATTACCCCCGCGGAGTTCTTTCATTTCTACCGCCCAAAGGAGAACTCAGTAAAGTTCGCGGGCTACTACTATTTTTCTAGCCGCGGTAGGGACGAGACCCTTTACACTGGGAGACCGACCAGTGTGAAAAACTGGAAGGGGAAATAATTTTGCATCTCTGGTGAAGGCTGGGAGATGCACCCCGAGGAGAATGAAAGAGAGAGATCATATAAAATGCCGCGGCAGTGGGGTTCACCCTCAAAACTAGGTATAAGATTATAGCCGCGTCCTTTAATTTCACGTAACTTCCACTAACTTGAATTGTCATTTCTTTCTGCAGCCCTTGACAATCTGCACTTGAACAAGCGGCAGGAAAAAAGAGTTGCTGAGGCCGTGGAAGTTCCTGCTGAGCATAAGAAGTTCAGCATACTTTTAACGTCGGCAACTATATTTGAGGCGGGATTCTTCCCAAACAAATCAATTCCTCAACAGATGGGCGCAGAAGGTAATTAACTGTGCCATTATTTTTATTCCGCGGTCATTTTATTTTCTTGAACTTGTTGAACTCATGCTATTCTTTTTCAGGTGAAGAAGTTGATAGGGAGCTGCTGGCTGCGCAGCTGGCAGAGATGGATGAGGACGCTGTCGTCCTGAATAACACCGCGCGAAGCAGAAAAAGGAAGAGGTCCAGAGCTAAGGTACCTACGGCGGCCCCCACTGGAGATAAGACCACTGATCTTGCCACGGATCAGGTGGTTAATGATGAAAACCCCGCGCATCATGAACATTTTGATGATGACATAGGGGAAAATTTGGCCGCGGTTGGCCTGATGTCAGCGGAAGTCCCCATTCAATCGTCCTCTCCTCCCCCACTAAATGTAGTGGCGGTTAATGCAAATTTTCCACCCTCCCAATTCCACGGAGAGTCCGGGCCAGACGGTAGGCCAAGGCCTCAATTAAGGCAGCTTGACCCAAATTCCTCCAGGGACACTACTGCAAAGGCTGCGCGGAGAATGAAGCGAGCCTTGGATGTCGCGAACCTCGACAGGCTGGTTGGGGAGGATCACGAAAATCTGGAGGACTGTGGCCTCCACAGCCTTCTCAGGGTACGTACTAGTCATTTAATCTTTGCATCTCATATTTTTCTGTACTTTTGCTAACGTCTTTTATTTCATACAGGCCGCCGATGTGATTGTGGTCCAGAAGAGGAAGTATGAGGCTTTGTACAGGCTGAAAGAGGCTGAGAAGAGTGCTCATGCAGCGGACCTGCAGTTTGCACGAACCTCTTCTTTTGAGGTAGGGAAAGCGTCCGCTGCCGCGGCCCTCCAGGCAGCCTTTATGGACTTGGAAAATGCCAACAAGGCCAGAGAGGAAGCGGAGGAGAATTTTAATCAAGCCGCGGAGTCTCTAAAATCATCACAGGCTCAGACAGCCGAAGCTTCCCGTGTTGCAGAGATTGCAAGTACCAAGCTCGCCCTCCTCCAGCAAAAATATCAAGATCTAGAAGCCAAGTCTTCTCAGAAGGATGAAGCCCACGCCGTGGCCATACAAAAGATGGAAGTTGATCATGGCGACGCCCTCCAGCTAGCCATAGACCATGCCGTGGAGTCATTCAAAGGCTCCAAGGATTTCTTCCTCATTAACAACAGGGCATACCTCCGCGGCTACCAGGAGCTGCGGCAGAGAATTATTAAGAGCTTCCCTGATACCAAGGAGACGGTCCTCGCTTGGAAATTAAGTGATGCAGAACATCAAGAGTGCATTGCTGAGCTGAAGGCCGCGGCTGAAGAAAGAGCAAGGCTGATAGCCCAAGCAGAGGCAGAGGTTGAGGACGGGGAGACAGAGACTACCGCGAGCGAAGAAGAGGCTGACGATGATGATGACGCGGCCTCTTAAATTCTTAATTTCTTTTGCATCAACTTTTTGTAATCTTAGATTTCCGTTGTGGCGGCGGCCTCTATTTTGTAATCTATGACTATTAATACAAAGGCTGCGGCCATATTTTTATCACTGATTGCCTACTTAATATTCCTTGCTTTTCAATATTGTATGTTTTACACTGCCTGCTATAATGAATGGTTGCACGTTACTGCCTCATATTTGCAACTTGCTTTTTGTATTGAATGAACTTGTAGGACTTGTAGCTAGGTCCGCGGAAGCATAGTATAATTCGATGCAATCTTGCTCTTATTAATCATCCACGGTGTCCTTGTCACTCTGGCCCTTTTTTGTTTTGCCCCTGCACCTCTGTAGGGCTGTGATCCCCCAAGCCGCGGTGCCAATGAAGTATGGTTTTGGGGCTGCGGCTTAATTTCTTCAATTTTTTGTCGAAGCCGCGGACCCTTTGGTTATCTACTCGTTTGCCATGTAGAAATAATGAATAGATTGATGCCGCGGTAATTTGAATGAGGGCAAATGTTCTGAATTCAAGTCCACCTCAGCGACTCTCAGTCGCTTTTTCCATTTAGCTGTGGCAGGTTGCCATCCAGTGCTAGGGCAACGGTGGATGAGGATGTCGCGGCATCTACTTGACTGCTGACAAGATAATGAGGCTGTAGAACCTTACCCTTGGGAAATTGAGGCCATCCTTCTGTAGGTTTGACATGCTTCATGATCATAGTAACAGAGCCTCCTATAGCCGCTTTGATTGTATTTCATGGCTTTCCTTTAGTCGATCTTGGGACACTATGAAGCCTCCCCAGGCTGGGTTACGTTATTAAGCCACCCACAGCTAATATGCGAGACACTATCAAGCCTCTCCAGACTGGGTTATGTTATTAAGCCACCCACAGCTAATACGCGAGACACTATCAAGCCTCTCCAGGCTGGGATATGTTGTTAAGCCACCCACAGCTAATATGAGAGACACTATCAAGCCTCTCCAGGCTGGGTTATGTTATTAAGACACCCACAGCTAATACGCGAGACACTATCAAGCCTCTCCAGGCTGGGTTATGTTGTTAAGCCATCCACAGCTAATATGCGAGACACTATCAAGCCTTTCCAGGCTGGGTTATGTTATTAAGCCACCCACAGCTAATACGCGAAACACTATCAAGCCTCTCTAGGCTGGGTTATGTTATTAAGCCACCCACAGCTAATACGCGAGACACTATCAAGCCTCTCCAGGCTGGGTTATGTTGTTAAGCCACCCACAGCTAATATGCGAGACACTATCAAGCCTCTCCAGGCTGTGTTATGTTATTAAGCCACCCACAACTAATACGCGAGACACTATCAAGCCTCTCCAGGCTGGGTTATGTTATTAAGACACCCACAGCTAATGATATATATAAAGCCATCCCTGTCTAGATATTGTAATCCTCCTGGCTCGATGACGAGTCCCAAAAGCTAAGAATGGCCGTTATAAGCCCCCGTGGCTAATGTCGCACTCCGAGAGTAGAGAATTGGCGTTGTAGGCCCTGGTGGCTAATAAAAGCTCCTTGAATCCTCAGATGCTTCTGCGAATATGGTCATCATATGATAAGATGTAGTTGTTCATTGCGAGGGGAACTTCTGAGCTAATGAAGGTTGTATCCCATCCATAAGTGCATCCCGAAGTAGAATAATCCTTCGAAATAATTTTGCTATATTTCCTCTGAAATCTGTTTGAGACAACAAGTCTTTTTGTGAGGTAGCAGGTTATGAAACCAAGAGAAATATCAGATAGCTAAACTTGTTAGTTCATATATTTATATATGTATGCTGCAGCTAATGACTTTGTTAACAAAACATAAAGTCTCGAGTATTAAGGCTACAATGAGCTTCATAAAACATAAACAGAAATAGTTGAAATTAGAAAGACTAAGGATGAGATGCGGCATGCAGCCTCTGCTAGGTCTGGCTGAATCCCTTATATATTCTTCAAGAATCACTGCAGCATCCCTTGCCCGATTAGCCTTTCAACTTCATCCTTCAGAGCATAGCATTGCTCTGTGTCGTGGCCATGGTCCTGATGGAATCTGCACCAGGTAGCTTTGTTCCTCTTGTGGGGTGGAGCTCTCAATTTTTCTGGCCACCTCAAAATCTTGTCCCCTTTGATGAACTCGAAGATCTCTTCAATCGGGAGGCTCAACTGAGTATAGACACACGACTTTTTCTGCCTTTTTTGACCTCTGATAGTTGATCCCGTGGTTTCGTTTACTGTAGCGGCAGGCAAGGTTGGCTTTGTTGTTTCCTCCACTTCCGCGCCTATGTTTTTAGATGCCACAGCCTCCAGCATTAGCACCCTCTGAGTTAGAAAATTGACCTGGGTCTGAAGTGAGGCGTGGCTGTCATAGAGGTGATTAAGGTGATTGTATAGTTGCACAATCTCATCCCTGACTTCTGCACTCCGGCTGGATTCTCCTTCCATCTCTGCTTTTGTTAGTCTTTATAAAGTATACAGAATCTGAGATAAAACTTAACAGAGGTGAGTGATCACAGAAGTATCAGGAAGGAGGGTTTGAATTGCTCCATGATTATGCTGCTGAGGCCGCGGCCAGTATGGCACATAAGTGCACTGTCGCAGCCTTTTAGTGCTATTCACCAAGTTCGATCCAAAGGCCACTCAAATCCCTCCCACGATGATTTTGAACTGTTGTGGCAGGTCCGCACCAGTAGGGGTCGCGGCATGAGATACTGCCGACCTTACAGGCCGCACCCCTGTCTGGGCAGGGGAGAGATCCCAAGACAGGAGCTGATATTTTCTCCCCCAACACGTGAAGAAAACCTACTAGGGTCCATTGATGAGAGAATTTCCTTGCGGTGCGCAATATGGCACAACTTCAATGGAAACCCTAGATCATAGGTAGATGACAACAAAAATGGGGTAGATACAATCCCTCCCTAATCATTCATCTTTTTGAGGCAAAAGCCCGTCATGCTTTTTAGCATTATCTAGATGGAATGATATCATAGGGGTATGCAAAATAGATCCAAAGCCATTAAGTGAAGATCCAAAGATAGGTTCAAAAATATGAAATTCCCGTTAAAGGGGGCGAATGTGGTGCAGAGTCCAATAACCGGTAACCGACCCGCGAGGAGATGATCCAAAGGACCCTCAGGGATCGAATACGGTGTTTGAAGAACTCATATATGCAGAGAAACAAGATTGAAGTATCTCATTCCCACATACGGCGCCAAACTGATGATACGAGAAATCGGCCATAGGGCGTTCTCATATCAGCAGATCAAAAGTTATATGTGTGTGTTAAACAAGTAAGGCAAGTAAATAGAGAGAAGAAAAGATATAGAGTGGTTCAGCCTTTAAAATAGGCCTACATCCACTGTGTTGCTCCGTTCTCATTATATGCGTTGCATTGTACAGTATAATCATGCCTAAAGTGGCATACAAATGTAAGAATGAAGGAGAGTACATGGCAGTACTGAGGATTCCAGAGTGCCGGATAGGTGGCTGCGATGCAGATCTGTGGCCTCCAAGTTGTGTGTTGGGGTGATGTAGAGAGAGTATGTGTTGTAGTGCCTCGGATGTGTCTGGAACCGATCCTTCACTTTCAGGTGTGATCCTCTATTTATGAGGTAGTGCGTTGAGTCACGTGCCCTGAGCACGTGGCGTACACCAAGTCTGCAGTAGATGTGGGTGAGGGTGTGCGGCCCAGAGTAGCAGTGCTGGGCTGTTGGAGGGGGACCGCGGACCCTGAGCTGGGGTGCCGCGGCCTCTTATGGAGAGGGCCGCACCTTACAGGAGTTCTGGCCGCGCCTTGAGTGAGATACCTGCCGCGGCCTGTGTGGCCTGAATGTGATTGTAGAAGTACTGCCACGGCAGGGTGCTATACTTTAACTAATGTAAAGTAAGTACTAGAGTGAGATATGATTGTATTATACCATAGAACTCTATCTTTGTATAATATAGTAGGCTTGTGATATATTCCTGCTTTATGTTCTGATTTATTATTGTAACTGTTCTATTATATTTTATAATGGTTAGTACTCGAATTCCTTCCATTGTAACTCAAACTGAGAAAACTCACACTGACGTAATCATGCAATGTATTTAGGAATTAATATCTCTAGCCCGAGAACAACAAATTCTTCGCTCTTCTCCAGAGGAAATCTCGAAGAAATTTGTAGAATGAACACTCTCAAATAATTTTTTAGACAAGTACCTCCGTTATTCCTTAGAAATACAGGTTCCAATTAAGCTGAGAAATGGATGCGTCAGATTCTGAAAATTCGGAATGGAGTAGGTATAATAACAGCCAATCTTCGAGTAACTCTAGCGACTTATATGTTCGAAGATGAAGTCGACTTTTGGTGGCAAGAGGTGTCACGTAATCAAAATTTTGTTAATTTTCTTGATAAAAATTTGAAGAAATCTTGTTAGAAAAGTATTTTCCTAAAGCCGAATGAGATCAATGAACTGGAGATTTCGTAAAATTACAACAAGTAAACTTATCCATTGCCCAGTATGAAGCCAAAATTATCGAGTTATCTCGTTACCCCGTTGAGTATGTGGATATTGAGATAAAGAAATCCAAGCATTTTGAAAGAGGACTACATCTGAGGATTAGGAATTTTGTCCCTCCTTTACAAATTCGAGATTATTTTCAACTTCTCGAATTTGCAATAATTATGGAATGAAATTATTCCGTCATAGTACGATCTTCCCGAACCATTATTAGAAATAATTATTTGATTAGGACTTTACCTCAATCTCGACCTCAACCATATCCAAATTCAAGTGGACAAGCTTATTCCCAAATTTTCCATAACACTACCCATTCAGTTATTCGTTGTCGTGAATGTCAATAACTAGGACATATTCAACCACAATGTCCTAAATTAAGATTTTTCCAATCCATCGTCATTTAAATAATCCCTCATAAAATCCAAATTTTCGTCCTATCCAAAATCAACTTAAGACAAATCCTGCTAAGAAAATTGTATTAGTTCCTATTTGTGGAAAGAATTGTTCGATATTGCCGATACAAATCTCCCATGACGTGATAAAAGGTACAATATTTTTTCATAATCATCCAGCACATTTTTTATTTGATTTAGGTTTAACACATTCCTTTATCGGTTTTAAATTGACTAAATTATTATAATTACTACCTACTGTGACCATCCCAGGCGGCATTCGGGGGAGGAAGGATCCCTCGAAAAAGAAGAACTGCACCGTGGTCTCGCACCCCTTCTTTGGAAGGTGCTTCGGCCGCCGTCAGTGTGGGGTAAATGTAAAGAGATGGAGTCGCTAGACTATTTTTCACAATATAGGCAAAAGAATATGTTTCCACTTCGAGAGGGAGGCATCAAGGACAAACTGATGCATACGAAACCAATAGTTCGAAGGTTCGAGGGCTAAGTTACGGAATGGGAAGGTGTTAGGCACCCATCCCTCCCTTTCGATCTCTCATGGGCTAGTGTTAATATTTTGCTTTATAACCCCGTGAAGTGTGTGTGCATCTTTATATAATGGAGATCGGAATCGTTCAACGCATACCATGGACAAGGTAGAGTGAGGTCATCCATAGGAAAGTTCTCGAAATAATATATATAGAAAATATGATTTGTGCATTTATCGCGATATTGATCGTTATTAGGAAATGACAATATGTGTTGGATGAAAAGCAAACAAGCATAATATATATGTGAATACAAAAATATAATAGATATGGAAATGGGAGATTTTTGAAAATTTGAGAAATTGAGAAAATTGGAAAATTGGACTCGAGTCTCGAATTTTAATCCGAGATGCCTACATAGCCTATAAAGGCATCAAAGTCCATGTAGTTATAATGTATCATAGGGGTGGGATTTATCCCGTAGATTCGAAATGAATTTTATAATATGTGTATGTGTAGAAGATGTGTTTTTGGTTTTGAAAAAAGTGTGATGGATAATTTCGTTCGAAATTTACGGGTATAACCCTCTTTTATTGGTTTTTGAGTTTTTTATAGAAAATAAAGTATGTGAAATATACTAATAAAAGCGTGGATGTTAAAGTATATGAACTAAAGTAAGAACTAGATTATGAATCTAATTTAAATTTATGCAAAGCAAGGAATTTAAAGAGAGGGAGAAGGAATTGGACCTTCTTTGACGCTTAATCTTTGATCTTGGGTGAAATCCCTTGAGTGTGGGTGAATGTTGATTAGAGACAAGGATATTTTTCCAATTTGGGTATGAAAAGGATGGGAATGCAAGCTTGAATGGAACTTTACATGACAAATTTTGCTGATTTCGAGGGAATATTGGTGAGATCACTAATGATGATGGATCTTTTGTCTGGTGGGAGTGAGGTCATGGAATCTATTTATAGGTACAAGGTGGGTGCCGATCATCCTACCCCAGTGAGTGCCTATCAACAGGTAACCTTTGACACTATGCCAATAGGCAGGGTTCTAGACCTGCCAATTGGCAGTCTCGTGTAGATATTTTTAGAAAAATGGTTATAGAACACAAATTATTGATCCAAATCGTATACGGGACATACCGTTAGAAAGTTACTTTAGAGACCTTCAATAGTCCTTTATACCGCTCCCGAGTTCAAGAGTTGACTTTGGGTCAAATGTGGCTCAGAAGCGCACATCTGTTTTTTGGACGGGAGATCGTCGGATAAAAAAGAATCATTCGTCCGCATGGTAAGTCAGAATCGTGCACGGGGTAGACCATTGGAAAGGTTAGGAGATGTACTTCGACATTCCAAAGTGTTTCGCTCGGTTTGGAAAGTTGACCTTGGTCAACCGAGGCCTGGAAGTGCCCGGTAACCTCTCAGAGTAAAACGAATCATTCATCCATATGGTAGGTTAGAAATGTGCATGAGGCGGACTGTTGGAAAGGTTATTTAGTTCCCTTAGGATATTCATTCAGTCTAATTCAATCTGAAGAGTTGACCTTGGTCAAATGGAGCCCGGGAGTGCCCGGTGGCCTCCTAATTAATTTTCGAGGGAAAATTAATCGTTCGTCTGAACGATTATGCTGTTTTGCGCATGGGGTGGACCATTATAAAGGGGTTTTAGTTCCCTTCAAATATTCAAAGAGTTTTATCTCTGATGATGAAGTTGATTGGGGTCAACTCGAGGCCCGGGAGCACCCGATATCCTTCGAATCAATTTTTAGTAGTAAAATGGTTCGTTCGTCCGAACCGTTATGTCAGTTCATGCACGGGGTGGACCATTGGAAAGGGTATTCATATAACTTTAAATATTAAAAGAGCTCTCACTCTCACGATAGAGATGACTGGAGTCAAACGGGGCCCATGGGTGCTCGATGTCCTTTAAATTGGTACTCGGAGTGCGACGGGGAGGTGCTAAGGACATAAGGAGATACTTAGGTGGTGCTAGAATGTGGTTTCTACACCTACATTTTTAATTGTTCCATT
The DNA here is from genome assembly GCA_949130495.1 of Sambucus nigra. Classification (NCBI taxonomy): domain Eukaryota; kingdom Viridiplantae; phylum Streptophyta; class Magnoliopsida; order Dipsacales; family Adoxaceae; genus Sambucus; species Sambucus nigra. Next base: position 180,005,297 of record OX422212.1, on the reverse strand, counting down.
GGATATTGAATTACCAACAAGTGAAATCAATACATCAACACAAAGTTATAGAGATTGTAAAATTCAACTTGGTTTAGGTACACTCATTGTTGACTTGAAAATTTTAGATATTTGTGGTTTTGATATTGTTATCAGAATGGATGTTTAGTCAAGACGTCATGCTTATATTAATTGCCATGCCAAGAAAATTTATTTTCAAAATGAAGAAAATTGTTCCTTTGTATTTCAAGGATCATGTCCATCTGAACCATCAAGTTTTTAAATTTAAAATTATTTTTTAATTCCAAGAATTTTAGAACAATTCAAAGATGTTTTCCCCGAAGAATTACCAGGATTTCCCCCTTCTCTAGAAATAGAAATTAGCATAAATCTTTATCCGAATACTCTTCCTATTTTGATACCTCCGTATCGAACAGCTCCTTTAGAATTTTGAAACTCTGTACTCAATTAGATGATCTTCTTGGAAAAGGCTTTATTCGCATAAACTTATCTCCCTGGGAAGCTCCTATATTAATTATCAAGAAATAGGTTGGAAGGTTTAGATTATGCATAGATTATCGTAAACTGAATTGAGTAACTATTAAAAAATAAGTATCCTATAACCCCAAATTGGAGATCTATTTGATCAACTTCGAGGAGTAAGGGTCTTTTCTAAAATATACTTATGATATGGTTACCATTAATTACGAGTAAGAGAATAAGATATTCTAAAAATTGATTTTCAAACTCGCTATCGACATTTTGAGTTTATCGTAATGTCTTTTGGATTAACCAATGCACCCGCAACTTTTATGGATCTTATGCATAGAATCTTTAGACCTTTTCTTGACCAATTTGTTGTCTTTTTCATTGATAATATTCTTGTTTATTTCCAATAGAGCATGCCCAACATCTAGAAACAGTATTAGGCACTTTAAGAAACCATCATTTATATGCTAAGATGAGAAAATTTTATTTTTCAATGAAGAAAATAACATTTCTAGGACATGTGATTTCTAAAAATGGAATCCAAGTCGATCCGGTCAAAATTTCAGCCATTTTGGAATGGCAAAATCCTACTAATATTACCGAGATAAAGAGTTTTCTAGGATTAGATGGGTATTACCGTCATTTTTTGGAAAGATTTTCTCACTTTGCTCTTCCCTTGTTATAGATAACTAGAAGGAATTACCATTGGTATGGACTGATGAATATACTCAAGTGATAATGCAAAAATATTTCATATTTATCCCCTTAATTTCGGTCCTTTTATGATCCCATGCAACATAATTAACTTGGATTTATCTTATATGTATGCTAATAACTCTCCTTGGCGAGTATTTTGTGTTTTGTGTATCTCTTATGTGTTTTACAGGTATTTCATGCAAGTTAGTGCGAGAGAGAAATCAAAACAGTGAAAGAAACCAATGACAGGGAGTTGAAGGGAATTTTCATAATTTTTCAGCCCTAGTCTGAAAGCAGAGCATAAAAAAAGTTGAAGAATATGAAATTACAATAACAGTGGAATAAATGACACCCAATTTCAAACTACAGTTGAGGAGTTATAAGTGTTAGAAGTTGAGAAATAAATCCAAGGAAAGAAGAGGAAGCAAGCTAATACAACAAGTTTTGCCAAACCGAACTCCAAATCGGTTCAACAACAAACCAGTTTGCCTATGCCCTTGAACCGGTTCGCCTTACCTGATGCACAAATTTTCATTCAAATGTTTTTTCTTCGAGTTGTGGGAGAATTGGACTCTTGCAAAAAAGACCAAGTAGGGTTATAATTTCATGTTAGACATGGTTTTTTCTCAGCTTCTGACCTAGGAGTTGAGAAAAATAGGAGGCAAAAACCATAGTTTTGAATTCCTTCATTCCGACTACACAAGTGTGGATTGATTCTCAAGTTTTAATACATCAAGTTTGTCTCCTTTACTTTATTCTTGCATGTTCTTCCTTTTTGCATGTTTTGTTTATTTTCTGGGAATTTAAGACCTCCATGCAAGTTTAGATATAATTTTATCAAGATTTCGATTTCATGCAACGTTAAAATTTCATTTACTACCCACATCACCATGTGAGGGTTGGGGTACATGAACCCAACCTAGGTTCTATGAATGGAATTAAAAGTGAAGAGAATTTAATTAATAATTCAAAGGCTCGATTTCTTATCGAAATAGACATTGTAAGTCTTTTAATTCCGTTTGCCCTAGGTAACTGAAATGTTTAAGGATGCAATATGAGTTTCAATAATTTATTACTCCCATTAAATACAATTTTTTATTTGATATTATGAGGAGTAAAATCCACATATGTCAAATGCTTATAGAGTATTTAATGATTCTTTGAATTGAGAATTAGGTTTTTTAAGTTTTTATGTTCTAAGTAATCACCGATGGTTCGGGGGAGTGTACTCCAATTCCATTTTCTCATATTGATTTAAAAATCAATTAGTTAATCTCTCATGAGTGGTTAATTTTCTAGTATAACTAATTTGCATTAGTTGATAGGAAAGTATCATAAGCAATCATCTTTTCTTTTCTTCCTCCGAGTCAAACGTCAGGTTATTTGCCATTCCTATTGGTCGTCATGAGAATTCATCTTAGTCCTTGAGTTAGATATCCCGGTTTACCAAATTATTACTTAAGAAACCATCTTGCACTTGAGTCATAATCACAAGCACTAGAGACACATTCAGTCGCGTTATCATTAAGCATTTCAAATTTTCAAGGATAAATTAACTACTTCTCCTGTACTCACTATTCCTTCTAGTAATGTAAGCTATGATGTATATACTGATGCCTCATTGCAAGGTTTAGGATGTGTTTTAATGCAAGATGAGAAAGTTGTAGAGTATAGGTCATGACAACTCAAAATTCATGAACGTAATTACCATGTCCACGATCTTGAGTTAGCGGGTGTAGTTTTTGCATTGAAAATTTGGCGCTGTTACCTGTATGGTGAAAATTTTCAATTCTTTTTTTACCACAAGAGTTTGAAATACATATTCACTCAAAAAGACTTAATCTACTACAACAACACTAGATAGAAGTTTTATAGGATTGCCGATTTAAATTAAACTACCATCCAAGGAAAGAAACTGTGGTAACTGATGCTTTAAGTCATAATCTAGTAGGAAGACTCCACACTTTGATTTCTTACAATATTGCTCATATTATAGAATAAACAGATCTTCGATTGATTCCCCCTTTCTCAAAATTTTCCAACATCACTGCATATTCCAAATTAAGAGAGAAAATTTTAGTGCAACAGTCATAAGATCCTTTTGTACAATCCCTTTAGGATAAAAATCATGATTTCTCTCGTGATAAGAATATAGGCTTATGATTTAAAAATAGATTGTATGTACCTAATGATTTATCTCTTCAAGAAGAAGTATTGCAATCATCACATCATTCTAAGTTTATGATTCATCCCGGAAGCTCCAAAATGTTTCATGTCATAAAGAAGCAATATTAGTGGCCAAATATGAGAAATAATATCAAAAATTTTGTAAGGGAATGTCTTACTTGTTAACAAGTAAAGATAAAACACCAACATTCTAATTGACTCCTTCAACTCATACCAGTTCCTCAGTGGAAATGGGATCATAATACCACGGATTGCGTTAGTGGAATACCTCATACGTCTCAAGTATATAATTCAATTTGTGTTATAGTAGACCGAGTTACTAAATCTACTCATTTTCTAGAAGTGAAGACCACCAATTCATTTCAAAATCTCAGTAAAACTCTACATTTATTAAATTGTCTGATTACATGGAATTCCTTTATCCATCATATCAGACGGAGATTCCCACTTTGTAGGAAAGTTTTAACAAGCACTTCAAACCATAATGGGTACTGAACTTCATTTGAGTACCACATTCCACCCACAAACGAATGGACAATCAAAACCTACAATTCAAACACTAGAAGATATGTTACGAGCTTGTACATTATATATGCCCGATAATTTGGTCCCGAGATAATCCAAGAAATCACTGAGAATGTACAACACATTCCAGAAATATTGAAGACAACCTAAGATCGTCAAAAACGTTATGCATACCAGCATTGAAAGTCCTTAGAATTTCAAGTTAATGACTGAGTATTTTGAAAAGTTTCTACTCGAAAAGGAATTTCACGCTTTGGAATCAAAGGAAAATTAGCCCCTGATATATTGGACCTTTCACTATTTCTGATTGTATTGGCCCTGTAGCCTACCAGTCAGAATTACTAGGTGAATTATCCAATATTCACAATGTATTTCAAGTGTCCCGGTTACTTAAGTATATTAATTATCCCTCCTATATAATTTCATGGAAACAAATTTCTATTCCACCAAGTCATAAATTCTAAGTACGTCCTATTCAAATTTTGGATCTCCAAGTGAAACGTCTCGGGAATAAGGAAATCCCCTCAATTAAAGTACTTTGGGAAAATCAAAACCAACAAGGAGCCGCATGGGAACCAAAATAAGCTATGAATGACCAATAGCCTGATCTCTTCCGAGGTAAATTGGAGGATGAATTTTTTTTAGGTAGGTAGATTGTAATATCAGCACTCGAACTAAGATAACCTAATTTCAATTTAATCCCCCCCCCCCCCCAGAATATATAAACTCAAGCGAATTTGAAAGAAGGATTAAACTACTTTACAAAACCTATGAAAACTTAATTAACCAAGTGTCACACCCCACAAAATCTGATAGACGGGGTGGCCAGCCACCTCCGCCGAACTATGCCGGGCGTGAACTAAATAAATACCACTCTTAGCATGAGACAGATATGAGACATAAATAAATGAGTCCATAAGATAAATGATTGAATCAATCTCCAATGATCATAAACAACAGAGCGATAAAAGATCCATCACATGCTAAAACTCCGAATAAATCCAATCTCCAATAATGATTATATAAAATCTGACTAATAAACCGACTGAATAATCCAACTGAAATCCTCTAAACAACTTTGGAACCAAATGTCCCGATAAAAACTCAAATGAAGTCTCATAATTAAATACGACTGAAAAGAAAGTTTAACTTAAATAAAGCAATAAAATAAATAACTCCAGCTGCACCTCCAAATGATAAACTTCGATAATCCTATGCAGCTTCTCCTAAACTTATCCTAAAAAAGTTAGTCAACGCACAAGGTGAGAGATCCGAGCATGAATACACACTACTCCCCTCAAATAGGATCCTTGAATCCAGACAGTAGCATAATACGCAATAAATATCACAATATAATATTTTAAATTAAATGGGATAATTAAATGCGATAAATATAAATTACTAACTACCCACAGAAATCCCCATTTAAAAAGGCTCACCCATATTATTTTAAATTCCCAAGTCCCATGATGTTATTTTAATTAAATTAACCAAATTTTATTATTGTTCTCACCTTTTATTATGGCGGTCCTCCCGTCCTAGGTGGTAAATCCCCAAAATGTCACACTTCCCCTTGTCAAATGGCCTCTGATCCGTGTAAATTTTCGACCCCACCCCATGACAAGGTTCCATACACGACACGACATAAATCGTCCACTGACAATTTCAAATTGTCGGTCCCTGACACATTATGTCGCCACAAATTTTAATACTCGTTTTTATCTTAGGCATTAATTCTTAATTTCTCAATTTCACAATTCATAAATTGCCCCACCCTTTTAATCAATGTGAGATCCTCAAAATAACCCCTTAGTCCCATACCTAAGGGTCCTCAAGTTATCAATACATCCTACCCTATGTATGGGATGAATTTCTAACATAAACCTCAACCTAGTCTCATGTCTAGGATAGCGTAACGACGATAAAGTATAAAAAATCAACCCACCCCAGACATAATAAAGTCGTAATAATCTACACTCACGAGTCCCATACATGGAAGGCGTAAATCATACAAATGCCTACTCACTAGTCCCATACCTAGAAGGCATCCTAAAAATAGGGAGAGCATAAATATCCAACAACCCGCCGTCATAAAAGGCAATTCAATAATACCAAAAAGTCACACAACCAATCATAATGAATCAACGTATAAAACTACGCATGATAGTACAATTCAATTAAATCTTAATTTAATTATCACGTCGTCAAAATACCCAATTAATCTCATTTAATTATTTTAAATTAAAATACACTAAGATTTCATCATTTATACATCATATTTCAAGTCCCATTAATTCTACACAATTTACATGAGTTGTATGTCCCCAAATTCATTTAATTCAAAACTAGGGTTTTTCTACATGCAACCTGCACCAATAAAACCCAAAATCTACTCATGAATCCTACGTACCCATGGGTTATGAATATTATTCATATTAAAAGATTTCATAAAAACAGCCCCGAGTTTTAGTGTCCACTTTCTCTTTTTAGATTGCTAATTGATTTTAAGAAACACATGAAATTAAGGTTTAGGCAACACTTAAAATGCATAATACTAAAGGAAACGAATAGAGTATTCATGCCTGTAATTAGTTGGATAGAAATATGAGTAGAAGGTTGAACTCCTCTTGAGAAAAACACCAATTGAATCTCCAAAACTTGTTAAAAGTTAGGGCTAGGGGTTGAAGATGAAAGACATGTTTTCAGAACCTTACTGGATAAAGTTTGAAAGGAAAATAATTTTTTCGAAGTCCCAGCCCCGTATCAGTTTAGTATATAAATGGTTTAAGAGTTAAAACCTAACTAGGACTCTCTAATCCATCCATCGCCACTGTCGTTCGAACAACATACGTTGTCGTTCGAAAGAGATGTTATGTCGTTCGAACGACATATTTTGTCTTTTGAATAACCCCAGCATCAAAAATGATATCTTTTAAAATCCAACTTTTTAATCTGATAATCATTCTTAAAAATGCACCTACCAGTTAAACGATAAAAATTTTTATAACCTTTTTATAAAAGACACGAATTAATTCCCGATTGAAAAAATTTCTAATAAAACCAAGTTAAATTCTTAAAGGCTGGTAACTCCAAGATTTTATTTTTCTCCAAATTAATTCAAGTCCATTAATTAAAACACGGGGTGTTACACCAAGTATCCCTCAAGTTTCAATAATTGAAAATTAGACCCTAAATATTTCAAACTACCAATACTTGACTTATATTTTTACCCTAGAGCCCAACTTTATATCAAATTGACCATCTTGATTTAAACTAACAAGAAATTATATTTTTAGTCCACTAGTTTTTTAAAATTACAAATATGACTCTAAGATTTCAAAAAATAAACTTTTAAGGATATATAAGTATATACATTGACAACAAAGACTAAAATCTAATTATTTGATAATTACACAAAGCCCCTGTAACACCCCGCCTGCCCGGGGAGAGCGAACTGAGCGCTAATGCAACAAAATAAATCCAAATCCACAAGTGACAAGGTATAGAGCATCTAAGTCCCACAACAACAAAAGAGAAACTACAAATCTCAATCTCTTCAAATTAAATACCAAATCTCTCGAATTACATACAACAACTAACTCGAAAATAAAATACAAATCTCCAAAGCTCTATACATCAAAATAATACAAATCTTTCCCAAAAAATCCTCGCTAAAATTAATCTCCATAGCGCCCTGAAATCCGCGCTAACCTGCCACTAAAAGAAAATATGGGGAAGTACACAATACGACAAGAAAGATGCTCAACAAATAAATTAGCGATGAATAATGCGTAACAACACGAGTACGAATATTCAAATCAAAATAAAAATCTCAATAGCATTTCATCATTATAATTTCTCAACAACACTTTAACTGGGTCACCAGGCCTCACCACATCCGTATATGCTTTATCAAGCCATAGCCCGGGAAACAAGAATTTTGGCGGGTGCCCAACATCCGTGCCATATTAAAATCTCATGAGAACATGCTCAATTACAATATAATGATACCACATGATTCAAAATAATTTCAAGAATTATTTTCCAGATTTCAATGAATTTATCAATTCAAATATGAGTTCAATTAACAAGAATTCAAAGAGAATGACACTCGCGAGATTTAAGGAGCATATTGTGTAAAACCCCATACCTCAAACCATGATGAGAAACCAATGATCACATCCTCAAGATCAACACAAAAGATCTACAAAAACTCCTCCAAGAACCTCCAACAAAATAGCCCCAAGAACACCTTTAATCTAAGGTTGGAACTCACAAATCTCAAGGGCCAATGTGTATATAAAAAGAAGAGGAATATAAAATATATTTGCTGCCAAAATTTGTGCCAAAAGTAGGTTAAAAGGGTTGCCCATGACTTCCCTTTTATAATGCAAAGAAATGAAGAGTTGGAATCCAAAAGACTCCTTTAAATAAGGCAAATAAATGAAGAGTTGGAAGTCAAAACAACTCCAAGAGTTAAAAACATTTTAAAATCATTTTAAAATCCTTTTTAACTCCGTTTTCGAAACCGTTTGAAATTATCGCCTTTAAAAATAATATTCAACGTATTTGAGCAATAAAAATAATTTTATCAAAAACTTTATTTTCCTCCATTTTCCAAAAATTAATTAAAATAGCCCAAAATTACGCTGGTTGTTACACTTCCCCACTAACAATGGAATTTTGCCCTCGAAATTCGCCGAATGCCTAACTCTCAAAATCAGGCCACTACACTAACTCCAAAAATAATCTCGTCTCCAAAAATAAATTCCTCACATCTAATCTAGATGCCTATCACGATATCACCTAAAATTTTCTATCTCCAAAAATTGTTAACCACGCAATGAACCCAAAACCCAAGCCCCGAGGGTTGTCGTATACCTAAGCTCTGATACCATTTGTAACACCCCGCCCACCCGGGGAGAGCGAATGGAGCGCTAATGCAATAAAATAAATCCAAATCAACAAGTGACAAGGTATAGAGCATCTAAGTCCCACAACAACAAAAGAGAAACTATAAATCTCAATCTCTTCAAATTAAATACCAAATCTCTCGAATTACATACAACAACTAACTCGAAAATAAAATACAAATCTCCAAAGCTCTATACATCAAAACAATACAAATCTTTCCTAAACAATCTTCGCTAAAATCAATCTCCATAGCGCCCCAAAATCCGCGCTAACCTGCCACTAAAAGAAAATATGGGGAAGTACACAATACGATAAGAAAGATGCTCAACAAATAAATTAGCGATAAATAATGCGTAACAACACGAGTACGAATATTCAAATCAAAATCCAAATCTCAATATCATTTCATCATTATAATTTCTCAACAACACTTTAACTGGGTCACCAGGCCTCACCACATCCGTATATGCTTTATCAAGCCATAGCCCGGGAAACAGGAATTTTGGCGGGTGCCCAACATCCGTGCCATATTAAAATCTCATGAGAACGTGATCAATTACAATATAATGATACCACATGAATCAAAATAATTTCAACAATTATTTCCAGATTTCAATGAATTTATCAATTCAAATATGAGTTCAATTAACAAGAATTCAAAGAGAATGACACTCGCGAGATTTAAGGAGCATATTGTGTAAAACCCCATACCTCAAACCATGATGAGAAATCAATGATCACATCCTCAAGATCAACACAAAAGATCTACAAAAACTCCTCCAAGAACCTCCAACAAAATAGCCCCAAGAACACCTCTAATCTAAGGTTGGAACTCACAAATCTCAAGGGTCAATGTGTATATAAAAAGAAGAGGAATATAAAATATATTTGCTGCCAAAATTTGTGCCAAAAGTAGGTTAAAAGGGTTGCCCATGACTTCCCTTTTATAATGCAAGGAAATGAAGAGTTGGAATCCAAAAGACTCCTTTAAATAAGGCAAAAAAATGAAGAGTTGGAAGTCAAAACAACTCCAAGAGTTAAAAACAATTAAAAATCATTTTTAAATCCTTTTTAACTCCGTTTTCGAAACCGTTTGAAATTCTCGCCTTTAAAAATAATATTCAACATATTTGAGCAATAAAAATAATTTTATCAAAAACTTTATTTTCCTCCATTTTCCAAAAATTAATTAAAATAGCCCAAAATTATGCGGGTTGTTACAGCCCCTTGTCGACTTTAGCCTCCACATAAGCAGATAATGCCAAAAATTACATGTTTTAGCCATACACAAATGTGAGGTTTATTGATACGAGAAATCGTCCACTAGTCGCCCTCGCACCAGCAAATCAAGTGTATAGTGTATAATAAGTAAATAAAGCAAGTAAGAGAGATAAAAGACAAGATATAGAGTGGTTCGGCTATAAAAGAGCCTACCTCCACTTTGATGCCTCCCTCTCATTATATTCATATCGTTCATGTACAAGTTTATAATGCTACAATGGGCGTACAAGATAAATGAGAGAGAAGAATACATGACGGTAGCGGTTTCGGGGGTGCTGGAGATACGACTACGATGTAGATGAGTAATCCCCAAGGTGTATGTTAAGGTTGTGTAGAGATAATTTAGCAAGGCTTCGCCAGGTACTATAGAATCTGACCCGGGGATCAGAATCGAAGTCCCCCCATCCCGAGGCGTAGACCTCTATTTATATGAGGTATGTGAGTTGTATTGCATGCCTTGAGCACGTGACATAAGTATGGAGCAAAAACAATGAGATGGATGCGGCCTGTAAGTGGGGCTTGAGTTATGGGTACTGCACCCTCGGTAGTATAAGTCTGCGGCATGTATGAATGGCCAAGATTATGGCTGTCGCACCTTGTGCTGAGTAGAGCCGCACCCTATGCTGGGAGGGTTGCGGCATATAAGCTTGTATGCCTGATCAAGGTCTGTAGCAGGGTGATATACTTGCCATATCAATAAGCCCCCAAGTTGTAGTGCCCCCAAGTTGTAGTGCCAATAGGTAGCGATTGGGGCCGCGGCTGAGTAATCAAGTCCTCTTAAGGTGCCGCGGTACTTCCAAGGCGATGCTTAGTCTTCCCCTGTCATGTTATATAAATTGTACTGGTCGTGGACTTCATTACGTTTCCCAAATCTTTGAGAGCATATCGAGAACGAATTTCTGCGCGTTTGTCTCCTTATGTTTTTCGGCGATCTTTAGCAGCTGCAAGTGGTGGTTTAAGGCGCTTCGAGGCTGAGTATTGGTTATTTCTTCATTTCCAGGTAATCTTCCAACCATCTCTCTCATTTTATACCCCATTTGTCTACTAGCTTCATATTTTCTGAGACAAATTCCACCTGACTGATAGGAATTAAACTCGCATATCTGTTAATTTCTAAGAATTAAACTCGTTCAAAAATGAATTCTCATCTGTTTGATTGTTGAATATAACTGCCATATTTGTTTTTGAGAAAACACCCCCAACTACTTGATAGAAACTTAAGGTTTTAATTGGATAATTCTTTTATTACATGGATCATATGGCATGTATTTGTGTTGAATCACATTAAATCATATAATTGTTCTTGTTGTTCTTGAATAAAACCCTTCACATTCTAAGTCTTCAATCTTTAAATGAATCAACATTAGATACTAAACTATTTGAGTGAGTGGCCGTGGCATGATAAAATACCCCTTTAGTAATCTAGGGCTGCCCTTAATCCATGAAACATTGCAACATTGGTTTAAGCCCTAGCCGCGGCTTGTGGCAAGTGATGGTTGTGGCCTGTAGCCTTTTTTTATAGGGTAATCCCTTAGGCTCTTAGATTTAGACTCCACGACATTTTACCCCATAGTTTGATTATTACGGCCTGTTGAAACTAGTTTGGCAATATTCTCCTTAGGTTCTCAGATTAGAGTCAGCAATGTTTTATCCCACAGTCATTACGGCATGTAAGAAAATAATGTCTTCCATCAAATCCATATATCGTGGTGACAATTACCTTTTAGCGCCTTAAAACCCAACCTTTGGTGTACATTGCCCATTTGGCCTTATTATTTCTTGTTTTTCCTCAACATGATATATCATTTCACCTGTCGCAGCCTCTGAGAGGCCTCAATACCATACTGGCTGCGGCATCTAACTGCGGATTGTGCTTTTCATGTACTACTGCGGCCATATGAACTTTGATCGAGATGAATTTTTAAGAGGATTTTAGGCAAAACATTTTGGAGCCTCTCCTCCTGAACTTCCTTTTGTGCTTCCGTTGAAGTCAATAGGGCCTTTCCAACTCAAGGATTTCCCCAACTGCGTAGTAATAGACTCAGACTCCCCGGATTCTGCCTGTAAGAAGGATTTTGAGACGACACCAATGGAAGAGGAAGCCAACTCTAGTAACCAACCAATGGACTTAGAAGATAACACCGTGACAGGGGGTACAACTTATGTTAGGGATGAACCAGTTGGCCCATCTGGGAGGGCTGAGAGGCCTCCTGCTGCACTTGACATCCGCGGCATTATGACCCAAGGATGGGTTGATAAAGTAGCTGAGGCCTTCGAGTTCTTGAGGACTTGACGTGATCAGCTCCTGCCACAGAACAAAGGCCCTGCACGGCCATTGGTGAGGATGGGGTATGTTTCCCTTTGCACGCTTTCATTTATGGTCTGGGACTACCCCTCCCTGTTCCCATCAGAAGAATTTTTCAATCAATGAAATTATCCCCAGCCCAATTAGATCCCAATGGCTGGAGGACCATTCTTGCAGTCGTCGTGCTATAGGAGAATCAATTCAAAAGAGATATTACTCCTGTGGAGTTTTTCCACATCTACCGCCCGAAGGAAAACCCTGTAAAGTTTGTTGGGTATTACTACCTCTCCATCCACGGCAGGGACGAGACCTTTTACTCTGGGAGGCCTACTAGTGTAAAGAACTAGAAGGGGAAATATTTCTACATCTATGGAGAAGGGTGGGAGATTCACTTTGAGGAGAGCGAGAGGGAGAGATCATTTAGGATGCCGCAGAAATGGAGATGTTCCTCCAAGCTAGGTATTTCAGTTATAGTCGCGTCCCCTCTTTATAATTTCCTATTATTCTCCACTTTGCTTTTGTACTAACCTTAGAAATGTTTTCTGCAGTTCTTGATAATTTGCAATTAAGGAAACGGCAAGAGAAAAGAGTTGCCAAGGTCGCGGCAGTTCCTGCTAAGGAGAAGAAATTCAGTGTACTTGTAACTTCTACCTCTGTATTTGAAGTAGGAAACTTCCCAAGCAAATCCATACCGAAAGAGATGGCCGCGGGAGGTAATAATTATATTAACAGTTTTGTTCCACGGTAATTATATTCATATCATGAGATATTTACTGTTGCATTTCTTCTTTCAAGTGAGGAGGTTGATAGGGATCTTTTGGCTGCCCAACTGGCAGAGATGGATGAGGATGCAATTGTCCTTAATAATACTGCTAGGCACAGAAAGAGGAAGAGGTCCAAGATGAAGGCTCCAGCCGAGTTTCTTCCAGCGACCAAAATCCACCTACCGCAACCCAACATCAAGCCACGGAATCAACTATCCCTGTCGTACCCCAACTCCAAGTTGGGGAGTTAGATCCTCTCGAGAGGCCTGAGGGTACTTTTGATGATGACATTGGGGACAATTTATCCGCGGAAGGGCTGATGTCAACCTCTGATTGTCCAATCCATTCAAACTCAACCCCACTACCAATTATCATAATAAATGCCAACTTGGCGCCTCCTCAGTGCCGCGCCAACATCGGTATTGATGGCAGTCCACGGCCACTGCTTAAGCAGCCCAACCCTGAATCCTTATGGGATACAACTGAGAGGGCGGATCGCATGATGAAGATGGTCCTAAATGCCGCGGACCTTGATAGGCTCGTAGATGAAGATCACGACGACCTGGAGGACTATGGTCTCCACAGTGTTTTAAGGGTAAGTGCAAATACTCTCAGCCCTATATCTGCATTTCGTACCTCACTCATAACTCTTTCTCTTTTCAGGTCACATATGTCATGATTAGTCTGAAGATGAAGTATGAGGCCTTGTATAAGTTAAAAGATGCCATGGAGAGGGTACATCTCGCTGACTTGGAGAGCACAAGGAACTCTTTATTTGAAGTTGGTAAGAAGTCTGCTGCCACGGCACTCCAGGCAGCTCATATGGACCTCGAAGCTGATTTCAAAGACAAACGAGAAGCTGTTGAAAATTTTCATGAGGCTGCGAAGTCTCTTCAAATTTCTCAAAGCCAAACTGCGGAATCGTCCAAGGCCGTGGAGTTTGCTAACAGAAAACTTAAACTTCTGTAGAAGAAGTATGAGGAATTGGAAGCCCAGGCTGCTAAGGATGCTGAAGTCCATGCTGCAGTGGTCAAGAAGATGGGAGAGTATTATGGTTCGGCTCTTCAATTGGATATTGATAGCACGGTGGAATCATTCAAGGGGTCTAGATACTTCTTCCTTATCAATAATAGGTCCTACCTCTACGTCTACCAAGAGCTCAGGCATAGAGTTATAAAAACTTCCCCGGCTCTAAAGAGATAATTCTTGCCTCGGGTCTTGGTGATACTGAGCACTACGAATGCGTGGTCGAGATCAAGGCTACGGCAGAGGAAAGAGCCAGATTTAGGGTAGAGGCTGAGGCAATGGCAGCTGATGAAGAGACCCTGATGGCTGCTGAGGGAGAATAAGGAGATGAAGTTGATGATGCTAAATCTTAGGGACACGTCCCTATTTATCTTCTTGTTACCTATCTTTTTGTTGTCTGTAATCTTAACATTAATATTTGCCAAAATTTTTGGCTACCAACTTTATTATCAAGGTTGTGGCCACTTTTAATGTTGACTTTCTGCTTCCTTTTCTATTAGCTTTCTTATTCCCCTACTTTGCTTTCCTGGTTGAATGAACTTGTAGAACTAATATATTAAGGTTGTGGAACTTGTAGTATAAATTTTTTCTTCACATAGCCTGCGGCTAGATTTCTTCACCTTGGACTTTACACTTATATTCTGATATATTATTACAATATTTGATATTTGATGGTGGTTGTAGTCTCTTCTTGAACAGGGTAGTGGTACCTTTGGGTGTTAGAATCCCATATGTTGTAGTTTTATGATTGTAGCTTAATCTTAATGTCCCTTACTTTCCTGAACAATGTTGTGGCAGGTTAACAATCCTGCATGCCCTTATCTACTGCATCTTCTAACTGAATTCACTTAATGGCTGCAGCGATACTAATAAGGATGCGACACCTTTCTAGCCCTTTAGGAAATTAAGGCCTTCTTTTTATGTCTTGGGAATGATTCATGATCACAACAATTGCATCCATTTTTAGTTGCTTTGATTTCCTTTCACGGCTTTCCTTTAGTCGCTTCGATTGGGTTATTATCAGGCCCCCCGGTCTAGGTATTATAAAGCTTCCTCAAGCTTAAGTGGATATATATAAAGCCTTCCCAGGCTATAATAGGATTATCATCAGACAATGAAGTCTTTAGCCCCTTAAAATATAGAATTATCCTTAGACAATTAAGTCTTTGGCCTCTGTAGGTTATTTTCAGGCCTTCCCGGGCTAGGTATTATGAAACTTTCTCAAGCTGATATGAGATCGCCAAGTTAACGATGTTTAGTATCATATCCACCAAGCTAATGATGTTTTCCAGGGGGAGTAACCTCACCAGTATAATGACGCATCCTGAAATCTAATAACGTGCATTGGAGGCCCTCGCTGCTAATAACGCATCCTGAAAGCTAAGAACGAACATTGGAAGCCCTCCCTGCTAATGACGAATCCCGAAAGCTAAGAACGGGTATTGGAGGCCCTCATAGCTATTAACCCTTTCTAATAACCGCTTCTAAGAATGTAGCTATCATATGCTGGGATATAGTCTCCATATGCGGCGTTATAAATTAGCATCCCTACCGCTCTCAATAGTTTCTTTTGCTATTTGAAATTATCATTTTCCTTCATAGGGTTAGGCATATCGACGGGCGTTGATTGCCCATTTAGATATAATCATTCCCAATATAATTCGATGTCTCCATGTAGAATCTATTTAAGATAAGGATTCTTTCATAAGATATCACTTAATGGAATCAATGAAATTAAAGTATTGTATTCATTGATTCTCATAAGCATGGACATAAAAAATCATAATGAAATAAAAGATAATGTTCACTATGAACATAAACATAAAGAGATATAAACTAAATCATAAAGCTAAGAGAAGTATGGTCCATCAGGCTAGGTTGCATCCCCTAAGCATCTCTGAGTCATCTCTTCAGTAATCCTTGTCCAATAAGCCTTTCAATTTCATCCTTCAGAGAATAGAATTGCTCAGTGTCATGGTCATGGTCCTGATGGAATCTCCACCAAGTAGCTTTATTCGTCTTGTGGGGTGGAGCCCATAGCTTTTCTGGCCACCTCAACAGCTTCTCCTATTTGATGAACTCAAAGATGTCTTCAATCGAGAAGGCCAACGGAGTGTAGGCCTCAGATCTCCTCTCTGCCTTCTCCATTATCCTCTTTAGGGCCTTAACCGCAGCCTTTCCTTCTACGGACAGTGCTTTTAGCTAGAACACTTCCTTGGATGGAATTTCTGGAGCTGTGGGAGCAATAATCCTGGGTGCAGTACCTACATTGGGTGAGGCTGTGGCCTCAAGCATGAGGACCCTCTGAGTCAAGTAGTTGACTTGAGTGTATAGTGTAGCATGGCTGTCGTAGAGATGGTTGAGGTGATTTACAACTGCACAATCTCATCTTTGACTTCTATGCTTTGGCTGGATTATCGTTCCATTTTTTGCTTTGTTAGTCTTTACAAAGTATATATAATCTGAGATAAAACTAACAAAAGTGAATAATCTTAGAAATTTATTGAGTAACCAAGTAGGAAATGGGGATGCAGCGTTTGCACTGTTGCATGGTATTACTGTTGAGGCCGCGACTAGTAAGGCACATAGGTGCACTATTGTGGCCTTCGTATGATATTCACCAAGGTTGAGATGGAGACCATCTGAGTCCGTTCCCTAATATTTTGAAGCTTATGTAATGTAGATGCGCTAGTAGAGGCCACAACCACAAAGGCATTTGAACTGCCCGACCGCATCCCCTCCTAGACAGCGAAGGGAGTAATCCCAAAAATTTAAGCCCGAAAACTGAGTTTTTCTCCTCCAACATGTGGAGACCATACCTACTAGGGTCTGTTAATGAGAGGATAGCTTCACGGTGCACAAAACGGCACAGTTTCAATAATAAACCCGAGATCATAGGTCGAGAATTATAAAAATGGGAGTAAATACAATCCTTCCCTAAACCTTCACCTTTTCGGGGCTAAATCCCATCATGCTTTTCAGAACTATCTAAATGAAATAATGTCATTGGGGTATGTAAAATAGATTTAAGGTTATAAGATGAAGACCCAAGAACATATCTGAATATATGAAATACCCATTTAAGGGTGTAAATATAAGGTAGAGCTCAACAACCAAAATTTGATCATGAGATGATGACCCAGAGGATCCCCATGAATAAAATAAGGTGTTTAAGAACTCAAAATATAGAGAAACAAGATTGAAATATCTCGCTTCCCACATATGGCACCAAATTGTTGATACGAAAAATCGCCCACTAGTCGCCCTAGCACCAGAAAATCAAGTGTATAGTGCATAATAAGTAAATAAAGCAAGTAAGAGAGAGAGATAGAAGACAAGATATAAAGTAGTTCGGCTATAAAAGAGCCTACGTCCACTTTGATGCCTCCCTCTCATTATATTCATATCATTGATGTACACGTTTATAATGTTATAATGGGCTTACAAGATAAATGAGAGAGAAGAATACATGACGGTAGTGGTTCCAGGGGTGCCAGAGATATGACTATGATCTAGATGAGTAACCCTAAAGGTGTATGTTGAGGTTGTGTAGAGAGAATTTGGTAATGCTTTGCCAGGTTCTATAGAATCTGACCCGAGGATCAAGAATCGAAGTCCCCCCCATCTCGAGGTGTAGACCTCTATTTATATGAGGTATGTGAGTTGTGTCGCATGCCTTGAGAACGTGACATAAGTCTGGAGTAGCCTCAATGAGAGGGATGCGGCCTGTAAGTGGGGCTTGAGATGTGGGTGCCACACCCTTTGTAATATAAGTTTGTGGCATGTATGAATGGTCAAGATTGTGGGTGTCGCACCTTGTGCTGAGTAGGGCCGCACCCTATGTTAAGAGGGTCATGGCCTATAATCTTGTATACCTAATCAAGGTCCGGGCAGGGTGTTATACTTACCATATCAATAAATCCCCAAGTTGTAGTGCCAAGAGGTAGAGATTGGGGTTACGGATGAGTAATCAAGTCCTCTCAAGGTACCATGGTATTTTAAAGGCAACGCTTCGTCTTCCCGTGCCCTGTTATATAAATTGTACCAGCCGTGGACTTCATTACGTTTCCCAAATCTTTGAGAGAATATCGAGAGTGAATTTCTTCGCATTTGTCTCCTTGGATTTTTCGGCGATCTCTAGTAGCTGCGAGTGGTGGTTAAAGGTGGTTCGAAGCTGAGTATTCGTTGTTTCTTCATTTCCACGTAATCTTCCAACCATCTCTCTCATTTTATACCCCATTTGTGTACTAGCTTCATATTTTTTGAAACAAATTCCACTTGACTGATAGGAATTAAACTCACACATCTATTAATTTCTAAGAATTAAACTCGTTCAAAAATGAATTCTCATTTGTTTGATTGTTGAATATAACTGCCATATCTGTTTTTGAGAAAACACCCCCAACTACTTGATAGAAACTTAGGGTTTTGATTGGATAATTCTTTTATTACATGGATCATATGGTATGTATTTGTGTTGAATCGCATTGAATCATATAACTGTTCTTGTTATTATTGAATAAAACCCTTCACATTCTGAGCCTTCAATCTTTAAATGAATCAACATTAGATACTAAATGTAATACCCCGTACTTTTAAAGATATTTAAATTACAAAGGTGGGCGTAATTTGGTAAATTGAGGAATTTCTGTGAATAATAATTTTGGAATTTATGAGTGAAATTGAATAAATTCAGAATATAAAGTAAATAGTAAATATTAGTTTGTAAGTGTCAGATTAATATTTACATGGATTATATTTTCTTATGAGACTAAGTATATGAGTGGATTATTTTTAATTACATGTCGCAAGTTGGGTAAAGCGACAAAGGAAATATTTTAAATGGGAAAATACGTGTATTGAACGTGTTGGGTCAAAATAGTGAATTTTAGTTAAGTGACTCAGATGGAGATTTTGACTGCGCCATTGGGTTAGGAATGGCCGAGATAGTCAAAATAGAGTACCCGGTAGTAGTATTTGGGTTCCAGACTTTTTTGGACTAGTAGAGACTCATAAATGAGTACACGAGTCATTTAACAATTGGGTATACACCCAATTTCGGGTTTAATAAGAGAAAACCCTCATTTTTGCCCCAAAATCAGATCTAAGAGAGAGAAAGAGAAGAGAGAAGGGAGAGAAGAAGAAGAAGAAGAAGAAGAAGAAGAAGAAGAAGGGATTCGACTCGGGGTCGTCAGATTTAATCCACGAGGCAAGTGTTTACTTGCTTTATTAATTTAGTGTGTTTATTTATCATATTATAATTGGTGTGTAAAACTATAAAGATTTTTTGGATGAGTTTTCGTGAATCAAAATGGCTTTTTCGAAAGATTAACGAGTAAAACCCAAATAATATCCAATTTGAGAAATTTAGGAATTAATTGAAATTAATTGTTGGATCTGGGTTCTAGGATGATTAGAACCCTTTGTATGTGTGTATTTATGATTGATTGAGATTGTATGATGATGGGTGAGAAAATAAAAACCTCGGAGGTGTATTAATGGAGGTTTGGGATTTTAGAGAAGACGATAAATAGTAACTCCGTAGCTTGTGGGATAAATTTGGATAGGAAGAGGGCAGATTCAGCTCTCGGTCAAAATACAAAAGTTGTAGATCTTTTCGATACGATCGCGTGGGCACCGACAACATATTTTTTTTATTTTTCTACGAATTGTTATGACTTTTACAAGATGGAAGTTCCGTGGTGAAACCACCAACTCGAAAATGCACTCGGAAATTTGAAAAATAAAATAAAGCCTAGAATTCTTTGGAGATAAATATTTGGGGTTCCTAAAAATAGTGTGGGGACTTATAAATATTTTTTTAAGTAAGGTACCAAAATTTACCCAAATAGGGGTGTTTGGGAGGAGTAACACTCGGAGTGATGTTTCAGTGGGCAAAATTTTATATAAGTAATTGTGCGCATAGAAAACACACTTATATGCCAATTTTGATTGAGTAAAATCCTATGACGTGACTAGGATGAAATTTAGGATACGGGCTAAAGAGAATTGAGCAGTCATCTGATACGTCTATTTATGACAATTATTATAGGTGAGAGGAATGCCTATCGTTATTTATGGGACGAATAAATATATCGGTGTTGTTGGTATTGTCATCGTGCGGTGAGAAAAACTCGGAAATAATATATTGAGGATTATTCAAAATTGATAAATGCGTAGGATATTCGAGAGATAAATATACTACGTAGGAAATTTATTATACGGATTGTGCGTATGCCCGAATGTTATTATATACGTGGGTTAAATAATTACCTATAGGAAATTATGTATAGGTGAGAGAAATACCTATAATTATAATATGGTTGTGTGAATACCAAATTGATGATATATTTATATAGGTGGAATGTGTACCTATATGATTATTTATTATGTGTATGACATGCCTACCATACTTGCTATCACGGGAGGTTGGCGTTCGTCTGAGGACAATCTTATCATGTGTTGCCTTCGGGGGGATTTTAGATTTGATACCTCAAGAACATAGGACTGTGAAGGGCTTATTTATGAGTCGATAAGTCTGCTGACTATGGGAGCGTAGGTATGTGCGTGACCCATGGGTATGTGAACTATGTTCGCCTCCAATATATGTGATTTGTATTTATACGGTTCCTGAGTGATGCGGAACGCGTGATCCTTATGTGCGTGATGTACAGGGATTTGATAGCAGAGTATGAGTGCACCGCAGCTGAGCCTAGGGGTGCCATATATGCATATATGTATTGTGATTAATATATATGTGTACTTGAGATAATCCACGGATGCTTAGTAAATGAGAATGACTAAGCCACTTATATTTTAATTCGTGAATGATTAATATACTTGTTGCGTATAGTATATTGTTTATATATATGAGATGAGATATCATATAACCTAACCTTGTATAAAGCAAAAATAATGAATAAAGTGTGATATTACTTCCGGTAAATGTATATCCGGATTTATATGAATATGAATCTTAGGTTCTAATGAGAACTATTAATAAATACGGGATGGTATAAATATGGTCTGTACTGAAGGCCTAATGGATCTCGATGATCAACATTGTCACTGTTGATACCAAAATTAGTATGCTGATGTGGACGAATAATAAGAAGACACGTGTCAATCTACGTGGCACAATAGCAACGAGGAAGATCATTCTCCCGACCAACATACTCACTCCGAGCAACAGGCGTACTCTGAGGAACACCAGTCTTCCGAGGAACACCAGCCCTCCGAGGAAGTCTTGTCCTCCGAGGAACTCCAATGCTCCGAGGAACTCTTGGACGATGAGCAACTAAGGCGATTCGAGCTGCATCTCGACCACAGCATTGATTGCCAAATAATCAACAGTTCAACTATTCGTTGAACGCTTATCATCTTGACGCACACGCTTGAAGAGCATTAAATGAGTTACCCTTTCATATGTATATCATTTAATGTATCACCCTTTCATGTACAGCCTAAGGGCTATAAATACCTTGTATCACCCTCATTCAAAGGGACTGGAATTTCTTGATAGCACTTGTAATCGAGAATTCCCAAACACTCAGCAATAACATAACAGTGGATGTAGGCCATTCAAATAAGGCTGAACCACGTTAAAATTCTTTGTCTCATTTATATTTATCTGTGATTGAATAATTAGAGTAATCTAATTTTTTACATCAACAGATTGGCGCCATCTGTGGGAAACGATCGTTATTATCGTTTTTCACCAAGATTCATTCATCATCAATGGCAGATAATCCAGAATCTAGCAATGGAAATGCTGGAAATCCTCCAAATCCATCTGCACCTCCAGATCTGGCCGGAATTATGACGAATCTGGATCAAGGACAAAACGCCGTGCAAGAAATAATGCGTCAACTCATTCAAACCCTTCATGGTGGTGCACCTGCACATTCGGGACAGAGAAGTGGTCAGAGGCAAACTTATTTACTTTCTTCACGATCCAGGCGTACTGAGCCACATCGTAATGAGGAATCTGATGACTCCTCTTATCAACCTGGACGAACTTCGTCAATAACGACTATAGATACTGATCAACGTATCACTCTCTCTCCAGAGAGACTCAGTGCCTTGGAAAGATTGAGCATGGTGTCTCCTTTCAGTCGATTAGGCCCTATGAGGAATAGGAGTCCTCCTAAAACCATGTCGAGGAGTTTTCGACAACCATCAGATCGAAGGGAAGGATCAACACAATCATGACCAGTTGCTCGTCGAGATAGATCTCAGGAGGCCACTTCAGAACAATCAATTGCTCGAACTAATAGGCCCGAGGATGGAAATGATGCTTGGAAAGGGTCCCTTCAGCGACTGGAGGATAGATTGGGAGAAATGGATAAGGCGAAGAATCCCCTACAACGAACTTTTATTCAGGGGACACCTTTTGTCCAGGCCATTGTGGATTTTCCTACACCGTCAAAATTTAAAGCTCCTGTGGTAACTCCTAAATATGATGGAAAGACAGATCATGTTCTGCACATAGAGCAATATCAAGTTGCTGCCGACATCTATGTTGTCCCCGACGAGATGAGATGCAGAGCATTCTCGGGAACTCTTACTGGATCTGCCCAGATATGGTACAACAATCTTCCTCGGGGTAAAATTTCAACTTTCTTTCAATTGGCCGAGTTGTTCATCAGTAATTTCTATTTTGGAGCAAAGCCAGTAAAACGGGTAGCACACTTGTTAAGTGTTAGACAAAAGTCGGGTGAGAGTACTAGAGATTACATAACTCGTTTTAATAACGAGAAGCTGGAAGTCATAGATTATGAAGAGAAGACAGCGATCACCGCCTTGATGAGTGGGTTGTTGCCTAATAAGTTGTACTGCACTTTGGCTAAAGATCCACCTACAACTATGTCCGAGTTGATGGCAAAAGCGGCCAAAATCATGAATACCGAGGAGGCTATGGCTGCGAAGAAGAATATGGATAAAGACACCAAGGTGGAAGTCGACAAATCTAAGAAGAAAGAGCATAAGGGCAATGGCGGTGACAGGCATTCCAGAAATAATAAGTCGTCATGGGAAGTCCTAAAGAAATTCGATAATTATACTCCTTTGAAAATGGGTATTAATCATGTCTTGGAAGAAATCAAGAATAGCGAGGAAGTAAAATGGCCAAAGAAATTGAAGTCAGACCCTGACATGAGGAATCGAGATAAATATTGTGAGTTCCATAAAGATCATGGTCATATGACCAAAAATTGCATAGCTCTTCAGAATGAGATTGAAACGCTCATCCGAAGAGGAAAGCTAACGAAGTATGTTGATCGGGGAGGTCAAAGAAGAAATAATGACCGAACTAGAGAGAGATCTAGATCTCCTCGTTGAGCAGAAGAGAAAAAGAAAAGAGATCATGAAGATGATACTGAGGATGACCCCGATCTTCCCAAAAAGCCAAGGCAACCAGAACGCGAGGTATTTTCAATACGTTTTGGGTCATTTGATTGTAATGTTATTACAGGAGGAGATACAGGAGGAGGAGACCTTACTGCAGAAAGAAAGGCTTACCTCGGAGAGGCCCAAGCTTGCTCATACATTCAGCGAATAAATTTGGCTGAGGAGGATCGTCCGAGGAAAGTAAACAAAGAGAAGCTAGTCATTAGTTTTTCAAAAAATGACCTGGCAGGTGTTCTTTACCCTCACGACGACCCTTTGGTGATCAAAATGAGGATGAAAGAAGTAGTGATTTCAAGAGTGCTGGTCGATAACGATAGCTCGGCAGATATCATGTACTACTCGTGTTTTGATAGTTTAAATTTAAAGCTATCCCAATTGGAGCCTTATCACAGACCTCTCCTGGGTTTTGCTGGCGAAAAAGTTTTTCCACTTGGGACGATCAAATTGGATATATTCATTGGAACTTGGCCTGCTTGTCGAACAGAAAGAATACGCTTCTTTGTGATGGATAAGAATGTGCAATCAACTTACAACAACATCATGGGAAGAGTTGGGTTGAAGAAGTTCAAAGCAGTTCCATCTACAGTACATCAGTGCTTAAAATTCCCAATAAATTTTGGAGTAGGAGTTGTGAAAGGTGATCAAAAAGTAGCTCAGGAATGCTATTATTCATCTGCCGAGCAAGAGGAGCTCGAAGAGTCAAGGAAAAAAACTACTACCTACCAGGTGGAGGAAGGTACAGAAATTGAAACACTTGATCCCAGAGATGAATCCCAACTTGTAAAAGGACAGGTGCTGGAATCTACAGAAAATGTTATTCTGGACGACGAGCACCCTGAACGAGTAACCCAGATAGGTTCATCATTGGATGCCTCGATAAAACAGGAGTTGATAACTTTCTTGCGAAACAGGAAGAAAACTTTTGCATGGAGTCATGAAGACATGCCAGGAATAGACCCAAACTTCTTATGTCATGAGCTCAATGTGAATAAGGAGATCAAGCCTGTAAAGCAGAGAAGAAGAGTATTTAGTCCCGAGAAGAATCAAGCTATACAAGAGGAGGTCGAGAAGCTCCAGAAAGCCCAATTCATTGAAGATGTGAAATATCCAGACTGGTTAGCAAATGTGGTGATGGTAAAGAAGAAAAATAATAAATGGAGAATGTATGTTGATTTCATCGATCTCAACAAGGCATGCCCAAAGGATCATTTTCCATTACCCAGAATTGATCAGCTAGTGGATGCAACCTCAGGACACGAGCTACTCAACTTCATGGATGCTTACTCTGGTTACAATCAGATCAAAATGAAACCTGAAGACAGGCAAAGTACTTCTATTATTACCCCTAGGGGAACTTATTGTTATAATGTTATGCCTTTTGGTTTGAAAAATGCAGGAGCGACATACTAGCGGCTGATGAACAAGGTTTTTTCCGAACAAATCAGTTGCAATATGGAAGTCTATGTCGACGATATGCTGACAAAGAGCAAGAAAGCTGCGGATCATCTAGTTGACTTAGCTCAGACCTTTGATCAACTGGATAAATACCAAATGAAGCTCAATCCGATGAAGTGCACATTTGGAGTACGAGAAGGAATGTTCCTCGAATATATCGTCAACCAGCGAGGTATTGAGGCAAATCCAGAAAAGATCAAAGCTCTTTTAGGGCTGCGATCTCCAGCGACGAAGAAAGAAGTGCAGAGTCTTACAGGACGAGTTGCAGCGCTCAACAGATTTGTATCTCGAGCAACTGACAGATGCCTTCCATTCTTCAAAACACTTCGAAAAACTTTCGAGTGGAACGATGAATGTGAAAAAACCTTTCAATAATTGAAGAAATATTTGGGAGCACCTCCACTGTTGTCCAGGACAGTAACGGGAGAAAAGTTGTACTTATACCTGGCAGTATCACAAAATGTAGTCAGCTCGGCATTGGTCAGAATGGAGAATGGAGTCCAGAAGCCAATTTATTACACAAGTAAGGCTTTCCGAGGTGCAGAGATCAGGTACCCAAAGCTGGAAAAATTGGCATTGGCATTGATTGAGGCAAGTAGAAGAATGAGGCCATATTTCCAGGCCCATACCATCGTCGTGTATACCAACATGCCATTGCGACAAGCCCTTCATAAGCCATAAAAATCAGGGAGACTGATGTATTGGGAAATAGAGCTCGGTGAATATGATATTGTGTATGAACCCAGATCATCACTAAAAGGGCACGCTGTAGCAGATTTTATAGCAGAATTTACTTATCCTGATACCCCCGAGGAGCAAAAGCTGCTCGCTGATCAACCTGTGGATGTTACAGGATCAACAAACACGAGCCCAGACCAACTACGGTTGGTAAAAGGACGAGTGGATGTTAAAAAATCGACAGACATAAGCTCAGACCAACTCCGGTTGGTAAAAGAGCTTGTGGATGTAGAAGGATCATCAACTTCGAACTTAGACCAACTCCGGTTGGTAAAAGAGCGAGAAGAGATGGTCAACAAGGAGCGAAAAATACCAGGGGAGGATGGAAGGAAACAACAAATATTTCACCAAGGAACTTTGTCAGATAAGAAATTTGAAGACGAGTTACCTACATGGAGATTATATGTAGATGGGTCATCTTGTACAGCAGGTTGTGGAGCAGGGATTGTCTTGAACACTCCGGATGAGATTGACATAGAATACGCCCTGCGATTCCAATTCAAAGCTTCCAATAATGAGGCGGAGTATGAGGCCATGATAGCAGGTCTTAATTTAGCAAAGATTATGGAAGCACAACAATTGATGGTATTCAGTGATTCTCAATTAATTGTGAATCAGGTAATGGGGACATATGCAGTTAAAGGAGAAGTTATGGTCAAGTATCATACAAAGGTGATAGAGTTGTTGACAGAGTTTGATGCCATTCAATTGATCAGAATACCAAGAATGGAAAATACACGAGCAGATGCACTGGCCCGATTAGCATCAGCTACTCGTACCGAGCTGCGGAGAACGATACCAATTGAAGTACTAGAAAGTCGGAGTATAGATGAAGACCTGACGATGAATATTATTACCCTTGATTTAGGACCATCTTGGATGGATCCCATCAGGGCATATATTGAGGAGGGAAAATTACCAGAGGATAAGCTCGCTGCCAAGAGATTGAAATTTAAAGCTGCTCGATATGTACTAACTAATGGTGTTTTATATAGACGAGGACTTATGGTAGGATTGCAGAGATGTGTACATCCCTCAGAGGTGAAAGAATTGATTGAAGAGATCCATGAAGGGTCTTGTGGAGCTCATGTAGCAGGTCGGACACTTTTTCAAAGGGTGATGACGCAAGGATACTACTGGCCGATGATGAGGGCTGATTGTATAGCCTATGCTAAGAAATGTGACAAGTGCCAACATTTTCCCTCCATCCGACGAACTCCACAAGCGTTGTTGACACCCATAACTTCCCCTTGGCCATTTTCCATGTGGGGAATTGATTTGGTTGGACCACTGCCGACAACCCGAGGAAGATTCAAGTACCTCGTCGTCGCAGTGGATTATTTTACTAAGTGGGTAGAAGCTGAGCCCCTTATTGATATGACGTACGAGAAGGTATACCAGTTCGTTTGGAAGAATATCATCTGCCGATATGGTCTCCCTCATGCCTTCATCACAGACCATGGAACACAATTTGATAACGAGGAGTTTGCCGCCTATTGTCATCAGTCGAATATTTTGAAGGTTCATTCAGCACCAGGCCATCCTCAAAGCAATGGGCAGACTGAAGTGACGAACAGAACATTACTAAATGGTTTGAAGAAAATGCTAAGTGAGGCTAAAGCTAATTGGATTAATGAGCTACAATCAGTATTGTGGGCTTACCTAACAACTCCCCGAGCAGCAACTGGAGAATCACCATATATGATAGCATTTGGAAGTGAGGCTGTAATACCTGCCGAGTTAGGTCTTCCAACACACAGAGTGCTGAATTTCAATTCCCCAGTCAGCGATTTGATGAGGAGGTTAGATTTGGACATGCTCGAGGAGGTTAGAGAAGAGTCAGCCATTAGGAATGCTGCTTACCAACGACGAACAGCTTTGTTCTACAACAAAAGGGTAAAAAAAATGCGATTTAAAAGAAGGAGATTACGTGCTAAAGAAGGTCATTCAGAAGCACAATAAATTGGAAGCAAACTGGCATGGACCTTACCGAGTTACAGAAGTTGTTCGACCAGGAACTTACCGAATAGCAACTCTAGAAGGAGAGGAATTCAAGAATGCTTGGAATGCTGAACACCTACGCAAGTATTATTAATGATGTAAAATGTAAAGCAGTTCCATCAATATGAATAAAACAATGATGTTTTACCATCTTCTCTCCTTTATTTGAAAGTTTTTCGGGGAATACTAGTGTATAACACTACACTACTCGACGCTGCTCGACGGCAAAAAGAAGACGATAGTTCAAACCCACGACCAACTCCGGTTGGTAAAAGGGCGAGAACAAACTATACTCCTTTGGTTAGGAGGCGTACACTAGCGTGACCAACTCCGGTTGGTAAAGAACTAGTGGACACTAATAGTTCAAACCCACGACCAACTCCGGTTGGTAAAAGGGCGAGAACAAACTATACTCCTTTGGTTAGGAGGCGTACACTAGCGTGACCAACTCCGGTTGGTAAAAGAACTAGTGGACACTGATAGTTCAAACCCACGACCAACTTCGGTTGGTAAAAGGGAGAGAACAAACTATACTCCTTTGGTTAGGAGGCGTACACTAGCGTGACCAACTCCGGTTGGTAAAAGAACTAGTGGTCACTGATATTTCAAACCCACGACCAACTCCGGTTGGTAAAAGGGCGAGAACAAATTATACTCCTTTGGTTAGGAGGCATACACTAGCGTGACCAACTCAGGTTGGTAAAAGAACTAGTGGACACTGATAGTTCAAACCCACGACCAACTCCGGTTGGTAAAAGGGCGAGAACAAACTATACTCCTTTGATTAGGAGGCGTACACTAGCGTGACCAACTCCGGTTGGTAAAAGAACTAGTGGACATGATAACTCATACCAACTTTGGTTGGTAAAAGAGCAAGAACAGCTTTGACATTCCTAAAATATGCCAACTTATGTTGGTCGGAAGGTAAAACTATTCCAGAAAATACAAAATATTCCAAACTGAACCAAGTATGGTTGGTCGGGGATCAAAACCCACTAACTGTAGTTGGTCAACGAGGAGAATTTATCGACCTTGGTTGGTCGGACACATTTTATGAAAAAGACAAAAATTTACCAAGTATGGTTAGTCGGGGATAAAAATTCTCACTAACTATAGTTGGTCGATGAGCGCAATTTAACAACCTTGGTTGGTTGGAAAAATTTTAAACATTTTTATACTCATTACTTTATTATTAAGTGATCGAGCAACATTACTGATACTTGTAAACTTTTTATCACCAAATTGGTCGATGAACCCCAAAATATTGTTATGGAATCACAAGTATAAAGTGTTTGACAAGTACAAAAGAATAGCAATACAGATTTGCAAACGAAAATGAAAGTCTTTCATTGAATTCAAAATAAATTACACAAGTTTATTACATTGATATTAAATTGTGTACTAACTATTACATTGAGATCCATACTCTATTGGTTTCTTTCCCTCTGCTTTTGAAATAGGTTCCTCGCCAGCAGGCGGATCATTTAAAGTCTGAGGAGAGTTAATAAAGTTCAAGTCCTTCAGCATCCTAACGTTCATCATAGAAGGTGTGTCCAGTAGATGCTCGGGGCGAGATACCTCGATCTGAGAATGAAGATTGTAGTCACCAAGGTATTTTGAAATTAAGCTCCGAGGAATGGCACGAGCTGGGATCCATTCCATGTCCAATTTATAAGGTGGCACGGGCAAGTCTAGTAGCCCAGGAGCATGATAATCCCATAAATAATGGCCCTGCTCTAGTTTTAATACACCCAGGGCGTTCAACCATCCCTGTTTATAACCTTCATTATTAGCATTTTCAATGCGAGCATCCAAGTGATAAAGGACCTCATTGTAGCCTGCCATCCAGAACTCACGAGGTTGTTTGTGGAATTGAAAAGTTATTCTCTCTAACTGCTCGTGAAGGTTTCTGGCAAAAACATCCTTATGATACAGAGCTGACTTTGTCGAAGCAAGTTGATCCTCCAGAGTTTGGACTTTCTTTGACAGTTCAGATAAAGCCCGATCTTTTGCATTCAATTGGAACGCTTGAGTTTCCAACGTTGATCGAGTACGAGCTTCTTCAACATTACGACTAAGAGCTCTCGATCCTCCCCGAGCAGGTCGATAACTTGGTTCCTCGACGACATTCTGAGCAGCTCTTCCTCGACCACGAGAACCTCTTCCTCATCCCCGAGTAGCAGCAGAAGTACCAGATCTTCTCAAAGCCTCTAACTCTTGCCTTAATTTGGCATTCTCAATCTCTAGAAAGGAAAATCCCTCGTCAGTCACTGGGATTAGAACTGTTGAAGTAGAAGCTGCAGACCTATAATGTGCTAGCTCTTTCTACAAATTGTTATTTTCTTGCTCTAGCAGCTCGAAAATCTATCTACAAGCTTCAACTTCACCCTTTAGGGTTCTCTCCCTGACATCGTAACCAGCAAGACGCTTTTTGTGGCCTTCCTCGGCAAAAAGTTGCTGATATTTCTTTTCATACCCCTCATGCAACAGAGCAGTTGATTCTTTATATTGCTGCTGAAGTTCATCGAGGGTACATTGCAGATCTTCAATCATTTCGTAATATGCCACATTGTTGGCCACAGCTCGATCAAGTAAATCTTTCAAGTACTAGTAAGCTTCAACTGCCTGCTCTGAAACACCATGACCAAGGATATCGATAACTTCTGATGCACTTAATTCAGTATGACCGGCCTTATAATATTCATGGCATTGCTGCATCAGCTTAGTATCATTAGCAGATATTATATCCATCCTGGCCAGAAACTAGCAGAGAAAGAAAAAGTAATCATCAAAAAGAAGATCCAGACAGAATGCAAACAGAAAAAAAAGATAGTCATATGGAAGAAAAGAACTCAAGTTTTATTAGATCATAAGGCAAAGTTACAAAGATCTGGGTTACACTTGAAAAAGAAGAAAAATAAAAAGAGAATATCGAACAACTTCACACCTTTTCCTTGTCTCCCAAGACTTTCTCGGGAGGCTGGGATGAGGAGCTCGGTTGCTCGGTGGGAACAATGAGTTGGTCGGCAGGAATTGGAACTTGTTCAGGAGGAGCAGGCCGAGATGAAAGCTCCTCGTCAGCAGGCTGGGTAAGGATGAGATCACCCACTACCATTGAAGATTCTTCGGAGGCAGCTTCATCCTCTTCTTCATCCTCAATAGCAGGGGGAGCACCAGGCAGATGTTGTTGAAACAGTTCTGAGTCCTCGCGCACCTTCAATTCTTGCAGGGCAGCAACCCAACCATCTCGAAAGTATTTCAAACTCCCGTACTGCACCTGGGTCATCATTGCTGCTACCCCCTATCCCATCCTTTGTCCCAACCAGTTCGAAAGGATTTCTTCACAACTACTTTTCTCTTCATTTTTTCCGAGGAGAGCTTCTCGGATAGAAGACCCTCGGTAGTTTTCAACTTGGCCTCCACCTCCTCCTTCTGGCGATTTACTTCTCGCAGAAGGGTCAGCTCTTTCTCAGCTGATTTCAGCTTATTTTCAAGCTCCCCAAAGGTAGTGAGCTTCTCGGCGTATTTCTTATTCTCTCTCTCCAAGTCCTTCACTTTATTTCCCAACTGGACCTTCTCTGCCTCAGACGCAGCCGACTTCTTCTCCCATTCACCTTTATCCTCGTCATACTTTTGGCGGGATTCCTTCAAAGACTGGGCCAAACCCAAAAAAGCATCCTCCACTCCAGACGAGGAGCTAGAAAGCTTGAGTGCTTCATCTTTCTTCACTATGGTGTTAAAGCAACTCACCAGCTGGAAAAAGGAAAAGATATTAACATAGAGACATATATATTGATAGAAGGAAAGAATAATTCAAGATAAGAAGAAACTTACTGAAGCAATGTGACGAGTAGCTAGGGATGTCAGCATATCCCTAGACATGTTCTCTTCAATTCCTTGGACTTCAGGAATAGTCCAAGTCTTTACCGAGCTCATTGCAGAACTCGGGGGAATAATGGTTGGGACACCAGCTCCACTAGCTTGGAGCTGAGGAATGGTTTCAGTCAAAGTGACCGAGGAGGATTTCTTCAATCTCCTCAGTGGCACTTCAGCAGTTTCAACCAAAGAACTTTTGGTTGGGACTGCTTCCACAGGTGCATTTTTCTTGCTCGGAGCCACTGGGGGCTTCTCGGCAGCCTTCTGAGGAGCAACAGAAGGGGCACCATCTACTTTCTTTATCCCTTTTGGGACTTCAGCCTTATTTATTTTTCCATCCCCAGCAGAGGAAGTCTCTTCGAAGATAGCAGGAACTCTTCTCTTGCCCATCTTCTGACTTAGAGGAATGTGAGATTCTGGTGAAGATTCCTCAGAAGCTGGCAATGGGTCACTAATGTTGACCACAGGACGAGCAGTAAAGGATGATGTGTAGATCCTGTACTCCAACAAATATGAAGCAGACCTGATGTGCTCGTCTGCAACTCTTCGATGCAAATTCCAGATATGTTTTAAATGTTTAATATTTACTTCTGATTCTTTTGGAGTTTTTCTCTTACTGTCAACTGCAAACAAATACATAGTGAAATATCAGTCATACATTTTGTCAAACACAATGAAATCGTAATTTCAAAAATAAAATAAGATGAAAATAACCTATCCCATTGCCATATGGAGGGCATCTGGGACCTTCATATACTTCATTTCCAACCAAAGGGGCATGTTGCCAATTTTTGATAACCACCCCATTTTCAAAATAATCCCTGTTTGCATCAGGGAGGTTGACTACTAAGGCCCTATTCAAAAACCTAGTTTTTAAATAAAAAACATTATCTAAAACAGCCCATCTATAACAATACATAATCTCAGGAATTCCTATACGAGTTCCATGAGTTTGATTTAACCTAATACCCCATTAACTATTCTCCATGTGTTAGGGGCTATTTTTGCAGGGACAACATCGAAATACTGACAGAACTCTAAACACAAAGGGTTTGGTGGAAAAGAAAATCCACATTCAGCAATAAAGAGGCTAGGGAACCAGTGTCCCTCAGCCAAATTAAAATAAGTTGAAGGTTCAGAAAGACTCTCCAAAGTTACCCAAGAAGGAATAGAAAAGTCAGAACGGAATTTCTCAAGAGATTCGATAATATAAACCATGGTGAATAAAAAGAAATGAAGAAGAAGGAAGAAAATCTTACAGGAAAAAGGAGATCTGTTGACAAACAAATGAAGAAAGGGATGAACGCACAGGAGAGAGAAAAGCTATAGAAAACTCGAAAGCAGAAGTTGAAAAGGTAGAAGACGATGGGATTGCCTCTGAAGCTTAAATACTTTGCCTTGGGAAACGGCGAAAGAAATGATTACAAAAAGGAAACTATTACACTACCGGCGGCTAAAAGGACAAAAAGTGCACGAAGATCGAAGCGCTTATAAAAATGCAAAAGGCGGATTCTGCGAATTTGGAAGAAAATTCAAATACGAAGAAAAGGCTCCTAAAACCCAGGAAGGTCATTTAATATTGCCATATACCGAGAAAGAATGTTCCATACTCCTCAAAGTTCGAAATATGAAACATTGGGGGCTTCTGTTGATACCAAAATTAGTATGCTGATGTGGACGAATAATAAGAAGACACGTGTCAATCTACGTGGCACAATAGCAACGAGGAAGATCATTCTCCCGACCAACATACTCACTCCGAGCAACAGGCGTACTCCGAGGAACACCAGTCTTCCGAGGAACACCAGCCCTCCGAGGAACTCTTGTCCTCCGAGGAACTCCAATGCTCCGAGGAACTCTTGGACGATGAGCAACTAAGGCGGTTCGAGCTGCATCTCGACCACAGCATTGATTGCCAAATAATCAACAGTTCAACTATTCATTGAACGCTTATCATCTTGACGCACACGCTTGAAGAGCATTAAATGAGTTACCCTTTCATATGTATATCATTTAATGTATCACCCTTTCATGTATAGCCTAAGGGCTATAAATACCTTGTATCACCCTCATTCAAAGGGACCGGAATTTCTTGATAGCACTTGTAATCGAGAATTCCCAAACACTCAGCAATAACATAACAGTGGATGTAGGCCATTCAAATAAGGTTGAACCACTTTAAAATTCTTTGTCTCATTCATATTTATCTGTGATTGAATAATTAGAGTAATCTAATTTTTTACATCAACAGTCACGTAGTAGTGTATTTGGAGGGTTCCTTGTTTAGATTTCGCTTCACGAGACACCCCACGCACGAACGTAACGTAATGTTGGGAATGGGGAGAAGTTTAGTCCTTAGTACTCGAATTGATGAGGATTATTAGAAGGTGGGTAATTACATTAGTTAGGCAGGGTAGCTTAACTAGGTTGTTTAAAAAGGTATGTGATAGTTGTGCACTGCTAGAAGAGGGGTGAGGTGTATCTCATGTGAGAGCGATACCAGTTTAAATATGAGAAATAACATATTTTTTTTAAATATGGATTTTAATGCACTTGCTAAAATGTTTTCAAAACTCGGGCTCTGACCCGTTTCTCTATTTTTCCCTCTCTTGCTATCTATCTATATATATATATAGGTGTCCAAACACAAGGACGCCTGGATGATAATTCATTCGAGTCAGACGTTTGCTGCAGCAGCTGTGGATGCAAGCAGGTTTATATTAGACGCTTCTATCATTGAGATCTAGATAGGAGGTATTGTAGAAACACTCGGGCTTATGGACCAACTGTACTCATTTATTCTTTTGACGCCTTTTAGTGCGGCATTCGATTTGGTTGTATTATTGTACTGAGTGTTCGATTATTTTATTTTATTTCATTTCAGTTGCTGCATATAAACTGTTGTAATTATTTTACTTGAATGGTTTGGTTAAAAAGATTTGTCAATTTTAAATTTTGATGCCGGCCTAATAGGATATTAGTAATTAAATTGGTTTTCGACAGTGATGCTAAGAATGAACCATATGAGACTCCTGTTTTAATTTGATATCGGAGTGATCACCCGGTATTTTATTAGGCGGGGTGTCACAGGTGGTATCAGAGCATCAGGTTTTAGTGTCCTTAGGAATCTGTGCGGACGTACTACGCTTTCAGCGTTGGTTTTGATTTGATATAGAGACTTATGATTAGGATTGTTGATATTCTTGTGTGAGATTTCGTTCTCCTACCCTTATGTAAAATTATTACAAATCTTTTGCGCACGCGTTCGGGATTCGTTTGCTGATCGACGATGGGCGACTAGGGAAGTCTGTTGTGTGGGTAGCAGGAGGCGAGGCTTAGTTAGAGCTATAAGTTGATATTGGAAATGAGGACCGCGGTAAAGGTCATTTTCCTTGTGGCATTGTCGGATTGTTGCAACTACTACTAAAATATAGTAGTTAAAATTATCAAGAATCGTTGTACTTGAGAATGGTGCTAAACTTGAATTAAGAAGTAGAAGACTCAGAAGCTCTTGCTTAGAGTTCGGTATGGAATTACCTATATATGAAAATTTGAGAATTTTTTTTTCACTCGTGAGAGCAATGTTGAAATGGTGGGGACGATAATCACCATATTCAGGGGAGCATGACGTATTGCTCATAAATTAATCTTACAGATGGATTTTTTTTCCTTAATAAGAATGTGAAATTTGGTGAATTAGATGTTAATCACTAAATAAAAATGGAGTTTTTATGGATGAAGAAAACAATTTTGGGTTTATGTTAATATAACTCATGGGAAAATTTATGGATTTGTTGGATTGACTTGAAGATTGAAAGGATTTAATCCCTAAACAATGCTAAGAAATGTTTTGGGGTGACTTAGAGTTGTTTGGGAACCTTGTATTTGGGTTGGAATGAGTTTTGGATTGAATTGGAAGAAGAAAAAATGGGAAGAACAAATTTCGGAAGATGAACAGTGCATCTGCAGAAATCTCGTTAGAAATCTGCCCAGGTCGTTCGAACGAGACTTCATTCGAACGAGACTTCTAACGAGAATTCTAACGAGGTTCCAGTAGGTAGTTCGTTCGATGTTGGAAATGTCGTTCGAACGAAATGTCGTTCGAACGAGCTCGTTCGAATGAGAATTTTGGGTCTTCTAACGAGATTCCAGAATGACTCTTAAGGCCTAATTTTTGTTCCGAATTTCTCGTAGGCTTATTTAAATGAGTGTTAAGCCTGTACGAATGTCGAGTAACTTAAAATTTATAAGTGAGCGAAGAATATGCATGATTAGCCGAACAATATTATATATATTGTGTGTACATATATATGGGCATATTCAGACGTATATATGAGATATGTTAAGTATATATGTGTGTGATTGTTATACTAATATGATATGGTTTTTACCGAGTCGGTGTGATAGTCCGACCACTGGTAACCAGGATGTTGTGTAATTAATTCCCTGGAAGATGATAGCATTGAGAGACTGCATCCATTGAGTTATAGCTCTGAGGGATGGTTATTATACTTATACAGTGTATGATATATAAGTATGGATATACTTGATGTGTATAGTATATTGTATATATATTTATATGAGATGTGAAACATATATATACGGACATATTAAAGAATGGAATGCGAGATAAATTATGGATGAGCTCGCCCTAATTATATGTTTAGATGGAACTTAGATGAGGAGATGTTTCATTAGAATGATTTGAGTGCATGGGGACCTTACGGATATAATTTAAAGTATGCAGGAGTTATAGTTAAGCTGGGAGTTTAAGCTTGTTGGTGTTCGTGCGAAGGACTTAGTGTTAATGCAAGCGCTTGTGGTATAGCTCCTTAACAGAATTGAGAGTTCTGACCATATTGTGTTGGTAGATGGGATGGGATTATCCCGGTTGTATATTTGAAGATAACAAGACACTCCATATGTGAACCTTAACGACGTCGGGAGTGGACAAATGTTAGAAAATGCAAGAATGTGAGTTTTGACAATAAGTCATCTAGTGTAGAGGAAACACTATAGAGTGAGAGCCATTTGATGACTATATAATTATATAGAGATATAAGTTCTATGAAGAAGCACTGAAATTTTCCTCTAACCGCAAGTATGTGGGTGAGGTAAGATAAAGGAAATTAATTTGAGACTTATAGCCAGACTTTGAATATAAGGAAAATTCAGAGGAAATACATTTTGGGTATGATGTTCATAATATTTTTTTTTACAGATAGTAGGTGCCCTAATTAGTTGGACTTTCCATTTGTACAAGATGGAAGGATATAGTGGTAGAAGTACATTAGTAGGTTAATGAGGTAGGATTTATGTAACACCCCGTATTTTTGTACATTTAATATTTAATTAATTCGGGAATTTTAAATTACTTGTGTATTGTAATTTTAATTGAATTAATTATGGAAATATATATATATATATATTTAAATATTAATCGGGGAGTGAATGGTTAATGTTTAGGGAAATTTATTTACTAAGTGAATAGTAATAATTTAATTACATCATTTCGAGTATTAATGACAGGGTATACACTTATCCCAGCCGGGAGTCGGTATAGACTAAATTGGGTGTGAGATAAGGATTTTTATAAATTAATTCGGACGCCAATTCTGAGTGCGCGGTTGAGTCCGGATGGGTCGAGATAGTCAGAAAAGAGTACCCGGGGGTAGTAATTGGGTCTCGGGGTAATTTTGGGCATAGCCGGGCCCACACGGGGTGAGTTGGGCCACGTTAATTAAGCCCATTAGGCTAAAAACGGCATGGAGGGTTTTTAACCTAATTGGGAGATTAAGGAATGGCAGCCAACATAACTCTAAACCTAGGGTTTGAGAGGGGATTTGGCGAAAAACAAATCAAGAGCAAATTAGAGGTTATTGGAGCCAAATTAAGGGACATCAACAACGGATCAGACACTACGAACACTTACAGGCAAGTGGTTAACTGTTGTGATTTCTAAAAGTTTGATAATCAATTCATATCATAGTGATGTGTGTATGAAAAATCGTTTTGGGTGTGTCACCAAAATCTAAATTGGGTTTTTGTAAATTTATATACCTTAATGAGATTAAGGGGGAGATTAATCGTGTTTATGATTCTAGAATATAGAGAACTGAATCAGATGTTAAAATCAGTAAGATTAGAGGGTTAATTACTGATAAAATGAATGAAATTCGTATTGGGGATTGAAAACCCGGATAATACCCAATTCGGGAAAAAAAGTAGGAAATCTTGAGATTTAATTCCAGATTGATGTTCTATAAGGTGCTTTGATCCTATTCTTATGTAGAAATAGGGTTGATTGGGCTTGGGTTAGTCCAGGGGAAAGAATGAAAGTTGGAGGTTTTCATTAATGGTGGAACTGTCTGTTGGAGAAGACGAAGTCAGGGACGATCGATCGATCGACCCAAGGGTTCGATCGATCGATGATTCGGAATTCTGGGCAGTTCGCCCAGTTTGTATATAAGGGGAAAATTAATTAGAAATTTAACTCCCAAACATTTATTTAGTGATAAATAAATATGAAACAAATACTCCTAGCAATTATGGGAGAAAATAATTGGGACTAGGATGAATTTATGTGGGGCATTTAATGGATGAATTTGAGAGACTTTATTCTAAAATAGTGAAGTACGGATCAAGTGAGTGAATCCGGGTATATTGGTCATGCGACCCCAGGTAGTGAATTAAGTTTAGAAATAAAATAAATTATTTTGAGTCGGGATATAGACTCGAGGAATATTTAATTATGGACCAAGTGGACGAGTCCGGGCATGTTGGTAATTATAGGTAAATATAATTGGGAAAATTATGAAAATAAATGTGTGACACATTGTGGGCGAAAAATGTGGGAAAGAAATTATGAGATGTAAATTGGACCAAGTGAGCGAGTCCGGGTATGTTGGTTAAGTGACATCAAGGCATTAAATTAATTATCGAGAGAAAGTAATTAGTTTGGAGTCGGAACATTGACTCGGGAAATGTTGAGGTACGGGCCAAGTGAGAGAGTCCGGGGATAATGGTTGGGTGACACCAAGTTATTAAATTAATAAATGCGTTAATTAATTTAGTTAGAGTCGGATTGTAGACTCGGGTAATATTAAATTAATAAGAGTGATAATTAATTTAATAAGAGTCGGATTGTAGACTCGGGTAGTATTAAATTAATAAGTGTATTAATTAATTTAATTAGAGTCGGT
The DNA here is from genome assembly GCA_949130495.1 of Sambucus nigra. NCBI lineage: Eukaryota > Viridiplantae > Streptophyta > Magnoliopsida > Dipsacales > Adoxaceae > Sambucus > Sambucus nigra. The sequence continues at coordinate 179,966,451 of OX422212.1, read as the reverse complement.
TTGTAGACTCGGGTAGGATTAAATTAACAAGGGTGTTAATTAATTTAATTAAAGTCGGTTTATAGACTCGAGTATCATTAAATTAATGGGTGGGATAATTAGTTTAATCAGAATCGGATTGTAGACTCGTGAAGGGTACTTATTAATTAATAATGTGATAATTAATTATATTAGAGTCGGACCATAGACTCGGGAAGAGGATAAGTTATTAAGTGAGAAAAATTAATTACATTGAGTCGGGCCACAGACTCAGGAAATTATAGGCAGTGTATGGGATGTTGAGTACATGGTAAAGCCGGGGTTATTAATATATATATACGGTGTAGTGATAGTATATATATATACGTGTATGTATTGTGTGTGACATTAAATTATAGGCAGTGTACGGGAATTACAGGCAGTGCATGGGATTTTGAGTACACGGTAAAAACCGGGGTTCATAATATATATATACGGGTTGTGATAGTATATATATATATGTGTATATATTGTGTGTGATAGTAAATATCAGTGACTAGATATTTATTCAATTTAAATACTCTAATGCTATCAAGAGAGGTTGCGCGATGTGGGTGAATCCCCTAGCTTGAGGAGTAGGGTGAGTATATCCCCAGGTCATAGCGTTCGGTACATGGGTGAGGGGAATATCTCACTTTCAGGAAGGAATATGACCGCCTCCAATTCGTTTATGTAGTAGACCAGTTTGGTGAGCGAATCCAACTTGGAAAACTAGGTTTTGTGAGCACACCTAATGAGATGGCATTCTAGAGGGAATCATCCGGTGAGGGTATACTCGGAAGGATGGATACGCGTATGATATATGTGTGGATGTTAGTAAAGGTACGTATAATATGATAGTAAATATTATATGTAGGTGAATAATACAGTGTGTGATGTATTTACCTTATATAACTCGGGTTACAGTTATATGTTGTTAATTAATGAGAAATTAATTAAGTTATTCATTTGTGGGAATAATACAGTGTGTGATGTATTTACTTTATATAACTTGTGAGACGGTTATATGCTACTATTTAAGAGGAATTAATTAAGTTAATTGAGAGATAACTTATAATTCAAGAAATTATTATACTCGGGTTAGAGTAATATGGTAAGGGAAGGTTATATCAGGACTAGTTGGACGGGGTAGTACAACTAGGCGGGGTTAAGGTAACCGGTAGGTATGCATAATAGTGGAGGGTTGAGAATGTCCACAAGGGAGTGCGACACTAACTTAAATATGTAGCGCATTCATGCATTTTAAATTACTGCAGTTAATTCACTTGCTAAATATTTTCAAAATGTTTTGGGTTCTAACCCTTACTATAAAACTATTTTCAAAACCTTTTAGGTGTCCAGCCACAGGGACGCCAGGATTGATATTCTGTTCTAGGGACACGGAGCTGCAGTATATGTGGATGCTAGCAGGAGTTTGGATTAGACGCATCGTTCATTCATTCCTAAAGTAGGAATCATTTCTCAGTTCAGTTTTATTTAGGGCTTGTCGCCCAGACTTCTCAGTACAGTTTTCAGATGTAATCCTTCAGGTGTTTGATGTTTGTATTTGATTATTTTACTTTGGTGGCCGATGGTTTATTCGGCAAGTTATTTAAATTAATTATTCAGTTGTGTGAATGGTTTGTATTTAATTCCGCATGTACTTTTTGTTAAATTAAAAAGTTAAAATTTGGCACCAGTGTTTGGAATACTAGGTGGTTAGTATGTTTTAAAAAGTTTTCAACAGTGATGCTAAGAATGATTCAACTGGGATTCCTGTTTTAATTTGGTATAGGACTGATCACCCGGTATTTTATTAGACGGGGTATCACAGATGGTATCAGAGCATCAGGTTCTAGTGTCCTTAGGATCTGTGTGGATTTTCACGCTTCGGCTTACAATCTTTGATATAGATCCCTATCATAGGATTGTTGTATTTCATACGTGTGCGCATATACGTTCTTCTACGAAATTTATATTTGAAAGTGAACTCATACAATTCGATTCTCATTCCAGATGATGCCCAGGAGAGGGAGAGCAGCTAGGGCAGCATGGGGAGGTGAGACGAGGGAGGCTCATCAGGAGTAAGAGTTACGGCAGCAACTACCAAAGATAATTTTGGCAGCACAGGTAACCGAACTAATGGCACGGGCGATTGAAACGAAGATAGTCGCAAACGACAAGGTACTTTCCACGGGACCCGCCACAAATGTTAGTGGCGTCGGATGTTCAGACTCACGCGGGGTCGTTGGGGTGCAAATAAGAAAGAGAAGTTATTTTTTTGGGAACCCACCAGAGTTGAGAGGAGGTTCAGGTGTAGTACTAGCGTGTCAAGGAAGAGAGGTATCCAGCGTCACCTACGCATGGGAGATTGCGATGGGGTGCGAAAATAAATGCTAACCGCTTTTAGTTAGTGGGAGCGGCGCTACAGTGGTGGGGGTCAATCACCACAGTTGAGGAAAGGGACACACTAACTACTGCAGGGTTTTGGGTGCGGTTTGACCGCAAGTATTTTTCCTTCAGTGGTCGAGACCGAAATGAGGAGAAAATTTTGTGAGGAGACTCAAAGGGAGACCGTTCATTGGTCGATTACGAGGAAGATTTCACTCGTTGGCAAATTTTGTACCAGATGAGGTAAGCGAGGAAAAGATAAAGAAAACAAAGTTTATGGATGGGCTCGCCTGGAGAATCAGACAACATTAAATTGATAATTCTGCATTAGTAGGTTATACTGATGTCATTAAAGCAACACTCCGGCACTGTTAGGAATATCGCTTCCACGCGAAAGGAAGCGGTAAGGGAGTGGGGATTAACCAGTCGGATGAGGCAGAAGGGAATAATAACAGTGGGGTATCCCAGCAGCAGACTGGGGGAGATCAGGGGCAAGATTTTCGACAGGGAAATCATGCCAAACGATCTAGAACTGGAGACTAGTGGCGGGATGGCCAGGAATTCCAACAAGGTTGGCATGGAAGGGATCAGTGGCAGGGTGAACACATTAGAAAGTGTTTCGTTTGGGGGAAAAGTGAGACACATGAAGAGATATTGCCTTAAGCGAGGCAGGGGTCAACTACAGGACGAGGTCCTGGATGTACAGCCACTAAAGCAAGTCACGGGTGCATTCGGGCAGGGAGAAGCTGCTCCGGAAATCGAGAACCAGCCGTTGCAGCTGGAGTATAGAAGTAATTATTTTACCCTAGGGGCATGGGGTATATTGTTGAGTGACAAAGAGGATGTCACAGTATAAGACTTATTTTTCACTAGAGTTCACAGGTGGGTCGAACTAAGTGGGTGTGTTGGCGGTAGCAGCCATAGCATGTGGGTAAACTTTCCGTATGGTAGCGGAGTTCCCTAGTGTTCTTCATGGGAGAGTGGAGGCGTACACTGAGTGATTGGTTGAATTATGCAAGGAATTACTACTTTCGAGAATTATGGGAGTAGGGCTGATAATACTTTTTAAACATCGGCTAGATAGCGATGGAATTTAACTATTGTGGATAGTGGAGTTAAATTTTGGTGTCCGCGACACCTGGGTATGGTTAGTACTAGGTATCACCGGAGAGGGCGTATAGCCTATATATATGTGGATATATATGTTGTATTGCGTGGTGCGATGGCACATAGTGAGGTTTTGTGTTCTCACATTTTATCCCAGTAAGTGGGGATGTTTACTGAAGTGAATCAGGGTGGTTAAATTGATTTTCGAGCAAAGAGAGATAGCTCGGGGTTTATTTTGCGCAAGGACTAGTGGTAGTAAGGGCGCGGTATTATGTTGTCTTTGGTAGCATAAGGGTAAGCGTATATTCTTTTGTGTTGAGAGATAAGTATTTATGGGGAGATAGTTGGACGTAGCATGGGTTGAGTACCCGGGCAGTAATTATATATGTATATATATATATATAGGTAATATGACTACGGGTTCGAAGTTATATTATGGGTTACGACTAGCATAGTTGGGTAACTTTCGTGTGGTAGGGCACGGGGATAGGGTGTATGGGCACTCGGGTTAATTAAGGCAAAAAAAAATTTTGTGTGGTTAAGCACGGGAATAGGGTGTATGGGCGCCCTGGTTAATTTTAAATGCATACTTGTGCAACATGGTTAGAAACAGATGGGATAGATATAGCGGGCTTGGAGGCCCATGACTAGTGAGAAAGATGTGAATATCGGGACACTAGGTTTATCTTAATTTCGAGGGTGAAATTCCTTTGTAAGGGGGAAGTATGTAACACCCCGTATTTTTGTACATTTAATATTTAATTAATTCGAGAATTTTAAATTACTTGTGTATTGTAATTTTAATTGAATTAATTATGGCAATATATATATTTAAATATTAATCGGGGAGTGAATGGTTAATGTTTATGGAAATTTATTTACTAAGTGAATAGTAATAATTTAATTACATCATTTCGAGTATTAATGACAAGGTATACACTTATCCCAGCCGGGAGTCGGTATAGACTAAATTGGGTGTGAGATAAGGATTTTTATAAATTAATTCGGACGCCAATTCTGAGTGCGCGGTTGAGTCCGGATGGGTCGAGATAGTCAGAAAAGAGTACCCGGGGGTAGTAATTGGGTCTCGGGGTAATTTTGGGCATAGCCGGGCCCACACGGGGTGAGTTGGGCCACGTTAATTAAGCCCATTAGGCTAAAAACGGCATGGAGGATTTTTAACCTAATTGGGAGATTAAGGAATGGCAGCCAACATAACTCTAAACCTAGGGTTTGAGAGGGGATTTGGGGAAAAACAAATCAAGAGCAAATTAGAGGTTATTGGAGCCAAATTAAGGGACATCAACAACGGATCAGACACTACGAACACTTACAGGCAAGTGGTTAACTGTTTTGATTACTAAAAGTTTGATAATCAATTCATATCATAGTGATGTGTGTATGAAAATTCGTTTTGGGTGTGTCACCAAAATCTAAATTGGGTTTTTGTAAATTTATATACCTTAATGAGATTTAGGGGGAGATTAATCGTGTTTATGATTCTAGAATGTAGAGAACTGAATCAGATGTTAAAATCAGTAAGATTAGAGGGTTAATTACTGATAAAATGAATGAAATTCGTATTGGGGATTGTAAACCCGGATAATACCCAATTCGGGAAAAAAAGTAGGAAATCTTGATATTTAATTCCAGATTGATGTTCTATAAGGTGCTTTGATCCTATTCTTAGGTAGAAATAGGGTTGATTGGGCTTGGGTTAGTCCAGGGGAAAGAATGAAAGTTGGAGGTTTTCGTTAATGGTGGAACTGTCTATTGGAGAAGACGAAGTCAGGGACGATCGATCGATCGACCCAGGGGTTCGATCGATCGATGATTCGGAATTCTGGGCAGTTCGCCCAGTTTGTATATAAGGGGAAAATTAATTAGAAATTTAACTCCCAAACATTTATTTAGTGATAAATAAATATGAAACAAATATTCCTAGCAATTATGGGAGAAATTAATTGGGACTAGGATGAATTTATGTGGGGCATTTAATGGATGAATTTGAGAGACTTTATTCCAAAATAGTGAAGTACGGATAAAGTGAGTGAATCCGGGTATATTGGTCATGCGACCCCAAGGTAGTGAATTAAGTTTAGAAATAAACTAAATTATTTTGAGTCGGGATATAGACTCGGGGACTATTTAATTATGGACCAAGTGGGCGAGTCCGGGCATGTTGGTAATTATAGGTAAATATAATTGGGAAAATTATGGAAATAAATGTGTGACACATTGTGGGCGAAAAATGTGGGAAAGAAATTATGAGATGTAAATTGGACCAAGTGAGCGAGTCCGAGTATGTTGGTTAAGTGACATCAAGGCATTAAATTAATTATCGAGAGAAAGTAATTAGTTTGGAGTCGGAACATTGACTCGGGAAATGTTGAGGTACGGGCCAAGTGAGAGAGTCCGGGGATAATGGTTGGGTAACACCAAGTTAGTAAATTAATAAATGCGTTAATTAATTTAGTTAGAGTCGGATTGTAGACTCGGGTAATATTAAATTAATAAGAGTGATAATTAATTTAATAAGAGTTGGATTGTAAACTCGGGTAGTATTAAATTAATAAGTGTATTAATTAATTTAATTAGAGCCGGTTTGTAGACTCGGGTAGGATTAAATTAACAAGAGTGTTAATTAATTTAATTAAAGTCGATTTATAGACTCGGGTATGATTAAATTAATGGGTGGGATAATTAGTTTAATCAGAATCGGATTGTAGACTCGTGAAGGGTACTTATTAATTAATAATGTGATAATTAATTATATTATAGTCGGACCATAGACTCGGGAAGAGGATAAGTTATTAAGTGAGAAAAATTAATTACATTGAGTCGGGCGACAGACTCAGGAAATTATAGGCAGTGTATGGGATGTTGAGTACATGGTAAAGCCGGGGTTATTAATATATATATATATATACGGTGTAGTGATAGTATATATATATATATATATATACGTGTATGTATTGTGTGTGACATTAAATTACAGGCAGTGTACGGGAATTACAGGCAGTGTATGGGATTTTGAGTACACGGTAAAAACCGGGGTTCATAATATATATATACGGGTAGTGATAGTATATATATGTGTATATATTATGTGTGATAGTAAATATCAGTGACTAGATATTTATTCAATTTAAATACTCTAATGCTATCAAGGGAGGTTGCGCGATGTGGGTGAATCCCTTAGCTTGAAGAGTAGAGTGAGTATATCCCTAGGTCATAGCGTTCGGTACATGGGTGAGGAGATTATCTCACTTTCAGGAAGGAATATGACCGCCTCTAATTCGTTTATGTAGTAGACCAGGTTGGTGAGTGAATCCAACTTGGAAAACTAGGTTTTCTGAGCACACCTAGTGAGATGGCATTCTAGAGGGAATCATCCGGTGAGGGTATACTCGGAAGGATGGATACGCGTCTGATATATGTGTGGATGTTAGTAAAGGTACGTATAATATGGTAGTAAATATTATATGTAGGTGAATAATACAGTGTGTGATGTATTTACCTTATATAACTCGGGTTACAGTTATATGTTGTTAATTAATGAGAAATTAATTAAGTTATTCATTTGTGGGAATAATACAGTGTGTGATATATTTACTTTATATAACTTGTGAGACGGTTATATGCTACTATTTAAGAGGAATTAATAAGTTAATTGAGAGATAACTTATAATTCAAGAAATTATTATACTCGGGTTAGAGTAATATGGTAAGGGAAGGTTATATCAGGACTAGTTGGACGGGGTAGTAAAACTAGGCGGGGTTAAGGTAACCGGTAGGTGTGCACAATAGTGGAGGGGTGAGAATGTCCACAAGGGAGTGCTACACTAACTTAAATATGAAGCGCATTCATGCATTTTTAATTACTACAGTTAATTCACTTGCTAAATATTTTCAAAATGTTTTGGGTTCTAACCCTTGCTATAAAACTATTTTCAAAACCTTTTAGGTGTCCAGCCACAGGGACGCCAGGATTGATATTCTATTCCAGGGACACGGAGCTGCAGCATATGTGGATGCTAGCAGGAGTTTGGATTAGACGCATCGTTCATTCATTCCTAAAGTAGGAATCATTTCTCAGTTCAGTTTTATTTAGGGCTTGTCGCCCAGACTTATCAGTACAGTTTTCAGATGTAATCCTTCAGGTGTTTTATGTTTGTATTGGATTATTTTACTTTGGTGGTCGATGGTTTATTCGGCAAGTTATTTAAATTAATTATTCAGTTTATTTATTCAGTTGTGTGAATGGTTTGTATTAAATTCCGCATGTACTTTTTGTTAAATTAAAAAGTTAAAATTTGGCACCAGTTTTTGGAATACTAGGTGGTTAGTATGTTTTAAAAAGTTTTCGACAGTGATGCTAAGGATGATCCAACTGGGATTCCTGTTTTAATTTGGTATAGGACTGATCACCCGATATTTTATTAGACGGGGTGTCACAATTTAGAATGTCCTGTTGGTGTCCCTTAGACCGCTATATCTCAATGACCGACGAAGCGAGGGAGTAGTGTATCAGGAAGGTTCCTTTTTTGGATTTCGCTTTGCGAGACGTCCCACTCACGAAACCAAGAAAATGTCGGAAGTCGAGAGAGGTCTTGGGCACTAGGGATATAGTTAGAATAGTACTCATATTACATGTGTTAGAAACACCTTAATCTTAGGACTACCACGAAGTAAGGGCAATAAGATTATCGACACTAATATAGGAAGGCTATTGTGAGCTAACCACAAGAAGATCGATGAGATAATCTTGAGAAGGATCTAATTTTCCAGGTATCGGGAGAATTAAATTTCGAATTATTCGGGTTAAGGGATACCCAGGTGTTAGTACCAAGCCAATAAAATGAGGCCCATTATTTAGAGTGAGTGTGATGTATCAAAACGTTTGCAATGGTGGTGCATATATGAACGGATGATAGGGGGTATGGGTACCCTGATTAGTAAATCCCAAAAATGTCCAAGATTGAAAGATGTGAAAATAAATATGTATAATATATGCCTGACAGGTGGCTATGAACAAGGTTAAACGGAATAGCGTATTGAATGTCGTGCGAGAATGACGATAATGCAAACATTTATGTGCAACGAGAGCTAACACACCCGAGATGGGATTGACAGGCCGTGGAAAGTCATTTAAAAAAGGTACCTCTTAATGAAAAGGTTACCTAATTTATTGTGAGAAAGTAGAGCGGCGTCTTACTCAAACGAGTATTGAAGAGTGGCTTGTGCATGACTGTATGGTTAGCATACTCCAAGTAAAGAAGGAGTGTATGTAGTACCGAATTTCGGAAGAGTATATGAGAGTTAATACTTTAATTATTCGGTATAAGGAATGTAACTTGGTGATTACGAGAGAGGTAGTAATCTGAATATTTATACAATAAGTAGTGATGCGAATAAAATACGTATGAGAAATGTATGATTAGGCTGGGAATATGCCTATTATGTGATATTATTATTAAGAGCACTAATGGGTGTTAACCCGAGGGTCCAGGATTAATATATATATGTATAGGGCCGATGTGACTATATGTGTATATATATGGATTTGTGAATATTTCTATTGTGTGAGACTAGTAGATATGGTATTAATAATAAATACTTTGCGCTAAGGGGTCTTAACAAAAAGGTTTCAAGATTAGTGTAAATATATAGAGATGATGAGACTATATATATGAGCATATTCCTTGAGATGGGAGGAATATAGTGAGAGACCATTGTGTTAGGCTATATCTAAATTTGGTTAAGCTTGGACGTAATGTATATACCGATCCTAAAGTAGTGGTACAGGCTATATCTGAATTTCGAGGAAGAAATTATATTGTATGGGGGGAAGTATGTAATACCCCGTACTTTTAAAGATATTTAAATTACAAAAGTGGGCGTAATTTGGTAAATTGAGGAATTTCTGTGAATAGTAATTTTAGAATTTATGAGTGAAATTGAATAAATTCAGTTAATAAAGTAAATAGTAAATATTAGTTTGTAAGTGTCAGATTAATATTTACATGGATGATATTTTCTTATGAGACTAAGTATATGAGTGGATTATTTTTAATTACATGTCGCAAGTTGGGTAAAGCGACAAAGGAAATATTTTAAATGCGAAAATACGTGTATTGAACGTGTTGGGTCAAAATAGTGAATTTTAGTTAAGTGACTCGGATGGAGATTTTTACTGCGCCATTGGGTTCGGAATGGTCGAGATAGTCAAAATAGAGTACCCGGCAGTAGTATTTGGGTTCCAGACATTTTTGGACTAGTAGAAACTCGTAAATGAGTACACGAGTCATTTAACAATTGAGTATACACCCAATTTCAGGTATAATAAGAGAAAACCCTCATTTTTGCCCCAAAATCATATCTAAGAGAGATAAAGAGAAGAGAGAAGGGAGATAAGAAGAAGAAGAAGAAGAAGAAGAAGAAGAAGAAGAAGAAGAAGAAGAAGAAGAAGAAGAAGGGAGAAGAAGAGATTTTCGGCCAAAATTCACGGGATTCGACTCGAGGTCGTCAGATTTAATCCACGAGGCAAGTGTTTACTTGCTTTATTAATTTAGTGTGTTTATTTATCATATTATAGTTGGTGTGTAAAACTATAAAGATTTTTGGGATGAGTTTTCGTGAATCAAAATGGCTTTTTCGGAAGATTAACGAGTAAAACCCGAATAATATCAAATTTGAGAAATTTAGGAATTAATTGAAATTAATTGTTGGATCTGGGTTCTAGGATGATTAGAACCCTTTGTATGTGTGTATTTATGATTGATTGAGGTTGTATGATGATGGGTGAGAAAACAAAAACCTCGGAGGTGTATTAATGGAGGTTTGGGATTTTGGAGAAGACGATAAATAGTAACTCCGTAGCTTGCGGGATAAATTTGGACAGGAAGAGGGCAGATTCAGCTCTCAGTCAAAACACAAAAGTTGTAGATCTTTTCGATACGATCACGTGGGCGCCGACCGCGTATTTTTCTGATTTTTTCTACGAATTGTTATGACTTTTACAAGATGGCAGTTCCGGGGTGAAACCACCAACTCGGAAATGCACTCGGAAATTTGAAAAAAAAATATAAAGGCTAGAATTCTTTGGAGATAAATATTTGGGGTTCCTAAAAATAGTGTGGGGACTTCTAAATATATTTTTTTAGTAAGGTACCAAAATTTACCCAAATAGGGGTGTTTAGGAGGACTAACACTCGGAGTGATGTTTCAGTGGGCAAAATTTTATATAAGTAATTGTGCGCATAGAAAACACACTTATATGCCAATTTTGATTGAGTAAAATCCTATGACGTGACTAGGATAAAATTTAGGATACGGGCTAAAGAGAATTGAGCAGACATCCGATACGTCTATTTATGACAATTATTATAGGTGAGAGGAATGCCTATCGTTATTTATGGGACGAATTAATATATCGGTGTTGTTGGTATTGTCATCGTGCGGTGAGAAAAACTCGGAAATAATATATTGAGGATTAGTCAAAATTGATAAATGCGTAGGATATTCGAGAGATAAATATACTACGTAGGAAATTTATTATACGGATTGTGCGTATGCCCTAATGTTATTATATACGTGGGTTAAATAATTACCTATAGGAAATTATGTATAGGTGAGAGAAATACCTATAATTATAATATGGTTGTGTGAATACCAAATTGATGATATATTTATATAGGTGGAATGTGTACCTATATGATTGTTTATTATGTGTATGACATGCCTACCATACTTGCTATCACGGGAGATTGGCGTTCGTCTGAGGACAATCTTATCATGTGTTGCCTTCGAGGGGATTTTAGATTTGATACCTCAAGAACATAGGATTGTGAAGGGCTTATTTATGAGTCAATAAGTCTGCTGACTATGGGAGCGTAGGTATGTGCGTGACCCATGGGTATGTGAACTATGTTCGCCTCCAATATATGTGATTTGTATTTATACGGTTCCTGAGTGATGCGAAACGTGTGATCCTTATGTGTGTGATGTACAGGGATTTGATAGAAGAGTATGAGTGCACCGCAGCTGAGCCTAGGGGTGCCATATATGCATATATGTATTGTGATTAATATATATGTGTACTTGAGATAATCCACGGATGCTTAGTAAATGAGAATGACTAAGCAACTTATATTTTAATTCGTGGATGATTAATATACTTGTTGCGTATAATATATTGTTTATATATATGAGATGAGATATCATATAACCTAACCTTGTATAAAGCGAAAATAATAAATAAAGTGTGATATTACTTCCGGTAAATGTATATTCGGATTTATATGAATATGAATCTTAGGTTCTAATGAGAACTATTAATAAATATGGGATGGTATAAATGTGGTATGTACTGAAGGCCTAATGGATCCCGATGATCAACATTGTCACGTAGTAGTGTATTGGGGGGGTTCCTTGTTTGGATTTTGCATCGCGAGACACCCCACGCACGAACGTAACGTAATGTTGGGAATGGGAAGAAGTTTAGTCCTTAGTACTCGAATTGATGAGGATTATTAGAAGGTGGGTAATTACATTAGTTAGGCAGGGTAGCTTACCTAGGTTGTTTAAAAAGGTATGCGATAGTTTTGCACTGTTAGAATAGGGGTGAGGTGTATCTCATGTGAGAGCGATACCAGTTTAAATATGAGAAATAACATATTTTTTTAAAATATGGATTTTAATGCACTTGCTAAAATGTTTTCAAAACTCGGGCTCTGACCCGTTTCTCTATTTTTCCCTCTCTTGCTATCTATCTATATATATATAGGTGTCCAGACACAGGGACGCCTGGATGATAATTCTTTCGAGTCAGACGTTTGCTGCAACAGCTGTGGATGCAACCAGGTTTATATTAGATGCTTCTATAATTGAGATCTAGATAGGAGGTATTATAGAAACACTCGGGCTTATGGCCCAACTGTACTCATTTATTCTTTTATCGCCTTTTAGTGCGGTATTCGATTTGGTTGTATTATTGTACCGAGTGTTCGGTTATTTTATTTTATTTCATTTCAGTTGATGCATATAAACTATTTTAATTATTTTACTTGAATGGTTTGGTTAAAAAGATTTGTCAATTTAACATTTTGATGCCGGCCTAATAGGATATTAGTAATTAAATTTATTTTCGACAGTGATGCTAAGAATGAACCATATGAGACTCCTGTTTTAATTTGATATAGGAGTGATCGCCCGGTATTTTATTAGGCGGGGTGTCACACTAAACTATTTGAGTGAGTGGGCGCAGCATGATAAAATACCCCTTTAGTAATCTAGGGCTGCCCTTACTCCTTGCAACATTGCAACATTAGTTTAAGCCCTGGCCGCGGATTGTGGCAAGTGATGGTTGTGGCCTGTAGCCTTTTTTTATAGGGTAATCCCTTAGGCTTTTAGATTTAGACTTCGTGGCATTTTAGCCCATAGTTTGATGATTACGGCCTGTTGAAACTAGTTTGGCAATATTCTCCTTAGGTTCTCATATTAGAGTCAACAGTGTTTTAGCCCATAGTCATTATGGCATGTAAGAAAATAATATCTTCCATCAAATCCATATGCAATGGCGACAATTACCTTTTAGCGCCTTAGAACCCAACCTTTAGTGTACATTGCCCAATTGGCATTAATATTTCTTGTTCGTCCTCAACTTGATATATCATTTCACCTACCGCGGCCTCTGAGAGGCCTCAATACCATACTGGCTATGGCGCCTAACTACGGATTGTGCTTTTCAAGTACTAATGCATCTATATGAACTTTGACCCAGACGAATTTTTAAGAGGCTTTTAGGCAAAACATTTTGGAGCCTCTCCTCCTGAACTTCCTTTCGTGCCTCCTTTGAATTCAATAGGGCCTTACAAACTAAAGGATTTCCCCAATTGCGTAGTACTAGAATTAGACTCCGCGGATTCTTCATGTAGGAAGGATTTTGAGACCACACCAATGGAAGAGGAAGCCAACTCTAGTAACCAACCAATGGATGTAAAAGATAACGCTGCGTCAGGGGGTGCAACTAATATTAGGAATGAACCAGACGGGCCATCTAGGAGGGATGAGAGGCCTCCTTCTGCACTTGGCATCCGTAGCATTATGACCTAAGGATGGGTTGATCAAGTAGCTGAGGCCTTTGAGTTTCTTGAGGGCTTGATGTGCTCAGCTCTTGCCGAGGACAAAGGCCCTGCACGGTCCTTGCTGATGATGGGGTATATTTCCCTTTGCATGCTTTCATTTATGGTCTGTGGATTCCCGTCCCTGTTCCCATCAGAAGAATTTTTCAAACAAGGAACTTATCCCCAACCCAATTAGATCCCAATGGCTGGAGGGCCATTCTTGCAGTCGTCGTGCTATGGGAGAATTAATTCAAAAGAGATATTACTCCTGTGGAGTTTTTCCACTTTTATCGCCCGAAGTAAAACTCTGTAAAGTTTGTTGGGTATTACTACTTCTCCATCCGCAGCAGGGACGAGACCCTTTACTCTGGGAGGCCAACCAGTGTAAAGAACTGGAAGGGGAAATATTTCTACATCTCTAGAGAAAGGCGGGAGATTCACTCTGAGGAGAGCGAGAGGGAGAGATCATTTAGGATGTTGCGGCAATGGTGATGTCCCTCAAGCTAGGTATTTCAATTATAACTGCATCCCCTCTTTAAAATTTCCTATTATTCTCCACTTTGCTTTTGTACTAACCTTAGAAATATTTTCTGCAGTTCTTGACAATTTGCAATTGAGCAAGAGGCAAGAGAAAAGAGTTTCCAAGGTCGCGGCAGTTCCTGCTGAGGAGAAGAAATTCAGTGTACTTGAAACTTCTACCTTTGTATTTGAAGCATTCTACTTCCCAACCAAATCCATACCAAAAAAGATGGCCGCAAGAGGTAATAATTCTATCAATAGTTTTGTTCCGCGACAATTATATTCATATCATGAGATATTTACTGTTGCATTTCTTCTTTCAGGTGAGGAGGTTGATAGGGAGCTTTTGCCTGCCTAACTGGCAGAGATGGATGAGGATGCAGTTGTCCTTAATAACACTATTAGGCACAGAAAGAGGAAGATGTCCAAGACCAAGGCTCCAATCGCAGTTCCTTCCAGCGACCCAACATCAAGCTGCGGAATCAACTATCCCGTTCGCACCCTAACTCCAAGTTGGGGAGTTAGATCCTCTCGAGAGGCCTGAGGGTACTTTCGATGATGAAATTGGGGAAAATTTGGCCGCAAAATAGCTGATGTCAACCTCCGATGGTCCAATCCATTCGAACTCAACCCCACCACCAATTATCACAATAAATGCCAACTTGGCGCCTCCTCAGTGCCGCACCAGCGTCGGTATTGATGGTCTTCTGTGGCCATAGCTTAGGCAGCCCAACCCTGAATCTTCATGGAACACAACTGCGAGGGTTTCCCACAGGATGAAGAAGGTCCCAGACGCCGCATACCTTGATAGGCTCGTGGATGAATATCACGACTACCTGGAGGACTATGGTCTCCATAGTGTTTTGAGGGTAAGTGCAAATACTCTCAGCCCTATTTCTGCATTCCGTACCTCACTCTAACTCATTCTCTTTTTAGGCCGCGAATGTTATGATTAGTCTGAAGATGAAGTATGAGGCCTTGTATAAGTTGAAAGAGGCTGCGGAGAGGGTACATGCCGCTGACTTGGAGAGCGCAATGAACTCTTAATTTGAAGCTGGTAAGAAGTTTGCTGCTGCAGCACTCCAGGCAGCATATATGGACCTCGAAACTGCTGTCAAAGCCAAGGGGGAAGCTGAGGAAAGTTTTCATCAGGCTGTGGAGTCTCTTAAAATTTCTCAAAGACAAACTGCGAAATCTGCCAAGGCCGCGGAGTTTGCCAACAGCAAACTTGAACTTTTGCAGAAGAAGTATGAGGAATTAAAAGCACAGGATGCTAAGGATGATGAAGCCCATGCTACACCGGATAATAAGATGGGAGAGGATCATAGTGAGGCCTTTTAATTGGCTATTGATAACATGGTGGAATCATTCAGGGGGTCCAGAGACTTCTTCCTTATCAATAATAGGGCTTACCTTCGCGGCTACCAAGAGCTCAGGGTTAGAGTTATAAAATATTTCCCAGACTCTTAAGAGACAATTCTTGCCTGGGGTCTTAGTGATGGTGAGCACCAGGAATGCGTGGTCGAGATCAAGTCCGTGGCAGAGGAAAGAGCTAGATTGAGGGCAAAGGCCGAGGCAGCGACAACTGATGAAGAGACCCTGACGGGTGCGAAGGGAGAATATGGAGATGAAGTTGATTGATTAGGCATAAATTCTTCCCAATTTATCCCTTAATTTAGCTACTTTTAGCACCTCGAACAACGTAATCAATTTGACTTTATCTCATAATCTTGCTACTGACTTATCCTAACGAGTACACCGAGTTTTTGGTATTTCGTATTGCTTTTACAGGTATTTGATGTCAAGAAATGAAAGAAGGAAATCGGAAGAATAAATAAAGAAAAGAAGGAAAGTCAAAATGGAAAAAGCGTAATTTTTACCCAGAATTCGGATGAGGTGCCTAAAGAGAAGTTGAAGATATCAAATTCTTGAGCATATAGGAAGAAACGGCACCTCAATCGGAGTCTCGGAACAAAAGATATGAGCAGTCAAAGTTGAGGAAAAAAGTCAAAAAGGCAGACCGGTCCGCCCTCACCCCGGACCAGTCCGTTGTGCAAAACTCCAGAAGACCTCAGATCGAAAGCCAACCGAAGAAGGAAGGAAAATAAAAGAACCGGTCTGCCAGAAAATAAAAGGAACCGATCCGCATGGGAGGCAGACCGATCCGCCTAAGGCCCGGACCGATCCGGCTATCGAGATCTTTAAATCTTATCTTCTCCTAAGAAGAGTCCTAGTGAAGATGAAACTCTTGAATTCTTGTAAGGTACAAAAAAAACGTTTTATTATCATTATTTGAACGTGCAATTACGGAGAATTTTAGTTAATTTTCCATTCTTTTCCAGAAACCCTAGTTAGATACAATTTACAGTTTTAATTCCAAGAGTTGAAGATTATTCAGAAGTTCTTTAATTACAAGTGTTCTTAATTGCTACTGTGACTGCTTTGGTAAAATTAGTGAGTTGTTTCTTTTCTTAATTTCTTTGTACATCAATTCACAAGTTTTCCTTAGATTAATCATGATTTTCTGCACATCAAACACTGTTTTCATTACTTTCAGCATGCTAGGATGGATTTTCTAAGGCCGGGATACATGAACCCATCCTGATGTGTTAGTTTCATGTGTATAACATTAATCCTCTGAATTTAGTGATTGATTACGACCGTATTGCATAGGAACACAACAATTGTAGCTCTTTAGATCTCGTTTGCCTCTAGGTAATCGGGATGCTTTAGAATGCAATTCGAGTGTCACTATCGCGATACCTATTTACTCGTCCTCAGATTAAGTATGATGCAGGCTTGAACCTCATATACGTAATGCTTGGGAGTACTAAATTCTGGGTAAATTAATCAGTTAAATTTACGATTAATATTATAACGGCAATACACTAGGGTTGGGGGATTGTATTCCTGTCCTGTTTTTCTCATCACATAGTTTAAAGTTTCGACACATTCTTCATCAATATTTTAGGTAATTTAGTATGATTGCATATTTTCACAATTTCATAATTGCATCTAGTGTAGTCATTCCACAAACCAAATCATTTTTCCTTTTCCTTTTCCTTTTCCTTTTTCTTTTCCTTTTCCTTTTCCTTTTCCTTTTCCTTTTCCTTTTCCTTTTTAGAGTCGAAGTTAGGATTCATTCATCTGTCCAACGTCGTCATAACTCTGTTGTCCTATTTCCCTGTGGATACGATCCCGACTTACCGGGTTTATTACTAACGCGATAGGCTTGCACTTGAGCCTAGAGAGAACGCACATTAGAGACACTTTCTGAGTCGCGTCAAGTTTTTGGCACCGTTGTCGGGGAAATAGGTAGACTTAGGATTAGATCGAGTCAATCTAAAGCTTTGACCAAAAATTTCAAAAAAAATCCAAAAACATAACAAAATTCAAAAAGCATAAAAAGATTCACCACCATCCCTCATAAGCTTTTAATGCAAAATTCTGAACTCACTCCCACACCCCATAATACTCCAACCAGCATTCACGAAAATCCAATAGTTGAGTATAACCCCGATAGCCCCCACACTCCTAACGCCCCACAGTTCTGGATTCCACTTCCCACACCGTCACACTCAATCTCCAATTACACTCCATTTTCCTTCTTAGGACACACCTCCGAGCACACTTCGAGCACACCAAGTGAGAGCACCAAGTCGTTAAGTGAGAGAGAGATGTCACAACACAGTAATGCACCTGTCGGTGAGGAAGAGGCCCCGTACCACCTCTCGTGCGCACTGTCACTCCGGGACGCATTATACTCCCGTATAATGGCGAGCAATTTCGCTTTAAAAATGGGATGATCCAGATGTTACCCATTACCATGGTATGGATTCTGAAAAGACATACCTTCACATTAGGGAATTTGAGGATGTGTGCGATACTCTCAATGATCAAACTTGCACACAAGAGGTGATCCACCTCAAACTCTTCCCCTTCTCGTTCAAAGATAAAGCTAAGACCTGGCTATGGTCTTTACCTTCAAGCTCGATTCCATCTTGGAACGAGTTGCAATCGAGATTTCTCAAGAAATTCTTCCCACCACATCGAACAATCTCCATAAAGGCTCAAATTCAAGCGTTTAGCCAATCTAAAAATGAGCCATTTCATCGATGTTACAAGCGTTTCAATGAGTTAGTTACTTCATGCCCCCATCATGGATTTGATTCAGCGCAAATCATTTCTTTTCTCTATAATGGGATGAACCTTAACTCCAAGCAACTCGTTGAAACCATGGGTAGTGGTTCGTTTGTCGACTTAGACGCCCACATACTGAGCTTCACCTGAGGTATGTCACCGAGACTACCTAATCCTGGGATACATTTGACCCTAATACTCAAAATCAAAATCGTCAAGTGACCACCACTCCATCGGCGTCCGGCCTATTTCATGTAAAAAAGAGTTTTATAGCGGACAGTCGGATCGATATACTTGATAAATAAGTGCGAGACCTACGTGGGATATGTGAAAGAGGACCAACTGGATCCATACCAAACCCCGTCGAAAAGGTGTGTGCGATTTGTGAGGCGGGTCATTCAACTGAGGAATGCCCGACTATACCCGCCTACAAAGTGATGCTTCAAGAGCAAGTTAGTGGTATAGGATGATTTAAGGGTAATTTTGGTGCATCGCACGGGAATTCTTACAACCCTTCATGGAAAAACCATCCTGGTTTTTGCTATGGGCAATAACATGTTGCGATGAACCCTACTTACCATGTTGCCCCTCCTCCACCACAACACTTTCAACAAGCCCCACACATGCAAGGACATGTGAAGCACCACCACCTCAAGGAGCTTATATCCCACCACCGCGGAGAACTATCGAGGATACCGTGAATCAATTTATCACAAGCCAGACTGCAACCAATGCCAGATATGATCGCCTGATTAGTGACGTAAACACAAGTCCGTCGAAGATACAATCCTCGTTGAGTGTTCAAGAGAAGGGCAAGTTTCCTGCCCAAGGCCAAAGACCTCCTCAAGGTCAAACTAGTGTTAGCTCCACCTCTACTGAACATCAGGAACAATGTCAAGTTATGACCACTCTTCGTAGTGGAAGAGTCGTTGATTTATCACCTCCCCCACACAACACAATGAAAGACAAGGAGATTTTGCCCGGCACGAAAGAGGCCGAAGATGTCCCCTTGAATGAGAGTGATAAAGAAGACACTAGTGAGCCTGAGGTAGTAGTGAAACCACCCTCCGTGGCACCATTTCCTCAAAGGTTGATTCCTTCCCATAAAGGAAATCCACGTGATGACGTGCTAGAAGTACTAAAGCAAGTAAAGAGGAACTTACCTTTCCTTGATGCCATTAAGTAAATCCCAGCTTATGCAAAAGTCATCAAAGACTTGTTGACGATAAAGAGAAAGATGAAGGTAAAGAAGAATGTCTTTCTAGCCCAAAACGTGAGCTCCATTCTACTAAATGATCTCCCATCTAAATTCAAAGATCCCGATGCACCCACCATTTCCTGCATCATTGGAGAAAATAAAATCAAAAAAGCTTTACTTGATTTGGAAGCAAGTGTCAATATCCTCCCTTATTCCATTTATAGGAAACTTGATTTGGGCGACCTCAAGCCCACAAAGGTCACTCTCCAATTAGCGGATCGAACAGTGAAGATCCCAAGAAGCATAGTCGAGGACGTGATCGTCCAAGTTGACACTTTCTACTTCCCGGTAGACTTTGTCATTTGGGACATGGAGCCCTCCTTCAACTCGAGGAACCATATTCCCATCATCCTTGGGAACCCATTCTTAGCTACGGCTAACGCAATCATCAATAATCGGAATGGGATAATGCAACTCACCTTTGGGAACATGACCTTAGAGACTAACATCTTCCACATAGCCCAACATACGGGGGAAGAAGATGATCTTCACGCAGTGAGCTTCATAGATGATATAGTAAAGGATTACTTTGAGGAGAATTATTACGGAGACACCTAAGGGTCCTATTTAGTGGCGAGACATGAGAGTGAGGGGATGTACATCGACTTCGAGAGGGAGGTTAGGGAGTTGAGAGAGTTACTCGATGAGAGAGCGTCGAACGAGGACGCGAGAAACGTTAATTGGGTTTCTAGATTTGAGGAGTTACCACCGAGGGATACACGCATGGTTCCCTCCAGAGACAAATTTTCAACCCTTGAATTAAAGAAACTCCCCTCCCATATTAAATATGCATACCTAGGAGAGGATGAGACATTTCCTGTTGTTGTCTCCTCTAGCCTAGACGAAGAGCAGGAGTGTAAATTGTTGAAAATTCTGAGAAAGCACCAAAGTGCTTTTGGTTGGTGCATTGCTGATTTGAAGGGGATAAGTCCTTCGATTTGCACTCACAAGATCCATCTCGAAGAGGATGTTAAAACCTCAAGAGAAATGCGAAAAAGGCTAAATCCCAACATGAAAGAAGTAGTGAGAACCGAGATTATCAAGTTATTGGATGCTGGGATTATCTACCCAATCTCGGATAGCAAGTGGGTGAGCCCCATTCAAGTCGTCCCGAAGAAGTCGGGCATGACAGTGATTGAGAATGCTAAGGGAGAGCTAGTTCCTCAACGTACTACCACCGGGTGGCGCGTTTGCATTGATTACGGGAAACTCAATGCGAGAACTAGGAAAAACCATTTCCCCTTACCATTTATTGATCAAATGCTTGAGAGAGTAGCGGGACACCCTTACTATTGCTTCTTTGATGGTTATTCCGGATATAACCAGATTGAGGTAGATGTACTTGACCAGGAGAAAATGACCTTCACTTAGCCTTTTGGTACGTTTGCCTACAAACGTATGCCATTCGGCTTGTGTAATGCACCCTCGACCTTTCAAGGGTTCATGTTGAGCCTATTTAGCGACATGGTCGAGAGAGGACTCAAAGTGTTCATGGACGATTTCAGCATTTTTGGCACCTCTTTCGACCTTTGTCTAGAAAAATTGGAAAAAGTACTTGCCCGGTGTGTGGAAAAGAACTTAGTGCTGAATTGGGAGAAATGCCATTTCATGGTCACAGAGGGAATAGTTCTTGGCCACATAGTATCATCCAAGGGAATAGAAATTGATAGGGCGAAAATAGATGTCATGGCTGATCTTCCCCCACCAAAATTGCTTAAGGATGTGCGCTCTTTCTTAGGCCACGCGGGGTTTTATCGAAGGTTCATTAAGGACTTTAGAGCCATCGCTAGACCCTTAAGCAACTTACTCATGAAGAACACCCCATTCGAGTGGACGGAATCATGCCAAAGCTCTTTTGAAAAACTGAAAACCATGCTTGTGTCCGCTCCCATCATGCAAGTTTCGGATTGCTCTTTACCATTCAAACTTATGTGTGATGCTAGCGATTATGCGATAGGGGATATTTTGGGCCAAAGAAAAGATAAGCAAGCTCATGTCATCTACTACGCTAGCCGGACTCTTACCGGACCACAACTCAACTACTTTACCACGGAGAAAGAGTTGCTAGCGGTAGTCTTTACCCTTGATAAATTTCGATCATACCTGATCGATTCTCCCATTACTTGCTTCACAGACCACGCGGCATTGAAATACTTACTTGCAAAGAAAGATGCCATGCCATGCCACGCCTCATACGGTGGATTCTACTCCTACAAGAGTTCAATCTCTTCATTAAAGATAAGAAAGGGGTAGAAAACGTCGTTGCCGACCACTTATCACGACTTTCGTCTGACGTACCTAGTGATCCCATACCCATAGATGAATACTTTCTGGATGAGAAACTTTTTGCTACCTCCCCTTTGCCCTGGTTTGCGGATATAGTGAACTACCTTGTCACGGGAGCCGTCCCTCCCGACTGGACAGCGCAAGATAAGAAGAGGTTTATTACTTGGTCGCGCATGTTCTTCTATGATGATTCGTTTCTTTTTAAATATTACACCGACCAAATCATCCGAAGATGTGTACCGAATGATGAGATCCCCAAGGTCATCCAGTTTTTTCATTCGGAAGCTTGTGGAGGCCACTTTTCGAATGAAAAAGACGGCCGCTAAAATTATGCAATGCGGCCTCTATTGTCCCATAATATTCCAGGATGTAAACGATGCTTGCAAATCTTGCAATAGGTGCCAACGGATTGGAGCCATTACCCGACGAGACATGATGCTTCTTACCCCCATACTCATCATTGAGATCTTTGACTGTTGGGGTATTGACTTAATGGGCACTTTTCCCCCGTCCTTTGGTTTCCTATACATCCTTGTTGCGGTAGACTACGTTTCTAAATGGGTGGAAGATATAGCTACCATGACAAATGACAACAAAGTGGTGATAAAATTCTTGCAGGAACACATACTTTCCCATTTCGGTGCACCGAAAGCGATAATGGCACGCACTTTTGCAATAGGCCATTCGAGAAGCTAATGAGAAAGTATGGTGTCGTTCA
This sequence comes from Sambucus nigra, assembly GCA_949130495.1. Classification (NCBI taxonomy): domain Eukaryota; kingdom Viridiplantae; phylum Streptophyta; class Magnoliopsida; order Dipsacales; family Adoxaceae; genus Sambucus; species Sambucus nigra. The sequence continues at coordinate 179,943,908 of OX422212.1, read as the reverse complement.
CAAGGTTGGAACGACTTATCACCCGCAAACTAATGGATAGGACGAACTAGCAAATTGATAAATCAAGAACATTCTTGAAAATATCGTCAATCCTACCCGGAAATATTGGTCACTTAGATTGAACGATTCGCTATGGGCCTATCGTACCGCATATAAAAATCAACTCGGCATGTCCCATTTCCGCTTTGTGTATGGTAAACCTTGCCATCTTCCCGTTGAACTAGAGCATAAGGCGTATTGGGCGATTAAGCAATTGAATTATGCCATGGATAAGGTCGGTGAAGCCCGCAAGCTTCAATTGAATGAGTTAGAATAACTACGCAATGATGCGTATGAGAATGCTAAAATTTCTAAAGAAAGGATGAAACTCGCTCACGATAACATCATTCGACGCAAAGAGTTTCTTCTCGGGCAAAAAGTTCATCTCTATAACTCTCGGCTTCATCTCTTTTCGGGCAAGTTGCGGTCACAATGGTCTGGCCCCAGGCGGACCGGTCCGGCTATCGAGATCTTAAAATCTTATCTTCTCCTAAGAAGAGTCCTAGTGCAGATGAAAATCCTGAATTCTTGTAGGGTATAAAAAAAACCGTTTTATTATCATTATTTGAACGGGCAATTACGGAGAATTTTAGTTAATTTTCCATTCTTTTCCAAAAACCCTAGTTAGATACAATTTACAGTTTTAATTCCAAGAGTTGAAGATTATTCAGACGTTCTTTGATTAGAAGTGTTCTTAATTGCTATTGTTACTGCTTTGGTAAAATTAGTGAGTTGTTTCCTTTCTTAATTTCTTTTCTACATCAATTCACAAGTTTTCCTTAGATTAATCATGGTTTTCTGCACATCAAACACTGTTTTCATTACTTTCAGCGTGCTAGGCTAGATTTTCTAAGGCCGGGATACATGAACCCATCCTGATGTGTTAGTTGCATGTGTATAACATTAATCCTTTGAATTTAGTGATTGATTACGACCGTATTGCATAGGAACACAAAAATTATAGCTATTTAGATCTCGTTTGCCTTTGGGTAATCGGGATGCTTTAGAATGCAATTCGAGTGTCACTATCGCGATACCGATTTACTCATCCTCAGATTAAGTATGATGCAGGCTTGAACCTCATATACGTAATGCTTGGGAGTACTAAATTCTGGGTCAAATTAATCAGTTAAATTTACGATTAATATTATAACGGCAATACACTAGGGTTGGGGGATTGTATTCCCGTCCTGTTTTTCTCATCACATAGTTTAAAGTTTCAACACATTCTTCATCAATATTTTAGGTAATTTAGTATAATTGCATCTTTTCACAATTTCATAATTGCATCTAGTGTAGTCATTCCACAAACCAAATCATTTTTCCTTTTCCTTTTTAGAGTCGAAGTTAGGATTCATTCATCTGTCCAACGTCATCACAACTCTGTTGTCCTATTTCCCTGTGGATACGATCCCGACTTACCGGGTTTATTACTAACGCGACAGGCTTGCACTTGAGCCTAGAGAGAACACATATTAGAGACACTTTCTGAGTCGCATCATTGATGATGTTGAATCTTTGGGTCGCGTCCCTCTTTATCGTCTTGTTACTTATTTTTATGTTGTCTGTAATCGTAACATTAATATTTGCCAAAATTTTTGTCTCCCAACATTATTATCAAGGCTGCGGCCACCTTTAATGTTGACTTTTGCTTCCTTTTCTACTAGCTTTCTTGTTCCCCTGCTTTGCTTACCTAGTTTAATGAACTTATAGAACTAATATATTAAGGCCGTAGCACTTGTTGTATAAATGTTTTCTTCTCATAGGTTGCGGCTAGATTTCTTCACTTTGGACTTTACACTTGTATTCTGATATATTGTTGTAATATTACATGTTTGATGGTGGTTGTAGTCTTTTCTTAAACAGGGTTCCGGCACCTTTGGGTGTTAGAATACCTTATGCTATAGCTTTATGATTGTAGCTTAATCTTAATCTTGCTTGCTTTCCTTAACAGGGTTGCTGCAGGATAACAATCCTGCCTGCCCTTATCTACCACGTCTTCTGACTGAATTCACTTAATGGCAGCCATACTAATAAGGCTGCGACACCTTTATAGCCCTTTAGGAAATTGAGGCCATTCTTTTATAGCTTGGGCATGCTTCGTGATCACAACAACGCAGCATCCTTTAGTCATTTTGATTGTCTTTCACGGCTTTCCTTTAGTCTCTTCGATTGGGTTATTATCAGGCCCCCCCGGGCTAGGTATTATAAAGCTTCCCCAAGCTTATGTGGATATATATAAAGCCTTCACAGGCTATAATAGGACTATCTACAGATAATTAAGTCTTTAGCCCCTTCAAATATAGAATTATCCGTAGACAATTAAGTCTTTGGCCCCTATGGGTTATTTTCAGGCGTTCTCGGGCTAGGTATTATGAAGCTTCCCCAAGCTTATATGAGATCGCCAAGTTAATGATGTTTAGTCTCATATCCACCAAGTTAATGATGTTTACCAAGGGAGTAACCTCCCCAGGCTAATGACGTATCCTGAAAGCTAAGAACGGGCATTGGAGGCCCTCGTTACTAATGACGCATCCCGAAAGCTAAGAACGGGCATTGGAGGCCCTCCCTTCTAATGATGCATCCCGAAAGCAAAGAATGGGCATTGGAGGCCCTCGTAGCTAATAACACTTTTTGATAACCACTTTTGAGAATGTAGCTATCATATGCTAGGATATAGTCTCCATATGCGGCGTTATAAATTAGTGTCCCTGTCTCTCTCAATAGTTTCTTTTGCTATTTGAAATTATCATTTGCCTTCATATGGTTAGGCATATCGACGGGCGTTGATGGGCCATTTAGATATAATCATTCCCAATATAATTCGATGTCTCCATATAGAATCTGTTTAAGATAAGGAGTCTTTCATAAGATATCACTTAATGTAATCGATGAAATTAAAGTATTATATTCATTAATTCTCATAAGCATGGACATAAAAAGTCAGAATAAAATAAAAGATAATGCTCACTATGAACATAAATAGATGGAGATATAAACTAAATCATAAAGATAAGAAAAGTATAGCCCATCAGGCTAGGCTGCATCCCCTAAGAATCTCTGAGGAATCTCTACAGTATTCCTTACCTAATCAGCCCTTTAATTTCATCCTTCAGAGCATAGCATTGCTCAGCGTCATGGCCATGGTCCTGATGGAATCTGCACCATGTAGATTTGTTCCTCTTGTGGGATGGATCCCTTAGCTTTGCTAGCCACCTTAACAGCTTGTCCTCTTTGATAAACTCAAATATGTCTTTAATCGGGAAGGCCAACGGTGTGTAGGCCTCAGATCTCCTCTCTGCCTTCTCCATTCTCCTCTTAAGGGCCCTAGCCGCGACTAGTAAGGCACATAGGTGCACTGTTGTGGAATTTGTATGATATTCACCAAGGTTGAGCTAGAGACCATCTGAGTCCGTTCCCTAATTTTTGGAAGCTTCTATAATTCATCCACGCTAGTAGAGGCCACGACCACAAAGGCATTTGAACTGCCCGGCCACTTCCCCTCCTAGGCAGCGAAGGGAGCAATCCCAAAATTTTAATCTCGGAAATTGAGTTTTTATCCTCCAACACGTGGAGAGCATACCTACTAGGGTCTGTTAATGAGAGGATAGCCTCACGGTGCACAAAACGACACAGTTTCAATGATAAACCCTACATTATAGGTTGAGAACTGCAAAAATGGGAGTAAATACAATCCTTCCCTAAACCTTTACCTTTTTGGGGATAAAGCCCATCATGCTTTTCAGAACTTTCAAGATGAAATGATGTCACTCGTGTATGCAAAATATATCTAAGGTCATGAAATGAAGACCTAAGAACATATCTGAATATATAAATACCCATTTAAGGGTGTAAATATAAGGTAGAGCTCAACAACCAAAATTTAATCTTGAGATGATGGCCCTGTGGATCCCCATGAATAAAATAAGGTGTTTAAGAACTCAAAATATATAGAAACAAGATTGAAATATCTCGCTTCCCACAGACGGTGCCAAATTGTTAACACGAGAAATCATCCACTAGTCGCCCTCGCACTAGCAAATCAAGTGTATAGTGCATAATAAGTAAATAAAGCAAGTAAGAGATATAAAAGATAAGATATAGAGTGGTTCGGCTATAAAAGAGCCTAAGCCCACTTTGATGCCTCCCTCTCATTATATTTATATCATTGATGTACAAGTTTACAATGCTACAATGGGCGTACAAGATAAATAAGAGAGAAGAATACATGACGGTAACGGTTCTGGGGGTGCCGGAGATATGACTACGATGTAGATGAGTAACCCCCAAGGTGTATATTGAGGTTGTGTAGAGTGAATTTGGCAAGTCTTCTCCATGTACTGTAGAATCTGACCTGAGGATCAAGAATCGAAGTCACCCCCCCCATCCCGAGGTGTAGACCTCTATTTATATGAGGTATGTGAGTTGTGTCGCATGCCTTGAGCATGTGACATAAGTCTGGAGCAGCCACAATGAGAGGGATACGGCCTGTAAGTGGGGCTTGAGCTGTGGGTGTTGCACCCTCTATAGTATAAGTCTACGACATGTATGAATGGCCAAGATTATGGGTGTCACGCCCTGTGCTGAGTAGAGCCGCACCCTGTGCTGAGAGGGTCATGGCCTATAAGCTTGTATGCCAGATCAAGGTCTGCGGCAGGGTTCTATACTTTCCATATCAAGGTTCAAGTAAACATGCCTTAAACATTTCATAACTTGGACAAAATCACCTCACATTCGAACCAATCAGACCCCATGATCATACATTATAAAAACCACGTGAGCTAAAGTATTAGAACTCACATTTCCAGTATATTCAAAAACTCAAATTTTATCTCAAAAAGTAACCATATCATTTTATGCATTACATTCAATTATTTCAATTCCAAATGATTTGTGTGTTATTATTATGCATAAATCCATCAAAATTGTAGAAACTTTACGTGTAAATGGTCCTAGGTGAAAAAATTTGAAAATTTGCCATTAAAGTTTGAGGTTTAAAGATGATCTCTGATATAATGCTTCGAATTTAGGTTTGAAACTATGATCACATTCATTATAACCTTAGGAACTCTAGTGCAATGATCAAAACCCATGAATTTAAACAACAGGCTTTGGTTGATCGAAAATGTTTTCTAATTCAGAAAACTCAAAACTTCGAATTCTCCTTATATAAACCACCTCAAATCCTAAAATTAAAACCAAACTCCTCCTTAAAATAGAAGAAATCTAACCGTGTTCATAACAACCCTTGCCATACTTTAAAAGTTTCGAATGTTAAGTCAAAATTTGTGAAAAACACATAGTTATGGAACTCGACATATATTGCACCTCAATTCATAAAACTCAAATCTATGGAGTCCTTATGAAATTTTAGGTTGAGTTTGTTTAGAAATCATCAGGAATGGTTTAGAAATAAATGAGATATCTCAGTTCAAAGACTTCAAACCCTAAAGTCAAAAATCGAGGGGTTAAAGATGAACTATTTGACCAGAAAGCTCGACCACGCGTTTGAGTGCACGTGGACAATCATAATTTTTTGAATTTTTTTCCAATACTTTTATTTTATTTTTCTCATCAAAATGGTATATGGTAAGGCTGTGTTTGGTCAAGCCTAGCCAAAGTTATGAAAAAATGAGGTTTTAAGTTTAAAATACTTTTCTTAAATTACAAATTAACCCCTCTTGACTTTTTCAACTTATGAATTTTAACCCCAAAATTTGTCTGTATGTACTTCAAAATATTTCAAGTCAAAACGTCTTCTACAAAAAAGTTCAAATTTAATCCTAAGGCTAAGATTCTAAAGTCCCAAGTTATTTACAATAAACTCTTGAAATTGTAAAATACACAATTTTGGTTTAATTTGATCAAAAATAACCTCAATTCCAACAATACTTATTCACCTAAACATTTTTATACAAATAATCAAGTACCAACTCCTCTTCATATCATCTTTTGATCTGTAAGTCACTCACAACTACCAATCAAGTAGGTCATTTTACCTCTCTGGTAGTAAATTTTGCGTTCTTGTTTAACTGCTATTAATATCATTCTATGATATCCCTATTTGATTCCAAGTATGTGTAGAAATTACCATACTCATATGTTATTATATCACTCATTGTTTAAAATATGATCATTTTGACCAAGTTGAACCCTTCTTAATATTACAACAATTCATTGTAATTATTCAGTTCACCTTGCACTTTTGTGCATTATTATTTCTTGTAAAAGCATCAGTAATAACTAGGGAGTAGAGTTCCATGTTATCCTACAGAATTTTTCTACTTCGCATATGGTCTCAGATGATTGAGATCCCAAAATTTAGATACATACGTATGAGTGCCACTTTAAGTGTTTGCCTAGATAATTATTATCTAAAGGTTTTGGATTACTTATTATTTGGTTTTATTGATGGCTTACTTATTTCTATACCTCTTAGTGAACTAGTAGGTATGGGACTATCCGTTCAAATTCATTGACTTTCGTTATATATGAGAATTATTTACTGTTGAGAAACACTGAATTCTACATACACTCCACCTCTCATCTATACAAATATTTATTATAAAATTGGTAAAGTCTGCTTAGCATATTTGTGTTAATTCTTTTTTCCTCCAGATGGCCCAAGAGAAAGAGGATAGTATGTCTTCCCCTTTTGAGACACACACCAATCACCTGTTTGCGTATATGACTGTTTGGGCGAAAACTAAGCCAGATGGGAACAAGGACTGATATTTTTCCATTTTTTACTTTATAGTTCGAGTTGACAATAAAATGTAATTTACCCCTTCAATGCCAATACACTATGTGCATAGTTTTAATAATGAATAAAATTATATTTTCTGCCTTAACTTTAATTCATTGCCTTATATATACTTTCTTGTACATTCACACAAAAAGCAAGGTGTGACATCCGAGTCCATATTAACGTGTTTTAACATATTTTGGATGTCCACATTATTTCACATTTTACTGGTCGAAGCCAAAATCTGAGGATTTCACCCCACCTTGTGTTGGACTTTAAAAATTAACATTTCTTGCTCTATACGCAAACATTGATTTTATCCCAAAAATAGATTTCACTTAGGACTATTTGTGTAACACCATTTCCAACATTTTAATTTCATAAAAATGTTTCACTTTATGTAAAATTTCCATTTTACCCATTTAATTCCAAACTTGCATTTTAGTGTTATTTTTCCAAAAACATTACTAAGTTACATATACCAATTTTTAAATGTTTTTACCTATTAACACTCATTTCACACTTTAGAGTTAGCATCCCTTTCAAGTTGGAAATCTTTTTATTTCATTATTTTCCATACTAAGAAAACCCTTTGAATTTTCGAAGGCTACTTTACAAGAAAACACCATTTCTCCTTTATTTTTAAGATCCATTTACCACATTTTTAATACACTTAAGGTCTGAAATTTTTATTTTCTTTATATCAAGTTAAAACTCATTAAACTTCCATTAAACTTGTTTATATGTTAATCATCGAAATACTACAAGCTTATATACATGAGAATATGAATTTTAAGTCTAGAAATACATAAGAATGAGTTTAACACATAGTTCATTCTAGAAATTTCATAATAATTGCATAAATGTGCTTTTCAAGCTTAAAGACATCGTTGTTTCTTCAAAACTTGATTAAATGCCTATTTACATAAAATTTCCAATTTTTTACAAGAAAAATATTGTCAACAAGAGAAATATTATTTCAAATATTTTATTCCATAAAATGTTTAGATATCAAAATTTCTTACAATAAATCATTCTTTCCAGAACTCATGAAATCATTTGTAAACCATTAACACAAAACCATAAGAAATTACCTTCTTAAATCATATGTGCATTATACTCCAACAAACTCTATCTACAAGACCAATGCTATGAAAAAATAGAGTTCTTAATCTAAGAATAGAGTTTCCCACCGCAAAGGAAGATTCAATAATGGTGGATGAAGTGTAGAAGAAAATGGCAATCTAACACCTCCCATGGTGGCCTTAAAAAGGTTACCTAACTCCACTAACTTTTCTCCTTGAATGATCCATGAAAGCCCCTTCAAACTCTATGATTTCTTCTACTTTCTTCTTCAAAAACCCCTAATAATATCTCCATAAATTTGTAATTTTCTCCAACAATGGTGTAGGTGGGTCTTATAAGCTTAAATGTGATGGAAAAAGGTTAGAATATGGTGGTTTTTGGTGGAAGGATGGTGGTGATAGGGTGGTGTGTAGTAGTTGGTGGAGGAATAGCTCCAAAAGCTTGAGAAATAGACCAAATCTTACTATGCCCCAAATAAGCCAAAGCCTCATTTAAATACTCCAAAAACCCTAATGGTTAAATCCCAAAATGTCCTTAACTCAACCTTTTATCCATTGGTCTATTAAGACTTTATCCCACGTTATGATCTGAGTCGTTGAGAGCTCAACACGTCATCCAATCCGACGATCTACGTCATAACAGCATATAAAAATGTGCAAAATTTTCAAATTTTCGTCCAGTCGTTCAAATAACATCCCTCCTCGTTCGAACGAGATCCACTCTCATTCAAATGAGACTTCCAACGAGGTACTAACAAGGAAACAATATAGGTTTAAATGGGATGTGAGAAGTAATTGTTCGAACGAAAAGTTCCCCTTCATTTGAACAACTGAGTAGTTCATTCGAACGTGGCTTTCCAACGAGATTCCAGTTAGCAAGGGAAATTGACCATTTTCTCAATCGTTAGAAGTCGTTCGATCCTCGTTCGAATGAAAAATTCTCCTGATTCGAATGACATCAAAAATTCTCCATATAAATTTAAGTTATTAAAACTCCAACTCGACTTCACCAGGGCCACTAAGTAACCCAAATTATACGGGCAGGGTTAAAACCGCGGGTTAAGTGTTACATTCTTCCCTCCTTAAAGAATTTCATCCCCAAAATTTTAATTCATCAATTCCTTAAATTTTAGGGGATATTAATTCCTTTTATAAGTTATGGGGATTCTTCATGTCTAGATTATCGAAATCCCAAATCACTAGGACCTCATCATACCTTATTTTGCCAGAACAATCACCAAAGAACTCAACATGCAACCTATTTTAATGCTCACTATCAGGCTAGCCATCAAAGTCATGCAATGGTCCTCGAGTCTCCACTTACCCGGTGATAAAACTCAATCAAGTCCTAAGGTTTATCTACCAACACCAAGACCTACCGGTATATCTATCAAAGTAACACTCCCAAGTTATTGACACTCACCCAAGTGCAAAACGAAGCATAACTAACATCCCATCCATAATCGTAAATTATTTTAATTCTTAATACTACACATCTCGAGTACTAACCTCACATTTCTAGCCACTCGCTTAGAGGAGCGACATGCCAACTAAGTCACAAATTATGCGTCAGACTAACACCTTCCACGATATCCTTCTACGAACGTAGGATCATTCTAAGCGTCTAACTATGGAACACTCACCCGAGCATTACACCAATCTAGTCAATGTGGTAAAACAACATTGTGAGCTATGTTTTCTCGAGTTCTAACACTATACGATGTCCTCAAATCATCATCCTTCTCTTTACAATTATAGTTACTAATTTTCATACTAGCCAATCCATAAAGTCATTGATCTTAAGGAAAATTGATACTACGAGCAAGTCGTGTTGCCGAACACGCGGCCATATGCGCATAGAATTGTGTGAAATAATAAGGGATACATTAAATAATGGTGCACCCAGTTACCAAGATGCATTCACCATGCTAGATCCAACCGCACTCTACTGATCCAAACCATAACGTACCATAATAGGACACAATCCTCGGCTACCATATCCAATGAAACACAATCCATGACTATTGGAACTAAAGGAATGTAATGTGTTAAAAAGAAATAATTAACCATTTTGATAGAATCACATCTATACGCAACCAACTATGTTTACGAAAGGAGAACCTACATAACAAGCTCTGAAATCTACGAATCCACCCAGACGTTCTCATTGGATCCTAGCCTAGCCATACACCATGGATCGAGTCACTAACCTTGACAAATTAGATCACGAACCATTCATTCCCATGAGACAAAAGAAATATACGAGCTTATTATCCCTAGAGAAGTCCATGTTGGGCTTCCCTCCTTAGGAGTAAATGCCTCCCCCTTTCATCTTCGTCCAATACAAATCATTACATGCTGATGAATGGCAAACCCCATTTATCAACGCTAACTTCGTCCATCTTTCTAGTCAACGTGACGTCGAGACCAACCTAACACATCTAGGTTACTATTTGCTTTATCGCACGGTGGTTTATCCTAATATTTTCTTTTGTGATGTTTGATTTAGTGAAACACTTACCTCATTATAACCATCAATTATCACAGGGTCGTTATCACGCAAATCCCCAATTTCCACCGAAACTTAATCTAGGTGACGGCCACACCAGTCATCGTTGGTGTTCTAAGGATAACAAGTATTATACTAGGATACAACCCCTAACACGCACCGATTAGGCAAGACGAGATGAGAGCTAGTCTCTTACTTACTCGGGCTATTCTAACTTATATTCTCGACGCATGTCGGTATCCTAATCATGCTTTGATATCCCTTCTGAGATGCCATCTCCAAAACTCTAACATAACATAACAAATATAAATCCAAGTGCATTCCCTAGTACCCATTAATATCAAGTACTATACTTCCTACAATAGTTACCTTAGGACAAATGAGCATCTTTCCCAATCATGACACGACCAACCAATTTCCCTTTGGAGGTGGCACCATCAATTTATATGAAATTGGTTGACCCCGCCAAGGACTATAGAATTTGATTCCTTAAAATTTGACCAATAACTTAGGATCATCAAATGACCCCGAATCTTGGAAATTAGGTACTCACAAAGACACTAGCCTACAAGTCTCCATACATGGCACACTTCAACCACTGAACAACTCAAAGCGTCACAACAAGTCGATTTGTATTCCTCAATGATGCCACATGCAATTTGTACCATGGATACTCCAAGGAGTACCTTAAATCATACTCACACTGATACCACCTCACGTTCATCCATTACTTAAGAAGCTAAAATGAGCTACTGTACTTAGATAAAAAAAAAATCTTATTTCCTTTTTTATTTGAAACTCTGGAATAGATCTAACCTACGACTCTCTCCTCGAGATCCAATAAAGGTTTGAATACCTTCTTCCAAATGCATGATGCCATAAATTGCGTATCAAACCTCAAACTGACATTGCTAAGGATTTTGGCAGGATATAGGACGTCGTACACAACCTATAAGCCTATAAGTCTACGCTAACAACGCCACTAGAGATCCTATTCCTCAAAAGTTGCATCATAATATCTAAAATCGTGTCATGGAAGACAATCTAGAGTTCAATTCTATGTCACTTCAACTCATTATTATTACACACGTAACATACTTACCACCAGTGGCTAGTAACTCTCATCATAGCTTGCGAGATTCAACTTTCAATCGATGATTACCAAGGCACTTACCTATAATGAAAGTACCTATAGTGTTTTTGGGTCTTTCACTCCAGGGCTCTAGGGCCTTCTTAATTATTTTCGCTGTCATCCGAGTCCATATTAACGTGTTTTAACATTTTTCAAATATCCACATTATTTCTTTTTTTACAGGCCGAAGACAACCCGAGAATTTCACCCCACCTTGTGTTACACTTTAAAAACTACCATTTCTTGTCCTTTACACACTTGTTTTGATTTTGTCCCAAAAAGCGCTTTCATTTAGGACTATTTGTCCAATACCATTTTCAACATTTTATTCCATAAAAATGTTCACTTTATGTAAAATTACCATTTTACCCATTTATTTTCAAAACTAGTATTTTCCTCTATTTTCACAAGTGTTATTTTCTCAAAAACATTACTAAGTTGCACAGATCAATTTCTCAATGTTTTTACTTATTAACACTCATTTCACACTTTGGAGTTAACACCCCTTTCAAGTTACAAATCCTTTTATTTCATTACTTTCTGTACTAAGAAAATCCTTTAGCATTTGGTAGACTACTTAACAAAAAAATACCATTTTTCCTTTATTTTCACATGTAGTCTTGAAATACCCATTTACCATATTTCCTTCACTTTTTAACACACTTTATGAGCTGAAAATTGTATTTTCTTTATTTCATATTAAAACTCACAAAAACCTCCGTTAAACTTTTTTTATATTTCATCATCAAAGTACTACAAGTTTATATATGTGCGAAGATGGGTTTTAAGTCTAGAAATCCATAAGAATGAGTTTAACACATGGTTCATTCTAAAAATTTCATAATAATTTCATAAACATGCTCTTAATCTAAAAGACATTTTTGTTTCTTCAAAACTTGAGAAAATGTCTATTTACATAAAAATCCAAATTTTTCCAAGAAAAAAATTAAGCAATTGTTCATAAAATATATTTAAAAAAGAAATATTATTTCAAACATTTTATTCCATAAAATGTTTAGATATCAAAGATTCTTTAAATATATCATTTTTTCCAAAACTCTTGAAATCATTTATAAACCATTTACACAAAACCATAAGAAATTATCTTCTTAAATCATATATGCATTCTACTCTAACAAACTCTATCTATAAGACCAATGCTACGTAAAAATAGAGTTTTTAAGCTAAGATTAGAACTTCCCACCTCAAATGAAGATTAAACAATAGTGGATGAAGTGTAAAAGAAAATGAAAACCTCACACCTCCTAAGGTGGCCTTAAAGAAGTTGCCTAGCTCCACTAAGCTTGTCTCTTTGAACGCTCCATGAAAACCCCTTCAAACTCCATGATTTTTTCAACTTTCGTCTTTGAAAGCGTCCAACAATATCCCCATGGATTTTTAACTTCGTCCAATAATAGTGTATGTGGGTCTTATAATCATGAATGTGATGGAAAGACTATGGTGATTTTGGGTGGAGGGATGGTGGTGCTAGGGTGGTGTGTAGTGGTTGGTGGAGGAAGAGATCCAAAAGCTAGAGAAAGAGAGCAAATCTGATTGGAATGCCCCAAATGAGCTAAAGACACATTTAAAGACTCCAAAAACCCTAAGGATTTTTCCCCTAACTCAACGCTTTATCCATTGGTCCATTAAACCTTTATCCCACATTTTGATCTGAGTTGTTAAGAGCTCGACACATCATCCAATCCAACGATCTACATTGTGATAGCACATTAAAATGTGCATATTTTTCAAATTTTTGTCTGGTTGTTCAAACAACATTCCTCCTTGTTCAAATGAGATCCACTCTCGTTCGAACTCGACTTGTAACGAGGTACTAACGAGACAAAAATCTGGGTTTAAATGGGACTTGAGAAGTATCATATTCGAATGGGAAGCACCCCCTCATTCAAATGACTCAGTACTTCATTCTAATGTGGGAAATCGACCATTTTCTCAGTCATTTGATCCTCATTCGAATGACTCGTTCGAACGACAAATGCTCCTCATTCGAAAGATATAAAAAATTCCATGTAAAACTTTATGCCGTTAAAACTCCTATTCGACTCCACCTCGGCCACTAATTTTCCCAAATTATATGGGTATGGTTAAAACCGCGGGGCGGGTGTTACATGGGGTACCACCCCAAACTCCTCAAAATTATGTCCCTAACCCTATACCCATGGGGTACCACACCAAACTCCTCAAAATGATGTAGTTTCATCTCTCTTCTTTAACCAGCCCCCCCTAACCTAAAAAGTTAGAAACACTAGTTATCTATTATTGAGTCTTTTAAAGATCTAAATCATTCAATACACCATATTATAATTTATATTAGCTTTAAGTCAAAACATTACCTCTTAATGATGATTATCATTGTTTAATTCCATTATTTTGGGACAAAACCCTTAATTCAACATGTTCTTCATCTAAACATGTTTTAAAATCAGATTACAAGTTATAAATCACACTTTAATCCTAAAAACAAAATTTTAACTATTGTTTCATAAAGGACAATGATGATCATGAACAACTACACTTAATAAAGTAAGCAAGATAGTTATTTCTTACATCAAGAAAGATTAAAACCTAATTAGATTCTCTTGTTAGATCTCATCGTTCCCAAAGTTTGACTCGACTGCTAGGTTATGGATTATGATGTGTCATGTTGATTAATGAGGTTTAAATACTTATTTATAACCCTAATTGAGCAGATCCCCTATGCGACCACTTTTGGACACCAACAAAATGCTCCTAAAACTTGGTCCAAATGGGTACTCACACCTGAGGTCCAATTCGGCACCTTAAAAACAAAACTCTGGGAATCTGTATTCCCCCAAATCACAGTCCAACGATATTCATAACATAAAGTTAAAGACAATCGCATTATTAAATTTACAAGTCGTTCACATATTGTTTAAATTATCGTTTTAATTTTAGTTAATAATTTGAACCAAATAATTTTTATAATTTGCACGTCAAACCTCACGAGTAAATATCAATTATTGTTTAAGTAATCCTTTATTTAATTCATAAAATCACGAACCATATATATTTATATAAGGGTTATAACATTTATCTCAGCCTCCTACTCGAATTGTCATTCTCACTGACTTCAATGAGAGTATCTCTATACGGGATGATATTTACCTCTTGTACTCTTTTAAGATAGCCTAAACGACTTTCTTTCATCAGTATTAAGAACATGTTTAAGAGGAACAAGAGGTCAACTCTCACTACACTCTTGTAACTAGTGATTTTGAGGAAAACATGAAAAGTGGAATAAGCCGATGAAACGTCAAAATCTTAGCACTTCAACAAGACTTGAGCATGGTGTCTAAGAACAAACATGTAGTTGAATTGTCTATCATCGTTGGCAATAGATAAGGGCTACTATTAGAATTTTAGAGAGTGTGGTAGAGAAAGAGAGAGAGAGATGAGGCAGAAAACATAAAAGTACATAACTTCATATCCTCCTCAATCATAAGCTAGAGGTTCTGCCAATGACAAGACAATTAGAGGCAAAAAACTTATGGTCACCTCCTCACCATAAACCTCTACTCACTAGTATAATAACCCTTTATAAATTAATTAATTAATTAAGATTAATTTATAGGCCATATTCACACAAATAATCAATTGGTTATCATATTGAGAAATCAAATACATTGATTAATTAGTGGATAAATGATATTTATTAAATAAATTGAGTTTACAATTTGAAATAATAATTTTAATTAGATTTTTTATAGTGATTAGATTAATTAAATTAGACTTGGGTTTATAAGTAATTTGGTGTTTACAATTTAAATAAATAATTTTATATATTGAATTGAGTAACGGGAATAACTAAATTAGACTTACTTTTATATACAATTGGACCTTCATATGTATTTAGGATTCATCAAAGGTTGGGACAAGTTTTCAAGGGAACCCTTGGGCATTTTTTAGATTTTTTGGTGTAACTTTGGTAAAAAGTGAAAAAAAAGTAATTGAGTAAAACATAAGAGTTTTAGTAGTAAACTACTTAATAAAACACTTTTCATAAAAAAAATCTCATACTAGTTGGATTCATATCGAAACATTGTTACGTCTCAACATTTTATTCTTGAATGGGTAAATTTGATTTATATTTTAATATTTCCATGTTAATTTGATATTTCATCATTTCAAGACCGACTATTATTTAATTGTCACGTTATTACTTTACTTACATAGCATTTTAAACCATAATCAAGTAAGTTGACATACGTGCAACGCATTTTGACATTAATTTCTTCCAGTAGTCGATTGAGTTTGTACTTTAATA
Organism: Sambucus nigra; assembly: GCA_949130495.1. Lineage (NCBI taxonomy): Eukaryota > Viridiplantae > Streptophyta > Magnoliopsida > Dipsacales > Adoxaceae > Sambucus > Sambucus nigra. The sequence goes on along the minus strand of OX422212.1, from coordinate 179,928,092 downwards.
TTTATTTGTTGTTTAGTGAATCATTATTTGAAGATGCAATTTGATTTATTGTTTAAATCATTTCTTCAATTTAAACACCATTCAAAAATATAAATTAAAAATTGAGGATATAGAAATTAAATTAAAATTATTGATTTGGAGAATTTATTTAAGTTAGAGAATTTATTTAATTTGGAGAATTTATTTAATTCAGTGAGTTAGATTTAATTAATTCAAGTTGAGATTTATTTTTTTGTAGAACATATTTTGAAGAGAAATAAGAAAAGTTATATAGAGTAACTCGGATGATATTTTAGAGGTCGTGGTTGATTCCGAATAGGTCGAGATAGTCAAAAAATAGTACCCGGGAGTAGTAATTGGGTCTCGGGACATTTTTACGCATACCCGGGCTCACACGGGGGTGTTTGGGTCATTTGGGCCTGACCCATTAATCTAAAAATGGGATTAGAACCATTTAACCTAAATTAAGAAATTGGGAACAACCATAATTCATTTAGAAAACCCTTGAGCTGCAGAAAAGAAAAGAGGGAGAAAGTAGGGAGGTTTCTGGGAGCTAAACCGAGAAGGATTGAGGGCGTTCTTCGTCGAACCGTCGTCTACAACAAAGGATCATATAGTATGAATCAATAGAGGCAAGTGGTTAATTTTTCTTTTGATAAAAATCTGTGATAATCGATTCATATCATAGTGGTGTAATTGAAAATCCGTTTTTGGGAGGCTATTGATATGATAAGAGGTTTTTTGATGATTTAATCATGTGTGGAGATTAATGTGAAATTGGTATTCTAGGTTGAAGTAAGTGAAATTATATGATTAACCTAGTAGAGATTGTTGTTAAATTTTGGATTTAGAGAATTTAATTTATGAATGATTGAGTGAAACCCGAATAGAAACCCAATTCAGAATTTGATGGAGTTTGGTTGAAATCAATTGCATTTATGGGTTTAGGTGATGTTTAGAACTTGACTTAGGGGTGTATTATGTTGATAATAATCGTACTAAGGTTTGGGAAAAACCATAGAACTTAGAGATTCATTAATAGAGGAAAACGAGTTGGAGAAGAAGAGGATTCGAACCCAGGTACAGTGAACCGGTTCGAGGGATTTGAATTGTCGAGGAAATTTTAGGGATAAAATTAAGGGGTCCCAATGTAAATTGTTAAATGTATGGGGAAAGTAACTTGCTAAAAATATTGTATTGGTTTATTTTACCTCAACGAGAAGGGGGAATGTAGGTGGGAAGTTATTACGAGTTGAAAATTAATTAGTGATTGATTTTTATTAATAAAGTAAGGGAAATGAAATTCGTATGATTGAAATAACAGGCTAAGTGGATGTGTCCGGGTATCGTATTTAACTAATGAAATAATATAATGGAGTTACAATGACTTTTCGAATAGTGGAGGAAAAACGCTCGGGAAAAATACGATGTGAAATTAAATAGTAAATTAATAATATTACGAAGGGTCTTTGGGTGCTATATATACACTACTTATGAGATATATACCATAGGTTGAGGGTATACTTGTATTGATGCTATATACATATGTATACATAGGTTGTGTGATTACCTATTGGTTGATCGATTATGTGTAGAAATACCTAGGCTACATGCTATCACCGGAGGTTCCGTGTCGTGGACAATCTTATCCTGATAAGACCATTGAAGGGATATTGACTTGTACCTCAGAACATAGAACATAGGAATTGAGCACCACTTGTGTGAATAAGGGTGTAACAGGTCATTTGGGTGCGTTAGGTATGTACGTAGCCCAAAGGTTTAAGATTATGTTCGCCTCCAGTATGTGTGATTTGATTTTTGGTTCGAGGGTGATATCCGAACCGATGTCCTTATTTAGTACGTGATGTACAAGGACTTAATAGCAGAGTAAGCCTGCATCGTAGGTCTCCACCTAGGGATGCCGTATACGTATATATTATGATAGTGATGTTAATATATATATATATATACATATATATACGTGTGATTTATTCTACTACGAGTGCTTTAGTAGACATTGTAGATAGTGAGATCTAAATTTATTTCTCTATGTGAGAACTTTATAATTAGTTAGTGACACTAAATAAATAATAAGGGATTGGAAATTTGGTAACGTATTGTATGGGCAATACTAGTGGGCACAGTAAAATATTAGGCGGGGGAAAAGCCTTAAGACTGAGAATATTATATAGACTTAATTAAAGACGAATAATTAAGTTAATGAGATAAATGACTTATGAAACTAGGAAGATTACTCGGGCTAGAGTAGTGTGTCGATAAGTATACATAACAAGGCTAGTTATACGGGATAGTACAACTAGGAGGATTAGAAAGAAGCATTAGGTGTGCACTTTAGATGAGGGGCGAAAATTGTCCCAAGGGAGTGCAACACTAACTTAAATATGAAGAGCACTCGTATATTTTATTTACTGCAACATTAATCACTTGCTTAATATTTTCAAAATGTTTTGGGTTCTAACCCTTTCTGTAAATATTTTCAAAACCTTTCAGGTGTCCATCCACAGGGACGCCAGACTTGATTATCTATTCCAGGTATACGCAACTGCAGCATATGTGGATGCACGCAGGAGTTAGAGTAGACGCTTTTTTTATTTCATTCCTAGATTAGGAATCTTATCTCTTATGCTTCTTTTATTTCATTCCTAGATTATGAATCTTATCTCAAAATTTTAGTTTGGGCATGTTTCCTTTCAAGACTTATTCAGATTATTTCAGTTCTGATTATGTATTGAGATTCATTATTAGCTGTTTGATATTTTGATTTTGGATTTTGTAGCCGATGGTTAATTCGGCAAGTCATTTATATTTCAGTATCATTTTAGACAGTGATTGTGTGTATGGTTTGGTTGAATTCATTTCTTCATATTGTTATATGTTTAATGAAAGAAAAAATTGACACTTGCTTAATTAACTATTAGGTGATTAGTAATTAATATGATTTTCAACAATGATGCTAAGAATGAACCATATGAGAATCTTGTTTTAATTTAATAATGGACTAATCACCCGATGTTTAATTGGGCGGGGTGTCACAGATGGTATCAGAGCATCAGGTTCTAGTGTCCATAGGATATGTGCAGCTTTTCAACATTTCAGCTTAGCGTTCTTTGATATATAGCCCTATTGTAGGATTGTTGCATTCCTCTACGTATTAAAACATACATTCCTCTGCCATTAAGTATAGTTGATGTGATTCATATTCGAGTTCAGTTGGGCTTCGTACACCGAACAATATAGGACGACGAGCGAAGGCCGTGGGAAGGAATGCAGGAGGAGAGGCCCGGTGGAAGTCATTGATTATTTTTGCGACAGGTGATTGCGATAGAAGTCGCCATGATCATTGTATGCGAAGATGGTGATAAGATAATTATTCAGGAATAGTAGTTTCCCCAAGCACTGCCGTAGATGATGGTGATGCAAATTACAGACTCACCCAATGTAGTTGACAAGGGGTGGGGGAGTCGAAGGGACTCTTTATAGGAGCCACTTATAAGGATTCGGGTAAGAGAGGAAGTGTGATGGGCCTATGGAAGGGGATAATCCAAAGGCAATTATGTGGGGTGGAGTGCAACGACACCCAGGATTAAATTTTGAGCAAAAATTTTTAGCTAATAGCAGCAGCATAAAGTGATGAGAATCAGTTACCACATATAAAGATGTGTATATGAAATTTGGGTGCTAGTAAATGGTAATATCTTCCATCTTCCATTTTGACAGAGATGAAAATGGAGTTTTGAAAATTTTCATTAGTGGGTCAGATGAAGAGCGATCTCTAGAGAGAAGCTGACTTGTTTAACGAACTTCGTACTCAAAGGCGATAATGGGGAGAAAATAAAGGGGTTCATAAGTTGATAATGGACTCGTCAATGGAAGACACAAGCATGGATACGATATCCAGATAAGATGGCTAGTGTCGACATTATTAAGGACTTACGTTTACAAGTTTAGACCAATGCTTCCATAAGAAGGGAGCCACGAGTGTTGGAGAAGCTATTCGAAGTGGAGTAATGGATTAAACGGTGCTAGTAAATTACCACATGAGGGTTTAACCGGTAAAGGACCCAGTCATACTATTCAAATCAAGTAAATTCCTACCAAGTGATGATGGATTCAGTCAGGGCCACCAAGGCTAGAAACAACTCCCATAGGGCTAGCGGAGCCAAAAGGATAGCGGGGGTAGCAATCAGGGATAAGACTACCAGGTCCACAGTAAGGAAGTGATACCAGTCAGACTGGGAAGTATATGGAAATGGTGTCAGTGGGGCATAGTCACCGGAGGAGCTAGATTTCTGGTAGAGGAATCAAGCTAAGAAAATTAGGTCCATATTTTTACAACCCGATAATGGTGGGTTTAGTCAGGACCAGTAGGATCCTCACTAGCAACAGCATTCCATTCTTTAGGGCCATTAGAGCCAAGGGAAAGGTGGTGGAGGCCATTAGAGCCAAGACTGGAGACAAGGGGTTCTCTAACAATTATCTCAGTTGTGGAAAGACGAGGCACAAGAAGAAATCTTGTCGAAATGAGGTAGTGGACAACTACAGGATGAGATCCTGTATGAGCAACCATTGCAGCAGATTATGGATCATTCTCAGCATTAGAGTTACGTTTAGCGACCCGATGATCGAGTGAGGCAGATGACATAGAGAGGTATCTTATGGGTGAAGACTAGGAATATGCATGTAGATCTTGTCTGCAGCAAATTGGGGGATAGGAACGGGATGCCTAGTAGAGGCAATAATTATAAAAAGGTTTTGGTTCAGTTAAGACGAGGGTGTTGTTTCCAGAAACTATTTGAATCACCAGTTCTATTGATAATTGAAAGTATGAGTTTTATCTCGGGTTGATTGGGTTCCGTTTTGTGTGACACGAGCGAGTCACTGTAATTTTTTAATACTAGATTCATATGTGAAAAGAGTTTAGTAGAGGTGTAGTTAATATTAATATAGCGTATATATAATTACCGTGGGCTATTGGGGTTCTTTGGTGTTACCTACTAGACAGAGGGGGTGAAAACTAAGAGAATGTTTGCATTATATGCGAGTTTACTACTTTCGAGAGTTATGGGAGTAGGGTAGATGATTTTTCAAGTTTCAGTTGATTAGCGATGATTTAGGGCTATAGTAGTATATGTATTCACCGTTGAGTCAGCGGGTCTCTCTTTTTAATTCCATATGCAAGGGAGGACGTGTGAACACTAAGGGGATATATTTTATGACGATAGCTCATTTTAAGAGGTGATATTCAAGGTATAGTTTATCCTGAGAATGGACTATTATGAGATGGTGGGCGTTACAGCAAGACTATCATTTTTGCTATTTCAGGGCAGTATGTATATGTTTGTGATGTCCCACTTTAAAGAGGGTCGAGCTCGTGGTGATATTTTTATGAAGTAGACTTTGAAGTACAGTTATTTAGTTACATTGGACCCTGGAGCGAATGGACTTTTACTAATGAGATTCAAGGAAGTCGGGTTCATCATTGAGCGAAGGGTTTTAGCTCATTATTGTTTATGTGCTGAGAACTTATTGATAGCGATAGCACAATATCGTATGACGCCTTGAGAAACATGGGCATAAACGATTTGATTCATGTGTCCAGAGACACAATCGTTCATATTTTAGCTATGTGCTTGGGATCCACAAATTTTGACAATCGACAATGCTAACGAGTAGTGCATTGGCAAAAGTTCTTTTGAGCTTCGTTGCGGGATATTACACGCATGGACTTTAATAAGCGTTAAGGGTAGTGAGGCATTGTTGGATGCTAGTGCATCGGTTTTAAAAGTTAAATTAATGAACGTGTAGAGAAAACCCTTTTAATCTGAGAGCTATTGTGATATATGGTCAATGGAATCGGGTAGTGCTACGAAGGAAGCAATGAGAAAACTTTTGCACCACAAGTTAATGGATGGGGCAGTATCGAGTAGAATTAAATTACCATTTTTTGGGGTAATCGATAATACATGTATGATATAGCCACGCCAAGAGTGCGGAGTTGAGCTTGAGATAAGTATGTTACATACGAGACGTTATTAATAATTATGCTGGGATGTTTGGGCTATGGTATATGGTAAGGTGAGACCTTGTGTTCAATGTTCCAAGGTATGATTTATTTTTCTAGGTGTTAACTGAAAGAGGGTCTAGCCTATATATAAACGTGCATATATGTTATGGTGTGTTACATAATATATTTATAATAATATGTTGTATTGTTATATTTAATCCCGATGAGTAGGGACGTTTACTGATGTAATTCAGGACATATTAGCTTATTATCAAGCGGAGAGGTATAGCTCGTTATTATTTTGGCCTAGAGAACTAGTGATAGAAAGGGAGCCATATTGTAAATTGCCTTTTGTAACATGAGAGTGGATGAGTATACTTTTATGTCAAGAGATGGGAATTTAAGGGTACGTGCTATGGACTGAGGGCCTAACGGATCTCAATGACTGAAAATGTTAGGTAGTTGTGTATCGGGGGGTTCCTGGTTTCGATTTCACTTGCGAGACGTACCACACATGAAACTTAGTGAAACATTGGAAGTTGGGAGATACCTTTGTTACTATACATATATATAGTTATAATTGTGGGTTGAAAGTTATATTACGATGTAAGGCTAGTGGAGCCAGTTAGAAATTGTGCTGAGAAGCATGGGTATAGTGGGTATGGGTGCCCTGTGTAAGTACTTTAATCTTAATATAACCTGCGAGTAGAAGAGGTAGCAATATGTGTAACGATCTTAGGAGTATGTGAATAAGGGTATATTTGAGGCTTGGAGTGATAGACTTATTCGAATTTCGAGGACGAAACTCCTTTGTAAGGGGAGAAGTATGTAACACCCCGTATTTTTTAGGATATAGAAATTAAATTAAAATTAGTGATTTAGAGAATTTATTTAATTTGGAGAATTTATTTACTTCAGAGAAATTACTGAATTCGGTGAGTTAGATATAATTAATTCAAGTTGAGATTTATCTTTACGTGGAATATATTTTGAAGATAAATAAGAAAAATTATATAGATTAACTTGGATGATATTTTAGAGGTCACAGTTGATTCTGAATAGGACGAGATAGTCAGAAAAGAGTACTCGAGGGTAGTAATTGGGTCTTAGGACATTTTTAGGCAAAGTCGGGCTCGCACGAGGCTGTTTGGATCATTTGGGCTTGGCCCATTAGTCTAAAAAATGGATTAGCATAATCTAATCTAAATTAAGAAATTGGGAATGTATATAATTCATTTAGAAAACCCTAGAGCTGCAGAGAAGAAAAGAGGGAGAAAGTAGTGAGGTTTGTGGGAGCTAAATGAATGCTATGGTGGAAAGTAGCGTCGTGTCAAATGCTTGTCGTTATTTGTTTCACCTCCTCAATACAAAAACCTAAACTATGACTATACTCTTTTAAGGGAGTATTGCGGCCAGTCCAGGTATCGAAAATCCACAGAGACTAGTTGCTAGAATTTAATCGATTTAATACTTCTAAAATAAAAGTGTAAAAGATATTTGTTAACAAAAAGAAAAGATAACTAGACGAGTGTATTTGAACAAGATGTGAAAAGATCTCCCTCACCCCGAGTTAATTAGTATAAATGGTTACATGGGTTCATAAGTTATTAAGATCAAATCTCGTTTCGTCAATTAATTAAATCAAGAGTTGTCGCACCCCTAAATTCGCATTAAAGGCTACTATGAATTTGGCGTTAATAAATACCCCGGAAATTACACACGCAAGGTCGTAAATACGAAGCATACGTGACATACCCCGTTAAATTTTCTAGGCGTAACAATACTGACAACCCAATCAAATTAAACGAGTAAAAACCATCACCATGGCAAAGCAACCCATTAACCCTAGGTGAGTTCCACCCGACACAAACTAAATTATAGCCACTACACATAACGAACTACATAAATTAACACAACTAATTAATTAAATCCAACAATAACTAAATTAACTACAACAAATTATCTAGGCATGGAATAATTAATAAAGCATGAAAACCTAAATTAGAAAACAAATAAACAAGGGCATAAAGCTTAAAATAAGAGAGAAGAAGATGAATAGTGTAAAAAACCTTACATTAATGGCGGCAAACACCCACAAATGGGAGGAGAGTGAAAGCTCCAACATAAATCCCCAAAGTTCTCTAACCTAGGTCCTAAACTAAAAAAAAGGAAAAAATGATATATATATATATATATATATATATATATATATATATATGTGTGTGTGTGTGTGTGTGTGTGTGTGTTTACAAATAAACCAAAGTTGGTTATTTATACTAAGTTACAATTAAAACATAAAAGAAAAATAAAAAGAAATGAAAAAGAAGGAAACAACAAAATGTAACACACCGCCCGCCCGGGGAGAGCGAACCGAGCGCTAATGCGATAAAATAAATCCAAATCCACAAGTGACAAGGTATAGAGCATCTAAATAAACCCATAATAATATAAATCCACTAATCTCAATCTCTTCAATTACAACAAGTCTCTCGAATTAAAATTATAACTATCTAACTCGAATAAAAATAAAAATCTCCAATGCTCTATACATCAAAATAATACAATCTTCCAAAAATACTCTTCCCAAAATAATCCACGCTAAAATAATCCCAATTGGTCCATAGCGTCCCAATCCACGCTAACCTGCCAACTAAAAGAAAATATGGAGAAGTACACAATACGACAAGAAAGATGCTCAACAAATATATATGTTAGCGATGAATAAAACGTAACAATACGAGTACGAATATTCAAATCAAAATTCAAATCTCAAAGCATTTATCAATATAATTTCTCAACAACACTTTAACCGGGTCACCAGGCCTCACCACATCCGTATATGCTTTATCAAGCCATAGCCCGGGAAACAGGAATTTTGGCGGGTGCCCAACATCCGTGCCATATTAAAATCTCATGACAACGTGCTCATCAACAATATAATGATACCACATGAATCAAAATAATTTCAACAATTATTTTCCATATTTCAATGAATTTATCAATTCAAATATGAGTTCAATTAAACAAGAATTCAAAGAGAATGACACTCGCGAGATTTAAGGAGCATGTTGTGTAAAACCCCATACCTAAAACCATGATGAGAAATCAACGATCACATCCTCAAGATCAACTCAAAAGATCTACAAAATATCCTCCAAGAACCTCCAATAAAATAGCCCCAAGAACACCTCTAATCAAAGGTTGGAACTCACGAATCTCAAGGGCCAATGTGTATATAAAAAGAAGAGGAATATAAAATATATTTGCTGCCAAAATTTGTGTCAAAAGTAGGTTAAAAAGGCTTGCCCACGACTTCCTTTTATAATGCAAAGAAATGAAGAGCTGGAAGCCAAAAGACTCATTTAAATGAGGCAAAGAAATGAAGAGGTGGAAGTCAAAACAACTCCAAGAGTTAAAAACATTTAAAAATCATTTCAAAATCCATTTTAACTCCGATTTCGAAATCGTTTGAAATTCTCTCCTTTCAAAATAATAATCAACATATTTGAGCAATAAAAATAATTTTATCAAAAACTTTATTTTCCTCCATTTTCCAGAAATTAATTAAAATAGCCCAAAATTACGCGAGTTGTTACACTTCCCCACTAACAATGGAATTTCGCCCTCGAAATTTGCCGAATGCCTAACTCTCAAAATCACGCCACTACACTAACTCCAAAAATAAATCACGTCTCCTAAAAATAAATTCCTCACATCTAATTCCGGAACCTATCACGAATTTCACCCAAAATTTTCTATCTCCAAAAATTGCTAACCACGCAATGAACCCAAAATTCAAGCTCCGATGGTTGCCGTATACCTAAGCTCTGATACCATTTGTAACACCCCGCCCGCCCGGGGAGAGCGAACGGAGCGCTAATGCGATAAAATAAATCAATTACACAAATAACAAGGTATAGAGCATCTAAATTCCACAACAACAATAGAGGAAACCACTAATCTCAAATCTCTTAAAATAAAATACAACCAAAATTCTCTTGAAATAAATACAACATCTAACTCGAAATAAATCTCCAATGCTCTATACATCAAAATAAATACAAGTCTTCCCAAAACAATCCTCGTTAAAATCAATTTCCATAGCGCCCCAAAATCTGCGCTAACCTGCCACTAAAAGAAAATATGGGGAAGTACACAATACGTCAAGAAAGATGCTCAACAAATATATTAATGATGAATAAAGCGTAACAACACGAGTATGAATATTCAAATCAAAATGCAAATCTCAAAGCATTTATCAATAAATCTTTCAACAACACATTAGCCGGGTCACCAGGCCTCACCACATCCGTATATGCTTTATCAAGCCATAGCCCGGGAAACAGGAATTTTGGCGGGTGCCCAACCTCCGTGCCATATTAAAATCTCATGACAACGTGCTCATCAATAATATAATGATACCACATGAACCAAAATAATTTCAACAATTATTTTCCAGATTTCAATGAATTTATCAATTCAAGTATGAGTTCAATTAACAAGAATTCAAAGAGAATGAGACTCGCGAGATTTAAGGAGCATATTGTGTAAAACCCCATACCTCAAACCATGATGAGAAACCAACGATTACATCCTCAAGATCAACACAAAACATCTACAAAAGCTCCTCCAAGAACCTCCAACAAAATAGCCCCAAGAACACCTCTAATGTAAGGTTGGAACTCACAAATCTCAAGGGCCAATGTGTATGTAAAAAGAAGAGGAATATAATATATATTTGCTGCCAAAATTTGTGCCAAAAGTAGGTTAAAAGGATTGCCCATGACTTCCTTTTATAATGAAAAGAAATGAAGAGTTGGAATCCAAAAGACTCCTTTAAATAAAACAAAGAAATGAAGAGTTGGAAGTCAAAACAACTCCAAGAGTTAAAAACATTTTAAAATTATTTCAAAATCCGTTTTAACTCCGTTTTCGAAACCGTTTGAAATTCCCGCCTTTAAAAATAATAACCAACATATTCGAGCGATAAAAATAATTTTATCAAAAACTTTATTTTACTCCATTTTCCAAAAATTACTTTAAATAGTCCAAAATTACGCAGGTTGTTACACTTCCCCACTAATAATGGAATTTCGCCCTCGAAATTCGCCGAATGCCTAACTCTCAAAAATCAGGCTAACAATCTCCAAAAATAATTTTGTCTCCAAAAATAAATTCCTCACATCTAATCTAGATGCCTATCATGCCAAAAAGGCCTAAACTGCCAGCTCGTTAGAAGTCTCGTTCGAACGAGGCTGTTCGAACGAGATTCCAGTTCGTTCGAACGAACTGTACCTTCTAACGACATCTTCGTTCGAACGAACTGTATTTCGTTCGATACATTCGTTCGAACGAGATGTCGTTACAAGGTACAGTTCGTTCGAACGAACTGGAATCTCGTTCGAACAGCCTCGTTCGAACGAGACTTCTAACGAGCTGGCAGTTTAGGCCTTTTTGGCCTGTTTTGATTTTTGGAGTCCCGTAAACTTGTTCGAGGATAGAGATAGCATTCCTTTGATGATATATGGATAGATTTGGGACTTTTGGGTTATTATGAGGAGTAAATTATATACGAGTGATTTAAATCAATGAACCGTTTGGGTTGAGACGTGAGTGTCTACTACGACGTGAGAATAGATTATGGCGCGTATGATTATAAACCGGAATCGTATAAAGTGTGTAAAGTATATATTGGTACTAGAATGAGAATAGTACTACAATTAAACTACGGGATTACTAAGACGTGTGTTTACTTAGTATTGGTATATGAATTGTGTGTATGACATACCTACCATACTTGCTATCACGGGTGGTTTGCGTTCGCTTAGGGCCCTCTAATCCTTGTGTTGCCCGGATTTAGACTGGTTACCTTGATGAACATAGGTCATAGAAAGACTTATTGGGATATTAATAAGTCCGCAGATCGTGGGAGCGTAGGTATGTACGTGACCCATGTGATGTGACTGTGTTCGCCTCCATTATTTATGATGTTGTTATTTGTGAACTATTCCTGAGAGATTTGGAATATGTAATTCTTATGTACGTGATGTACCGGGATGGATAGCAGAGTATGTGTGCACCGCAGCTTAGTTCTCGGGGTGCTTGTATTGTATATTTATGTTGTGAATAATATACACTTAATTAATGGGAACCTTCATGTTAATGTTGTGAAAATAATTACGGTATTGTTTCGAGAAAAACATAACGGGTTAGCTGATAGAGTAATATATTGCATATTGAGCATCTGAGTTTACGTTAAACCCCTATTTAATTACGAGCGTTATAATGTTAATAGAACCGAGTAATAAGGGTAGGACCTATGACAGTTTAGCTAGATATGATGTCACTTAGCTAGTGGTTTGGATCGTTGTAGATGGGTACTTACGTTAGGAGTGCACAGTTAGACGAGAGGTGAGAATATCATGTGAGTGCACGTCCTAACATGTACTTTGCATTTAATGTTTTAAATGTTTTTAAAGCACTTGCAGGTTTTTAAAATATCTCCACATTCGGGCTCTGACCCGTTTGCTTTCAAATCTATTTTTTCTTGTAAAACCATTTTAGGTGCCCAGCCACAAGGACACTATGCATAGGATACTCATTCTGGTGACGAGATGTAGCTGTTTGTGGAAGCTACAGGGATTTGCTTGTAGACGCTTCTATCACTTGGATTCCAGATTCATTATCTATCAGTTGTAGGGCATGTTGCCCATTTCTATTAGAGTTACATTTCCATTACAGTTTTCAGACTTTGGCATGTATTGATTTAGTATTCAGTTTACTTATATCAGTTGTGGGATTTGTAGTGAGGAGTTTTCCTCCAGACCTTATTTACATTATGTGATGGTTATTCTATTTACTTCATTATGGTGAATGGTGTTATTATTCTTTATTACACTTGTTGCATGTTAATCATACTTTAAATAAAATTTGGCACTTACTTTTTAAATACTAGGTGGTTAGTAATAATAAAAATGTTTTCGACAGTGATGCTATTAACTGAGCCAATTTGGCATTTTGAATTAATTTAATAAAGGAGTAGCTACCCGGTATTTAATTAGTCGGGGTGTGAGGAATTTAGATTAGATGTGAAGAATTTATTAGCGCTCTGTTCGCTCTCCCCAGGCGGGCGGTGTGTTACAAATGGTATCAGAGCATCTAAATAAACCCATAATAATATAAATCCACTAATCTCAATCTCTTCAATTACAACAAGTCTCTCGAATTAAAATTATAACTATCTAACTCGAATAAAAATAAAAAATCTCTAATGCTCTATACATCAAAATAATACAATCTTCCAAAAATACTCTTCCCAAAATAATCCACGCTAAAATAATCCCAATTGGTCCATAGCGTCCCAATCCACGCTAACCTGCCAACTAAAAGAAAATATGAGGAAGTACACAATACGACAAGAAAGATGCTCAACAAATATATATGTTAGCGATGAATAAAACGTAACAATACGAGTACGAATATTCAAATAAAAATTCAAATCTCAAAGCATTTATCAATATAATTTCTCAACAACACTTTAACCGGGTCACCAGGCCTCACCACATCCGTATATGCTTTATCAAGCCATAGCCCGGGAAACAGGAATTTTGGCGGGTGCCCAACATCCGTGCCATATTAAAATCTCATGACAACGTGCTCATCAACAATATAATGATACCACATGAATCAAAATAATTTCAACAATTATTTTCCATATTTCAATGAATTTATCAATTCAAATATGAGTTCAATTAAACAAGAATTCAAAGAGAATGACACTCGCGAGATTTAAGGAGCATATTGTGTAAAACCCCATACCTCAAACCATGATGAGAAATCAACGATCACATCCTCAAGATCAACTCAAAAGATCTACAAAATATCCTCCAAGAACCTCCAATAAAATAGCCCCAAGAACACCTCTAATCTAAGGTTGGAACTCACGAATCTCAAGGGCCAATGTGTATATAAAAAGAAGAGGAATATAAAATATATTTGCTGCCAAAATTTGTGTCAAAAGTAGGTTAAAAAGGCTTGCCCACGACTTCCTTTTATAATGCAAAGAAATGAAGAGCTGGAAGCCAAAAGACTCATTTAAATGAGGCAAAGAAATGAAGAGGTGGAAGTCAAAACAACTCCAAGAGTTAAAAACATTTAAAAATCATTTCAAAATCCGTTTTAACTCCGATTTCGAAATCGTTTGAAATTCTCTCCTTTCAAAATAATAATCAACATATTTGAGCAATAAAAATAATTTTATCAAAAACTTTATTTTCCTCCATTTTCCAGAAATTAATTAAAATAGCCCAAAATTACGCGAGTTGTTACACTTCCCCACTAACAATGGAATTTCGCCCTCGAAATTTGCCGAATGCCTAACTCTCAAAATCACGCCACTACACTAACTCCAAAAATAAATCACGTCTCCTAAAAATAAATTCCTCACATCTAATTCCGAAACCTATCACGAATTTCACCCAAAATTTTCTATCTCCAAAAATTGCTAACCACGCAATGAACCCAAAATTCAAGCTCCGATGGTTGCCGTATACCTAAGCTCTGATACCATTTGTAACACCCCGCCCGCCCGGGGAGAGCGAACGGAGCGCTAATGCGATAAAATAAATCAATTACACAAATAACAAGGTATAGAGCATCTAAATTCCACAACAACAATAGAGGAAACCACTAATCTCAAATCTCTTAAAATAAAATACAACCAAAATTCTCTTGAAATAAATACAACATCTAACTCGAAATAAATCTCCAATGCTCTATACATCAAAATAAATACAAGTCTTCCCAAAACAATCCTCGTTAAAATCAATTTCCATAGCACCCCAAAATCTGCGCTAACCTGCCACTAAAAGAAAATATGGGGAAGTACACAATACGACAAGAAAGATGCTCAACAAATATATTAATGATGAATAAAGCGTAACAACACGAGTATGAATATTCAAATCAAAATGCAAATCTCAAAGAATTTATCAATAAATCTTTCAACAACACATTAGCCGGGTCACCAGGCCTCACCACATCCGTATATGCTTTATCAAGCCATAGCCCGGGAAACAGGAATTTTGGCGGGTGCCCAACCTCCGTGCCATATTAAAATCTCATGACAACGTGCTCATCAATAATATAATGATACCACATGAACCAAAATAATTTCAACAATTATTTTCCAGATTTCAATGAATTTATCAATTCAAGTATGAGTTCAATTAACAAGAATTCAAAGAGAATGAGACTCGCGAGATTTAAGGAGCATATTGTGTAAAACCCCATACCTCAAACCATTATGAGAAACCAACGATTACATCCTCAAGATCAACACAAAACATCTACAAAAGCTCCTCCAAGAACCTCCAACAAAATAGCCCCAAGAACACCTCTAATGTAAGGTTGGAACTCACAAATCTCAAGGGCCAATGTGTATGTAAAAAGAAGAGGAATATAATATATATTTGCTGCCAAAATTTGTGCCAAAAGTAGGTTAAAAGGCTTGCCCATGACTTCCTTTTATAATGAAAAGAAATGAAGAGTTGGAATCCAAAAGACTCCTTTAAATAAGGCAAAGAAATGAAGAGTTGGAAGTCAAAACAACTCCAAGAGTTAAAAACATTTTAAAATTATTTCAAAATCCGTTTTAACTCCGTTTTCGAAACCGTTTGAAATTCCCGCCTTTAAAAATAATAACCAACATATTCGAGCAATAAAAATAATTTTATCAAAAACTTTATTTTCCTCCATTTTCCAAAAATTACTTTAAATAGCCCAAAATTACGCAGGTTGTTACACTTCCCCACTAATAATGGAATTTCGCCCTCGAAATTCGCCGAATGCCTAACTCTCAAAAATCAGGCTAACAATCTCCAAAAATAATTTTGTCTCCAAAAATAAATTCCTCACATCTAATCTAGATGCCTATCATGCCAAAAAGGCCTAAACTGCCAGCTCGTTAGAAGTCTCGTTCGAATGAGGCTGTTCGAACGAGATTCCAGTTCGTTCGAACGAACTGTACCTTCTAACGACATCTTCGTTCGAACGAACTGTATTTCGTTCGATACATTCGTTCGAACGAGATGTCGTTAGAAGGTACAGTTCGTTCGAACGAACTGGAATCTCGTTCGAACAGCCTCGTTCGAACGAGACTTCTAACGAGCTGGCAGTTTAGGCCTTTTTGGCCTGTTTTGATTTTTGGAGTCCCGTAAACTTGTTCGAGGATAGAGATAGCATTCCTTTGATGATATATGGATAGATTTGGGACTTTTGGGTTATTATGAGGAGTAAATTATATACGAGTGATTTAAATCAATGAACCGTTTGGGTTGAGACGTGAGTGTCTACTACGACGTGAGAATAGATTATGGCGTGTATGATTATAAACCGGAATCGTATAAAGTGTGTAAGTATATATTGGTACTAGAATGAGAATAGTACTACAATTAAACTACGGGAGTACTAAGACGTGTGTTTACTTAGTATTGGTATATGAATTGTGTGTATGACATACCTACCGTACTTGCTATCACGGGAGGTTTGCGTTCGCTTAGGGCCCTCTAATCCTTGTGTTGCCCGGATTTAGACTGGTTACCTTGATGAACATAGGTCATAGAAAGACTTATTGGGATATTAATAAGTCTGTTGATCGTGGGAGCGTAGGTATGTGCGTGACCCATGTGATGTGACTGTGTTCGCCTCCATTATTTATGATGTTGTTATTTGTGAACTATTCCTGAGAGATTCGGAATATGTAATCCTTATGTACGTGATGTACCGGGATGGATAGCAGAGTATGTGTGCACCGCAGCTTAGTTCTCGGGGTGCTTGTATTGTATATTTATGTTGTGAATAATATACACTTAATTAATGGGAACCTTCATGTTAATGTTGTGAAAATAATTACGGTATTGTTTCGAGAAAAACATAACGGGTTAGCTAATAGAGTAATATATTGCATATTGAGCATCTGAGTTTACGTTAAACCCCTATTTAATTACGAGCGTTATAATGTTAATAGAACCGAGTAATAAGGGTAGGACCTATGACAGTCTAGCTAGATATGATGTCACTTAGCTAGTGGTTTGGATCGTTGTAGATGGGTACTTACGTTAGGAGTGCACAGTTAGACGAGAGGTGAGAATATCATGTGAGTGCACGTCCTAACATGTACTTTGCATTTAATGTTTTAAATGTTTTTAAAGCACTTGCAGGTTTTTAAAATATCTCCACATTCGGGCTCTGACCCGTTTGCTTTCAAATCTATTTTTTCTTGTAAAACCATTTTAGGTGCCCAGCCACAAGGACACCATGCATAGGATACTCATTCTGGTGACGAGCTGTAGCTGTTTGTGGAAGCTACAGGGATTTGCTTGTAGACGCTTCTATCACTTGGATTCCAGATTCATTATCTATCAGTTGTAGGGCATGTTGCCCATTTCTATTAGAGTTACATTTCCATTACAGTTTTCAGACTTTGGCATGTATTGATTTAGTATTCAGTTTACTTATATCAGTTGTGGGATTTGTAGTGAGGAGTTTTCCTCCAGACCTTATTTACATTATGTGATGGTTATTCTATTTACTTCATTATGGTGAATGGTGTTATTATTCTTTATTACACTTGTTGCATGTTAATCAGACTTTAAATAAAATTTGGCACTTACTTTTTAAATACTAGGTGGTTAGTAATAATAAAAATGTTTTCGACAGTGACGCTATTAACTGAGCCAACTTGGCATTTTGAATTAATTTAATAAAGGAGTAGCTACCCGGTATTTAATTAGTCGAGGTGTGAGGAATTTAGATTAGATGTGAGGAATTTATTAGCGCTCTGTTCGCTCTCCCCGGGCGGGCGGTGTGTTACAAATGGTATCAGAGCATCTAAATAAACCCATAATAATATAAATCCACTAATCTCAATCTCTTCAATTACAACAAGTCTCTCGAATTAAAATTATAACTATCTAACTCGAATAAAAATAAAAATCTCCAATGCTCTATACATCAAAATAATACAATCTTCCAAAAATACTCTTCCCAAAATAATCCACGCTAAAATAATCCCAATTGGTCCATAGCGTCCCAATCCACGCTAACCTGCCAATTAAAAGAAAATATGGGGAAGTACACAATACGACAAGAAAGATGCTCAACAAATATATATGTTAGTGATGAATAAAACGTAACAATACGAGTACGAATATTCAAATCAAAATTCAAATCTCAAAGCATTTATCAATATAATTTCTCAACAACACTTTAACCGGGTCACCAGGCCTCACCACATCCGTATATGCTTTATCAAGCCATAGCCCGGGAAACAGGAATTTTGGCGGGTGCCCAACATCCGTGCCATATTAAAATCTCATGACAACGTGCTCATCAACAATATAATGATACCACATGAATCAAAATAATTTCAACAATTATTTTCCAGATTTCAATGAATTTATCAATTCAAATATGAGTTCAATTAAACAAGAATTCAAAGAGAATGACACTCGCGAGATTTAAGGAGCATATTGTGTAAAACCCCATACCTCAAACCATGATGAGAAATCAATGATCACATCCTCAAGATCAACTCAAAAGATCTACAAAATATCCTCCAAGAACCTCCAATAAAATAGCCCCAAGAACACCTCTAATCTAAGGTTGGAACTCACAAATCTCAAGGGCCAATGTGTATATAAAAAGAAGAGGAATATAAAATATATTTGCTGCCCAAATTTGTGTCAAAAGTAAGTTAAAAAGGCTTGCCCACGACTTCCTTTTATAATGCAAAGAAATGAAGAGCTGGAAGCCAAAAGACTCATTTAAATGAGGCAAAGAAATGAAGAGGTGGAAGTCAAAACAACTCCAAGAGTTAAAAACATTTAAAAATCATTTCAAAATCCGTTTTAACTCCGATTTCGAAATCGTTTGAAATTCTCGCCTTTAAAAATAATAATCAACATATTTGAGCAATAAAAATAATTTTATCAAAAACTTTATTTTCCTCCATTTTCCAGAAATTAATTAAAATAGCCCAAAATTACGCGAGTTGTTACACAAAAGTCGACAAAAATTGCATGATCGGTCGACCGCCGGAGCATCGACGATCGACTGCGTGAGAACAGAGAGGCACACCGTCTTAATCGAAGGCCAAAATTAGAATCACCGATCGATCGATGGGGTTGGGCCGATCGATTGGTCCTGCAGAAACTCGTATGGTTTTGGTATAAAATGTCGATAATCTCTACCTTGTTTATGGCTAACACCATATTTTCTAAGCCAAGACAAAGCCCCATGTCTGCTAACAACAAAACTCGGTGCCATGGACAAATGGGCAAGGACCTACTTTAAAACGCATGTGACCTAAGAACCCGAGCTCCTCGATCCAAAACTTGCTTGCTATTTTGGATCAAACCTTCCATTGTCAAAGTCTCATGTGGTTAACCCAACAAAACCCAAGCTAAAATCATGTTTGGACAAAGACTTGACCAAATTTCCCAAAACCTGTTTTGCAGCAATTGCAATTTGAACGAGGACATAAATGTTATTCATTAATTTGTTGTGTCATTAATGAATTTCCTTTTATTTCTTCCCCAATTAAAGGCCTATGGTTTCTTCGTTTGAACTCGAATATGCGCACCGTTTATAGCCATGCACAGCTTGTCTGAGGGACACAACTTCCATGAAGACTTTGGGCAAAAATCCCAAAGTGTGAAATGACGATAATGCCCTGAGCGTGCGATATTTGACGGATCTTTACCGAAATGCACCCAAAGTCCACACTAAGCACCGTGACACCTAAAAACACTCTATAATACCTCAAATAACATGTTATCATATAAAATGGAAGTTTTCTGGTTAATGAAGGTAATTATAGGCATTAAAGTACCCGAAGGGACTAAAATGCATAAGTATCGAGGGTATAAAGTGCAATGATTCGAGACGAATCACTAAACTAAGAAGGATTGAGGACGTTGTTCGTTGAATCATCGTCTACACCAAAGGATCAGACCCTATGAATCAACAGAGGTAAGTGGTTAATTTTTCTTTCAATACAAATTTGTGATAATCGATTCATATCATAGTGGTGTAATTTAAAATCCATTTTTGGGAGGGTATTGATATGAAAAGGGTTTGTTTGATAACTTAATCATGTGTGGAGATTAATATGAAATTGCTAATGCTATATGATTCTAAGTTGTAGTAACTAAAATTATATAATTAACCCAGTAGAGATTGTTGTTAAATTTTGGATTTAGAGAATTGAATTTGTGAATGATTGAGTGAAACCCGGATAGAAACCCAATTCAGAATTTGATGGAGTTTGGTTGAAATCAATTGCATTTATGGGTTTAGGTGATGTTTAGAACTTGACTTAGGGGTGTATTATGTTGAGAATAATCGTACTAAGGTTTGGGAAAAACCATAGAACTTAGAGATTCATTAATGGAGGAAAAATGAGTTGGAAAAGAATAGGATTCAACCCAGGTATAGTGAACTGGTTTGGGGGTCAAGCCGAACCGATTCGGGGGGTGTGAATTGACAAAGAAATTTTAGGTATAAAATTAAGGGGTCCCGATGTAAATTATTAAATGTATCGGGAAAGAAGATTGCTGAAAATATTGTATTGGTTTATTTTACCTCAATGAGAAGGGGGAATGTAGGTAGGAAGTTATTACGAGTTGAAAATTAATTATTGATTGATTTTTATTAATAAAGTAAGGGAAATGAAATTCGTAGGATTCAAATAAAGGGCCAAGTAGATGTGTCCAGGTATCGTATTTTAACTAATTAAATAATATAATGGCGTGGCTAAGACTTTTCGAATAGTGGGGGAAAACGTAGGGAAAGATACGATGAGAATTTAAATAGTGAATTAACAATATTACGTAGGGTATTTGGGTGCTATATATACACTACGTATGAGACATATACTATAGGTTGAGAATATACCTATATTGATGTTATATACGTATGTATACATAGGTTGTGTGATTACCTATTGGTTTATGGATTATGTGTAAACATACCAAGGCTACTTGTTATCACGGGAGGTTTCGAGACGTGGAAAGTCTTATCCTGATGAGCCCATTGGGGGGGGATATTAACTTGTACCTCAGAACATAGAATTTATGGATTGAGCACCACTTGTGTAATAAGGGTGTGACTGTAATACCCTGTACTTTTGTTGATTTTAATAATTATGAGATTAATTATTATTGTGGGATTAATTAAATTAAATGTGAGAAATGAATTATTAATCCAGTTTAAAATAAATATCAACTAGCATGCCAATGGCTAATACTTATTGTTGAAAATTATTGAATATTACTGTGTGAGTGAGTATTATGGGATTATGATATTATATATTTATCGTGAGTGAGAAATACGAAGGTTTGGTAAATTAAGTCGGGACGCGCACGTGAATCTTATCGGGACTACTTTAATGGGTTAAAAGATAATTTATTTTTAAGTAACTCGTATGGGTATTTCGAGTGCGTCAATGAGTTGGGAAGGGTCGAGATACTCAGAAAACTCTAGCCGGGTGTTTTATTTGGATTCTGGGGCAGTTTAGGCCAAACCGACAACCCAAAGGTTTATTTTGGTCATTTGAGATTTTAGGAAATTAAAATGAAAGGTACGTGATTTAGATGGAGGTTGTCAGTTTCTAAACATAAGAGAGAGAGAGAGAGAGAGAGAGAGAGAGAGAGAGAGAGAGAGAGAGAGAGGAAGAGCTCCATAGGTGTTCTTGGTGCAAAACTCAAGCTCTCACACCAACAATCCCACTAACATGCAGATAGAGAGGAGAGGATCACCCCAATACTAGTTTCATTCAACAAATCATAAGTTCTCCATGAGGCAAGTGTTTATCTTGCTAAATTTTGTGCATATATTACCCATGTTAGACTAGGTTGTTAAATCATCCATGAGATAATGAATTTAATGATTAAATTGATTTCAAATGATGAATTAGGGTAGGAACTTCATGTAGATTGAGAAACCTATTTAGAGATATAAATTCTGAGATTTATGCATGATTAAATATGAATTTAATTTGGGTTTAGATTAGACATTAATGGTGATTATAGAAATCTAGGGCTTTTAAAGATTTCTTGAATTAATGCATCCATACTTGAGATTTAATGGGGTTTTGATGTTATACCATGTTGAAAGACATTATATTAGGTGTAGAAATGATTTAGGATGATTGGTTTTGTGTTGGGTGAAATTACACATGAATTGGGTGGACAAAAATGGAAGAAAAAGGCAAAAATTCAAAGGTAGGGGATAATCTGGGTCAAGGTCGTTGTAATGACTTGGAGAACTGGAATGTCGTTCGAACGACCTCATTCGAACGAGAATTCCAATGAGAATTTAGAGTTAGGTTCGTTAGAAGTAGGTTCAAACGTACTCGTTCGACGAACGAGAATTCAGGGTCCTAAGTCGTTCGAAGTTTTGTTCGAACGAGATTTCTGACACTTCTAACGAGATTTCAAAAAATTGTAAAAAAATTCCTAATTGAGTAGAAATCGTAGGATTATAGTTCAAAAGCGAGGGGATAATCGTAATGGGCCAATACAATGAGTAGTAGAGAATAATACGATACATATATTAAGAAATAATTGGGTTACCTAAGGTTTAAATTGGGTTGTGTAAATACCTAAGATTTTAATAGGTTGTGTGTATACCTATGGATTGCTTATTATGTGTATAACATACCTACGCTGCTTTCTATCAGGTGGAGGTTGCGCGCTTGGGAAGTCTTATCATGATGAGCCTTCGAGGGATTTTTAGACTTGCGCCATAGAACATAGAACCTTGGATACGGGTTATTCGAGATATGATAGTTTGGTGGTTTAATGGAAACGTAGGTATGTGCATGAACCATTAGGATATGGACTATGTTCACCTCCAATATGTGTTATTGTATTTTTTATGGTTCGTGGGAGATTATCCGAACCCTTATCCCTATTCAGTGCGAGATGTACCGGGATACGATAGCAGAGTATGCATTGCACCAAGAGGTCTTAACTTAAGGGTGCGGGATTTATATATATATATACGTATAGTGATGATATTGAATATATATATACTTGACAACAATTCTACTGTACGAATTAGTAAATATTGTAATGATGATAAGTAACTTATGGTGAAAATGTAAATCAACTATTTGGGATAAAGCATGTTAATAACATGTTTTAAGGGCGATACGGGTGTACTACGGGTGAACATAAGTAGTGATAATGTGTCTTCAAACTAGTTAGGCTGGGAAACATAGCTAGTATGGGTTAGAAGATATGTTAGGCGTGCACATTAGCTGAGAGGTGAGCATCTCAAGTGAGAGCACGAATTTCTAACATGTATATAATATGTGCTAAATTGCATTTATGCACTTGCTATTTTAAAACTATCTTTACTAGGGTTCTGACCCGTTTCTTACACATCTTATCTCATGCCTATATATATATGTTTTATAACAGGTGCCCATCCACAAGGACACCAGATCTAGACACTTGGATTATTTGATGAGCTGAAGCGATTGTGGAAGTTGTAGGTCCTTGAGATTATACTCATCTATCATTTCTTTCAGTTTAATCAGACTTTCTATTCAGGGCATATGTCGCCATTCTCAGACTATGTTTATTTCGAGAGATTTTTGTATTTCTCATCAGTATTTCAGTTTCAGTTAAACTTGGTATTTTATGTTGGTGATTGTGGACATTTTAACTGGGACGTTCACTCCAGTATCTATTATTCTGTTATTTAGTTCAGTGGATGGTATTTGATTATTTGTGTAGTTCAGTTAGTTAATGAAGTCGGTTATTTATTAAAGAAACTGAATCGGTGTGTTATGAGTAATTTTTTTTTACGCTAGCTTAATTAAATATTAAATATTTAATCGGATTAAAGTTTTTACGGCAGTGATGCTAAGAATGAACCAACCGAACATTCTGTTTTAATTTAATAAAGGACTGATCACCCGATATTTAATTGGGCGGGGTGTCACTGGTGGTATCAGAGCATCAGGTTCTAGAGTCTTTTAGAATCTGTGTGGCTTATTATGTTTCCAGTTTAATGTTCTTTGATATAGAGCCCTATTTTAAGATTGTTGTATTCCTGATTATATGATTATGTCTTCAGGTATTAGATATTAGATATTTATTAATAATTGTAGACTAATAAAAATCTTTCTCGTTTCATATGCGTCCTCGATGTGCACCATAGGCCAGAAACACCCAGCCAGAGCCACCACCAGCTCAGGCTTAGGGGATAATGAACGTTGCCGAGGTTGTCTCCATAGTTGCACAGGCGGTGAATGAAGCTTTAACGATGGTGTAGTAGGCCCCACCCTAGGCTCAGGCAATGGCTCCAGCACCAGTACAGGTGTTCCCTTCTGCTTGGGAGCATTTTAGGGAGGCCTTTCAGAAGGCGCATCCCCCGGAGTTTCAGGGGAGTTCCGACGTGATTACTGTGAGCCAATGAAAGAAGGACATCCAGAGACACCTTCGCATGTATGAGTGCTCATATGTTCAGAGACAGTTTCTAGCTACCTTTAAGCTAGTAGGAGCAGCTTTACAGTGGTGGGAGTCCACTACTACCTTAGAGGAGAGAGATAGCATGACTATTTAGAGTTTCTGGGTGCGGTTTGACCGCAAGTATTATCCCTCCATCGTTCAAACTGAGTTGAGGCAGAAATTACTGGACCTCACCCAAGAGGGGAAGACCGTTGAAAAATATGAGGAGGAATTTACTAAATTGACTAACCTTGTGCCAGATGAGGTACCTACTAAAGCGAATAGGGTCTAGATGTTTATGGATGGATTGACTTGGAGGATACGACAGCACCTACTAGGTAACCTTTCCCTACAGTCCTACATAGATGTACTTAATGCCACTCTACTACACTATCAGGACCATCGCTTCCTTGCTAAGGGAAGCAAGCGAGGAGGAAAGTCCAACCAGCAGGACAGGACAGGGGGAGGTAGTGCCAGTGGGGCACCATCGGAACAGAGTCAGCAGAGGCAGTGCCCCCATTAGGGGGATTCAGTAAAGAGATTCAGATCAGGTGGATTCAGGAACGGGCAGGGAGGTTTTAGGCATGGCCATCAAGGCTAGTGGAGTCATCAGGGACAGCAGGGCCAAGGGAGGGGTGGCAACGGCCAGTAAGGCCGAGGATAACAAGAGAATAGGGGAGGAAACTTTACAGGAAGATGTTTTTCTTGTGGCAAGACTAGACACAGGAAGTAGGATTACCCCGATAAGGGCAAGATTCCCCAGCAACAGGGTGATCGCCAGGATCCCCAGAAACCTATCTTTCCTACCTCCCTCCCAACAGCAGCACCACTCCCAGCTTTGCCTACCATTCCAGCAGCCCCGATTCAATAGGGACAGTTAAAGTACGGGCGTGTTTACAACATCTGTCAGGCAGCAGTCCCACAAGTTCCGCCCGCAGTTGAGGGTACGTTTTCCATCCATGGTACTATGGGGAGCATTTATTTTTAACACGGGGGCATCACACTCATTTGTATTCGATAGCTTCGCACGGGTCGTAGGGTTATTAGATACGGCAAAGAGAACAGTGACTTGCGTAGACTCACCATTGGGTAGTGGGTCTTTGATTTTCTTTATATGACGAGGGGTTGGTATAAAGATTGGGAATCTTATTTTTCCTGCTGATATGATCTTATTAGATTTGTCTAAGTACGACGCCACTATTGGCATGGATTGGCTTGTCACCTATAGAGCCATGATTGAGTGTTTCAGCAGGAGTATTATATTCGCTATCCCGGTCCAGGAGATGTTCATCGTGGCGATGCCTAGACCTGAGGGAGGATTATCCACCCACTTGTATAATATAGAGGAGGAGACCTCTATGGGAGTAGCAATTTCACTTTACTCGATTCCGATCGTTTGCGAGTTCACTGATGTATTTCAGGACATACCGGGGTTACCACCAAGGAGGGAAATTGAGTTTATGATAGACTTGACACCAGGCACTCGTCCCATTGCACGTGCACCGTACCGTATGGCTCCAGCATAGATGGAAGAATTATGAGACCAAATAGAGTAGTTGTTGGGGCAGGGTTTCATCCGTAGGAGTACCTCACCTTGGGGCACTCCAGTTCTGTTTGTGAAGAAGAAGGTTGTGATAAGCACCCAAAAGTGTACATTTTATACCCCGAATAGACGCATTTTAATTGTTAATTCTCGACAAATTGAGTCTTATATGCGTAAATGATTAATGTGTAAGCTTGATCGCCGTTTGCAGAGTTCGACACTTATTTCAAGGCAAATGTGCAATTTATGGAGCTAATTCTCCAATCTCGTACCTTACCTAAGCCTAACCTAGCCTAAACCTACCCTGATCCCCATGTGTGTTTAGTTTGTGCTTTTGGATTTTTTTTAGATTTGTAGTTTGAGTCGTTTTTATTTTTAGGATTTATTTTAGATTTATTTAGAATTTTTTAAAATTTATTTTATATTTCATTTTATTTTTATTAGTTTTTAATCTTAGTCTATATTTTTAGTTTTGCTAGACTTTATATTTTTAGAACTTTAGGTTTTATATTTTTCTTCTTTTGTTGTTTTTATTTTTATTATTTGAGTTTTATTTTTAGAGGATTTATTTTTTATGTTTTATTTTAGTGCGTCGTGTATTTGTTTTCCTTTATTTCTGTTTGTTTTTAGTTTTTAGTTAGTTTATTATTATTATTTTTGTTTTGTTTTTTCTTGTTTTGTTTTGTTTTGTTTTAATTTATTAGTTTTTATTTAAGTCGTGTTTAGTTTTTAGAGTTTGTATTATGTTTCGTGTTATTTTTATTTTTTTTTGTTTTTGTAGAGAGCTTTATTTTTAGTTGATTTTTATTGTTAGTTTATAATTTTATTTTACTTGTTTTTATTTTATTAGGTTTATTTTTATTATTTTCTTATTTTATTTTATTTAGGGTACAAAATTAAACACACACATGCACCTCACAACCCTCACAGTCACACACCCCCATCCTACACCTCACTTACACCATAATACTCACTCACCCACATCCCAACTTTTCTACACCCTACCACACATAAAAAAAACCTCACTCATCTTCTCCACCCAAATCTTTCTCCCTCACCTAAACCTTCATTAACAAACAACACCCACTTCTATCTCTTCCACCATTAACATACCCACTCTCCTAACAAACTCCTTACCACCTCCCTTGTACCCACCAACCCACGACCCTCTTACCCCAACACGCTTCCAACACTTCCAACCCGAATTCTCCACAACCCGGACCCATTTTCGGCGAACCCGTGCTCACTCCGGCCTAACCAAACTCTACCGAAGCCTTAACCCGGCGCACCTGCCCTGACCTACCCGAATTCCATAGCTCCGACCGTGACCCACCTGCTGAGCCACAACCCGCAACTCCACTGCCAAACCCCTCGAAACTCGAACCTTCCTTTGACTCGGCAAGAACCTGCTCAAACCGGCCGGAAAAAGGAGATCCCATGGCCTGAATGCTAACCGAGATACCAAACTCGAGACCCATGAACCCGATTTTAATCCCAACAAATCCACTTTCATACTTGCCTAAACCAAAACATACCTCGTTCCCTCTTGCTACAAAATCCAATTCAGACCTTGACAGTCCCATTACCCAATGTGACCAAATCACTCTACCTGCAAAACTCAAAAACGTACCTCTGACACCTCTGTCAAAATCTTTTGCCCATTTCATGCCAATACTTTTATCTCTAACACCCAAGTATCTGTATTTGTCCAAAAATAAAAGTCACATGTTAATTTTTACCCCCTATTTTCCTAAACTACCCTCAACCATATCCCCATGTAATCTCTTATAAAAGAAGACTCTTCATTCTCGGCAAGGGGGATCTAAGAGTTCAATAGTGCAAGAGTGGGAAGAGTAGTGTAGTTTTTAGTTTAGGAGCTCCAATTTTGGAGCTCAAATTTTTTGTTCTGTTTTTATTTTTTCTTCTTTTCTATTTTTTTATATTGACTTGAGCGTGAGGTAGATTATTTTTGTAAGATACAAACTGTGAGTTGAGTGGCATTATTTTTAGTGTTGTGAAACTCAAATTTGGGGGTTACTATTCATGTCAAAGCTTGCGATTAGAATGAAAATGTAAGGAGACTTGGTTTTTATTTTGTTCGCCCTTAGCTTATTTATTTAATGCCTCTTATTGTGTCATTATTACAATTTATATGTAATAATACCAAAATAGGAGTCTAAATCCCCCATTCAAGGGGTGAGATGGAACCCTTAACTTAATTTTATTTTTGGTTTGTTTACTTATTATGCCCCTTTGAATATTAATATGGAAATTTTACAAATTATATTTAAGCCTCGAGAGAGGGTGAATTATTTTCGAGAGAAAATCGTAAATTCAAATTATAATATTTATTCACTAATTAAACTAGAGATAGGCAATTTTTGAATGATATTGTAGTTTGAATTTCTCAACTCTAAACTTATTTTTTTTATGATTTAAATGCTTTTAGTAAATTTTCCCTAGCGGATGATTTATTAGATAATGTTTAAATCTAATTTTTGTGAGTATGTGAAATTTAAATATTAATCTTCTAAAAAGACTATATGTAAATTTACATTTGCAATGAGAGTTTATTTGTGAATTTATATATATTTGGGGGTATTTCAAATAGACAAACTAATTAATGAAAATAAATAGGTTAAGTGGTGAAGTTTAATCCCATGAATTATCTCATAATTATTTTCTCCTCATATTTCGCTCACTTTATCATTTTTTTTATTTATTAGTGTAGTTTTAATTTTAGTTCAGGATTAGTAGTATAAATATCCCTTCATAATTGTTTTAAAAATCATACTTGTTTTCTCTTTGCTATTGTCCACATTAGAGAGTGCGGATTGACCCTTACTTGTCAATATACATTTTTGGTGTGTTTGTAGGTACCAAAAGGAATTTTAATTGATCATCTTTACTCTACAACGAC
Organism: Sambucus nigra; assembly: GCA_949130495.1. Taxonomy (NCBI): domain Eukaryota; kingdom Viridiplantae; phylum Streptophyta; class Magnoliopsida; order Dipsacales; family Adoxaceae; genus Sambucus; species Sambucus nigra. Next base: position 179,899,083 of record OX422212.1, on the reverse strand, counting down.
ATATACACAAAAGGCGAAATATCAAATGGTGTCGTTGCTGGCTTTTTAAGCGTTGGACTTTGCTGAAACTTTGGCAATTGACTTTTCGCGAAGTGTTGTTTGTTGAGACCAAATTTAGTCTGCTGACGTGGACTAATCACTTGAGACACGTGTCAACCTACGTGGTAAATACAAATACTTTCAATGAACATCATACTGTCACCGAGCTACTCAGGCGCTCCGAGCAACTTAAGCATACCGAGCAACTTAAGCGGTTTGAGCTACTTAGCGTGCAGAGCATCCAAATCAAGAGAATCAAAAGGCGACTACGCATTAAATGGGCATTATTATTGTACAGATGTATATGTCTACTAGATAACAGCGCATTATCTTTTCATATGTACAGCCTCAAGGCTATAAATACATTGTAACCTCCTCATAAGGGAGGAGGCTGGGATCTCTTAGCAAAACCTATTATCAAGATTCAAGGCAAACAGTCAGTAATACAAAACAGTGGATGTAGGCCATTTTCATAAGTCTGAACCACTTTAAAAATCCTCTGTCTTATTTATTCATTTTTATCTATTGATTGATTAATTAGATATAATCTAGTTTTTTACATCAACATATTGGCGCCGTCTGTGGGAAACGACTATACTTAGAGTTTTTCACCAAAACAACTCATCATCTATGGCTGAGAATCCAGAATCCAGTAATTGAAACACTGGGGTCCCTCCAAACCCTTCTACTCCCCCAAATATTCAAGATTTGGCTGGCATAATGGCTAATTTAGCCCAAGGCCAAACGGCCATGCAAGAAACTATGCGTCAACTTATACAAACTGTTCAAGGTGGAGTGCCAGCCCAATCAGGACAACGAAGTGTTCAGAGAAATACCCATTTTCCATCTTCAAGAACTAGATGAACGCTATTCCCGAAGGTCTTTCAATATAGACGTACTGACTCATATCGTACTGAGAGATCTAATGATCCTTCGTATCAACCTGGCCGGACCTCATCAGTACGAGCTACAGATTCTCAACGGAATGTCACTCTCACTCCAGAAAGGACTAGTGCTCTAGAAAGGTTGAGTAGAGTCTCTCATTTTGATCGTTTGGGTCCTGAGAGGAATAGAAGTCCTCCTAGGATTGCGTCGAGGAACTCTCAACGACCATCCGACCAAAGGGAAGGCTCTACCCAATCACGCCCAGCAGCCCGTAATGAAAGGTCCCAAGAGGAAAACTCAACGCGATCAGTCGCTCGAACAAATAGGCCCGAGGTGGGAAACGATGCATGGAAAGGCTCTATTCAAAGGTTGGAAGACAGGTTAGGGGAAATGGCTAAGGCCAAGAATCCCCTACAAAGAACTTTTGTAGAAGGGACACCATTTGTACAGGTAATCGTGGATTTTCCCACGCCATCAAAATTCATAGATCCTATGGTGACACCTAAATATGAAGGAAAAACTGATCATGTCCTCCATATAGAACAATACCAAGCTGCTGTCAATATCTATGCGGTTCCAGACGAGATGAGATGCAGGGCATTTTCGAGAACTCTCACCGAGTCAGCTCAGATATGGTATAACAACCTTCCTCGGGGGAAGATTGCGACTTTCCTTCAACTGGCAGAGCTTTTCATAGGGAATTTCTATTTTGGAGCAAAACCAGTTAAACGAGTAGCACACTTACTGAGTGTTAGATAGAAGCCAGAAGAAAGTACCAGGGACTACATTACTCGTTTCAATAACGACAAACTTGAGGTAATTGATTACGAGGAGAAAATAACAATTATTGATTTGATGAGTGGACTGTTACCAGATAAGTTGTACTATACTTTGGCCAAAGATCCGCCTAGGACCATGGCAGAACTGATGGCAAAGGCAGCCAAGATCATGAACGTTGAGGAAGCTATGTCTGTGAAGAAGAATACAGATACTAAGGAGATTAAGGTTGAGGCTGGTAAAATCGAGAAGAAGGATCAGAAGAACAATGGTGGAAACAAGCAGTCAAAAGGTAAGCAAGTGTTGGAGAAGATGAGGAAATATGGAAATTATACTCCCTTGAAGGTAGATATAAATCACATTCTGGAGGAGATCAAGAACAGCGAGGAGTTAGCCTAGCCAGGGAAAATGAAGGCAGATCCTAACAAAAGGGACAAGTCCAAATATTGCGAATTCCACAAAGACCATGGTCACACGACCAAACGTTGCATAGCTCTCCAGAATGAAATTGAAGCACTCATCAGGCGAGGAAATTGGCTAAGTATGTTGATCGCCAAAATGGTGGAAAGACCAGCGACCGAGGAAGGAAAAGATCTAAGTCTCCTCATCGAGCAAAAGAAGACAAGAAGAGAGATCACGAATATGATCCAGAAGATGACCCCGATCTCCCCAAAAGACCAAGACATCCAGAACGCAAGGTATTTTCAATCCATTTTGGGTCATTTGAATGTAATGTCATTACAGGTGGAGATGCAGGAGGTGGAGATCTGACTGCAGAGATAAAATCTTACCTCAATGAGGTCCAAGATTGCCTTATATACAACGAATAAACTTGGTTAAAGAGGATCTCCCGAGGAAGGTGAATAGGGATAAATTGGTCATCGGTTTTTCTAAAAATAACCTGGCAGATGTACTATATCCTCATGATGACCCATTGGTGATCAAGATGAGAATGAAGGAAGTGGTGATTTCACGGGTACTGGTGGACAATGGTAGCTCTGTAGACATCATGTTCTACCCATGCTTCGACAGTTTGATTTTGAAGTTAGCCCAGTTGGAGCCATAGCATAGGCCCCTCCTCGATTTTATTGGCGAAAAGGTTTTTCCACTTGGGACGATATGGCCTGCTTGCCGAACAGAAAGATTACACTTTTCGTGATGGATAAAAACATCCAATCAGCCTACAACATCATCATGGGAAGGGTAGGTCTGAAGAAGTTTGAGGCAGTACCATCTACTGTATATCAATGTTTAAAATTCCCAACCAACTTTGGAGTGGGAGTTATGAAAGGCGACCAGAAAGTAGCTCGAGAATGCTACTATTCGTCTACCGAACAGGAGGAATGAGAAGAGTCCAGGAAGAAGACTACTACATATCAAGTGGATAAAATAGAAGATGCAGAGATTGAAACATTAGATCTTAGAGACGAGTCTCAGCTCGTGAAGGGACAGGTCATGGAAGCTACCAAAAATATCATTCTGGACGACGAACATCCAGAACGAATTACTCAAATTGGTGTGTCATTGGATGTATCATTAAAAAAGAACTGGTATCATTTCTAAGGCGCAGAAAATAAAACTTTGCATGGAGTCATGCAGACATGCTAGGGATAGACCCGAGTTTCCTGTGCCACGAGCTCAACGTGAACAAGGAGGTTAAGCCAGTGAAGCAGCGAAGAAGGGTGTTCGGCCCTGAAAAGAATCAAGCTATACAGGAAGAGGTAGAGAAACTACAAAAAGCCTTTTTTTATTGAGGATGTCAAGTATCCTGATTGGCTAGCAAATGTGGTGATGGTAAAGAAGAAAAATAATAAGTAGAGAATGTGTGTGGATTTCACTGATCTTAATAAAGCCTGCCCAAAGGATCATTTTCCTTTTCCCCAAATTGATCAGCTGGTGGATGCTACCTCGAGGCATGAATTATTGAGTTTCATGGATGCTTACTCTGGTTACAACCAGATTAAAATGAAACCTGGGGACAGGGAAAGTACCTATTTTATCACCCCAAGGGGAACTTATTACTATAATGTTATGCCTTTCGAACTTAAAAATGCAGGTGCAACATATCAGCGACTGATGAATAAGGTGTTTGCAGAGGAAATCAGTCATAACATGGAGGTTTATGTCGACGACATGCTGACGAAAAGTAAGAAAGCTGTTGATCATTTGGTTGACCTAGCTCAGACTTTTGATCAATTAGAGAAATATCAAATGAATTTGAATCCCACAAAATGCATATTTGGAGTACGAGAAGGTATGTTTCTCGGATATATTGTTAACCAACGGGGTATCGAGGCGAACCCCAAAAAGATCAAGGCCCTATTGGAGCTACGATCTCCAACTACGAAGAAGGAGGTGCAAAGTCTCACAGGACGAGTTGCAGCACTTAACAGATTTATGTCACGAGCAACATACAGATGCCTCCCATTCTTCAAAACAGTTCGAAAAACTTTTGAGTGGAATGATGAATGCGAGGAGGCCTTTCAAAAATTGAAGAAATATCTGGGGACACCTCCATTGTTATCTAGACCAATAATGGGAGAAAGACTATACTTGTATCATGCAGTTTCAGATAATGCAGTTAGCTCGGTATTAATAAGAATGGAGGTCGGAGTGCAGAAACTAGTCTATTACATCAGTCAAGCCTTCCGAAGAGCATAGATCAGATATCCAAGACTGGAGAAGTTGGCACTAGCATTGATCGAAGCAAGTAGAAGGATGAGGCCATACTTCTAACCCCATACTATAGTAGTGTATACTGATATGCCATTAAGACAAGCTCTGCATAAACCGAAAAAATCAGGAAGATTAATGTACTGGGTAGTAGAACTCGATGAATATGACATAGTTTATGAGCCTAGGTCGTCACTTAAGGGACAGGCCGTAGAGGATTTTATCACAGAGTTTACTCACTCTAATACCTCCGAAGAGCAGGAGTTTAATACAGACCAACTCGTGGATGTTACGGGATCATCAAATTTAACACTTGACCAACTTTCATTTGTAGATGATCAAGAGAAGATAATCAACGAGCAGCGAGAAGTGTCGAGGGAAGACAAAAGGAAGCATCAAATATTCCACCGAGGAACTCTGTTCGATCAAGAATTTGATAATAAAGTACCTGTATCGAATCTGTATGTGGACGGCTCTTCGTGTGCCATAGGCATTGGAGCAGGAATTGTGTTAAACAATCCTGATGAGATTGATATAGATCATGCTCTACGTTTTCAGTTTAAATCTTTCAATAATGAAGCTGAATATGAGGCTATGATCGTGGGTCTAAGACTGGCCAAAACCATGAATGCAGAGCAGGTCGTGGTATTCAGTGATTCACAGTTAATCGTAAATCAAATTCTCAGGTTGTATGCAACGAAGGGAGAACTAATGTTCAAGTATCATGCAAAAGCTATGGAGGTTGTTTCAACTTTTACCACAGTTCAGTTGATCAAAATACCGAGATTAGAGAATTCAAGAGCTGACGCCTTAGCTCGGCTGGCATCAGCAACACGCACCGAGCTACGAAGAACAATACCAATAGAAATACTAATAGATCGGAGCATAGACGAAGACTTAATGATGTACTTCATTGCCCTCGACTTGGGACCTCCTGGATGGATCCCATCAGGGCCTATATCGAAGAAGGGACTGTGCCACCTGATAAACTCGCAGCCAAGAAACTGAAGTTTAAAGTTGCTCGTTACGTATTAACCAGTGGAATTTTGTATAGAAGAGGAGTTATAGTAGGACTATAAAGATGTGTCTACCCATTCGAAGTTAAAGACTTGATAGAAGAGGTTCACGAAGGGTCCTGTGGATCCCATGTAGCAGGTCGAACGCTTTTGCAAAGGAAAACAAGACAGGGGTATTAGTGGCCAATGATGAGAGCTGATTGCGCATCTTACGCTAAGAAGTGTGATAAATGCCAATGTTTCTCTTCCATTCGAAGAACTCCCTAAGCATTGTTAACACCCATCACGTCCCCTTGGCCATTCGCCATGTGGGGGATAGACTTAGTCGGTCCACTTCCAACGACCAAAGGAAGATTCAAATACCTCGTGGTTACTGTGGATTATTTTACCAAATGGGTGGAAGCTGAACCTCTCATTGATATGACGTATGACAAGATCTATTAATTTATTTGGAAGAGTATTATTTGTAGATATGGTCTACCACATGCATTCATTACTGACCATGGAACCCAATTTGACAATGAGAAATTCGCTGCATATTATCATCAATCCAATGTACTGAAGATCCACTTCGTGCCAGGCTATCCCCAGAGCAATGGGCAAACTGAAGTGACAAACAGAACCTTACTGAATTCTTTGAAAAAACGGATGGATGATGCAAAGGGAAATTGGATCAACGAGCTACACTCTGTGTTATGGGCTTATTGCACTACACCACGAACAGCAACTGGGGAGTCTCCATACATGTTGACATTCGAGAGTGAAGCTATCATACCTGTTGAATTGGGCATACCTACACATAGGGTACTTAATTTCAATTATCCCATAAGTGACTTGATGAGGCGTTTAGACTTGGACATGCTTGAAGAAGTTAGGGAAGAAGTAGCAATCAGGAATGCAGCATATCAACAATGAACAACCTTGTTCTATAAGAAAAGGGTGAAGAAATGCGATTTGAAAGAGGAGGAATATGTGCTGAAGAAAGTAATCCAAAAGCATAACAAACTGGAGGCCAACTGGCATGGACCTTACAGAGTAACTGAAATTGTTCGTCCTGGGACATACAGAATTGAAACTTTGGAGGGAGAAGAATTCAAGAACGCATGGAATACAGATCATCTGCTCAAGTACTATCAGTAATTAAAATCCATATGTAACACAGTTCTTTCAATATGAATAAAGTGATGTTTCACCCATATTTCCTCCTTAGTTGAAATTTTTCGGAACATTAGTGCTACACACTACACAAGCACACATTCAGAGTAGCAACCACCAACTACGGTTGGTCGGCAATTCATTAACCACCAACTCCGGTTGATCGATAACTCGTTGACGACCAACTCCGGTTGGTCGGTAATTTATTAGCCCCCAACTCCGGTTGGTCGGCAACTCATTAACCACCAACTTCGGTTGGTCGGCAATTTATTAACCACCAACTCCGATTGATCGGCCATTAATTAACCACCAACTCCGATTGGTCGGCAATTCAATAACCACCAACTCCGATTGGTCGGTCATTAATTAACCACCAACTTCGGTTGGTCGGCAATTCAATAACCACCAACTCCGGTTAGTTGGTACCAAACTAGGCAAGAAGATGGATTACCTCCCGGGGTATCCACTGTCTAGGCAACAAGGTAATCCTGACGAGATTACTACAACTAAGGAGGAACATGGGATGAAAATCATTCCATTGCTTAGGCCCAAAGAGTGACAAGTCACTATAAACAAGAAGGACATTTCGTCCTTCTACATATATATATATATATATATATATATATATATATATATATATATTCACACCAGTGAATAACAAAGACATTTTACAAAATATTTCCAAGCAAATGAAATTGTAAAAGAAACTAAACATCTCTTTATTGAAACCAAGCAGACACATGCGATATGAAATTTGATTGATTACATAAAAATGTCCTATTCTATGGGTTTCTTTCCCTCTGCCTTTTAAACAAGTTCCACCCCAGCTGGAGAATCATCTAATGCATAACGGGAGTTTATAAAGTTCATATCTCGCAGCATTCTAACATTATTTATGGATGGATGATCAAGCAAGTGCTCTGGATGAAATATTTCAAAGTTTGAATGAAGAATATAATCACCGAGATACTTGGAGATCAAAATTCGAGGAATGGCACGTGATGGAATCCAACTAAGGTCAAGTTTGAAGGGAGGCACAGGTAAATCAAGAACTCCAGGTTCATAATAATCCCATAAGAAATGACCTTGATCCAGTTCAGGACACATAAGGCATTCAACCACCCCTGCTTATATCCTTCGTTGTTCGACTGTTGCAAACGAGCATCAAGATGATACAGAGCTTCATTATACCTAGCCATCCAAAATTCCTTGGGCTGCTTGTAAAATTGATAAGTCAATCTCTCAAGTTGCTCGTGGAGCTTTTTCACTAGAATTTCTTTACTTTTCAAAGCAGAGCTCTGATTGGAGAGTTGGTCGATGAAACTCAGAATTTTCTTAGACATTTCGGCCAAAGCCTGATTCTTCGCCATCAATTGAACGTCTTGATCTTCTAAGGCCAATTGAGTTCTTGTCTCATCAATGGTAACTCGACCAGCCCTTGCTTGTCCACGAGAAGAAGACCTTGTTCTGCCCCGAGCAGGTGTGGAAGGTGATCCAGTTCATTTTAAAGTCTCTAAATTATCCCGTAAGTTAGCATTTTCTATTTCTAAAAACGAGAAACCATCATCATTAATTGGGATCAAGGCTCCTGAAGAAGAGGAGGCAGCAGTAAATTTGGGTTGTTTTATTTCCTTCTGCAAAGCGATGTTCTCTTTCTCTAGCAGCATGGAAATATGTTGATGCTCTTTAATTTCAAGCTTTAACACACTTTCGTTTTTCTCATGGGCTGAAATGTACTTGTCATATCCCCGATCAGAACTCAGTTGTTGGCACTTTAGCTCGTAACCCTCATATAGGAGTTTGCTGGATTCTTTGTACTACTGTTGAAGTTCCTCGATCGTTCCTTAAAGATCTTCAATCATTTTGTAATAGGCCACATTGTTAGCAATAGCATGATTAAGTAGGCACTTTAAGTACTGGTAAGCATCAACTGCTCGTTTAGAAGCACCTGATCCGAGGATGTCAATTATCTAGGCCTCGGTAAGGACTGCATGACCAGCTTTGGAATAGTCATTGCACTTCTTCATCAACTATGTATCATTAGCTGATAAGAGTTCCATCCTGGCCACAAACTAGCAAAGAGGAAATGAAAAACAAAATCAACAATGATGCGAGCAGAGCAAGTAAGAGAGAAATTCCAGACGAACGATAAAAATTCATTTTTATTCATCACGATAAAGGAAAACACAGTTCAGGGTTACATCCAAGAAAACAACGAAATAAAAAGACCCGAACAACTCTACACCTTCTCATTATTTCCTACGACTTCTTCGGACGGTTTAGATGAAGGGGCAGGTTGCTCGAAGAGTAAGGGAAGTTGTTCGACAGATGTGCTAGCTTGTTGGACTTGCTCGGAGGGTTAGACAATAGCAACAATAGGTACCTGCTCTCCTGTCATTATAGAAGACTCATCTGATGCAGCTTCATCTTCTTCTTCTTCCCCAGGAGAGGGAGAAGGGCCATGAGTATGCTCCTGGAATAACTCAGAGTCTTCAGCAACCTTCAATTTCTTCAAAGATGCTATCCATCCATCCCTAAAATATTTAATACTGGCATACTCCATTTGATAAGACATAATAGCCAGGACCTTATTCCAACCCTTTTTCCAACCAGCACTAAAAGATTTTTTAACAACAATTTTCCTCTTTGCTCTCTCCGAGGAAGTCTTTTCCCTAGGAGCTCTTCGGCATCCTTCAATTTTTCTTCTACCTCTGTTTTATGTTGTTCAGCATCTTGAAGCTTGGCGACATCTTCCTCGACATATTTAAGCTTGACCTCAAGATCCTTGTTACCTTGTTCAGCATCCTTTAATTTCTTCTCTAACTATTTGGAGGCAGAAACTTCTTGATCTCGAGGTATTTTAACAGACTGGAATTATTTCTCCCAGGCACTTTTGTCTTCCTCGTACTTCTGATGAGATTCCTTCAAAGATCGAGTTAATCCATCAAAAGCTTCTTCTATCTCACCCGAGGAGGTGGAAGCCCGGATAGCTTCATCTTTCTTCAAAATACTATTGAAACATGTCACGAGCTGAAAAAATATAGAATTTTAATTCAATATATGAATATAGTACTAGAAGATACATAACTCAGGTTAACGATACTTACTAATGTAATGTGTTGGGCAACCAAAGTAGTAATTCTCTCACAAGAAAAGGTATCTTCAATGCCTTGGAATTCTGGCACAGTCCAAGACCTGATCAAGCCCATAGCAGAGCTCGGAGGAATAAGAGCTAGAACATTACCCTCAGCATTTGAAGGTTGAGAGATAGGGTCAACAGGTCTCTCAGTAGAACTTCTTTTCAATCTCCTCATAGGAGCAGGAGCACCTTCAATTAAAGGTGTTGTCTCTATTTGTGAAATGGCAATAATTTCACTCAAAGGTGTTGTCTCTTTTAGAGGCACAGGGGGCTTCTTGCCAGTTTCCTTAGTAGCAGTAGAAGGGGGTACATCTATATTCTTTGTCCCCTCATCTGGAACATCTTATTTATTTTTCTTTGCCTCTTTAGTGGCAAAGGCAGACTTGTCAAAAAATGCAGGAGCTTTCCTCTTCTTCTTCAGATAAGTAATAAGAGTACTTAAATCAGAAGAAGATCCTTCCACACTGGTTTCAAAAGTTGTTATCCGATCAAGATTAACCATCACAGGATGATCAATGAAAGATGAGGTGGAGCTCCTGTATCGCAACAAATAAGAAGCAGATCTGATGTGCTCCCCATCAACTGATTGATGCAAGCCCCAGATAAGTTTTAAATATTTTATATTAACATCAGTCTCTTTTAGAGGCTTCCTTTTACTATCAACTATAACAAACAAAATGAATGTCAGTGATGCATTTCATCGAATACAAAGAAAATAAGATTTCAAAAATAAAAACAACCTATCCCATTGCCAAAAGGTGGACACCTGGGACCTTGGTACACATCATTTCCATTTAATGGAGGGTGTTGCCAATTTTTCATCACAACCCCATGATCAAAATAGTCCCTATTGGCATCGGGAAGATTGACAACTAAAGCTCTATTCGAAAACCTAGTTTTTAAATAGAAAAAGTGTCGCTGGTAACCCATCTATAACAATACATAATTTGTGGAATCCCCAAACGAGGTCCATGAAGTTGATTCAACCTATATACACCATTAACTACCCTCCATGTATTTGGAGCTACTCTTGCAGTTACAATATCGAAATATTGGCAAAACTCCAAACACAGGGGATTTGGCAGGAAAGAAAAGCCACATTCAGCTATAAAAAGACTTGGGAACCAGTGTCCCTCCGCTAAAGAAAGTAAATCAGAAGGACAAGACAGTTCTTCCAAAATAACCCACGAAGGGATTGAAAACTCAGACCGAAATTTATCCAATGATTCAATAAGATAAACCATGGTGAATAAAGTAAATGAAGAAAATCTTACAGAAGGAAGAGAAATCAGTTGACGATGAACGATGGAAGGAACGAAGGCACAAGGGAGAGAAAAAATGAAGAGTTCGGAAATACAAATTTGAAAAGTAGAAGACGACTGGATTTTGGTCGCGTTTAAATGCTTTACCTCAGGAATAGAGAAAAGCAATGATTACAACGAAAGACGTTTCCGTTTTCGGTGGCTAAAAGAGGAAAAGGGCACAAATATCGAAGTGATCGTGAAAATTCAAAGTATTTATGAAGCTTGATATTGTGCGCTAAATAGGAATTAAAGTATTCTCCTAAATCTCTGAAGAGCCAGTAATCCGAGAAGTTTTCAAGCAAAATGTTCCACACTCTTCCTCAACCTCAAACTGTGAAACATTGGGGGCTTCTGTTGATACTAACTTTAGTCGGCTGACGTGAACTAATCACTTGAAGACACGTGTCAACCTACGTGGAAAATACAAATACTTTCAATGAACAGCATACTGTCACCGAGCTACTCAGGAGCTCCGAGCTACTCATGCGCTCCGAGCAACTTAAGCATACCGAGCAACTTAAGCGGTCCGAGCTACTTAGCGTGCAGAGCATCCAAATCAAGAGAATCAAAAGGCGACTACGCATTAAATGCGCATTATTATTGTACAGATGTATATGTCTACTAGATAACAGCGCATTATCTTTTTATATGTACAGCCTCAAGGCTATAAATACATTGTAACCTCCTCATAAGGGAGGAGGCTGGGATCTCTTAGCAAAACCTATTATCGAGATTCAAGGCAAACAGTCAGCAATACAAAACAGTGGATGTAGGCCATTTTCATAAGGCTGAACCACTTTAAAAATCCCCTGTCTTATTTATTCATTTTTATCTAGTGATTGATTAATTAGATATAATCTAGTTTTTTACATCAGCACCATTGTTGACTTTCGAGTTGAGGAGCGTTTTGAAGACTTGTGCATTTGTTCATTTGTATATATATTTTTCTTTATAGATTGTTTGTATTAGGATATTGAGACCTTGTACATTTATTCTTGGTGCTTTGGACACCAATTATTTGTAATGATTAATTAAAAAAAAGTAAGAAGTGAAACGGGACAAGTTAGAGAGAGAGCGTCCTTGGTGTGGAATTTTGAGGCCTCTCTACTTTGGGTCCGTAGGACTCCCGGGGATGACTGAAGTTAGGCGAACTTTCCCCTGGTCGACTCAACTCGGTCCTCACCCTACGTGTGTAAAAGCCATAGGAGGGATATTTCTTTATCAATCGTGTCTCTCCTGTTAGCGAGTCCATTTCTTGTTTGACTATTTGCTCCTATGTGATTTTATTTTTGCATAGTCTTAATTTGAATGGTTTGATGAATTAATGAACTTAAGTCCTAGACCCGATCATTGAAACGAGAAGGGATTTCATCACCCAACTCAATAACTTAACTCCACTTACTTGTTAACATGTGTCATCACTTAATTAAAATCAATCAACTAGCAAGCCAAGTCGGAGCACAATTTTTCACAGGCGACGTTTAAGATTCAGTGATTTTTCTCGGCCACGGAGTAATTAAAATTTGACTACCCATTCACCTAATTGAAGATAAAATTGGTTACATGCTAGTTAGGATTTTTCTTCTCTTATACGTGTCTAATACTAATCCTTTGGTAGTTGGTTTTGTGTGCTCCGTTAGTGTGTGTTTCATATCGAGTCCACTTTTATCCCTTTTCAAAAATTCAAAAATATTTTCATCATTTTTCTTATTTTAAAAAAATAAATATATATATTAAAAAAATAAAAAATCCAAAAACATTTTATCCTTCAAAAATTCAAAAAGATTTTTTTCCTTTTTCTTATATTCAGAAATACCGAAAATATTTTCATTCTTTTTCAAAAATTCAAAAAACAAAAAAAAATCTTTCTTTTTCAAAAAAAATTAAAAAGTTAAAAATATTTTTGGAGAAACCTTTTTCTCCCCTATCCACCCCGTCTGACCGAAAAAAATCCTTTATGTAACGACTTTGGCCATTTCCCATATTCGCAAAGCACCTGTTATTCCCACGCCAATCACATGTCCCATGAGTGCCCGTACCTTCCTTATCCATCCGACCCCACCATGGAACATGTGTATCCATATGACACTATTTCGGAACCCACTTCGTCTTATTATCTTGACATATCTAATACCGAGTGATGTGAGAAACCAAGATATTCGTGGAGGATTGATCACCCTCCCACAGAATATGAATCCCAACCCCTTGTTGCGGATCCTCACACATTCCAACAGTCGTCATGGCATTTAAGTGCACCACATCCCGATCAGTTCCCTCACTACGCACCCAACAATTATCATCCTTTTGTCCATCACGAAGGCACTCCTTTTGTGTATGATGAACTTGATCCCTCTCCCCACACTTCCTATGAGTATTCTCCGTTTAGTCATGATACTAGTGTGTTGTGTCCACCTCGAACATCGACAATTGTCCCACCACTAACCATCACTTCCCCCACCATCATCCACCTCCGCTCTCGAAATACTCTTGCAACAGTTCATCCTTGAGCAAGAGAAATAAGATCAAATTCAAACCCAAGCTATTCAAAGGCTTGAACAACGCTTAAATGAATTTAACTGTGCGACCGAGTCGGATATTCCTTCACCTTCACCCATTGTTGATCCCATGTGGGATGATGATATCTCATCTTACACAATTGATTTGAGTGTGACCAACCCTATCACCCCAAGAATCTCGAAGTTGCTACCACCCTGTGGTCCAAGCCCTAAGTTGACAATTGTGTTGATCTATCCCTAGAATGTGAGGTTGATCCATAACCTAATAATCCAAAAGAACCTAATGTCGCAGTTTACCTTCCCTTCCATATCCAAAGGAACCCATATTTGAGGTTCACACACCTGTTATATCTAAAAATATGCCTAAATTTATACTTGTTGCACCCTTTGAGTGTGTCCTCAAGACGCCCGTTCCTAATTGGTTATCTCCGACTACGAGTGCTCCCTAATACACCGAGATTGAATTGGAGATGGTTCCCACCTCCCTTTCTATGGATCCTCTCGAGAGATGTTTGGCTCACTTTGAGTCTGATATTGATGTTGATTCATATATCTTAGATCTTAATGCCTCGTTAGACCCTTTAACCATTACGGATGGTGACACATTGGTGGAGAAGTTGACCACTCCATATTTGGATACCACGCTCCTTTGTGAGTATTCCTTTACTCCTCCCCATGAATGTATGTCCCCTACACTTGAGTTGGATCATCTTTCCCCACCATTTATCCCACTTAATACACCCTTTATCCCACCCGACCCTCCCATTGTTACTTCTACCCCACCATCTGGTTTGGATCTTGATATTATACCTTGCAAGTTCCCATCCATGTCTTTAGATCCTAACCTAAAACCATCCTCCACCTTCCACGATAGTATATGTGGTGTTACTCTCCCTTTTCGTGACACCGAGCTTGTTACTCTATGCCCGTTACTCTGTGGTGTTGATTTTTCCCATCAACCGCTCCCTGGCGTGTCACGGCGCGATCATTATCATCGTCCATTTATAGAACGATCGTGCAATTTCTATGACGCCCACCCCATCACTATTTCTAAACCATATTGCCTCCTCATCCAGCTTGAGCATCATGCGTATAGTTCCCTTGTACCGTTGTCTTTCGGCTAAATAAGGCATGTGACCGGTGCCTATTCACCCTCATCATTACCCTAATACCCACCCACCATTGGTCCACCGATGCTTTGCATCATGTGATGCACTTTTCCATACAAGTGCGTTGACATGTTTTAGCCTTTATCCAACAAGACTGGCGCTTCAGTCTTGTTTGGTGGTGATTATCATCACCCAATTTTTCTGCCACCCCGCACTTTCGTAGATATTATCTTTAGGGTGAGAATTGGTCGATTTGGATGAAGACATTAAACTTAGCGCTACCGGGAGGCAGCCCATTGTTTCTTGTACTAGTCTCATCCTGTTTGGGGGTGGTGTTTCACATCACCCTATGCTTTACCATGTTTATAGACTTGTACACATTTTTTTATTTTATCATTTATTCAGGTTTATTCTTGGCTTCAACTGTCCACTTCATTAGCGGTTGATTCTGGTAATCTCTTTTCTACCTTCTACTCTCAATTTTAAAAATCATTTTACTTAACATATAGGACGATGTGCCTTTTTGTTTAGGGTGGGGAATTTTATTAAAATCGTACCTCTTTTAAAAAAAATTGATTTTCAAAACTTGATTTTTTTTTAAATTTCGTGCAGTTTCTTTCATCTCACTCATTGACATGAACTTTCTATCATCCATCTTTTTAAGTCTAGGAATCAAGCTAGAGAATTTTTTTCTAAATAGCTTGTGTAATACATAACAAGGCATTTTGCATTAAGAATTTCCAGACTTAACAAAATTTGCGCACTTATCACGTCACTGAGGTTTAGAGTTGAAGAGTATAATAATTCCCAAGAGAACCTTAAGGATCACTAGTAGAAACTTTAGCTTGTGAGGTATGTGCCTTTCACCTTTCAGAGTGTTTTACGCAATCTCCGAGTCACAAGTTTATTCAACTTATTTTGGGTCCGAACTTTAAATTGTTGAATGATCTCATTATTCTTCATTAAATTTTGGCTTGATCACTGAGAACGACATCACTTTCGAGTTGTAAGAAACATGTTCTTGAAATTTGTCCTGATCACTAGATTTTCATCCATACTTCAACCAATTACCCTTCACTTCTTCCATTACATTCCCATATTCCTCCCTATTCACACATATTCCCCACACCACCATATATCATCTCCATTATCATGTTTAATTTTTGAGAAAAAGAGTGCTTTCCCAAATGTAAAATGTCTTTAGTGTTGAGGTTAGAATAAAAAAAAAAGAGAAAAATAAAAATAAATTCAAAAAAAAGAAGAAAAGAAAATTCAAAAAAAGGGGAGAAAAGAAAAGAAAAAGAAAATTTGTAGTTAGTTCTTGTAAAATAAACA
The DNA here is from genome assembly GCA_949130495.1 of Sambucus nigra. NCBI lineage: Eukaryota > Viridiplantae > Streptophyta > Magnoliopsida > Dipsacales > Adoxaceae > Sambucus > Sambucus nigra. Next base: position 179,883,135 of record OX422212.1, on the reverse strand, counting down.
CATTTGTGCTCAACGTATCACACACTCTGCTCGCATACACATCCATCATTCCATCCTTCCCATTTCATTTCCCCCTCACCCATAAAAATCCATATTTCTCCTAGGTGTTCGGGCAAATGAAAGTCAACGTGGTGAATAACTCGATGTTCTCACTATAGTGATGAGCATTCTTTTATGAGATCAATTTTCTTTCTTATATGTGTGTGAGACGTTTGAACTTTCTTACATTTACTCACCTCCTCACACACAAGAGAGATACACTAACCCAAATCTCGAGAGTTCATTTGAGAGAGAGATATCCAGTGAGATTTTAAAGTTGAAGCGTTGATTCTGAAAAGGCAATCTAGGAATTACTCTTATGATACTCAAACTGTTTTGACTGATTCACATCATACATGTTGAGTTCTAGGAAGGATGTGCCTTGAATATTCACATAACTAAACTTTTTATGCACTTCTAGCTGGTATTTCTCAAAATATTTATCTCATGATGGATTGTACAATTATTCTATGTCTAATAAGAGATAGACTGTCATTTTTAAATAAAGAATTTTGTACGTATATTCCCTGTAAACCCTCACGAGACAAAACTCGTCCTGTAGAGCAACCTATAGGTCTAAAGGCTTGTTGCACATGATAAGTGCAATCGCAAGTTCCCACGAAAGTGTTACACTTTTGGTTACTTATCTTTCTCTTTCTCTCTATATTTTGCTCGAGGAGTAGCAATGTTCTGTTTGGGGGTGGTGTGATAAGCACCCAAAAGAGTATATTTTATACCCCGAATACACGCATTTTAATTGCTAATTCTTGACAAATTGGGTCTTATATGCGTAAATGTTTTATGTGCAGGCTTGATCGCCGTTTGCAGAGTTCGACGCTTATTTCAAGGCAAATGTATGATTTATGGAGCTAATTCTCCAATCCCGTACCTTACCTAAGCCTAACCGAGCCTAAACCTACCCCGAACCCCATGTGTGTTTAGTTTGTGCTTTTTAGATTTTTTTAAAAAAAATTTGTTTGAGTCGTTTTTATTTTTAGGATTTGTTTTAGATTTATTTAGAACTTTTTATAATTTATTTTATATTTCTTCATTTTATATTAGTTTTTAATATTAGTCTTTATTTTTAGTTTTGCTAGACTTTTTGTTTTTAGGACTTTAGGTTTTATTTTTTTTCTTCTTTTGTAATTTTTATTTTTATTATTTGAGTTTTATTTTTAGAGGATTTATTTTTTATGTTTTATTTAAGTGCGTCGTGTATTTGTTTTCCTTTATTTTTGTTTGTTTTTAATTTTTAGCTAGTTTATTATTATTTTTGTTTTGTTTTATTTTATTTTATTTTATTTTGTTTTATTTGTTTTTATTTGAGTCGTGTTTAGTTTTTAGAGTTTGTATTATGTGTCGTGTTATTTTTATTTTTATTTTATTCTTGTAGAGAGCTTTATTTTTAGTTGATTTTTATTTTTAGTTTAGTTTTTAATTTTATTTTACTTATTTTTATTTTATTAGGTTTATTTTTATAATTTTCTTATTTTATTTTATTTAGGGTACAAAATTAAACGCACAGATACACCTCAAAACCCTCACACTCACACACCCCCATCCTACACCTCACTTACACCATAATACTCACTCACCCACATCCCAACTTTTCTACACCCTACCACACACAAAAAAAAACTCACTCATATTCTCCACCCAACTCTTTCTCCCTCACCTAAACCTCCATTAACAAACTACACCCACTTCTCTCATCCACCATTAACATACCAACTCTCCTAACAAACCCTCACCACCTCCCCTGTACCCACCAACCCGCGACCCTCTTACCCAAACCCGCTTCCAACACTTCCAGCCCAAATATGTAATACCTCGTATTTCTACGTATTTAGCATTTAATTAATTAAACGATTAAATAGAAAATACGCTAAAGAATTTAAATTACGTGAGTAGAGTAATTTAAAATGATCTAAATGTTAAATGAGATTATTTAATATTATAAGCTTAGTATATATGTATATTATGAATTTTCTTTACGTCATAACGAGTGATATGGACGTATAGGATTTAAATCTCAATCGAGATCCAAACATGGGCTAACGAAATGTCGGGATAATAAATATTATATGAGTGACTCAAATGACAATTTAGAGGTCACAGCTAGCTCCAGAAGGGTCGAAATAGTCAAAATAGTATACCCCGGGAGTACTAGTTGGGTCCCGGGACATTTTTGGGCTAAATCGGGACCATTTAAGGGCGTTTTAGTCTTTTAAAATATAGGAGTGGGAAGACCTACGAATTTTGGAGTCTTTTATTATCTGATTAAATAAGGGGCTAGGGTTAGAAACCTCATAACTGATGGAGAAGCCATTTGAGAGAAAAGAGAAGTCATTCTCAAAGTATAAAATGAGAAGTATGAGAGATTCAACGGAATTCTTGCAATTCAAGCAATTGAAGAGTGAATATTGAAGGGGACAAACAATCAAACTCTACATCAACCACGAAATCAGATCATCTCTGAATCAAGGCAAGTGGTAATTTACAAAATTTAAATCTGAGTTATAATATCCATGTATAAAATGAGTAGAATAAATGGTTTTTTGAATAATTCTTGAAGAAGGATTTGATTTAAATGCATGTTTGGGATAGGACTTTCATGTAGTTAGATTTACACCTGTAGAGGATTAAATAACAGAAGGAATCTAATTGCTATCACGAAATATAAATCTGAGTATGTGATGATTTAATAAAGAAGCCATATATCCAGGGTTTTGAGAAATAAGGATATTGATGGTTCTTGGATGATTTTCATAGAGATTTGATGATATATTCACGTTAGGAATAGTCTCTATACATATATAAGTTGATTGGTTATGTTAATATAGAGTTCCAAAAGGTTTAATGGAGTTTTGAGTGGTTAAAACTCAAGAAAAATGTAACACGACTAAGTTACCCAGAACAATCGATCGATCGACTATGATGATCGATCGATCTACATTCATCAGTCAATCGATCGATGATTAAGGTCGATCGATCGACCCTTGCTGTTTTCTGGAAAATTTTGTTGAATGAATTTTCTTCGATGGCCGTCACTTATTGCTAAGTTTGGAGTGATTTTATACCTATCCAAGGACTTGATAAAGACCAGTACGTAGAGAGCTAAGACCCATCATAGTCATTGAGAGAAAGACTTAGAAAATGAATTGATCAGCATAGAACGAACGGGTCGAGTATCGAAAGTGGTGAATTTAAGTTATGAGGGGAGTTAACATAGATTCAATATAATTATCAGTAGGATAGAGATGCATTAGCTACTGAAATAATTGGAGGGGTAACTAGGGCCCTTATAGTAGTGAATATACTCAATTAAATGCGATAGTGAGATAAATCGTAAATTAACAAGTACGGTTAATATAAGAGAATAAATATTACGTAAAAACATGATTGATAGGTCGGGTGTGTACCTGCTGAAATGTATGAACTTTTAGGTTAAGAGAAGAATACCTTAATTAACTATGTTTGGGTCGATGAGATATTCCGAACTAACATAGGGTTTTTATATGTTTGGGGTCGATTAAAATGCCGAAGCAAACCTTAGAACGGGTCTCGTGATGAAAGAGTTTCGAACCAGAATATGTGTATATAAATAGTTGGGGTCGATGTATTATTCCAAACCAACTCTTACTTAGGGTCGATGAATCATTCTGAACTAAGAGTCCTTTATGTGTGTTATAAGGACATATTAGTGATAACTAATATTTAGTATATATATCGTGTGATAAATATATACTGTATGTATAATCTACTGACATGAAATAGTAGATAATAAGATGGACTGATCACATTTAAGTAGTAATTAAGTAGTGAGACTTAATTATAAAAAGAATAAAGATAACAAGAGATGAATAAGTTATCTACGTATATAACATATGAGATATGGTGATTATTAAAATACTGCGTGGGCGATATGGGAACTTAGAGAGTAGATAAGTTCATTCGATTATCTTGGACTAGTTAGATTGGATAGTATAGCTAGGTGGACTAAGTACCAACGTTAGGCGTGCATTATAGGAGAGGGGTGAGGTAACTCAAGAGAGTGTACGAAATCTTAACATGTATAATCAAAACTCATATTTGTGATAACTGCTTGCTAAATATTTTCAAAATGTTTTGAGTTCTAACTCTTGCTATGTAAAAATCTTTTCAAAAACCTTTAAGGTGCCCAGCCACAGGGACATCCATCGTGACTTCATTCCAGGAATTTCGGAGCTACAGCACAGGTGGATGTTGCAGGGCTTTGCTTAGCCGATTCTCTTTTTTAGATCTAGTGTAGGATCTCAATTTTAGTACTCTCAGTTTGGGACATGTTGTCCACTCTTTACATTTGCAATTATTTTGATTTGTGGAATTTTGAGTTAGTTTTATTTCAGCCGTGGTTTTCGGCAAGGCTTCATTTTATTCAGTTATTTATGATGGTTGGTTTTAGTACTGCTTGAATTATATTATTTTCGCATGAGATGTTTTATCTGTTTAATGAAGATAAAATTTGGCACTAGCTTAATTTCACTTAGCTGGTTAGTAATTAATTTTTTTTACCATTTAAGAAACCTCTTTTTAAATTAAATTATGGGTTGATCACCTAAGATTTAATTAGGTGGGGTGTCATAGATGGTATCAGAGCATCAGGTTCTAGTGTCCATAGGATCTGTATGGCTTTCTATGTTTCAGCGTAGCGTTCGGTTGTATTAGAGCCCTACTATTAGGACTGTTGATTCATTTTCCGCTTTGAGATATCGTACATCTGCTGTTAGCACTACACCAAAATGCTATTTTAGTAACAGACTATTTTTTTAATTACTAACACTATTTTACCATTACTATTTCTCATAATAAATTACCATTACTAATGTCATATAAGTGTTACTATTAATATTTTAATAGTTACTTAAAAAAACAAAAGAGCTTAAATTTACCTCCAGACCAAACAAATGCCCCGACTATCACCAAGGCTAAAAAAACTCTCCAAATCTGCCTCCCGCCCAAACGAAATGAAAAATCCCACAACCTTCTCCTCCATAGTTGTCAAACTTTATGTCTATCAAACTCCATGATGTTTCTCAAACATCATCGCAACCTAGGGTTTCTCAAACAGCATCGCAGCCTAGGGTTCAAATAGTTCGGTATGCCTCACAATTTTCACACATTCGTCTCATCTTCTCCTTCATCTACTATTTATTCCTCATAATTTATGGCATCTATAACTGCGAGTTTTAATTAAAAATGAGTTTTAAATAAGTTATGTTGCACTTATGATTTGAGTTTTGATGTTTTGGGGTTTACTGTACTATTTGAGCGTTTGTTATTTTGGACTTTAGATTTTGATTGGTTGTTTTCAGTTTGGGGTTTAATGAAATGATTTTCATATGCAGTTTTTAAGATTATGCATATATATATATATATATACACACACACACACTGATTTACAAGAGATAGAGTTTGTCAGAATCATTTGTCTAATGATTTGGGGATTTCGGGGTTTATAGACAATTTCCCCTAACAATCAATTGGAAAGATAAATAAATAATTCTTCCACTTTTCCCACCGTCTATTTTGTTTGTTGTTGCTTCATTGATCTTCTTAAATGAGAAATGTTAAATTTTATATCTCATTGAAAAACTAATTTAGAACCATTCCTTTTATTTATGATTCATGAGTATGATTCAGATTGATTGTCTATTTTTCATTACATATGTAGTTTTTTAATATGTTAGATTTCATTACATATGTAGTTTCACCTTAACCAGATAAGGAACCTACTGGGAATTGCTATATTCAATATTAGTTACATTAAAGGCCGCCTTTTTCCTGAAAATTATTTCAATGACGAGTGTTCGTGCCCTAGGTAAGTTTTTTCTTATAGTTTATATTTTATAATTTACCTTCAAAATTTGAATTTAAGTTATTCAATAACTTTTTGTATTGAAATCATAAACAAAGATGATGATCAAGAAGCTTATGCCAATGGATGCCAAGTCACGAAGACTGATTGATTGGATGGAGAAAGGCAACTGGATTGCATTTATCTGATGAATATATTATGAGATTAAAATCTTTTTTATTTTTTATTTCTTACAACTTTGCTTTGTTATTACAATTGCTTATGATGCATTGCAGAAGAAATGCCTAAAGACACTTATGTTTTGTGTGTTAAGCAAAAAAAAATCAATGATTGAGGAATATTTGTGTAATATCCTGAGAAAACTTGAAAATTTTATGAGTAATTAGTGGCTCAAAGTGCAACGTTTTATAATGTTCCGAATTCTTGTGTGTTTAGAATAGATATTTGATTGCGAGGAACATTCCAGCATTGGGGTGGGGTGATGAGTTGTCTAATTTGTTCAAGTCATATGGAGATGGTGGAAGAGTAAGATCTCTCTCTCTCTCTCTCTATATATATATATATATATATATATATATATATATATATATATATATATAGCATGTGCACATATATGATTATAGTTTCTTTATTTGAAATTCATTAAGTGAGTACTAACATAATTGTTTTATCTTGATAACATAGTGTTGTATGATATGCTGGTCCCAATTGATAGAAGGAGCTTAGTTCAATGTTCTCTATATTAACACTTTTAACTTTTGATGAATTTTATTCAAATAAATTGACATAAACATGTGTTTATGTGTAAGGCACATCAATTTTCCAAGAAAGAAAGTCCAATGCTGAATGGATATGTTTGAAGGGATACGTTTGCAATAGTTAAGTCATGAGTTGGTGACATACTTCGATCTCAGTTAATTGGAGTGCATTTATCATGGTCAAGTCCTTTGATTATGCGTTTTGATCTTGATAGTCTAAGTGAACATTAAAATCTTGATCTTATAGGTCATGGTGGTGTTATGATCAGTATTAGTTTTGCAATTGCCAATGTCTAATATTTGCTAGTCATGTGTGATGGTGATAATGTGCGTGTGTTGCTAGCGTAGCGTCGATTGTGAATATGAGGTGTTTTTTCTGTAGTGGTATAATGTTGGTTGTGAATGTCTTCGACAACCGTTTTTATATGGGTACACCAATATTTGTACCACTTATGCCGCTCCTATAAAATTTTATACAAGCAAATGTACCTTTCGGCTATAAATATGCTTGATTTCACTAAATGAATATTTTAAAAGAAAATTTTTGACTTGGTTGAGTTTACTTCTTTTGTGCAATTGACGATGTTTACATTCGCACCAATCAGAATAAAGACATAATATAAGACTTGATCAAAGTAAAACATGAATATGAAAAAAATTTACCCTGAAATTAAACGAATTGTTTATATATCTAATTTGAATCTGATTTTTCTCGAGTTTCTCATGGAATGCACCAACTAGTCATGAATTTCTAAGTTCATTTGGCATCCCTTATTATTCTAGGACATCTTCTTTTACTCATGATTGAACTTTCCCTTGTGTCTATCCTGCAGCACTGATTTGAGGTTAAACCAGCCACGGTATACGACACTCTCTAACATAATGAGAGAAAAATCAAAATTCATAACAGAACTTATCCCTCAATAATTGAATGTGGAAATCAAATCCAACTTGGAGGTGGTTCAAGTTACTAAACTCCCAAAAGAAAAGCAGGGTTCTTGGTTTCTTCCATAGAACAATTGATTGAAAAGCCGAAAAATGAGGCTCCTGTCAGGCGGACCCACCGGATTCTTCATCGGATCTACACTAGCACTTGCGACATCGTGGACTTATGTTCAATCGCTAGGCAAAATCTAAAGATACTTCTCATGTACATTGACAAAGTTACTTCTCATTGTTCCTGATCAGATGCTTATTCTTATGATCCTCGTTTATGGTGAAAATTCATTTTCAAGGGTTTCAATGCTATCATTTGTATATAAGACCTTGTTGATTGTGTATAGGTTTGTGTTTGCTCTATCTCAGACACGCATTTAGAATTATAAATACATGTTTGGTACCATCTATAGTTTATTTATTTATTTATTTTTAAATATGCTGCAATACATAGTATTTTCATGAGGCACCAGTTACTTCTAATTCCAAGTTTTTATATTAATTCTTAGATGACCACTATAATGTTGTAACAATTCAAGTTGACACAATATCTTTATACAAAATAAGAGGAAAGACATTCACTCTATAAAGCACCGACTTCCACGCCATTTATTTTCAATCTGAACTACGATATTTTTTTCATCAGTTATGCCCCCTGGACCGGTCCCCACATTTCCCACCCATTTTTGCGTTCTAGTTGTACATTAGTAATCTGGATATCCTTTAAGGCAGCCTTGCAAATGTCATACACTGTTAGACCTACAATAGTGACAGCAGTCATTGCTTCCATTTCGACCCCAGTTTTGCTTGTTGAAGCAACCTCTCCTTATATTTGATCGCTAAAATCACGAGGGTTCAAAGCACTATTGGTATCTAACTTTTTCGAACACTGTTAGACATCAATCATCAATGGGTAAAAAATGTAATCAATATTGGTACTAGTTGAGATAAGTCATCCAATTAATAGTTTTTCGAACATTGTTTTCTTTTAAGCCTTCCTGCAAAACAGAATGACGTGATGGGTGGGGTCGGGTTTGGGGAGAGATATGTTATGTCAAATAGAGAATTACTGGGTTTTTCGGTGGGGGGGGTTAAGGTTAAGTAAAAAAGACCCTAATAATGATTTATTCATTAATTATGTTTATGTGCAACTACATTATGAAATTCAGAGTTTTCACACTCACATATATGATTACTATATCGATATCATAATTTGATTTTGTAATAGAACATAATTGGTGAAACATTAATTTGCAGGTCTAAATTCACTAAAGATCATATGGTCTTTAGATTTCGCCTCGGCCAAGCAAGCATATCTGTGGATTGGGGTTGTTTTTGGCTCCTTTGTTGTAGGACTACTTGGCTACATTGCTGTAAGGTATTGATTATTTCAAGAATCCTAATAATGCAATTATTTAATTTCTTAAATTTCATCTTAATTGATGCAATTGGTGGAGTTGACACTCGATCGTCCATCGAACATAGTTGTTCTTGTACTTATTATTTAATAGCAGTCTGTTATTATGGATACAGTAAGGAGTATTTTCTATGAATATTTTTCGATTTGTTCAAGGGTAGTTAGTAATATACACAAAAAGTACCCCCAAGATATACACAAAATATTCTTGTTGACTGTTTTTTGTAATATACACAAAAATATGAATTATAATCTACGTACCCCCAACATATCCATGTTCAACTTTTTTTCAAATACAGTGTCTGCGTGTTGAGTCACGTATCACATCTTTGTGTCCCTGCTTCATAGGTGTTGGGTTTTTCTACAAGTCTCAACTCTTGGGCGTTATTCTTTTATTTCAGGTTTTACGATTTGTAAGCTTTGGTGGTTGGCCTGCTCATTCACTTTTTTCTCATTTTTTTATTTTATAAATATCAGCTAATAGCGAGCTCATCTTAAAAAAATATAAAAAATGGAAATGTGGACCTGTGATTTTATATTTTTCCCAGGAACTGGAATATAAAAAATGGATACGCCAGAGAAGGCTCGAATTATGAAATGCTGCTACTCGCAACGAGGCCAACACGCATATAGTAGAAGAAGAAATAGGAGACGTTCCTGATGGAGAGTTGTGCGTGATATGCCTTAGTAGCAAGCGCAGATACGCATTCATTCCGAGTGGGCATATGGCTTGTTTCCAATGTTGTGCCCTATCTGAATTTTTATACGAAATTGAGGGGGGTCGCATTTGTTTCTCTTTCAAGATTGGATAATAATTTTGGTCGAGGCTTTAAGGGTAAATCCAAATTTTGGTAGATGTTATAATTGTGGTCGAGGATTTAATGGTCGAGGAGGCAGATCTAATTGGAATCAGAATAGAATAAAATATTAGTTGTGTGGAAAACTAGGTGACATTGCATTCAAATCCTATGAGTGCTTTAATTCCTCATTTCAAGGACCAGTGCCATTTGAATATCAAGGTAATAATCATTATCTTCCTCAAATGTCTGGGAAATGGATGTAATGCTAGCTTCACCAGAATTAGTTTCTGATATCAGCTGGTATCTGAACTATGGTGCTACAAATCATTGCACACCTAAAATGAACAAACTAGTAGATTAAAAACCTTATGATGGTACTGAAAGGATTCAAGTATTATGATAGGAATGCAACAACAATATATGCGAGGGATCAATGGTTGAATTATGTATTAGGTTCTATTCCTCGTGGACTTTGGAGGGATAAGTGGCTTCAAGCTTTACCTCGGGCCTTAGTCGCTGGCTTTGCTTTTCTCCATTTTTTGGGGGTTGAAATTATTGGGCTTCTAAGATAACTAACTATTATTATGCTCATCTATTTTTGTTCAGGTCAAACTTCTAGAACCACATTTACATTTGTAATAATCGATCGATGGACCGTGACAGTTGCCTTCGTTGGAGATTCCCTTTGCACCTTATCAATACCATATTTTCACCGGTTACATTTGTTTCCCCGGATTTTCGATCATATTTTCACATTATCAATACCAGGCTTTTGGGATGGATATTGCTAGGTCCATGTTTATTTTATCTTTCATAAATTTTTGCTTAGTGTTCTTTTTTAGTAAAGTTATGTATACCTGTACAAAAAATGAATCCAGAATGTATGACACCAGTTGGTTGGTGGGTCAAAATCATTGTCATGGCTATGGTGCAACACAACACTGCTAGAACATCATGTCCTATTATCTTCATCTGGGGTTATTGACTTTGCTTATAATCTCCTTAAATTGATATTTGTTACTGCAGGTGGACCTTACGGGACAAGTTTTGGCAGCTTTGAGGGAGGGAATCCTGCACCGTATGGCGATAGATACAGGCTTCATCTGGTACGGATGTTAATAATAATTTAGGTTTTATTTTTCTTTTCCAGTCCTCGCTATATTATGATGTTATGCAACATCGTTATTTTGGTTGCTTAAATGTTTCTATATTGTTTATTAGGGTGCTGTTAACAAGGGACCCCTGTACGGGTCGGGTTCTGGTTCTGCTTCGTGGGGAGGACTTGAGAAGCCTCGTATTACCCGTCACTGAAATCTAAATGACTTCATGCTTGAATTGCATAAATGATGCACTTTTTTTTACTTGTTTGTGGTTGTCCTGTATGAAAGGGATAGAAGTGTATAATTTTTCTATTTTTGGTATTTTATGTGAATTATATCCGTTATCTTAGCTAACTTATATAGGAGAGTTCGTGGACACGTGCAAAAAGGCAACAGGAGTGGATATTAAAGTGGACTATCGCCTGCGTAGAAAAAAGTTTTGCAAAATGCGGATGGTCCAATGCGTCCGAGATTCTTTAATTTGGTCATTTTCTTTACTTGGATCTAAATAAACTAACATTTCATTTGTTTTGTTTGTTACCTTTTTGTTGAGTTGATGAGCCCCTCCAAATCACATTTGAGGTTCATCTCTCTCTATATATATGTATGTTTACAACTGTGTGTGTGTGTGTGTGTATATATATATATATATATATGTGTGTGTGTGTGTGTGTGTGTGTGTGACCCATTGGTGTTATATAGTTCAAAATGTGGATCTTTTTGCTAGATGAGAAATTAATTTGAGCATTTGAAGTAGTTTGAGATGTTAGTTATGATCTTTTGATAATTTTATTTGGTTTGACAGAATGTCACTTTTGGATCCTCACCAAATTTCCAGCGTTGCGGGTGCGGCGTTGATGGCGATGATGATAGAACGAAAGTTGATAGTCAGCAACAACGAACTTCATTTTTATACTTCATTTTATTGGTTATAATATAAAAATATCTCATTTGGGCATGATTGTGTTAGGATGTTATGTTGGATGCTTTTATTAAAATAATGTAACTTTCGGGGCAATTGTATTACGATGTTTTTATTTGTTTGGTTTAAGTTTCTTTTGTAAATAAAGAGTGGAGGCTTATATAAATGTAAATGTTGAATATATTGCCCTTGTTTTTGTGGACTATGTTTGTATATGTTCTTAGGATTTAAATAATGTGGTAAGAATAATTGAATTTGTTCAAATTCAGGATATTGGATCTTAAAAAATATTTTTTTAAATATGTATTAATATTACTAACAGTATATTAATGTTACTAATTCTGAATTTTAATGTTACTATTAGTAACAGAATTTTACCGTTACTAATTCTGAATTTTATCGTTACTATTAGTAATAGAAAATTAGCGTTACTAATTTATTTATTTTCCGTTACTATTGGTAACAGAATTTTACCGTTACTACCTTCGTGCCCCACACCTTTTTCTAATAGAAAAATTGTGTTACTAATATATTTAGTAATGGTAAAATTGTGTTACTAATAGCGTGTTTTTGTGTAGTGTAGATTTTTTATAAACTGTGTACTTATACAATTCGATCTATTTTCATATGCCACTAAGGAGACAGCGAGCGAAGAGGGCCGAGGCCAGGGAGGAGGCGAGGGAGACTCATCAGGAGCCACAGGTGCCGCCACCACCACCCCCACCCGAGCTGATTTCCACTATTCAGGTTGCAGTGATAGTGGCTCAGGCGGTCGAGACTATGATGAGGGCCATGGTAGCCCATTTTCCTCAGCCCAAGGTACCGCCTCCCATGGCACCAGCAGTTCAGGCCCCAGCAAGGCCATCTACTTGGCAGCGAGTCAGAGAGACATTTCAAAAAGGACATCCACTCGAGTTTTAAGGTAGTACCGATGTAGTGGAAGTGTGCAACTGGAAGAAAAATATCTAGCGCCACCTGCGCATGCTTGAGTGTACCGAGGTACAGAAATAAATGCTAGCTACTTTTCGTCTGTCAGGAGTGGCCTTACAGTGGTGGGAGTCAGTTACCACCGCCAAGAAAAGGGACTCAATGGCAATTTTTGAGGTTTGGGTGCGGTTTGACCGCAAGTACTTTCCACCAGCGGTAGAGTTTTGAGATAAGGAAGAAATTTAGTGAGGTGGTTCGGGGTTGCTAATTACGAGGAGGATTTCACCCGTTTGGCTAACTTTGTGCCAAACGAGGTGAGCAATGAGGAGTGGAAGAAGTCAAAATTTATGGATGGCTTGGCCTGGAAAATCAGGCAGCATTTTATCGATAATCTGGCATTAGTGACTTATACAGATGTCATCAACGCCGCTCTACTACACTGTCAGGATCATCGCTTCCGTGCGAAGGGAAGCAAGAGAGGTGAGACTAGCCAGACGGGCAAAGTGGATGGAGGTAGTGTCAGCAGCACACCGCAGCAGCAGACAGTGGGTCAGCTAGGGCAGGATTCTCGGTAGGGGAACTCTGCCAAGAGTTTTAGGTATGGGAGGTATCGATTTGATAGACAGGTCCAGCATGGGTCTCAGCAGCCAGTTCCTCAGGGCTGACAGGGCCAAAGGAACCAAGGGGGAGGCCAACAAGGACAAGGCCGCCAGGGACAAGGGCAGAGGTAGTTTCAGGGTTTGTGTTTCACATGTGGCCAGCAGGGTCACAAGAGTAGGAATTGTCCATAAAAAGACAGGGCACATCATCAGGGTTCCCAACAGGGGCAGCAAGATCTATTATCCCCATCAGCGGCACAAGCCCCACAGCAGTAGCCAGGTCAGATGCACTACGGGCGTGTGTTCAATGTTCGGGACGTTCCTTTCCAGCCAGCACCGCCGGCAGTCGCGAGTACGTTTCCTATTCATGGACTATAGGGTAGTATTTTGTTTGACACAGGACCGACACATTCCCTTATTGACACTAGATTTTCATGGGCAGTCGGCCTCTTAGAGACAACTGACACTCATCTTATGTGTGTGGAGTCACCGATGGGTAGTGGGTCCCTTATACACTCGATTTCTAAGGGTGTGGACGTTATAATCGGGAGATTGAGTCTAGAGGCAGACCTACTGGTGTTGGATATAGAGGGTTATGATGTCATCCTAGGGATGGATTGGTTGGCGGGTTATAAGGTGATGGTGGATTGCTATGAGAGGACTATCGTGTTCACCATTCTGGGACAGGAGATATTCCTAGTGGCTATGCCTCTTCATGAGGAAGGATTGCGCACTCATATCTATTACATTAAAGAAGATACCTCACATGAGGTGGTTGTCTCACTGGACTCAATCCCAGTTGTGACGGATTTTGAGGATGTCTTTCAGGAGATACCGGGATTATCGCCTAGTAGGGATATTGAGTTCGGTATCGATTTAGCACCGAGAACGAGACCGATTGCCAGAGCACCATATCGCATGGCTTCTTCAGAGATGCGAGAGCTGAGGGAGCAGATTCAGCAGCTCTTAGGTCAGGGTTTCATTCAACGGAGTACATTGTCGTGAGGTGCACCGATATTATTTTTAAAGAAAAGGGATGGCTCATTCCGGTTGTGTGTGGACTTCAAAGAGCTGAACAAGGTGATGATACACAATAAGTATCCGTTACCTAGGATAGATGACTTGTTTGACCAATTGAGAGGGGTTGCATACTTCTCAAAGATCGATTTGAGGTCAGGTTACCATCGCTTGAGCATTAGGGAGGAGGATGTACCTAAAACTGCTTTCTTGTCGAGGTACGAGTCATATGAGTTCAAGGTGATGCCATTTGGACTCACTGATACGCCTGCAGTATTCATGGACCTCATGAATAGGGTATTCAGGGGGGTTTTAGACCAGTTTGTGATCATCTTCATAGATTATATTTTGGTTTACTCTCACACAGAGGAGGGGCACGCCGAGAACTTACGTATGGTTCTTTAAACGTTACGGGACCACCAGTTGTATGCTAAATTCATGAAGTATAGATTTTGGCTGTGGGAAGTTCAGTTTCTTGGCCACATTGTGTCAGACACAGGTATTATTATTGATCCGAGTAAGGTATCGATGGTGAGGGAATGGGGATAGTCCACGACACCGATCGAGATTCACAACTTTTGGGGGTTGGCCGGTTACTGTCATCGCTTCATCAAGGGGTTCTCAAAGATTGTCGGTCCTTTGACGAACGTGACTCCGAAAGGAGTACCATTCGTGTGGAGTGACCACTGTTAATTAGCGTTTGATGAGTTAAAGGATAGGTTAACATCAGCACCCGTACTTGCCTTACCGAGGAGTGGATTGGAGTACCGAGTCTATACTGATGCATCTTTGCAGGGTCTTAGGGGTGTGTTACAGCAAGAGGAGAGGGCGATAGCTTATGCTTCTTGAAAGCTAAATCCACATGAGAAGAATTAACCCACTCACGAACCTCGAGTTGGCAGCGGTCGTTTTCGCTTTGAGGATATGGAGGCATTATTTTTGGGGGGAACAGTTCACTCTTTTCACGGATCATAAGTCACTTCAGTATCTCTTCACACATAAGGATATGAATATGAGGCAGAGCCGGTGGTTAAAATACGTGAAGGATTACCAGTCTGATAAACTGTATCATCCTAGTAAGGCTAACGTGGTGGCAGACGCATTGATCCGATGACCTACTAGAGATGTAGCTGAGATATAGAAAGCTAAGTGGAGTGAGCTCCAGCAGGAGGATAAGGTAGCCAGGGCGTTCATTGCAGTTATGACCATCACTCTCGATATCGTAATGCAAGTAGTGAGGGCTCAGGCAGAGGACCAGTCCTGTTAGGACAGGGTCAGATAGTTATTAACCAAGGGTGCGAAGTCTTACTCAGTCAGTTCAGAGGGAGGTCTACGATTTAATGGGAGGTTAGTAGTACCCGAAGACAAGGAGTTAAGGTAGGCAGTGATGAACAAGTCTCACGGTTCCAGATTTACGATACATCTCGGTTGGGACAAGATGTATCAGGATATGCGGTGATAGTATTGATGGTCGAGTATGAAGTGAGACATAGCAAAGTTTGTCTCGAAGTGCGTTACATATCAGCTAGCAAAATTTGACCATCAGAGACCTTCAGGGATGCTACAGCCGCTAGAGATTCCCGTGTGGAAGTGGGAAAGTATTTTGATGGACTTTATTACTAGAATACCGACATCGTAGAGAGGTCACGATTCCATTGGGTGATAGTAGATCGGCTGACCAAGGAAGCCCATTTCGTGTCGGTCCGTACTAATATTGATACGATGCAGTACGCGCAGCTATTCATTTCAAAGATCGTTAGGTTGCATAGGGTTCCTATTAATATTGTGTCTGACAGAGACAAAGTGTTTGTGTCACACTTTTGGTAGAGCTTTCAGGAGGCCATGGGCACGGATTTGCGGTTGAGTACGACATATCATCCGCATACAGATGGGCAAACTAAGAGGGTAAATCAAATGCTTAAGGATATGTTGAGAATGTGTATCCTAGACTTCGATGGAGGATGGGAGAGATATCTCCCACTGGTAGAGTTTGCGTATAACAACTCTTACCAATTCACTATCGGTATGGCACCATTAGAGGCACTTTATGGGAGGCCTTGTCTGTAACACCCCGTATTTTTGTGCATTTAATATTTAATTAATTCAGGAATTTAAAATTTACTTGTGTGATGTAATTTTAATTGAATTAAGTATGGAAAAATATATTTAAATATTAATCGGGGAGTGAATGGTTAATATTTAGGGAAATTTATTTACTAAGTGAATGGTAATAATTTATTTACGTCATTTCAGGTATTAATGACAGGGTATATACTTATCTCAATCGGGACTCGGTATAGACTAATTTGGGTGTGAGATAAGGATTTTTATAAATTAATTCGGATGTCAATTCTGAGTATACAGTTGAGACTGGATGGGACGAGATAGTCAAAAAAGTGTACCCGGGGGTAGTAAACGGGTCACGAGACGTTTTTAGGCATAGTCGGGCCCACACGGGGGCATTTGGGTCACTTAAATTTGGCCCATTAGACAAAAAACGGGATTTTTGCTAATTAAACAATTATAAGGAAAAGGGTAACGGCTGAATTGAGTTTAGAAAATACTTAGTGGGTTAGGAAACCCTAAGAGGCAGTTACAGGCAAATTTGGGGGAGAAAGGAAAGAGCCAAAAAGAAAGGAATTCGTCTTCAACCTTGGAAATTCACAACCGCGAATCAGATTCTATGAATCATAAGTCAAGTGGTTAACTTAATATAGAATTTAATTTGTTTTTCAAATTCATATTTATGTGATGTGCATAATTCAAATTCATTTTGGGATTTAAAGGGTATAAACATGGGGTTTTTGTAAACCAATACTCTGATTTCTAAATTGTGTAAGAAATTCATGTGTGATCTGAGAATAGTATATATATATATATATATATATATATATAATATCTGGTAGGATGTAATCCAGATGAACTAGAAACGAATTTGAGGCAAGGATTTAATGTTTAAAAGGGTTAAAGGTTAAATCGAATTTTTCCCCAATTTATGAAAACAGTAGAGGACTGAAATTAAATGATGTTTGGGGACTTTATGGGGGTCTCTCATGAGGTTTTTAGTGTATATTATTGATGAGAAGACTTGGGTTTGATGGTAGAAGAAGCTAGGGTTTTAAGCTTTTCATCCATGGCTGAAACAGACAACCCGGAGAAGACAATGACATGTACGATCGATCGATCGAGGGTTGGGGATCGATCGATCGATGGCCAGAAATTTCTGACAGATCCGCCAGGTTATGTATACAAGGGAAATTATACTTAAAATTTCTTCCAGGCCTTATTTAACGAGAAATAAATATAGGACATTCAACCTAATTAATTATGAAGGAAAATTAATTAGGATTCGGGAAGAATTTATGTGTGTCACAATATGAAAAAAAAATTGGAATAATATTTCAAAATAATTAAATACGGATTGAGTGGACAAGTCCGGGGTTATTGGTTGAGCGATACTAAGACGTTAAACTTATTTAGAACGAAGGTTAAATCATTTGGAGTCGGGAATTTAGACTCGGGTATTGTTTTATTTCGGGCCACGAGAGTAAGGCCGAATATATTGGTTGGGGAGACACCAAAAGTAATTCCATTAATTAATGTGTGAATTAATTAATAATTAGAGTTGGACCATAAACGCTTAATAATTTGAATAGGCTTGTGTTACGGACTTAGTACACGGGATAGCCGGGATAGTTTATTTTATATATATATATATATATGGTGTGTACATTAATATCAGTGGCTAGATATTATTATTACATACTCTAGTGCTATAGGGGGAGGTTGCGCGTAGTGGATGAATCCCCTAGCTTGAGAAGTAGGGCGAGTATAATCCCAGGTCATAGCGTCCGTTATATGGGTGAGGGGTATCTCACTTTCAAAAAAGGAATATGACCGCCTCCAATTTTTATATATTAACCAAGTTAGTGAGCGATTCTGACTTGGGGTAACTAGGTTACATGAATATGCCTAGTGGGATAGCATTTTAGAGAATTTACATCCGGTGAGTTATTACTCGGGAGGATGTTCAATATTAATTATTATTCCAGCATATTTGTGAATGTTGTAATATAACTATACATATATAATGAGATAAATAATTATATACGGGTAAATTAATACAGGCCGTGAATTGTATTATACATATAATGGGTGTGAAAGTTATATGGTTTTAAAAAGGGGAATGATTAATTAAGTTAATGTTAATAATAACCTAGAAATCATAATTTTGGCACACCCGGTTAGAGTGGGGTGGTTGCAATGGGTTATATTAGTTATCTAGTCATGGGATAAATAACTAGGTAAGTTAATTAAGGCGTTAGTAGTGCACATTAGAGAATGGGTGAGGATGTTCTCAAGGGAGTGCGTCACTAACTAAAATATGGAGAGCATGCATATTTATTTATTACTACAAGTTAATCATTTGCTAAATCTTTTTCAAATGTTTTGGGTACTAAAATCATTTGCTAAATCTTTTTCAAATGTTTTGGGTACTAACCCTTGCTATAAAAACTTTTAAAAATCTTTTAGGTGTCCAGCCACAGGGGCGCCAGGCTTGAAATCATTCCAGGGACCCGTTGTTGCAGCATATATGGATGTTACGAAAGTTTGATAGGCGCCTCATTTCTTTCATTTCTAGTGTAGAAATTTCCTATCGGTTATTCGAGCATGTTGCTCACTGTTCCATTCAGTACTTATGGCAAACTTGTTGATATTTATTTGCTTGTCTTTACTTCTGTTGGATTTTGAACCGATGATTTATTCGGTCAGTTAATTAATTGTGAATGGTTGACTTCAGTTAATTATGATTGTAATATTAGTTTGTTTCCGCAAGAGAATTTCATTTAAGTTAATGAAAGATAAAAATTGGCACCAGTCCAATTTTCTCACTTAGGTGGTTAGTAATTAAAAAAGTGACAGTGATGCTAAGTGTTGATACTAAATTTAGTATGCTGACATGGCTTAATAAAGTGAAGACACGTGGCAATCTACGTGGCAACAACAAGAATTTCCGAGGAACTCACATGCTCCGAGGAACCATACTACAACGAGGAGAACTGATTCCCCGAGGAACTCATACGCTCCGAGGAACAAGAACTCTCCGGGGAACTCTTGAGTACCGAGAAGCTTAGGCGGTCTGAGCTGCACCTCGAACAAAGCATTAATAGTAGGATAACCAACAGTTTGACTGTTCATTAAATTCTTATCATTCAGACGCATACGCTTAAGGGGCATTAAATGTATTACTCTTTCATATGTACATCATTTAATGTATTACCCTTTCACATTACAGCCTCAGGGCTATAAATACATTGTACAATCCTCATTGTAAGGGGACTGGAATTTCTTGATATAACTTGTAATCGAGAATTCCCAAACAATCAGCAATAACATAACAGTGGACGTAGGCCATTCTTATAAGGCTGAACCACTTTAAAAATTCTTTGTCTCATTTATTTATCTATGATTGAATAATTAGATATGATCTAATTTTTTACATCAACAGATTGGCGCCGTCTGTGGGAAACGATTGGTAATATCGTTTTTCATCAAAAACAATTCATCACAAATGGCTGATATTCCAGAATCCATCACTCGAACCGCTGGAAGCCCTCCAAATCCATCTGCTCCACCAAATATTCCAGATCTGGCTGGAATAATGACAAATCTGGCTCAGGGCCAGACCGTCATGCAAGAAACTATGCGACAACTCATACAAACCCTCCATGGCGGTGCACCAACCCATTCAGGACTGCGAAGTATTCAAAGAAATACCCATGCACCTTCTTTACGTACTAGACGTACCGATTCATATCGCAATGAGGAGTCTGAAGATTTTTCTTATCAACCTGGACGAACTTCGTCAGTGCGAGCCACAGATACTGAACAACGTATCACTCTCTCCCCAGAAAGGACCAGTGCGCTAGAAAGATTAAGCAGAGTATCTCCTTTTGATCGATTAGGTCCTAGGAGGAGAAAAAGTCCTGCTAGAGCCCCATCGAGGAGTTTTCGACGACCATCAGACTTAAGGGAAAGATCTGCCCAGTCGCGACCAGTTGCTCGTCAAGATAGATCCAAAGAAGCCACCTTAACGCGATCAGTTGCTCGAACCAACAGGCCCGAGGAAGTAAATGATGCATGGAAAGGCTCTATTCAAAGGCTGGAGGATAGATTGGGGGAAATGGTTAAAGCTAAGAACCCTCTACAACGAACCTTTGTTCGAGGAACACCTTTTGTCCAGGTATTGTAGATTTTCCAACACCATCAAAATTCAAAGCACCTGTTGTGACCCTCAAATATGATGGAAAGACTGACCCCGTCCTTCATATAGAACAATACCAAGCTGCAGCCGACATCTATGCTGTTCCAGATGAGATGAGATGCGGGGCATTCTCGGGAACTCTTACCGGGTCTGCTCAAATATGGTATAATAATCTTCCTCGGGGTAAGATCTCAACTTTTCTTCAACTGGCCGAGTTATTCATTGGGAATTTCTGTTTTGGGGCAAATCCAGTTAAACGAGTAGCACATTTGTTAAGTGTTACACAAAAAGCTGGTGACAGCACCAGAGATTATATAACTCATTTTAATAACGAGAAACTTGAAGTCATTGATTATGAGGAGAAGACAGCGATTACCGCCTTGATGAGTGGACTACTGCCAAACAAGTTGTACTACACTTTGGCCAAATATCCACCTAGAACCATGTCAGACCTGATGGGAAAAGCGTCTAATATTATGAATGCCGAGGAGGCTATGGCTGCGAAGAAGAATATGGATGCCAAAGAAACCCAGGTGGAAGGTGATAAAGCTAAGAAGAAAGAGCATAAGAACAATGGTAATGACAAACATTCAAGAACTAGATCGGTATGGGACGCAATGAAGAAATTTGATAATTATACTCCTTTGAAGAAGGATATCAACCATGTTCTAGAAGAAATCAAGAATAACGAGGAATTAAACTGGCCAGAAAAAATGAAGGCAGACCCTGACAAGAGGAATAAGGCAAAGTATTGCGAGTTTCATAAAGATCATGGCCATATGACCAAAAATTGCATAGCTCTTCAGAATGAGATTGAAACACTCATCAGACGAGGAAAGTTAGCCAAATATGTTGATCGTGGAAGCGAAAGAAGAAACAACGAACGAACAAGAGAGAGGTTTAGATCTCCTCGTCGAGCAGAGGAGAATAAGAAAAAAAAAACATGAAGTTGATCCCAAAGATGACCCCGATCTTCCCAAGAGACCAAGGCAGCCAGAACGAGAGGTATTTTCAATACGCTTTGGGTTATTTGACTGTAATGTTATAACAGGTGGAGATGCAGGAGGAGGAGACCTTACTGCCCAGAGAAAAGCTTACCTCTGTGAGGCTCAAGCTTGCTCGTACATTCAACGAATAAATCTAGCTGAGGAGGATCGCCCGAGAAAGGTGAAAAAAGAGAAGTTGGTCATTGGGTTCTCAAAGAATGACCTTGCAGGTGTTCTATATCCTCATGATGACCCATTGGTGATCAAGATAAGAATGAAGGAGGTAATAATTTCAAGAGTACTGGTAGACAATGGTAGCTCGGCAAACATCATGTTCTACTCGTGCTTCGACAGTTTAAATCTAAAGCTATCTCAACTAGAGCCTTATCATAGACCCCTCCTCAATTTTGCTGGCGAGAAAGTTTTTCCACTTGGGACGATCAAGTTGGATATATTCATTGGTACTTGGCCTGCTTGTCGGAGAGAAAGAATACGCTTCTTCGTAATGGATAAGAATGTTCAATCATCATACAATATCATCATGGGAAGAGTAGGATTGAAGATATTTGAGGCTGTACCATCTATAGTGCATCAATGCCTAAAATTTCCAATAAATTTTGTAGTAGGAGTTGTGAAAGGTGACCAGAAAGTAGCTCGAGAATGCTATTATTCATCTGCCGAGCAAGAGGAACTAGATGAATCAAGGAAAAAGACTACTACTTATCAAGTGGATGAAGGGGCAGAAATTAAAACATTGGATCCTAAAGATGAGTCGCAACTCGTGAAGGGTCAAGTGGTGGAAGCTACTGAAAATATCATCCTGGACGACGAACACCCTGAACGAACTACTCAAGTAGGTTCGTCGTTGGAAGCCTCACTAAAACAGGAATTGATAACTTTCCTTAGAAGCAGAAAGCAAACTTTTGCGTGGAGTCATGAGGATATGCCCGGGATAGACCCAAATTTCTTATGTCACGAACTCAATGTGAATAAGGAGATCAATCCTGTGAAGCAGAGAAGAAGAGTATTCAGTCCCGAGAAGAATCAAGCTATACAGGAGGAAGTCGAGAATCTCCAGAAAGCTTGCTTCATTGAAGATGTTAAATATCCAGACTGGTTAGAAAATGTGGTGATGGTGAAAAAGAAGAATAATTAATGGAGGATGTGTGTAGACTTCACCGACCTCAATAAAGCATGTACAAAGGATCACTTTCCGCTGCCCCGAATTGATCAACTAGTGGATGCTACCTCGGGACACGAGCTGCTGAGCTTCATGGATGCTTATTATGGCTACAATCAGATTAAAAAGAAACCTGAAGACAGGGGGAGTACTTCTTTCATTACCCCTAGGGGAACTTATTGTTATAATGTTATGCCTTTTGGTTTGAAAAATGCAGGTGCGACATATCAGAGGCTGATGAACAAAGTCTTTGCTGAACAAATCAGTTGCAATATGTAAGTCTATGTTGATGATATGCTTACAAAGAGCAAGAAAGCTGCCGATTATCTAGTTGACCTAAGTCAGACTTTTGATCAACTAGATAAATATCAAATGAAGCTGAACCCGACGAAGTGCATATTTGGAGTACGAGAAGGCATGTTTCTCGGATACATTGTCAACCAACGAGTCATTGAGGCAAATCCTGAAAAGATCAAAGCTCTATTAGGGCTGCGATCTCTAACGACGAAGAAAGAGGTGCAAAGTCTTACAGGACGAGTAGCAGCACTCAACAGATTTGTATCGCGAGCAACTGATCGATGTCTCCCATTCTTCAAGACACTCCGAAAGACTTTTGAGTGGAATGATGAATGTGAGAAGGCTTTTCAAGACTTGAACAAATACTTGGGAGCACCTCCATTGTTATCCAAGCCAGTGATGGGAGAAAAATTATACTTGTATCTGGCAGTGTCCGAGAATACAGTCAGTTCGGCATTAATAAGAGTGGAGAATGGAGTACAAAAACCAATCTACTATACAAGTAAGGCCTTTCGAGGAGCAGAGATCAGATATCCAAGGCTAGAAAAGTTAGCACTGGCGCTGATTGAGGTGAGTAGGAGAATGAGGTCGTACTTCCAGGCTCATATTATAGTCGTATATACTGATATGCCGTTGAGGCAAGCCCTTCATAAACCAGAAAAATCAGGGAGATTGATGTACTGGGTAATAGAACTTGGTGAATATGATATAGTTTATGAACCCAGATCATCGCTTAAAGGGAAAGCTGTAGCGGATTTTATAGCAGAATTCACATATCCTGATACTCCCGAGGAGCAAAAGCTGCTCGCTGATCAACCTGTGGATGTTACAGGATCATCAGACACAAGCTCAGACCAACTTAGGTTGGTAAAAGGGCAAGTGGATGTTACAGGATCATCAAATTCGAGCTCAGACCAACTCCGGTTGGTAAAAGGGAAAGAAAAGATGATCGACGAAGAGCAAGAAATATCAGGGGAGGATGAAAGGAAGCAACAAATATTTCACCGAAGAACTCTGTCAGATCAGAAGTTTGAAGACGAGTTACCTATATGGAGGCTATATGTAGATGGCTCATCTTGCACAACAGGCAGTGGGGCAGGGATAGTTTTGAGCACTCCGAACGAGGTCGATATGGAATACGCCCTACATTTCCAATTCAAAGCTTCCAATAATGAGGCTGAGTATGAGGCCATGATTGCAGGTCTTAATTTGGCAAAAATTATGGAGGCGCAGCAAATTATTGTCTTCAGTGATTCTCAATTAATTGTAAATCAAATGTTGGGAATATATGCAGCCAAAGGAGAATTAATGATCAAGTACCATAAAAAGGTGATGGAGTTGGTATCAAAATTTGCTGCTATTCAGCTGGTCAGAATACCAAGAATGGAGAATGTAAGAGCAGATGCCCTAGCTCGATTGTCATCAGCTACTCGTACCGAGCTACGAAGAATAATCCTAATTGAAGTTTTAGCTGGTCGGAGTATAGATAAAGATTTGACAATGAACTTTATCACCCTTAATTTAGGACCATCTTGGATGGATCCCATCAGGGAATATATTGAGGAGGGAGAATTACCAATTGACAAGCTCGCAGCCAAGAAATTGAAGTTTAAAGTTGCTCGGTATGTATTAACTAATGGTATTCTATATAGACGAGGAATTATGGCAGGTTTGCAAAGATGTGTACATCCCTCCGAGGTGAAAGAATTGATTGACGAGATCCATGAAGGGTCCTGTGGAGCCCATGTAGCATGTCGGACGCTTTTGCAAAGGATGATGACGCAGGGATATTACTGGCCGACGATGAGGGCTGATTGTATAGCCTATGCCAAGAAATGTGACAAGTGCCAACGCTTTTCCTCCATCCGAAGAACTCCACAATCATTGTTGACACCCATCACTTCCCCTTGGCCATTTGCCATGTGGGGAATAGATTTGGTCGGGCCACTGCCAACGACCAGAGGAAGATTTAAATGCCTCGTCGTCGCAGTGGATTATTTTACTAAGTGGGTTGAAGCTGAGCCTCTTATTGATATGACGTACGAGAAGGTGTACCAATTTATTTGGAAGAACATCATTTGTCGATATGGTCTTCCTCATGCTTTCATCACAGACCATGGAACACAATTTGATAACGAAGAGTTCGCTGCCTATTGTCATCAATCAAATGTTTTGAAAATCCACTCAGCACCAGGCCATCCTCAAAGCAATGGACAAACTGAAGTGACAAACAGAACACTGCTGAATGGCTTGAAGAAAAGACTGGACGATGTGAAAGTAAATTGGATCAACGAGTTACAGTCAGTACTGTGGGATTACCGAACTACTACCTGAGTAGCAACTGGAGAATCACCATATATGCTGGTGTTTGGAAGTGAAGCTGTTATACCTGCCGAGTTGGGCCTCCCAACACACAGGGTACTGAATTTCAATTCCCCTGTCAGCGACTTAATGAGAAGATTGGATTTAGACATGATCGAGGAAGTTAGAGAAGAAGCAGCCATCAGGAATGCTTCATACCAACAACGAACAGCTTTATTCTACAATAAGAGGGTAAAGAAGTGCAACCTGAAAGAAGGAGACTATGTGCTAAAGAAAGTGATTCAAAAGCACAACAAACTATAGGCAAACTGGCATGGACCATACCGAGTTACAGAAGTTGTTCGACCAGGAACTTACCGAATAGCAACTTTAGAGGGGGAGGAGTTTAAAAATGCATGGAACGCAGAGCACCTGCGCAAGTATTATCAGTGATGGATATTCTCTCCTTTTATTAAAAGTTTTTTCGGGGAATACTAGTGCTACACACTACCCGGCGAAACTCGGCAAAACTCTGGCTACTCAAAATTTTCAGCAAAACTCGGGCTACTCAAAAATTTTCTCGAAAACGCCAGCTAAGGTTGGTTGAGAAACAAATGTATTCCTCCGGGAAGTAAAACTTGTATTCCTCCAGGAAGTAAAACTTGTATTCCTTCGGGAAGTAAAGCTACCTGTATTCCTCCGGGAAGTAAAGCTACTTGTATTCCTACAGGAAGTAAAACTATGTGTTCCTCAGGAAGTAAAAATATTCCTAAAAATTCCAACTTATGTTGGTTAGGAAGTAAATATATTCTTGAAAACGCCAACTAAAGTTGGTCGGGAGGTAAAATTATCCCAAAAAAGTGCTAAACCTCCTCGTAGAGGAAAAATCCACTAACTATGGCTGGTCGGGGATAAAAACCCACTAACTGTAGTTGGTCGAGAAGGAAATTTATCGACCTTGGTTGGTCGGTAACATTTTATGAATACAAGAAAATGATCAAGCAAAATTATTAATACTCGTGACTTTTTAAAATTATTACTAAGTGGGTCAAGAAACAACTTGGTAAGTTGGTCGAGAAACAACTTAGTGAGTTGGTCGAGAAACAACTTAGTAAGTTGGTCGAGGAATAACTTAGTAACTTTTTATAATGACCACCACAAATTCAAGCTAGTTGACAATAAGTTGATCGACAAACAACACAATATTGTTATCTTTTTAACAGATACACATGCACAGATGTAAAGTGTTTTACAAGACAATAGCAATTAAGATTGCGAACAAAAATAAAAGTCTTTCATTAAATCCAAAAACAAATTACATTGATAATGAAATGTATACTAACTATTACATCAAAATTCCTACTCTATTGGTTTCTTCCCCTCTGCTCTTGAAACAGGTTCCTCGCCAGCAGGCGGATCATTTAAAGCAAGAGGAGAGTTTATGAAGTTCAAATCTTTTAACATCCTGATATTCATCACGGATGGTCGATCTAGGAGGTGCTTGGGACGAGATATCTAGACACTTGAATGGAGATTGTAGTCGCCGAGATACTTGGAAATTAAGCATCGAGGAATGGCCCGAGCAGGGATCCAACTCATATCAAGTTTGAATGGTGGCACGGGTAGGTCGAGCAGCCCAGGATCATGGTAGTCCCACAGGTAATGACCCTGTTAAAGTTGCAGCACACCTAAGGCATTCAACCAGCCTTGCTTGTAGCCCTCATTATTAGCATTCTGGATACGATCGTCCAAGTGGTAGAGAGCCTCGTTGTACCCAGCCATCCAGAACTCCCTGGGCTATTTGTGGAATTGATATGTCAGTCTTTCCAGCTGCTCGTGGAGATTTTTGATGAAGAGTTCCTTATTCTCCAAGACTGACTTTTGCGTAGAACGTTGCTCTTCCAGGTCCCTGATCTTCTTTGACATTTCAGCCAATGCCTGGTTCTTTGCCATTAATTGGAAAGCTTGGTTCTCCAAAGCAGATTGAGTCCTCTATTCCTCGACAGGAATTCGAGCTTCTCTTGCTCGTCCCCGAGGAGCTCTTGCTCATCCACGAGAAGATGTAGAGGGGCCATCTCTCTTCAAGGTCTCCAATTTGTCCCTCAAGTTGGCGTTCTCGACCTTCAAGAACGAGAATCCCACATCAGTCACTGGGATCAAGGCTTTTGAAGTGGAAGCTGCAGACTTCAACTGTGACAATTCTCTTTCCAGGTTGTTATTCTCTTGCTCTAATAATTTAGCTATATATCTGCACTCCTCGACCTCAGCCCTCAGAGTTCTCTCCCTCACATCGTAGCCAGCAAAACTCTTCTCGTATCCCTTGTCAGCATTGAGTTGGTGATACTTCTTCTCATACCCCTCGTGCAAAAGGGCAGTGGATTCTTTGTATTGTTGCTGAAGGTCTTCAAGAGTGCCTTGGAGATCCTCGATCATATCATAATAAGCCATATTATTAGCCACTGCACGATCAAGCAGACACTTCAAGTATTGGTAGGCCTCAATTGCCTGTTTCGAAGCATCTTGGCCGAGGATGTTGACGATTTGTGCTGCACTCAGATCCGTGTGATCAGCCTTAAAGTATTCATTGCATTGCCTCAATAGATTTGTATCGTGAGCAGATAATAATTCCATCCTGGCCAGAAACTAGTAGAGGAAGAAAAAGCAGTAATCAATAATCAAAACAGACCATGAAGAAGAGACAACAGTATGGATACACACAAGTTCAAGTTTTATTATATCATAAAGGTCATAGTTACATGTTCAGGATTACATTTGTTAAAGAAAAATAAAATAGAGAAATCTGAACAACTCTACACCTTTTCCTTATCTCCTAAAACTTTCTCGGTAGGATGGGACGAGGAAGTAGGTTGCTCGGATGGAGCAGATAGTGGTTGGGGAAGTGCTGGAGGTTGCTCGAAGGAAGTTGCAGGTAGTTGAAGTTCCTCGTCAGCGGGCTGGATAGTCGGGGGAAGAGAAACCTGATCTCCCATCACCATGGAAGACTCTTCGGAGGCAGCTTCGTCCTCTTCTTCGTCTTCAGGAGTTGGAGGGGGACCAGGGATGTGTCGCTGAAAGAGTTCGTAATTTTCATCCACTTTCATCTCCTGTAGAGCAGCGACCCATCCATCCCTAAAGTACTTGAGATTGCCATATTCTACTTGCGACATCATGGCAGCCAAACCCTTGTTCCGCCCCTTGTCCCAGCCAGCGCTGAAAGACTTCTTCACAGCCAGTTTTCTCTTTAACTTCTCCGAGGAAAGCTTCTCGAACAGAAGGTTTTCAGCAGTCTTCAATTTATTCTAAACCTCCTCCTTCTGCCGACTTACTTCCCGAAGTTGGATTAATTCTTCCTTAGCAACCTTGAGTTTATCTTCAAACTCCTCAGCATTCTTGAGTTTCCCTTCAAGCTTTTTATTTTTCTCCTCCAAGTCCTTTATTTTCTTCTCCAACCCCTTGGAGACTTCAACAAATTGAGCTTTATCCTTCTCGGTGGAGGTAAGTTTCTTCTCCTAAACATCCTTATTAGCATCGTACTTCAGACGAGAATCTTCTAAAGACTGCCTTAGGCCCACCAGAGCTTCCTCCACACCAGATGAGGAGCTTGAAGCTTTAATAGCTTCATCTTTCTTCAAAATTTTATTGAAGCAGCTCACCAACTGTGAAAAGAAAATAAAAGCAAGTCAGAGACAGATATAACAAGGGAAAGATGAAAAGTTCAAAGTAATAAGACTTACAGAAGCAATATGGCGAGCAGCCAATGAGGTGACCATGTCCCGAGAAAGGTTCTCCTCAATACCTTGGATCTCGGGAATGATCCAAGTCTTCACCAAGCTCATGGCAGAGCTCGGGGGAACAAAAGTGGAAACTCCACTAGTCGGGGGCTGAGAGACGGTGTCAGCCAAATTGACCGAGGAGCTCTTCTTCAGCTTCCTCGGGGGAGCAGGAATAGATTCAACCAAGGAGGAACTCTTGGTCGGTGATATTACAATCACTTCTCCTGGAGCAGAAGACTTGCCCGGAGCCACTTGGGGCTTCTCGACAACCTTCACAATAGGGGCAGCCGAGGAAGGTGCATCAGTTTTCTTTGTCCCCTCCCCTGGGACGTCAATCTTACTTCTTTTTGCCTCTCCAGCACCAGAGGCAGGTTTCTCAAAAAGGGTGGGAGGTCTTCTCTTCTTCATCCTTTCACTTAAAGGAACGTGTGACTCAGGCGAAGAACTGGTAGAGGCTGGTACTGGCTCTGCGTCGCATATTACCGAACGAGCAGTAAAAGAAGTGGTGTAGCTCTTGTACTGCAGCAGATATGAAGCTAACCTAATGTGCTTGTCGGCAACAGACTGATGCAAACTCTAGATAAGTTTCAAATGTCTTATGTTAACGTCTGCCTCTTTTGGACACTTTCTTTTGCTATCAACTGCAAATAAATAAACATTAAAATATCAGTGGCACATTTTATCAAACATAGAAGAAGCATAATTTCAAAATAAATAAAATGAAATAAAAATAACCTATCCCATTGCCATAGGGAGGGCATCTGGGACCCTGATACACTTCATCTCCAGATAAAGGAGCATGTTGCCAATTTTTTATAACAACTCCGTGCTCAAAATAGTCCCTATTGGCATCCGGGAGATTGACCACTAAAGCCCTATTTAAAAATCTAGTTTTTAAATAAAAAGTGTTATCACCCACTGCCCATCTATAATAAAACATGATTTCTAGAATTCCTATGTGAGTTCCATGAATTTGATTTAACCTATGAACCCCATTAACTATTCTCCATGTATTGGGGGCTATTCTTGCAGGAACAACGTCAAAATATTGACAAAATTCCAGACATAGAGGATTGGGCGGAAAAGAAAATCCACATTCAGCAACAAAGAGACTGGGGAACCAATGTCCCTCAGCCAAACGGAAATAGTCAGAAGTCTCAGAAAGCTCTTCCAGAACAACCCAGGAGGGAATAGAAAAATCAGAGCGAAATTTATCAAGAGATTCAACAGGGTAAACCATGATGAATAAAGGAAATGAAGAAGAAGGAAGAAGATCTTACAGAAAAAGAGTGGATCTGTTGAGAACGAACGATGAAAAGGATGAACGCACAAGAGAGTAAGACAATGGAAAATTCGAAGATGCAAATTTGAAAAAGTAGAAGACGATGTGATTGTCTGTGACGCTTAAATACTCTGCCTTGGGAAACGGTAAAGTAATGATTACAAAAAGAAACAATTACGCTACCGGCAGCTAGAAGGACAAAAAGTACGCGGAGATCGAGGCGGTTATAAAAATTCAAAAAAAGCCTGATTCTACGAATTTGGAAGGAGAAATAAATACAAAAGACTCCTAAATTTAAGGATGACCATTTAAAACTGCCATATTTCGAGAAAGAATGTTCCACACTCCTCAAAGTTCGAACTATGAAACATTGGGGGCTTCTGTTGATACCAAATTTAGTCTGCTGACATGGCTCAATAAAGTGAAGACACGTGGCAATCTACGTGGCAACAACAAGCATTTCCGAGGAACTCACATGCTCCGAGGAACCATACTACAACGAGGAGCACTGATTCCCCGAGGAACTCATACGCTCCGAGGAACAAGAACTCTCCGAGGAACTCTTGAGTACCGAGAAGCTTAGGCGGTCCGAGCTGCACCTCGAATAAAGCATTAATAGCAGGATAACCAACAGTTTGACTGTTCATTAAATGCTTATCATTCAGACGCATACGCTTAAGGGGCATTGAATGTATTACTCTTTCATACGTACATCATTTAATGTATTACCCTTTCACATTACAGCCTCAGGGCTATAAATACATTGTACAATCCTCATTGTAAGGGGACTGGAATTTCTTGATATAACTTGTAATCGAGAATTCCCAAACAATCAACAATAACATAACAGTGGACGTAGACCATTCTTATAAGGCTGAACCACTTTAAAAATTCTTTGTCTCATTTATTTATCTGTGATTGAATAATTAGATATGATCTAATTTTTTACATCAACACTAAGAATGAACCAAATGAGAAACCTGTTCTAATTTAATTTAGGACTGATCACCTGGTATTAATTAGGTGGGGTAGTATAGCTAAGTGGACTAAGTACCAATATTTGGCGTGCACTATAGGAGAGGGGTGAGGTAACTCAAGAGAGTGTACGAAGTCTTAACATGTATAATCAATAACTCATATTTGTGATAACTGATTGCTAAATATTTTCAAAATATTTTGAGTACTAACTCTTGCTATGGAAAAATATTTTCAAAAACCTTTTAGGTGCCCAGCCATAGGGACACCCAGCGTGACTTCATTCCAGTGATTTCAGAGCTACAACACAGGTGGATATTGCAGGGCGTTGCTTAGCCGATTCTCTTTTTCAGATCTAGTGTTGGATCTCAATTTTAGTACTCTCAGTTTGGGACATGTTGTCCACTCTTTACATCTGCAGTTATTTTGATTTGTCGAATTTTGAGTTAATTTTATTTCAGTCGTGGTTTTCGGCAAGACTTCATTTTATTCAGTTATTTATGATGGTTGGTTTTAGTACTGCTTGAATTATATTATTTCTGCATGAGATGTTTTATTTGTTTAATGGAGATAAAATTTGGCACTATCTTAATTTCACTTAAGTGGTTAGTAATTAAAAAGTTTTCGACAGTGATGCTACGAATGAACCATTTAAGAAACCTGTTTTAAATTAAATTAAGGCTTGATCACCCAAGGTTTAATTAAGCGAGGTGTCACAGAATTCTCCACAACCCAAACCCATTTCTGGCGAACACGCACCCACTCCGGCCTGACAAAACTCTACTGAAGCCTTAACCCAATGAACCTTCCTTGATCGACCCGAATGTCGTAGCTCTGATCGGTAACCCACCTGCTGAGCCACAACCCGTAACTCAATTGCCAAGCCCCTCCAAACCCGAACCTACCTCTGACCCGGTAGGAACCTACTCAAATCGGCTGAAAAAAGAGATCCCATGGCCTGAATGCTACTCAGATACCAAACCCGAGACCCACAAACCGATTCAATCTCAAAAAATCCACTTTCATACCTGCCTAAACCAAAAAATACCTCATTCCCTCTTGCTGCCAAATCCAATTCAGACCTTGACAGTCCCATTACCCAATGCGACCAAATCACTCTACCTGCAAAACTCAAAAACCTACCTCTGACATCTCTGTTTTAATCTTTTTCCCATTTCATTCCAATACTTTTATCTCCACACACAAGTATCTGCATTTGTCCAAAAATAAAAGTCACATGTTAATTTTTACCCCTTTTTTTCCTGAACTACCCTCAACCATATCCCCGTATAATCTCTTATAAAAGAAGACTCTTCATTTTCGGCAAGGGTGATCCAAGAGTTCAATAGTGCAAGAGTGGGAAGAGTAGTGTAGTTTTTAGTTTAGGAGCTCCATTTTTTGAGCTCAAAATTTTTGTTATGTTTTTATTTTTATTTTGTTTCTATTTTTTTATAGTAACTTGAGTGTGAGGTAGATTATTTTTGTAAGATATAAATTATGAGTTGAGTGGCATTATTTTTAGTGTTGTGAAACTCTAATTTGTAGGTTGCTATTCATGTCAAAGCTTGGGATTGGAATGAAAATTTAAGGAGACTTGGTTTTTATTTTGTTATCTCTTAGCTTATTTATTTAATACCTCTTATTGTGCCATTATTACAATTTATATGTAATAATACCAAAATGAGAGGCTAAATCCCCCATTCAAGGGTGAGATGGAACCCTTAACTTAATTATTTTTATTTTTTGGTTGTTTATTTATTATGCCCCTATGAATATTAATATGAAAATTTTACAATTTATATTTACGCCTCGAGAGAAGGTGAATTATTTTCGAGAGAAAATCATAAATTCAAATTATAATATTTATTCACTAATTAAACTAGAGATACACAATTTTTGAATGATATTGTAGTTTGAATTTCTCAACTCCAAACCTTATTTTTTTATTATTTAAAGTTTGGTAAATTTTCCATAACAGGTGATTTATTAGAAAATGTTTAAATCTAATTTTTTTGAGTATGTGAAATTTAAATATTAATCTTCTAAAAATACTATATGTAAATTTACATTTGCAACGAGAGTTGATTTGTGAATTTATATATGTTTTGGAGTATTTTAAATAGACAAACTAATTAATGAAAACAAATAGGTTAAGTGGTGAAGTTTAATCCCTTGAATTATCTCATAATTATTTTCTCCTCATATTTAGCTCACTTTATCATTTTCTTTATTTATTAGTGTAGTTTTAATTTTAGTTCATGATTTGTAATATAAATATCCCTTCATAATTGTTTTAAAAATCATACTTGTTTTCACTTTGCTCTTGTCCACATTAGAGATCGTGGATTGACCCCTTACTTGCCAATATACAATTTTAGTGTGTTTGTAGGTACCAAAAGGGATTTTTGATTCACCGTCTTTACTCTACAACGACATATACACAAAAGGCAAAATATCATGATGGATCCTTACAGCTCTGTGTTGATTACCGAGAGATTAATAAAGTTACGATACGGAATAAATATCCATTGCCTCGCATTCGATGGCTTATTTGACCAGTTGAGAGGAGCAGTCTACTTCTCAAGGATAGACTTGAGATCCGGCTATCATTACTTATGTATCAGAGAGCATGATGTATCGAATACTGTTTTTCTAACAAGGTATGGATCCTACGAGTTTCGGGTTATGCCGTTTGGGCTAACCAACGCATCGACAGTGTTTATGGACTTGATCAATAGGGTGTTCAGAGAGCTCCTTGATCAGTTTATGATTGTCTTTATAGATGAAATTATGATTTATTTTCATACCAAGGAGGAGCATGTCGATCACTTACGTATGATTCTACAAACTCTACGGGGAAATGAGTTGTACGCCAAATTAGAAAAATGTGAATTCTGGCAGCGAGAGGTGAAATTTTTGGGACACATTCTATCTTAGAGGATATCAGTGGATCCTAGCAAAGTGTCAGTGGTGAGGGAGTGGGAACATACCACGACACCAATGGAGGTACCGAGTTTTCTGGATTTAGCCGATTATTATAAACGGTTCATTCGGGGGTTCTCGAAGATTACAGGTCCGATGACAAATCTGACTCGTAAGGGTGTGTCGTTTATATGGGATGATGCGTGTCAGTTGGATTTTGATGACCTGAAGGAGAAGCTGACTTCAGCACCAGTACTAGCACTTCCTAGGGTAGGTATGGAGTACCTTGTGTATACTGATGCGTCATTGCATGGGCTTAGTGGGGTATTACAGCAGGAGGCTCAGGCTATAGCTTATGCTTCCCGCAAACTTAATCCTCACGAGAGTAATTACCCCACCCATGACTTGAAGTTGGCAGCAGTCATGTTTGCGCTTAGGATATGGAGGCATTACTTATTGGGAGAGAAATTTTGCATGTTCACATACCATAAGTCACTACAGTATTTGTTCACATAGAAGGAGTTGAATATGCATCAGAGCAGGTGGCTTGAGTTTGTGAAGGAATACCAGTTCGAGATACGGTACCACCCGGGGAAGGCTAACGTAGTTGCCGATGCATTGAGCAGTAGGCCAGTATGTGAAGTGGTCGAGATGTGGAAGGCAAAATGGAAAGGGTTGGGACATAAGGATGCAGTGGCTCGATCCTTCATGTTTGTTATGACTGTTACGCCCCAGATAGTGACGAGGGTGGTTTAGGCCCAAGCAGCAGATCCATTTTTTTAGGAGCATATTAGACAGTTGTTAGCTAGAGGAACAGAGTCCTACTCAGTGAGTTTTGAAGGAGGCTTACTGAAGAGTGCCCAATATGTGTAAGGTTAATCCGTCTTTGTAAAACCATTGTTCATAGTGACTATCTGGCTTGGGCCGTCCGAGGTTATTTTCCCGTTTTGGGTTTTTTCTCGTACATCTAGTGTTGTGAGTATTCTCTACTTTATTTTACTTGCTTTAATAACTCGATGCATGTTTAGGATTAATCAAGATAAAATTGGTTTAAATGCAGAATGGGGTTTTCACAACTTGGTTTGGTGCACATTAAAAGTTGAATAATTTTTTGTAAAAATTTGGTTTTGTTTGAAACACACATATTGGGCACTCTTCAAATTGGTATCAGAGCTAGAAAACGTACTTTATTTGTTTTGTGATCCCGTGTGTTTTCAAAGATGGATTCTGGATATAATGAATTTTCTCGAACTCCTATTTTTTATGGCACTAATTACACTTATTGGAACATGAGAATGAGATGTGCTTTAAAATCTATTGATGAGCGTGTGTGGCTAGAAGTTGAGAAAGGTTGGACACCTCTTGTCACTATTGTAGGTGAGGTCTCTAGTTTAAAGCCTGTTGAGTCATGGACTGAAACTGAACAAAGACTTGCAAAATATAATTCTATGGGTCTGCACGTTACTTATTCACATGTCACACAGGAAGAATATAATAGAATTATGACTTGTGAAATATCAAAAGAGTCTTGGGATATTTTGGCACTCACTCACGAGGGCACTAGCACAGTTAGGGCGTCAAAACTTCAAAATCTCACTACACAGTTTGAGACCATTAGGATGTTAGAGAGTGAGACTTTTGATGAGTTTTATGCTAGGTTGTCCAATATTGTCAACTCGTCGTTTAACATAGGTGAGAAATTTCCCGACAACCGTGTAATTAAGAAAATCCTTAGGTCGTTGCCTAGTAGGTTTGAAGAGAAATTAACCATTTTAAACTCCTTGGGTAGGTTAGAGTCGACAAAACTAGAAGAAATTATAGGTGACTTACAAACCTATGAAATCGACGTGATTACCTCCAAGCAAGTTCCTAAGAAAGAAAAGGGTATTGCTTTGAAATCTCGGAAGGAGGAAATTAAAGTTTCGGATTCCGATTTCGATTTCGATTTTGAGGATGTTGCTTTGTTGGCAAAGAAATTTAAAAAATTTATTAAGTTTCAAAAGCAATCAAAAGATGCCAAGAAATTTAAAAAATTCAAGAACAACAAATTAGATCCCACCTCTAAGGATAAGTTTGAGAAGCCTAAGAGAGATGAGTCGGATAAGTGTTTTGGGTGTGAGGGGTACGGTCACAAAGTTAAGGAGTGTCCCACTAGACTTAAGAAAGAGGGCAAGCAACCCATTGTCTATAATTCCACCTTAAGTGATAGTGATCCGAAAGAGGAAGAGGGTTCCCTTATTGATCGTAACTTTGTTGTGTTTATGTCATGTCATGTGAGCGACGACGATTCTCATGTGCATGACACTTCCGAGGAGGTTTTGAGTGAATCCCATGTTAGTGAGGGTGAAGAGAGTGACGAGGAAGAGGTAGATGTGAAAGAGTTTCAAAATGCATTTAATGAGTTGTATGCCGAAACGGTGAAGGTGAAAAAGGTTAACTCAAAATTTCAAGCTAAGTTGAATGAGCGTGCCAT
Source organism: Sambucus nigra (assembly GCA_949130495.1). NCBI lineage: Eukaryota > Viridiplantae > Streptophyta > Magnoliopsida > Dipsacales > Adoxaceae > Sambucus > Sambucus nigra. The sequence continues at coordinate 179,846,309 of OX422212.1, read as the reverse complement.
AGAAAATAATGATAGTTTGATTGAGGATCTTAGGGAACGATAGAAGAAGTTTAGGGAGAAACTAGAGTTTATGGAGAAAGAGAGAGATAATCTCCGTGGTTTGATGGAGTCCTTGAAAAAGGAGATTTTAGAGTTTGAGGAGTGTACGCGTTTGCTCGAGTCTAGGATTCACGAGTTGGAGGAGAGATTAAGAGACTCGTCTAGAGTCAAGTCTGATTTGGAGGCTGGGTCGGAGAAGTTAGATAAGATCATCGGCACCGTCCAAATTAAGGGAGATAGGGGAGGTATAGGTTTTGGTCAGCGAGTTGTTCCCATTCCCCCCACACGTGTGAGAAACACTAGGAAGGTTAGAAAAGGTCCACATATAGGTAATCATTCCCACCACCGCTACACTTGCACGTTTTATGGTAGGAAAGGTCACATTCGGCGTTATTGTTACGACCTTAAACAAGCTCCTAAGAAGTTTGGGAATAAAGTTTTCCCGGTTCCCAAAACCCCCATGCATCATTTTACACCTACTTGGGTTAGGAAACCGGATTTAATGGCTTTAGGAATTAAACTTCATGATTCTCGTTTGGGTGCACTTGATTCTTCCCATGCTAAATCTAAAGGATGATAGTGTTGCCTTGTTTGTCATATGCTAGTTTGCTTCATGATATATCCATTGCTAGTATTATGAAATGTGTATCATTTTGTATTATAGTTTTCATTTATTTAAGTCCTATTCAAAAAATACAAAAAGATTTTGTTTTTGAGAAAACTTTTGAAAACCCAAAAATATTTTGTTTTTATTTGAATCAAAATATGAAAATCCAAAAAGAATTTAGGTTTTTGTTTTTGAGTTTACATGTTTGATGTGGCATATTAGTGTGCTTGGATCACCCCCCCCCCCCCCCAATCATTTAATTATCCAAGTGGCTAGGACATTTGGTCATTATTATCGATGCTTAGAATGATCTTAACCATTGTTCATATGGGGTTGTTTCGAAGTTGATATGTATTTTGATTCGACTTTGTATATATACCAACATTGCACACATGCACGAGTTTAGATGGATGTTTGACTTCTCTTGTATATTTGAATTTGGTGAGGCGTTCTTATCTCAATCTTGTCATTAATGCGTAAGTAGACTTAAGGAGAAGTGTGCATGTAAAAACCGTTTACCGTGAGGATTTCAATTGGTAAAAATTATGAGTGATTTATGGGAAAGGTATGCAAGAGTTCAAAATTAACTCGTCGAGAAATCCACCATTTAAAAGAGCCCAAAAGAAAATGCAATATGCTAAGAAAAGGGCCAAATTAGTTTAGTTCATTCCAAAGAAAATATGATATTATTAAGGGAGTTTGGATGGATTAAAAAAAACTTAAACGGGTTTGCAAATCTAATCCTAATGTTGAAACATTGCAATTTGACGCTATTATTTGTAGAATCGTCAAAATTCTGGATTTGTGTGCATGTAGTATGTTTAGTTCATTAAGCTCACACTTTAATTGTCATATGGCTATAATAAATTTTAATGATTTATCGCTATCAATTAGAGCTTCTTGATCGTTTCGATGTGTTGGAATTGTGACTCATTTGTTTTTAGTTTCACGCCCATTCATTCCATATCTATGTTTGAGCACATCGATAATATGTTTGCATGTAACTCTCATTTTTTAATTGTTATGAGTTTTTACGTTAGTGTTAAATGCTTACAGTTTTAACATTGTTTTGCTTCTATCAGGCCCTTCTTGGAATTTTTTTGTGGAAATTTTTTCACTGGGCAATATTATATAATATTTCTGGGAATCTGGGAAATTTAGGCAACATATCCATCTCGTGCGAACGACAGTTGTACTTCATTCGACCGACATCCTCAACTCGTTTGAGCGATGTCCTTGGATCATTCGAACGACAGGCTGAAGTTTTGCTTCTGATTGGTTTGCATTCTGCTGGTTTATTTGGTGATATTTTTGGTACTGCTAGAAGTGTTTCTGGACTAACCTGGTTTATAGGCAGATTTTATTGATTCAAAATTGGATTTTTGCATATAAGTCCGTTTATCACACCTGATTAGATTGCTATATTCTTTGTGTGATTCATTAGTTTACTAGCTACTGATTTGTCATCTATTTATCATATTTAGCTGGTTGTTTCATGGTAATCTAGTGTTTTCAATTCTCAAATTGGTACCCAATTGATTCAAATGGGTATATTTTCATGCTAGATACTTTGATTGGTTTATATTTTCACCGAATTGTCTATTTGAGACAAAAAGGGGGAGAGATGTATGTGACGTAGGGGGAGATTTGAGCATGTTTTGGTTTACATATGTTTACAAATTGGTATCTCATATTGGTAGTACACATTGGTATCATTTTGTTGTTGGTATCAGTTGCTCAAATTGTTTAACAAATGATTTTTTCAGAGATTATTCATATTGGTATCTATTATCGTTTGGTATCATTTGGATATATATATTAGTGTCATTTGTTCCTCCATACTTCACTTGGTATTTGTTTGTCTGTTTCATGTGTGTAGGTATGCTTTAGCGATTCGAGATTTCAAGTCTACATCACATCAGACAGTTTATGCTCACCGATGCTACATATACTAGTCTGTGTCATGTATTTTTGATTTTGGGTTTATGGGATGGGATTTAGGCGTCATACGGCTTGACGGACAGGCTTAGGCATTTCACTAGTTTAGTTTTGTCCCAAAATAGTCAAAGGGGGAGATTTGTAAGGACATAAATTTCTAATTGAGTCCCTGTATTATTTTGACTTAATTTCGTGAACAAAACTGTGTTTGTAATATGTCATATGGAGATTTTTATTTTATCACGATACCACTTGGTCTATGACGTATTGAAGAAATTGAAGATGTTGCGACAAAGCTTCAAAGATTTAATCATGCCAAAGTTTAATTGGTGCAAGTTTACTCGTCTTCAAAGTTAACTGCATTTCGAGATCACTCTGGTATAAATGCGTATAATTAATAGTGCTCGGAATTGTTTTTATAAAAGATAAGGATGTTTTTTCATAAAGAAAAATATTTTAAAATGTTTTTAAAAGTGTTTTAATTGTTTACACTACGTTTTATTCTGATATACTCGAAATAGAGTTTGACTATTTTGGATCTCCTTTGCAAGAGACGTTTTGAGCTAAAAGTTAAAAAGTCAAACTCACACGTCAGCTCGTTCAAACGACTTAAGGATCTCGCTTGAACGAGATGCCTAAGTCGCGCGAATGACCTGCCATTGTCGTTCGAACGACAGTTTTTTAGGCGGTGCTAAAGTGTTATTTAAAGCGTGTTTCTATCAGAGTTTCGTAAGTGTGCATCTGGAAAAAATAGTATACCATCCAGTACGTTATTTCCACATGTTTTCTAAGGTTTACAAAGCATAAACACATCGTTAGAGTTTGTAAAGATCCGAGATATCATTCTTATATGTTTAAGTGATCTTGTTTCACCAAAGTTGTTTGTTCTACAATTGAACATCAAAGGGTTTTGCGGTGAAGAAAAGAAAAGGACTTTTTGTTCAACATCGTAAACGAACCAAAGCCTTTCGGTGGACACCGAGACATACGTGGACGCGTTTGTTGTGGACAGGTATCGTGGAAGATGAAATTTCTGTGTGGGCACTATTGAAGAATGGTTGAAGATCAGAAGGAGCGTCAAGAACCGTGGGGATCGAGTCATTGTGTAAGGCTAATCTGTCTTTGTAAAATCATTGTTCATAGTGATTGTCTGGCTTGGGTCGTCCGAGGTTATTTTCCCATTTTGGGTTTTTTCCTCGTACATCCGGCATTGTGAGTATTATTTACTTTATTTTACTTGCTTTAATCACTAGATGCATGTTTGGGATTAATCAAGATAAAATTGGTTTAAAGTAAGAATTGGGTTTTCACAACTTGGTTTGGTGCACATTAAAAGTTGAATAATTTTTGGTAAAAATTTAGTTTTGTTTGAAACACACGTATTGGGCACTCTTCACTTACGCTTTAACGGTGTCGTATACATATATATTTTGATAGTGAAGTGAATACATACACATATATATATATATATATATATATATATATATATATGGGTGTGATTTATTCTACTACGAGTGCTTTAGTAGATATTGTAGATAGTGAGATCTAAATTTATTTCGATATGTGAGAACTTTATAATTAGTTGGTGACACTAAATAAATAATCAGGGATTGAAAATTTGGTATCGTATTGTATGGCCAATACGGGTGGGCACAGTAAAATATTAGGCGGGGGAAAAGCCTTAAGACTAAGAATATTATATAGACTTAATTAAAGATGAATAATTAAGTTAATGAGATAAATGACTTATGAAACTAGTAAGATTACTCGGGCTAGAGTAGTGTGTCAAGAAGTATATGTAACAAGGCTAGTTAGATGGGATAGTACAACTAGGAGGGTTAGGTGTGCACTTTAGATGAGGGGCGAGAATTTTCTCAAGGGAGTGCGGCACTAACTTAAATATGAAGAGCATTCATGCATTTTATTTAATGCAACAATAATCACTTGCAAAATATTTTCAAAATGTTTTGGGTTCTAACCCTTGCTGCAAATATTTTCAAAACCTTTTAGGTGTCTAGCCACAGGGACGCCAGACTTTATTATCTATTCTAGGGATACGCACCTGCGGCATATGTGGATGCATGCAGGAGTTGGAGTAAATGCTTCTTTTATTTCATTCCTAGATTAAGAATCTTATCTTAGAATTTTAGTTTGGGCATGTTGCCTTCAGGACTTATTCAGATTATTTCAGTTCAGATTATGTATAGAGATTCATTATTAGTTGTTGGATATTTTGGTTTTGGATTTTGTAGCCAATGGTTTATTCGGCATTGATTGTGTGTATGGTTTGGTTTAATTCATTTTTTCATATTGTTATCTGTTTAATGAAAGATAAAATTTGACACTTGCTTAATTAACTATTAGATGATTAGTAATTAATATATTTTTTTATAGTTATGCTAAGAATGAACCAAATAAGAATCATGTTTTAATTTAATAAGAGACTGATCAGCCGATATTTAATTGGGCGGGTGTCACAGCGCGTGTGCACCAACTAGTACATATATAAGTGCGAACTAGAAATAACTTCTTAGCAATTGAGTTTCACTATGATCAACCTTTATATAAGTCTATCTTCTAAGATATAGTTGATCTGAGTAGGATTATACTACTTTATTAGCTACTTGTATTTATCCAAAGTGTTTGACGTAATAGGAACCTATTCGACTTTACTTGAGTCGATGGCCAATTAAGTCTATGGACATTTTAAGAATCTCCTAACACATGTCTTGCATTTATGGCTCGAGTTGGTCTACATTTTCCTTTAGTCACATAGCAAAGGAGGACATAAGAAATGTGATAGGAACTAGATGGTACTTTACAAAGGATAAATGAAAAAAAATAGAATAACTAAAAATTAAAGAAAACAACTTCAATGTCTAACCATCAAACGTAAATATGTATATTGTTTAGGGGATGGATGGTCGCTCAAAAGAATAGTTAGTTGACAAAATATACGAGTGCATGGTGTGGTTTTTCACATGAGTCCCATGTGTTCATGCTACTTGTGTTATCAACCAAATGAGGCTAAACAGAAAAGAGTAGTGTTTGATGTGTCTTATCCTCTATATTTTTTTCTCAATTACTGCATTGAGTTGAGTTGAGATATTGTAATGACTTTATAATTGTTATGCACAAGCATATGCAAGTGTCATTGTCCCTTTTATAAATAAAAACAAGTAGGGAACGATATTTTTTCCTTATATTTCATCTTTTAATTTTTGTGTTCAAATATTTAAACTCATTAACATGTGCATAAGGTTTGTGGCAAAATCCATAAACTCTATGAAGACCACTTGGTAAGCCATACAAAAACATGAAGGAGATGGTGATGAACCTACCAAACAGGGGAAAATAATATGTTTAATGCGTGGGATGCAAGGGAATAACATACGAACCTGTAAGTGGCTATCAAGTGATAGGGAAAATTATATACAAATAAGTGTTGAAACATTATATGCAAGTGATAATGGTGCATCATCAAATTCAAGAAGAATTGGAATAGTTAGAGGTCAAGAAAAACCAACGAATATATGTAAAAGGACAAATGGAATGTGTGAGTGTAACACCCCATAATTTTAAAAGGACATATGTTCAAGATTTCTTATTTTTGATGGTTCTAACTACAAGTATTGGAAAGCATGTATGAGTGTAACACCCCATAATTTTAAGTAATTTATTTTAGCGGTTAAATGGAATGTGTGACATAATTTAATATAAATTGGAAATAATGTGAAATTAGTAAACATTGATTTATGAGAATAAGATTAATATATATGTGGTAAATTCACTAGCGTGCTTAAGTAAATTTGATTAAGTCAATTGTGGTACGTCATATGTGAGTAGAAACGGCTGGAATTAACGGTCTCACAACCGGAGCATTTGTGCGATCTATTTTTTGGAAAGAAATAGGATAATTACGTTTAGAAACTCGAATGGTGATTTCAAGTGCACGGTTGATGCGGAATGGGTTAAAATAGTCAGAATTATATACATGGGGGTAATAATTGGGTTCTGGGGGCTTTTTAGACTAGTTCGGGCTCACGTAGGGGTATTTGGGTCATTTTAATATAGATTAATAACCTGATTTCAAGATTAGTGAATTAAAATAAAAGGTTTAGATCTGTGAGTCATCCATAACATTTATTCTAAACCCTAAGAGAGAAGGCAAAGACTAGGAAGAAGAGAAATCAAAGCAGAAAGCTAGATGAGGCTAATTTGGGAGGAGATTCAAGGATCCTAACATCAAATCAACACACACAAGAGATATATCAGACCCTACGAACAATCCAAGGCAAGTAATTAACTTTCTTTAAATCAAATTGAGGTGTATTCAATTTCATATCATGGTAGGTGCAAAATACATAAAATTTTGGGAAGGGTTCTCATATGTAAATGGGGGTCTTTGATGAAATTGATATCATGTGCAGTTTCGATGACCAATTGATGAAGTAAAAGATTTTATGATTGATGAAATTAGATTATATTTCAAAATTTGAGATTTAAGACACATAAATATGGAATCCTATTGGGTTCTTTCTTGAAAACGTCAATCTTGAATAACTTAGGGTTTAATTAATGAACATAAAATGACAATTTGCCCCCAAATTTTTAACATCATTTAAACTTATTTCATTTAAATTATAATTAGAATTATATTACGTGCCATAAATGTCTAGAAATTTATAGGTCTTATCTTTCTAATGAGATTTTAATGAGGTTATTTGGAGTTCTATAGACGGAGAAATCGCAAATTTACTACAGGGTGTTTAATCTGCCAGCATATCAACCTGTCGGGATTTTTGACGTTACTTTAAACTTATGTCAATTTAATTTTACGTAAAATATGATTGAGTGCCATAGATTTATGGAAATTTCTCTATCTTATCTTTCCAATGAGCTTTGAATGAGGTCATTTAAAGTTCTGCAGAGGAAAAAATCGCAATTTTACTACAGGGTGTTTAATCTGCTAGAAATTTACGACCCGATTCGGTTGCTTAAAAAATGACAATTTTGTTAGTTTAGGTGTAAAACTTGAAATAAATTATTAAAACCATAACTTGAGAAGTTTGTGATTATATATTGATTAATGAAAGGTATTTTTTGGAGAATTTTGGGGTTTAGCTATTGCATAAATTCTGGAGAGTTCTAAATGATATTTTTAAGCCCTAAAGGTCTGAGAGAGTTTAATGGAGTGATTTAAAGAGATTTTATTGCCTAAAGGTGAGTGGGTAATTAAATTTGAATTAGAAATCGTACGAGAGATAATTAATAATAAAGTTTAAATATCGAATTCGTGAGATGTATTCAGGAATAAATGAACAGGTTGGTTAGGTTAAGTCCGGGTGTTTTATCGGAGTGATGCTACTTGGTAAACTTTAATGCTTTATTTACGGGTTGCCTGGGTAAGTCTGGGCTTTTTAGGATGGTGACGCTATTGTATTTAATTAATGGATGATAACTTAATTAAATAAGAGTTGTGGAATAGACTCGGGATTTGTAAGCTAGTGCTTTGAGGGATAGGCGCGGGTTAGCCAGAGTTTGTGATTTAATTTATATATACCACTATAGAGACAATATATATACAAATGTGAATAATATTTGTGCGTATGATATTTAAATAAAATAGACCTATCCTATCCATTACGCTAGTAGGGAGGTTGTTCGCTATGGGAGGACACTCTGTCGAATCCTAGCAGATGTAGTACCGTTCCCTAGGATCATAGATGTTATGCACGATCGTGTGATGTAAGTTTGGAGTACCATTTAATAATGTGTTGTGGTTATGCTCATGGACTTAAGGCCATGACCGCCTCCAATGTTCGTTTGTGATTTTCGGGTCCGGTGGTGAGATTCCGGCCCAGTTGCTCAGAATATGGTGGACATTCCTGGAGTACGATAGCATGCTAGTGAGCTCGCTTTCAAAATGTGGAGGACATTTGAAAATGCGGTTGCATATATTACGAGTGATATATATGAATTTAGTGAATTGGTGTGACATGTCTTATAAAGTATATAATAGTGTAGTAAGTTATATACTGGCTTAATACATTAATGATGAAAGTATTTAAATAACTAGAGTAAAGTTATAAATTGATTAATGATTTTATAAGCTAATAATAGACATAGATAATTAAGGAATGAAAGTTAGACAATACTCGAGTCAGGGTAGTGTGCTAACAAGATTTTCAATAATACTAGTTAGACAGTGTAATGTAACTACGTGGGTTAAGATGTAGGTGTTAGGTGTGCATAATAGTTGAAAGGTAAGGGATAATATCATGAGAGTGCGACATCGGCTTAAATATGGAAAGTTTAAATGCATATTTATTTACTTCATCTTAATTACTTGCTAAATGTTTTTAAAAGTTTTTGGGCGCTGACTCATTTTAAATCTATTTTTAAAACTTTTAGGTGCCCAACCACAGGGACGCCAAGGATAATTGTTCTTTCCAGGTACACGTAGTTGTAGCTGTTGTGGAAGCTTGCAGGATTCTTGAGTAGCCAATTTTGATTCTTGATACAGTAGATTAGGTTCTTTATTCTAATATTGTTGGGAATGTTGCCCCTTTTATTCAGACTTATGTTTTCAAACTTTTTAGTTGTTTAGAATTATTGATTGGATTCTTATCCGATGGTTTATTCGGGAACCTTAATTGTTTATCTCATTTTTAGACTTTCTCTGGAATTTCGTTTATATAGTCACTGTGTATGGATTTATTTTGTATTGGTTAATCTTGTTGTGTGTTAATTAAAGATAAAAATTGACATTGCTTGTTAAAGTAATTAGGTGGTAAGTAATTAATCATGTTTGGACAGTGATGCTAAGAATAGGCCATATGAGACCAATGTTTTATTTTGGTATAGGACTGGACACCCTTTTATTTTAATAGGTGGGGTGTCATAAATGGTATCAGAGCATTAGGTTCTAGTGTCCCCAAGATCTGTGTGGCTTTTTACATTTTAGCATAGCGTTCTTTAACATAGAACCTCATTGTAGGATTGTTGCATTCCTTCTTATGTACGCGCATTTACGTTCTTCTACTGATTATTTTGTATTTGACTTTGAGCTTATACAAACTTCAATACTGTTTAAGACGTCATCAAAGAGAACCCATCAAACGAGAGAAATATTGGGAAGGTAGGTGGGAATGGTGTCAATGAGGCATAACAGGAGTAGGAGAAGGATTCCCAGCAAGGGGATCCGGCTAAGAGACTTAGATTAGGAGGTTTTAGAATTGAGAGATGAGGGTTCAGATAGGGTCAGTAGGGTCCTCATTCGCTGCAATAGCAGCATCTCGTTCCTCAGGCTCACCAGGGCCAAGGGAATAGTGGGGGAGGCCAGTAGGGCCAGGGCTAGAGGCAGGAAGGTTTTTCTGGCAGTTGTTTCGGTTGTAAAGAGATGGGTTAAAGGAAGAGGGATTGCACAAAGCGAGGCAGGGGAAATCATGGGATGGTATCCTAGATGTACAACCATTACAGCAAATCGTGGGTCAGTTTCAATGCGAGGATCACGTTCAGGAACCCGTCAGCCAAGCGAGGCAGTTAGCAAATAGAGGTAAAAAAATTATTTTTCCCTTATGTGTATGGGGTAAGTTTCAGGTGACATGGGTGCATCATAATGTATGGTTTTTAATGCTAAAATTAGCGTATAAGTCAGGTATAGAGGGTTCATTGGAAGTAGCAGCCTTATAATTATGAATATATTTACCGTTAGGTAGCGGGGCTCTTCGGCGCCGCCTGTAGGGGAGCGGGTGTGGACACTAAGAGGATGTTTATATTGTGTGTTATTTTTGCTCCTTTTGAGAGTTATGAGAGTAAAGCATATTATTAACTTGATTAATGACTGGTTAGCAAGGGTTTGAGAGGTAGTGGACTGTTATAGTAAGATTATCATATTTACTGTTCCAGGGTAAAATGTATTATTTTTCAAGGTATCACCTAAAAGAGGGTCGAGCCTGTATATATTATATTGTATAGGAGACTTCATAGAGTATAGTTGTATCGTTACATTTGATCCTAGTGTGTAGGGACTTTTACTGATATGGTTGAGGGTATATTGGGTTAACTGTCGAGCGGAGAGATTTAGCTCGTTATTGATTTAGCACGGGAGACTTCGTGACAATTAGAGCGTCGTGTTGTATAACTCCTTTATTGGTGTGGGAATGGGCGATTAGACTTGTACATCTGGGGATAGGATTTCGGATATCCTGGTTATGTGCTTTGGGCCTACAGATCTCGATGACTGATAATGCTAGGTAGTAGTGTATCGGGGAATTCCTTGTTTGGATTTCGCTTGCGAGACGTCCCACGCATGAACCATAGTGAGCGTTGAGAGTTGAGAGATGTGTGGTCATCATGGCATGGAGTTAATACTTTAGTTGTTGCACGTGTATGTAGATAAATCTGTGAGTTAATAATTATTTGATGATTTAAGGCCAGTAGAGCCAAGTAGTATTTGTGTAGATTTGCAAGGGATATAGGGTGTATAGGCGGCCTAATTAGTTGGATTTTTTTAGTATCGTCCGCAATGAGAAAACGTGAAAATGTATTTATAAAACATATGCGTATGGGTAAGTTAGAACATAATTAGTATGACCAAGGTGAAATGGTAAGTAAAATAGTGGGTATTTCGGTGTAAGCTGGCTGGATTGGACTGGTCACTAGTTTGAACAGTAGTGTATAGACCGTCGGGATGAAGAGTGCCATTAGTGGAGGTGTAGAGGGAACAATGTAATGGTTTTAACTTTGGTATGATACGAATGCTATGCGAGGAATAATCTGGAGTTATTAGTACTAAACTTATCTGAATTTTGAGGATAAAATTCCTTTGTAAGGGGGGAAATATGTAACACCCCGTAATTTTGATGAATTTATTTTAGCAGTTAAATTGCATGTGTGACGTAATTTAATATATAAAGGAAATAATGTGAAATTAGTAAATATTAATTTGTGAGAATAAGATTAATATATATGTGGTAAATTTACTAGCGCGTTTAAGTAAATTTAATTAAGTCAATTATGGTACGTCATATGTGAGTAGAAACAACGGGAATTAACGATATCGTAACCGGGGCATTTGTGCGGGCTATTTTTTGGGATGAAATAGGATAATTATGTTTAGTCACTCGAATGGTTATTTTGAGTGCACGGTTGATCCATAATAGGTCTAAATAGTCAAAATTATATACCCGGGATAATAATTGGGTTTCGGGGGCTTTTTAGACTAGCCCGAGCTCATGAGGGGTATTTGGGTCATTTTAATGTAGGTTAATGACCTGCTTTCAGGATTAGTGAATTACAATTAGAGATGTGAGACATCCATAACATCTATTCTAAACACTAAGAGAGAAAGGAGATAGGAGAAAGAAGAGAAATCAAAGGATAAAGTTAGAAGAGGCTAATTTGGGAGGAGATTCAAGGATCCTAACATAAAATCAACACACATGGGAGAGATATCAGACCTTATGAACAATACTAGGCAAGTAATTAAGTTTCTTTAAATAAATTAAGGTGTATTCATGTTCATATCATGGTAGGTATAGAACAAAAGAAGTTTTGGGAAGGGTTCTCACGTGAAAATGGGTTTTTTTTATGAAATTAATATCATGTGCAGTTTAGAAGATCAGTTGATGAAGTAAAACATTTTATGATTGATGGAATTATATTATGTTTCAAAATTTGAGTTTTAAGACACAAAAAGATGGAATCTTGTTGGGTTCTTAGTTGAAGAAAACGAATCTTGAATAACTTAGGGTTTAATTGATGAACATAAAATGACAATCTGCTAGAATTTTTTGTGTCACTTTAAACTTATCCCGTTTTAATTGTACTAAGAATTAGATTGCATATCATAGATTTCTGGAAAGGTATAGGTCTTACTTTCCTTTGAGCTTTGAATGACGTCATTTAGAGTTCTTTAGAAGGATAAATCGTAATTCTACTATAAGGCCAGAATTTCTAACGTTACTTTAAACTTATGCCATTTTAATTGTACTTACTGTTAGGTTGTGTGCCATGGATGTATGGAAAGGTGCTTTGAATAATGTCATTTAGAGTTTGGTAAAGGGAGAATCGTAATTTTAATATAGGGTGCTTAATCTTCCAGAAAATTCACGACTCGATCCGGTTGCTTAGAAAATGGCAATTTTGTTAGTTTAGGTGTAAGACTTGAAATAAATTATTGGAACCATAACTTGAGTTGTTTGGGATTATCGATCGATCAACAAAAGCTAATTTTTGGGTTTGGTTATTGGGTAAATTCCAGGGAATTCTAAATGAAATTTATAAGCCTTAAATGTCAAAGAGAGTTTAGTGGAGTGAGTTAAGAGATTTTATTGCCTAGGGGTGAATGGCTAATTAAATTTGAATTAGAAATCGTGAGAGAGATAATTGACAATAAAGTTTAAATATCAAATTGGTGAAATGAATTCGGGAATAAATGAACGGGATGGTTGGGTTAAGTCCGGGTGTCTTATCGGAGTAATGTTACTTGGTAAACTTTAATGCTTTATTTATGGGTTGTTTGGGTAAGTCTGGAATTTTTAACAGGGTGACGCTATTGTATTTAATTAATGGATGAGAACTTAATTAATTAAGAGTCAAGGAATAGACTCGGAATTTGTAGGCTAGTTCATTGAGCGATAGGCACGGGTTAGCCGGAGTGTGAGATTTAATTTATATATATGGGTATAGAGACAGCATATATACGAATGTGAATAATATTTATGAATATGATATTTATATAAAACATACCTATCCTAGCCGTTATGATATCAAGGAGGTTTCGCACCGTGGGTCGTCATTATAGCAAATCCCAACAGAGGTAGTATAATTCCCTAGGTTCATAGGTGTTGTGCACACCCGTGTGATGTAGGGTTGGAGTACCATGGAATAATGTGGTGTGGATATGACCACGAGATTAAAGACATGACCGCCTCCAATGTTCGTTTGTGATTTTTGAGTCCGGTGGTGAGATATTAGCCCAATTGCCCAGACTGTGTTGGACATTCCTGGAGCACGGTAGCATGCTAGTGAGCTCGCTTTTAGAATGTGAAGGACATTCGAAAATGCGGTAGCACATATTACGAGTGATATATATGTATATAGTGTCTTGGTGTGACATGTCTTGTAAAGTATATAATAGTGTATTAAGTTATATACAGGATTAATACATTAATAATGAAAGTGCTTAAATAACTGGAGTAAAGTCATCAATTGATTAATGATTTAATAAGCTAATAAGAGACATAGCTAATTAAGGAATGAAAGTTAGACAATACTCAAGTCGGGGTAGTGTCCTAGTGAGATTTGTAATAAGACTAGTTAGACATGATAATTTAATTAGGTGGGTTAAGATATAGGCACTAGGTGTGCACAATAGTTGAGAGGTGAAGGGTAATCTCATGAGAATGTGACACCGACTTAAATATGGAAAGATTAACCACATATTTATTTATTGCATCTTAATTACTTGCTAAATGTTTTAAAAAGGTTTTGATCTTTAATCCATTTCAAATATATTTTCAAAGCTTTTAGGTGCCCAACCATAGGGACACCAAGGATAATTGTTCTTTCCAGGTACACGTAGCTATAACTATTGTGTAAGCTTACAGGATTCTTTATTAGCCGATTTCATTCTCGATATTCTATATTAGGTTCTCTATTCTGGTATTATTGGGCATGTTTTCCCTTTTATTCAAAATTATGTTTTTAGACTTTTTAGTTGGTTGGATTTATTGTATTGGATTCTTACCTGATGGTTTATTCGGGATCCTTCATTGTTTATCTTAGTTTTAGACTTTATATGGTATTTCGTTTATATTATCACAGTGTATGGATTTATTTTGTATTGGTTAATCTTTTTGTATGTTAATGAAAGATAAAAATTGACACTGCTTGTTAAAGTAATTAGGTTGTTAGTAATTAATCACGTTTCAATAGTGATGCTAAGAATGAGCCGTATGATACCAACGTTTAATTTTGGTAGAGGGATGGCCACCCATTATTTTAATATGCAGGGCATCATAATGAGGCTAGCCTTTAAGTCGTTATATGAGAGAGTGCACAAGCAGCTGTTAAAGGGTGGTCGCCATCAACGTGTTTAAAAGAAGATGTTCGTGTTCTTAAACCCATAAATAGATGGAGTGAGGATGAGCATAAGCTAGCAAACTATAATTCGCGTGGTTTAAATTCTCTTTTTAGTGCGGTCACACTTTAGGATCTCTACCATATTATGACATGTGAAACATCTAAAGAGGCTTGGGACACACTCCAACTCACCCGTGAAGATACTAGTGCTGTTAAGGCTTCCAAACTCCAAAACCTCATCATTCAATTTGAAACCATTAAAATGGATGAGAGTGAAATCTTAGATGATATCTATGTCAGATTATTTGTTATTATGAACTAATCTTTTAACTTGCAAGAGAAAATACTCGACAACTGTGTTATAAAGAAAATTTGAGGTCTTTACCCGGAAGGTTTAATCGAAAAGTGGTCTTTTTGAATTCTTTATTCACTTTAAACTCTACTAAACTTTAAGTGTCTGTAGGTGACTTGCAAACCTATGAACTTGGCATGCTTACCTCCAAAAAGCCTACGAAAGATAAGGGCATTGACTTGAAACCCCAAAAGGAGTAAACACAAGTCTCAGATGATGAGTCTGACATTGACTCTGATGATATGGCTCTGTTTTCTAAGAAGTTCGAAAATTTTCTTAAGTTTAATAAAGAAAAACTTTACGATGATTATCAGAAATTTGAGAAGTCTAAGTATAATGAGGCCTATAATTCCCTAATAATCATAAAGATAATCTAAAGAGGGACGAGTCAAATTGCTGTTTTGGGTATAAAGGGTATGACCATAGGGGATCTGAGTGTCCCACTAAACTAAGGAGGGAGGGCAAGAAACTTATTGTTTACAATGCCACCCTTAGTAACTGTGAATCGAAAGAGGGACTCGATTTCCCTATTGAGTGCAACTTTACCGTGTTTATGGCTAGTCATGCTAGTTTTGATGACAAATCTTCCCATAAAGATAGTTCCTTGCATGATACTTCCAAGGCCATTATTTGTGATTCCCAAGTGATTGATGGTAGAGAAAGTGGAGAAGTGGGCGGGAATGAAGAAGATGATGAGGAATATAGTGAACTTCAGGTTGCCTTTCATGAGTTGTATGCAGAATCCTTGAAATTAAAAAAGGCAAACTTGAAGTTGTAAGCAAGGATGAAAAAATGTGTCATAGGTAAAGATGAAAATGTTTTAATTGAAGATCCTAGGGAACATGAGCGAACTTTTTAAAAGAAGCTAGAGTATGTTAAAGGTGAAAGAGATAGTGTAGAAACCACATTCTAGGACCCCCTAAGTCTCTCCTTAGACCCATATCACTCCCCCTTTCCACCACAAACCTAGTCGCACTCTGATTACCGATCTAGAGGCCATCGGGTGCCCCGTGATCCATTTGACTCCGATCAACTCTTTTGTCAAAGTGAAAGCTCTTTAAATCTTCGAAGGGCACTGAAACCCCTTTCCAACGGTCCACCCCGTGCATGAAACAGCACAACCATTGGGACGAATGATCAGTTTTCCCCCAAAATCGATCCAAAGGCCACCATGCGCTCCTGGACTCCGTTTAACCAAATTCAAATCTTCAGCTAGAACTATAATGAATGAATCGCCAAAGGTAACTAAATACCCTTTCTAACGATCCGCCTCGTGTGCGATTATGACCTACGGTACGAACGAACGATTCATTTTACTCCGAGAGGTCATCGGGCGCTTTCGAGCCCCGTTTGACCAAGGTCAACTTTTTGAACCAAGCGAAACTACTTAAAATGTCGAAGTACATCCCCTAGCCTTTCCAATAGTCCGCCCCTTGCGTGATTATGACTTACCATACAGACGAACGAGACGTCTGCGTCCGGCGATCTCTCATCCAAAGGATCGACATACGCTTTCGAGCCACATTTGACCCAAAGTAAACTCCCAGACCTGGGAGCGATCCAAAGAACTCTTGAAGGTCTCTAAAATACCTTTCTAATGGTATTCCCCATGAACGATTCGGATCAATGGTTTGTGCGCTATGATCATTTTTCCAAAAAAGTCCACACGAGACTGCCAATTGGGAGGTTCTGAACCCTGTCTATCGGCACATTATTAAGGGTGACCTGTCGATACACACACCCTGGCATACACCTATCGACACCCCCTGACTCTATAAACTAAGGCCATGACCTCATTCCCAAGACACACAGTAAACCCATCGGCATCAGTGATCTCAACAACATCCTCTCGAAATCAACGAAGTTCCATATGGAAAATGCCATTCAAGCCTAAATACCCATCCTTTTCACACCCAATTTGGCAAATATCCTTCTCTCTCCTCAATATCCATCAACATTCGAAGGAGTTCATCCAAGATCCAAGCTCAAGCTCCAAGGAAGATCCAATTTCTTCTCCTTCTCTTTTAAATCTCTTATTTTTGCATAAGTTACATGAGATTCATAATCTAGTTTCACTTTAGCTCATACATATTAACATCTATGCTTTTATTAGTATATTGCAAATACTCTATTTTACATAAAACACCCAAAAATAAATAAAAGAGGGTTACACCCATAAATTCCGAACGGAATTATCCACCACGCTTTTTCCAAAACCAAAAACACATTTTCTACACGTACACACCTAATAAAATTCCTTTCGAATCTATGGGATAAACCCCACCCCTATTCTACATTCGAACTACATGGACTTTGATGCCTTTCTAGGCTACGTAGGCGTCTCGAATTAAAATCCGAGACTCGAGTCCAATTTTCTAATTTTCTAATTTCTCTTATTTTCCAAATTTCTTGAAATCCCTCATTTTTATCATACATATACATATAATATGCTTGTTCGCATTTCATCCCACACATATAATCGTTTTCCAATAACGAACAATATCCCGATGAACGCTCATATTCTATCTTCTACATTTATTACTATTTTGAGAATATTCTTGCGAATGACCTTGCCCTATATTTTCCATGATATGGGTCGAACGATTTTAATCTCCAATATATAAGCACACATACACTTCAGGGGGATAAAGGAAAATATTAACATTTGCCCGTGAGAGACCGAAAGAGCGGGATGGGTGCCTAACACCTTCTCATTCTGTAACTTAGCCCCCGTACCTCCGATCTATTGGTTTCGTATGCATCGGTTTGTCCTTGATGTCACTTTCTCGAAGTGGAAACATATTCTTTTGCCTGTTTTGAGCAAAATAGGCCGGCGACTCCATCTCTTTACATTCACCCCACACCAACGACGGTCGAAGCACCTTTTCGAAGAGAAGGGCGCGAGACCACGATGTAGTTCTTCCTCGAGGGATCCTCCTCCTTTCCCCCCGGACGAACATCGCGCGCCGCCCGGGATGGCCACAGATAGTCTTTGAGGTTTAATAGAGGTTATGAAGAAAGAATATATTGAGTTTGAAGAGACTAAAAGATTACTGGAGTCTAAGATAGTGGAGCTTGAAAGTAAATTAAGTGACTCGAGTCATGTCAAGTTTGATTTGGAGTCTAGGTACGAAAAATTGAAAATTATGTTAGGCACAGTCCAAATAAAAAATTACAAGTGTAGTATTATCTTCGATACTCGAAATGCTTCGGCTAATAAAATCAAAACCATAATTTTGTGAGAGTTAATTGTTGATAAGAATGTTAAAAGAATTTAAGCTTTAGGTAACGTTCCATGTGTCTTTACTTGCACACATTGTCATAGGAGTGGTTACCTTAGCCTTTTTATTTCGATCTTAGAAACGGTACTGGGAAGTCCAAGGATAGAGTCACTAAGGTCACCAAAACCCGAGAGTGTCACATTACACTTATGTGGGATAGGAGATCCGATTTAGATGCTTTACGTGATAGACTTTATGATTCTCCTTTGCTTGCACATTATACTTCCCATGATAGATTCTACGATTGATTATGTTAGCTTTGTTTTCATACATTGGGTGTGCTTCATGATATATTCTTACTAGTTGTATGTGTTTTGAATTTTTGTATTTTGATTTTTCATTTATTGGGTTTTAATAAAAATACAAAAAGTTTTTATTTGTCTTTTAAGTTGTCCTTATTTTAAAATGTTTGTTACTAATTTTATATACTCAATTTTTTTTTTTTTTAATTTTTGAGTATTTTAGTTTTACACATTTTGTGTGGCATATCCTTGTGTTTGAATCCTATATCATTTCACGTATCCATGTGGTTAGATTTTTTGGTTATGAATTTCAATGCTTAAAGTGTTCTTTACCATGCTTGCATGGAATAGTTTGAATTTGATTTGCTTAATGGATTCTTTTTTTATGCCTTATTACACAGATGCACGAGCGCTTTTGAACTTTAACTTCACATGTTATATTTTAGCTAAGCGAGATGTTCTCCCATCAATTTTATGATCTACATGTTTTGTGACTATGGGGGATTTGTGTGTGTAAGAACCGTTGCCCGTGAGCTTTATTTGAATTCTATTAAAAATAAATGAGAGTGGGTGCATGGAAAAGGGCTATGAAAGGAACGAATCTCCTTTGCGAAAAGCCAAAATTGGCAAGAGCCAAATGAAAATATTTAAGGCAATAAAAATAAAAAAATTACCAAAGGCCAACATAGTTTAGTTTCTGTGATCTTTCTATAGAAATAACTTCAAAAAATTTGAGACAAGAAATGAACAGAAAAGATGTCATATGTTTATCTTTTGAGAGTGTTTATTTTAAGATCAATGGGTAGTTATTCTTAAATGTCATGATGCTATTGATTTGTAGAATCATCAAAATTCTAGGCTTGTGTACACTGTGCTTGTTTGTTCTTTGAGTTCACTTTATCTTATCACATGAGGCTAAATCTAAGTTTGATAAGTTTTGCGATCAAATAGATTGGGTCAAAATTCTTTTGTGTCTAGTTCACACCCCTTCACTCCATTTATCACATGTTTATTTAGACACATTTATGCAATATGAGTGTGGAAAGTTTATCGTATTTAGTGTCTTGCATGGTGTTTATACCTATATATGTGCTTATGCTTCATTGGTCATATTTATATGTATGCTGTAATTTGTTTTGAGTCTTTGCTTTTGCATCTAGTCCTTGTATGTTATTTGTTCGTATTGGTATCTATCTTGTTCCGACCTTTATTTGATATCCCAAAATTATCTTTGTATATTCTAGTTATGAGAATGTGAGTGGCCCGATATGTGTTTCAAACAAAACCAATTTTTCTCCAAAAAAGATCCAACTTTTAATTATGCACCAAACCAAGTTGTGAAAAACTCAATTCTTACTTTAAACCAGTTTTATCTTGATTAATCCTAAACATGCATCTAGTGATTAAAGAAAGTAAAATAAAGTAAAGAATACTCACAACACTGGATGTACGAGGAAAAAACCCAAAACGGGAAAACAACCTCGGACGGCCCAAGCTAGACAATCACTATGAATATAGTTTTACAAAGACAGATAAAGTCTCACTCAACGACTCGATCCCCACGGGTCTTGACGCTATTCTGATCTTCAACCACTCCTCTCACAGTGCCCACGCAGAAAGTCCTTCTTCCACGATACCTGTCCATAACATACGCGTCCATGTATGTCTCGGTGTCCACCGAATGGCTTTGATTCATCTACGATGTCAAATAAGAAGTCCTTATCTTTTCTTCACCGCAAAACCCTTTGTGTTCAATGTGTAGAACAATCAACTTTGGTGCAACAAGATCACGTAAACATATAAGAATGATAACTCGGATCTTTGAAAACTCTAAGGATGTGTTTAAGACTTTTAAACCTTAGAAAATATGTGCAAACAAGGTTTTGGTTCGTAAAACTGTTTTCTAGAAAGCACCCATACGAAACTATGATGAAAACACTGTTTAAATAGGATTTAAATGCCGCCTCGAAAAACGTGTCATTCGAATGACTTGAGGAACTCGTTCGAGCGACATCCTATCTCGTTCGAACGAGATTATATGTCGTTTGAACGACAACGCGAAAGTTTGACTTTTTGACTTTTTGTTTAAAACGTCTCTTCCAATGAGAGATCCAAAAATGTCAAACTCTTTTACGAGCTCATCATCATAAAACGTAGAGTAAACCTTTAAAACACTTTTAAAACATTTAAACACATTTTTCTTTATAAAAATTACATCCTTATCTTTTATAAAATAATTTCGAGCACCATTAATTATACGCATTCAAACCTGAGTGATCTCGGAATGAAATTATCTTTGAAGACGATTTAACTTGCACCAATTAAACTTTGGCATGATTAATTCTTTAAAGCTTTGCCGCAACATCTTCAATTTCTTCAATACGTCATAGACCGAGTGGGATCGTGACAAAATAAAATTCTCCCTATGACATATTACAAACACAGTTTTGTTCACGGAATTAAGTCAAAACAATACAGGGGCTCAATTGGAAATTCATGTCCTTAAAAATCTCCCCCTTTGACTATTTCGGGACAAAACTAAAAGAATGAAATGCCTAACCGGGTCGTCTAGCCGTATGACGCCTAAATCCCATCCCATAAACCCAAAATTAAAAATACAGGACATGGACTAGAATTTGTAGCACCGGCAAGCATGAGCAGTCTGAATGTGATGTAGACTCGAAAACTCGAATTGCTGAAAGCATACCTACACACATGAAACAGACAAACAAATACCCAGTGAAGTATGGAGGAACACATGATACCAATTTATATTTCTAATATGAAACAATCATTTGAAACATGAGAGCAATTATTTGATACCAATTTGAAATCAATCAATTTATAAATCCAGATATCAATAGAAATGCTCAACAAATCTCCCCTACATCACATACATCTCTCCCCCTTTTTGTCTCGAATAGACAATCCGGTGAAAAGATAAACCAATTTGAAATATCTGGAATGAGAATATGATACCAAATTGAATCAAGGTGATACCAATTTTAAAAAACGAAAAATGTTAGATAAACATGAAACAACCAACTAAATAAGATCATGTAATGACAAATCAGTAGCTAGTAAACCAAGGAATCACACAAAGAATATCACAAATTATTCAGGTGTGATAAACGAAATCATATGCAAAATACCAAGTTGGAACATAAAAGAACCTGCATATAAACCAGTCAGTCCAAAAAAAATGCCTCATGCAGTACCAAAAATATACCAATTTGAACCTGAGGACTGCAAACCAATCAGAAACCATTTTTTATTTTGTCGTTCAAACGAGCCAGGGACATCGCTCAAACGAGATGAGGATGTCGTTCAAACGAAGTTAGAAGTCGTTCGCGCGAGATGAGTTGTCGTTTGAACGACTTCGTGCGACCTACCAAAATTTCTCAGTTTCCCAGAAATATTATAAAGTATTGCCCAGTGAAAAAATTTCCACAAAAAATTTCCAGAAAGGGCCTGACAGAATCAAAACAGTGTTAAAACAGTAGGCTTTTAACACAAAACGCAAAAACTCATAAAAACTAAAAATGCGAGTTACATGCAAACATAGTACCGATGTGCTCAAACATGGATATGGAATGAATAGGCGTGAAACTACAACAAATGAGTCACAATTCCAACACATCGAAACGATCAAGAAGCTCTAATTGATAGCTATAAATCATCAAACTTTATCATAGCCATATGGCAATTAAAGTGTGAGCTTAATGAACTAAACATACTACATGCACACAAATCCAGAATTTTGACGATTATACAAACAATGGCGTCAAATTGCAATGTTTCAACATTAGGATTAGTTGTGCAAAAA
Organism: Sambucus nigra; assembly: GCA_949130495.1. NCBI lineage: Eukaryota > Viridiplantae > Streptophyta > Magnoliopsida > Dipsacales > Adoxaceae > Sambucus > Sambucus nigra. The sequence continues at coordinate 179,823,934 of OX422212.1, read as the reverse complement.
TGTTTAAATTTTTAATCCATCCAAACTCCCTCAATAATATCATATTTTCTTTGTAATGAACAAAATAAATTTGGCCCTTTTCTTAGTATATTGCATTTTTTTTTGGGCTCTTTTAAACGGTGGCTTTCACGACGAGTCAATTTTGAACTCTCGCAGCCCTTTCCCGTGAATCATTCATCATTTTTACCAATTTTAAATCCTCACGGTAAACGGTTATTACATGCACACTTATCCTTAAGTCTACTTACGCATAGATGACAAGATTGAGATAAGAACGACTCACCAAATTCAAATATGCAAGAGAAGTCAAACATCCATATAAACTCGTGCATGTGTGCAATGTTGGCATATATACAAAGTCGAATCAAAATGCATTTCAACTTCGAAACAACCCCATATAAACAATGGTTAACATCATTCTAAGCATTGATAATAATGACCAAATGTCCTAGCCACATGGAAAATGAAACGATGGGGGGTCCAAGCACACCAATATGCCACATCAAATATGTAAACTCAAAAACAGAAACCTAAAAACTTTTTGGCTTTTTAAAAGTTTTCTCAAAAATAAAATCTTTTTGTATTTTTCAAATAAGACTCAAACAAATGAAAACTATAATACAAAATGATACGCGTGTCATAATACTTGCAATGAATATATCATGAAGCAAACTAGCATATGACAAACATGGCAACACTATCATCCTTTAGATTTATCATGGGAAGAATCAAGTGCACCCAAACGAGAATCATGAAGTTTAATTCCTAAAGCCACTAAATCTGATTTCCTAACCCAAGTAGGTGTAAAACGATGCATGGGGGTTTGGGTAACCGGGGCAACTTTATTCTCAAACTTCCTAGGAGCTTGTCTAAGGTCATAACAATAATGCCTAAGGTGACCTTTCCTACCACAAAACGTGCAAGTGTAGCGGTGGTGGTAATAATTACCTTTATGTGGACCTTTTCTAACCTTCATAGTGTTTCTCACACATGCGGGGGGAATGGGAATAACTCTCTCATCAAAACATATACCTCCCCTATCTCCCTTAATTTAGACGATGCCTAGGATCTTATCTAATTTCTCCGACCTAACCTCCAAATCAAACTTGACTCTAGACGAGTCTCTCAATCTCTCCTCCAACTCGTGAATCCTAGACTCGAGAAAACGCCTAGACTCCTCAAACTCTAAAATTTCCTTTTTCAAGGACCCCATCAAACCACGGAGATTATCTCTCTCTTTCTCCACAAACTCTAATTTCTCCCTAAACTTCTTCTCTCGTGCCCTAAGATCCTCAATCAAACTATCATTATTTTCTATGGCACTCTCATTTAACTTGGATTGCAATTTTGAGTTAGCCTTTTTTACCTTCACCATTTCGGTATACAACTCATTAAACGCATTTTGCAACTCTTTCACATCTACCTCCTCCTTGTCACTCTCTTTACCCTCACTAATGTGGGATACACTTAAAACCTCCTCAGAAGTGTCATGCACATGATAAACGTCGTCGCTCACATGACATGCTATAAACGCAACAAAGTTACGATCAATGGGGGAACTCTCGCCCTCTTTCGGATCACTATCACTTAAGGTGGCATTATAGACAATGGGTTGCTTGCCCTCTTTATTAAGTCTAGTGGGACACTCCTTAACTTTGTGACCGTACCCCTCACACCCAAAACACTTATCCGACTCATCTCTCTTAGGCTTCTCAAACTTATCCTTAGAGGTTGGATCTACTTTGTTGTTCTTGAATTTTTCAAATTTCTTAGCATCTTTCGATTGCTTTTGAAACTTAATAATTTTTTAAAATTTCTTTGCCAACAAAGCAACATCCTCAAAATCAGAATCGGAATCGAAATCCGAAACTTTAATTTCCTCCTTCCGAGTTTTCAAAGCAATACCCTTTTCTTTCTTAGGCACTTGCTTGGAGGTAATCATATCGATTTCATAGGTTTGTAAGTCACCTACAATCTCTTCTAGTTTCGTTGACTCTAACCTACCCAAGGAGTTTAATATGGTCACTTTCGCATCAAACCTACTAGGCAACGACCAAAGTATTTTCTTAATGACACGATTGTCGATAATTTTCTCACCTTGGTTAAACGACGAGTTGAAAATATTGAACAACCTAGCATAAAACTCATCAAAGGTCTCACTCTCTAACATCCTAATGGTCTCAAACTATGTAGTGAGATTTTGAAGTTTTGACACCCTAACCGTGCAACTGCCCTCGTGAGTGAGTGCCAAAATATCCCAAGCCTCTTTTGATATTTCACAAGTCATAATTATATTATATTCTACCTGTGTGACATGTGAATAAGTAATGTGCAGACCCTTAGAATTATATTGTGCAAGTGTTTGTTCAGTTTCAGTCCATGACTCAACAGGCTTTAAACTAGAGACCTCACCTACAATAGTGACAGGGGGTGTCCAACCTTTCTCAACTGCAAGTCAAACACGCTCATCAATAGATTTTAAAGTACATTTCATTCTCATCTTCCAATAAGTTTAATTAGTGCCATCAACAACATGAGTTCGAGAAAATTCATTATATCCAGAATTCATCTTTGAAAACACACGGGATCACGAAACAAATAAAAAATGTTTTTTAGCTCTGATACCAATTTGAGAATGTGAGTTGCCCGATATGTGTTTCAAACAAAAGCAACTTTTCTCCGAAAAAGATCCAACTTTTAATTATGGACCAAACCAAGTTGTGAAAAACTCAATTCTTACTTTAAACCAGTTTTATCTTGATTAATCCTAAACATGCATCTAGTGATTAAAGCAAGTAAAATAAAGTAAAGAACACTCACAACGCTGAATGTACGAGGAAAAAACCCAAAGCGAGAAAACAACCTCGGACGGCCCAAGCCAGACAATCACTATGAATATGGTTTTACAAAGACAGACAAAGTCTCAGTCAACGACTCGATCCCCACGGGTCTTGATGCTCTTCTGATCTTCGACCACTCCTCTCACAGTGCCCACGCAGAAAGCCCTTCTTCCACGATACCTGTCCACAACATACGCACCCACGTATGTCTCGGTGTCCACCGAATGGTTTTGATTCGTCTACGATGTCAAACAAGAAGTCCTTCTCTTTTTTTCACTACAAAACCCTTTGTGTTCAATGTGTATAACAATCAACTTTGGTGCAGCAAGATCACGTAAACATATAAGAATGATAACTCAAATCTTTGCAAACTCTAAGGATGTGTTTAAGACTTTTAAACCTTAGAAAACATGTGCAAACAAGGTTCTGGTTCGTAAAATTGTTTTCCAGAAAGCACCCTTACGAAACTATGATGAAAACACTATTTAAATAGAATTTAAATGCCACCTCGAAAAACGTGTCGTTCGAACGACTTGAAAAACTCGTTCGAGCGACATCCTATTTTGTTCAAACGAGATTGGATGTCGTTTGAATGATAGCGTGAAAGTTTGACTTTTTTACTTTTGGTTTAAAACGTCTCTTCCAATGAGAGATCCAAAAATGTCAAACTCTTTTACGAGCTTGTCATCATAAAACGTAGAGTAAACCTTTAAAACACTTTTAAAACATTTAAAAAAAAAATTCTTCATAAAAATTACATCCTTATCTTTTATAAAATAATTCTGAGCACCATTAATTATACACATCCATACCTGAGTGATCTCAGAATGAAATTATCTTTGAAGATGATTAAACTTGCACCAATTAAACTTTGGCATGATTAATTCTTTGAAGCTTTGCGGCAACGTCTTCAATTTATTCAATACGTCATAGATCGAGTGGGATCGTGACTAAATAAAATTCTCCCTATGACATATTACAAACACAATTTTGTTCGCGGAATTAAGTCAAAACAATACAGGGACTCAATTGGAAATTTATGTCCTTATAAGTTGGTATCATTTTACTATCGCACCATAGTTAGTATTTATTGTTCTTTGTGTGGATTAGTTGTTCTTGTGTTACCAAGTTACTTTGTTGTTTCTTATTTCACTCTACACTATTGCATGATATATTTGTTTTTCCTTTATGCTTATCACTTGTTTCATTTAGGCAGAGAAATGTTTTTATTGGGGAGAAATTAGTTATTTTATGCATCTTAATCTTTGTTTAAAATCGAAATAAAAAGAAGGGAGAAATGGTATCTAACACTTTTCATTTGGGAGAGATTTATTACTTAGGGGAAGACGTCATTTCTTATGTAGATATTATTAGACAAAGGGGGAGGATTTTATTATGCAATTTATATTTTTATATTCTCTATGCGTTTCATGGTGTGTTTAAGTGTGCATGTTTACAACCGTGCAGTAAAGTTTTTAATGCAAGCAAAGTTACCCAAAGTATGTGTTGGCCAAGTGCCTATACTTTTTCCCTTTTAGGTTGGGATTGAGTCTTTTAGATGAGCTTAACGGCCCATAGGTTTTTTTATTTTTAGTTTTGTCCCGTAATAACCAAAGGGGAAGATTTATAAGCACAAATTTTCACTTGAGTCAATTCTCATATATTGGCTTAATTTCGAACAAAATACTTTGAGTCATAAGGTATAAGTTGCATTTGTGACCTTTCAAACCTATGACACATTAGTTGAAGACTTAGCGGGCTAGCCAAAGAGAATATATCTGCATGACGAGTTTTTGTGCCACATTTCATTATCAAATTTTCAAGTATCTTTCATGTATAAATGCATATATTTTGTTGGAGATTTGGAGATTTCATTTTTGGGTGTTAGGTTTACTTAAAAAGGTTTTAAAATGACTTTATATTTTTTTAAAGAAAAATATTGTATTTTTGTGGGCATTGTTCGAATATTTTCCTGGCTCGTTTGAACGGGATTTGATAGCCTCGTTATAACGACTTCCAACGAGATTTTTCTCTCTGTCTTGAGATCTCGTTGGATATCCTTGTTATTTACTTGTTCGAACGAGATTTATATATATCGTTCAAATGACTTCTAACAAGATTCTCATGAGATATTTTTTTGTCTACTCATCTCATTAGAAATCTCATTATTTATCGTTCTAAGGAGAATACTATGTAATTTGAATGAGATTGAATGTCATTCGAACGACCGGGCGCGAATTTTAAAAAAATTGTTTTTCTTGGAACTTTTTCCCTCAACTTCCCACTATTTCTTTTCATCTATTTTAAGGAGTGCAGGAGAGCAGTTTTCTAAGAGGCTTTTTCATCCTTTTAGAGAGAGATATCTTTATAAAAGTCCATGAAAGTTTTTATTGAAGATTCAAGATTTGATTTTTCAAAGAACAAAAAACATATTTACACCCAATTAGTTTAGATCCAAGATTCTAAATTATATATCTTTTGAAATCGAGTTTTGGCACCGTGCCTATTCTCTACATTATTGAGAAGTGTTTCTTATAGAGTATTATGTACTCGTTGATTTACATACGATGGACTCCGTATTCATGACGGTTATTATGTCCTATCGGTGGGCTCGGCGTAGGTGGATTCCTACGTTGTCACTAAGTAGAGGTTGAAGTAATAAAGAGAGTCAAGGCTTTCAAAGTCATCGAGTCGTTGTGTAAGCCTTATGTCGTATCTTTTTGTAATCATGTACTTGGTGGACATTGCGGTTGGGTCATCCAATATTTTTTCCCTTTTGATTTTTCCTCGTACATTGGGTAGTGACTGTTTATTTTATCTTGCTATTCACACCTAGATGCATGCTTAGGTTAACAAGATAAAATTAGTTTAATCACAAAAATATTTTATTTGGTGCTTAATTAATTTGGATAATTTTGTTTATGTTTATTTAAATTTGAATTAATTTTGTTTAAGTAAAAATTTATTTGAGAAATAAATTTTTAATTTGGTTTGTATATATTTCGGAACCATCTCAGTTGCCTTCCCAGCGTGAACTCGTTGAATTTTTTGTATCATGGTCATGGAGCCTATTATAACCTGTATATGTTTTTCTTCAATTTGCACATTGGTTTCTCATTGCCTGATACCGATAGACCCTTCGATGGCTGCATATATATTTCCACCTCTAGGTCACCATGAAAGAAAGTAGTTTTGACATCTAACTGCTCAAGCTGTAAATCTTTTGTTGCAATAATGCTTAGAACTTAACGAATGGTAGTCAATTTCATAATAGGTAAGAAAATTTTGATAAAGTCATTTCCTTCATTCTGTTAGAATACTTTGGCCACCAGTCTTCCTTTATATCTCTTGGAACCACCATGTTCCTCTTTGACTCGGTACACCCATTTATTGTGAAGAGCTTTCTTTCCCACGGGTGACTTAACTAGTTCCCATGTGTTGTTAGAGGCAATGGACTTTATCTCACCATTCATTACAAACTACCACTCGCTAGCATCCTTTACCTGATATGCTTCATCATAGCCTTCAGGTTCACCACCATCAGTGAGCAATAAATAGTTCATATACTTCCTATTTGGTACATGAGGTCAGGAGGATCTTATCAATTTAGGAGAAGTATGTGGAGATTGTGGTGTGTTAGTTTATTGTAGGCTATTCTTCATTGTTGGTTCGTTTGATGTAGAACTTTCATGTATCCACTACACCACACTATTGTTTGGAGTATCCTCCAAATCAATGTACATTGGATCATCCTATCTTGTGCCACTAGATGGCGGGGCATATCTGTCCTTACACATCATATTTTCAATGAATATCACATCCCAACTTCTGATTATTTTCTTTGTTTTGTCATTCCATAATTGATAACCAAACGCATCTTCTCTATATCCAACGAAAATGCATTTTAGTGACTTAAGGTCAAGCTTACCCCTGGAATGATCACCACTATGCACATATGGCACACAATCGAAAACCTTCAAGTGTGAAAGTTTTATATCCTTTCCTCTACATATTTCCTATGGTATTCTAAGCTCCAATAGCAATGATGGTCCTTAGTTGATTAGGTAATATGTTGTGTTAAGTGTTTTTGCTCATAACTTCTTAGGTAGACATGTATGTATAAGTATACTTCTGGCTTTCTCAGTCTGTGTTCGGTTCATTTGTTCTTCCATTCCATTCTGCTACGATGTTTCTTATATAGTTCTCTCTACCCTTATGCCATTTTTATAACAGAACTTCTTGAACCCGATATATTCTTATACTCCACCATGTCGGATCTTGTCTTCTTTATCTTCAGTCCTGTCTCATTCTCCATCCTGGACTTTTATTTTTTGAACACCTCGTACTCCTCAAACTCATCTGTGAAGAAGTAAATCCACACTTTTATTGAGTGGTTATAAGTGAAAGTTAAAAGTAAGACTTTTCGCTAATGGATGAGATTGGTGTTGTCCCTCAAACGTTTGTTTGAACTAACTCAGTCTTCTATTTTTTTGAAGTTTTGCCACTCTTCTGGAAGCTGACTTGTTTTTGCTTCCCAAATATGTAACTCTTGCACAAATCAATATCAACTGACTGTAGTACTGGAAGTTTTCCCTGAGATAAAGTCTTTGGGGCCACAAATGTGAGTCTTCTTTGCTATTAGCAACTGCAATTGACCCGCCAACATCTGTGGTTGTGTAAAGGGATCCACTATTCTTGCCACGTGCTATGATAATGGAACCTTTGTAAATTTTGTAGTCATCACCACTAAAGGTTGTGATATAACCTTCATTTTCCAACCGTCCCATGTAAATAAGATTTTTCCTCAAGTCAGGGATGTGTCTCATATCCTTTAGATTCTATACAGGGTCATTCAACTTGATCTGCATGTCACCTTTACCAATAACGTCGTAAGCCTAGTCGTCACCAAGACACACCTTGCCAAGATTACCTGGTACATAACTCATTAAGAGTTCTCTGCTCGAGATATCATTAAAAGAAGCTCCCGAGTCTAATACCCATGAGTCTGCCTTGCTCTCCAAAGAGCATATATGTGCGTCATCTGATACTTTTGAAATGACGTTGGCTTCAGTATTTTCCTTTGTTTTTTCTTCGTGGATATAAATTAATTTTATGGTGACCAGTCTTGTCACAATTCCAACACTCAATCTCCTTATTGTTCCAATTTTGCTTGTTAGAATTACGACCTGCCATTTCTTGATATGAATCTACTATATGCTCTGAACCTGTTTGAATCTCTGCCTTTGCTCTCCATGACCAACATCGATGCAGTAGTGGAGGATCCCTCAAGATGTTTCTGTATTTTCTCTATCATGATCATACAGACAACATCATCGACCTTCAGTTTGGACTTTTCCATGTAAAAATTGATTGCAGTAATTGTTTTGCTCTAATTCTCGGGCTACTGCAACAGAATTAATGTAGATCAAACTTCATAAGTAAAATTGATTTAAACTTCTTATAATTACCCAACCACTTTGTTGAACTAGGCTTGTCAATGGATTAGATTTTGATCCTAATTCAACCTGAATCTAGTATTTATTCGGATATGCATTGGTGTTATGGAATTTGATAACCCGATAATTCAATTATTCGCTTATCTGATTAATAAATGGATTGGATTTTGGATTGATACATATCCAATTTGCTAAGAATCCTATTCAATTTAATATATCAAATAAATAAAAATTTAAATATTATATAGTTAATAATTATAATTTATAACCATGATTTATATTATTTTATGGTTATTATTTCATTTATAAATAGATATTACATATTACATACTTTTATAATCTTAATTTCATTTATTTTATTATCTAAGTTGTTATTATATTTATAAAAATATTATGTAATTAAATTTTTTTAATAGGTTCGGATAATATCCGATACTTTCTGAATATGTAAGGATTTGGATACGGATTAGAGTTTTTAAGATCTGTAATATGATCCAAATTTAATTTGCTCCAATAATTTCTTAATAAACAAATATGGATTGACCTTGATCTGGTCGGAATCCAATCTGTTGACAAGCTCACGTTGAACGCATTTAAATATTCTTTAAACTTTCCACCTTTCGAAATTTTCAAATTAAATAATCTTTTAATCGAATGGACTTTATTTGTAGCAGAAGGTTGCTCATATATGTTGGAGATGACAGTCATGAGAGACATCATCATCTTCTCATTTTTATATTGAACGTCACTGATTTTGAGAGTGATAACCTTATGGTAATAAGAGCTTTCCGAACAAGCAACTGTCATTCGGAATCATTCATATCTTCTGGCTTTTTACCAAGTGGCAAATACAAATCCCCGTGATGAAGATAGTCCTCCATTTTCATTTTTCAGAATCCAGAATTTGTACCGTCAAATTTTGCGACATTAGAATTTTCCTTTTTTGACGCCATTGCTTCCACTTAACCAAATATGTTGAAAATAAAAAAAACTATACAAAGTAATTTATGTCAGACAATGTTGCCTATTCAAGGTTGTCAAACCAAGTGCTCTAATACCAATTATTAGGAAATTAGACTTAGTGATTTTTGCCAAATAATATTTTTGGAAATTAGGCGCTGCAAATGCCTGTCAATAATATTTTCCAAGACCTCAGGATTTAAGATCAAGAAAATAATGCAAAAATAATAATGTACACATTACACAATAATTTCATGAGGTTCACCAATTTGGCTACGTATCTTTTCACTAATAATGATGATATTTACAAAACACGTAGTATATATCACTCGCACTCTGAAAATACTAATTTTGTGTTTTTTTGTCTTACATTATGCATCACTAACACCACTCACTAACTTTTGTGGACTCTGGCATTGCCTACTACATACTTTCATATATCTCTCACTCTAATATATCTTACTCTCTATTGTATGTTGATTTATCGAGACTTGCATTTTTCTTCTATTGATTCCATCCAATATATATTCAATTGGATCAACAAAGGAAGATGGGACAATGAGTAAAATAAGGAGAGAAAGTCTAATAGAAATATGGAGGAATATTTTGAGGCTCCTTTTATAATATCCCTTTAGGTAAAATACAAATTTAACCCCAAAGTTTGATGTGATTTTCATTTTTAACCCCAAAGGTCTAAAAGTTGCAAAGTTATCCCCAAAGTTCAATTAGTTATGCAAAGCAAGACAACATTAAACTTCCATCCAAAAAATAATCGGTTTGATGACAATGGCCTTTGACCGTTGTTTTCCTGTAGACACATAGGCAATAAGTGGCCACATGAGTAGACGGTTGTATCTTATGTTGGTATACAAGAGGTTAGATCACTAGTGTATTTGATATCTCTCTATTCTTGTTCTGCTATCTCTTCATACTTTCTTTTCAAACTCTGAGAAAGAAATAGGATTTTGTCCAAGAATTTGGCTGAAGATGTACATAGATATAAGATATTTCCGGTAAAATGACATGCAGGAACCTTGTTATGGTAAGAAGTTATCACTTTGAATTTTACCCTTTTTTTCTTCAAATATCTCAAGAAAAACCATATTTATTCTCCCAAAATGTTCAAAAATTTTGGATGAAGTATGTCTTAGTGGATACATATTGTTGATGTTATAGGTTTTAACTAAAAATTCACTTGCTTTGAGAACCATAAGCAAAACCCTCATTTTTAGAACATTTGTCTCTTGAATGTTAAATTTTTTCCATGATTTCTTTTTGCGTGTCTATTTCTCCATGTCAAAACCCTTAACCAACAAATATTTTCCTTAACCTTTTCATTGATTTCATTTTTAGATAAGGATGATAACCATTTCACTTTGCAAATCCATCATTATGGTATATTTAAGGATGTTATTTCTCCTAGAATGTATATTGGGGAAAAACTAGACAAGTATGACTTTGCAACACAACCCTAATATACATCTTAAATATAATGGAAATAGTTAAACAATTAGGCATTAAAGATTTATGCATGATCCACCAAAGGAATATTGAAGGTGTTTGGATGAATTTAAATAGTTATAATGTATTCTTTCAACTATAATCTCAATTATTGATACGACTCAAATATTGTGTATTTTACCCGTTAACCTACGCATTATTAGCCCCCTCGGGTATCTTAATCCCTATATCTATGATCGTTAACCAAACAACCTTGAATTTCTATATATACATGCTTTGCAAGGGTTAATTGAGCCTTTGTAGGTATTTGGATGCTTAATATGAAGTGCGGACGCATTCTGGCGAAGTTCCATACATAACCGCATGTGCAAGGGCATTTTAGTCATTTCACAATTTGGGTAACTGGCCCAATGTATTCATGGAAGATGAAGCCCTCTGAGAGAGCTTCGCGTGGCCGCAAACGGTGTGTGATTCAGATCATTAACGAATAAGTCACGGGCTTTTGAGCGGAAGGAATTTACAACACAACCAAAACAGGGGAGTACCATCAAAACCTGTAGGTCCGAATCAATTTGGCCCCTCTCGAATCGATTCGGGTGGAGATAGTGTGCCACTTCTTTCTTTCCGAATTGATTCAGATATCTCCCGAATCGATTCGGCCCAATCTGGCTGCCAGATCCCCTATTTTCGAATCGATTAGCACCCCTCGCGAATCGATTCGGCCTGTTGCAGTCTCGAGATTTTCCCTTGCCCGAATCGATTTGGACATCCCCGGAATCAATTCGGCCCTGCAGATATTTATTTTTCTTCCCTTTTATTTACAAGTTTTCCATGGGATATCTTTTGTATAAATACATTTTTCTCTCATTTTGAGAGATATCCTTCATTTTAGTTTAGGTTAGGGTTAGGGCTTGGAGAGCTCTTCTTCTCTCTTTAGTTGTGACCCCTTTTGGTGTTGTAAGTTGAATTTTTCATTACCCCTACCATTAATATAGTTGTATTTCTTTATTTATGCTTTATTTCCATTGATGTCATTTAAATTCCTTGTCTAGATTAACTTGTATTTCATTTATTTGTTGCTCTCCTAGTGTTAAAGTAGTTTAATTTATGTATTGCCCTTAGATAAATAGGGTCGGGGTTGTGTTCCGCCATTAATGGGTTTGAGCTTCGAAAACTAGGTTTTGTGTAAAATTGCATTTAATTGAAACCGCGCGTATCAAAGTTGGATTGTTATGCGTTTATCTTTCTTTGTCACGCAACTTTAGAGTTTAAAACGACAATCCGAATTTAATCCGCGTGTGGCCATTTTTTATTAAATATTTTATCAAGTATTTTTGGGTTAAAATCCCTTCATGCGTGATGTTTATGATTAATTGAAAATGCTCGATTAAATTGCTTTTGATCCATAGCTCTAATTAGTAGTTGTTTCGATCCGTGTGGTGGAATACGATCCCGATCCTCGCTTTACTTTTGTGTAGCGTAACTTATTCTTTTCTTTTGTCACCATAACCGTCCATTACCTTTTCTTTTATTTATTTTACACTTTTATTCCTGAAGTAATTAAAGAAATTAAAATCTAAAATTCAATCACTCCACGTGGATTTCTAACGATACCCGACTTACCGTTGTGCTTGCCTCGCAAGTGTAGTAGTAGCTTAGGTTTTTGCATGTAGAGTGGGAGCCGAAATCAACGACAGTGTCCCTCACATCAAAATGGCGTCGTTGCTGGGGAGTGTGTTTTAGATTGTAATTGTTTTATTATTTCGTAGTATTTTTCCTTTTGTAATTGTATTCTTTGTTTTAACCTTTTTTATAGAATTGACTATTTGAGCGCTAAGAAACGTTGATTCTCGATCGCGCACCTCTCCTTTGGATTCTCCATCTACAAACAATTTAGTAATCATGGCCTTCTTTTATAGTTATTACGGTTATTCTAATGATTTTTACTTTGGAGATAGTTTTCAAATTTTCCATTTTGAAGATTTTCTTGAGATTGAAAGACTTGAAAACAATTATCGGAATGAAAATTATTATTAGGAGCTTGAGTTGGATTCATTATTCGAATCCGATGACGATTCTTATTCTGATACTTTCGAAGATGAATTTCAACCAAATGAGGAATCCGGGGCTCTTGAGCCAAGAAAGACTACTTTGGAAGAAACTTTTCTTCTTTAATACCAAGGTTTGGAAATCCTAAACGGTGCTGGAATGAGACTTGGGGCACTTTGTGATGAGATCAATTCCTATGCACAAACAACGAGGAGGTGGAAACTTGTGTTTCACCTTAATTTTTCAAAGAATTTCTCATCGATTGTGAATCTATCTACCCCGAAATTCAATCTCCTTCCGACGATATGTTGACGGGGATTGAATTTATTTCATTACCATATACGTTTTCTGTCATTGAAACATTAGAATTACCTGTTGATTCCTATGAGTTGGTAGAAACTTTTCAAACTTCTACACTTTTTACCGATGAGGACTCCTTGCTGGACTTATTTTCGATGGAGGTTACCCCCGCGTGTGCACCATCTCCCATTCCAATTGAAAAACCTTTGGGATATGAGTCAATTTTTCTTGGTCTTCAAGTGTATCTTTCCCCCTTATTATCCAAATCCCCTATCGTCCCCCAAGAATTGATAATTGGCGATGGTTCATTTCTTACGCCTTACACATGCCTTTCGTTGTTCAAACGAAATTCCTATTTTCCAAGAGGCCTGCATTTTAGGGAGGATCCACCGTCGATCCTCCAAAGTCAAATCGTAGTTTGGGTGGACCCTCAACTATTTAGACTTCTAGTGTATAGTTAGTGTGAGGCCTAAATAGTAGGTTGTAAATAATTAGCTTTTTAATTTTCTTTCTTTTTTTTCTTTCCTTTTAATTTAGTCTAGTGTAATTAGTTAACTTTTTTTTTGCTATGCTCGGTACTAACTTGTTTTGTAGATTCGTTTGGACTCGTGCTTATGGAGATCGCTCTAATTTGGGGTAATATCGTTATTTTTCTATCTTTATGTTGTGTTCTTAATGTGCATTGAGGACAATGCAACATTTAAGTTACGGGGTGTAGGATATTCTATCCATTTCATGTGTAGTCCATTGATTTACTTACGTGTTAATTACTAAGTATGCCTTTTTGTGAAAATTTGAAAATTTTCAAAATTATTTTCTTTCTTTTTTTCTCCTTTGTTAGGCATTTTTTCCTTGTTTCCAACGATAAATTTCAATAATTGCCCGATCCAATAGACAAATCAACGATGCATGGTCTCGATTTTAGAAGTTATTAGACTTTAGTCCTCAAATCATTGATGTTGTGAATAACTTCATGAATTAAACTTTATCCCTTTAGCACATGCACTTTTATTGTTATATTAATTTGGTTTAAGATTTTTATAACTCGGTAATCTTTTGTTGCATTCTATATACTTACACCGAGTAAGCTTTGTACCTTCCATCATTTGTCAGTGTATACAATATTCTTTCCTCATTAAAAACGTTGAATTCGTCGGTAATCTCTCTATTCTTTCATTGATCGTTCATTAATTGAGTTTGTATCATGAAATGTGTTACTTGATCATGATTTTCATATATTGTTTTGACTCGAGAATTGCGTAAACTTTAGAAAATGATCATAGGCCATCTTTGTTATATCACCTATATTAGCCTTGACCTCGCCTTTTATATTTCCCTAGTCAACCCCTTTGAGCCTAAATATTAGCCTTTTGTTTCATTACCCAAAATCCCATAACCAACTCCAAATTGGAGTTTTAAACCATACATATTACCTTCCTTACCTTTGTTTGGAATGTTGCTTGGGATTGAATGATGTTTGTGTAGTGTGGTTGCAATTTGAGCATGAAAATAGTGAGAAAAGTGAAGAAAAAGAGTAGTGAAAAAGAAAAGAAAAAGCAAAAAGCAAAAGAAAAGAAAAGAAAACATGAGAAAAAGAATAAAAGAAAAGAAAAGAAAAGATACAGTTTGTATATGTGTTATGTATAGTTCAATAATCCTTGTTGCTCTCCAATTGTCATATTTAATGCTTGTTATGGAAATCAAATTCCAATTTTAAAATTGCCCGCATGTTTCCATTATCCCGAATTTTCATTCTGAACACTTTGAATCTGTACATATACCTTTCATTTCGTACCCTAGCCTAGCCTACATTACAACCCTATAAAGTCCTATGTGATATTAGGGTGCATTTAATTTAAAAGTCATAATAGTTTTGATAATCTGTGAAAATGCATTTTGCCTCTTTAATGAGCAATATCTTTCTTTGAGATTACAAGTTTTTATTTCCTATATAGCATTCTTCACGTGTGACATGTGCGCGACCTAGTTTCCCTTTACATTTACTCCTTATGCCCATATGTTCCGTGTGTTACCTCCCTGTTTCAAGTGAATTCATTTGATGAGTGTAATGCCCGTGAGGATTGAATATATGCATGCTTGAATGTCATTTATTTGGATTATTTAAGTTTTTGCCAAATCAAAATTTGCATGTGCTCTCTCCCCTCCCACTTTTAAGGTTTCAATTCTATGAGGTGCATTCTATAACGTTAATAGCTACGGACTTGATTGAATTCGTTCAATATGCTAATAACATGTTTGAAATCTTTTTCGTTGTTGTTGAATTGTCGCATGTTAGTTTGGGCATATTTTGAGGAAACCATATGATGTTTATGGGTTTTATCCCTGAAAACCGTCACGAGACTACACTCATCCACTAGGGTAACCTAGGGGTTTAATGGCTTATTGCATACGCTAAATGCAATCGTCCGCCCGCAAAGGTGGCCCTACTTTTTTATTGCTTTTTTATCCCATTTTGTACTTATATCTTGCTTTTGGTTTACATGTAGTTCTTGTTGTTTCCTATTTCATTGCTAGGGACTAGCAATGTGTAAGTTAGAGGGTGTGATACGACGCAAATATTGCGTATTTCACTCGTTAACCTACGCATTATTATCCCCCTCGAGTATCTTAATCCCTATATTTATCCTTAACCAGAAAACCTCGGATTTCCATATATACATGCTTTGCAGGGGTTAATTGAGCTTTTATAGGTATTTGGATGCTTAGTATGAAGTGCGAACGCATTTCGACGAAGTTCCGTACACAACCGCGCGTGCAAGGGCACTTTAGTCATTTCACAATTTGGACAACTGGCCCAGTATCTTCACGGAATTTGAATCCCTTTGAGCGAGCTTTGCCTGGCCGTAAATGGTTTGTGATTTGGATCATTAACAAAGAAGTTACGGGATTTTGAGCGGAAGGAATTTACAACATAACCAAAATAGGGGAGAAACATCAAGACCTGTAGGCCCGAATCGATTCGGCCCCTCCCGAATCGATTCATGTAGAGACAGTGTTCCAATTCTTCCTTTTCGAATCGATTCGGACATCCCCCGAATCGATTCGGCCCAATCCAACTGCCAAATCCCCTGTTTCCGAATCGATTCGCACCCCTCGCGAATCGATTCGGCCTGTTACAGTCTCGAGATTTTCCCTTACCCGAATCGATTCGGACATCCCTCAAATCGATTTGGCCCTACAGATATTTGTTCTCTTCCATTTTATTTATAAGTTTTCCATGGGATATCATTTGTATAAACACCATTTTCTCTCATTTTGAGAGATATCTTTCATTTTAGTTTAGATTAGGGTTAGGGTTTGAAGAGCTCTTCTCCTTCTCTCTTTGGTTGTGACCCCTTTGGGTGTTGTAAGTTGAACTTTTCATTACCCCTACCATTAATATAGTTGTATTTTTTTGTTTATGCTTTATTTCCATTGATGTCATTTAAATTCCTTGTTTAGATTAACTTGTATTTCATTTATTTATTGCTTTCCAAGTGTTAAAGTAGTTTAATTTATGTATTGCCCATAGATAAATAGGGTCGGGGTTGTGTTCCGCCGTTAATGGGCTTGAGCTCCGAAAACTAGGTTTTGTGTAAAATTGCGTTTAATTGAAATTGCGCATATCAAAGTTGGATTGTTATGCGTTTATCTTTCTTTGTCACGCACCGTTAGAGTTTATAGCCACAATCCGAATTTAATCCGCGTGTGACCATATTTGATTAAATGTTATATCAAGTATTTTTGGGTTAAAATCCCTTCGTGCGTGATGTTTATGATTAATTGAAAATGCTCGATTTAATTGCTTTCGAGCCTTAGCTCTAATTAGTAGTTGTTTCGATCCGTGTGGTGGAATGCGATCCCGATCCTCGCTTCACTTTTATGTAGCGTAACTTATTCTTTTATTTTGTCACCATAACCGCCCATTACCTTTTTTTTTATTTTACACTTTTATTCCTGAAGTAATTAAAGAAATTAAAATCTAAAATTCAATCACTCCCTGTGGATTTCTTACGGTACCCGACTTACCGTTGTGCTTGACTCGCAAGTGTAGTAGTAGCTTAGGTTTTCGCATATAGAGCGGGAGACGAAATCAACGACAATGTCCCTAAACTAACACTCGATTTCGCTCTCATCAATTATCTAAGAAGAGATACAAAGTTTTTAATGTATTTGTTAAAGTGATAACCCTCTTAATATAATCCCCAGTCAAGAAGCCTCTGAAGAACAACCATAAATTGAACCACTAATTGAGAGTGTAGAACCAATTAGGCTTGAGTATGTACCACTTATGGAGAGTGAACAACCATATATGGAGAGTGAACAACCACTTATGGAGAATGATGAAGATACTGATATAGTTAGCTTAGGAATTGATTTTGAGGTTAGCTTAGAAGAAGGTATTGATATAAAGGCTGAGAATGCTAAATTTGGGAGTGACTTTGAGTGGGATTATGAATAATTTAATGATGTAAAGTTTGAGTGTGAGATATATGACATTATGTTTGATGAGGACACTGTTTGTGAGGAGATTTTGAAGGGAAAGGAAAAAATTCAATGTAAGAAGACTTCAATTAGGAAAAAATGAAAAAAAGGAAAGAAAAAATCAAGGCTCACTAGGATGATTTAGGTGACTTTAAAGATGTTGATTGTGTGGTTTCAAATGATATATGGAATGTAGATTGTTCATCACGTGAGGAAGATAAGGGTAGGTTAAAATCAAAACACTAGCCTCAATTTAATCCTAAAACAGACATAGAGAATCTCAAGTTTCTACTTGACCAATGTTTTAGTTCTCATACTACCTTATTTGAGGCCATAAGGTAGCATGCTATCAAGCATGGTAAGCAAATAAAAATCACAAAAATTGAGAAGCGAAGGTTGAGGGGACTTTGTAGAGACGATTGTGATTGGATGTTGTACACTACAAAGATGACTGGTGAGTCCACTTAACATGTGAGGGTTTTAAAGACTAAATACACATATTTTAGGTCATTTGTGAATAATAATATTAAGGCTAAATGGATTGACAAGAAGTTGGTTGATATAGGTCCAATCCTTAAATCCCTTTGAATGCACTATAAGAATTAGTTATGTCTGAGTTCAAGTGTAGTGTCAGTAGATACAAACTTTACTGGGAAAAGAGACATGCTTTTAAGTTAATTGAAGGGAAATTAAAGGAGCCATATGCTAAACTGCATGACTATATTGTAGAGCTAAAGAAGACTAATCCTGGTACCACAACTATCATTCTAGGTGATGGGATGGATTATAACAGGTTATTAAGAACGTAAATATGTTTAGGGTTGTGTAAGTAGGTATTTTTAAGCCATTATATACCACTAATAGACATGGATGGGTGTCATTTAAAAGGCCCAAATGGTGGCCAATTGTTAACATATGGGGGCTTAGATGGGAATAACTCATTTTTTCCTTAACATGTGCCTTAGTTAAGGGGGAAACCAAAAATGCCTGGTTGTGTTTCATTTCTTTATTAAAGTAAGACATAAACACGACAAATTCACATTGGTATACTTTCATAACAGACAAAGAAAAAGTTTTGGTAACTTTATTGGAGGAATTATGTCCAAATTCAGAGGCATGCATAGTATTAGGTAATTTTACAACAACTTTAAAGCTGAACATAAAGGTGTTGTTCTCAAATAGGCCTTTTTATAATTGTGTAATGCCTACTACAATTTTTGGAATTGAAAATGAAATGGAGAAACTTATGAATTTTAACAGAGAAGCTTTTGAATGGTTGGGTGAAAAGAACCCTCATTAGTGGAGTAGGTCTCACTTTAGTTCAATTCCTAAATATGATATGTGGTTGAACAATCTTTATGAAAGTTTTGATGCACTTATTTTAGATGCAAGAGACAAGCATATCCTAACTTTGTTAGAGAAAGTGAAGTGTATCCTAACAAAGAGGATGCTTGTGAACAAAGGGAAAATTGAGAAGCATAAGGGTTTGTTGTGTTCTAAAATTCAGTAAATCCTATATAAAAACAAACTTGAATCTACCGAATGTGTTCCAGACTAGGCTAGAAGCCTAAAGTTTTAAGTTCTATCACCTCATGGGCAGGTTGTGGTGGATTTGGGGGCTCTAACGTGCACACGTAAGATGTGGAAATATTTTGCTATTACCAACCTTCATGGTTGTTCAGTAATGGCTTATGCTGGCATAGAGCCAGAAGAGTTTATGCACAACTATTACAGGAGATTAAACTACATAGAGCGTTATAGCAATACCATTGAGCCATTAAATGGTGTTGAAATGTGAGAAAAATAGGGTTGCCACTTATGGCACCACCATCTTATGGGAGGTTACTAGGAAGGCCCAGGAAGAATAGAAGATTGAAACAAGATGAGAGGACAATCCAAAATCCCAATAAGTTGAATAGAAAGATGTATCAAACAACAATCAACTGCAGTTTGTGTGGATAGGCAGGGCATAAAAAATGAAATGCATGACCAAAAATAAATAAGTATGTTCAATTAATTCCATTTTGAACTCTTTTATCATCTAACTTAATTTTTCATGCATTTATTCATTTCTATACTAAAACTGTAATTTGATTATCGTGGGCGCAATGCTAGGTCTAATGGCATTCAGAGTCAAGTCATAAGTAGTAAGCTAGTTGTAAAAAGGACCAAGGTAGGCAATGAGCAACAAGTAGAAAGGGACGAAGCCATGAGAGCAGTAGGAAACAAGTAGAAGGGGACAATGTCGGGGTTATGTGATTTTGTGTGGGGGAATTGCTTATGTATTTTTCTGAGGTTCTTGCTTATGTAATTTTTATGGGGATTTTGTATCACTTGGGGATTTTGTTATGTAAATATTTGAACTATTTAGACATATTAATGAATACTACTACTAATATTTAAAACTTCAAATAAGGACTGCTATAAAATGAAGACTACTATTTTTGGACATTCAAATTTCTACTAATACTTACATTACATTACACTTTAAGATATGATAGTATAAAGATTAGAAATACAATGATAATTTTTATCTTCAGCTCCATTTCTTTTTATTTTTCAACTTCAACTCCTTAATTTTAATGACAACCTCCAAAGTGTTAACATAATTCTCCTTAGCTTTAAGTGGAACCTCCATAGATTTATTTCCTTTAACCTCAACCTCCAAACCTTTAACTTCATCCTCCAAACCATTGAGCCTTCTTAGTAGGCCTGGTATAATTTGCTTTGCCTGAGTACAAATGGAAAGATCCACCCACTCGAAATAGCCACATGTACTGCAACTCCTAAACTTCCTTCTCGCATTACTCTCAATCCAAGGTACTCTAATAATACTATTTTGACCACAAATACAACTCTCCCTAACCCTAAATAGGGGTTTTGACTGCCCTGGTTTGTTGAAGAAGAATATATTTTTTCTATAGAAACAGCTTCAATGGGAGGAGAAGAGAAAGTTGAAGAGGCTAATGGTGGTGAATAGGTTTCTTATATATTGTGAAATGATTTTATCGAGCTTAACTATGGAGTTTTGGACCCAGCTGAGGTGGAAGAGGTTTATCAACTGGTAATGGCCTTGTGTACAGACACAGTCAACAAACCATTTATTTTTTAGAAGGTTGTCTCGCTTTGCATAACTAATTATAGTTTAGAGTTAACTTTGCAACATTTAAAACTTCGGAATTAAAAATAAAAATACCTCAAACTTCGGGATTAAATTTGCATTTTATCCTATCCATTTTTATTAAGCAGGAGACAAATTGAGGGTCCACCTTAGTTATTCTTCAAATATAACCGGTGTCATAATTTTATGTCACATATTGTATCCGCCATTGTAAGAGTATACCCCGTATTCTAATTCAAAATGTTAAGTATTTCTGATAAAAAGAACTTGGTAACCATTTGATTTCAATTTAAGTTACATAGGGCCTGTTTGGTTATCGATTATAGTTTTGTTTTCTATGTTTAAATACAATTATGATAAGAATTTGTGTTTAACACACCTATTTTTAAATACTGAATTATAATATTTTTGTGTTATAATCAAGTTTTTCAGAAAATAATAAAAGGGTGTTTTCTAAATTATGTTTTTTTATTTTTCAACTTAGAATTATTCATTCTTAATATTTTTATGCATTTATACTTTAATATGTAATATACATTTGTCATCATCATCATCATTGCCTTAACCCCATCATATAGGGTCAGACATTTAGATTCTCCTTTTTCATTCTAATCGACCATATGCAATATTATCATTCAAATTTAATTCCTTAAGATATCTCCTAATAATTTCCTCACACGATAGCTTAGGGCGACCCTTTTCTCTTTTACCCTATATTTTCAATAATCTTCATCTTGTTATTGGGTCGTCTATTGGCCTACGCAACACATGTTCTTACCACCTAAGTCTACTTTCTCTTAATTTATCTCTAATGGGAGCTACTCCTAACTTTTCTCTCATGTACTAGTTTTTAATTTTGTCCTTTATAGTAATTCATATCATCCATCGGAGCATTCTCATCTCACTAACATGGAGACTTTGTTCATATTTTTTCTTTAAAGCCCAACGCTCCACAACATATAGGGTCGCTGACCTAACAAGTGTTTTATAAAATCTTCCTTTAATTTATTATTTATCCTCTTATCGCATAACACCCCACTTGTTTGTCTCCATTTCATCTAAACAGTTGATATTCTACTCATAACATCCTCATCAACATCCTTATTACTTTGTAACACTGAACCTAAATAATGAAATTTATTAGTTTGGTTATTTAATTTTTCTTCAATTTTTATCACCATGTTGTATGACGCCTCATTACTAAATTTACATTCCATAAATTTCGTTTTATTTTTACTGATTTTTAGTCCCTTAGACTTTAAGGATCTTCTCCAAGTATCTACTCTCATCGTTAAGCCCTCCTTTGAAGTGTCTACTAAAACTATATCATCCGCAAATAACATACATCATGGGACATCTTTTATGTCCTTAGTAATCTCATCCACAACTATGAAAAATAAGTAGAGACTTAAGGTCGATCCTTGATGTAGACCCACTTTAATCGTAAAGTCATTCGTTTTTCCACATGTAATTCTTACTCCAGTCTTTATATTATTATACATATTTTCAATAACTTTAATATAACTCATAAGAATTCTTTTCCTCCATAAATCCCACCAAACAATATCCCTAGGTACTCTATCATAAGCCTTTTCTAAGTCTATAAAGACTATATATAAATTTTTATTCCTACTTCTACATTTCTACATTAACTGTCTTAATAAGTAAATAGCTTCCGTGGTGGATCGCCCTGACATAAATTCAAATTGATTGTCCGAAATAGTTGACTCATTTCTTAATCTTTGTTCTATAACCTTTTTTCATAATTTCATAATGTGATACATCAGTTTGATTCCTCTATAATTATTGCAGTTTTGTATATCTCATTTATCTTTATACAAAGGTATTATGGTGCTTTTCCTGCACTCATTTCGCATGTTTCATTCTCTTAACCTTGTATTAAATAAACATGTTAACTACTTTATCCCCATACTTCCAAGGATCCTCCGTACCTCTATGGATATTTATATGGACTGACCGCTTTATTTTTTTCCATTTTTCTTATTAATAGATCAATTTCTTTTTCAGTAATCGGACAAACAATTCCTATATTCCGTTCAGTGTTCTTGACATCTTTTGGGGGTATTCTTCATTCAATAATCTTTGAAAATACTCTTCTCATCTATCTAGAATTTCTTTATCGTTAATTAATATATTTTAATTTATGTATTTAATACACTCATCTAGACCCATATCCTTTGTCAATTTATCTCTATTATTTACCAATTTATATATTTCATTTTCACCTTCCTTGATACCTAATTTATTATAAAGATTATCTAGTGTGCTTTGTTGCATATTTCTAATAATAATTTTTTTACTTCACTTTTTAGCTTCTTATACTTTTATAAATTGTAAGGACATTTTTGTCCATTATCAATTTATATGTCGTACGCCGTAACACCGTTGAAGAAACTCAAGATCACACCTACATCAACGGATCCGAATATCAAAGCGTCTTCAACATCATAGCCTCTGCGAGAATGAACTTGGTAAAATTTTGTTTTTACGTTCCTTAAAGTTCATATTTAGTATTGGGAAATTTTTATAAAATGTTTTTTATAAAAATAAGAAGTAAGTTTTTTAAAGAAAAATGAGGCTTTTTAAAAGTTTTTTATTTTTCTGGGAAGCCGGACTGGTCCGCCTCCCTACCGGACCGTTCCGCAACCGGACCGGTCCGCCCCTCAACCGGACCGATCCGCTTGCTGCAGGCCAGTATACCCCGGACCGCAAGCGAACCGATGAAGCCTAAAATAAAAGGACCGATCCGGTCAACCGGACCGATCCGCCCCCAAGCCGGACCGGTCCGCCTGGGATAAACTCGAGCAGTTCCGTAACTGTTTTTTCCACCATCTTATATTTCCTATATATATTACTATTCCGATGGTGTATTTTTTCAAGTCTTTGAGAAAACGTTTTTAATAGTTAAAACACAACAAGACTTCGTTTTTTGATGTGCCAAACATCTTTTTGATTCACACACAAAAATCCCAATTACTTTTGTGAATCTTTTGGAACCCTAGAACACAATCTTGTATTTGTTCAACCCTTGTGGAGAAGCCGTCTTTCTTCTTCATTGCTGCCCTCCTGGAAAGGGAAAATTCCAGCCGACAAACTTGTGGAGAAGCCGTTTCTCTTCTTCATTGCTGACCACCTGGAGTTCCTGCGGGAGATTTCAGCCGAGACATCGAAACCGACGCCTGAGGGTATTTCGTATGTCGCACTTATTTCATTGTAATCCGTGTAAGCCGTTTTCTTACAAATTATAGTGAAATAAAAGGTTTTGCCCCTTTGGGGGATTTTTCCTCAATTGCATGTGTTTGAATGTTCTTTCTTAGTTCATTATCTTATTCAATCACATATTGTTGCATGTTTAGGGTTTGTTTGGGTTGAACTGAATTTGATTAATTAAAATTGGTTTTTATTTGAGAAGTCGCATTATTTTCGCTGCAGCTACTCTCTCATAAATCTTCTTGATTTTTACTCTTTTGCCACTATTTAAAACTTACTCGTTTCTTTTGTATTATCTTTTGCACTTCCTCATTCCATCACCAAGTCTCCTTTTTAATGAATCTTTTTCCTTTAGTCTCATCTTAAATTTGCTTACCTATTTTCTCGATTTTATTCTTTGTTCTTGACCAAATGTTATTAACATTGTCGTCTGAATTCCATTCATGCATAATACATTAATTTGTGTGTAATTTTAGTAAATAAAAAATATATATGTACATGTACACAAAATTACATATATGTATATTTTATTAAGTTATATAATATACTAAGATCTACCTCTTAAATAATATTATCAATATATACTTGATATTTATATATAGTTTTATACATGTATTAGTAATGTATGGAATAATATAAAATATACATATAGTACATATCTATTAAATAATATTATCAATTCAAATATGTATATAATTTCATTGTGGATTATACATGCAATATCATTATATATATATATCTATTAAATAATGTTTGGGCCGGGTTTGGCTAAACCATAACCCGCCCAATTTAATAAATATGGCGAGGAGGGGCGGGGCGAGTTGGTTTTTATTTAAATTAACTCCTAACCCGCCCCATTCAATAAATGGGGCGGGTCAGGGCTCCTACGGGTTGAGTTAATTTTAAAAGTAGTAAAATTAAAATTATTACATTATAGTCTTAGAGGTCTATAATGGTTCGTATTTTAATATGTGAGACAATCCCCCAATTGTGAATCCATATTTTCACATAGATCTTTTACAAAATTAACATACAAATAAGTTTTTTTTAGTGTATGTGTGTGTGTGTATAAATATATGGTTTAATTGTAATTAACATACACATAAGGGGTAATTATGTAGGTATAAGTTAAACAAGGCGGGGCGAGGCGATTTTATTTCCTAACCCGCCCCATTTAATAAACGTTTTTTTAAAACCCATACCCGCTCCTATATCATTAATCGGGTTTTAAAACCCTCCCCATTAAGGGTCGGGCGGGGCGGGGCGGGGCGGGGCTCCTACGGGTCGGGTTAAATTTCCATCCCTAGTTCGGGTCATATCAGTGTCAACCCGATAAGACACGATAGTTAACAAGTCGGGTTAGGGTTGATCCCCTTCCCCCATTAATACCAGATAAAACCCATTATTACCCATTAATTTAAGTAAATAAGATATATTTTTGGAATTTATAAATAATTTATGTAGCATAATGTTAATTTAATCATAAAGAATTTTACTAAATGAGAGATTTAGTAATGTCAATGAATTGATGGGTTTATTTGGGTTCAAAAATGAGAAAATATGTCAATTTGTATATAATTCAAAATAATTCATTATCTTAATAGGTATTAACGAGTGAACACGACATGAAACAATAACATAACGGGTCGGGTTTGGATATGATTTTTTTACACGATAAAAAAGTCACCCGTTTAGACACAAATCCAATAAGACCCGAACATGATAAAAAACGAAACGAATACGACTCGACACAACCCATTGACAGGTCTACCCTCGTATTCCTCTTCTCTCTCTCAACGACTCTCTCTCAATAAATAACTAAACAGACTTGCCTAAAAAAATGGTTCAAAAAATCAAATGACCGCAACATAGAAAGCACCGCTTGGATATTATTTTCCAAAAAAAAAAATCAATGGTTACCCTCCCTCATAATTCCATCACTGTCGACGACAACCTCTACCTTAATATTCACCATCACATAGCCCTCTATGCCCATCATCACAAGTCCTCCATCAGCGGCGTCGCTGTACACTCGTCCCACTGGGACGTTTCTTGCTTAAATCTGAATAATCGAACAAGTGAGGTACGAATCTGGTATACGGTCTTTCTTATTTTCATATTCTCCATTGTATTTCATGAAGGTTTGTTTCTCCACTTGAAGACCCCCAAATTATAAGCACAACATCATAAAGTTCTAATTTTTTTTCATGGTATTATTTCCAGAAAAAATATAAACGAGGGTACAATAAATCAAGAAGGCTCCATCCACAAAAATATTAACTCAAGAAGGAAAT
This sequence comes from Sambucus nigra, assembly GCA_949130495.1. Taxonomy (NCBI): domain Eukaryota; kingdom Viridiplantae; phylum Streptophyta; class Magnoliopsida; order Dipsacales; family Adoxaceae; genus Sambucus; species Sambucus nigra. Next base: position 179,797,737 of record OX422212.1, on the reverse strand, counting down.
TGATCTTCCTCAAAACATCTCCCGCTCTGTTCTCATCATTCGATCGAAAAAATACATTTAACCTCTTTTGTTTCGAAACCCATTAATTTTTTATTCTTGTAAGTGAGAAAAAAGTAATTTGTACTAAATAATTTTTTCCTTGATATTGACGTTTTTCATGTTTAGTCTGCTATTATTGGAGAATCACTTACTTTGACCAAGAATCCTGGTGTGCTGATGGGATTTCTTCATGATCATAATGTAGATGAGATGAGTTGGAAAAATATATGAGTTTTTTGTCTTATATTTTTTATTTTCCATGAAAACAAATTCTTTGGTGGGTGTGAATACCTTATTTAATTCAATGATTTTTCTAGAACCATCAAATTTGCTGAGATGCCGATAACACCTACTGAGATGAGAGTAGTTGGCCTAGAAGAGATCTCTCCACACCAAGGAATCGAATCCTATATTAATTTGGGGATCGAAGCCCTCCTTTTCCTTCCTGAAATTCTATCTCTTACTTGGGAAATTTTGGTCGAGTGGGCTGGTTGTCCCAATAGCAAACGGTCCATTACTGGCTTCTGCGTATTTAGAAAAATCCTAGTGACTTGGGTTTCCAAAAAGCAACCGACTCTTTCCAGGTCTAGTTTCGAAGCATAGTACAAGGCACTCGCTCTTACTACCTCTGATCAGCTATTGGTTATGGCACGGTTTCTCCTTCCTTCTTGTTCTCCCTATGTGCAAGAGGGATGGATAACCGGGAACCTCTTCTCTCGAAGGTCGTACCTCTTAAGTAAGTTCAAAGAATGGCTTGAGTGAAAGATGGAGTGGCACAAGACAGATTGAAAGCAAAGGGAAGGGAGATTCGACTTAAAAAGAGTTGTGGCTTTCTTCATAAAAGTTAGATAGTTGATCTAGAAAGCTTTGCCCAAAGGTGCCTTACTAAGAGGAGGCCGGTCACCGGTGGCCTACGTTCCTTGATCATAAAAATGAGGTTTGAGATGGAGCACTTGTTATGTGAATGAGTGTTGTGCTTATATAAAGTATTTGCAATAAAGGTACTATAAAGGCAAAACTTGAGTCAAAAAATAATTATTTTCCATGGAAAATTTTTCCATGTCAATCAAACACACCCTTAGTATAACATATATACATATGTATAAAAACTTTTAAGCATGGAAGTTCACTTATCGTGAGGAGTTTTAAGATCATTGTATGGTAATCAATGCTAAACTTCTTCATTTGATCAATTGCGGTTAGAATGGTAATTGAAATCATCTTAACATATGGAATTCAAGCGAGGGACTATCATAATGGTATTGAAACTTATGGTACTACTCACGGGTGTTGATGATTAGGATTATTAATTCATTTTAATTTTTGTCTTGTTTGGCGTGAAATGAAACACCATTTACACGCAAACATGACACAACACACAAAAACTATCTTTAAACAATATTAGTATTAATTATATATCCAAGTAAACATGATAGTAATCACTAATAATAAGATAAGACATGATAACGTATCTAACACCGGTCACAATTTTTATACGAACATGACTTGACAAATTTTCTTGATAAAAAATTCTGAGACGACATACATGTCAATTTCGTATCTATTTGGTGTTATGTTATTGTTTCATCTCTAAAATCGTCACTCATTTCATTTAATTTCTTTCTAGTTAGGATATGAAAATCTGTCTCCTTACTACACTTATTTTTTATTTAGTTGTTGCTGCAAATAAAGGTTCATCGGACAAGATGAGTATTTTGGATGACGGAACCTTATTGAAAATGACAAATAACTTACTAAAAATAAAAAAATACCTTAAATTCTCTGATACCTTACCAAATCCATAAATACATAGACTAAGTTGAGGGTATTTTAATAATTTAAATTAAATGTATTTGAATTGCACTATATTATTTTTTACTCTAGGAACACTGCACATTTATTGTAATGGGTGTAAGCGATTACATTATCTATTTTTCTACTTATTCCATTACTTTATCTCATCGGATTCGCCCACACGTGCAACGAACATGGGCACAACTAGTATTTAAAAACAAGTTTATCAAATACACACCAATATTTATAAATACAAAAATTAAATTTCAAAAGGGGACTTCGCATGTATGTCATATTACACATTTCTTTACTCATTCTAGTCACTCCATATTTTTTCCCTACATATAGGCCCTACTCCTAATTTTTTGGAATTTTTTTTCACAATTATACCCTTTTAAAACCAAACATCCGTAACTTCCTTGGGGAAGTTACATAAGTGGTTGAACTTTTTTTTTTAATTTTCAAATGATCATAACTTTTGATTGATAAATACGTTTTTCACAAAATTACTATTTTTAAAATCTTCTCGTCGAGATCTATCTAACAAGACCCATGAAGCCTATAGACTTTCAAAGAAACATAATTACACATACAATAAACTTTACTGTATGCACTAGAAAATGAAATAGTTTTATATCTATGACATTTTCACAAACAGTGACATTTTTTGTGTTAATATTACACAGACGGTAAAATTTACTAGTTAAATAAATGGATCAAATAATCTATAAACTCACACACACACACACATATATATTGAAAGAAAGACACCTATTTTTAGTTTAACCCATTTAGTCACTCAAACACCCATTTATCCAATAATCTCTTATTTTTAACGATCCGCTCGAGATTTTAGGGATATACTGGATCATCTCTTATTAATCATCTTGAGGCTTCTAAGTTTGGGCCGGGTGCTCCTTATTTTTAATAGGGCTTAGTCCGGCTACTCCTTTGGGCCTGCAAAGAGGGAAGTGGTACCCACAATTGCCCCAAAAAATTTTGGGCCACAATTTGGGCTTAAGAATTTTAAATAATGACTCTTATTGTGCCCGGATGGCACTGTTGTGAATTGCGTGAGGTTTGGGAAGCGAGGCATCTTCTCATTAAGGATCTAGGCAGCAAATCTTCCTTGGTCAGTGCTAACCATCATTATAAGGGTTTAAATTGTTGAGTGGAACCGACTTTTGACATTGCTTCATAATCTCCAACTCTTGAAACGTTCTTTGCTCTCCAGTGTTTCCTCTTGCTCCCAGGCTCTGTCTTTCATTATCTTCAAGCCATTTTTAACTCTTCATCTCTCCCTGCATGTGGCTTTGCATTGTCTTAGGCTGAATCTTACTTCGTAAGTCTCCAAACTTCTTTTTCTTTCTTTGTTGTTGTTGTTGTTAGGGTTTATTTATGGCTAAAATAGGTAATAGATATGTGGACGAGTTTAGGGAGTACTACAACATCCTCCACTGGGTGGACATTGAATGTTCCCCTGTTCCTCGTAATGTTCGAGATATTAAGGATGGGCATTGGATTCATGTTCTCTTGTTATCTCAGTGGGGCCTAACTTTTTTCCCAAATCGCCTGTTTTTACACTTCTTTAGGTATTTATACATAGTCCCTGTTCAATGTTCTCCAAACATTTAGAAAATTGTTAATGGTGTACATAGGATCAACCAGCTCTATGGCACCAATTTAGGTCTCGCTGAAATCTGCTATTGTTATACCTTTTCTCGAACGAGCTCGGGTCTCCTTTACCTGAAAGATAGGAGTCCTGATAGGGTATTGGTAGTCAATCTACTTGATTCCCATAAGGATTATTGGCACGAAGGCTTCATCGCCAAAAACTGACAGTTTCCTCCCCAGACCGAGGGGACTAGTTACAGGGGGCTTACGATTCCCTTCTTCGGGGAGGAGTACATAGGTAGATATTTTTCTTGTATTGCTTATTGATTCCCTCTTGGGGTATTCTCTTTCTTATGTCTCTTTTTCTTTTTTCAGCGAAGGTGAAGAACGTTGAACCTGCTCTCTAAGAAATCCAGCCTGCTGAGCTACTCAAAGCTTGGAGAATAAAAGATCTTCTAGTTGACGGCGAGCATCCAAGGTTGGCTGCGTTCTTATTAGAGTATAAAAACACAAGCTCCAGCTTCATCGCTCGACCAGTTGATAGCATTCCCCACCTTAAAATCTTAGAAAACGTTATTGCCTAGCCAATTCAGTTGGACAAGGAAGAGGGGATCAACTCGAGTGGTGGTAGCGTGGGAGGTGACAGAGGTGGATCTGAGTGTGATTCCAGTGAGGAGAGCTCGAGTGATGAGGAATCTTCCAATTCGGGGGAGAGTTTGGAGAGTTCCAGTGAGGATATTATGGATCCTCTATAAAGAATTTAATCCAGGATGATGATGAGGATAATACTGCTCTGGCTCGTAGACTGAAGAAACAGAAGTCTGGGAGTGGGGACATTGCCACTAGCTCCCAAACTGTGGCTCATAAAAGGGAGAGGAAGAAGGAGGAGGCATTGATGATGAAGAGAGAGAGGAAGAAAGAGGAAGAGGGTTGAAATGAAGAAGGAGAGAGAATAAGAAGAGAGGAGAGAAGAAGCGAGGAAAAAAAGGGACAGTCCTTGGTAGGGCTGTAAACGGACATTCGAAAATTCGCATCCGTCCGATATCCGAATCCGAATTTGTGAATATTTATCTGAAAAAACGGAAATGGATACTCTATAAAAATATCCGAGAAAACGGATACGGATACGGATAGTAGTAGTATCCGACACGGATAGTAGTAGTATCCGACACGGATAATCCGTATCCGACATGGAGTATCCATTTTACCGGATATCCGTTTTTCCGGATATTCGTATCTGTCTAACAAAGTGTAAAATATTAGTCATATAATATTTTATATATAAACTAAAACTTAAAATAAAAATTGGGCATAATTATAATTATATAAACTTTAAAAATCTAACATAACCCTAACCTAATAACCCAAAACAAAACACGATCCTCGACTCCTCTCCTTATTTCCCCAAAACCCTTCCCTCCGATCTCCCCTGCGCTCCCCTCCGCTGTCCGCCGATCTCCCCTTCGCTGTCCTCCGATCTCCCCTCCGTTGTCCTCCACTGTTCTCCGATCTCCCCTCTGCTGTCCTCCGATCTCCTCCCTGCCTGACGCTCTATCTTCCAGCTCCGATCTCCCCCCTGCCCATCTCACGCAATGGAAACCTACAACACAAGGTCAGTCACCCATTTTTTCAATATCACAACAGAAGTTAATCAGTTACTTGATTAGTGCACTTCTACGGCTTTATTGTTTTTCGGTAATTTTTCCAGATTTGGCCGATTTTAATGAAGACTATGGGTTTTGGGATAGGAATAACCTACTAGATGTAGATCATATTTGGAAAGGAATTAATGCCGTTTTTTCACCCCTTCTTGTCTCACGCATAAAATATATTGCGTATTATACAAAATAAAAATAACTGAAAAAAGTGGATATCATAAACTGAATTGCGGTCACAAGCCTTTTAGGGATGAGCATCTTGTTGTTCATGACAGTCGTAGGCAACAACTAGCTTTCAATAAAACCATAAACTGAATTGTTTATTATTTCTGTTTGTTTTGGGTTGCTGTTTGAAGCTTGTGGGTTAGGCCTGTGTTTGAGGAACTTCATTTGGGCCTGTCTAAGGCTGGACCTTGATTTGGGAATTTGTTTGGTGAGGAATTAAGATGGATTTGGCTTGAATTATGGAGTTTCATAAATTCTGTTTTGGTCCAAATTTTTGAGTAATATTAGGATGAAAATCTTTGGGTCCTCTATAATTTTTCAGAAAATTATTTTGGACCCGATAATTTTTCTTTTCTCTTCGGTGCATATTCAGTGTTGTTTTTACTAATTAATTTTTGTAATGAACACGATGCAGTTTAATATGTCTACAGAAGCTAATCAAAACAATCCTTCCATGCATGAATCTTCTCCTGTTCCAGTGGAGAGTATTTCATCGGATCGCGCAATATTGTAACATATTCTTCAGGGGTAAAAAATAAGGGGTAAAAACGAACATCCTTTCTTTATTGTAATATATTCTTTATTTTTTTTCGTTAATATTTTAATTGAGTTATACTTTTCAGGTAAGATGATGCTTCACTTCATTTTTGTTCAAACATTAGAGAAACTGAAGAGGATACAAATTTGAATGGCTCAAAATTGAATAAGAATGCACATTAAAGGTTAGTACTTTTGCTCGAACCTTCTTTTATAGTTTAATTTGATGCTTTACACATTCTCTATATCTTACATGGAATGAAAAATAATATATTTAATTAATTGATTAAATTAGTGTTTAATATGCAAGGTGTATCTTAATGTATCTTAAATAATAAAAACGGATAAGGATATTATCTGAATTCGAGAAATCCGAGAGGACATGAATATGGATAGCTGAAATTATTATCCAGACGGATACGGATACGGATACAGATACAGATACGGATACGAATACGGATAGTGTGGAGTCTTGGCGGATACAGATGTGGATACTATGGTATCCGCTCCGTATTTGTCCGTTTTACACCCCTAGTCCTTGGTGCCCGTGTCTACCTTAGCTGAGGGGGCTTCCGTCGCTCTTGCTCCTCAGCTGGCTCCGGCAGTGCTCAAGAGAGCAGTCTTGCCAGCAAACCGCCAGAGGTCATCGAGCCTGGGGACCGACCAGTTAGCCCTAAAAGCGAGTCAGGGGCTAGCCTTGGTAAGTATACTTTACTTCTTTTCTCTGTAATTTTCTTTTCCATACCTTCTTCGCTAACGTTTTCTTACTTCTCTATAGTTTGTGTCTGATTTCACCATCCTCTATCGCAGCCGTGACGAGCTAGTGAGGAAAAATTCTAAGCTAAAGGCGAGCCTAAAAGCTGCTAGTGTTGCTCATAAATCTTTTGATCTTGCCTTGGATGAAGCGAACAAAAAGGAGGCGGTTAAAGAGTTGAAGAAGCTGAGGCGGTCCTTTGACATAGTCTGTACGATCAAGATGGCGATGTCTGAGGAGAATAATGAGCTTGCTGAGAAGACAAAAAAGTTGGAATATGAGGCTTCCACCATCAAGGAGAGCTCTTACAATGTTGGGTGGGTTGCGGCACACGAGGTTGCTGAGGCTCAAATCGATTACATCAGCCGGTCCAACTTCAAGAAAGGTTGGGACAGGGATTTGCTTGCTGCCGAGGTGGATATTGATTCCCCTCTCTTCGACGAGCATGGCCCTGGTTTAAAACCTGTTGTAGAGGACGTGCTTCCTCCTACTACCAATGAAGGTGCTTCAACTGTTCCAACTATTGTTGCTGATGCTCCCATCGATCAGGGAATGGTGGTTGTTCCATCCGAGGGAGGTGCAAATGAGGCTGCTACAGATAAGGGGAAGAAGCCAGCACCCTCAGAGTAGACTGAGGTTGCCAACTAGTCTTTTTAGGGGGCCCTTGTATTTTTTATATTTCTGTTGTTCTATTTTTCTCATTGATGTAGTTGTACGTGAACTATTTTGGTTTTAATGAAATGAAGTTCTGTTCCTTTTCATATACTGATCTATTTATTCTCGATGCTTGTATGATTTGTATCTTATCGATCTTGATGAGTATATCCAGGCCACTTCTCGCTTAGGCCAAATCCTTGGTACTAACATGAACGACCAAGTTCCTCGTGCCTTTATAAAAATTTGCAAATCTCTCAGAGCAAGGAACCGGGATTATAAGGACCAGTTCGAGCTGGTCGCCAAGTTAAAAGATAGGCTTGAGGAGATGAGTGAGATTGGCACCTCTGTTCAAGAAGAGGTCAATGCTCCTAGAGCGAAGCTCCTAGAAGCCTCTGAAATCAACTTGGTTGGCGAGACGCTCCAACAAGAAAATGATACATTGAAGTGCAAGCTTGCCCGCTTGAGGGAGAATGCGCCGAGCACTGTTTTGTTGCTTATCCAAGGTTCTTCAACATCAATGACACAACGCGCTGGAAACCTTCCCAGTAGTTCTCAGTGCGTGAGGGAGAATGCGCCGAGCATAATCTCGTTGCTTACCCACGGTTCTTCATCATCGATGATATAGCCTCCCCAGTAGCTCTCAGAGGGAGATTTCCAAGCTCAAAGAGGATGTCACTCGAGCGTATGTGATTGTGACGGGCTTCAGCGAGATGTTAATTGGTTGAGACAGTTGTTCAAATATGGTCCTCGGTAGGCATGTGCGGATGGCTACGACCAGGGTTGGACTGATGCTCCAATGAAGTTGAAGGAGGTCGAGGAGTTAGCTTTCGTTAGAGAGTAGCTGAGTGCCCTCAGGGAGTTACAAGTTCCCAGGAACTCTGCTCTTTGGTATAGGCATGAAATCTCTCCCTCAACTTTGATGCCGAACCCATTCAGAAGTGATGATCGCTAGATTCCTATAGATACTATCCCAAGACACCTCCTAGAACCGAGTTTAGACAAAGTCGAGGAAGAATTCGTTCCTCGCCCAGATGATGGCCGAAGAGCGCGAGTAGCTGGCTACCTCGCTCAACAACCTGGACCTCATTAGGGTTTGAATCACTTAGCATAAGTAACTCTTTGTACATGTAATGATGTAATAAAATATTTATGTTTTGGGCAATTTGCCGACTAAACATGTGTTATGTTATTTTTGAGTTTATTGATCTCTTGTTCAGTTATCTTAGGCTCTTTCAGTCGACTAGATATGACTTAGGCAGAGTTGGTTGTCGAGTGAGTATCCCCATCTTTATGCCTCACTTTACCTTTTAGGTCGTGTCGTCACACTGCCTTAGGCCTAAGTGAGGCAATTGCGGGGATACACCTGGTATCTGATATTCTATCCGAGCAATATTTTTAGGCCAGATAATATTGGCGACCAACATGGGTTGCCGATATTGCCTAAGGGTCCCCTGTAGGGATTCAGGTATTATCAGGGGTAAGCAATGAGGTCATTCGTGTTAATTGACAAATGCCTGAGGAGGGTCATTACATATCGACCCTGCTATTTTAACCAATAAGTTATTTGTGATCTTAGTTTTGCATGTTAAGAGGGGAGCCTGTAGCTTGGAAAGGGTGTATATACTAAAATGTAGTTTGAGAAAACTAACACTTCATAAAATTCCAATGCCAAAGAAATCTTATTAATTGTAGAAGAATTGAAAATTCAACATTAAGTTCGTAAAAATAAAAAAGAAATCTAGAAGTAGAATTTCTTCAAGTTGGTTGCATTCCAAGCTCTTGGTCCCGCCCTCCAGTGTTTCTAAGTGGTAGGCTCCTTGTAGGTCGTCTCTTATCACCTTGAATGGTCCCTCCCAATTTGGTCCTAGCTTGCGATCCGATGTTTTCACAGCGCTGCCAAGAACTTTCCTCAGGACGTAATCCCCAACCTGGAATGTTCTTGGATCGACTTTTTTGTTATAGTGCTTTGTTAGCTGTTGCTGGTAGGCTGCTAGTTTCATTAGAGCCAATTCCCTTTGCTCGTCGGCTAAGTCAAGTTCAGCGAGCAATGCTGCATCATTTTGGCCTTGGTCGATCAGAGTGAACGTCGTGGTAGGGAGGCCAGCTTCCAAGGGGATAATTGCCTCCATCCCGTAAGTGAGTGCGAATGGTGCCTCTGCAGTTGCTCACCTTGCGGTGGTGCGGTAAGCCCATAATATATGAGGTAGTTCATTTACCCATGCCCCTTGGCTCGCTCTATACGCTTTTTTAATCCATCGATCACCGTCTTGTTGGAAGCCTCAGCCTATCCGTTGCTCCGAGAGTATGTCACAGAGCTGAAGTAGGGCCTGATCCCGTGATCGTTGTAGAAACCTTGGAAGAGGCCACTCTCGAACTAGGTTCCGTTGTTAGTGATGATAGCCCCGGGGATCCCAAAATGAGTGATGATATTTCTTCGAATAAATCTTATCATGTCCACATCTCTGATGTTTGCCAACGGCTCTGCCTCAATCCATTTGTGAAGTAGTCTGTGGCGACCAACAGATACTTTCGATTTTCGATAGCAGTTGGTAGGGGACCCACAATATCCATACCCCATTGGGTGAAGGACCACGGACTGGTAAGTGATTTCAGGTTGATGGTTGGCAGGCGGGCCATGGGTGCGTGCATTTGGCATTTTTTTCACTTTTGAGCATAAATTCCAGCATCTTTCTGCATATACGGCCACCAGTACCCTTCCTTCATTGCTCGAAAGGCTAATGACCTTCCTCCAATGTGACTCCCACAGATTCCCTCATGGAGTTCGCGTAGGACCTGCTCAACGTCCTTTGGATGAACGCACTGCAGGTATAGGCCAGTGAAAGATCTTTTGTAGAGCTTGCCCTCTGGAGATAAGTGAAAGCGGGAAACTTTGACTCTTATCTAGTGGGCGATCTTCTCGTCACTTGGATGGACATCATTTTGCAATTAATCTTTTATGGGATCCATCCAACTTGGGGCTATTTCGATCTGGAAAACGTGTTCTGGGTTTGGTAGCTCATTGTTCTTGGTGATGCTTGGTTGTGTGAGGAAATCAATCAAAATTATCCTATTTAAGTCAGAGTTGATTGCTGAGCTCAAGGCTGCTAGGGCATGGGCATGGCTATTTTGCCCCCTTGGGAACTATTGGACATTTATGTACTCGAAGTCGTCCATCAACCTCTTGACAGTGGAGAGATAGGCTGTCATCCTCTCATCTTTTATGTTGAAATCGCCTTTCATCTGATTGGAGACCAGCTGTGAGTCGCCGAAATCTTGTAGTTGCTTTTCTCCTAGAATTCGTGCTTTATGCAGTCCTACGATCAGTGCCTCATATTCTGCTTCATTATTGGAGGCTTTAAATCCAAGACTGATTCCTTGCTCGAGGACTGTATCCTCTGGGGTAACTAGCACAATGCCTACTCCTGCCCCTTTGAAATTGGAGGCTCCGTCAACTTATAATCTCCAGACGCTTGACACTGGTGGAACTTCTCTCTGATGACTAGTTTGGCGCTGGTTACAAGGTTGTTCTCCTATAAACTCAATGATGAAATCGGCAAGGACCTGCCCTTTGATGGCAGTCCTTGGCTGAAACTGAATGTCAAATCACCCGAGCTCTACCGACCACTTTGACAGTCTACCTGAAAGTTCTGTTTTCCTCAGGACTGCTTTAAGAGGGTGGTACATAAGTACGATGATGAAGTGGGCTTCAAAATAGTGTTTTAATTTTCTTGAGGCTACCACTAGTGCAAAGGCGAGATTTTCTAGTGGTAGGTATCGTTGCTCCGTTTGGAAGAGTCTCCACCTATATTTTTGGGCCACTTGATAAATGTATCATCTTGATCTTCGCGAGGATCTTGTAGATTAGTTCTCTAAAAACTGTGTTCACCACTTGAAATGACTTCGAGGCATCACTTTTGTTCCTATTCCTGGGGCCATTCTTGCCCCCATTCTTACTTCCCTTCTTCTAACTTTCATTCTTCTCGTTTCCTTTATCGGTGACCTTGGCACAACCATTTTCTCCTGTACTAAAATGGGTCACATATTCGACCTTGGCATATTTTTCAATACGGGCCATCAAATCATCGATGGTTGTGACCTCCTTCGTAGTGAGGGACTGGTGCAAGAGACAGAATCCAAGTAGGCCAATTTTAAAGGATGCAATAAAGACCTGCTCCGATCAGTCATCGACCTCGTTGAACACCTCTCAATACCTCTTCGCGTAGTCTCTGAGGTTATCTTGGGGCTTTTTCTTCATTGCCAATAAAGAATTCATATTGAATGGGAGTTGTTGGTAATGAAGCGAGCGGTGAAGAGCTCTGCCAGAGGCTTGAAGTTATTAATGGATCTCTGGGGGAGTTTCTCGAACCACTTTTGGGCCACGCCATGCAAGCTCGACGAGAAAATCCGGCACATCATTACGTCATCATGGTTCCATAGGGTCATGGCCTGCCTGTGCTGTCTGACATGGTCGATGTGATCAGTCTTTCCATCATAGATCTTGAACCTGAGCATTGCGAACTTCTTAGGATTTCCTCTTCCTCTATTACCCTTGTTAAAGGGGACTTCATTTGGGTCCCGAGAGCTGTCCTAGCTAGCTCTCTTGTCGATCTGGCACCCCGATGTGCTGAGTGTTAGTCCATCTCTCTCCAGACCAAATTTCGTATGTCGTCGTTCCTTCGGCTTGGGCTCCTGTAACGGCGAGCTGGTTATTGCTGCCTGGACCAGTCGTCATCTGACCTGACCTGTGTCCCTCAATTCTTTAAGACCCATGCTTTAAGCTCCCTCCTCGGCTGCGAGATCTGCTCGCCTGAGGTCTAGGAGTTCGATAATGGCGTTGCCTCGTGTTACGATGGAGTTCTCTTTCCAGTCGTCTCTTGAGGCGAGCATTTTTGGCTTCCTGCTTGTGAGTAGCCTCCTCCTGCTATTGGAGCCGGGCCTTATAGGTGTCGATCAGCCTGGAAATTTGTGTAGACCTAGCTGGCCCCTGGCTTTCTTCTGAGGCTTGCCGTTCCTGGCGAAGCCTTGGGTTTGAGCGACGAACTTCAGATCTAACCCTATGAGGGATAGGTTGCTCTTGAATATCCCCCGATTGAGGGGCATTGCTGCTGTGATCAGACATTCTAGGTTCTTGTTGGTGAAAGCTTTCTTAAAGGAAGAATAACTGCTTCCCACAAACGGCGCCAAACCCAATATTCTCTTATTTTTAAAGATCCGCGCCAGTGGCACCCAATTCCACCCCTACTCACCCCAAACCAGAGATCCGGTGGATCCAAACCCCATTTATCCAATATTTTCTTATTTTTATAGGTCCAGACCATTGGCAACGCATGCGAGCTCTACCCACCACAAATCGAAAAATGAAATAGTTTTATATTAGTGAAAATGTCACATTTCCCAAATTCTTGTGAAAATGTCACATTTTCTTATGAACACAATAAATTTTACTGTATGCACCAGAAAATGAAATAGCCTTATAAATGTGGCATTTTCACAGACAGTAACATTTACTATGTTAAAATAGTTTTATATCTGTGTCATTTTCAGAAACAGTAACATTTATTGTGTTGATATTAGACACATAGTAAAATTTATTGTGTTGGTCAATTAATGTGTGTGTGTGTATATATATATCTATATATATCTATATATATATATATATATATATATATATAATAAAGTAGCTTGGTTTTTGAAAATATACACATTTTTAACGGTGCAGATCTATGCCACCTCCTTACATATTTTAATGGTTGAGATCACATCTCTTCATTTTTTACAAATCTACCCCAAAAATATTTGATTTCCCTCCAATTTTTACTCATCAAACTTGCCCCTTAATTAAAAAATGGGGGTGTTTTGGTAACATTCCCCTTCCTTCCAAACCTACACATCAAAGACATTTTTTCTACCCACCTTTCTCTCTCCCTAGCCTACCCGTCTCCTCCCATTCAATCTGCTCCTTCTCCCTATCTCTCTCCCTCATCTTCTCCCCCTCCCGCCCCTGGTAAATCCCTCCCCCCTTCCCCACTCACACACGCACACAGAAACACACACGCACACATAAACACACACAAATACACACGCACAACTTTCCCTCTCTCTCTCTCCCTCATCTTCTCCCACCCCTTCCGCCGCCCCCTCTACCCCCCTTCCCCACTCACACACATGCACACACACGCACACACGCACACATTAACCTCGCACGCACACACTGAAATGCAAATTTCGGTTGTCAATCTGCTCAATCATGTTTTTTTTGTAAGTATCATGTTTTTTTTACAGATCTGTAAGAAAAAATGATTTTTTTGTTGTTGTGTACAGATTTTCAGCCAAGTTACATTGAAGGTAAATAATTTTGTCATCTGTTTTTCTTTTTTCTTTTTATTTTTTTGTTCACATTATTGGTATTCTAGGATTTAGGGACTTATGCCAAGTTACATTGAAGGTAAATAATTCTGTCATTTATTTTTCTTTTTTCTTTTTTTCTTTTTTTGTACACATTATTGGTATTCTAGGATTTATGGACTTATGGTATTCAATCTGTGTTTATGGTGAGATTTGTTTGGGTTTTGGTTCACAGATACATGGAGTGATTTCTTTCGGTTTTTATTTATATAAAAAAAAGATTTCTTTCGGTTTGGTTTCACATATTGGTTTTATTTTATGTTTTTGGGCCTGAATTGTTCACATACCGGTCTCCGATTGTGGCTACCCACGTTCATAAACGTTGTTGTCTTGCTTTTATGTCTAAATATCTTAAAAAAATTTAATTGTGTATTAAAAAACTTTAGTTGGTGTTTTCCATTTTTTTGCGTGTTAAAAAACTTTAGTTGATGTTTTCCATTTTTTTGTTGTTTTCCATTTAGTTGGGTATTAAAAAACTTTAGTTGTTGTTTTCCATTTTTTGATGTTTTCCATTTTAGTTGTGTATTAAAAACTTCGGTTGTTGTTTTCCATTTTTTTGCTGTTTTCCAATTTTTTTTCTTTGATGTGTAAGTATCTTAAAAAACTTTAGTTGCTGTTTTCCATTTTTTTTGTAGGTATAATCTCTGAGCAAAAGTAAAAAAGTATAATCTGTACTCCTATAATCTATGCATAAATTTTGTTCCATTTTGTAGGTTTCTTCTGTTTCGGTTCAGGTAAAGCTGGAGGGAAAATTGGGTTTGTAGTTTACCAAAAGAATCTGCAGCAGATTTTTGTTGCAAGGTGAAACATTTCATCTAATTTGATTTGTGTTTTTGTAAACATTTGTTTTCATTAATTTGATTTGTGTTTTCTATAGATTTGTTTCGATATCCCTTTTTGTGAAGATGAGTTTTGATATGATGTTCACCATTATAAAACTCAAAATATTTTTGAAGTGTGGGTTTTGGTTTATCTCGGAGCAGTCAACGAGGATAATGTATCTCCACCAAATCAAATCCTTATAAAGACTCCTTAGGTGTACTATTGAAACTTAGGTGTTAAATAATAGCAGCCTCAGGGGTATGAATAGGAGCTGTTGCATCTTTGTCTGCACATTGATTGTGATTCTTTTTTTTTTTCAATTAATCGTACTGTTTTCTCTTTATTTACAATCAATATATTTACAATCGTAGGATTTTCTCTTTATTTGCAATCAGTAACATGATTAATGAATCTATGTTGGTTTTAAACTTTATGTTGAATTGAGCTTTCAGTGGCTGCAGCGAGATTATATTTTCTAAGCGAGATTATATTTTCAAGTAGGTGAACCTGTGACAATGACTCGCAGAAGTTCACAGCTCAGTGCATTTGCATTTGCACAGGTATGTTGATTTTTCTTGCATGTTCCACCTAGGAATGGCAACGGGGCGGGTTTTGGCACGGACCCGATCCGACCTCGACCCTAATGGGAGAAATTTGGAGTAAATAAATGGGGCGGGTTTGGGGCGGGTTTGAAATATAAAAAACCCATCGGGTTCGGGACGGGGTTGGGTTTAGTATAAAAAACCCCGAACCCGCCCTGTTTAGGGGTATTATTACAATTTTACCCTTTTATATATAGAGAGAGGAATAATGTTTTAGGGTTTCATTCTAACCACACACGATCAACCACTCACTCAGCCCTCTCTCTGCTATTCATGCTCACTCAGCCCTCTCTCTACTCAGTCGCTCCTCTATCTGCTATTCTCCGTCCGGCCTCCGACTACCGCTATCGTCTCCTCTACTCTTTTCCGGTAAGCACCGCTCTAATTTTTGCATTGTTTTTACAGATTTATTTCCGGTAAACCCACTTGTTTATTGATTGTTTACTGATTGTTTTATAAAATCCATTTGAATATTTTTTACATGGTTTTCATTTGAATGTTTATTGAATGAATGTTTACTGATTGTTTATTGAATGAAACAAACCCATTTTTTACTGATTGTTTATAAAAGCAGATTTGCTTACCACTTGTTTACTTAGAAACCCACTCTGATTTATTGTTCATTTCTTTCACGAAGTACTTAGAAACCCACTTGTTTACATGGAAACAAATCCTCTGCTTCTTAATGGCCATTTGTAGATTTGTTTATTTAAACACAAATTTGTTTATTTAAACATTTTTTTTACAAACACAAGTCTGATTTGTATATTTAAACAAATTTGTTTATTTAAACAATTTTTTTACAAACTCTTATTTATTTAAACACAGTTTGTATACTGATTTTACAATGTTTACTGATTTCACAATATTTTAGAATTTTTAGTACATAACACTAACAACCTTGTTGTTATATTTTATATGCAGGAGGTGGGAGAGTTGAGTTCTTGGTGAATTTTGCAATTGGATCATTTGGATGATTGGCCACTTTGATGTTTATTATTTGGCACTTTGATGTTTATCATTTGGATATTTCTGTTTGGATTTTATGAGTTGGTTTCTTGATGATTTGGATCATTTGACACTTTGATGTCTAGTACTTGTAATTGACATAATAGAGATATTGGTAGCTTATTTGAAGTCTTTTCTCTTAATATTAAGGTAAAAAAATGGTGCAGAATACTTTGTTGTTCCAAAATTACATTTTTATGCATTGTCCAAAATTGATTTCACATACTGTTAATTGGGTTGAAAAGAATACACATTTCCCAAAAATTGAAATCCTTTTGAAAAAGTATATAAAAAAGATAAAAAAATATCAATTTTTTTTTACCGGTTTGGGACGGATTCGGGGTCCCCGTGGGGTTTTTAAACGGGGTGGGGACGGGGGGGGGGGGGGGGGGGGGGGGGGGGTAAACGGGTTTGGGGCGGTGCGGGGTAAACGGGTTCGGGACCAAACCCGTCCCAAACCCGCCCCTTTGCCATCCCTAGTTCCACCTTCTATCTCGATTTCCAAATTATTGGTGTCTTCATTTATCTCGCTATAAAGAGCTTTTTTTGGTCCATACTCACTTAAATATCGGATGGATGATATCAAGATCATAAGTGTTGTCCATAAGTAACGCCAAATCAGGCGGAGATTGGAAACGAAAAAGTGAAGCAGTTACTTTCGTTTGTTTTAGTTTTCCCAGTTTACTGAAAAAAGTGTACAAAGTTTAGATTGGTTTGGTTTAAATAGTTTTAATTAGTTTGATTTAGTTATTACAGTTTACTTAACAAAGTTCACAAAGTTTGGTTTGGATGGGTTTAAATTAGTCTGCTTTTGTTTTAATGAGTTTGCTTTAGCTTGCTTTAGTTTTCATGGTTTACTGAACAAACTTTACAAACTATAATTTCTTTTCCTTCATTATACAAGTAGTGTTCCTTTTATTTGCTTTTAGCTCATTATACAAGTAATGTGCATTTCGATAAACTATTATGATATAGGAGCTGTTGGAATCATAGGTAGAACTGGCTATGATGCACTTCACACACTGCTTTGAAAACAGGGCATTCAGAAATTCCACACCCCAAACCCGAAAAAAGGTTCAAGGAATAAGTAAGCGGCTCAACAAAATACATACAACTCAATTTTTTCCAATATACGCAATTAATTTATCATTCTCTTTTGTTCTTCTATGCATTTTGGTATTTTTTATGACATGTGGGCTTACTTGGAACTATATTCAGTTAACTTCAGTTAAATAAGTGGTTCGAATATTAGTTTACGCATATTGTAGATTATTAAATAAGGTTTCAAATTCAAATATTAGAGTTTTTATGGTTTTTGAATTACAATTTCTTATTTTTTTTATGGGCATGATGGTATTGTTGAATGGGCATGATGGTATTGTTGCTCCCATTTAACCTGTTCGCTCATTTCATCGTAATTATTTTGATTATATGATGTGGAGCATTAAGAGCATTTGCTATATAGTCTGAAATTTGATTATAAACGCTTCTTTTTTCTTTATTCAAAGTTGATTACAATGCATTGGTTTTTGTATTCCAGCAAATGAATGAGATGACATATAGTTTGGCGTCCATGCTTTCACTCTTAACAACTAATAGTTTGGCGTTTACATCATTCAAAATTAATTTTATGTTTTGTTTTAGTTTCTTTTATCTGTTATGTTTCATGTTTATTGTTTACAGATTTAAGGACTACATATGTCTAACTGCACTACACTATAGCAGTTTGATATGACCAGTTCCTTAATATGTGGGCAGGCTACGATCCAACTTGGTAAACCACTCAAATTTTTACAATCATAAATACATTGAGCATAAATACTTTTTATTCTCTGTTTTTTATGTATGAATTTTATTTTAGATATGTTCATGGATTGAAGTTTTGATTTTAGACTTTAATTGTTCTTTGGACATGTTAGGTTTGTCTTCATGAAGTTTAATTAATGGAGGCTCACAGTGTTGTATTTTTTTTTTCAACTAATAGGTGGGGACTGAAGTGAAAATGGCCTTTAATCTTTGATTCATCATACTGCGATTCAAAATCAAATCACAGTTCAAATCAGGTATGCTCTTAGTTTTAATATTAAAAAGTAATAACGGACATGTCTTGCACAAGACACTTTATAAATCTGTTATTTGGCAAGCTGAAAGTTGGAGATGTACCCTTTATAAAACTGAAAGTATGGGATGCAGGAGGGGGTGTGGGAATTAGGTGTGTGGTATGGATTTGGTTCGGGTTGGGTTCGCATGAGGGGGTGTGGGATTGTGAGCGTTGTGACGCTAGACAGGGAGAAGTTGGATTAATATTGGGAGGAGCGGGGTAGTGGGGTGTGGGAGTTGTTAGTGTCATGTCCAAATTATGAAGTTCGTTTAGATAATTTTTTTCATCGGATTGATTCGACAAAGTCATCGGATATCGGACAATTTTTTGCGTTTGTTCATTTGATATTTTTGTTCGTAATAGTATAATTGTGATAGCATTATTTTTGTTGGATTATTTTTTTAACAGGGTGAATAGTCCGATATACAAAGGAAACTCTGTCCAAATTTTTTAAAAATATTTACACTTTCGCGTCGTAAACAATATTTTTGTATTATAAGTGATGTTATATTATAAGTGATGTTACATAATGGTGGGTTTCGCGTCATTTTTTTTTAAATTACACTTTTTTTTGTTGGGGGGCGAATTTTTTTTCGTTTTCCAATTACGTATTCAGGAAATTTTTGTCATTTTGCGATTATGTATAGTTGAAAGTAATGAATTTTTATAATTCAAAAGATTCTATAGAACCAAATTGAACATCATATAGTTGAAAGTAATGAATTTTTTGTATTGAAAAAAAATATTTACAATTTCTACCCTTAAAAATGTTCATGTCCCCATTTATGTTCTGATTTCTTTTTGTTCTTTGTCGTTTGGCAGTTTTCATGTCGCACATTGCAATAAAGGATATTAAACATGCCCATGCTAATATCAGGTGCGTTTACATTCTATAAGATTTAATGTTATAATGCTATAAGCATTTCAAGTTTTATCTGCTATATGAAAATTTTTACACTCAATTTTGACACATTTAACAATTTTGACACGTAATTTTCACACCCAATTTAATACGAGTAAAAACGCAACTAAAATGATAATACATGATAACACTACTTATGAACACGAAGTCACAAGACATTACTCTCATAATTTTTTTATCCTTCGTGGACTAAATGCGACATTTGGTCCTATCAACGACATATGATATACCCATATATACCCTCAGCCAGGCCGAGGGTGTCCTCCACCCAGACGAGGGCTCAGGCCCAAGATGAGTCCAATGACCATAGTACCATTACAGGAAGGATCAACCAAGATGATCCCTCAGCCAAGATCAGATGACCCTTCAAGGGGCCGAACCCTCAGCATGGCCCAAACGACCCTCGGCGGGGGTTAACCCCTCATCATGGCCCAAATAACCCTATGAGGGGCCGACCCCCCATCATGGACCAGACGACCCTTCAAGGGGTCGACCCCCTATCATGGACCAGATGACCCCTCAAGGGGCCGACCCCTCATTATGACCCCGGACGACCCTATAAGGGGACAACAGTAAGAGGCTCACATCCAACCGGGCCCGATGCCAGCACTAACATTAGCCTCGGTTTGGCATCCTAGGTTGAGGGTGACATCATCACAGCGCGTGACTTGGGAGACGCGTGGAACAGTGCGTGTGGGACTCATATAACACGTGGACTAAATTGTTATAACAAAATCATCCCCTCACGTGATGGAATATTATGTCATCATTAATTGCAAGTGGCACATCTAGGTGTCAGCAGGGGATTGACTAGATCATCATTCACATGCACCATGCATGCTTGGGGGGCACACTACACCCCCCAAGCCCTATATATACTGGTCATCTTCAACCTTGTAAAGGGATTGATAATTGTAACCCTAGCTAAAACTCTACTTGTACACACAGTAGAGAGAGAGTGAGTTTATGTGCATTGTATCCAAGGTCATTAGTGCCCATATTTAGTGGATCACACACTCACAGTGGATGTAGGCATAATTGGCTGAACCACTATACATCATTATCTTCATTCCACTTATACTCATCCCCTTCTACACACATACATAACCCTATTAGTGTCATTGTTATTTACTGTTTGAGCTCATCATCACTTATCTGGTGGTGCTGAATCTTAGCATCATCAGTTTGACACCGTCTATGGGAACGAGAAGATGTCTCTTCCTTTATACAGCTTGACCTTACCGAAAACTCTGGTGGTGAACCAGTTCTCCCCCTCCGTGTGGAGTTGTTACACTATTGAAAGAGACTCAATAAGGTTCTCAAGCTCATCAGTCTTTTGAACATTCAGCTCTCTATAGCTCAAACACATGGCACTAGAGATGCCACCACCACTTCCTCCACCGGATAGTGGAGTAGGACCTAGTTCCAGTTGTTGATGCCTTGGCATCAACAACAGTCATCCACCACCTCAGTCTGAGATGGCAGATGTGGCAGCCGCCCTGAAGTCTTTAGCAGCAAGACAGCGAATTATGCAGGAGCAATTTACAGCTCTTATCCAAAACATACTAAGACCACCAGGAGTCTCACCGGAGATGATTACTCCGACGGCAACTCCAGGGAAGCATGAGTCCAGGGGACCACCCAAGGCACCACGCAAAGACCTGCCACCTCCACAACGGCGAAGGGATGTTGCGGACCCTCGATATTTACGCCTAGGGAGGCAAGGAAATCCTTGCCCAGAAGATAGATACGACGATCTGGAGGTGGAAGAGGCCCCCATAGAGTGATGGGAGCCATATGAGGTCTCCAACAATACCGTGCGACCTATCCAGGAAAGCGGAGGGAAGTGTGGAAGGCAAAATCCCGATGATCGCCCGAGGGGCTCTACTTTCGATTGTCTGAGTAGGGGATCGGCCTTTGAGAGGCTGGGCCCAGTAAATGACCTGCGAGAAAAATTGTCCCGATCGAGAAGTATTGCGAGGTCCAGAAGGGAGGTTGTAGATGGCCGACCCCACGAACGGGACGACGGTCAGGGAGAGGTAAATAGCCGACACAGGCCTGCCACAGCAGAACCCTCCGTCCACCTCAAAGAGGCGGTAGGGGATAACATCGGCCAAGCCGACCCTACGAGGCCCTGGAACGATCGATCCAAAGGCTGGAGGATAAGATTGGTGATATCCTGAGGAGCAGAGACCCCCTTCAAAGAGGATACTCCATAGGCTCACCCTTTATGGCGAAGATAGTTAACTTCCCAACGCCATCGAAGTTTAAGCCACCTGTGGTCACCCCAAGGTATGACGGGAGTACCAACCCTTTCCATCATGTTGAGATGTACCAATCAACGACAAACATATACTCTATTTCAAATGAAATGAGGCGTCGTTCCTTTTCTGGGAATCTAACTGGGGCTGCACATGTTGGGTATATGTCTCTTCCAAAGAACTCCATTGAAAGTTTTAAGCAGTTAGCAGACCGGTTTATCCATACCTTTTGCTTTGGAGTGAGATCGCAGAAGAAGATAACACACCTGCTCTATATTAAGTAGGGGAAGAACGAGAGTCTAAGAGACTACATAGCCAGATTTAACAAAGAAAAGTTAGAGATCGAAGACTATGAGGAGAGTATAGCCATGACAACCCTCATTGGAGGACTTTAGAAGGGGAAGCTATTATGGAAGCTTACTAAAGAGGCTCCGAAGACAATGGCTGAATTGCTGTCGATAGTAGGAAAGGTGATGAACGTCGAAGAGGCGATGGCCGCAAAATAAGAAGGTGAAAAAGGAGTCACTAGTGGGGGTAAGTACCAGAAAATAATAAGGAGGGGAAGAAGAGGCTGGCAAATGATAAATTTACTGACTATACCCCTCTGACGGTCAGCTATGAGCACATTTTGAATGAGATAAAGAGCGATCGGTCCTTGAAGTGGCCTGAGAAGTTGAGGGCATCCCCTCACAAGAGGAACAAGAATTTGTGGTGTGAATTTCACCAAGACCATGGCCACGTGATCGATAAGTGTTTTGCTCTGAAAGACGAAATTGAAAAAATGTTAAAAAAAAGGGAAGTTAAGGAAATACGTTGATAAGAGTGCCTTCAAGAGGAAGAAGAGAGGTGATATGTGCAGAGAAGACCCTCCAAACAGAAGGGATGACCCTTCGAATGATGAGGATGACCCTGACCTCCCATCGAGAGACGACCATGGCCCTGTAAAAATACTTAATATGATCTCACTTGGTGTAGGAATAATATCCGGGGGACTAGCGGGAGGAGGATCAGAGGTTGTCGATAGGAAGGCTCACGTAGCTGAAGCCAAGGCAGTGACAAAAGTTGTACACTCAACCTCTATGGAAGAAAAGTCATAAAAGAGGAAGAAAGTTGATATGGATACTCTGATAGTGGGATTCTCAAGAATGGACTTCAAAGGCCTCTTAGACCCACATGATTACCCTCTCGTCATCACTACCAGGGTACACGGGTGCGAGGTGCCGAGGATCCTGGTAGATAGGGGTAGTTCTGTAGATGTGATGTTCTGGCCGTGCTTTAAATCCTTGGGTCTCAGCCGTACCAGGCTCGTCCCATACCATCACAACTTGATTGGTTTCAGTGGGGAAAAAGTTCATCCTCTAGGAGTGTATGAGGCCGATGTTAGGATGGGGGACGAGTGATCGAGATGGCTTACCAAGAAGGTCAACTTTTTCATGATGGATGAACATGTCTTCTCAGCCTATAACATTATATAGGGGCGAGTGGCCCTTAAGGATTTTGAGGCCGTGTTGTCCATGGTTCATTAGATGATAAAATTCCCGACCCCTTACGGGGTAGGATAAGTTCAGGGAGACCAGACGACGACATGAGAATATTACTTCAACTCAGGCAAAGAAAGAGAGGGCACACAAGAAGGTAACGACTACTTACAATATTGATACCCTCGACCCCAGGGATGAGACAAAACTGAAGAAATGAGAAGCCACGAAAGAGGTAGAATCCATCATCCTCAATGAGGATAAGCCAGAAAAAATCGTTTAAGTTTGCAAAGCTCTGAAGACAGACATAAAAGAAGACCTCATCAAGCTGCTAAGGAGAAGACAAAATGTCTTTGCATGGATTTATGCAGATATATTGGGGTTCGACCCCGAAATTATGAGCCATAAGCTCAATGTGGTAGAGGGCGCGAAGTCGATGAAGCAAAAGAGGACAATTTATTCTTGAGAAAAATATGAAGTCATAAGGGACGAGGTCAAGAAGCTAGAAGAGGCTGAGTTTATCAGGGAGGTCATCTATCCTGAATGGATGTCTAATGCGGTCATAGTCCCCAAAGCCAACGAGAAATGGAGGATGTTCATAGACTTCACAGACCTCAACAAACATTATCCCAAAGATAGCTTCCCTTTCCCCCGCATTGATCAGATGGTAGATGCTATTGCAAGCCATGAGCTCATAAGCTTCATGGATGCCTATTCAGGGTACAACCAGATCTTCATAAACCCTGAAGACTCAGAAAAAATGACTTTCATTACCGACAAGGGGACACACTATTATAGGGTCATGCCCTTTGGCCTAAAGAATGCGGGGGTAACGTATCAGCGCCTTGTGAATAAAATGTTCGAGGACCAAATTGGGAAGTCTATGGAGGTTTATGTGGTTGACATGTTGACCAAGAGTTTGAAGGCCGAACATCATGTGGACGACCTCGATAGGACCTTTAACATGATGGATAAGTATCGAATGAAGCTCAACCTGACTAAATGTGTCTTCGGGGTCGGAGCAGGATCCTAAAGTTGACATCATATAGTGACGTTGTGGCTAGGGCTACGATAGTTGAGAGGGATGCCGAGGAGTAAAATCGAATAAGAGATGGTAAGAGGAAGTTTGGGGAACAAATGGGGAAGAACCCAAATAATATAAATAATTTTAGGAGTACATCCAATGTTGGAGGATCTAGTTATAACAAACAATTTAATAACAAGATATGTCAGCGATTTGGGAGGAAAGGGAAGTTGAGTCCAAGATACATAGGACCTTTTGCAATCCTTGAAAGGATATGAGCTATTGCGTATATAATAGACTTACCCCTTAAACTCTCTAGTGTGCATAATTTTTTTCACGTGTCAATGATGAAGAAATACGTCCCAGATCTAACGCATATCCTAAGTCATGAACCTCTTCAAGTTAGAGAAGATTTAACCTACATTGAGCATCCAGTAGAAATTTTGTACCATAAAGATCAAATATTACGAACCAAGGTAATTCCACTAGTCAAAGTATTATGGCATAATTATTCCATTGAAGAAGAAACATGGGAGTGGGAGGATGAAATAAAGGAGCGATATCGATACCTGTTTGAAAATTAATGTAAGTAAAGTTTGGGGACCAAACTTTTTATAAGGAGGGTAGGGTGTAATGACCCCACTTTTATATGTTCATATATAGTTTTAAATTTTGTATTATTTCATATATGATATGGATAATTTTAATTTATTATTTTAGTCTAATCCTTCCTTCATTAATCATGAAATATCAAATTAGTTACAAACATAAATTTTAAAGTTTTCGGTAGGAATGTTCATATTAGAGACTAGTTTTGACCATTATAATATAACAATTGACTTGAGGAAAAAACTAAAACGTTGTATATATATGAATTAGGTTTGTAATAAAACAAATGGTGTGTTAAACGAAGGTCCGAGCAAGAAGTTATACTAAAATTACGAAATAAGGGCAAATATATCCATCTTTTAAGTTGTATCTTGTCTTATTACCATACCATGTGTTATATTTTGATTGGTTGGGAGGTGAGGCTAGTTTGTCTGACTTAAACAGTTTGAAATAACCTCCTTCTTCATTAAAATGGGTTAAATCAAAGTCTTATAGCATATCCTAAGATGAATGATAAGTTTTGGGGTAGAAAATATAATTTTATGAAACTTTAGGGACTTGATTTTAAATAAAGAAGGTTTCAGGGACTAAATGAAAACCAGAGATCATGATTTTCATTCTGTGTTGTTGCCGGGTGGAAACATTATCTATTTATTTAGGTATTACAGCGTACATGGCCGTAAAAATAAAATTGAATAATTGACATATTGCTCAATTATTTTATCTGTTCTATTCTGAATTATTTATTCTAAAAATATTTACTGTCAATTACTTTATATGTATATTACTGCAAATTCCTATCTCTATATAAATGCCTTATGTTCTAAATTAAATAGGTATCAATTTTCTGAAAACCCTGGAATGTCTGGAGATTGAATCTCATTCGTCTTTTAGTTGATGTTATTTAAATAACCATTTTTCAAGAAATAAGTAGACTCGTAGAGAGCACATACGAGGATTATGTTGAAGATATATCTTTTAGAGTTCTTTTTTTATTACGTTGGAGCACGTTTGGCTCTTTTGTAATAAGTTTTTAAATTTTATATTAAGTTGTAATTCATAGTTACTTTTAAATGAAGTTTCCTTTAAAAAGATCTGATGACGTAATTCCTTTACTTTCAGTATTTTACGATTCATAATCATGTGGTTGTATTTCCGTTGCACTTGTTTAAGGATATAATTTAAGTCATAATATATGTGCATTGGTGGCATGCCAATACACTCGTTCCCTACTACTAATTTGGCTCGGGGTCGTGATAGAGGTGGTATCAGAGCATAGGTTATGAACCCGTAGACTACTGAACATAATTTTTGAACGTCATAGATCCTAAGTTTCCATATATAGGACATAAGAGTAAATATTCGACTTATGTGATAACCCTCCGTATGTCTTACATTCTATATAATTGTTTATATATAATTGTTTTTCTAATTTCCAATCTTGATATAGTATAATAGGTCTTATGTTTGGCCATGAGTGTAGAAAATGACCAAGGCAATATCAACTGTGGGAACTAGTGGTTCAAGTATGGAAGGACTGCAAGGTGCATATAAGGCGATTAAGAGTCTCGCAAAGATAGTGGAGCATCAGGTGAATAATGGAGCACCAAGGAATCTTGAACTAACTAGTTGTACCATTGACCATTTCAATAGGTTGAATCCGCCTTATTTTAAAGGTACTCTTAGCACCACCGAAGCAGAAAGTTGGGTGATGCAGATAGAAAATATGCTCAATGTTCTTAAGTGTACCAATGAACAAAGGGATTCATTTCTAACGTTTACGTTAGAAGGTGAAGCCGAACATTGGTGGAGAATGGATAAGAGAATACACGAGGATAGGAATACTTACATAGGTTAGAATGACTTCTTAGTGATATTTTATGAGAAATATTTCCCTGAAATGGTGAAAGATGAAATGGCAGCTGAGTTCATGAGTCTCATGCAAGGGAATATGACGGTTAGCCAATATGAGGCAAAGTTTACTGAGTTATCCCGCTTTGCACCTTATGTTGTGGTAACTAATGTTTTAAAATAAAAAAGTTAAAATGTGGGTTAGGGTTGAGTATTCGTAGTCGAATTTTTCTTGGGGTTCATCGTCAACCAAAGAGGCATTAAGGCTAATCTTGAGAAGATAAAGGTCCTCCTAAAAATGAAGACCCCCAGGACCATTAAAGACGTTCAGAGGCTCACAGGGTGAGTGGCTACTTTGAATATGTTCGTATCTAGAGCCACAGACAAGTGCTTACCATTTTTCAAAATTATCATAGAAGCCTTCGAATGGAATGAAGTGTGTAACCAGGCTTTCAAGGAGCTAAAGTCATACGTAGGGTCTCCCTTACTGTTGTCATGACTAGTGCAGGACGAACGACTACATGTGTACCTAGCCGTCTCAGAATTAACCATCAACGCAGCCATTGTGAGAGAAGAAGACGGGGTACAGAAAACTGTGTATTTCAACAGTAAGGCACTCCAAGGGGCAGATCAAAGATACCCAAGGATGGAGAAGTTAACCTATGCCTTGATCCTTGCATCAAGAAAGATGAAGTCGTACTTCCAGTCCCATACAATGGTCATCCTCACCGACTCTCCTCTTAGGCAGGTCCTACACAAGCCAAAAAAAATCAGGGAGGCTAATGGCCTGGGCTATAGAGCTGGGAGAGTTTGACATTGTATATCAACCTAGGGTGGCCATTAAGGGACAAGCATTAGCAGATTTAGTGACTAAATTTACTTGGTAAGATGATGAGGTTAAGGATGAGATCCTCGAGAAGACAGATACCCGGCAAGGCACAATTGTTGACCCATCCATGGATAAGGCAGAGACAAGCACCGCTAGAGAAAAAATTATCGAAAACAAGGAGGGAAGATATCTCTTTAAACAGGGATCCCTCAGTGAGGGAAATTTCTCAAAGAAATAGGTTGTGTGGAACCTCTTCGTTGACGGGTCCTCCTGCGAGAGCGGAAGTGGGGATGGATTAATTATATCGGCACCCGACGGCATAGACATCGAGTGCGCCCTGGGGTTCAACTTCAAAGCCTTCAACAACAAGTCTGAATATGAGGCCCTGATAGCAGACCTCTCCTTGGCTAGGTCTCTTAGTATTGGCCAGATCTTGGTCCATAGTGATTCAAGACTTGTGGTGAATCAAATACTAGGGGCATACGAGGCTAAGGATGAGATAATGGACAAATATCTTGAAAGAGTGAAGTCACTATTGAAGAGCTTTAGAGAAGTGAAGTTGAAGAGGATACCTAGGCTTGATAATGGCTGAGCCGATGCGCTTGCTAGGCTAACCTCAGCAACTAGGATAGATATCAGGAGGACAGTCCCAGTGGAGATCTTGCTTCGACCAACGATTGAAGATGTAAAGGAAACACTTGGCTCTTGCTTAAATATTAACAGGGAATCTTCGTGGATTGACCCCCTTGTCAGGTACATTAAAGAGGGGGAGATGCCTGAGGCAAAATAAGAAAGGAAGAAGTTAAGATACAGAGCTGCAAAATTCACTGCATCGGAGACACCTTGTACAAAAAAGGGTTTTTTTCTCCCCTTGCCCAGATGTGTGCACCCATCTGAAGTCCCACACATATTGAAAGATGGGCACGAGGGGTCATGCTCAAGCCACATTGGGGGAAAGTCTTTATCAAAGAGGATAGTAACCCAGGGATACTAGTGGCCGACCTTGAGGAAAGATGCCACGGCATACGTAAAAAAGTGTGATAAATGTCAAAGGTTCGCCACCATCCCTCACCAACCTCATCAGCCTCTTACCTCCATCACATCTCCATAGCCATTAGTAGTATGGGAAATCGATCTAGTAGGACCCTTTCCTAGGGCCGTCAATAACTATCGATACTTAATTGTAGTAATTGACTATTTCTCAAAATGGGTGGAGGCGAAGCCGATGGTAACGATCACTGAGCAAAAGACCTTCCAGTTTATATGGAAAAACATTATATGCAGATATGGTCTCCCCAACACCCTCGTCTCAGATAACGGGACTCAATTCAAGAATGCATCTCTGGAGAAATATTGCGAAAAGGTCGGTGTCAAGCAATTCTTCTCAACCCCAGGCCGATCTTAGGGTAATGGGCAAACTGAAGTTACAAATAGAACAATCCTAGACGGGGTCAAGAAAAAACTCGAGGAGGCAAAAGGAAGATGGGTTGAGGAATTATACGTTGTACTGTGGGCCTACAAGACGACGACCAAGACTCCTACAGGGGAAACCCCGTTCATGCTAGCGTATGGCTCAAAAACCGTCATCTCCACCGAGATTGGGTTTCCTACTCACAGAGTCTAAATGTATGACCCCAGAGGAATATGGAAGAAAGGAGACTTGATCTAGACTTGATCGAAGAGAGAAAAGAAGATGCTGAGATGAGGCAAGCAGCCTATCAGTAAAGGGCTGCCAGGTTTTATAACCAAAGGGTGAAGCAAAGGCCAATCGCCGTGGGGGACCTAGTCCTCAAGAAGATATGGTAGAAACCTAACAAGCTCCACCTAAATTAGCATGTCCCATATAGGGTTATTGATGAAGTTGTCCCTGCAACCTATAGACTAGAAAACCTTGAAGGGGAACCCTTTTCCAATCCTTGGAATGCAGATCATTTGAAGAAGTACTATCAATAATGTTGTAATGTCCTATCGGATCATAATTGTAATGAATATATTGCTCCAACAGAATACTTGATGTTAATGAGAATATTATATTGACCCCTCATCTTGTTTGTTAATTTTGGTACGATTGGGGTAATTCTTGCTAAACCACCCTCGGTTATAATGAGGGTGAATGGTAGGGACAACCCTCCATTCACTCTCAAGAAAGACGAGGGGGGACTTAAAACTTAAATCATCATTAAGTTGGTGGAAACCTCCCTCGGATATAATGAGGGTGAATAGTAGGGACGACCCTCCATTCACTCTCAAGAAAGACGAGGGGGGACTTGAATTTTAAAACATAATTAATTTGGTGGATAACCACCCTCGGCTATAATGAGGGTGAATGGTAGGGACGACCATCCATTAACTCTCAAGAAAGATGAGGGGGACTTGAATTTTAAAATATCATTAATTTGGTGGATAACCACCCTCGGCTATAATGAGGGTGAATGGTAGGGATGACCCTCCATTCACTCTCAAGAAAGACGAGGGGGACTTGAATTTTAAAACATCATTAAGTTGGTGGAAACCACCCTCGGCTATAATGAGGGTGAATGGTAGGGACAACCCTCCATTCACTCTCAAGAAAGACGAGGGGGGACTTGAATTTTAAAACATCATTAATTTGGTGGATAACCACCCTCGGCTATAATGAGGGTGAATTTTAAAACATCATTAATTTGGTGGATAATCACCCTCGGCTATAACGAGGGGGAATGGTAGGGACGACCCTCCATTCACTCTCAAGAAAGACGAGGGGGGACTTGAATTTTAAAACATCATTAAGTTGGTGGAAACCACCCTCGGCCATAATGAGGATGAATGGTAGGGACAACCCTCCATTCACTCTCAAGAAAGACGAGGGGGGACTTGAAGCTTAAAACACCATTAATTTGGTGATAGCCACCATCGACTATAATGAGGGTGAATGGTAGGGACGACCCTCCATTCACTCCCAAGAAAGACTAGGGGGGACTTAAAGCTTAAAACACCATTAATTTGGTGATAGCCACCCTCGGCTATGATGAGGGTGAATGGTAGGGACAACCCTCCATTCAGTCCCATGAAAGACGAGGGGGGACTTTAAATTGAAAACATTATTAAGTTGGTGGAAACCACCCTCGGCTATAATGAGGGTGAATGGTAGGGATGACCCTCCATTCACTCTCAAGAAAAGACGAGGGGGGACTTGGACTTTAAGACACCATTAATTTGGTGGAAACCACCCTCGTCTATGATGAGGGTGAATGGTAGCGATGACCCTCCATTATTTCTCAAGAAAGACGAGGGGGGACTTGGATGATGGATAACACAAATATAACAGCAAAGACAAATCATACAAGAGACAAGCATAGAAGACAAGAAGAGAGATTATATTATAAATCCACAGATGTTTGTACAAGGAAGTAAAGTACAAAAATGTTTTTTTACAAATAGAGGGTATGGGCTACAGACAGCCACCCTATTGAGCAACATTGGAGGGCAGGTCTTCAACATCAATAGGAATCTCTTCGACGACCAAAACAGGCCGATCCTCAGATGTGTCGATACATTTGACGTGAACTTGCGACTCCACATGGGCTAAAACCTCAGTAATAAGGGGGTCATCCAACTGAACTGCCTCAAGAGAGGGGCGAACAGAAGACATGACGTCAGTAAATTTCAAGACGACCCATCGATAGGCCGTCTTGATCCTCCTCTCCAAGTACTCAAGGCCAAAGCCCTGGAACTCATCGAAGAGCTTGCAGGCCTCCACTACATCGGCCTCGGCTTTCTTCACTGCCTCATAAAGTTCAACCTTGAATTGGGCCCCCTGGTTGGCCAAGGTTTCTTCCTTTTCTTTGATGAGGGTGTCCTTCATATTAAGGTCGGCCTCATGCTGCTTCACCAGCTCATCTAGGACCCTTACATGCTCAGTCCTTGCACTCTCCATCTCAGCCCTGACAGTCTCCAGTTCGGTCTTCAAGTCGGCCTCATTCTGAATGGCTCTCTCGGCCTCATGGAACTTCTACTGGTTCACAGTCATCCACTTGGTGGCAGATGTGAAGGCGCAGACAAACAGCATATGGAGCACAACCTAAGGGGATGAGGGAATAGTTGATGAAATGTTGATGAATAAAAATATGAAGTTGAAAGAAATACTTGAGCTAGAGTGTGGATACCGTAGTCATAGACATTGGTCAGGGGCATCTTTGATAAGAAATCATAATCTGCGTCCGAGGGCGTAAAAAACATCGAGGCTTTGGCCGCCCTCAGGTTGGCTATGAGGGAGGAGGGTTCAGCCTTAAGGAAAGTCAGATTCTAAGACCAATAAGCACCCATGCTGGAAGAGGAGTTGGTCCCCTCAGTGTGTGCCTGATACACCTCTACCCTCTCCCTCGTCCTTGAATCAGGCCGAGAGCCCCCAGGAGCTTTAGGCTCCTTCCTTTTGCGATTGTCGGTGGACGGCTCCACTTCTGTCAGCCCCACGGTCTTTATCTTTCTTGGAGGCTACTGAGGCACTTTTCCTTTTTTCTTTCCTAAGACAGACAGTAAACTTGGAGCAGTTGTGACACCCCGCCTAATAAAATACCAGGTGATCAGTCCTATACCAAATTAAAACAGGAATCCCAGTTGGTTCATCCTTAGCATCACTGTCGAAAACTTTTTCAAACTTACTAACCACCTAGTATTCCAAAAGCTGGTGCCAAATTTTAACTTTTTAATTTACAAAACAGTACAAGCGGAAATAAATATAAACCATTCACACAACTGAATAAAACTCAACAGAATAAATAATTAAACAATTTGCCGAATAAACCACCGGTACCAAAGTGAAATAATCCAATACAATTATCCAACACCAAAATAAAACAAATATGAAAACTGAACTGAAAGTCTGGGCGAAATGCCCTAAATAAAACTGAAACTGATAAATAATTCCTACTCTAGGAATGAATAAATGATGCGTCTAATCCAAACTCCTGCTAGCATCCACATATACCACAGCTCCATGTCCCTGGAATAGAATATCAATCCTGGCGTCCCTGTGGCTGGACACCTAAAAGGTTTTGAAAATAGTTTTATAACAAGGGTTAGAATCCAAAACATTTTGAAAATATTTAGCAAGTGAATTAAATGCAGTAATTTAAAATGCATGAATGCGCTTCATATTTAAGTTAGTGTTGCACTCCCTTGTGGACATTTTCACCCCTCCACTATTGTGCACAACTAACAGTTACCTTGACCCCCACCTAGTTGTACTACCCCGTCCAACTAGTCCTGGTATAACCTCCCCTTGCCATACTACTCTAACCCGAGTATAATGATTCCAGAATATTATAAGTTATCTTACCATTAACTTAATTAATTCCTTCTTAAATAATAGCATATAACCGTGTCACAAGTTATATAAAGTAAATACATCACACACTGTATTATTACCCGCACATAATATTGAATACCATTATATGCGTACCTTCACTAAAACATCCACACATATAACATACGTATATCCATCCCTCCGAGTATACCCTCGCCGGATGATTCCCTCTAAAGTGCTATCCCACTAGGTGTGCTCACATAACCTAGTTACCCAAATTGGATTCGCTCACCAACCTGGCCTAAAACATAAACGAAGTGGAGGCGGTCATATTCCTTTCCTGAAAGTGAGATAATCCCGTCACCCATATACCGTACGCTATGACCTGGGGATATGCTCGCCCTACTCCTCAAGCTAGGGGATTCACCCATATCGCGCAACCTCCCTTAATAGCACTAGAGTATATAAATTAAATAAATATCTAGTCACTGATATTTAATATCACACACAATTTATACACGTATATATATACTATCACTACACCGTATATATACAATATAAACCTCGGCTTTACCGTGTACTCAAAATCCCGTACACTAGCCTGTAATTTCCTGAGTCTGTGCCTCGACTCAACTTAATTATTTTTCTCACTTAATAATTTATCATCTTTCCGAGTCTATGGTCCGACTCTAATATATTTAATTCACACTTCAATTAATATAATAATTTCCCCGAGTCTATAGTCCGACTCTAATTAAATTAATTAACACACCCATTAATTTAACACCTTCCCGAGTTTATCATCCGACTCTAATTAAATTAATTAACACACTTATTAATTTAATACCGACCCGAGTCTGTGGTCCGACTCCCAGTTAATTAATCTACACATTAATTAATTCATACTAAACCGAGTCTGTGGTACGACTCTCATTTAATTAATTTACAACTTAATTATTTTATACCAATCCGAGTTTGTGGTACGACTCTCATTTAATTAATTTACACATTAATTAATAAATACCCTTCCCGAGTCTACAATCCGACTCTAAATTAATTAATTACAACATCAATTAATTTAATACTTTTCTGAGTCTACCTTCCGACTCTACTTTCATTAATTAACACATCCATTAATTTAATAACTTGGTGTCACACAATCATTATCCCTGGACTCGCTCACTTGGCCCATAACTTAATATTTCTCGAGTCTATGTTCCGACTCCAAATTAATTTACTCTCTCAATAATTAATTTAATACTTTGGTGTCACTTAACCAACATATCCGGACTCGCTCACTTAGTCCATTTTTACATCTCAGAATTTCATTCCCACATATTCGCCCATAATGTGTCACACATTTATCTCCATCAAATTTCCCAATTATAAACATACCCGGACTCGACCACTTGGTCCATAATTAAATTGAATATGTTTCACCCAAAGTTCTCACTCTAGCTATTTACTTCTCTATAATTTTTCACCAATTAAAATTATACCCAAAATAAAAAGAAACCAAGGCAAAGCATCAAACTGCCCCACCTTCCAAGGTTTTCCCATCGTCGATCGATCGATGGCCCCCGATCGATCGATCGATCCTTTCGTGGCAGTTCTTCTTCCCCCCTGAATTCCATCATTAACGAAAATTCAAGGTTTGTAAACCTTAATTTCAACCTCTAATCAAGTCATCCCACCACATAAACATATTGAACTTTGATCTTATACATCATATACACTTTCTAGTATATGAATTTCTCAACTTATCACACAATTTCTGCAATGGGTTTTTCCATAATTTCTATTAACTTTGTTCTAAAATTCCAAATTTCAGATTCAAAATCCACCATTTTATATTTCGGTTTTTCATTCAAATCAGATATATGTACTCAGAGATATACAACACAACTAATTCTTACTTTGAATCTCATTCAATAATTCTATGAACAAAAACCTCATTTTTGTACCCATTTATCCCCAAAACGAATTTTGATTTACACATCACTATGATATAAATTGATTATCATCAATTTAGAAATCACAACAGTTAACCACTTGCCTGAAATTATTCGTAGGGTCTAATTCCGTTGGTGTATAGAATGGTTGATGAAGAACACCCCAAATTAGCCCCTTAATTTGGCTCCAAAAGATCCCCCAATGGACTTCTTGATTAGCTTCCTCTAATCCTCTCCCAAACCCTAGGTTTAGGATTTTCTATCTGCCCTTCCTAGTCCCTCAATTAGGTTGAAAACACTAAATTCCATTTTTGGCCATGTGGGCCTAATTAAAAAGGCCCAACTCACCCCGTGTGGGCCCAGCTATGCCCAAAAATACCCCGAGACCCAATTACCACCCCCGGGTACTCTTTTTTTACTATCTCAGCCCATCCGGACTCAACCGCGCACTCAGAATTGTCATCCGAAATACTTTTTGACATATCCAAATTTTAAACTCAAAATGCGACACACATTAATTCGAACAATTAAACTTAAAGTAGCTAATTATAAATAATTCGGCTCACTCAAATAAATTCTCCAACTCATGAATTTAAGTTTCCCCAATTTTAATATTTATAACTCCCAAAATAATTAAATATTAAATCCTCAAAATTATGAGGTGTTACAGCAGTCATCTCCTAGAGCTGGTCAGATATATTTGAGGGACGACCTGAAAAGGAGACGATATAGCAGAAAGATACAGTGGCAAAGAGGAAAAACTTGGAGAAAAATAAAAATTGAGCAAAAATCTACTCACATAATTCTGTCAGGGGGCCGACCCTCAGACCCGCTTTTTTGATGAAGCGAGGGGTCATCAAATCTTCAAATTTGGCAAGTTCACCCTCTTTCCCTTGTTCCCTCAGGTAGTCAGTAATGTCCCTCTCATCCAAGCTGAGTTCGGGGTCTGACCATGCTCTCATTGAAGGGTTGGACCATGACTTTGGAACCCTCGGGCTGTCTTCTAAAGGCTCTATCTCGGCGGCAAATTCCCAATCCCCTGAGATGAAGAAAAATCTCTTCTTCCAATCGTGGTTTGAAGTTTGGGCCACGTGAAGGAGTCTTTTGTCAGACTTCCTCACCCCAAGATGAAAAATCCCAGGTTGTTTGGACGAGGAAGTGATATTATAACATGCTATAAAAAGATCAGTCGAGGGCTCGTCAATGAAAGTATTCTTCCAGAGGGAGATATAACAGAGGATGATCCTCCAAGAGTTGGGAGGAAGTTGAGAGGGAGCAACCCCAAGGGCAGATAGCATGTCAACTATTGCAGGGTGCAGAGGGAACCTAACACCTACCCTGAGCATCTACTCATAAATAGCAACCTCTCCCTCATTCCCCCTGAAAGACTCTCTCGTCTGCATTTGGGACCCTCATAGTCACATTGGTCTTTATACCAAACGTGTGCCTCCACAGCAAGAGGTCACGATCCCTAACGGATGAGACATAAGCCGAGGCACTAGAAGTGTCAACTTGATCAGCATTTAGATCCTCATTATCGTCCTCGTGCCCCTCGTCCCCAGATCTCTCAGCCTCAACACCTATCGATGGTCCATCTGGAAATGCCACCTGGAAGGCAAGAGGGGACATGGCTATTACATGGATAACCTCAGAATATACGGTGGCCTCAGCCTGTCATCTTGGGCTAAGAGGGGACGTCTCTCTCCTCCCAGAAGGCCTAGTACCTGTTGGTGACGATGCTCTCTCATTCATCTCTCCCTCGTATGTCTGACCCTCATTCGGATGACAGGAAGACCCATAGGACTCGGATGGTACTATTGTGGCTAAAGAAATGGGAAAGATGGATCGTACCTAATTAGGGTCGGCCCCTCGCCTTCTCTCGTACTCCTCCTCTAAGCGTCTGATCTCAGCGAAGAATTTCTCCTTCAAGGTCAAAAATTCCTCGGTTAAATCATAAAGTCTTCTAAGCATCAAGGGGAGGACCCTACACTTGAATAATTTGTTCAAACTAACTACAAACAGGTTTCGTATTTGACCAAGTTGACTTCTGGATCAAACCAAAGAAATAAAGGTTTTTTTATTGATGAAACCCAAGAACAAAGGAAAATAGTTCACCAGAGAAGAACGCCAAAAAACACAAGAAAGCCCTAAAAATGCCACAAGGGGGCAATAAACCACCACTGAAACATGGGGGATGAACTCTGAGGAACCTAAAATCTAAATGATTCCCTGCAACCACCACTGCAAGGTGGGTCTACACGCCGAAAAAGCAAAGCAACCAAGAAAAAATGAAAAGAAACCCAAATGAAAATGCAAGAAACACATAGAAATTGAAGGCTAATGGAGGATTATAGGGCAGAGGAATTACCTGAGGATAAAGACGAATATGGAGACTGGGCAAGGCTTGAGACACTGAAGTTGCAGAAATGGCGGTTTGGGGACTACTAAGGAATTAGAGAGAGAAAGCTGGCGCGTGAAGAAGAAGAAGAGAATAAATGTTTTAAAAATCCGTTAAATACCTTGTTATTAGTGGTCTCAATAATTGATGCAAAACACAACCTACGAGGAGAGGCATCATTAGGGCACAAAGTCCCAAGCTGTGTGTACAGCCGCCACATCTGGGAAACTAAAACAACGATGGACACCTGACAATATGCAACTTGACAGATGTCACTTATCCATCTAACCACACACTTGAGAATTCCAAGGCAACATTACCCCTCATCCATCTCAACAAACATCAATAGCTAAGGCTGGGGGTGATAGATATACCCATATATACCCTCAGCCAGGCCGAGGGTGTCCTCCACCCAGATGAGGGCTCAGGCCCAAGATGAGTCCGATGACCATAGTACCGTTACAGGAAGGATCAGCCAAGATGATCCCTCATCCAAGATCAGATGACCCTTCAAGGGTCGTCCCCTCAGCATGGCCCAGACGACCCTCGGCGGGGGCCGACCCCCCATCATGGACCAGATGACCCCTCAAGGGGCCGACCCCTCATTATGGCCCCAGACGACCTTATGAGGGGATGACAGTACGAGGCTCACATCCAGTCTGGCCCGATGCCAGCCCCAACATTAGCCTTGGCTTGGCATCCTAGGCCGAGGGTGACATCATCACAGCGCGTGACTTGGGAGACGCGTGGAACAGTGCGCGTGGGACTCATATAGCACGTGGACTAAACCGTAATAACAATATCATCCCCTCACGTGAGGGAATATTATGTCATCATTAATTGCAAGTGGCATATCCAGGTGTCAGCAGGGGATTGGCTAGATTATCATTCACATGCACCATGCATGCTTGGGGGTCACACTACACCCCCAAAGTCCTATATATACTGGTCATCTTTAACCTTGTAAAAGGATCTATAATTATAACCCTAGCTAAAACTCTACTTGTACACACAGTAGAGAGAGAGTGAGCTTATGTGCATTGTATCTAAGGCCATTAGTGCCCATATTTAATGGATCACACACTCACAGTGGATGTAGGCCTAATTGGCTGAACCACTATACATCATTGTCTTCATTCCACTTATATTCATCCCCTTCTACACACATCCATAACTCTATTACTGCCATTGTTATTTGCTGTTTGAGCTCATCATCACTTATCTGGTGATGCTGAATCTTAGCATCATCAACATACACTTTCGAAAATTAGGGTCGTGCCTTCAGGCACGGGCATATACTAAAGATGTCTGTGTTAAGTAAAAAGAATAAGATGTAGTGTTACATAATTTTGTTGGAGTGGGAATATTTGACTAACTATATTTTTTATTTTTTATCAGGTTACATTTTGAAAAATACGGACAATTATTTTAGTGGAACATGTGGGACGACTTCAGTTCATGTATATGTGATTATTTTTACGAAGTTGTTTCATTAAAATATTTGTTAGATTTTACTTTTGAGATTATTGAATATTGTTGGATTGGTTGCAACCCTTTAAGAGGGTGGATAGTCCAATAAACAATGGAGATTCTGTCCATTTTTTTTTTTTAAATTGACAGTTTATTTATTTGAGGTTCAATGTGAATGCAGTGAATAGTTTGTATTTCATATTGTATGTAAATTTGTTTGATGAATTTATACTATTTGAATGTTGTTGGACAATTTGTTATTTGTTAAGCAGGATGGACAGTCTTATAAACAAAGGAGAATATGCCCAATTTTTTTAAAAAATTGGCAGTTTGTTTTTTTGAGACACAGTGAATTTGATTGATGAATATTGTATATTTTATTTTATATGTGAATTTGTTTGATGAATGTAGACAATTTGGATGTTATTGAATTATTTGTTATTTGTTAAGCAGGGTGAATAGTTTCATAAACAAAGGAGACTATGCCCAATTTTTTAAAAAAATTGACACTTTATTTTTTGGGGACACAATGTGAATTCGATGGATGAATATTGTATATTTCGTATTATATGTGAATTTATTTGATGAATTTAGATCATTTGAATGTTATTGGACTATTTGTTATTTGTTAAGCATGGTGAATAGTCATATAAATAAAGGATATTATGGCTAATTTTTTTTAAATTACACTTCGATTTTTTTTGCATTTCGCTATTACGTACTTTGAAAAATTATCGTCGTTTCGCGATTACGTACTTTGGAAAATTTTCGTCGTGCCTTCAAGCACGGGCATACGCCAATATATATATAATGTAAAAAGATACCTATTTCTAGTTTAACCCATTTAGTCGCTCAAACACTTATTTATCCAATATTTTCTTATTTTTGAAGGTTAGCGCCAGCGACTCCCCATGTCACCCCTAATCACCCCAAACGATAGCTCCAGTGGCTCCAAACCACTTTTTCCGATATTATCTTATTTTTAAAGGTCCGCGCTAGCGGCACCCAATCCCCACCACCATTGTTGGAGCTCCAATGACCTTAATCAGAACTCCGGTTTGGTGTCGGTAGGGGTAGTATGGGTGCCGTTAGCGCGAACCTTTAAAAATAAGAGAATATTGGATAAATGGGGTTTGGATCCACCGGAGCTCCGATTTGGGGTGAGTAGTGGTGGCATTAGGTGCCGCTTGCGCGAACCTTCAACAAAAATATTGGATAAATGAGTGTTTCAACTAAATGGGTTAAACAAAAAATAGGTGCCTTTTTTACAATATATATATATATTAATTGTCCAGCACAGTAAATTTTATTATCTGTGTAATATTAACACAATAAATGTTACTGTTTGTGAAAATGGGACATATATTAAACTATTTAAACATAATAAATGTTTCTGTTTGTGAAAATATCACAAATATAAGACTATTTCATTTTCTTGTGCACACAGTAAAGTTTACTGTGTTCATAAGAAAATGTGATATTTTACAAGAATTTGTGAAAATGTCACAGATATAAAACTATTTTATTTTTTGGTTTGTGGTGCGTAGAGCTGACATGGGTTGCCGCTGGCTCAAACTTTTAAAAATAAGAGAATATTGGATAAATGGGGTTTGAATCCACCAAATCTCTTGTTTGGGGTGAGTAAGGGTGGCATTGGGTGCCCCTGACGCAGACCTTTAAAAATAAGAGAATATTAGATAAATGGGGTTTGGATCCATCAGATTTTCGATTTAAGGTGAGTAGGGGTGGCATTGGGTGTCACTGGTGCGGACCTTCAAAAATAAGAGAATATTGGATAAGTGGGTGTTTGAATGACTAAATGCGCTAAACTAAAAATAAGTGTCTTTTTTTCAAATTATATATATATATATATATATATATATATATATATATATATATATGAGTTTATAGATTTCTTTTTCCGATTTGTGGTGGGTAGAGCTGGCATGGGTTGCCACTGGGTCGAACCTTTAAAAATAAGAGAATATTGGATAAATGGGGTTTGGATCCACCGGATCTCCGAGTTGGGGTGAGTAGGGGTGGCATTGGGTGCCACTGGCGCAGACCTTTAAAAATAAGAGAATATTGGATAAATTGATATTTGAACGACTAAATGAGTTAAACTAAAAATATGTATCTTTTTCATATATATATATAATATGGGACAATGGTGTTATGAATAGTGCCTTAGTGAGGTTTGTCATGCATGATAAACACGCATGACTTCTTATGTGTTGCATGCATACATACATTATTATTTTAATTAAAAAAATATATTTAAAAAAAATTATTTCTTTTAGTTTTTTTAATTTTTTTAAAGGTGTTTTTTAAAAAAAAAAGACGGATTATTATGGGTTGAGTTTTATCACGAGGACAAATTTATCGCCGCTCCCTCTGTTACGACCATCCGCTAGTATATATATATATATATATATATATATATATATATATATATATATATATATATGAGTTTATAGATTATTTGACCCATTTATTTAACTAGTAAATTTTAATGTTTGTGTAATATTAGCAAAAAATATATCACTCTTTGTGAAAATGTCATAGATATAAGACTATTTCATTTTCTAGTGCATACTATAAAGTTTACTATATGGATAATTTTTTTTCTTTGGAATTTTATAGGCTTCACGGGTCTTGTTTGATAGATCTCGACGAGGAGATTTCAAAAATAACAATTTTGCCGGTTTCATTTTTCGGTTTGTGGTGGGTAAAGCTGGCATGGGTTGCTGCTGGCGCGGACCTTTAAAAAAAAATATTGGATAAATGGGGTTTGGATCAACTGGATCTCCGGTTTGGGGTGAGCAGGGGTGGCATTGGGTGTCGCTGGTGCGGACCTTTAAAAATAAGAGAATATTAGATAAATGGTTGTTTGAGTGACTAAATGGGTTAAACTAAAATATGTGTTTGTTTCAATATATATATATATATATATATATATATATATGTGTGTGTGTGTGTGTGTGTGTGTGTGTGTGTGTGTGTGTTTAGATTATTTGACCCATTTATTTAACCAGTAAATATTACTTTTTGTGTAATATTAACACAAAAAATGTCACTGTTTGTGAGAATATCATAGATATAAAACTATTTCATTTCTAGTGCATACAATAAAGTATATTTTGTGTTCGCGCGCACGTGTGTATATATATATACATGAGTCTATAGATTATTTAACCCATTTATTTAATCAGTAAATTTATATTAACACAAAAATGTCACTTTTATGAAAATGTCAAAGATACAAGACTATTTTATTTTCTAGTGCATACAGTAAAGTTTACTGTATATGTAATTTTTTTTCTTTGGAATTTTATAAACTTCATGGGTGTTGTTTGATAGATCTCGTCGAGGAGATTTCAAAAATAGTAATTTTGCGAAAACGGATTTGTCAATTAAAGGTTATGATCATTTGAAAATAAATAAATTCAACCACTTATGTAACTTCCCCAAGGAAGTGACAGATAGTTGGTTTCAAAAGGGTATAATTGTGAGAAAAGTTCCAAAAAATTAGGAGTAGGACCTATATATAAGGGGAAAATATGGTGGGACTAGAATGAGTAAAGAAATGTATAATAGGACCTATATATAATAACCTCATCAGTGTAAGCTCTCTCTCTCTCTCTCTCTCTCTCTCTCTCTCTCTCTCTCTCTCTCTCTCTCTCTCTCTCTCTCTCTCTCTCTCTCGTTTCTCTTCCTGCATGGCGCCTGACCCTCCAGCCCTTAAACCTCCTGATAATGTCAGAAATCTTGCCAAAAGCTTCGCCTCTTTACTATCCCCTACGTCATCTTCGATTACTCTTTCTCCTAAACAATGTACCTTATTCAAAGGAGAGCCATCTGTTGAGTTCTCAAATGATGAAACAACACAATTGGCTCTTCCTTACAAATACTCGCTTATCGGCAGATTTAATTTTGGTCGTCCTTCTATGGAGTCAATCCGTAAGGCTTTCCATGGATTCTCATTGAAGACTTCATTTTCCATTGGTTTGCTTGATGACCAACATATCTTAATTAGATTATACAGTGAAGAAGACTTTTTGAGGTGATGGCTTCGCGAATAATTGTTTATCTTTAAGGCTCCTATGAAAGTGATAAAGTGGTCACCAAATTTCATTTCGAGCTATGAATGCCCTGTCTTTCCTGTTTGGGTATCTCTCCCTCACCTCCCAGTTCATCTTTTTGCTAAACCTGCCCTATTTGCTATTTGTTAAAGGCTTGGAATCTCCTTAAAAATGGATGAATCTACATCATCAGTCACCCGCCCTAGTCAAGCTCAAGTTTCTATAGAGATTGATGTTCTAAAGCCTTTACCTCCTCGTATATGGATTGTTAATGGATCCAAAGGTTTTTGGCAAAAAATTATTTATGAGAATATACCTACTTTCTGCAGCACATGCATGCAAACTTGCCATTTGACCAGTGAGTGTGATGGTGTAACAGGTGGATTTGAGAGTAACCCTAAACCAACCGTCATTATTCAGGCTGGAAAACCACAAAATACAGTTGAGAAAATTTTGGTAAAGTCAAACAAAGTTGTAACAACTTGGCAAAGAAAAAGGA
Organism: Sambucus nigra; assembly: GCA_949130495.1. Lineage (NCBI taxonomy): Eukaryota > Viridiplantae > Streptophyta > Magnoliopsida > Dipsacales > Adoxaceae > Sambucus > Sambucus nigra. The sequence goes on along the minus strand of OX422212.1, from coordinate 179,754,862 downwards.
ATATTCAAACTGGAGTTATTCCCAACGATACTTCTTTGACTAAAGCTCCTAAAAACCAGGTGGTCTCCAAAACTGTTAACAAACAAATAGGCACGTGCCAGATGATTTCAAATGACTACCCTAATAATGATGCGATGATTGGTGGGACTGTCGAAATAACTCCTCATGGATTAGCGTCTTCTTCAACAACTGGTGCTATCCTATTTGCTTCAACACTCATGCCTCAAGCTATTACGAAACCTGATACTGATCGCAACTCTGATATAAAAGGTGGTATTATTGTTCACAACTCATTCGCTGCGCTTATGGATGATTCTGAAGTAGAAGAGGGTGAGATATTTACCCCTCCAAATGGCTCAATACCAAGATGTCATCAATCTCGAGCTAAATCATAAAATAATCTTGTCCTCGAAAAATCTCATGCAATCTTATTACCACGGTGGAATACTACGGATGATATAGACTATTTTTCTTTCCACCATTCCTCTATCGATGATCTGAGGGAGTTCTCTAAACAGTTGCAACAAAAATATGTGTGGCTTAGAAATACTCCAAAGCAGCTGAAACCTGATGCTTTAAAGATTAACGAGAATGCTCAATTTGAGGTCTCTACTACCGTCTCAGCTAAGAGAAAGAAAAAGAAGAATAAAACGACTTCCTTGTCAGTTATCAAAACCAGGTCTGCTGCTAAAATGTCTCAAACTCATCTCCTTAACAAATCTTTATGATTAGTGTCCTTTTTTGGAATATCAGGGTTGTGGGGAATAATGCCTCAATCAGAAGACTTAAGAAGATGATTAATAAATATAAAATTTGTATAGTTGCTATTCAGGAGCCAAAAATTGATGAAGTAAATCTTACCTACCTATCGACCAAAATAGGATTCTCTGGGCATGTGTCTAATGCGGGGGGTAAAATTTGGATTTTGTGGAACCTTAATTGTCTTGTGGATATTGTTAGAGATATGGATCAAGCCTTGACTGTGTCAGTTACATTCCCTAATTCTCACAATACTTATTTGGCCACTTGTGTATATGCCAAATGCAATAAAACTGAGAGAATTGTGCTTTGGGATGAGATTAAAGCTATAGCTGATATAAGGTATGAGTCTTGGGTTATTGGGGGTGACTTTAATATTGTGGCTAATCAACAGGAAAAAATGGGGGGGGGGGGGGGGGGTAATATAGTTGACAGTCAGGCTATTATTGATTTCAACTCAACAATGATTCAAGTTGGTTTACAGGAGATTCCATTTTCAGGCTCAAACTTTACTTGGTGCAATAATAGAGATGGGGAGTCTAGAATATGGGCCCGTCTAGATCGTGTTTTGGGTAATGATGGTTGGTTTAATAACAAATTTTCTTCTTCAGTTGAGCATCTACATCGTACTAATTCTGATCATGCTCTCGTAGTTCTTAAATTAAAATTTAACGTTGATTCAATTCCAAAACCATTTCGTTTTCAGAATATGTGGACCACTCATCATTCCTTTTTGGAGATAGTTGATAAAGCTTGGAATTATGAATGTTATGGAAACCCCATGGCGATCTTCTCTTTGAAATTGAGGAATGTGAAAGAAATTCTAAAGATTTGGAATAAAAATATTTTTTCTAATATTTTTTCTAGGGTCGAACAAGCAGAAGATGATGTTGTTCTAAAGGAAGCCATATATGATATTGACCATTCTCCTCTAAATAGGGAAGCTTGGAAGCTTGCAAAAGCTCAGTATAATAAGGAGCTTAAAGTTGAAGAACTGTTTTGGAAGCAAAAGGCTCGTGTTAAATGGGTCAAAGATGGGTATCTTAACTCTAAATTTTTTCATTCAGTAGTTAAGAAGAGGAGGAATAAACTTTTTCTACACCAAATTAAGAATGATGAGGGTGTTATTCTAAATAATCCTAATGAAGTGGAAGAGGAAATTGTTTCCTATTTCTAAGCTTTACTTGGGGAGTCTTCAGTTTGCGAGGAGGAAAATTCGATTTTTAATCACATTCCAAAAATGGTTAATTCTGAGGATAATCAAATGCTTACTATGGTGCCGAATGAGGAAAAAATCAAAAAGTCCATTTTCTCCATGGATAAAGATAGTGTAGCGGGGCCGAATGGTTTTAATGGGTATTTCTATCAATATTGTTGGAATATTATTGCTAAAGATATTGTGAGTGCTATTCAATCCTTTTTTGTTGGCAAAAATATTCCAAGAAGTTGGTCATCCACTAATCTTGTGCTTATTCCTAAAGTGGAAAAGCCAAAAACTTGCTCTCATTTGAGACCCATAGGTCTTTGTAATTTTTCTAATAAAATTATTTCAAAGATTTTAGCTAACCGTATTGGTTCTTTACTTCCACAAATTATATCTACATCTTAAGCAGGTTTTATCAAAGGAAGATCCATCTCGGACAATATCCTTCTAGCTCAAGAATTGATATCTTAGCTCAACAAAAAATCTAGAGGATCTAATGTGGTGGTGAAACTAGATATGGCGAAAGCATATGATAGGATATCGTGGATATTTCTTCTCAGAGTGCTCCGGGCTTATGGATTTTCAGAAACTTGGATCGATATGATTTGGCGGGTACTTTCTAACTGCCGGTACTCAATCATTCTCAATGGAAAATCTTATGGGTTCTTTAAATCCGGTTGTGGAGTTCGCCAAGGAGACCCGCTTTCTCCAGCCTTGTTCGTTATAACATTTGAAGTCCTAAACCCCGATATCCACAATCTTATCACTCAAAGGTTAATTGATCACTTCTCTATTCCCAGTGACTGTCTGGTAGCTTCCTCGCTTTCATTTGCTGATGATATCATATTTTTCCTCAATGAAAATGTTAAATCTTTCAGAAAATTCATGATGTTTATTACAACTTATGAAAATCATTCAGGCCAAAAGATTAATAATTCAAAAAGCTGCATAATGTTTTCTAAGCATTGCTCCTTGCGGCAGCGTCATTCACTCCTTAGCAGGTCCGGCTTTAGACAATCCACTCTTCCGATCACTTATCTGGGAGTTCCGCTTTTCATTGGTAGGTAAAAACACAGTTTATTCCAAAAGTTGTAGACTAGATAAAAGGTTGGAACTGTTCTTATGTTAGCCAAGCAGGTCGCCTACTTCTTATACAAACAGTTCTGCATTCCATGGGATTACATGTTTTCTCCAACATTCACCCTACTAAATCTTTTTTTAAGGAATTCCAGAAAATTTGCTCGAATTTTTTTGGGGTCAACTGGACGAAAAAGATAAGCATCACTGGGTTTCTTGGGATGTGATCCCACGTCCAAAATTAGAAGGTGGTCTTGGGCTCAGAGATTTAAATGATATTTGTAATGCATATGCCTGCAAAATTTGGTCTCAATTCTTAAACAAAAATTCTCTTTGGGACAATTTTATGCATTACAAATATAAAAAACTCGCTCGTGTTAATTTCAGGGGCGTTCCTACATTTGCTAGTGCTACGTGGAGGAAAATGCAATCAGTTGAGGAATTTCTTGAGGAGAATATTTCTACTTATGACCCAAACTAGTTTAAGTCAAATTTCTCTCTTAAAAAAGCTTGGGGATTAATTCGAGAAAAACACTGCTTACAATTCTCATATTCCATGATATGGGATCCGAGGATCATTCCTAAATTTTCTATTTTCTCGTGGAGAATTCTCCATAAAGCTCTTCCCCTGGATCTTAATCTCAAGCGCATATTTATCCCTATGGTCTCTAAATGTCGTTGTTGTATGCTATCCCAAGAAGAAGATGATGATCACTTGTTTCATTCTAGTGATATTGCTAAGGAAGTTTGGTTGCATTTTGAAAATTTTATGGGACTCCGTCTTCAGAATTATTCTTTGAGATCTAAAATCATATCTTGGTGGATAAACTGCCGTGGGAAAAATATTAGATCAATTCTTTGCAAGATTCTTCCTCTCTACATTTGTTGGCAGAATTGGTGCTCTAGGAACAAAGCTAATTTTGAAGATAATTCGATGAAGTCCAAGTCAATAATTCAGGCCATACACTACGATATTGTATTAGCATTCAAATCAAGACCTTATAAAGGCCCCTTTTCTAGATTTTTTAGCTCTTATATTGATGATTTTGATATCTCCTTCTCTAGATTGTAAGCATCGGAGAAAGGCTTTTTTTCTCCTTCTTTTAATATATCCTCATTTTTCTAAAAGAAAAAATAAAAAAATAATAACCTCATTTTAAAATTGTATTTAAAAATAGGATCAAATATCAAAATGTCCCTCAAACATTTTTTAATACACACTTAGTCCAAACCTTTTATTTTGTACCAAAAAGTACTTTATTCTTTTATCTTTAAAGGTTCGCGCCAGCGGCATGATAAAACCTTTTTGGCATGGTGAAGGACTGTTTGGTGCAAAATAAAAAGGCTTGGACTAAACGTGTATTAAAAAAAGTTCGAGAGACTATATGGTATATGCCCCTTGAAAATAATGTTTAAATCGAATTTTCTGAATATATATCTAAGTGGCCTATTGATTTTATTGTATTTTATACCCCGTTAATTTGTACATTCTAGCATTCCCGTGCATGTATTTCCCGGTTCTTATACTCATTTATTGACTAACCCCTGAATTCATCATATATACTTTGTATGTGTCTTTATTGAGCTTTTATAGGTATCGGGAATGCATTTTGGGAAGTTTGGTTTTGATCCGGAAAAGTTCCGTTGACACTTGCACAGTCGGGGGCATTTTGGTAATTTCATCCCTCGAGTTTTGATCCCGATTTCTTCACGGAAGTTGTAGACCTTCTTCTTATCTTCGCGTGGCCTCCGACGATGCTTGAATCCGACCTCGAACGAAGAAGTTACGGAAGTTTCGGTGAAACATCGAAGAACTAATGCCTATATAGGCATCTCTCCTTCTCACAGCAGGCCCGAATCGATTCGCCATTACTACCGAATCGATTCGGTTACATACAGGGGCAATTCTCTACACTTTCGAATCGATTCGGATTTGGCACCAAATCGATTCGGCCCTGCATTTCCAGCTTTCTTCTTATTACTAGTTTGCCATTTTGGTTGGATTTTGGGGATATATCCCTTGTTTTTCCTCTTTGATAGGGAGATTGCTTTTGTTAGATATTTGGTGATATATAAAAACACTCTCTTCTCTCTCCTAGGTCAAGTTCATTTATGGTTTTCACCAACTTGTAAAGCTTTGATTACTAGTTGAATTGTGGTTATTAATGCAAGAAAGGTTCATTTACTTCATCTCTACTTGTTCCACTATCTTTAACTTGCATTTAATTCCATCTCTTGCATTGGTTTGTGTTTAAACTAGATAACTAACTTAAGTATGTTGTTAACTAGCATGTGTAGTGTAGATTCAATTATGAGTAGCTAGACTTATGATTGGGGATCAAAATCCCACCTTGGATGCTTGAACTTAATATTTAGGGTTTGGTTTATAATTGTTCTAATGTAACTTCATGTGTTGGTATTGGAGTATCATAGTTTCTTAACTTCTCTTGTCATGCAAGGGTTAGTGTTTGAAGCTTTACTACAAACCCAACCCATCTAGAAATAATTAATTAACCCCTAATCCTCCATTGTTGAGTTTAGTCTCTACATGTATGATGTTCGGACTTAATTAGTTGTGCTCGATTAGAATTAATTTCAACCAAGCCCTATAATCCCCTTCTTTGTGAATCCGAGGTGGGAAGATGATCCTCGATCCCTTTAATTTCTTGAACTCAAGCTTATATTAGTTCTTTTCATAGTTCCGTAATTATTAATTAATCAACTGATCATCAATAGTATGTTAGTTTAGAGATTAGTCTCAATCACTTTTCCAAATTATTAAATCATCTTTTACACTTTAACTTTTGTGACGTTCAGAGAATCCCTCTAACCTAACCTAGTTCTCTTAGGAGTGTTTCAATCCCTGTGGATCACGATTTCGTACTTACCGGATATTACTTGTTGCGATAGATTTGCACTTGAATCACAAGCCATATTTTTGGGCGCACCAAGTTTTTGGCGCCGTTGCCGGGGAGTGGCAATCATCTTAGGTTTTAGAAATTCTCTTTACACTATCGTTCCTTGTGGTCACCGTGACATCACGGTTTCCAAAAATCAATCCAAAATTCTGTAAATGCATGATGCGAGTAGTAGAAATTTGAATCCTATTCGTGAACCATCGTCTAGTGAACCCTCGGATTATTGGAGACCTGTACCATCAATTTCTCGTTCTAGTTCGGTCTCGTCTTCTTCGTATACCTGGGCTCACTCCGATCCTACAACCATGGCCGACAATGTTAGTGAGCACGGTAGTCAAGGGGTTGCACCCGACCCCCCGTATAGGACCATGCGTGATTATTTGCAACCGGAGAGGACCACCTCCCCGTCTTGTATCATTTTTCTCTACAATGCCGCGCAATTCCATTTTTGTAATGGAATGATTCAATTACTTCCTACTTTCCACGGCATGGACAGTGAACAACCTTACCTTCATGTTAGAGAGTTTGAGGAGGTGTGCGCTACTTTTAGCGATCAAAACTGTCCTCTAAATGTCACACGTCTCAAACTCTTCCCATTTTCCTTAAAAGACAAGGCCAAAACTTGGCTTTGGTCTTTAGCTCCTAATTCCATCGGGAGTTGGCGTGAAATGCAAGCGCAGTTTTTGAAAAAATTCTTTCCAACTCATCGCACCAACTCTTTAAAGAGTCAAATCCAAACATTCGTTCAAACCGAAGGTGAATCATTTGAGCGATGTTGGGAGAGATTTAATGAGGTACTTCATAAATGCCCACACCACGGTTTTGAAAAGTGGAGATTAATCTCATTTTTCCACAATGGGCTTACACTTAATGCGAAACAAATGGTGGAGACAATGTGCTCCGGTGAGTTCTTTGGTTTAGATCCCGATGATGCGTGGGTACATTTCAAATATTGTGCCGAGACCACCCAAGCATGGGATACCTCGGATCCGAACAAAACCAGTTCGCGACCTTCGGTTCCGTCCTCTTCTAACCCTGGTATGTATCACCTCACTGACGAGGATGAGATGAAAATGAGATTAGATAAATTATCTAAGAAAGTTGAGGAGTTCGGCTCGAAGATTCGAGATCCCGTTGTTCAAACTCATTCCGTAATTGAGGAGTTGTGTGCCATTTGTGACACTAATGCTCATTCGACCCAAGATTGTCCCACTATTCCGGCTTACAAAGTGATCCTCCATGACCAAGCGAACGCTATGGGAGTTTTTAGAAGATCCCAAAACGTTCCTGACCAAGGGTTTAATCCATCTTGGGGTAATCAACTCGGTTACCAATATCAACAATCTCGTCCTCCTCCACCTCAGAATTACCAACAACCGTACAACCAACATCCCCCTTCCCAGGTTGTAATGCAAGGTCCCCCTCTGGGACCACCTCCACCAGTTATACCTGCTTACGCGCACCCGAATAAGAGAAGTCTAGAAGAAATTTTTCAATCTTTTGTGACCTCTCAACAAGCCACAAATGCTAGGCTCGAAAAAGAAATTTCCAAGTTGGCCGCTTCTTTGAGTGTGCAAGAAAAAGGAAAATTCCCGTCACAACCTCATGGGCCCGTTGGGCAAAATAACACGAATTCCGATGTTTCTACTCCTTCTTCCGCTCAATGTAGGTCTATGGAACATGCAAATTCTATCACCACTCTTAGGAGTGGGAAGGTGATTAAAAATCCACCTCCACCTTCCCCGAAAGTATCCGACGAGGTCACAATAACTCCCCGAGAGAGTGAAGTGACTCCCAAAAAGAAAAGAGATAAGTCGCCGACCAAGGGGCCGGAAACTTCAGTCCCTTGTCCGTCTCCCGCACCCTACCCTCAAAGGCTCCTTCCCATTGTTAAACCCAACAAAGATCAAGAAATCATGGAGACATTCAAACAAGTAAAAATCAATCTCCCTCTTCTTGACGCGATTAGGCAAATCCCTTCTTATGGCAAGTTTTTGAAAGATTTGTGCACCTTTAAGAGAAATCATGTTTCTCGCAAAAAGGTGGAGTTGACTGAACAAGTTAGTTCCATTTTCCAACACAACACGATTCCAAAATTTAAGGACCCAGGGTGTCCAACTGTCTCGTGTATGATTGGAAACTTCGCCATTAATCGCGCTCTTCTTGATCTAGGAGCTAGTGTGAACCTCTTGCCGTATTCGGTTTATCTTCAATTGGACTTGGGAGAACTTAGTCCTACCAAAACTAAAATTCAATTGGCCGACGGCTCCACCAAAATTCCACGGGGAGTCTTGGAAGATATCCTCGTCCAGATAGACACCTTTGTGTTCCCGGTCGACTTTATCGTTCTTGATACCCAACCTGTCTTAAGCCCGAACAATCAACCTCCCGTCATCTTAGGATGACCATTCCTCGCGACCGCTAATGCTTCGATCAACTGTAGGAATGGTGAGATGAACTTGTATTTTGAGAATATGACATTAGATGTCAATATTTTCAATGTGACGCACCTCTCGAGTGACGTGGATGATTGTGTGAAGGAGGTGAATTTCGTTGGAATGATATGTGTGGACGACGATCATATTGCGCGGGAGGAAATTGAATGGAGTGTGTTAGATGTGTGTTTTGACATGCTAGGCGAGGTTGGCGTAGGAGAAAACCATGAAATTGGGGATAATTTAGGCAACTTTGATGTCACTCCGATTGATGAATCTACCATTTTCGAAACTGACATTTACATAGAGTCATCAATCCCGTGTAAGGAGAGTTGCTCGGAGAAAAATAGGTTAGAAATTATCTCTATCGATGTGTGCACCGACCCTCCGGTCCGTCACTTTAAGAACCCATGGCCCCCTCTTTTAAATATTAATCCGGTTTTCAAAACCAAACGCGGGTCCAGCGGTTGGAGTAGTCCAGTTTGGATAGGTGTCATATCCTCCGATCTTGAACCCGATATAATGGTTAAGTGTATGATCCTTAGTTGGAACAAAGTCAGACCGAGGGGAAGGATAGGTGTTGACATTGTGAAGTACGTCCTAATAATCTCTGCGGATTTACAACCGGACATCATACGCAGCAACCCCGTTAGCGGGGGTGATTCGGTTCGTTAAATCCTCAATTTTGGTGCCGAGCAACCCCCGGCACGTGAGGGGTTGCAATTTTTGGTTCCGGACCAGTTACATACATATAGTATATCATTTTGGTCCAAAGAAATCCAGTTGAGGTGGCCCCAAAATTTAAACTTCATGAGAATTGAAAAATCAGCATTGCAGAAAGTCCATTCTCAGCTCCCGAATCGATTCGGTTTATCACCGAATCGATTCGACCCTTCCCAGTAGCAAACTTTAGAGTCAGCGAATCGATTCGGTTAAGCCAAAGTGTCAGGTCCCTTCTCCCGAATCGATTCGGATTAATACCGAATCGATTTGGCCCCTTCCAGTGTTGAATTCGAGAGTTACGAATCGATTCGGTTTAACGACCGAATCGATTCGGGGAACCTGCCACTTAAAAATCCCATATTTTGTTCTAACACTCTTCTCATTCTCTCTATTCCCTTAGCCTACGCAAACAGCCTCTCCCTTATCATTTGTAGTCCTCCATTCTTATTCCACCTCATGGCTTCCTCTTCCAAGGCATCCTCATCCAAGGTAATTAATTCAACCCTATTAAATCAATATCAATTCTTATTTAGTGTTTTTGGTATGTAAGTAGGGTAAAATGCATATTTGCCAAATCCACATGTTTTCTGCATGAAACTCCTTATTTTCCCATTGATTGTGATGTGAAACCAACAAATACAACTTGTCTATGTTGCTTTGATGATTAAGTTGTATTTGTTGGGTTTTTTTTTCACATTGAGTATGTCATTTTCACCCTACTTTCTATACATTGCACGCTAAGTGTTCGATAAATTGCCAATGTGAAGATTTTGTGCGCTAATGCTCTATCTTCGCACCTTTTATCGCACGTTCTTGTTGAATTATCCTTGTTTGAGTGCGGTGTGCGTCGGTAACGTCAATTCGACCAATTTTTCCCAACGCACACCCTCCAAACCTACTTCCCCTTATTTCACAATTACTTTGATTTTGTGCATCGCACTTATGGTGTGTGTATTGAATTAATGTTTTGTAGGTTTCTTCGATCTCCAATCCCACATCCAATATAATTTCGGGTCGGGGAGGTTTCGAATCCTTTCGCTCCAAGCAGGAAAGGGACTGGTTCCATGTTAAATTTCCTTCGGGTCGCCCAATTTCTATTGAGAGGCCTGTGCACCTTGAGGATTTCCCTGCCTCTGTCCGTCGGTATTTTCAGAAGTTTAATTGGGAAGCTCACCTTGCCCGGGCGGGTGATGTCAATGATGAGCACGTTCGTAGGTTCTATGCATCTCTCGTCCCAACTGGGGACAGAACTTTCGAGGCTTACGTGCGGGGTAAGCGAATTCCTATTTCTAAGCCTCTCTTGGCTTTGCATCTGACTGGGTCCGACAACCCCGAGGATTTTGATTACCCTTGCTCCGATGAGGGGAGGCTGACTAATGAGACCCTGATTGCGCGTCTGGCGCCAGGGAATGTTTGGGCTGGGGAGACTTTCCCCACATCTCTTATGCCCGACAACCACCGCATCATCCACCTTGTTGCCGTAAATTCCATCACGCCGACCCAGACCAAGGTTGTTCTTCGCTCCGCCCAGGCCCACTTCCTTTACCATCTCTTGGATGCTAACTCTATTGTCAACCTTCCCGCATTGGTAGTTCAGCGGATGCTAAAGGCCGCTTACTGTGAGAAGGGTACCACTACCCTCCCGTACGCGCGGTTGGTTTCCCGTATTTGTAGAGATGCGCATTGCGAGGTGGAGAGTACGGACAACATTCCTCGCCTTCCCAAGTTGCTTCGCGAGAAGGCCATTGAGAAAAGTCTTGGAAAGAATTATTGGGAGAGGAGGAAGAAGCGAATGTTGGATGCTCCTGCTGATGCCCCTGTTGCCCCGGTTTCTCCTATGCCGGATATTCCGGATGTGCCTCATCCTATCCCACCGCCAGCCCCATCTACTGTAGACCCCATCGCGTATCTCGGGGTGCGGATGGATGAGTTACAGGCGGATTTTTCCGAGTTTCGGGGCACGTACATGTCGGGCTTTGCTTCGTTCCAAGCTGATTTTACTGCTTATCGGGGCGCGTACGAGCACGATATCTCTACGATTACTCGGGTGCAGATGGACTTATTTTCACACCTTCGCGGGGGCGAGGCTCCTGTGCCTCCGTACCTTTATGACCCATATTCCCCTCGTGACCCCCCCGCGCCCGAGTCCCCGCGCTGTCATCCGGACGATTTGTAGGCCGCTGTCATCCTACTTTCTCTGCTACTGATTTCCGTGGTTCTTATGTTCATTTTAATTTTTGGGTCTGTATCTTTGTAGTTGTGTATTAGTGTGGGGAAGAGAGAGTACATTGATTGTAGTTTCTAATTTTGGTTTTTGTGCCCCATGTACACAACTCGTATTTATTAATGAAATTACTCATTTTCAGTTTCATATTTCCTCATGTATATATCTCTTTTGTATATATTATTGTTTATGGTACTAACTTGTAACAGGCATGCCGTTGCGCGGTTCTCGAGTTACTCCTTACGGGGTGACTAGTTTCATACCCCTTTTCCCTTTTTATCCCTACTAACATTGGGGACAATGTTTCATTCAAGTTAGGGGGTATGGTATACAATTGTGATGCCGGTTATCATGTTAGTATTACCTTTTTTTCATCTCTCATATCTACTATGATTACTTATATGATCGACATATCCTATTGTATAGCTATGAAGCATGCTTTGAGTCATTGATTTATTACCCTTTAGCCCGTTATTGTTTGCATTGTGAATAGCATCATAAAATTAAACTGTGAAGCTTTGAGCATATACACAATTATTTATGATTTGGTTTAAAGTGTTTCAAATTCGTTATTCTAAGGCGCATGCTATACCCTTACAAAAGTGAAAATTGAGACTTATCATCATTTGTGAGCGTCTAAACCCACTCTATCTCTTTCTTGTCAATGAACTCGTTGACGATCTCATTTTCTTTTCATTTGATTGCATACTAACTGATTTATCACTTGAGCATGATTTTCAATGGTGTTGAGTTCCGCGAATCACATGAAACTCTAGGAAAGGATTATAGGCCCTTGTTGTTTAACCCATATGACCTTGACCTTTCCCTTAAATGTTTCCCCTAGTCAACCCCCTTGAACCTTATTAGTCCTTTCGTTTCAACCCAAAATCTCTTGTCCAACTCCACATTGGAGTCCCAAACCCTTATTTACTCCTCCTGTACCTTGATTAGGGATTGTTCTCGGGATTGAATGATGTTGGTTATATGATTGCAATCAAGCTATGAGTGGTCAAAAGAAAATCAAAGAAAAGAAAATCAAAGAAAAGAAATTCAAAGAAAAGAAAAGAAAATCAAAGAAAAGAAAATCAAAGAAAAGAAAAGAAAATCAAAGAAAAGAAAAGAATAAGTTTCCCATTTCACCATGTGCATGAATATCAAAGTCTCACTCTCATGAATACATTGCTTGTGGAATTTGATTTCGATTCCTAAATTGCCCATTAAATCCATTATCCCGCGCGCTATTCCCGAATCTCCTTTGATCCTACACACATCCCTTTCTTTTCCGAACCCTAACCTAGCCTAAATTCTATACCCCCAAAGCATCTGTTTAAATGATTTTCTATTGGTTAATATGCGATATCCTTTCATGAGATTGTATTTTTCACTTTTATATTGCGTTCTTCATTGATGACATGTGTGTGGCCTAGTTTCCCTTTTACAATTACTCTTAATGCCCGCATGTCCCTTGTGTGTTACTTCCCATTTCTAAGTGTTTCATTTGTTGAGTGTAACAACCGGAGAGAACTTGAGTATGCATGCCTTAGCATTTATATGGATTTTGAAAGTTTTTCCAAATCTAAATTACCACATGTGTCCGCTTATTTCTCATTTCCATGGTTTCGATTTTTATTGAAGTTATTTGTTTAATGACGATAATTGTCGTCTTTTGTGTGAGCTTCGTTCACTTTGTTGATAAATTGTGCTCTTTAGATATTTGTTGAGCTACACATTGGATTTTGCCGTATCATAGTATGAGTTGATTTGATGTTTGTGGGTGTCATCCCTGGAAACCCTCACGAGACCTCACTCGTCCCCTAGGGCCACCTAGGGGTTTAAAAACGGCTTATTGCATACGCTAAATGCAATCGTTCGCCTACGAAAGGGGCATTTTTTCCGTTGTTGTACATATTTCCTCTATTTTGGTTGCGTTGTTGGCCCTTGTTCCTTCATACTTCATTGCTCGGGACTAGCAATGTATAAGTTAGGGGGTGTGATTCGTCACTTTTATTGTATTTTATACCCCGTTAATTTGTACATTCTAGCATTCCCGTGCATGTATTTCCCGGTTCTTATACTCATTTATTGACTAACCCCTGAATTCATCATATATACTTTGTATGTGTCTTTATTGAGCTTTTATAGGTCTCGGGAATGCATTTTGGGAAGTTTGGTTTTGATCCGGAAAAGTTCCGTTGACACTTGCACAGTCGGGGGCATTTTGGTAATTTCAGCACTCGGGTTTTGATCCCGATTTCTTCACGGAAGTTGTAGACCTTCTTCTTATCTTCTCGTGGCCTCCGACGGTGCTTGAATCCGACCTCGAACGAAGAAGTTACGGAAGTTTCGGTGAAACATGGGACAACTAATGCCTATATAGGCATCTCTCCTTCTCACAGCAGGCCCGAATCGATTCGCCATTACTACCGAATCGATTCGGTTACATACAGGCGCAATTCTCTACACTTCCGAATCGATTCGGATTTGGCACCGAATCGATTCGGTCCTGCATTTCCAGCTTTCTTCTTATTACTAGTTTGCCATTTTGGTTGGATTTTGGGGATATATCCCTTGTTTTTCCTCTTTGATAGGGAGATTACTTTTGTTAGATATTTGGTGATATATAAAAACAATCTCTTCTCTCTCCTAGGTCAAGTTCATTTATGGTTTTCACCAACTTGTAAAGCTTTGATTACTAGTTGAATTGTGGTTATTAATGCAAGAAAGGTTCATTTACTTCATCTCTACTTGTTCCACTATCTTTAACTTGCATTTAATTCCATCTCTTGCATTTGATTGTGTTTAAACTAGATAACTAACTTAAGTATGTTGTTAACTAGCATGTGTAGTGTAGATTCAATTATGAGTAGCTAGACTTATGATTGGGGATCAAAATCCTACCTTGGATGCTTGAACTTAATATTTAGGGTTTGGTTTATAATTGTTCTAATGGAACTTCATGTGTTGGTATTGGAGTATCATAGTTTCTTAACTTCTCTTGTCATGTAAGGGTTAGTGTTTGAAGCTTTACTACAAACCCAACCCTTCTAGCAATAATTAATTAACCCCTAATCCTCCATTGTTGAGTTTAGTCTCTACATGGTTAATGTTCGGACTTAATTAGTTATGCTCGATTAGAATTAATTTCAACCAAGCCCTATAATCCCCTTCTTTGTGAATCCGAGGTGGGAAGATGATCCTCGATCCCTTTAATTTCTTGAACTCAAGCTTATCTTAGTTCTTTTCATAGTTCCGTAATTATTAATTAATCAACTGATCATCAATAGTATGTTAGTTTAGAGATTAGTCTCAATCACTTTTCCAAACTATTAAATCATCTTTTACACTTTAACTTTTGTGACGTTCAGAGAATCCCTCTAACCTAACCTAGTTCTCTTAGGAGTGTTTCAATCCCTGTGGATCACGATTCCGTACTTACCGGATATTACTTGTTGCGATAGATTTGCACTTGAATCACAAGCCATATTTTTGGGCGCACCACCTATAAACTTACTTGGTAATTCATATTTGAACTTTCATAGGCGTTGTTTGTTTTTATCTCTTGAGTCTGAATCTGAAACATTTGGACTTAAGAGATATTAAATAATATTTATTTTTTAAATGATTAAATAGTTAATGACTATTTTTGCCTCAGAATAATTAAGAGATAAATATACCTCTGAGCGCTGAATCTGAAATTTGAATAAGTTTAAATACATTTATTTACAGATCCATTTTTATACAATTATAAAAATAAGCATATTTTTCATATTTAGATATATGAGACTTTAAATTTAGATTTAGATTGCGTTTGTTTTTTCATCTGAATCTGAAATTTGAAGACTGAATCTGAAGTTTGATATCTGAATCTGAAAAATATGCTTGTTTTTAGTCTGAATGTACCTCTGAATTAATGTATTTAGACCGATTCAGACTTCAGAGGTAACTCTACCTCTTAATCATTAAGAGCAAAATATATCCGTAGGTTCCTGTTAAGTTTGAATGGTTCAGATTCAACATTTTAAACTTCAGATTTCATGTTCCGACTTCATCGGACGCAGCCTCTTATAAAACATCGCGTCGAATTAGGGTTTAAAACCCTTTTATCTCAATTTCGGTCCTTCCCATATCGCAATCGAGTATCCTTACAACCAAGCCTCTTGATCCAGTGGTATAATGCTGCCACTGGGACACTGTTTGGGGGTGGATTGGATTTGGTCCCCAGTTCGATCCCTGACAGTGTCAAAATAATGCTTGACCAACAGACGCCATGAACAGCGAGCGGGGATTAGTCGAGGTGCACCTAAGCTGCCGAGACATGTCGTGGTATGAAAAATACCTTACAAAAAAAAAGAGTATCCTTACCTGAATATATCTATTTTCTGTGAGGTACCAGTTTCATTCTCAAAATAGATTATGTACTTTTAGGACTTAAAATAATATTGATTATGAATATAGGACAACAAATATTTCGTTTCCATTTTTAGTCCCTATTTTCAAGTTAAAGAGACACGTGGCATACTGTGATTGGTTGATGTTTTAATATGGGTCCACGCCAGCGATTTTATTAAAAAATAGGGACTAAATTTATAAATAAAATATTTATTATTCTATTTTCAAAATACATGTTACAATAAATCCTAAATTTACAACGCATGTCGTCAAAAACCCTAACCTTTTCATACAATCCATCACTTCTCTCTTCATGGTTGTTATGTCTTAGTGTCGTTCAACTATAAACGAGGATTTGTCTCCATCTATCAGGTTCAAATACTCCTTTTACATATACGTCAAACATTAATTAAATCATTTCCCCAAATATATCAGTTTGTTTTACATTTAAATCAATCAAAGCCAATGTTTAATCTCAGAAATGAAGAGGGAGATCTTTATCAATAACATTCTTTGTTTTCATTTGTTTGTGTGATAATTATAGTAAAATTTGGCAATAGAGTGAATAGATGCATTTGGAGACGGAGAACAGGATATCTGCAATTCTTATGAAAGAGGCAGCCGAATTACGCCGACAAGCAGAGAAAGACGGTGTGCATGCGTATCTTCGTCAGCCAAACGTTAGGGGTCGCCCGAATTCGCATTTTCTCACTGCAACGGTTCTTGGGGTTCAACAGGGTTAGTTCTGTTATTGCTTTACAATTTTCATGTTTTTTTCTTTGATAATCTAGAGTTTTAGCTTTAACCATTCACTAAAATAGAAGAACTAATTATTGGGTTTGTTTAATTGGGTCCATGAAGTTAATGAGTCCACTAGTTACTAAAAAAGTTCAACTAGCAAGCTAGTGTATCTTGCAATTGAATTTCATGAACCACTTATATCCACTATTTTTCCATAGTTAACTTATCGGGTATGTACTGCCATGTGGATCATCAATTTGAAAAACGGTGGGTTCACGATCGGGATCTACTAAAGCGGTGTAATAATAGTAACAATAAATCACATAATGCAACTTTTGTTGTAATGAATGAAATAAATGGAGAAAAAAATGACTTACTCAAATTTTAGAATAATGGTTTATACACTTTCTTAATATATTACATTAACTATAGAAGGCACACACTCTCAGTGACGCTTATTAAGTACGCATATTCTTGATAATATACTTGAGGTTCTGAAATAACCTCAAGAAGAGTAATTAAACATTCTGTAATCCAATGTAGCAAATCAACTAAACCTACCCCGCCATATGTTGTTTCACTCTATTGTTACCACCGTCGTTGATAACCTTTTGGCAATGCAAGCATTAAATCCTATCCCTTTTTGGAAGATACGGAATCCTCACGACAATGTGCCCATGGGCGTTCAAGTCTCCCCTCGAAATCTACCTTGTACAGAGGATGGGTTTGGCGTGATTTAATTGGTGGTTAACCAAGTGCCTCAGTTTGGGTTCCATGTGCTCCATGTGCAGACATTCTGAACATCATAACATGAAAAATGCACAAACTCATCATAAAAAAATTAAGAGAAAACAATTTACCCTACCGCCGTAAGACCATAACTTTATAAAATAAGTTAGCTTTATTTCAATTATTTTATATAGGGTACAAATTATAATTTTGTTTTAATCAAGTTATCAATTTAAAATAATTTATTAGGTTGAGTGAGTAGAGGTTGTACCTTGGTGCGATGGCAAGTGCCTTCGCCCAAGATAAGTTTGGTCTCGGGTTCGAGACATGGGAGCAACTTCTACATATACGGGATAAGGCAAGCCAACATTTGCCTCTCCCAGACCCTACTATTAAGTGGGAGCCTTGCAGTTAAGCGAGAGCCTTGTGCAATGGGTGCGACCTTTAGGTTGAATGAGTGTGAGAATGAGATTGAGAGATATGCATATATAGTTTGAATTGCAAGCAATTGATTATGCAATCAAATTGATTGCTCTAAGAGTGAGCAAGAAGTGTTAATTAGTTTGAAAACTATTTAAATAACGAAAACAAAAACTAGAGGGCATCCCTACATGAAATGCAAAGAAAAAACATGTATAGAAAGTTTGAAGCATACAGTGATAGCAATTACATTCTTGTAGAGCAAAAGAATTATATGATGCAAGCACAACTTTTCAAGTGTTCAATAATCGATATATAAAAATACACCATAATCCATATTCAAACAATATCTAGGTCAATATAATTAAGTGAAACTAAGGCGGTAAGGCAAATATAAACTATTAAATACAAATGTTACTAACGAAATAAAATTACACACAGTGCAAACCTGTTTTAATTCTTTTGATTTGAGCTCAATCAAGTGCCAAGCGTGCTGAGAAGATCGTATGATCGCATCGTAAGACGAACACGCGCACAACTTTGTTTCTCATTGGTTTGGACACTTGGTATATTTTAACTTTGATTCTTAGTCTTTGAGTTTGAGGACTCAACTATTGAAGGAGATAATGATCCGATAATCATAGTTGTCAAATCGCGAATCGTTTACCCCCCGAATCGTGAACCGTGAATTGGATCGGTCGAATTGGAACAAAATGATAATAATATTGTAAAACCTACTGTGGTGACAATTATTATGCAACACAAATAAATGTGAGAGAGGTAATGATCAAGAAGGAATAAATAAAATGCCAGTCGCACAACAACGGGTGTACGTGGTTCAGCAAAGATGTGCCTACGTCCACGATGGTGCAGTCAGTATTATTTCTCTATATTCTGAAGAATAAGTACCGAGAATACAACTTGTCCTTTGCCCCGGACCTAGGGTTTAATTTATACATGTGTATGCTAGTTAGTGGAGATGATGGGTTCCTTCATATTAGCCATCTTCCCTATCCCTTCCCTTCATGGGATTGTGCTCCCCTATAACTTCTCTTCATGGGATCGTGGGGAGAGACCGGGTCAATATGAAAGATAGAGGGCCTGGATTTTGGGCCGTCAGAACTGGGCTACTCGTCCAGGCCCATGGTTCTCAATTCTGGGTACCTACAATTGCCACTAAATTCGTTGGGCCATGTTTATGGGTCCAATGAATTTAAATGATCAGCCATTACGGCTGATTTGTGATTCTTTGAAAACTGTGAAGTTGCTTTGGCGGCACCTGCTTCGCTATCCGTGCGTTATGATTAGATTTGAAGGCTTGTTAGAATATGGCACATTTCTTTTCGTCGCTTCATCTTTTCCAGCAATCTTCTATCTTCTGAAAACTCTTACGCTTTGTACTTTTTGCTTTCGATCTCTACTCTCGTTGCTTCTTCGCCATTTGACCTGATCTTCTGTCTTGTAAGTCTCTCGTGCTCTTTGCATTTTCTCTTTGGTTTGTAGTTTTTCTTGTATTTTCCAATGGCGAAGATTGGAAATAGGTCGGTCGCGGAGTTTAGGAAATTCTACAACATTCCTGAGTGGGTAGAGATTGAGTGTTGTGCCTCGCCTCCTAGGAACGCTAGGGATATAGAGGATGCACATTGGATTCATGTTTTGTTGCTCTCCCAGGGGGGACTTACCTTTCCCCCTAATGATCTGTTTCTGCATTTCTTTAGCTATTTTAGTATTGTACCTGCACAATGTTCGCCCAACGTATGGAAAATAGTGAACGGCGTGCATAGGATAAATCAATTGTACGGCACAAGGTTAGGGCTTGCCGAGGTCTGCTTTTGTTACTCCTTCTCTCGAACAAGTTCAGGTGTCCTATACCTTAAGGCTAGGAGCCCTGATAGGGTATTGGTAGTAAATTTACCTGATTCCCATAAGGACTACTGGCAAGAAGGTTTTCTTGTTAGGAATTGGCAGTTCTCCCCCCAATCTGAAGGGTCGAGGTCTGAGAGGTCCACTGTTCCCTTTTATGGGGAAGAATATATAGGTAGATGTTATATTATTGTTTCAACCTTTGCTGACTTGTGATTTTTCTAACCTCTCTTTGCTTTTTCTTTCACAGCGAGGACAAAGAATTTGGAGCCTGCTCTCAGCGAGGTTCGTATCTCGGAACTGGTGAAATCTTGGAATATTAGGGAGCCTCTGGGTGACGGCGAGCATCCTAGGTCTGCTGCTTTTTTGCTCGAGTACAAGAACACAGGCTCTAGCTTCATAGCACGACCTGTGGATAGCGTTCCAGAGTTTGACTCTTTCGGAGATATTACGGCTGAGCCCATCCAGTTGGACGAAGAGGAGAGCAGCTCGGAGAGTGAGCCTACAAGCACTGTGAGTGATTTGGGTGTAGGGAGTGCTGACAGTAGCAGTTCTTCTGAAGAGGATTCCGAAGCTCAAGACTCGTCGAGCACTACCAGTAGTTCAGGCGGAAAGATGCCTCCAAGGAAGAACCTGATCAGAGACGATGACGATGACGACCATGTGCTCCTTGCACAAAAGCCAAAGAAACAGAAGACTGCATCTGGGGTTGTGGTTACATCTTCTCGGCCTTCCTCTCAAGAGCAAGATAGGAAGAAGAGAGAAGAAGAGAAGGTGAAGGAGAGGGAGAGAAAGAAGGAGGAGCAGAAGAAGTTGGAAGAAAGGAAAAGGGTCGAGGAGAGGAGGAAGAGAGAGAGCGAGAAGGAGGAGGAGAAAAGGAGAGCTGAGGCAAGGACGAAGACCGGCCAGGCCTTAGTTCCAGTGTCTGCTCTGCCTGAGGGAGATTCCGTGGCGACCTCCCCTCAGCTAGCTCCGGCCCTGCTCGAGAGAGCTGTCCTCCCGGCTGATCGCCAAAGGGCAATAGGTTCGGAGCATCTGTCCCTTCAGGCTAGTCAGAGGCTTACTCTGGTATGGTTTATTTTCTTCTCGTGTTTTTCTGACTTCTTTTGCTTTCCTCTTCTTATATATTTTTCTTTTTTGTAGTTCGTTACCGACTTCGCTGTGCTGTATTGCTCACGCGACGAGCTGGTGAAGAAAAATAGTGAACTGGAGCAAGAAAACTCTGCCCTGAAGCTGAAGGGTAAAGAGCTTGAGGCCAGTTTCAAGGCTGTCGATGATGCTCGGATCTCGTCTGATTTGGCCCTTGCCACCTCCGCTCGCGAGAGGGATGATGCTGTCAGGGAGCTGGGCGAGCTGAGGAAGGCTTATGATCTGGTATGTGCGAGCAAGCTGGACCTTGCAGAGAAGAGCAGAGTTCTGGCCGAGAAAATGGAGGCGGAGAGAGCCCAGGCAGCCACCATTAAGGAGGACTCATACAACTCTGGGTGGGCTGCTGCTTATGATGATGCTGAAGTTCAGATTGGCTACATCAGCCGTCTGAATTTCAAGAAGGGCTGGAACAAAGCTCTTCTAGCTGCTGGTGTGGATGCTGAGTCTTCCTTGTTTGACAAGCACGACTCGGGTCCCAAGACAACTGTAGACGAAGAAGCTCCTGCTCCAACCATCGGGGGTGCTGATCTTCCCTTGGATACAGTTCCTGCTGGGGGGGGGGGGTACTTCTGCTGCGGCTGATAAGGAGAATCAGCCAGACACTGCTGGGCAGCCTGAGGTTGCTAGTTGATTTGTTCTTAGGGTTTTCTTCTGTACCTTTTTTTTGTAATTTCCCAAGTTTTTTCTGCTCGATGTACTCGGTCTTTATTAATGAATGATAAGATTCTCCTTTTGTTTACGCTGATCCCTTTCTCTTTTCTATCTTTCTTTTATCTGTAGTTGGTTGATGTGGATGACTATATTCCTGTTACCTCCCAACTAGGTAGGACTCTTGGTCCTAATGCAAGCCTTGCAGTTCGCCAGGCCTTTGCTAGGCTTTGCAGGTTTGCTAAGTCAAGGAACCAAAAATATAAGGATCAGTCCGAGCTAGTGGCCAAGCTGAAGGACAGGCTCCAGGAGATGGAAGAAATTGGTGCTTCAGTGCAAGAAGAAGTCAGTGCACTGAGAGCAAGGTTGCTGGAGGCCATCGAGATTAACCAGGTCGGGGAGTTCCTGCAGCAGGAGAATGAAGATTTGAGGAGGGAAGTCCTTAGGCTTAAGGAGCATTCGCCGAGCATCGTTCCGGCAGTCCTACAAGGCTCTTCCTCAATGCGAGCTGTTCGGCCTTCACTCCCGAGTGCTGGTAGGAGTGACAGGGGTAGGAATAGGGAAGTCGAGGAACAGCGTGAGAGGGAAATGGAGGAGCTGCGCGGCGATGTTCGGCGAGCTTATGTGACTGCTGCTGGGTTCCAGAGGGACGTCACCCGACTTTGGCATTTGTTCAAGAACGGTCCTCGATAAGTGTGGTCCGATGGCTACAATCAAGGCTGGCTGGAAGCTCCGACGAGACTATCAGAGTTCGAGGAGCTCTCCTTCATCAGGGGGTGGTTGAGTGCCCTCAAAGAGCTACAGGTTCCGAGGAACTCGACGTTGTGGTATCGACACGAGATGTCCTCCTCTACTCTGATGCCCAATCCATTCAGGCGGGATGATCGATGGATCCCCATTGATGCTATTCCCCGGAAACTATTGGAATTGGATGCAAATGAGGTCGTGGAGGAGCTCGCCCCTGCTCCTGATGATGGAAGGAGAGCTAAAGTTGCTGATTATCTTGCTCGGAGGCTTCCTCCTCCTTGAGATTTTGTTACTCTTTTTCTTTTTGATAATTGTAAATGCTTTGGGCGAGCTTCGCCGACTAAACATGTATTATCATTTGTAAATATAAAAGATTAATGAAAAGTTCGAGTTTTGGGCAATTTTGCCGACTAAATGTGTTCATCCAATCCTTTTATATTTTTGTTGCTTCGCTATCCTTTTTATTTTGTCATGTGAGTGTCCGCCCAGTCCAGTATAAGAATACCATTGTGCCCTCACTTTACCTTTTAGGTTGTGTCGTCACACTCCCTTAGGCCTAAGTAGGGCAGTTGGTGAGGACACACCTGGTATTGGATGTCTTCATCCGGTCAGGATTTCGTTTAACCAAAGTAGGTTTTACAAACCTTGGATTTCGTTACTGGTGGAATTCAGTGGGGAAGGAGAGCTGCCCAGGTATGATCGATCGATCGATCGGGGGCCATCGATCGATCGACGGTCGGAATTCTTTGCCAAGTCGGGTTGTTGGTTACCCTTATTTTATTTTTGGATTTTGGGTATAATTTTATTTGGTGAAGAATTATAGAGAAATTAATAGCTAGGAGCTCAAAAGATAGCTATTAGAAATGTGCAATCTAAGTTAAGAGTTGAGACTTAAAATGAAAATTTTGGGTGAAACATATTCAATTTAATATGGACCAAGTGGGCGAGTCTGGGTATGTTGGTAATTATAGGTAAATATAATTAGGAAATTATGGAGATGAATGTGCGACACATTGTGGGCGAATATGTGGGAATGAAATTATGAGATGTAAAATGGACCAAGTAAGCGAGTCCGGGTATGTTGGTTAAGTGACATCAAAGTATTAAATTAATTATTGAGAGAGAGTAATTAATTTGGAGTCGGAACATAGACTCGGGAAATATTAAGTTACGGGCCAAGTAAGTGAGTCCGGGGATAATGGTTGGGTGACACCAAGTTATTAAATTAATGGATGTGATAATTAATGAAGGTAGAGTCAGAGGGTAGACTCGAAAAAGTATTAAATTAATTGATATTGTAATTAATTAGTTCAGGGCCGGGTTGTAGACCCGGGATTTGGTATAAATTAATTAATGTGTAAATTAATTAACTGGGAGTCGGACCACAGACTTAGTTTGGTATGAATTAATTAATGTGTAAATTAATTATATTAGAGTCGGACCACAGACTCAGATCTGTGTTGATTAATTAATGTGTAAATTAATTATATTAGAGTCGGACCACAGATGTAAATTAATTATATTAGAGTCGGACCACAGACTCGGATTTGTGTTGATTAATTAATGTGTAAATTAATTAAATAAGAGTCGGATTGTAGACTCGGGTAGGTATTAAATTAATGGGTGTGTTAATTAATTTAATAAGATTTGGATTGTAGACTCGGGTAGGTATTAAAGTAATGGGTGTGTTAATTAATTTAATAAGAGTCGAATTGTAGACTCGGGTAGGTATTAAATTAACGACTGTGTTAATTAATTTAATTAGAGTCGAATTGTAGACTCGGGGAGGTATTAAATTATTAAATGAGAAAATTAATTGTGTTGAGTCGGGCCACAGACTCAGGAAATTACAGGCAGTGTACGAAATTTTGAGTACACGGTAAAGTCAAGGTTTATATTATATATATACGGTGTAGTGATAGTATATATATACGTGTATATATTGTGTGTGATATTAAATATCAGTGACTAGATATTTATTCAATTTATATACTCTAATGCTATCAAGGGAGGTTGCGCGATGTGGGTGAATCTCCTAGCTTGAGGAGTAGGGCGAGTATATCCCTAGGTCATAGCGTCCGGTATATATGGGTGAGGGATTTATCTCACTTTCAGGGAAGGAATATGACCGCCTCCACTACGTTTATATTTTTGGCCAAGTTGGTGAGCGATTCCAACTTGGGGAACTAGGTTTTGTGAGCACACCTAGTGAGATAGCATTTTAGAGGGAATCATCCAGCGAGGGTATACTCGAAGGGATGGATATACATATGTTATATGTGTGGATGCTGTGGTAAAGGTACGTATATAATGGTAGTAAATATTATATACGGGTAATAATACAGTGTGTGATGTATTTACCTTATATAACTTGTGACACGGCTATATGCTACTATTTAAGAGGAATTAATTAAGTTAATTGTGAGATAACTTATAATTCAAGAATCATTATACTCGGGTTAGAGTAGTATGGCAAGGGAAGGTTATACCAGGACTAGTTGGACGGGGTAGTACAACTAGGTGGGGGTTAAGGTAATCAGTAGGTGTACACAATAGTGGAGGGGTGAGAATGTCCACAAGGGAATGCGACACTAACTTAAATATGAAGCACATTCATGCATTTTAAATTACTGCAGTTAATTCACTTGCTATAAAACTAATTTCAAAACCTTTTAGGTGTCCAGCCACAGGGACGCTAGGATTGATATTCTATTCCAGGGACTCGGAGCTGCGGCATATGTGGATGCTAGCAGGAGTTTGGATTAGGCGCATCATTCATTCATTCCTAGAGTAGGAATCTTGTATCAGTTTCAGTTTTATTTAGGGCGTGGCGTCCAGACTTTCAGTTCAGTTTTCAAATTTGTTTTATTCCTGTGTTGGATATTTGTTTTGGATTATTTCACTTTGGTGGCCGATGGTTTATTCGGCAAATTGTTTAATTAATGATCCAGTTTATTTTCATTCAGTTGTGTGAATGGTTTATATTTAATTCCGCATGTACTGTTTTGTTTAATCAAAAAGTTAAAATTGGCACCAACTTTTGGAATACTAGGTGGTTAGTAAGTTTTAAAAAGTTTTCGACAGTGATGATAAGGATGATCCAATTGGGATTCCTGTTTTAATTTGGTATAAGACTGATCACCCGGTATTTTATTAGGCGGGTTGTCACAGATGGTATCAGAGCGTCAGGTCCTAGTGTCCTTAGGATCTGTGCGGCTTTTCACGTTTTGGCTTAGCAATCTTTGATATAGAGCCCTATCATAGGATTGTTGTATTCTTATACGTATGCGCATTTACGTTCTTCTGCCATTTATATTTGAGGGTGAACTCATACGATTCGATTCTCATTCCAGATGCCGCCCAAGAGAGAGAGTAGCTAGGGCAACAGGGGGAGATGAGACTAGGGAGGCTCATCAGGATCAAGAGTTACTGCAGCAACGACCATAGATGATTTTGGCAGCACAGGTAACTGAACTAGTGGCGCAGGCGGTTGAAACGACGGTGGTTGCAACGACATGGTACTTTTCACGGGATCAGCCACAAGTGTTAGTGGCGCCGGATGTTCAAACTCACGCGGGGTCGCCGGGGTGGAAGCAAGAAAGAGAGGTTATTTTTAGTGGGAACCCACCAGAGTTATGAGGGGGTTCAGATGTAGTGCTAGCGTGTCAAGGAAGAGAGATATCCAGCGTCACCTACTCATGGGAGATTGCGATAAGGTGTGGAAGCAAATGCTAGCCACTTTTAGTTTAGTGGGAGCAGCGCTACAGTGGTGGGAGTCGATCACCACAGTTGAGGAAAGGGACACACTAGCTATTGTAGAGTTTTGGGTGCGGTTCGACCACAAGTATTTTTCCTCCAGCGGTTGAGACCGAAACGAGGAGAAAATTTTGTGAGGTGACTCAAGGGGACCGTTCAGTGGCCGATTATGAGGAAGAATTCACTCATTGGAAACATTTTGTACCGGATGAGGTAAGCAAGGAAAAGAGAAAGAAAGCAAAGTTTATGGACGGGTTAGTCTGGAGAATCAGACAACATTTAATTGATAATTCCGCATTAGTAGATTATACTGATGTCGTTAATGTAGCACTCCGACACTGTCGGGAATATCGCTTCCACGCGAAAGGAAGCGGGAGGGGAGTGGGAACTAACAAATTGTGCTATTAGATTATATATCTTTCAGCATACCTGCATTTTACTGTGATTGGGTGAGAGTGGAGGACAAGAATGCATGTATGGTCGATGACCCTGACACCTACATGGTGAAGGTTGATTTGGTCAAGTTGAAGAGTAAAGATAATGTGAATGATGAGCCATTCGTTTGTGCATTCCAAAACTTAAATCAAGTGTTTTATGCAAAGAGCCCCAACAACGATCCATGGTCTTGTAATACCCCGTATTTTTGTGATATTTATTTATGGGATTAATTAAATTAAATGCGTATTAATTGGAAATTAATCCGGATTAAAATACTAGCGAGATGCGAGTTGGTATTTGATATAATGTGCATATATGATTATATATGAATATTGAATTATGAAATTTGTCGTGAGATTGAAATACGGCAATTTGGAAATTTTGTTGAGACGCGTGTGATAGTCGCGTCCGGAATATATTTATCTTAATTAAAAAGTGATTTTATTTCTATTAACTGTATGGTCGTTTTGAGTGCGCCAACGCGTCCGGAAGGGTCGAAATAGTCAGAAAACACTAGCCGGGGGTTTGGTTTGGGTCCCGGGGCATTTTTAGGCCATACCGGCAACGTATAAGGGTAGTTTGGTAATTTTAGAATTTTGGGATTTTTGATTAACGAATTTTAGGAGTTTTAAATGGAAAATTAAAAGACCCACTAACCCATTTCCAGCCATTAACTGATTAGAGGGCTACGGGGGTTATTAGAATTAACCCCAAAAGTTCCTAAGACAAACCCTAGCCTCCATTGCTACCATTAGAGAAGAAAGCTTGTAGAGGGAGAGATAGAAGGATTCTGCAGAGAGAGAGAGAACCATCCATCAAATTCGTCATCAAATCAGAGATACATATAAGGCAAGTGGTTTAATTTCAATTAATTTCAGAGAATGCTTCTTCCATGTGTAGGAATTGATAAAAATCTTATTGTTCTTGGGAGTCTGATAAAAACCCATGAATTTGGAATTAGAAACTTGTATTGTGATGAGGATTTGCACGTAGAACTATATGTAGGTGAATAATCTGATGTTCATACATTTTGGATGAAACAAAAACTGATTTATTTAGACTCTTTGATGATTTATAAATTTTAGGGTTCATATTCTTGAAATTGGGGATAAATGTATGGATTTGATATTTGGATGATGTTTATAATGATTTAATCCCCACAAAAACGTTAGTAGGTGACCTATATATGTTTAGAGACGATTAGGAACCTTGAACAATTGTTGGACTAATGTTTAGATGAGATTAGAAGTGAAGAAAAGATGGAAAAACGAAATAAGGATTTCCGGGCTCGAAACTGGCCACTCGTTAGAAGACCTGCCCAGGTCGTTCGAACGAGCTCGTTCGAACGAGCTCATTCGAACGAGCTCGTTCGAACGAGCTTCTAACGAGTTGACCTTTGACTTCTAACGAGGGTGAAGTTTGTTCGATGTTTTCGTTCGAACGAGACCTCGTTAGAAAGCCCAGTTCGTTCGAACGAACTCTCGTTCGAACAGCCTCGTTCGAACGAGACTTCGAACGAGTTGACAATTTAGGCTTTTTAGCTTGTTTTGATCCCGAGTGTCCCGTAACCTTGTGTATATGTAGAGATAGTTTCCCTTGATGATTAATTGATATATTTGGGATGTTTGGGATATAATGAGGAGTCAAACCTAGAAGTGTAGTTTGAACCTAAAGGATAATATGAAGTAGGACGTGAGTGTCTACTACGATGCGAGAACTATTGACGACCTAATTTATTATATTAACCGGGAATATATAAATTGTGTAGTATTATATGTCGGTACGAGAATGAGAAGTGTACCACCAATATATTATGGTGATTACTAAGATGCGTGAATACTTAGTATATGTATTGATTTTATGTGTATGACATACCTACCATACTTGCTATCACGGGAGGTTTGCGTTCGCTTAGGGCCCTCTAACCTTGTGTTGCCCGAATTTAGACTGGTTACCTCGATGAACATAGGTCAGAGAAGGGCTTATTGGGATATTAATAAGTCTGCTGATCGTGGGAGCGCATGTATGTGCGTGACCCATGTGATGTGACTGTGTTCGCCTCCATTATTTGTGATGTTGTTATCTGAGAACAATTCCTGAGAGATTCGGAATGCGTGATCCTTATGTACGTGATGTACCGGGATGGATAGCAGAGTATGTGTGCACCGCAACTAGTCTCGAGGTGCTTGTATTGTATATTTATGACGTGAATAATATACACTTAATTAATGGGAACTTTCATGATTGGTATTGTGAATGATATTATGGTAATGTTTTGAGAAGTACATAACGGGTTAAGTGATAGTGAATTGTATTACTAATTGAGAATCTGAGTTTAAGTAAAGCCCTCTTTTTAATTGATAACGCTAGAATGTAATATGGGAATCGAGTAGTAAGGGGTAGAACTTATTACGGTTTGGGTTGGTGATGTATGTCATGATGATGAGTACGGTACGTTAGGAGTGCACATGTAGTCGAGAGGTGAGAATTTCATGTGAGTGCACATCCTAACATGTATTTTGCATTTAATGTTTTAATGTGATTAAAACACTTGCTGTTTTTAAAATGATTTCCACCTTCGGGCTCTGACCCATTTGCTTTCAAATCTATTTTTGTAAAAACCATTTTAGGTGCCCAGCCACAAGGACACCATGCTTAGGATCCTCATTCAGGCGACGAGCTGTAGCTATTTGTGGAAGTTACAGGACTTTGCTTGTAGACTCTTCATCTACCTTGACTCTATATTCAGTATTTATCAGTTGTAGGGCATGTCGCCCATTTCTTTTAAAAACATTTCATTTATTTCAGTTATTCAGACTTCGGGCATGTAATTAATTCAAGATTCAGACTTATGTTATTATTTCATTTGTGGGATTGTTGTGAGGAGTTTTCCTCCGGACTCTTATATTTATTTGTTGGTTATTTCATTACTTCATTATGGTGAATGGATTATGTTGTTCTTCCTTTATTCTTTTATTGCATGTTAATCAGACTTAACTTAAAATTTGGCAACTTACTTTTTAAATACTAGGTGGTTAGTAATTATTAAAATGTTTTCGTCAGTGATGCTATTAACTGAACCAACTTGACATTTTGTATTGATTTAAGAAAGGAGTAGCTACCCGATATTTAATTAGTCGGGGTGTCACAGGTCTGTTGTTTTACATTCTCCTAAGCGCTTGACTACATCGGTAGATGACATAGAGGCACCTATCGAGATTCAGTCTATTCTGGATGACAACCCAGAATTAAAGAAATTATTAAAAAAATTAGAGGAGTAGATGTTTAATTGTAGCATGTTCTGTTGTTTTAAATGTTGACTTGAAAGTTATGTATAATAACATGTTTCAATTATTTCGTAGCATGTATTCATAGTGCCTTTTGTTTACAAGTTTATTGTTACTTTTTCCAGGATGTCATATATTGTATATACATGCAACGATTTTCAAAACAGGTCTTTTATAGAGAATACATCAATTTATCCACACGACTATCGAAAAATCAAACAATGCAATTACTTGCGAGATCATGGGTGGAACACACCTGAGCATATTTATTTCAATCAATATTACGTACACTACCTCAAAGTTGGGATGAAGCAGTTGAAAGGGTTTTCATAAAACACAATCCAAGCAATACGATGCAGTTAGTAGAGTTTTTAGAACTCGAAGAAAGAAAAATCCATCCTTTATGGATAGAACTGAAGAGGATAATGATGCGTTCAGACTCTACTGTGAGAAAACATATGCATAACAAAGTTAACATCTATTATCGTCTTAGGAGAGAAGGCATACGTCCTAATATGTTTAGTGTCAGAAATGAAATTATCAACTCACTTTCGCAGACATTGCCAATAAAAACATTACGTGAAATGATGAAGTATGAAACTTATGACATGGTCGAATTATCAAAACTTTTAGAATATGTTAAAAAGGTATAATTTATATTGTATTTTTTATATTATTTCCTTAATCATGTATTAACATATGGACTAAGGCATAAATATATAAATGCAGAAAATGGCGTCCGAGAATACAATTCCATTATCCATGCCAGAAAGTTCAAGTCATGATGAACATTCTGCCATTGATTCTCGTGCTGACGTTTCCCTTAACCTATTTGGTTTTTCAATAGGTGGCAAGAATCCTTTTAAAGCTCGAACCTTGTCGTTGTTAAAATCTTGTATTGGCTTAAAATATGAGAGTTGTGATACGGTTGAGCAAGCAAGTAAAAACAGACGACTTGTGGGATACGCTCATGAAAAAGTTCAATCTTTCGGCCGACCAGAAGGGGGGTCCATGAAAGCCTTTGGTATTCAATTGAAGACTTTTAGAACTAACCTCCGCTCGACTTATTTTAAGAGATTGGACAGTGATGGGATTAAGGCCCTGAAGGATCGAGTACCGGAGAAAGAGCATATCCCTGTCCGTGAGTGGAATGAATTCGTCTTGCGTGAAGCATCTGAGGCAAAATTGAAACAAAGACACCAAGGCCAGGTGAACAGGGCTAAAAAGACTGACGTCCATTGTCTTTGTCGGATGTCATATGCTGAGAAAACAGAGGAGATGGTATACAAACTTTCTTATTTTAATGTGTATATATATTATATGTCTTGCTCAAATAGTTAATGGCAAATTAATTTGTAGGTTCTTAAAAATAAACGACCTGTTGATCGTTCGGAAGTGTATCTCGAAAGTCGTAGGCAAAAAATTGGGGAGTTTCACCCAAAGGTAGCTGATGATATGGTGAGTTTCGTAATCTCAGTTGTAATAATTAAATTCCTTCAAGTTTAGTCATTCAATCATTTTAATCGATTCATAAATAATTTGGTAGCAAAAATTGAGTGAGCTGAGAAGTAGTCAAGGTTCTTCAAGACAAAACAATATTGATACAGATGCATTGACTGCCTTTAGAGGAAAATACACTAGGGGGTGACTCGTGGTGTTGGACCCGTGTCCAGAAGTAAACTTAAGGCAATTGCTCCTATAGTATTATAGTTGACTAGAGCAAAGACACAAGAAGAAAAACATGGTGAGGATATGGCATTTCTCAAATCATCTGTTAGCATGCTTTTAAGTGGTTTTAAATCGAATGGACTCAAAATACCCAATCCAAGTCCTCGCAATTACACTCCTGTCCTGCATCCAAGTCCTCGCAATTATACTCCTGTCCCACATCCAAGTCCTCACAATTACACTCGAGTCCCGCATCCAAGTCCCCACGATTACACTCCTACCCCCCGTCAACTGAGCCAGACTTTGGAGATTTAATTGATCCTCCATATGATCCATATGTCGATTTATTAGATTTTTCAAATCAAAGGAAGATTGCAAGTGGACAAGTTTTGCTTCAGCTACTACTGGAACGGTGGTGCATGGTCATCAACTGCTGATATTTGAACGTAAATTTTACGTTAGTAGTGTTGAGCCAAGAGAAAATAATCATTGTATCGTCGAAGTCATGGGGCGGACACTATTAAGGATGTCGAGAAATCTTGGGTGGTTTGGCCATTGCTTTGTCTTTCCCTTAAGTGATCCAGAGTAATTTGTCTTGAGAAATTTGAACAAATTGTCAAAGTGAACAATTAGTAGTGTTTGAACTCTATTTTGAATATTAGCAGTTTGTTTTGAATCAATTAGTAATCTGTTTTGAATGTATCCAGTGTCTGATAGACAATGTATCCGGTGTCTATTTTGGTTACTTATTATAACTCTACTTGGACAAAACGGTTAATATGCATATTCAGTGCATATGATTATCAGACTGGGTGTTGGTTGGTTGCTGATTTCACATTCTAAATTTGTTTAATCATGAATATAATTTTCCAATGCACCATGTTTGTGAATGCAGTGTCAAGAATGTGTGTTGGTGAATGCAGTGCACTCTTAGTGTAAAATATGGTTACTTATCTCTATATATTTACAGGTTTACAAACTTACTGGAGCCATAAGAACAAATAGTGGAAATATCACATAGGAAACTAATCCAACTAAAGGTCATTTTTTTGTATTTAATGCTTTAATTAGTTTTATGGTCCCGTTGTTATACCTATGTTACTATTAGTTTTAGTGTTTTGATTACTGTTTACATTGATGTTGCTGTTGTTATTAGTGTTCACTTGATCTTGCGCATAACTGACAGAGAGAGATTACTATTTACTTGATTAATTGATTAATGTTCACTTGATTATTATTTATTAGTGTTCTAATTACTGATTGTGTTTATTAGTATTCACTTGATTACTGTTTACATTGGTGTTGCTTTTGAGCTATGAATATGGAAATGAAATAATAATCAGGTCCAACGAGAACTCCAGGACCTTTAGTGAAATCGAATGAAATAATGAAATCGAATTACTGAAGGGAATGGTTGCAATAGGTGAACTCGTACTTCATGTTGAATCTGCTAACTGAGGAACACAAGGTTCTGTTTGAAACACTTAAACCTCTAATGATGGCCCAAAACATTGGACTCAATGAGTCTCATTATATTTCAAGCTTCTTGAGTGAACTGAAAGAGGAGATTTGAAAGTCTGTAATTATGTTCCTACCCACATCCCTAAATCATGTGTACTTGTTAGCCAAACTTCAGGAATACTCTTACTCTTCAAGAAACCAAACCTTGCCTAATACTCACTCGTTAAATGTTAAGAGAAGTCCTAATACAAATTCCCAACCTACCTATGCTACGAAAATGTCATCCCTATATTTGAATTATACCCAAACCAAAAATACTCCAAAACTCCTTACCAACACCCACACATTGTCCCAAGGCCAAAAACCCTTGTACTTACCTCCTATAAAAAAAAATACCCTAAGAAATATACTATGCTAATATTAATGCTACAGTAGAAGAAAATGGCATATGAGCATTTTCACGAGAGAAAGAATTTGAATTTTGTGATGCATTAGCATTCTTTTCAGACTAACAGGAAGGAGCAAAGCCCCGGCCTTGATAATTAAAATGTGGTTTGGAATTAAAATTGGGTCCATCTCTGCTGCGATATTGGTTCCTTCCACCGACATGTAATACCCCGTATTTTCATGGCTTTTAAATTTAAGGATTTATTAAATTTAATTGAGATAAATTAATTTAATTTTAATCCGAAATGTTGTTTTAAATATTTACTAGCGTGACAAGAGTTAGTAATTATTGGGAATATATTATTTGTTAAATATTACTGGATGAGTATAGTAATATGAGATTTATTTTTATAATATTGTCACGTGTGAATAAAATGGCAATTATGGAAATTTAAGTCGGGACGCGCCTGTGTCGTGTCGGGACTAAATGTGGATTAATAAAAGTGAAAATTTTATAAGTTGTTCATATAGTCGTTTTGAGTGCGCCAACGCGTCCGGAAGGGTCGAGATAGTCAGAAAAGTGTACCCGGGGGTTTAGTTTGGGTCTCGGGGCGTTTTTAGGCTTAATTAGTACCCCGGGAGGGCGTTTTGGACATTTCGCAATTATGGGTAATTAAACCCACGAAATTCTAAGGGTTATATCAGATGTCTAAGGTTGCCTTATAGGGTTAGAACAACCAAAGACAAGTGATGGCCATAGGAGAGGAAAGGAGAGAGCTCTCAAGGCAATCCAAGGCCCAAAATCCATCCGTTTGCACCGCCACCACCACCAATGCGTAGATCGCGCGACGGGGAACGCAACCACACCAAAATCATCTGCAAATCAGAACACCAAAAATCCCAGGCAAGTGTTTGTCTTGCTTATTTCGTTGATGCATCTTTCATATTAGTTTAGGAGTAACTAGAATGAGTTTTTATGGAAGAAAACCCGATTTGAGATAGGAAATTCCATGTAGTTACGGTTTAAACGATAATTCTGGAAACCCTTGCCATATAGAGGAATTACCCATGAAATTATGATGATTATGAGAAGAAATTTCTGGAAATACTTGTTAGAACCATGTTTAAGAGAATTCTAGGGTTCTTGATAATTACATAAATTTTTGGGCTATTAATTCATGTTCAGTGATAGAAATCCACATGCTTTACGTTGGAAATACCTAGTATGATGATATAATGTTAGTAGTATGAATCTTTGGACGTTTGGGAATGTAAAAATTGAATTTGGATGAAGATATGTGTTAGAACCCGTAACTGCAAAACTGCAGAAATCGCAATACCTACTTGATCGATCGATCGAGCCCAGATCTTCGATCGATCGATCGACCCCTCCTGGCAGACTCCTATTTCCCTTTTTAAATTAGTTAAATTCAATTTATTGTGAAATAATTCTTGGACATCCTTAAGAAAGTGTTGTGGGAGATATGGAAGACCAGTAGGACATTTGAATAATTTTGGGACCTTTAATATAAGACGAGAATTGTATTTTTGGGATAACTATATAAGGAACGATGAATCTACGTATTTAAAGTGAGAGATTACGTCAAATAGTTATGATAGAGAATTGATGAATACCTACTGAATTTTATAATTGGGAGGATAAAGCCATGAGAGTTATGTGGTAAGTTGGAATAATACCGAATCAAGGTTAAAAACGAACTGTTACATGTGATAACAAATAATGAGATATAAGAAATAATGTCGTAATTACGGGATTTGAGAATATACCCAATATTGATATGGTAATATTAGTATAGTTATATGATTGTGTATACATATGCTATCTATGTGTGAAAAACATGCCCACGCTACTTGCTATCCCTGAGGTTGCCGCGCTGGGACGATCTTATCCCTTGTTTCCTTCGGGGGGATATTGACTCGTACCCTAGAAGATAGATATCCTTGGTACAGGTTATCGGAATGATAGTTCAGACGGTCCTAAGAGACGCGGGTATGTGCTTTCCTCTTAGAGACTTGGAATCTATGCTTCGCCTCAATATTGTTGTGTATGTGTTAATACAATTCGAGAGTGATTCCGAATTTGTATTCCCCTTAATAAGAGTGATACGGGGTTTGGATAGTAGAGTATGCCCGCACCATAGCTTTTATTTGGGGTGCTGTTATAATATATATATATTGTACGAGTAGTTA
Organism: Sambucus nigra; assembly: GCA_949130495.1. Classification (NCBI taxonomy): domain Eukaryota; kingdom Viridiplantae; phylum Streptophyta; class Magnoliopsida; order Dipsacales; family Adoxaceae; genus Sambucus; species Sambucus nigra. The sequence continues at coordinate 179,719,628 of OX422212.1, read as the reverse complement.
ATATATATATGAAACTTTGAAATTTGGAACTGCCTACTGTGATTTGGTAAGTAGGATACGGTTGATGACTCAAATTGTAAATACTTGTTTTGAGAAAGTATAATATGACACTGGAAAACTGTATTGATTAATAAAGTTAAAATGAGAACTTTGGTTACTAATTGAAATATTCTTTTCAAACAATTGAATCGTTAAATTTTGAATCCGGGGAATAACCTAATAAGTTAAATCATTGGGAAAGGATAGCGTGATATATGATGAGATAAACCATTGGGAAGGTTAGTACGATAGGTGTGCACATTAGAAGAGAGGTGAGAATTTCTCAAGAGAGTGTCGCACTAATATGTTGTTGCATTGGCCTGTATCAATTTAAATACTTGCTAAACGAATTTTTAAATCATATACACTATCGGGCTCTGACCCGTTTCTATTTCCTTTTCTCTCTTGTATATATTACAGGTGCCCAGCCACAGGGGCGTCTTGTTTAGGATCCCTTGGAAGGAACGTGCTGCAACTTAGGTGGGAGTTGCAGGCCACTTGCTTAGACGATCCCATTTACTTGTTTCCACTCTATCATTCTCCTTATTGGGCATGTGTCGCCCTTTCCCCTATTTATCTGTTTCATTGGGACATTTGTATTTCAGTTATTTCTAGTACTGTTACTTTGAGATTTATTCAGTCTGTATGTTGTACCTTAAGTTTCAAATGCTGGGATTTAGTTGTTGAATGTTTAAATTAATTGGATTATATGTTCCAGGATTATTATGGTGTGATTCTTTAAATATTGAATTGTTGTAAATAATTAAATCTTTATTTTCAAAATAAAATATGGAAAGAAATGTTAAGAATGGTTTTGACACTTAGCTTAATTAATTAGGGTGTTAATTTGGAAAAAATTATTTTCACGACAGTGATGCTAAGAATGAACCAAATGTTCACCTTGATTTTAATTTAATAAAGGAGTGATCGCCCGGTATTTAATTAGGCGGGGTGTCACACGACATTTTCATGATGTGAGACAAACACAAAGTTTGGGCCTGTGCCTTTTGATGGTTCAGCAAGAGTGTGTCGCAACTTAAAGTGTTGTAGTGCCAAAATGAATTGGGAAAATGTTGGAAATGGAGGTTTTTCCAACATCTCAGTGACAATGTAAATGGTCTGATAGTGTTAAGCTTTGGATTAAAGGACATAACTGGGCCTTCTAGGTTAAATAATTGTTGGAAGACGATTTTAAGGGGATGATAGATATCATCCCCCTAAAATAGTTGCATTAATTTGCAAGTGTCCATGAAGGAAATTTGTTTTATACCAGCATTACTCACTTGTTTAAGTTAGTTGATTTATGAATATAAAGAGTACCAAGCGCCATGCCCATGGATACCATATATTGAACTGCGATTGTGATGATGAGTGGACATATATTATTAAATAGTTTGAAGGCTTAATCATCTATCACCATTTTTCTTTCTGTTTCAACTTCTGAGTTTATCATAACATCATATATATTATCCAGTTGGTGATAAAACAAAAAATTTCGTTATATTAATCTCTTATGAATTCCTAGTACATTCCTAAAAACTTAAGGAAATACTGCAAATTCTGGGATTGGCTTCATCATTTGATTCCATTTTGTTGATTTAAAGGTGTTGCTGGTGCAACTGCATCGGGCAAAATAATTGTTTACAATATGATGATTTCGCAACTTTCATGATCAAAGTATTGTGCTTGTGACAGTTAAAAGGAGTGCTAGGAGAGGGTCAAACACAGATACGATGTCTTCCCAGGAGTATCCATTAATTACTGAATGTGCTTGTGTGTATAGAATAGTTGATGCCTTTAACTACCTGTTCACTACTGAATAGAGTTTGAAACAAATATAATCCACATTACAACTTATATAAAGTTCCTTGAAACTTTATTTTCAGTCTTATCCACACTGTCAACCATAGGTTTCATCAATGGAACTATAGAAAATTTTGATTTCTCATAAGCCTTCAATCTTCTTATAGTTGGGGAATTCTCGCTCCCCCATTTCCCACCATCTAAGATTCAATTTTTTTTTTTGCATGTATGTATGAAATTTCCTTAACTTATCCGGTAGAGGGGATTTGTGTTGAAACTCATCCTCATCATCTGAAAACGATTGCATCCAAAATAATTGTCTTGCTCTGATATTTTTCTTGAAAATTAGAGGCTAGAGGGGACAACACTCATGGAAAATGGTTACAGCTAAAAACATGCGTACTGTGATGTGGGGTAGGGAGAGATTATTTACAACTCTGACTTGACACAACCTGAATGTCCAAAATAGTTTTTCATCAAAACCATAGACAATTTTCTCGTTGACGTTACTCAACGGTGAAAACTTTGACACTTAATCCTAGGATCATCCTAATAGTGAATTCTTGTAGGTTATTATTGTGTTATTCTGACCCTATATCTTATGTTATACCGATTGTTGACAACCAGAGAAGATAAGAAATTTTTTCTATGTCAGGTTGTTTATTAGTTTATTCATTATACACAGTAAAATAAGTTTTTATCCCTTAATGTGATTTGCGCTACACTTTTACTTTGGCTAGTTTAAGACCTTATTAGATTGTTGTATTGAATAGTTAATATTTGTTCAAAGTGAATCAACTGGCATATGACTGGACTTTTATAGTACTGAATTTATTGGTTGACAAAATTCTTAGAAGTTTTCTAATCAAAATTCTTAGAAGTTTTGGATTTGGGAAAGATCGTCTGGCTTTGTTTGGAGATGCATATCCAACAATTGGTTCTCGATCATGATTGATGCTCTTCTCAAGCCTATGTAGCACATGTGTGGATGCGTGGTTGGTGTGGCGATTTTCATAAAGTATGATTTTGTATAGAACATGTGAGCATGGGTTAAGGTGTCCCACATTCTTTTTGTATATAACCACCGATCTATTTTGATATATATTTTTTTGATATTGTGCCCCACATTCTTTATTGTAACTAACATAGTTACATTTTATTGTTTGCAGGCATACACATGACATACCCGACATACGTAGTATTTAAACGCCTAAATCTAAGTGTTTACATTTCGTAGCAAGCAACACAAGCACAAGTCAATGGATACCGAGGCGTCGTATTCACAAAATTTGAGTCCATTGAACTTTCTCAACAAGCGTACTCCGAGTACACGAGGGAGGATGTCACCGCATCAATACCCCTCACGACTGATATACCTAGACTTCACGAAGCGTATCCATCGCGTGGTGACTCCTGGTCTAGATTTAGAATGATTTGTTACATATTCATGACATTTCATGTCATCGAACTGTTGTGTCGTTATTTTTTTTAGTTTATTTTTTATTCTATGTTCATTTTGTACTTGACGCCCACGAAGGGGTTGTTTGATGTTAAATTAAGTTTAAATAAGTTTTATGTGTACTCGATATTTGGAATATCAGAAATATAAATGAAATGTTGTCAAAATTTTTCGACTTGTTATCATGATATTTATTTTACTTTCATTATTTCATCATTTTGTGAAAATATAAAGAAATTTTTAATAGCTCTTACTACAGTTAACAAATTCAGTTTCGTAACTGCTAATAGCAGTCACAAATTTGTCACTACTATCAATTTTGTAACTGCTAACAGTAGTCACAATTATAAGATTCGTAACTGCTGTCAGCTGTTACAAATCTAATATTCGTAACTGCTGTCAGCTGTTACAAATCTAATATTCGTAACTACTGTCAGTAGTTACAAATAGCAGTTACAAATTGGGGTCACTAGTTATAACCCCGTAGGGGTTACAAAAATTTGTGACTACTGTTAGGAGTTACAATTTTTCTTTTGTCACCCCCTAAATTATGACGATAAATAGCAGTTATAAAGGTCATTTGTGACTGCTAGCAACACTCACAAATCACCCATTTTGGTGTAGTGAGAATACTCTTATAGATGCCCTATGATGGAATGGAAAGAATAGACTATGGGTAGAATTCAAGAAGAATTTGGTAGCTGTTGCTAGATTTATAAGAACTCAAAGACTTGCAGTTACTCAACTTAGTAGTATTGCTACTCCTATACCTCTGGAGAATCCTCCAAAATTAGACCAACTGATGATTTTTATTATCAGAAAAAGACCTTTAAGACTAAGATTGTTATACTATTTGGTCATAATAATCTTCTAATTTTAGAAGGCTGTCAGAAAAAAGCTAATAGAATTATTGAACATTTCAATGTGCTATTATCCAAAATTAATAGAGATGCCTTAATGATTAGAGGTTTCTTCAAAATCGTTCCAAAAATTTATTTTTTTGGAAAGACTGATATAGCTCAGATAACTTTAGCAGACTATGGGTTCATTGTACTCGTCCAGATAAAGGCTGTAGAATACTCGATTTCTCTTGGAAAAATAGTCCATGAGCACGTTAAGAAGGTAGAAGAATTTCTTCTCCTATTTGTTAGGATCTACCAGATTGCTCCAAGTTCCTGTAGATGAATGAGAGTTGAAGGATTTAGACTCATTAGATTTTTCAATTATTCATTTGAAGACATTGAGATTCTATTCGAAGACGAGACTAAAGACCTAATTATTGATAAGTCCAAACTCCAGATTGCCCAAGCTATGGAGACGATAGAAATCATGGAGCTATTAACAAGTGAAGACAGATGGTACACTGCATACCATAAAGAAGACCTCATTATCCAAGCTGATGAGCCATTCAATGGAAGGTTCAAGAAAGAATCCAAGGACATGGTAGAGATAGCTTTGCCAGCTAGCCTTAGAGTGGTAGGCCTCATTGATGAATTCTTTAACAATAATGCCCTATCAGATTAAGACAAGGTAGAAGAAGACACAAACGAGACAAATAAGGGCCCCTCGTTAGTTGAAGAATTATTAAAGATTGAAAACTCAATCATTTAGATTGATAGACTGCCTTTTTGAAAGAAAGGAATCATTCAAAATTATTTCCTGATGACAAAGACAGATGAGACACAAGACTGTATGTTTTTTTGAAAAAGAAATAGATTCCTATAATTATCACTAGACATCAAAAGCCTGTCAACCCATAAGATAAGATTATTGATAAAAGACAAAGTTTCTTTAAAGACTTTAATAAATTGTATCTTTTCACCGGATTACTTTTGGTATCCGATTATCAATCATTTGTATTGCCCTTGTAATTATAAAAGGGAGCGTCAATCATTAAGTGGAGGTATCGAGGATTAGAAGTTAGAAAGGGTGAGTAAGCTTAGAGAGAGTAACATGTATATGAGTGCGTAAACCCCATATAGTTAGGGGAATGGTTAGAGTTGTATTTACTTATGCAATGCAATACAAGTTATTTTCTTTCCCCAGATCTCTTATGTTAAGTTGTTATTATTCTTCAATTATATCCAACTTTCTATTCATAGCGGACTATTGTGTGGAACCTCTAGCGTAGCACGTAGGTGTTATACTGTTGAACCACCGTCAGGTGTCGATTTGCCAAGAGCCATTAGCTAGGTGGGCGTTAGGCATGGTGGCATACAGGTAGGAAATGGGTCCAATGCCAAACTCGTGGATTGATGCACAACACATAAAGAGGGAGTTGCAGGAGACCCAGATCAGAGAATAATAGTAACAAAGTTGAAGAGACGAAGAAAAGGAGATAAAGATATTGCAGACTGTAAGGAAGAGTGGAAGGTATAAACTCGAATCAAACCCCTAGCTATTTCAAATTATAGTGTTAAAATCCAAAATACTCGTATGAGCCTACCATTCACTGTAGACCTTTTAGCATTTGTTAACCAAATAAATCCAGACTTAACAAGAGAAATCCAAGAGTAGACTCTTACAGACCCTAAAGATAAAGAACTTATAGAATCTTCTTTAACATATGCAGGTGGTACATTAAAATATATAGACTAGGTTATTGAGTGGTTAGTACGTGAGGTACCTAGAATAGAAATAATTAGAATAAGGATCCTTGATCTCTATAAACAAAAGTTAAGAACTGTAGAGTTCGTAAAAGAACTTTCAAGACCAGAAAAATATCAAGAATACACTAGAATACTTTAAGATAGTATAAACGTATTAAAATATATTAGGCGCAAAAGGTTAGCTGAAACAGTAACTATTATAATTAGATCGGGAGGAATCCGTCCTCTTCTTAAAAACGTAGAGACAACTGCCCCTAGAACATATCGTAGATTTTTGTCATCCTACGGTGATAATGATTTAGAAGAATTTATGAAAAATGATATAATTGATATTATTAATTAGATATATAAAGAAACTAAATTGATAAAACTTCAATACCGCAAAAGGTATTTAAGACTAGAATATTTTCTATCAAAACCGCTTGTAATCCAGACTCCCTGAGGAAAGTATTTACATAGATAATCCCAATTATTTCGAATTTTAGTACGATAGTGACGGAAGAAGTTGGATAAGTAGTAGCTCTGAAACTTCTCTTAAACTCCTAGATTAATTTAGACGTTAAAAATAAGCCTAAGACTCTAGAAATATTTAGGGTATAAATTTCTATTCCTAAAACAATTAGAAAAAGACAAAGGCATAAAAAGACAAAGAGGTCCTTAAAAGGTGGTGTAGACACCCCATTCTGTTACCCCCTAACTCTCCTTAGGTCCCTAGTACCTCCCTCCATCACTATAAACCCAGGTCCTGTCCCGAGTACTGACCTAGAAGCCACCGGGCACTCCCTGGCTCAGTTTGACCAAAAATGTCAAACTCTTCATCTCGATCGAGACTAAATGAATCTTCTAAGGGCACTGGATACCCTTTCCAACGGTCCATCCCATGCGCGATTCCGACTTACCATGCGGACGAACGATCCGTTTGTGTCCGAAGTTTGACCCAGAGGCCACCAGGCGCTCCCGGGCTTTGTTTGACCAATGTCAGCTCTTCAGTTTGACCAAGGCCGAATTAATCTTCGAAGGACACTGAATCCCCTTTCCAACGGTCTATCCCGTGCGTGATTCCGACTTTCCATGCGGACGAACGATCCGTTTGACTTAAGGAGGTCACCGAATGCTTATCGGGCCCGGTTGACCAAAGTCAACTCCCCAAACCTAGTCAAACTCTTTTGAATGTTGAAGTACATCTCCTAACCTTTCAACGGTCCGCCCCATGCATGATTCAGACTTACCATGCGGACGAACGATTCGTTTGCATCCGAATGATTCCCCGTCCAATGGACCTACAAATGTTTTCGAGCCATATTTGACCAAAAGTCAACTCCCGAACCCGGGAGAGGTCCCAAAGAATTTAGAAGGTGTCTGAATTACCTTACCAACGGTATACCCCATGCGTAATTTTGACCAACGGTTTGCCCTCGACAACCGATTTTTCAAAAAAGCCTGAAGCGCATTGCCCAATGGCAGGTTCCAGACCCTGCCTATCGGCAGGTGCCGATAGGAAGGAACATGTATATGCCGATCAGCAGTTACCTGGGCCTATAAAAGGAGGCCTTCACCTCATTTTCAAGGAGATCCCAGATCTGATAAAATTCACTCTCAACGAATCCTAGAAACCTCTCTCGAAGGCAGCGTGATTTCAACCCCCAAATCCCTTTTTTTACTTCCACTTTTCATCATCCTTTTCATCAAACTTGGTGAATTAGTCACTCTCCATCATCATCCAAGTGCAAGGGCTGCTCTTCAACATTCAAGATCAAGCTCAAGATCTTCAAGAAGGTCCAACTTTCTCTTAAATTCTCTTAAACTCTCAATAACTTGTTTTATTAATTAGCACTTTTATTATCTCATATCACACATCCTAATATACTTTTTTATTTAGTATTATTGAACATCTCTTATTTTCATATAAATAAAAACCCAAAAAAATAAGAAAAAGAGGGTTTTCTCATAAATTCCAAATAGGGATTCTTATATTTTTCTCACACTTTTCTCACAACTAAAACACTTTTTCTACACACACACACACTTACAAATAAGAGATCCCCCGTTTGGATTTATGGGATAAACCCCACCCCTCGTTTTGTATGCGAACTACGTGGACTTTGATGCCTTTATAGGCTACGTAGGCGTCTCGGGGTAAAACTCGAGACTCGAGTGCTCTCTCTCACCTTTTCTTTTACTTCCTATTTTCTCTAAATCTAATCTCCCTATATTCTATATACTTGCCCTTAGTGACGTATTGCTCCGTATGCATTATCTTTCCATTATAACGATCAACGTAGGGGTAATCGTGTAAATCTTATTTTTTTAATATTATTCTTATATCTTCCTACGGATGACTCGCTTTATCTTTTCCATGATACAAGTCGAGGATTCCTACCTCCATTATATATATACACATGCACACATATCACGGGGGAAATATAAAAAAAATAGCAAATATCCATGAGAGACCGAAAGGGCGGAATAGGTGCCTATCACCTTCCCATTTCGTAACTAAGCCTCCGAACCCTTCTCGAATCATTTTGGTTTCGCATGCACCAGTATGTCTTTGGATGCCATCCTTCGGGATGGCTTCCCTTTTTTCTTTTGTCTGTTTTGAGTAAAAGACACTGGCGACTCTAAATCTCTCTACATTTTTACACCTCATGTCAAAAGGACGCCGACCGAAGCACTCCCTAGAGGGATGCGCGGGACCCGAAGGATCCTCTCCCTTCGCGCGCCCTCCCCAGCGCGGAGAGGATCGGGGATGGCCACAGTGGCGACTTTTCTGGGGATTCTTTATGTATTTTGAGGTCTTGACTCTATTGCATGGATGTTATATTTGTTTATATTTCCACCCATATCTGCATGTTCCCCTTTTCTATGTGTATCACATGCTTATGCTTATGTTTACACACTTGTAGAAAATTCTCCATGTACACTTCATACCACGTGCACCTAGGATCATATATATCCGCATGTTACACGCATCACCCATCCATACTTGGTGTACCTTGGGTACTCTTACTTTGCTCCCTATTTGGCATAATCAAGAAAGGCATTCTCATCATAAGATACTAATAAGAGAATCATACATGATTCACACGACATCACCAAAGAGCATTGTTATTGACCAAATTTTACCAGTAACTGGAGGGTCACTTCGTGATGAGCGCTGGTCCGGCAGGTCGCAGTTAGCCTAAGCGATATGACTCTCACCTTCCATTGGCCAAGTACCTTCGACGTATATCGAACGGTTCCCCCGCATCGTACCTCTTGATCGAAGTCATGACGGGAGGTATATCACAGGGAATTAATTCACGTACATTGAGTATATCAAATTCACTCTCATATGTACCGTCCCCACGAGGTATATGGTGAGGCAATTCACGTTTACTCAGGTATATCAAATGGCTTATCCACACGTACCGATTGCCCGCAAGAGCAAGACGTATATCGTGGAAGTCACGCCAAAGTGGGGAACCCATGACGATTCACCCAACCAACTGCATACCCGCATATAGGTGTCAAACCTAGGACACACACTTTAGATTGCCAGTTTCAACCCGAAACTCTACCGAAATTTCGGGTCGACCTGCCGTCCAATTTTCGCGCATTTTTAAAATGGGACCCTGTCCGTGAGCCTGGTTACTAGTCCAACCGTAGCTTTGCATATATTAAAAACCCCACTTTTCTAGGCTCGGGTCCTGTCCGACATTGCATTTAGGAGCATTAAATACAAGTGAGAACATAATAATCATAATAATTATGCTGAGTTCCGTCTCCAAAAATATTTTCCCCTTCTTTATCAAAAATCCAAAAACATTTCTCCATTCTTTATCAAAAATCCAAAAATAGTTCTTCCTTTTTGTAACAACCCGCGTAATTTTGGGGTATTTTCAAAATATAGAGGAAAATAAAGTTTTTGGTAAAATTATTTTTATTGCTCAAATATGTTGGATATTATTTTTTAAAGATGAGAATTTCAAACGGTTTCGGAAATGGAGTTTTAATTGAATGTTTATTATATAGAAGAGTCCTCAAAACATAAAACTCTCTAAGACTCCTCAAAACATAAAACTCTCTAGCAAAAAAAAAAAACAAATTCAAAAATATTGAACGGTCCGATCGAGCTAAATTTTTTTCTGTAGCTTCCTCTCGTCTTCAGCTAATTCTCTGTAAAATTTCATCCAATTCCAACGGTCCGATCGTTCGAAATAAATATTTTAGTGTTTGTATCTGATTAGAACTCTTTTCTTAATCAAACTCTTAATCCTTTATATATCAACTAATTCGTGGCTTGGCTTTTCAAATCACTTTTTCTCAAACTTTTCCACCAGAAGACCTCTCCAAAATAACTCCCTTTCATATACAAACCATAGCCCCAAACTTATTCAAGATTTCAACCTTAGATTAGAAGACTTATTTGGTGTTTTCTCGAGTTTGGGCTAGAACGAGATTTGATTATTTTCGCGAGAAGAACGTGATGGTGTGATTATATTTTGAGGCTGAAATTTATGTGATGATTCTTGTGATGATTTTGAGGTATGGGGTTTTACACAATATGCTCCTAAATCTTGCGAGTGTTTATTCCATTGAATTCTTTTTAATTGAACTCATATTTTGAATTGTTAAATTCATTGAAATCTGGAAAAATAATTGTTGGAATTATTTTTATTCGTGTGGTATTATTCATGTTGTCGTTGAGCACGTTGTCATGAGATTTTAATATGGCACGGAGGTTGGGCACCCGCCAAAATTCCTGCTTCCAGGGCTATGTCTTGATAAAGCATATGCGGATGGGGTGAGGCCTGGTGACCCGATTAATGTGTTGTTGAGAAATTTATTGATAAATGCTATTGAGATTCACATTTTATTTGAGTATTCGTATTGTTGCGCTCTATTCATCGCTAACATATTATTGTTGAGCATCTTTCCTGTCATATTGTGTAGTTCCTCATCTTTTTTTTAGTTGGCAGGTGAGCACGGATTTGAGTGCTATGGATCAATTGGGATGATTTTAGCGTGGATTATTTTGGGAAGATTTTTAATACAAGTTGAGAAGATTGTGTATTTATTTATATGCATAGAGCATTGAAGATTTATTTGTGTATTGAGATAGATAGTTGTTTTATTTCGAGAGACTTGTTGTATTTATTTGAAGAAGTTGAGATTTTTGGTTTCTCTCTTGTTTGTTGTGGGATTTTTAGATGCTCTATACCTTATTATTCGTGGAATTGATTTAGTTTATCGACAGTAGCGCTCCGTTCTCTCTCCCCGGACGGGCGGAGTGTTACAAAATAGTATCAGAGCTTAGGTATACGACAACCCTCGGGTCTTGGATTTTGGGTCTCTTGCATTTTTGTGGCTCGTATTTTTGTAGATAGAATCTTTAGATGATCATTTCGTGTTAGACATCTAGATTAGATGTGAGGAATTTATATTTGGTGATGAGTTTATTTTTGGAGATTGTTGGCCTAATTTTTGAGAGTTAGGCATTCGGCGAATTTCGAGGGCGAAATTCCATTGTTAGTAGGGAAGTGTAACAACCTGCGTAATTTTGGGGTATTTTCAAAATACGGAGGAAAATAAAGTTCTTCGTAAAATTATTTTTATTGCTCAAATATGTTGGATTTTATTTTTAAAGATGAGAATTTCAAACGGTTTCGAAAATGGAGTTTTAATTGAATTTTTATTATATAGAAGAGTCCTCAAAACATAAAACTCTCTAAGACTCCTCAAAACATAAAACTCTCTAGCAAAAAAAAACAAAATTAAAAATATTGAACAGTCCGATCGAGCTGAATTTTTTTCTGTATCTTCCTCTCGTCTTCAGCTAATTCTTTGTAAAATTTCATCTAATTCCAACGGTCCGATCGTCCGAAATAAATATTTTAGTGTTTGTATCTGATTAGAACTCTTTTCTTAATCAAACTCTTAATCCTTTATATATCAACTAATTCGTGGCTTGGATTTTCAAATCACTTTTTCTCAAACTTTTCCACCAGAAGACCTCTCCAAAATAACTCCATTTCATATACAAACCATAGTCCCAAACTTATTCAAGATTTCAACATTAGATTAGAAGACTTATTTGGTGTTTTCTCGAGTTTGGGCTAGAACGAGATTTGATTATTTTCGCGAGAAGAACGTGATGGTGTGATTAGATTTTGAGGCTGAAATTTATGTGATGATTCTTGTGATGATTTTGAGGTATGGGGTTTTACACAATATGCTCCTAAATCTCGCGAGTGTTTATTCCATTGAATTCTTGTTAATTGAACTCATATTTTGAATTGTTAAATTCATTGAAATCTGGAAAAATAATTGTTGGAATTATTTTGATTCGTGTGGTATTATTCATGTTGTCGTTGAGCACGTTGTCATGAGATTTTAATATGGCACGGAGGTTGGGCACCCGCAAAAATTCCTGCTTCCAGGGCTATGTCTTGATAAAGCATATGCAGATGGGGTGAGGCCTGGTGCCCCGATTAATGTGTTGTTGAGAAATTTATTGATAAATGCTATTGAGATTCACATTTGATTTGAGTAGTCGTATTGTTGTGCTCTATTCATCGCTAACATATTATTGTTGAGCATCTTTCCTGTCATATTGTGTAGTTCCCCATCTTTTTCTTAGTTGGCAGGTGAGCACGAATTTGAGTGCTATGGACCAATTGGGATGATTGTAGCGTGGAGGATTTTGGGAAGATTTTTAATACAAGTTGAGAAGATTGTGTATTTATTTATATGTATAGAGCATTGGAGATTTATTTGTGTATTGAGATAGATAGTTGTTTTATTTCGAGAGACTTGTTGTATTTATTTGAAGAAATTGAGATTTTTGGTTTCTCTCTTGTTTGTTGTGGGATTTTTAGATGCTCTATACCTTATTATTTGTGGAATTGATTTAGTTTATCGACAGTAGCGCTTCGTTCGCTCTCCGTGGACGGGCGGAGTGTTACATAATGGTATCAGATCTTAGGTATACGACAAGCCTCGGGTCTTGGGTTTTGGGTCTGTTGCGTTTTTGTGGCTCGTATTTTTGGAGATAGAATCTTTAGATGATCGTTTCGTGTTAGACATCTAGATTAGATGTGAGGAATTTATATTTGGTGACGCGTATATTTTTGGAGATTGTTGGCCTAATTTTTGAGAGTTAGGTATTTGGTGAATTTCGAGGGCGAAATTCCATTGTTAGTGGGGAAGTGTAACAACCTGCGTAATTTTGTGGTATTATCAAAATATAGAGGAAAATAAAGTTTTCGGTAAAATTATTTTTATTGCTCAAATATGTTGGATTTTATTTTTAAAGATGATAATTTCAAACGGTTTCGAAAATGGAGTTTTAATTGAATTTTTATTATATAGAAGAGTCCTCAAAACATAAAACTCTCTAAGACTCCTCAAAACATAAAACTCTCTAGAAAAAAAACAAATTAAAAAATATTTAACGTTCCGATCGAGCTGAATTTTTTTCTTTAGCTTCCTCTCGTCTTCAGCTAATTCTCTGTAAAATTTCATCCAATTCCAACGTTCTGATCGTCCAGAATATATATTTCAGTGTTTGTATCTGATTAGAACTCTTTTCTTAATCAAACTCTTAATCCTTTATATATCAACTAATTCGTGGATTGGCTTTTCAAATCACTTTTCTCAAAGTTTTCAACCAGAAGACCTCTCCAAAATAACTCCCTTTCATATACAAACCATAGCCCCAAAATTATTCAAGATTTCAATCTTAGATTAGAAGGCTTATTTGGTGTTTTCTCGAGTTTGGGCTTGAACGAGATTTGATTATTTTCACGAGAAGAACGTGATGGTGTGATTAGATTTTGAGGCTGAAATTTATGTGATGATTCTTGTGATGATTTTGAGGTATGGGGTTTTACACAATATGCTCCTAAATCTCACGAGTGTTTATTCCATCGAATTCTTTTTAATTGAACTCATATTTTGAATTGTTAAATTCATTGAAATCTGGAAAAATAATTATTGGAATTATTTTGATTCGTGTGGTATTATTCATGTTGTCGTTGAGCACGTTGTTATGAGATTTTAATATGGCACGGAGGTTGGGCACCCGCCAAAATTCCTGCTTCTAGGGCTATGTCTTGATAAAGCATATGTAGATGGGGTGATGCCTGGTGACCCGATTAATGTGTTGTTGAGAAATTTATTGATAAATGCTATTGAGATTCGCATTTGATTTGAGTATTCGTATTCGTATTGTTGCGCTCTATTCATCGCTAACATATTATTGTTGAGCATCTTTCCTGTCGTTTTGTGTAGTTCCCCATATTTTTCTTAGTTGGCAGGTGATCACGAATTTGAATGCTATGGACCAATTGGGATGATTTTAGCGTGGGTTATTTTGGGAAGATGTTTAATACAAGTTGAGAATATTGTGTATTTATTTATATGTATAGAGCATTGGAGATTTATTTTGTATCGAGATAGATAGTTGTTTTATTTCGAGAGACTTATTGTATTTATTTGAAGAAATTGAGATTTTTGGTTTCTCTCTTATTTGTTGTGGGATTTTTAGATGCTCTATACCTTATTATTTATGGAATTGATTTAGTTTATCGACAGTAGCGCTCCGTTCGCTCTCGACGGATAGGCGGAGTGTTACAATTTTTTCTGAAAAATAAATCTCGTCCTACGCCTTCTCAGGTCGATTGCAAGCCCTTGGCCTGGCTCCCTATTGGCTTCGGTCTTCAGTCAAATCACCCCGGAGTTTCATCTGTTCCTCTACTACTTCTTCCGAGTCCGGAATCCATCAACTTTCCATGGAAAATACAGATCAAGCACCAGTCATACAACCGAATCTGACGACAGTCCTAGCTCAGCTCGTGTCCAAGATTGACAACCTCCAAACCATGGTCCGAGAAATGCAACGAAATCAGGTTCCAATTCTTCAAGAGCCCAAGGCCCTATTTCCTCGTGCTATGGGTCCACCCGAGCCTATCTGGGTTCCAGAAGAATATCAGCACGCTCCACGAGCCCTACCTGCAAATGTGCCGCCGCCTTCCTAGCTCCCAATGCCCAACATTGCCCAGCCTATAGCTAACTTACCTGTGGTCGCTGATCCAAAGGAGGAGGAGTTGAATAAAGTAAAACAGGATCTCAAGATGTTCACCAAGAAGTTTGACCAAGTCAAGATCTCTGGGAATTACATGGACTACACCCACATGTCTCCTTATCCTAAAGCGAGGTTACCCGATAAGTTCAAGATGCCAAATATCGAGAAGTTCGGAGGGAGTGGACCCCCAATTATTCATCTTTGCAGTTATCATCGTTCCATGACTCTACTAGGGGCTTCTGAAGAAGTGATGGCCCAATTATTTCAGCAAACTTTGAAGGATAGTGTCGTCCGATGGTTTTTATCTCTTGAGGAATCCGTAGCTGGGAGGATGTAGCCCGAGAATTCATGTCGCAATATAAATACAACGAAGAGCTTCAGGTCACCCATCGTGATTTAGAGCTTCTCAAACAGAATCCTGGGGAATCAGTCAGTAACTTCATAACCCGGTGGAGGGAGCAAGAAGCTACCATGACTAATCGTCCATCCAAGGAAGAACATGTCAGCATAGTGAAGAAGAACTTCTTGACCCATGTCCGAGCAACGATGGGAGGACAATACTATCCCCACTTCCGAGCTCTCAGAGAGGCTGGAGTGGAAATCAAGGAAAGCCTCGTTAAAACAGAGATTTAACCGAAGAAGGTGTCCAGACAGTTCACCCCTAGAAAGTATGACAAGCCTGCCAGTGCTACAGTTTCAACCATCAACAACATCTCTAAACCAACCACATCATGGGCACCAGAAAGTCGCCTTGCCCCCATCCGAAGGGAATACACTGAGCTCCATGCTCCCCTCTCCAAAGTTTACTAAGCCCTATTAAGCCGAAACCTCATCAAACCCTTGGATCCACATCCGTTGACAAATCCACTCCCAAGAAATTTCAAGACCGATGCTCATTGCACCTTTAACCAAACTGCCGCCCATACCACCGAACAATGCTTTCATCTTCAGAACATAATCCAAGATCTCATTGACCGGGGTACCATCGCCCCACCAGTCAATCCTAAGCCAAACACTACTCACAATCCACTTTCGAATCATGCCAATGCCACCTTCTTAGAAGAAAACCTAGATTTCGATCCCTCAACTCAAATCACACCCATATACTCTCCTAAACCTCTTCAAATTTGCCCATATTTCCTCCTACACCCTACTAGCCTCGCTGATCAGGCACTGTCATTCCTTACCAGAGCATGCATCACTGTCCGTACCCGTTCTGAAAATGGAAGTATGGAATTGTCAGAGGTGTTAAACCAACTCCTAGAGTTGGGCTGAAATTTCCCTCACAGATGGTCATCGATTGCCAGAAGTTCAGTACACTATTCTTGGAGGCACGGAAGTGGGCTCTAGATTCAGACAAGTGGGTGGTACCAACCGACGAAGTCAACCTAGATGATGTTGTCCAGACTATGGCAGAATTATTCGGGCAAACCAACAGCATTTGCAGTATCACCGGGTTGCTTGACACTTTAAAGCTACAAGGGCGTTTGGTCCCTTCAATCACACATATCCCCACAGAATGGGAGAACTTGTATGAAGAAGCCGTTGAAGTTGTGGAATGCATTGACTTTACATGGAAAGACATAATTGGTACCATCAGATTGGGGGGGGGGGGGGGGGGAGAATTCGAAGATTCGAGTGAAAAACAAGCTTCAGGAAGAACTGGCCCAGTAGCCGACATATATGGGATGATATCATTTGAAGAACTCCTCGGATAAATAAATAGGGTGGCAGAACAACCTGAGATTGACGAGGAAATGGGATTCATGTTCTTTACTTCTTCAGTAAATCACGTGACCAGATCAGGAAGACATTACCAGGTTCCAACCTCACTACCAGCAAATGACAAGGGGAAGGGCGTTGAAAACCTTCCTATGCCGGAGATGACCATTGAGGAGAGCAAGATCCTCGATCAACTGAAGAAAACTCAAGCTAACATCACTCTATGGGGGATTTTCATGTCTTCCCAGCTACACATAAATGCTTTAATCAAGCTGCTCACTGGACCCATAGTTCCTCCTTCTACCACACCAGAAGAAGCGGTAAATCTGGTCGGATCCTTAACCTCAACCCGAATGTTATCATTATCTGAAGAAGAAATTCCTAGAATTGGGCCAAATCACAATCATGCACTCAACATCTCTGTCGAAGTTATGGGGAAGGCCGTGCCACTCTCCCTTGTCGATAACGGATCCTCCTTGAATGTTTGCCCTCTGAGAACCTTCAAGTGTTTAGGCCTAAAAGAAAGCGACCTCGCTCCAACCTCCATTGCCGTACGTGCCTACGATAATACCCGTAGTGAGGTGATGGGATCCATAAAACTTGCAACAGGGATTGGCCCTATAAACCCCATCGTTGAATTCCAAGTCATAGACATCCCAGCTTGTTTCAACCTGTTGCTCGGACGCCCCTGGCTCCACAATATCAAGATTGTGTCTTCCTCACTCCATCAGAAATTGAAGTTCTTCGCCGACGGTCGAGTCATCACCATTTTGGGCGACGACGGAAATGTCGAGGGCGCATGCACCAGCAGTCCAATCCTGTAGATACAGCACGGGTCAAATGATATGCTCCTATTAGGATTCTGAGTTAATCCACTCTTACTCCCGGCAGGGGATGATTTCAAAGAAAGGGTTTGTCCAGAATATGACCCTCATGGCAATGTCAATGTAATTCAGATGTTCAGAAACATGCACTTCATGCACGGACTGGGACTAGGGAGAAGGCAACAAGGGATACTCGAGCCCATCGAACTGAAGAAAGCTTTCCCTCTTTGTGGCTTGGGGTATCAACCGTCAGGACAAGAGCTCAAAATGATCCACCAGTCTCGACCAAAGAGAAGAATAGACTGAACCCGAACTATCTCAGGAGACTCCTTAAATGGACGATTCATCAAAGAAGGTGATGACTTCCCCTTTCGCGATTTTCCAGAACCATGGTATGACCACACAGACAAGAAGATAAAGACTGGAATGGAGATCTTTTTCAAAGACAGCTACCCATGGGCCAAAAGTTTCCAACACCGAGTACAACCGATCATCAAAGATACCGAAGAGACTAAGGAAAGTGATTCCGAAGATTCCTTCAACTTACAGATATTGGGGCTGGCACTCTGCATGGTTCATTCAGGCACTACATCAATGGACCCATCCCGTCTGATTAAAGATACTGATACACCTCTCCTCAACTAGCATACTGCACCATTTCTACCTCTTAAAATCCCCCCTAACCCCAATGTTTACCTTATTTCTTCTCCTACTATCTATCCTTGTTCAAATGTAATCGAGACCTCTCTTGATGAGGTTCTCAATGCTGTCTTTCCTATCAGTGAAATAAACGAAGCTTTTGAGTATTATGCTGTGCCTTACATTAATTGTTTAGATTCTAATCGAACTTTTGATGATGATGATTTTACAAATGAACAATTCTTAACTGATCTAAATAAGGTTAATAATAAACAACATAACTGCGTTCAAGTTATTGAAGAAGAGGCTGTTGTTATTAATCTCAGTTCTAGTAGCCAACTGCGCGAGATTAGGATAGGGGCCACCCTTGACGAGCATGAGCGTGCACAACTCAAAGAATTGCTGAAGGAGTTCGTGGATGTATTCGCATGGTCCTATGATGATATGCCCGACATTGATCCTGAAATAGCTCAGCACGAGATCCCCACTCTCCCAGATCACAAGCCGGTTAAACAAAAATTGAGAAAACTCCGCACCGAATGGTCGCTAAAGGTCAAAGAAGAGGTGGTCAAACAGTTGAACGTGGGTTTCATTCGAGTGATCGAATATCCCATATGGCTAGCTAACATTGTACCTGCGCCGAAATCAGGAGGGAAGGTTCGAATGTGTGTAGACTACTGAGATCTAAACAAAGCTTCTCCAAAGGATGATTATCCGCTACCCAATATCGACATGATCGTGGACAACACAACCAGTAATGCTCTCAAGTCATTCATCGACGGGTTTGCCGGATACAACCAAATCAAGATTCACCCAGACCACCAAGAAAAAACCGCAGTCATCACCCCATGGGGGACCTTTTGATACACCGTTATGCCATTTGGTCTCAAGAATGCTGGGGCTACCTACCAAAGGGCTGCCACAACCATCCTGCACGATATGATTCACAAGGAGGTCGAGGTTTATATGGATGATATGATTATCAAGTCCAAAACTAGAGAAGGTTATGTTCTCTCTCTCCGAAAGTTCTTCGAACAACTGCAACGGTATCATATGCGACTTAATCCACAGAAGTGTGTCTTCGGCGTTACAAAGGGAAAACTCTTGGGATTCATGGTCAGCGAAAAGGGGATAAAAGCAGATCCCGCAATATTGAAGGCCATACTTGATATGCCACCACCCCAAACAGAGAAAGAAGTCCGAGGTTTCCTTAGGAAATTGTAATATATCAGCCGGTTCATCAGCCAACTAACCTCCATCTGTGAACCGATCTTCTAGCTCCTTCGAAAAGATTCAAGCAAAGTTTGGAACGAGGCCTGCCAAGAATATTTTGACCGAATCAAACCATATTTGACCCAACCTCCAGTGCTCATGCCACCACAGCCTGGTCTCCCTTTGCTCCTATACCTAACCATAACCGACACTGCAGCTAGGGCTTTGCTAGCCCAATACCTTAAGGACTCCCACAAAGAAAGAGACATCTATTACGCTAGTCGCAAATTGGCCGGGTACGAGGTTAACTACACTGCTTTGGAGAAGGCATGTGTCGCACTTGTCTGGGTCACCCAAAAGTTGCGACACTATATGCCCGCCTTCCCCATCAAACTTGTATCCCGAATAGACGCCATCAAATACCTACTTGAGAAACCTACCTTATCCAGTCGAATGGCCCGATGGTTGATGCTCCTAACTGAGTTTGATATCATGTACGTCACACAAAAAGCTGTTAAAGGAAGAGCCATCTCTGACTACCTCGCCGATTACCCTGTAGAAGAAGCAGATGTCTGGATCTCTAAATTCCCGAATGAAAATATCCTCTGCACTGCTCAAGACCACCTTCGATGGAAAATGTTCTTTGATGGCACTGACAACAAAAATGGATATGGCATTGGGATACTTCTGATCTCCCCAGATGACTCCCACACTCCCATCGCCATTAAATTGGATTTCCCTTGCACCAATAACATGACAGAATACGAGGCATGTACAATGGGCCTCAAAGTTGCTCTCAAGAAAGGTATTCAATACCTTGATGTCTATGGGGATTCTTCCCTTATCATCGGTCAAGTGCTCAGAAAGTGGAAGGTCAAGGATGAAAAGCTCCAACCCTTCCATGCCCACTTAGAAGAATTAACCACCCGATTTCGAGATATCACCTTCCATTGCCTACCCCGAGTAAAAAATAACCTAGCCGATGCTCTCACCACCTTGGCCTTCATGGTTTACATGCCCGAGGGAATAATAATGACCCCCTTCCTAGTACAAAGGCAAGACAAACCAACCCACTGCTGCCATATTGAGCTTGTCTCCACTAAAGATCCCGAACTAGCCGATTGCTGGTACTATGATATCTGGTGCCTCCTCAAACATGGTAGATATCCCGAGGGTTCCAATAAGAAAGATCGAACGACTCTCTGGAGACTGTCCGTCCAGTACATCATCTATCATAAAGCCCTACTCAAGAGGAACTTCGATGGAACTCATCTACACTGCATCGCAGGGGCCGAGATTGAGAAGATAATGCAGAAAATCCACAGCGGGGAATGCGGACCCCACATGAATGGTCACATGCTCGCCAAGAAGATCATCCGACAGGGATACTACTGGACCACCATGACCCAGGATTTCACCGCCTATGTCCGGAGATGCCTCAAATGCCAACAATTCTCCAATCTTCAACACCTGCCTCCGCGAGAATTGTACAACATGACCTCTCCCTGGCCGTTCTCCACCTGGGGTGTCGACATCATAGGGAAGGTTACACCAAAGGCTTCAAACGGACATGAGTTCATCCTAGTCACCATCGATTACTTCACCAAATGGGTCAAAGCTGAGACATACGTAGTGTTGAACGCCAAGAAAGTGGTCAAATTCCTCAAGAAAAACATCATCTGCCGATATGGGGTCCCGCACGAGCTGGTGTCAGATAACGGGTTGCATTTCGAATCAGAAGTCACAGAAGTAGTCAACGAGTACGGGATTTAGAGACACAGATCTTCTCCCTACCGACCTCAGACCAATGGTGCAGTTAAAGCCGCCAATAAGAACCTCAAAGCTATCATCAGTAAGATAACCGAAAGTTGTAGGGATTGGGCCGACCGGATCCCTTACACCCTCTGGGGCTATCGAACCTCAATCCGAAGCTCTACTGGGGCTACCCCTTACTCCCTGGTCTACAGCATGGAAGTAGTCCTACCTGTGGAGTTGGAAATACCCTCGTTACGCGTCATGCTAGAAAATAAAGTTAGCGAAGAAGACTGGTACCAAAGCCGTCTTAATGAGCTAGCCCTCCTAGATGAAACAAGATTAAAATCTCTTTACCACATACAGGGGTACCATCGCCGAATAGCGCGAGAGTCAAGGACCACGATGTCCGGGAGGGGGATTTAGCCCTCAAAGAGATAATAGAACCCATCTGGGACCCCAGAGGGAAATTCAAGCCCAATTGGAGCGGCCCCTACATTGTGAAGAAAATCTTATCCGGCGGTGCCGCCATACTCACTGACCTAGATGGGGAAGATATGGATCGTCCAGTCAATCTGGACCGTCTCAAGAAATTCTACCCCTAGTCCGAAATCTCGGCGCGCTACGACTCTTCTCATCCCCCTTCTATTCTTAAAAAAAAAAAATATTTTCAAACAGATAAAAAACTTTTTTTAAAAACTCCAGAGGTACGTAGGCAGCTCATGCACCTCACATGAGTGCGGTCCTTTCTTTTTTTTTTTACAAAAAACCATTTCTTTTCTTACCTCTGAGAACGGCGGTTCATTCTAAAGAATACTTGAACAAAAGGATTATGTATGCCTTAGCGATTGGTGTAGATAATTCAAAATTACAAAATTCATCGAAAGGCACAGCTGGATAATCAGAAACTTGTTTATTTCATTAATAAGAAAATTCAACACGGATTACATAAAAAAAGGAACGGATAACTCACTTCCCCTTACTACCATAAAAATCCAAATAAAATCTTCACATCTATTACACGAATAAACTCCCCAGGAGTCCTACCCACAACCACCAGAGGAGCCTGCACCCTCATTATCTACATCCGGAGGTCCCCAAGTTTCCCCTGCCTGAATAGAGTGCCGTAAACATTCCATGGATCTATGAGCCTTAACCATCTTCGAAAAGACCATAACACCCCCTTCCATGGTGTTAGATAAAACAAACCATCTTTGTCCAGTCTCCACTGCCAACATCTTGCCGACTACTCTCCTCCACAACCACTTCATATAATCCCCAGGGACATGCCAAAATTTTCCGACAGATTGGGAAGGACGGGTCGACGGACGTCGATTTTCCTACAGAGACCCAAGCAACAGACGCAGGCGCTTAGTTAAATCTTCTACCGGAAAGAAATTTGAGGTCCGAGGGGGCACGACCTGTGCCAAGCCAAATTGGCATAGAAGCCGCTAAGGAAAATAAAAAGAGGTCTGTCTAAGACCAACCAGCCGCACATATGAATACCCTCCTAGCTCCAGAACAGGCTGCAACTGTCCCCACTAAGGCACTGACCAATACAGTCCACGAGCCCCATGCTCCACAAGCCAATGCTCCCAGTTCTCAACATACATGCCAACGCTGATAAAGTAGAGTGAAAAGAAGTTGGGTACGCCCGACAAGGGATACTCTGGAGGAGTCGCCAAGCGGAATATTTCAAAAAACCACATGAACAGCATCACAGGGTTATCCCTCAAAAAGTCAAAATGACCTTTTCTCCAGGCATCCAGACCATTCAGGGTCTCCGCCAGTATCACCGCCGCAGGATTGCCACGATATGCCATCTATGAAGTAATGGATGCAAGTTGTGGGTCCACTTGCACCTCCCCAGTCACTAGTAGCAATATGGAAACCAGACCCAGAACAACGGCTCCAGCATAGCCAGCATCACCTACTTCCCGCAAATGCATGGACTGCAGCACCGTCGGGAGGGAGATCATTCCTCCAGCAACCAATGATCTAGCTGTCGAAGGCCAAATATGAAGAAGCCCGACCAATAAATCCCAGGGAGAGCGGGAAAAATTGGGCAAAGCCGCAGCAACACTAGGATTTACACCTAGTATGGCAGAAAATTCCTCATAGGTAGGACAAACTTCATCCCACCCAAAGAGGAATACATGGTCTTCGGGGTACCAGAATTGTACCGCCGCCGTCATCACGTTCCACTCAAAAGGCCGATTGTGCCACAGGGAGACTCGATGCATTTGAAAAACATCATAGTCGACATTATAAGAGCACATTGCTTCCAAGGCTTTGAGGTAGTTGACAAACTAGATGCTACCAGGGAGAGCCATCTTGCAAGGCTAAGAGATAGTGGGTAAGTAAGTAAAAATGCAAAGGTGTGATGAAAACACTCCACCCTTACCCCTTTTTATACTTAAGAACCCTCACAAGAGACACAATCCCTGCAGAAATCGAAGGGAATCCTACCCCACAAGGTACCAAAGGCTGAAGAGGGTACCAATCAAAGCTTTGAATTGATGGGACTGGACTGAACTGCCGATAGACAGGTCAGGGTGCTTGCCGGTCAGCAACCCCCCATTTTTAGAAATTTCCTTCTTTTGTCAAATCTGAAAACTCAATAAAAATAAATTAACATTCTCAACAGAATTTCAAAATCCCTTTTTCTCCTTATAAAATTTCCCTTTTTTATCAAAAACTTTCCTTCAAAAAATTTCAAAAAATATTCCTTTTTACGGTCTCAGCAGCAAAGTAAAAAGCGCATGTGCATGCATTCATTCATTATTAATAAAAGATAATAAAAAAACTCCATTGCATTGCATCAATTTGTGTTATGTGTTACATCAATTTTGCAGGAAATAAAAAGAAAAAGAAAAAATAATGGGACTCAGCCCGAACCCACATTCTTTCTCTCTCTCTCTCTCTCTCTCTCTCTCTCTCTCTCTCTCTCTCTCAAGAGCTTCCATCCCTACGGCGAGACGATGCGCCACCACTACCCGAGCCCGAGTCCTCTACGGACGAAGAAGGAGTCACCAAGCAAGAAGGAACATGAATCGCATCCCGAATATGGGCAATCGCAGAAGATATCCAGTCTATGATGTCCCTTAGCCAAGTGGTCGACACCCGAACTTCCTGCAAGGAAAGGCCAAATCAGTATCAAAGCAGAAATGACAAAAATAGAAAAGAAAGAAAGAGAGGAACAGAAAAGTATACCGCAGGTCGAAAGACCTCCTCTGTCAAACCCAACTCCTCCGGATCCATCGCATGAGGATGGTGCAACATAGGCACCATCCCTCCATCAGCCCGCCGAATGTTGTACGAAGGGGTATGCAACCGCACAAAAGGAACCTCTGAAGTCGCCGCCACCGCAGATGCCGTCGGACCACCGCCGCTGTGGGAAGATCCAATCGCCAGACTAGAACCCGCAGGAAGGAAAGGCAGGGCATCATATCTGCTGGGTGCCATTAACCAGCTCGTCACAAAGTCCATATAATCATATGGTGCAGCCGTATCGGTGTACAACAAGTAGGACTCGCCAATCATCACCGCGATCCTCTCATCCTCCGACAGCAGTCGCTCCCACCTCATAGACGTAAAAAGCTGCGTAGGTGGCACCACCACCTCCTCCTCGGCAATCTGATGAGCCACCCTCTCCCCGAGATACCAGGAATGGACGAACTCATGCGCTAGCAAACACCTCATCCGCGCGTTCACCCCAATCGCCCCCGCATCCTGAATGGCTATCCCCCAGGGATAAAAGGTCACCTAAAAATCTCCAAGCGAGCATAAATCAATAAAAGATCAGAAGGAGCAAAAACCAAGATTGAAATGGAAAGAGTCTTACCCTACCACTTGTCAGGTCATTCAAGACCTGACGCACCGCCTACGACTGTCGATTGGCCTTACGCCATCGATACAATCGACAGAAGTCCCCAACAGTGTTGTCCTTCAAAACGATCAGTGGGGTATTGCTCCCAATCACCTTGTATAACCACGTCTGAATTCATAAATAAAAAGAGACGCATAAGGAAAATGCGAATGCATGAAAGGAAAATGCAAATGCATGAAAAGGAATGCGCAAACTAAAGAATACCTCAAGAAGGTACATGGCCCCAGTAAAAGTCTACCGTCAGCACCGACTGAATGCATCCAGAGAAGAGTAAAGGGTCGCCAAAGTCAGACTCCCCCAATCATATAAAGGGATGTTCGAAAACATCCTCAGGTATGGCAAGAACCATAAATGAACGACGTCGCTGCTCGATTCCACCATGAAACCTCCCAATAACAACAAAATGAATCACCGGGCCATCTGCCTCACTTGCAGCCCGTCCTCCACTTCAATCACCCTGCTCAATAGAACATCCTTCAGTAGGGATAGCCGGATAGAATCCCCAGAAACTATACTCCCTACATCACCAAGTGCCGCACGCACTGCCTCCAGTCTCACCCTTAAAGAGCGATCCACTTCTATCTGCTCTCCATCAAAATCCAGCCCCAGCAGCTGCTGAACGTCTATGGGAGTCACAGTCATCTCCCCGAAGCCAAAATGGAAGGTGTGGACAGTATCTCACCACCTCTCTCCCAAAGTGCACAAGACCGCTGTCGAACGAGGCGTCTCATCCAGCACCGATGCCAACCGCCCAAAACCCGCTGATGATACCATCCAACACACCACAGGTGGGAGATGCTCCCAAACATCCCTGAGCCCCGTTGTCCCACGGGAACGCATGTTCTTCAAAGAAATATCAGACTGGCAAAAAGGAAAAGTCTCATCAAAAGTCAAGAAAGAAAGAAAAATCATAAAAAAGAGAAGAACGCCAAAGGTCGGGTTACTTACATAACCGCCGAGACTCACTCTCAAAGAGCGATGATGCGATGGCTCCCGCAGCAAGGTCCGCTCATCCGCAACATGCTCAAACGCATCAAAGGAGTTCTCACTCCCCAAAGCAAGAGGCGCCCTGGCCCTCCAATCCATATTCGCCCAGTCATCAACGGTCAACCACTCCCGGTGGACTGCAGTGCTCACAAAAGCGGCCATTTCTTAAAGATCGGAAGGCTAGAACGATTTGCAGAGAAATCGCAGAAAGAGAGAAAGCAAAGAAGTTGTGAAAAAATTAAGGGATTCGCCCCCTTTATATAGGATGCCAAGCGCCATGCCGATCGGCACCTCCCCCTACCATACCGATCGACACTGATCCCTTGCCTTCACGAGGTAGCCCAAAAGTTCGTGCCACTGCCGAATGGCACCCTTCATACTATGCCGACCGGCATCCCCCTTAAATTTCGTACAAAAATTCCCAGAAAATACCAGAAAGCCTCGAAAAATCTCCAGAAAATTCCTAAAAATCTCAGGAAGGACTTAAAGCGTTTTCACCAAGAAAACTCTGTGTTCCCTTGAGTGGAACCCCTCTTTCCCAGCAAAATCCTCAAAAACCAAGTGAAAACTCCTCCCGACAAAGCTCCAGAGGATCTCTAAGGATCACCTGATCACTTTCCCAGCGAAATTCTCTTACAACACCCAAAATAGGCTGTCCCCCTCGCAAGGTATCCTAATGAAACAAAAGCTTCCCCAGCTATCAGCTCCCTAGCTCAAATAAAAATCACAAAAGCACTTTCCCCAGAAAAATCAAAATCCAATCTTCATCCACTCTTTAGGTCAGAATTGACCTCGATCTTGGATCGTCACTTGAGTTTGGTCAGAATTGACCTCGGTCTTGGATCATCACCTGAGTTGGGTCAGAATTGACCCCGGTCCTCGATCGTTACCACTCTTTAGGTCAGAATTGACCTCGGTCTTAGATCATCACCTAAGTTGGGTCAGAATTGACCCTGGTCCTCGGTCGTCACCACTCTTAGGTCAAAATTAACCTCGGTCTCGGTCATCACCACTCTTAGGTCAGAATTAACCTCGGTTATTAGATTTTCACCCTAGGCCCATAGATTAGACTTTGACCCGCAGAATTGGTCACCCCCCCAACACCACTTCAGGTCCTCAGAATCGACCTGAACCTTCGATCGTCATTCCATCCCCAGCACACTCCTTAGGTCCTCGAATCGGCCTCGACCCTCTGAATCGGTAATACTCCCTCAAAAGCATCATGTGGCGTCTATTCGACGGTCATCATTTGTTCCAAACTCACCCATCGAGGGGCTCTATAGACACCCCATTATGTTACCCCCTAACTCTCCTTAGGTCCCTAGTACCTCCCTCCATCACTACAAACCCAGGTCATGTCTCGAGTACTCACCTAGAAGCCATCGGGCACTCCCCGACTCAGTTTCACCAAAAAGTTAAACTCTTCATCTCGATCGAGACTGAATGAATCTTTGAAGCGCAGTGAATACCCTTTCTAACGGTCCATCCCGTGCACGATTCTAACTTACCATGCGGATGAACGATCCGTTTGTGTCAGAAACTTGACCTAGAGGCCATCGGGAGTTCCTGAGATCTGTTTAACCTATGTCAGCTCTTCATCTCAATCGAGGCTGAATGAATCTTAGAAGGACACTGAATCCCCTTTCCAACGGTCCGTCCCGTGCTCGATTTCGACTTTCCATGCGGACGAATGATGCGTTTGACTCCAAGAGGTCACCGAATGATTCTCGGGCCTGGTTGACCAAAATTAACTCCCCAAATTGGGTCAAACTCTTTGGAATGTCGAAGTACATCTCCTAATATTTCCAACGGTCCGCCCCATGTGCGATTCGGACTTACCATGCGGACGAGCGATCCGTTTGCGTCCGAATGATTCCCCGTCCAATAGACTGACAATTGTTTTCGAGCCATATTTGACCCAAAGTCAACTTCCGAACCCGGGAGCGGTCCAAAGGACTTTCGAAGGTCTCTAAATTACCTTTTAAACGGTATGCCCCGTGCGTGATTTTGACCAACGGTTTGCCCTCGGCAACTAATTTTTCGAAAAAGCCTGAAGCGCACTACCAAATGGCAGGTTCCAGACCCTGCCTATACGCAGGTGCCAATAGGCAGGAACAGGTATATGCCAATCGGCTGTAACCTGGGCCTATAAAAGGAGGCCTTCACCTCATTTACAAGGAGAGCCCAGATCTGATAAAATTCACTCTCAACGAATCCCAGAAACCTCTCTAGAAGGCAGCGTGATTTCAACCCCCAAATCCCTTTTTTTACTTCCACTTTTCATCATCCTTTTCATCAAACTTGGTTAATTAGTCACTCTCCATCATCATCCAAGTGTAAGGGCTGCTCTCCAACATTCAAGATCCAGCTCAAGATCTTCAAGAAGGTCCAACTTTCTCTACAATCTGTTAAATTCTCTTAAACTCTCAACAACTTGTTTTATTACTTAGCACTTTTATTATCTCATCTCACACATCCTAATATACTTTTTTATTTAGTATTATTGCACATCTCTTATTTTCATATAAATAAAAACCCAAAAAAATCAGAAAAATAGGGTTTTCTCATAAATTCCAAATAGGGATTATCATACTTTTTCTCACACATTTCTCACAACTAAAACACTTTTTCTACACACACACACACACACACACACTTACAAATAAGAGATCCCCCATTTGGATTTATGGGATAAACCCCACCCCTCGTTTTGTATGCGAACTACGTAGACTTTGATGCCTTTATAGGCTACGTAGGCGTCTCGGGGTAAAACTCGAGACTCGAGTCCTCTCTCTCACCTTTTCTATTACTTCCTATTTTCTCTAAATCTAATCTCCCTATATTCTATATACTTGCCCTTAGTGACGTATTTCTCCATATGCGTTATCATTCCATTATAACGATCAATGTAGGGGTGATCGCATAAATCTTATTTTTTTAATATTATTCTTATATCTTCCTACGGATGACTCGCTTTATCTTTTCCATGATACAAGTCGAGGATTCCTACCTCCATTATATATATACACATGCACACATATCACGGAGGGAAATATAAAGGAAAATAACAAATATCCATGAGAGACCGAAAGGGCGGAATGGGTGCTTGACACCTTCCCATTTCGTAACTAAGCCTCCGAACCCTTCTCGAATCATTTTGGTTTCGCATGCACCAATATGTCTTTGGATGCCATCCTTCAGAATGGCTTCCCTTTTTTCTTTTGTCTGTTTTGAGTAAAATACACTGGCGACTCTAAATCTCTCTACATTTTTACACCTCATCTCAAAAGGACGCCGGCCAAAGCACTCCTGAGAGGGATGCGCGGGACCCGAAGGATCCTCTCCCTTCGCGTGTCCGCCCTAGCGCGACGAGGATCGGGGATGGCCACAGGTGGTCCAAAAGATAAAAACGGTCCTAAAATCGTGTGGACGATATTAGCCCATCATTTAAGCTCGTTAAATTAGCTCGTCAGATAGCCTGACCCCATATATATATATATATATATATATACAATCCTTCTCTTGTGCGGACTAGTCCGCATTTTAAGAGTGCGGACCGGATATGTGTCACCTGGCGGTGAGCCCAGAAAAGAGAGAGAGTGTGCCTATAATTTTTAGGTTCACCGCCAGGTGACACATGTTCGATCCACACTCTTAAAATGTGGACTAGTCCGCACAAGAGCAGTATATATGTACCTGAAATTGTGCATATGGGGTGAGGCTATGCAATCAACTTTGCAAATGAGTTTAAGCCTGTTTCGAAATTGTCCTATGCACGTAAGTTTCATCGATCTGTAAGAGGGGTAAAATAAATTCATTTATATAAAATAACATATATTCAAAAATGGAAAACCATAACAATTTACTACTATATATGAGATGAAAATTATAATATTGAAATCAAGAATACCGAGAGCACGGTTCTTAGTTGTGAAAATTAAAAAACCCATGGGGAATTAGAAGATAGGTTTAGAGATGTGAAAATATCTAAGTTAAAGACATAAGTGGAAGAGAAAAGGGGAAGATTAGATAAATAACATATAGAGGTGAGATATGGGGATAAGACAAAAAAGAATTAAACAAAAAAACTCAACCATGTTTTTTGACTCTTTGTGTCCATATTTTGGCCTTTGCCACACACTGTCAATCGACAAAGATATCAAAACCACTATATATGGGTGGTGTCCTATCTCAAGAAAATATTAAATGAGTGGTGTCCAGTGCCGTCTCAAGGATATTGGAGGCCCTAGGTGATTATTCAAAATGGGGTCCTAGGCAATTATTCAAAATGGGGCCTTTTGTATACAAATTAAAAAAAAATATTTTAATTCAAATTTATTTTTATTGCTTTTTGAGTAGTAAAATCACGAGTATTATTTTTATAGTCAAGGTTTTCTAGAATATTTTTAGTAAATATAATATTATATTATATATACATAATATACTATATATACATATTTGCAAGGCCCCTAAAATTTTGTGGCCCTAGGCACAAGCCTAGGCTGCCTTATGCTTGAGCCGGCACTGGAGGTGTCCGATCTCATGGAGAGATGGTTGTAAATAATTCAAAACATAATACTAAATATTTAAGATTAACTTTATACAATTTGCTGGGTTTAATTGAGAGAGAGAGAGAGAGAGAGAGAGAGAGAGAGAGAGAGAGAGAGGGTACCCGAAACTGTGCAAATGGAGGTGAGGCAATGCAGTCCAAACGTTATCAACTTTGTAAATGGGTTTATGTCTGATTCTGAAACTGTGCAAATGTGGGGGTGAGGAATAATGGTATGAAGTTGGCAGATATTGAGAGAGGCACCTAGAACGTGTTTTTTTAACCGCACGAACGTGGGAAAGTGGGTGAAAGGATAAACCATCACGCTAATACATGTGTCATTAATAGATTTTTAAAAATCAAAATTCTGGTAAATTCTGATTTTAAGTTTGGAGTGTTATGGGAGAGGATAATACATCCGTATATATATGCATTTGCGGTACAAAAAGAATTACTGCCTCATACCATAACAATTAGGTGCTTTATGGTTGGGCATAACCCAATCTTTTTTTGTTGTCTTCAACGACAGCAAAAAATGATATCGCCCAATCAACTTCTTTCTTTCTTTCCTTCTTGAAGATATCACTCTCTCTCTTCGTAAATGTTCAACATAAAACTAAGATTCCCAATATATATTTTAATTTGTGTTGGTAGACGTGAGAAGCTAAGACATGCACGCCATCACCGTCATCAATTCATATATATCCGTTAATATTATCTTGTAAATTTTAAGTTGTGTTGGTCCGCTCACTTCTTCATCCAAGTGAATCACTTCTTCCATCGCCGACATATTCAAATGAATATGCGATATGATGTTACCGTTCACATCTCTCTCCACACGACTAGAAAATCCCTACATAAAAAAAACATAAAAGTATGAGGAAATATATATCAAATAATTAGTGTAATAAATAAAAGAATATTTTGCTAGGCACATCTGATGGTTCAGCTAAATGATTCATTTGGATGCGATGTGCATTTGTTGATACATCTACAAATGGATGATACTAATTGAAACTTACAAATAAGAATGAAAAATTAATTTAATTTTAAATATGGCTTCACTAACTTGTACATTTTTTTTGTTCTTTCTTTTTCCCTTTTCAATTGCACCTTTAATTCTCCCCGTTTCTCATTTATTTGCTTTCCTTCATGGCGGATCTTGAATTTTATGTTGTCATTTGATTTATCCAAGTAGTCTTCACTCACTTTATCTTGAGCAACATCAATATCCAACTTAAAAAAATTATCCAATGTTTTCAACGCATGGTACAAAAGTTTTGGTGTTGGTACCTTTCACAACTATAGTCAATGCAAAGTGAGACAACTCACTACGTTAGAGGGTTGAAAATCTATTTGAATCGATCCTCCCGGATTGTTCATAATGGCGCCATCTTTTGCATCTTTCGTCCACCTTTTTAAATAGTATTGAGGTGGAATTTCTAGTAACCGCCTGTGGTGGATCACTTTCAACGAGTGTGAATAAAGAATTCTTATAAACTCAAACATCTGGCAACTACAATTGATGGTGTAATTTTAGGAATCAAATATAATGGTTCAATATCTACAATGGAAGGAAGATATTGTGTGTGTGGTGATTGTACCTTATATAAGTATATTAATTATGCTCCAATTTAAAAGATAATATTAACGGGTATATATAAATTGATGAGGGTGATGGCATGCATGTCTTAGCTTCTCATGTCTACAAACACAGCTTCAAATATAAATTGGGAATCTTAGTTTTCAGTTGAAAATTTAATGAAGAGAGAGCCATATTCAAGAACAAAAGAAAGAAAGAAGTTGATTAGGCGATCTCATTTTTTGTTGTCGTTGAAGAAAACAAAAATTTGTCCGCATAACGCAGCTTTCTAATTTTACACGCGCACAAACTTAAATGGTCAACTTGGGGGTTGTTACTATGTTAGGTAACAACGCCCAAGTATTCATATATCCTTGCTATGTTTTTTATTCTTCACTTAAACGTTACGACTTAGTCATTGTCCATGAAAAATTTCTTGTTGGACTTGCGTTAAATTCATATAAGTTTAGATTACCACTCAGTCATGCTTGTCAAATGAAGAAGGTCAATTAGTTCTTAGAAGAGGCCCTTTTTAGTCACAAGGAAGAAGCATAAATTTCTTTCAAAAGTTTTTCGTAGAATTGAAAAACTGAAAAATGTGTTCTAAGTTTAATATTGTCCCAAATAGAGAATCCACCCACAAATTATTCTTTATTGCATTGTCATTTAAACATAATGTACAATTACTTTATAAGCTTATTGTAGCGATGTGAATAGTAGTTTTTGTGGGGTCTTTAGCAACCACCGTTAGAAAATATTTGTTTTAAATTTTCAAAATTAAAAATTAACTTCAATAAGTTTTCACCAATTTTCAAAATGCATGTAACCCCAAAATCCCATTTAGTCCCTTGAATTTTCTATAAATTAAATCTAAACTCTTGGCCTTTGGTAAATTACATTTGACATTTAAAAAGCTTCTATAAATTACATTTAACCCCAGACTTTGTAAATTAATTGTTTGAAAACAAAAAATTATTTCTAATTCTACCAAATGAACACTTTTAGAGTTTTATTTAATAAAAAACTTCTATTGTAAATAAAAGTAGAAAATAGTTTCCCACAACTAAACATTACCCCCAAATTTCTTCTTAGCAATAAAACCTCTAACTGAGCAGGTCTCTCTCTCTCTCTCTCTCTCTCTCCCCCCTCCCCCCCCCCCCCCTCCCCCCGAAAAAAATGAATAACTCTCTAGTCTTGATGTACAGTGACACCAAACGAGAATGCTGAACATATGGGCACATAAGTCAAAGGCTCTAGATTCACTTATGTTTGAATCTTGATAAATTATGGAGGAAAATGAAAGGCAAGGAAAAAAGCTAGAATAAATTACCCATTTGTTCGTTAAACTATTTGAAATGTTTTTTATTAGTTCTTGAACTATATTTAGTTGGAAAACAACTCTTAAACTAACCAAACAATTTT